>JAACJJ010000044.1:0-1237161 GCA_013368295.1 Psilocybe cf. subviscida | reverse complement strand
TAAACCCTAAACCCTAAACCCTAAACCCTAAACCCTAAACCCTAAA
Source organism: Psilocybe cf. subviscida (assembly GCA_013368295.1). Classification (NCBI taxonomy): domain Eukaryota; kingdom Fungi; phylum Basidiomycota; class Agaricomycetes; order Agaricales; family Agrocybaceae; genus Psilocybe; species Psilocybe cf. subviscida. The sequence continues at coordinate 1,237,115 of JAACJJ010000044.1, read as the reverse complement.
CCCTAAACCCTAAACCCTAAACCCTAAACCCTAAACCCTAAACCCTATCTGTGAGATAAAGCTTATAATACTTGAAACCTGGATATTATTATCCTGGTTCTTGATGGAACATCTCCTGTTTCGTTGCCTTGATACATTGATATCAAGGCCTGATAATAGACTGAAAAATGTCTATCCTTAGAATGTACAGCCACTGAAGAGTCTATAAAGACGAAATGGCCGCTGTAGTCTATCCAGACACAGCCATTTGGCACATTCCCCCCTTATCCCTTCACTGTTGTTATCCCCGCCCGACGTCGCTTCGCTCCGTCGAGCTTCTGCTTCCCCTAAACCCTAAACCCTATAATCTATTCTTGTTCAACCTCGGAGCATTGTCGCTCCAACGGAGCAACTCATGACTTCGTCCGCTCCGAGGTTTGACTCCGACGACATCGTCAACTACATCGTCGACGATGTCGTTCCTTTGAAAGTACAGCCACTGACGAGTCTATAAAGACGAAAGTGTCTAGCCTAGTCTACCAAGACAAGGCACTTTGGCTTCTTTCGTCCTCTCTTACCTCACTTTGTTGTCCATCCGCCCTGCGACCTTCGGCCGCAGTGCTCGCTTCCCTAAACCCTAAACCCTAAAGCTGAAACGATCTTGATCGAGATCTATCTCACAGCTAAAGATAACTAGTAACTATCTTTATCTGTGAGATAAAGCTTATAATACTTGAAACCCAAGGTATATTTACCTTGGGTTCTTGATGGAACATCTCCTGTTTCGTTGCCTTGATACATTGATATCAAGGCCTGATAATAGACTGAAAATAGTCTATCCTTAGAAAGTACAGCCACTGAAGAGTCTATAAAGACGAAAGGGCCGCAGTAGTCTATCCAGACACTGCCCTTTGGCTCCCTCCTATTTTCCCCTTCATTGTTGTTCATACCGCTCGACGTCGCTTCGCTCCGTCGAGCTTTGCTTCCCCTAAACCCTAAACCCTCCATACGGGGTTCAAGAAGCGACCACAGTCAACGCTATGCCACAACTGCAACCTGACAACAACCCCAATGCGCAGAAGATGGCTAATCTGGACAAAAGGAAGTGGATTCATGGCCGACATGATGCTGTTGTTGTCAATCTGAACGCCGACTACCAATGGCCATACAGTGGACTGCTAGGTTGGTCTATAATCAGTCTTATCTCATCTCCTATATGGTTGTCGCTGAAATGACTTGACTACAGGGCACCAGGTTGTTGAGGTCAAGATATTCTTTAGAATTATCCCACCGCGACACCAGACAGCAGGAGATGATTGCTTTCTAGCTTATGTTCGTCGTTTTGATATAGTTCCACAGATTAACAAGCCCATGTCTGGGTCAGCAACGCGACGCGGGCTATATCCAGATCCTGCATCATCGTTATTTATTCTGACTCGTGCCAGACGATCAGATGGAAGTCTGGTTGGTGACATTATACCCGTTCGGCAGATCAGGGAGTTAGTGGAGCTTGTTCCAAGGTTCGGAGATAAGGCAGACAGGAGATATACTCAGTACAATTCCCTCAGTGTTTGCTCAGAGTTCTATCTCAACAAATATCTAACTAAAGAACTTTATCTAGCTCTCAGTAGTACGTCGGGTTTAGAACAGTAGTAGTATAGTACCATATAAAATGGAATTGGCTGCGCACTGGGTGCGCCTATATGTTGAAGTGAATGGCAACAGTGTATACTACCCTCAGGTTAAAGAAGATGCCTTTCTCTCTATACATGTCGATGAGTTAGGAGCATTGAGTAACTACATAGCACGTACCTAATGTTAGCCAGTACTATATAGTACTATGTAGTTCCCTCTTATATCTATGGAAGCCTTGAGATGCTATGGAAGTTTACGTATGCGCTATACCTTACTATGGGAACGATCATGCGCACTATACGTCACTATGGGAAAAATCACGTTTTGCTGATGCAGCCAGCGACCGCCAGGAACGATATAGATCAGTTTGCAGATATCCGTGAACGAATTCCGTAGGTCTGCTTCGAGAAATTGCAGGCCTCTTGGAGGCTGTACGGTCACGGCGTCGGGTTTTTTCCATGCACGTTGAGCGCTGATCCATCGTTTGAATATCGCCTCGAGATCGGCTGTGGAATAGGCGGCCGTTGGCAGTTCCAAACAGTGAAGCGGTGGTGTCGTGGGGTAGGAATCCTTGAAGGTTTGAATTATTTGAACCCACAGCGCTTTTGCTTTGGTGACACTATTGCAGCGCTTGGATACCTTTGGGACGCGTCAGCTATTCCGTATCGCAGTGAACACCGGAGACTCATACGCGTCTGATTGAGTAGATATCTTTCCAATGGCATCTCTTGGCGATCTCAAAAATAACATCCTCAGAGAGTTCTGCGCAGTAGTTTGGGAGTGATGCGCCAGACATTGGCTTTGAAGATGTATGACTGAAGGTTAAGATTGTGGCAAGTGCTGATGATGGAGAAGCTTGGTTGTGACCGAACGTGCACATCAAATTGGCTACACCCTCCAAAAACAATAACTTGAATGATATGCAGGCTATTGGGATGCGCGTTCATTAAATTTGCATAATCGATTTACAGATGCGTCGAAGGGATATAGAAATGACACAGGGTTCTCTATATCATACATTCCATGTCGAACCACGAGGACATATGGACGACAGCGTTCGCGAAAATCGAACGACATAATACAATTGATGTGGCTCCGTTCCTCGTCCCTTAGTCCGCTGGGCGCGAAGGGTCAGGGCTAAGATAGTGGTAGTATGCAGACGGAGAATCATAGTGGACAGATAGCGCCTCTCGGATAATATTGACGAGCGTCAAGGACGGTGCCCTCACGGTAGGCCTTCCTGTGATTACTGCAAAGGAACCAGGTAGGGCGCCAAGATGCGCACGCGGCGGAGACGATAGCAAAATAGCACAAACTGTCAAAGGGAGCTTGTGTCAACCAATATATTATGTTGAAACAGGAATGTATCATTCATACGGGCCACTACCAGCCTTGAATCTGCCGGCGCGATCTTGGGTGAAAGAAGTCCATCTCCCTGCGTTAAAGTCAAGTTCCCCGCGGTATCAAGAATAGCCGACAAGGAACCCAAATATCATCGCTAGGTGAACTTTCAAAGAGCATTCCCAGCCTCACGCGGTCGTTATATGCTGCCGAGGCATCGGCGCACGGACCAACACCCCGTGATCTGCGAGGATAAGAGCGGAGTTTGAAGTCGGTTGCTTCTCTTTTCTTTACAGTCACCTCGTCCTCCGTTACCGCTGCCCTCTCCGATGCTTTGGGTGTGGCTCTTCGGGGAACGACGAGAAGATGGACGGAAATCGGGGCAGTTCTGGGCATGACGTCCGTTGCTTTATGTTTCTATTGACGAGGCGTCTAATCAGGACTGCATATATCTCTTCGATTATCGATACGTACCATCGCCTGGAATTAATTCGTGTTTACCGTCACCTCGCTTGTGTGCTCAAATTTTCTTTCCTTTGTCTCTATTAATCGGATATCGTGTCTATTCACCCACGACCAACGACCGCCTCGTCGAACGATTGCACTGCGGGATGGATTCAGATCTGGGGGTTCGGGTCTGCCCCCGTCGGGTTGGCGAGGTTTGTAAGTGCATATCTTCTGTAGCTCAGTGAGGGGCGGTCTCTCTATGTTGCCACCGCCCAGATCCTGTTCTCTCTCTTTCCTCTTCCCGGCTCCCAGTCTCCTGTTACTGGCACCCGTTACCGCGCTCGCGTATCCATTAGTCGGGCTGAGCTACTTCCCATACGCCTCTGCGTCGTACCGCGTTCAAAATCGTCATCACTCTACATCAGCGCACACTTACTTCAAAGCCTCCGGTTTCATCCTGTTGGCGGGTTTTTGTCTCTCCGCGGTATGTGATGCGCGTCCATCTGCTATGTAACAAAATGCTGTTGGCGTATATCTGGAGAAGGAGCTACGAATCTCTGGCTTTCAGTTCCACGACAACTATGGCCACGTCTCAGTCGCTCCCACAGGCTCAAGCCCGGTAGCAAGACAGCCTCGTTTTTCTGGTTTGCAGTGGACGAGGCGCCAAAAGCAAGACTGTAGACGTGGATACTGCATATGGGAGCACCGGCGAGTCTTCTTTGCAAATTGGGCAGGGAACTGGCTCGTATTTCCTCCACTTGCGTGCCAGTACTTCGCATCCATATCTCCCTCATTATCTGGGGTATGTGCGGAAAACGGGGCTAGGACCCATTTGCAGAAGCAGAGAAGAACGGGGAGCTGTCGTTACCAATGTCGACGCCGGTGTCGAGAGCGTTATCTCTGTCCTCTCTTCAGTACTGGCGATGTCGGTGACGACCGACACCCACGTTCAGGGGAATACACATCGCCCGCGACGCGGGACAGCATTCTCAGAGTTCCTGGCCGCCAGGGCCGTCAACGCTGCCTCGTTCCCCTGCGTCTGCGGCCACTGTTTTCCTTGCTTATGCTGTGTTCGCCATCGTCGTCCGCTCACGACACCGGAGGCGCTGGGCAGCTGCCGAAAAGAGATGGACCGTTAGTAACTAGGCGAGAGCGGACGGGAGGAACAGGCGGAGACAGGTGGTCGACGTTGTTGACCTTAACACCAGCGCTCTCGCCATCGGTAGTGGCGTTCTCAGCGGGATTATCGTCCACGGAGCATCTCTATACCTCGGCATCAGCATCCCAACCATTTTTTTGGCTTCGACATCGACATCAGGGTCGGCGCCGCTCACGGTGTTGGTGTCTCGACTGTCGTCATTACATGTGTTCGTGTCAATGTCAGCACCTGGTATGAGCGGCTACGGCTATGGTTGGATTTGTACCGACAGGTAACCCATCGTCAATATCAGAACGAGTGGAAGTATGACACCAACCGATCACTATCGAATGCCTCTGCCTCCGCCTGCCTCACCTCTGCACCTCTAAGTTCGTTGTCTAACCCACAGTAGCAGATGTCCGCTGCTGCTCCTGCACTTCCTCATCGGCCTCACAAGTCGCCGCCTCCGATAACACCTTCATTGCAGCGTCGACCGCAGGGTCGCCGTGTGATGTCACCTCCTGCGCCTGTGTCGACACCGGTATCGGGCCAGGGAATACCAACCTCTATCTGGCTGCACGGATGTCGCCTCCCTCGGGTTCGTCAATGCGCGCGCCCTCGCGGTCTGAAAATCGACGTATGGACCATTTTCGCTCCAATCTTTGGTACCACCGTATGCAGAAACACGACCTGTGCCCGTGTCGCTGCCACTGACTTCGACAACTGGGTATGAACACGAATGCTCACGGGTGAATTTAAATTTACATAAAGTCGCCCCGGATGAAGGGGGGAGGATAGCCAAAATGATAGGGAAAGTCGGAGGAGGGAAGGGAAGTTTTAGAGGATATCGAAATGGAAGAAGTAAACGTTGAGGCCGATCATCCTGCCCTCGGACATGAAGACGATATGGTCGTCTTCCGCGCCTGCAGTGTTTGTAGTAGCTTCACCGGAGGTTCTATCGTTGCCGTCGAGCACGAGCCTGAGATCCTATCATGATACCTTTTGCACCTCCCGTCGTCTGCGCTTGCTGCTGAAACTGCGTGCCCGGACAATCGCACACTACTAGGCCAAGGCGCGAACTTCCATCTTGAAATTATCCTCTAACTCGGAAGACCAATCACACTGCTGCCGCTTTGTCATCAACAGCAGCAGCATGAACATGAACATATGCATCAAGAAGAAGGTGCGGGTGGGTTGATTCCGACGCAAGACGGCGCCGCAGGGCCCGGTTTGGACGGTGGCCCAGGTGCCGCAGGCGTTGGAGCAGCAGGTATTTTCGTAGGAACACTGAGCGAAGGGTCATCTGTGGAACAGGAAAACGCGCAACGTTGAATGTCGGCGTTTACCCTCATTATGCAGCATGTAAGCGTATTCCGGGAGACATGCGTGCGAGACTCAAGAACAAGGACACCTGTGAAGGCTTGCTACTGCGTTGGTAGGGAAGGAGGTGACGGCATGGATGCTGACGTCGATGGCACGGGTGCGGTGGAGGATGGAGGAGCCAACGGTTGATGCGCATGGGAACTATTCCCGACCCGGACCCGACGATTGTGGCTGCGTAATCGCTGGAATCATCAAAGCCAGGCGGCAGTATCCAGGGGGCCACCAATCAGTGTTGGAAAGTCATGATTTAATCAACCGTCTTTGAATCATGGTCCGATGGACATGTTACACAAATGGGTATTTTCACAAAGAAACAACAACTGCTCATCAAGAAATTGAGCAGTACTCGTTATTTTTATGTTATAATGCTGCCAATATGTTAAATTATATAATGGTACAGTTTCCATATCCCAGTGGTAGACGCAGCACATGCAAATGAGTTAAAGGGGGCAGTAATCGATGCTAGGCGCTGCCGTGGGAATATTTTCAAACATGTGTGCATCAGCAAAGAACTTCGTCCTATTGCTCTGGGAGCGTAGCGGTGTGGAAGCGCCCCGAACACTTTGATAAGTCAAGTGGTGGTGGTGACCCCGCGTCATCGCCAACAAAAGTGCTAAGTGGAGAGGATTAAATACTCAAAATGCATAACTTGGTGCAAAACCGCGCAAAAATTGCGGCGGACTAATATGCCAAAGAAATCCGGTTAAGGACCCTATCAGCCCTACCTACCTATAGACCCCGTGTCCCAGCAATTGCCGATGCGTACCTCTTGGATTCACGACGCGCTCGTGAAAGGCGCGACCGATGTCACGTGATCCGAGTCCTTCAACTTGAGCGATTTTCGTCAGGTCTGAGATTGTCGAACAGGTGCGTGGGTTATGGTGCGCTTTTCGTTGCTCTATTTAACTATCCATACTATACCCTCCGTTGTACACCTTCACTTTCGCTATTTCCATCCCCTTTTCGGGTGCTTTCTTTATCACTCCAATTTTCCGTGAATTTCATATTCAATTTCTTGTCCCGCTGACCTCCCTTTCGTCATCCGCGAGTCCGCATGCTGCACCACCAGACGCACCCATCGTCGGGGCTCCGATGGGTGAACAGCTGATCTCAGCTCGTCTTGGCCTGGTGTTCACGCGACGCGAAATGGGCGCGTGCATGGAGGAGTGGCTGCGCGAGGGGCGAGATTCCGCCGCAATTCTTTTTATTGGCCTCGGCCACGGACTCTTACCTTACACGTACACATACACGTTTGTTCTTATCATTCCTGTAGCTGCCCTGGCGACGTGAGAGTACGCGTACGCTTAGGGAGCATTTAGTTTTGTCTTTCACATATAGTCCTGTTAGTAGGACGAAAATATCATCTCACTTTGGATTTCTGACTGCGTGAACTGAGCGAACTCCTCGAGCGAATTCAGAGTGATTTCTCCATCATTACTCTGCACGTCGTACCGTGGGACATTTCTCAAATCTCTTAACTTCTCCTGATTCGCATTTTTTCCCCCATCTCTCACTCTGCTGACTAGTGTCATCACCGGTGAGTTTTTATTCAGATCGTATCTACTGACTACGTGTCCATAGGTCGATCACTGTCGCCCCACATTCGTCGACCGCTTTCACCTGCACTCGGGGAGTTTCCTCCACAACGGCGCTCAGAATTTTTCTATGAGGCTGTAGCAGATATGTACTAAGGTGCGATAGTGTAGCTATTTAATCTTAGTGGTACAGGCTGAATGAGGAAATGAGCTAGCAGTGTGGTGGCTCGCTGATGTGCCCGGTCCGGGATTGATGGCAGTGATGGCAACTTACCAGCCATCAACTTCGCACCACAGTGGGCTCAACTAAAATACCTACACAAAAACTGGATAGTGCGTTCGATTCGTATTGAGAATTCCTGAAAACGATGTCAAATATATATATTTTTGGCGAAGTCACAAGAAATTTCATCCATGCGGTTCTCGGCCACCGTAGGGCTGTGCTATCTACCAAATGTAGTAATTCTGGCTCGTAATCACTCTTCTATTTTTGTTCGACTTCTTGAATTATTCTTGAGACGGTGACTCCTCGTCGTCCGTTCAAGTTTTTATGTCGTTAACGGTGGAAGCTCAATACGCATCGGACTATTACATGAAGTATACGACGAGATTTACACTTTACTGGTGTAAAACTCAGTCGTTGAGGTTGCATATATACTTCAATGAATGACTGTATATTTCCAATCTTTCAGAACAAATACCATGTAAGGCCTACATATTATTCCAAAACAAGAATTGCTTGCTGTGTATACAAAGCTCACAGCAGTCAATATCAAGGACAAACCGTTAGCAAACAATAGCTCAGTCGCAACCTTCACTGTTGGCCGCCTAATCCAAGTCCTCGAGGTGGCCGGCTCAATGTTGTCGACAGCGAGGTCCTGACCATCCTCCTAACTTTAGGAACTCGTGCCTGCCACCGATCTAATGGAGTGCCATGACTTGCAGGTCCTTGCTGTGAATATTGGCTGAACAAATACATTTGAAGTTTGAACACAACACCTCGCCCTGATCATAAAAATCCTTTCAATGTGCTGCTCCCTTTATATATGTAATCCTACGGCTGTAGCCAGGTCCCGGTGGATAGAGCTGCTATTTAAAATTTAAGTATGCTTACTTACCTCATGCCCCCTGTTTGACCCACAGAGGCATACCGGCGCTCCCAAGCTATTCTTACCACTGCCGCAATCTATAAGTACCAGTGCTGATATCCTCGTACTCACACACGCCTGGTGAACTGACTCCAATAATGCACTGTTAAAGCTACATCTACAACGCGCGTCCTGATTCAAACTTGACTTCGTCGCCTGAGCGTTGGCTGACGTCGTCAAAGTACTTCAAACGCTTTACATAATTTATGTTGATAAGCTGAATTTCGTTCCCTTGCCCGACGTTACCCTGAATCAAATTATAATCAAGTTGATTGAATCGTGATTAGTCATTGACTTTTTGTGATTAATCAATGATTCGCACAACGCTGCCACCAATCCAGCAAGCGACCGGAATGGGCCTACCCGAGGTGTCCTGGGAAAGTGGCTGCCAGCGTGCATCAATGCGACATGTCTTGTAGAGATGATGTGTCACATCCGCAAATAGTTAATCATTGATCAATGACCTGTGTCAAGACTTGATAACACTGTATCACTCTGGTAATCAACACGCAGGAGCCTCAAGTTTCCAGAATTTGTACAACGTGAGGGCAATGAGGCTCCGTGCTATATATGGTCTGTTATTGAGAATAGATACGGCTCTACTCGCTTCTTGAGTTGAACCCACAGTACCCTTACGTCATGCCAACTCGTAGACCGGGACCACGTAAAGAGCCTGTCGAGATACCTCTACCTGATGGTCGTTTTCTTCGTACAGAGATTTACCCGACGACTGGTAAACACCATGTCAGGTGTGACCAATGTGAAAAGGTCATTACCCTTGCCACAGGAAGACATACCGACGGATTCCTTCGTCATCGAAAGAGTGCAGCATGTTCTCATGGCGAAGGCAGCAGTACACCAAGAAATGGACAAGAGTCCTTTGCATCTGATACAAATTTCGAACAGCATATCTCTTCCACTCAGCTCCCTAGACTGCATAGGTGCCCAGGCGCTGCAGTGAAGTGGAAGGCAGGGTCAATTTGGACCACATATGCATATCATCTTCATGTTGGTGATGAGATACCTTGGGAGCCCGTTGGGTTTGACCGGAAAAATAATATCATATTTATTTGCGACAATAACTGCGCGGGTCAACTCTCCCAAGATGATGATTTTCCTTGCCATGCATGTAGCGTGCTACCATTTTCACCTGAATTCCGAAAATTTGAAGCTCGCGTGCACACTCTCAAAGATTACACATGGACAGCTCATCCAACGATTGGAACAGGTCAATAAAAGATCCATAAACATCGCAGGCAAAGGTCTCTATCTTTGTTCAAGACATCTAAAAGTTATGCAAAAGACATTTGTATTTTCTTTGTCCTGTATTGACCGAAAGACAAATCAAAGAAATTCAAAATCAACCAATCAGAATGGTGGCATTCAAATATCTTCTACATGACTTTGGCATATACAGGACAAAGAAAAAAACAAAATCTTCGGCATGTATTTTGAACGTCTTCCAACAACATAGAGTCCACTGCTCGCGGTGAAATATCCGTTCAGAGGTATGTGGGATATATCAGCATAATTAACTCACACTTGTATTGATACTGACGAACAAATTGAATGATTGTAAATTTGTAGCTTCAGAGAGCGGAGACTCGCATTGCCAATACCGCTATTCACATTGACGATTACAAGCGAGGTGTCATGCTGATTGCAAGAAATGAGATTGGGGGCCTACGGCGATTGCTAGCAGCATCCCTACGTCGAGGGTGTTCAACTCGCGCGCTTCCTGAACTCCAGCGTGCATAAATGGGTTATATTGTCCCAAAGGAGGGTTTACAGATAGGGACCTTGATATTGCGTTTCTTGTCAAGTCAATCGGGGGACCAAAACTTCTGTATGCGCTTAATCATTCCCATGGTCTTGCCTCAGAAACTACAGTGAGACGCAATCACAATATTCCCCAGCATCTTGGCTCTCCCGCCCCTCCTTCAAAAGAAGACATTGATCATAATATCAATACTTTCTTTGACCCTGAGATCAAGCCGTTTCCGGTATCATATCCAACTGTTATACCTGGTGTTGTTGCCGCATTCGATGAATATCGAGAGAAAAATGAGCTACCAGGGAGTGATCCTATCACTGCAATGGAGCACGAATTAATGCTGGAGTCAATAGTGGCAAAGAGAGGACGAGCCGAGACATTCTTTGGACATTCTCTGTAGTTGAGCCTACTCCCAAGAGGAAGAGATAGGTACACATATCTATATATTGATCGTAGTATTACCAAGTAACATACACCAAATCCTTCCTGCTATCTGTTTCCCTATCTCGTCTTCGCAACTTACCGAGCATCTAACCGCGGTCGGCACTGTCAGTCAGTTGATGTGACCTTGCTGTGACCATCAGACGAGGTGTCTGGATTCTCACGACACCTGAGGGGTAACCTCATACTGCTCGCTTGGTGGCCATCGGCCTTCCCGAGGGCATTAGTAATGGTACGTCTCTATCAGAATCAGAATCAGTCCGGATCCATGTATCCGGTCTAACAGTAGGCGAACTTCGATTTTGAGCGCTTGACATTCGATCTTAAATGACACCATCAGTACTGGCTGTCAAGAAGGTGTATGAGCGTTGATTGTGATTGTGATGCAATGACATAGTGATGATGTGATGGAAACATACTTATTCAGGAAAGAGAAGATGATACTAACCCCCTCTGATAATAAGTACTCGAGAGAGATAAGATGTTAAACAGAGTGAGATAAAGCACGTCGCTTCGTTGCGAGAATGACGGGTGGCGGTTCACATAGGTTTTGTCACTCTCTGCCCAGGTCACAAGGGCATTTGAGGCGGTGCAACATTTGAGCTGGATAAACGCTTCTGTGGTGTGATTGAATGAATATATTAGGATACTGACAAAATTCCGGAATGTATGTAGCATATAGAGACCCACTGGTGCATGTGAAGGAGCGCCCAGATACATCAGAACTCTTCATCGAGAACAATTTGTTTTCGCCAGCACTCATGATGACAACTGCATACTAAGTATATATTTGCAATTATTTACGATGTTTCTGCCAATATAAACTCCTACTGACGTGCGATGCAATTGCACAAATTAATCAAACATCAATGTAATGCTATTTTTGCAGGTTTTCAGCACGGAAACTGTCACGGCACAATGAGCGACTGGTAGTCAGCGACCTATAGATAGTTTCGATCCTCTAATCCATCCTAGCAACGCTTTTCGGCGGGGCGCATAGTTCTAACCGATGCAGAAAGCACCCTATCCAAGGATGCAGTACATTTGCGTGCTTTAAAATGGCAGCCATGGTGGTCAGAAAGATCTGTCGAGTTCAGTCCATTCTCCCTCTTTTTCTGCTCCATCCGAGTGGCTGAGCCACGTCGCTTTCTGTACTGGTTATACCACTCTGTTCTTTTACCTCTATCTCATTCATTACTTTGTCATCTTCACTCTTATCCCCATCTAACTCCTTTATCATGGCACCCGTGTCGTTGATCGCCACTCTGTCACTTGCCTTCGGAATTGGATCGGCCCTATCGACGCTGGTATCGGCTGACCCCATTCATGTGCCTATAACCCGACGCAAGACCGCCCGCGTACTCGACCTCAATGCGGAGCTATTCCGGCTACGGCAGAGATACAGAAAGGTCAACACTTTGTCCCCCCCTATCAACTCATCCGGAACGAGACGGAGAGCGGCAGTCGGAGGCATTCCTATTATTGACCAGGTGAGCGCTGAAATTATTCTCTACATCATGAATGCGCTCAAATTGCAAATCTCAGAATAGCGACACGAGTTACTTAGGAATAATAAGTGTCGGAACGCCGTGAGTGTCCTCTCCCATCTACGAAGTTTGTCTCTTGGTTATCTTGCTATTGTTGTGGCCGTCTGGATATGCGACGGCATTCCGCACTAATAGTGCTTCCATGCGGCAAGAGACACTCGTCAATTGACACAGCAATCGTGCTTGATTACCAAACCACAGCGAGCGGCGTTTTTATCAGCGCCCAGCATCGAGACACAATGCTGACCCTCCTACGTTCTGAAGACCTCAAGATTTCAAAGTCGTCCTCGATACGGGCTCTTCTGACCTATGGCTTGCAAACAATGGCTGCACGAACTGCCCTAGTTCGACACCCACCTTCAACCCAAGCGCTTCAAGTTCATTTGAGACTACTGGCACCCCTATAGAGCTCAACTATGGTATAGGCAATGCTACAGGCGTAGTGAGCCTGGAGACGGTACAAATGGGTGGTTTCACGATTGACGACCTGACACTGGGTACGTTTGCAACTGTGATGAGCTACTGTTCCTCCTCGAGTAACAATGTTAACACGGCATTCAAATATTGGTAGTGAGTGTGGATACGACATTTGGCATCCTCACTGGCGACGTCTCCGGCATTCTTGGGTTTGCATTTCAAGGCCTTGCAGCTACCAAGGCTGTGCCTTTCTGGCAGGCGCTCATCAACACCAACCAACTCACATCGCCGGAATTTAGCTTCTATCTTGGCCGTGCGCCATCTGGAAACGATGTCCCGGACATAGACGGCGGAGTGTTCACGCTGGGCGGCACAAACGAGACATTGTTCAGTGGAGATGTTGAGTTTGTAGATATGCCGCCAACAGAGCGAAATTGGGTTTTGTCACTCACTGGTAAGCTTTTGTATCTCTGCGCGCGTAGGAATGTGATCGATCAGTTGATAATGAACCATCAAAATACCTGCAGGTCTGACCGTGAACGGTCAGAACATTGCTATCTCCACCGGAAGTCTCGCATTGGCATCAATTGACACAGGTACTAGTCACATTGCGGGCCCCACCGCCGACGTACAGGCCTTCTGGGCCGCGGTGCCCAACAGCGGCCCCTCTCCTGTGGGTCCAGGAATCTTCAACTTCCGTGCGCAGCTCTCTCATTCAAGATCTCTGTCTTTTTTCTTATACTAACTTTACTGTACCTCGCGACGCCAGCATGCACACAAGAACTCTCTGTATCGGTATCATTTGGTGGCAGATTGTGGCCTATAAGCATCCAGGACATGATCATCGCCCCAGAGCAGAGTGACAGCACCCGCTGCATTGGTGCCATCTTCGACCTTGATGCTAACTCAAATTTTAATCCGGATGATGGCAACCCAGCCTGGATCTTTGGCGATGGATTCATGGTAGGTGCCCCTGACCTCCTTTTTCAGAAAATCAGCTACTAATGGAATAAAATAGAAAAACGTCTACACTGTCTTCCGTGCTGATCCCCCTTCTATTGGCTTTGCCCAGCTTGCTACCAATGCTGGCGAGCTTGGTACTCCTTCTGCTTCCCTTGCCCCGAGCGTCCCTGCGACCAATTCCGCTGGCCAGAGTGATATCATTACGCAAAGTCAGTTATCAAGCATTATGACCGCCTGGTGAATGATTAACTCTTACACAGCTGCAACTTCAGGCGCTGCTTCTGCGACAACTGCAATAGGCTTTGTCACTTCTTCTGTTGCCCGTGCCCCAGGCATCACTGCGACCACCTCCCCTGGACAGAGTGACAACATTACACCAAGTCAGTTCTCATATATTCTCATATCCTAGTAAATGATTTACTCACACATCGTTGTGACTGCAGGTGCTGCTACTGCGACGACTGCTTTAACCTTTACTTCTCTTTGCACAGTGCTGATTGTTTCCGTTGTCATCAACTTGCTATGAGATCCTATATCTTATCAGTCTATTCATGGAGCTTTATCCAAGTAGGAAGTGTAATCAGTTACCACCGACGATTTGTTGATGGGAGTAGCCCACATCTTTACTTATTTTATATGTATGGAATAATGGGTCTCGCATGGAAGCTGTTTATCAAAGAACCGACAATATCGAGAATGACTGGGTTTTGTGTAGAAGAGGCAAATATAGTAGAGCAACGTCTCTGGACACACGAGGACAGCGAGTGAAGCTTTATAGTTCAAAACAATTGTACCGGTCCTTCTGAGTGATAAAGCGACGGAGCCAACGTCGTGAGGCGGTGAATGCCTAATTCTGATGAGGCGGGTGTACTATTAAATATGATTGAAGGATGTTTGGAATATTACAAAATTGTTTGATGCGTCCAGAGGATGTAGGGACTGTCGATAATTTCACTTCGCACTCACTCCACTTGCTCACCAAAGTGAACTTGACGAAATTCGCCAGCCAAATTCTCACAAGAAGACCGTCATTAAGGAATGGCAGGATGGCTTCCTCCGTTCTTCTTGTCCGGGCCGCAGTTTCTTGCGTCTGAGGGACACTTACGATGTCCAACTGCGACCCTCCCCCCAAAAGGGACCGTGGCTTCAATATGCGGGAAAGGATAACCCTTTGTTTGCAAGAATGTGTAGAGCACTGCTCGATCACGCCCCTACTGGAACATAATACAAACGCGTCAATATCAATTCCTTGACGACGTGCGAGTGCGGTCACCCCGGCCGCCGGGGTGACCGATGCTAAAACCTTGTCAGGGCAAATAATGTGTGGGCTTCCAAATAAGGCCTGATTGACGTCCGATTTTGCCTTATCCAAGTGCCACAGACTTATTTGGCTGTGCGGTCCGGCTTATTTAATGCACGAAGCCTTATTTGACTGTCACATCTAGCTTATTGGCTGCGACCATCCTTATTTGATGGCCAACTCAGGCTTATTGACTGCACCCAGCCATATATGGTTACAGTGACTGAATAAGCTGGCTCTGGCCTGGTCAATCAGCCAGGCCTGCAAGAATGATCAAACAGTACTTCTACTATGGCCGTGTTGGGCATTGTACTTAGGGCTATATATCTGCATTTCTATCACGATTCATGTCAAAGTTCAAAATCGCGGAATTTGCGTTGAATTTAGCTAGAAATAGGGGAGAAACAATCAATTGAAGAGCCGTGTTGCTCATTATACTTGAAGAGAAGAGACCGACCAAGTAAATGAGGGGGCTAAGAGCGAGGGAGAAATGCCTCAGCAGACTGACAAATAATGAGCAACTGTGGTTGAACTGTGGACTTGCACGAATCCATAATATAATCCGAGGACTGTTTTTTGATGGTTATATAAGATTTCCATAAGTGGAAATATTGGTCAGCGGAACTCCCACACGCGCTTCGGTCAAGCGCAGCTTGTTAACACGAATTGAGGAACGTGATGTATTATGTCATTGAAACACGATCACGTGCATGATGTCGTTTAGATCTTCGAAAATCATCGAGTTGTTCTCCAACCCTTCTTTCTTCTCCACTTTCATCTCCAAGCTCTCCCCTCCGACCTATCCCGCGTCTTCCTATTACCGGTATCAATACGCAGACATCCCACCCTGAATTTTGCCCTCCATCATATGGTCCCCGCGACCTGCCAGCGGCTACACCCAAACACCATGAATCGTCGAACTGGCGCAAGAGGGGCGGGGAACGCGGAGCCCAGCCGCGAGAGGTCTTTGTAAGGTGCGCCCCAACTAGCGTCTAAGCGCAGCTAGTCTCTGCTAGCCCACTTACTTTGCACTGACTGACTCAGTCTTGATGTAAACATCTCAGCGCTTGACTATCTGCAGGTATTTCGACGTTTCGACGCGCATCTGTTCTCTCCACCTTCCTGCTGACCACGCCTCTGCTCTGACTTGTCCAAACTGGCTCAGAACCTCAAACTGACGGAAAACCCCACCTCTGGCACCAATCTCAACGTGAAAGGTGCGCATATATTCCATGTTTGCCATCGACATGCTTATCTTAATACGAGGGAGCGCATATATGCATACTCCTGCCATTCTTTTGGTCTCTTGGCGTGGCAGAAGACGCATATATCTATGGCCCTCCATTCCGATTTGTCTGAACTGACAAAAAATGGTCGACATGGGATATTTGATAGGTACGCACTTTCTCTGTTGTACGTTTCAATCTTCGTTTCAATCTTTGCACTTTCGGACCCAACTGTCCATCTCCTAGGAGGTGTCTGTCGGGTATGTTTGTCCACTTCCACCACGACATCATGGGCACCAATTTCTCCACTTGTACACTATATTTCCCATTTGTTGAGCGCTTTTTGGCAATTAATTTATTAGTGCGGGTTGTAATACTTGTATGTACAACATAATATACATTTGTCTTCATCAAATCATCGCTGAATGCACCGAGTTGACTGCACACATGGGATGAATTGAAGTGAATGAGCCCCTGGTTGCTGTCGTCCTCGAAAAGCTTCGCTGGCCTAATTTGATCGGCTGCCCTATTTGCCTGCCCAAGCTTATTAGGACGTCGAAGCCAAACATGTTGGAGATGATAATCGAAAAACCCGCTTTTTTCATGATGCGACTTCTCCCACGCGCATATCCTAATTGGCTGTCGCAAGATGGCCAGACCCCACGGCGAGCACCCCCACACGTTTGGGGGCTTCGCCAGTTTCATGGAAGTGAACCCCTCTGCGTTCAGCTTCCGAAACCCTCTTCGGGAGAGTGATTAGTTTTTTTTGCCACGGTAAAGCCCCCCTGAACGCGGGGACGTCAGTGGTGCGGGATTTGAAGCGGACAAAAGCAAGACCCTAGACGTGATTACCGCATATTCGAGTATTGGCAAGTCTTCCTGGAAATTGGACATGACATTGGCCCATCTTAGCTCTCCTTGCGCACTAGCCTGTCGCGGCCATGCCTGCGGTCGCTATCGTCTGCATCGCCTCCGTGTGGTAACGCTTCCTGACGCCCTACCCAGGTCCCAAACCCTTGCTACTCTTCGATCTCCTCATCTCCGCATATTTGCTCTGTTCCTGATTCTACTTGTGGGTATCTGGTCATTCCGTCATCCTCCCTCCCATCACATCCAACGCTTATACATAGTGCCTCCGCGCTCGGGGGTTGAGGTCTGCGCAATCCCGCCCAAGATGCCTCTGCTGGTTCAAACAGTGGAGTTGATCCTCCATCGGGAAGTTATTGAGGTTCATGTGGATTGTGTGCATTCTCGGCGCCTTCTCCTGCGCAGTAACGCTGGATGCCTACGCATACCGCTACGTGGTGTTCAGATATTCTCTCTGGCGCTGCGATGTGATACCACGGCGCAAGTTTTTTCTCAGGCTCTACGCTCGCTGCATCCACAATTTTACACCAAAAAGATTAGCATGCGACAGCACTGCAAATTGTACTCGATGATTCTTTGTTTACCCTGGATGAGTCGTCTCGTAACGAGAGCTCTCTCCGTGCTGATGAAATGAGAATTGAAATAGAACGAACAAATGGCAGATTATGTTCCCACTATTCTACTATTAAAACTGCCATGATTGAGCGCCTGTCTCAAATTCCGATCCATCGTGGTTCCGACGGCGCACAATGTATTATTAACACTAGCTAAACATACGCGCCTGACAATGCTACCATGCAGCCAGCCGCGATCAGGAGTTTGCTGCTTATGCAGTCCAATATATAGCATCTTGTTCCGCATCCACATTTGAACGAATTTCCAAGATTCTTCATCAAACTATAGTATGTGCATAATTTCAGCCTGCAAAATGAACATAGTGTCAACATCATCAAAAATACATTACCCCACGGTTCACCAAGACAACAAAGATTGTTGGTCTCCACAGGCTTTGATCATGCTATTAAAATTATTCTATATGAAGTGACGCTTTATGGTCTCCCAGTCACCGTAGATCCTCTCACATAACCGCAGCTATGGCAGGTCAAGGGTCGTCATTTGGTCTTTTGCCATCCATTCTCATCGATGACTCGAACCCAGCCATTCTCTACAATGGATCTTGGACTGTGATAGCTGATGATGCTTCTACTGACGACGGTACCTCTGGGTCACCCATCCTGGATACGTTACATGTATTGCCTGTCTTCAATGGAAGCTTTTCCTATGACTTTATTGGTACCTGCTCATTCTTAATTTGAATAAAATTATAACTGGTTAATCAGGTCTGCAGGTACGGGTGTCGGCGTCTTCACAGCAATGCATAATACTCGAAACTACACTGCGCAGTGCCTGGTGGATGGTGCGCAAGTCCCAGTGACAATGCCAGCGGATTTGGGAAATCAGCCCCTTTGTGTTGCGTTTGGGTTACCGCCTGATACGCCGCATACCATTTCTGTGTTGATATTGGTGGAACCAGACCAAATTGACGAACGAGGCCCTTCTGGATTTTGTCTCGACTATATCTTGGTAGAACCATCACCCTCGACATCACTGGACGGATATGATCTATTTATACCAACCTTTGAGCCACTTGAAGGGGGCGATTTCGACCCCTCCCACTTTTCGTTCCAAATTCCTACCAATGGCATCACATCGCTATCCCTGTCGGTCAGCGCAGGGTGGATTATGGGGTTAAATGAACTCAAAGGCTACCAAACGTCAGTACCGGGATCCAATTTCAATGTGTCATTTACAGGTATCTATTCTTCGGTAATGACGCTCATACGTTACACTAATGGTTTCACAGGGACACGGCTATGGTGGTATGGATATGGAAACATTACCACGGCTGGAACGTCTCCAACATTAGTATATACAGTCGATGGGGGACGACCTACGCACTTTGACTGGGATAACGCTCTATTTGATGTTCCCGTGCTCTTGTTCAATACTTCAGCAACCCGATATGGAAATCACACAGTTAGCGTAACGTATGGTGGACCCAATGGCACACTCCCGCTATCGGTGCACCTGCTAGTTGTTCAAGGAACACAGAACGCGACGACTACCACTAATACTACTACCACTACCACTTCCAGCATACCAACAACCAGTTCCGACAATTCGAGTTCTAAGCAACCTACACCACGTGCAGGATCCAAACCTTCGCATGAGGCATTGCTCGGCGGCAGCATCACAGTGGGATTAATACTCCTACTTGCCATGATATCTGGATGGATGTTTTATCTACGCCGGAGAAGGAGGCGTAGTTTCTCCACAGCAAGTCTGGATATACGTCCCGAACCGTATGATATTTCCGTGGGGGGAAATACGACAACAAATGGGCCACGCAAGGCACGAACAAGCCAACATCACACTCAAGCCCCTTACATGCAGGAACTGGAGGCCCCGACTATCACAAAATGGAGCCGAGCCGCTGTGTCAGAAGAACAGGTGCAAGAGATGGAGACATCTGGTTGGAGTTCTCCTCCGACAATGGACCTCTCTCAACTCGATCGTACCGCCTCGACTACGCCACATGATGGGCACTTTCTGGAAGATACATCGGCAGGCACGGGCACTAGTACTTTTACTTCTGCTACTCCACAGGCAAATGACCTGCGAGAGCGGGACAGTGGGCTTCGACTCGGCGGGAGTCTCCTTCCACCAGTCTACACGACACATTAATTCACCACAATTTTCATAACATTTGACATGATTCGTTCTAGAGTTCTGTATCTTGTGACTCACATGGTCTAATGATCGACGCTCTCTTCTCGATTTTATTGACGTTCAACCCATGCGTCAAGTAAGATTCTGTTATCACCAAGGCGCGTAAATGACGTGTGATCTCCAGTATCTAATCAAGGTCATCTAATCCAATATAGCGAGCGTACAACACATAGAAATTAAGGCCGTGACGACCAGAATAATCAATAGCTGCAGCTGCTGGGGCACCGATACCATGGGATAGAGGTACGCCGGCAGTGTGGAAGTGAGAGTTGGTGTGACTGTGTGGGACGTTGTGAATGTGCCACTGAGCGTTGGCCGTGAACATGCTATGCATAGGTGCGCTGGTGGCCGTCAGGATGCTGGTGACTGGCACTGTGCGGATGGATGACTGGTGTCTGAGCAAACGGATTTGCATCGACCGACCCAATACATTCAAAGGCATCGACCCAGAGGTTTGAGTCAGCGTCAAAGATTGTTATTACCGGAGGATCATTCATAGGGTCTTAAAACAACGCCGGAACTATATACGACAAGATCGATGGTGTGTATTCATATTAAGTAGCCTGTAGGCGGATAGAACCTTTTTTGAGCACTTTAATCAACAGCGAATACGGCGATTGTGTATGATACAGTCTCGTGGAACGCGATCCTCAACTCGGATGGACCTGCAAACACTGCTATATGCTACCCTGGCACAAGGAAGGTAGTTATGGAACACATCGAGAATTGGATCGCTGCCGCGGATCATACAGAGCAGCCCATCGTCTGGCTTAGCGGAGCGGGAAGTCGGTGATTGCGCAGTCGATCACAGAGAGATGCCTGACCAAAATAATCCCAGCGGCAAACTTTGTTTTCTTTCGGGGAGGTAGCACTCGAAACCACGCTGCGCCGCAAGCTGCGACGCTGCTATGCCAACTGTTCGACATCCCGTTATCAAATGGCGTATTCACGACTTGATCACCAGGAAATATTTTATTCCCATCAAATCCATTGAAAAGCAACTGGGGACTTTGATGCTGTCCGCATTAACGTTTCATCCAGGTCAAATATGGGGAATGCAATGAAAGATTGTGCTGACCATGGATGGTTTGGACGAATGTTCATCGAAAAATGGTTCTGCAGTCACTCAACAGAATGTTGTTCGCGCGTTGCATTATATCGTCACGCGGGAGGACCCTCCATTTATAACAGATAACGCGACGAATGTGTGTGAGTATACCAACTTGCGCGGTGGATGCACGAACTACAAACAGCGTAAAAACAGCGACATATATCTTTATCGAGCTCGAAGATCGTCGGTCTAGTACCGACGCAATGTGAGCAACAAATTTCATTTCAGTACGTCGGCCACAAATTTCTTAGGGAATGTGCGGTCGACAGGTGAATTTCAAAAGCGTCAAATGCACAGGCCAGCGCTGATAATGTCAGAATGAAGTTGCCAATATGTAGATATTGCACGCTCCAGCTGGGGTCACTTGTAATTCATTACATTACATCCGTAGTACAGTCATCCACCGTCATGTGATACATCGAATTCATAACGCTCATAGGCACTGCCTCACTGGACCTCTTTCTCCAAAGAATATATCAGGCGACGCAGATTTTTTCCAGCTATGCACCGAATTTGTTCTTGTAAAGTTTGAGCAGGAAATGGAGATGCTATTTGGGATATACGGCGGAAATGATATCTTGATGCAGTTTACTACCGAATGATACACCCCAGAATAATACCATACAGCAGTCATTAATAAGAGATTCTTTCACATTTGTCTACTCTTGTGCTCATTTGAATTTTTCAAACTGTTTTTTAGGGGCAGGGATGAGTGTAAATGCTCGAAAACTAGGTGTATCATTCGATGGTGGTGTATCACATGACGGTGGATGACTGTATATGATGCAAACCGAATAAACGTTGATATTACCATCGCTGAACCACCAGTGTGAGTCGCATCAATACCAGAGTTAAGCGCGAAGGCAAAGAATGGCGATGGGCGCCTAATTGTCAGGAACACCGCCGGCTTGAATAAACACCGCTGCCGAGGATCGACAATTACGGCTAAAGCTGATAATGATCATATTGGCAAATTATTAATCTGATTGCACATGCTTGGCATCGCCTTCTACAGCTGCACTGCATTAATATTGCCAGAGCATCACCATCCATTTATCGCCACAGTAGGCACCCCTCTCCCCCTCTTTCTACTCTTCTTTCAGCTAATTTTCACCGCCGCGGTCGACTGCTGAAGCGAACGAGACTGTCACTGCCGAAGAAAACCGTTGTTCCAGGGACAAAGGCGTTCAGGATAGCGTTTGTTTAGGATCGACTTGACGGAGGCGTACGAGGGACGACGACAAAGGCACCCGTCAAGGATGGCCTTTCGAAAGGGATTCTATGTGCGAAGGGAGGAAGTCTTAACGCAGCTAGCCGTAGTTTCACTCGATTCCCGACAACAACGACACAAATATCATTCCGAGCACGACGATCATACCTCAAAAGGATCAACTACCACCGTTCTAGAGCAGATACGTGGGGGGCAGATGGACATCGATACATCTCAACGTCATCCACTTCATCTCCACCCACCTCGTCTCCAACTCCCCCCCGCGCCTATTACCTGTGGGCGTCAAGCTTCCCGAGATACGTTCATCGCTGGGTCTTCAGGTCATTACTCAGTATGAACCTCCGCCGGGATCTGGACTAAGATCAAGTTCGGGACGGATGCGATTAGTATAGTGGAAGGAGATATGGAACAAGAGGACGCTGTCGCTAGCGTTCCTGACGCCCGTATCGAGATGGCAGACGACCGCCCACAGTTCAGGGATTGTCTGCTAGGCTGAAATGCTCGGCGTTCCTACCCCCCAGCGCCAGTTGCCCAGCCTTGCCCCTTCTGGAAGCAACACTGAGCTTGATGAATGGGAGTTGGATGGACAGCAAAAAAGGGGTCACCGGCAACACCCCGCGTTACCGCCAATGTCAACACGCGCGAGAATAAACTATGTTGTCGAAGAGTCACCATCGGACGCCTACGTCTATGGGTAGCATCGACACCACTGACTAGCGGCAGAGTCACCGCGTGATACCACCCTGTAGATTCTCGTGGGCCCAGCTACTAAGCACAGGGGATTAGCATTCAAATGTGGCTTGGCAGAAGGCCCAGTTGTCGCCTCCGTTAGCGCCAGTGCCTCCGCAAACCGACGTATGCAACCTGTATCGCTGGCCCTCCAATCTTCGCTTTCACTGCGAGTAGGGATACGACTGGTACCAGTGTCACCGCCATTGGCTTTGAATACTGGGTATTCTGAAGAATCATCAAGAGCGCATATACCCCCGTCTGATCAGCAAAGAAGGTGCGTACAGGGGAAGAGGGACATTTTGGAGCAGGTGATGACGAAGGAGGCGCCGAAGATAGACGTGGATGTTGGTGGAGTAGGCGACCGATTAACAGCAGTTTGCATTGATTCAACTCATTTACTCCGAAGACACGATATGACACGTTTGCGACCGCCGTCGTCTTTGTCTGCTGCTGAGGCGTCGCCTTCTTGGCCGGCGAACCGCGTATCATCATCAATGTGTGCAGCGTAATGCTCCACTTCGAGCTTTAACACCAAGTCGAAGGATAGCCCATTTCCAGATCCGCTTCCATCTACATCTTAACCTCAGCTCCCTGTCCAGAACACGCTCATTCTGGCTCATAATAGACAATGAGAGCGTTGGGGACGACAGTACCAGCTGGTATTTGGTGTCTTTGCACCACGCGACCTGAAGACAAACGAGGAGGTTTCGCTCAGCTGGGGAGTGACGATAATGTCGTAGCTCTTGGCACTGTTGTTTTCTCCTTAATTCGCACATACATACCGTTTTTCGCTATCTTGGGGAGACAGGCATTGGCTTGTTCCCAGCGTTTAAATGTCAATCAATCTAATTTAATCTCCTCAACACAGCCTGGGACAGCCTCTCGCCTTTTGGGTGCTTTTGAACTCGTTCTATGTATATAACCCATAATCTGAATAGGACTATGTGGAGATGGTTCACGAGGCTATGTACCACAGGGCAAACATACAATGTGGCAAGGGGCCGAAGATGCTTGCCACCGTGCTATATAGTTACAGTTGTTTCAAAGTGAGTCTGCGGACCCGTCCCTTTTCTTTCTCTCTTCCCATCTCCTAGGCTCAGGATGCGTGACAGAGTGTCTATATTCAATAAATCCAGGAACATCGATATCAAGGACAGCTCGCTCACCGTGAATGTGGATACTTCCAAATGTGTGTCGTCAGATAACGCGGTTTCGAAGACAATATGTTGATAAACTTGTAGTTGTTCCAGGGGGCAACCTAGACCAACTCCTTGACCAGGTCGCACTGAATGCAATCCTAAACGCAGGGGGTCGGGCGGACGAGGTTCGATGCTACCCCGGCACCCGCGAAGAGGTTATCAGAAAGATCGAGAGGTGGATGGACGGACAGGGTAAACCATGTCATCGTATGATGTGGTTAAGCGGCCCTGCAGGTGCTGGAAAATCTGCCATAGCTCAGACGGTAGCAGAGCGTCGCAAGAACGGCGGGATTCACGGTGCCAACTTCTTCTTCTTTCGCGGCGACGCGACTCGTAATCACGCACAGCCTCTCGTGGCGACACTGGTTTATCAGCTGCTCGACATTTATCCTGGTCTTCGTAAACGCCTCATAGGCTGTCTGACGGAGAACCCTCTCATATACAAAGCATCTGCTGAGGAACAGTTTGTCCAGTTAATTTCTTCTCCCATCCAAGTCATACGACAGCCCTCATCCATACACCGGCCAATCATTCTCATTATTGATGGTCTCGACGAATGCGATAACCAAGGGCAGCAGGAGAAGATTCTCAGAGCATTGTCCGCACTTGTTGAAGAGGACAACTCTCCGTTCCGCGTCCTGGTAGCCAGTCGGGCCGAACCTCAGTTGGTCACATCCTTCAACAAAATAAGAACCTCGGTAGAGTCAATATTTCTGAATGACGAGTATAGGCCAGAAGGTGACATCCGCCGTTTTGTTATCGCCAAATTTGGCGAGATCAAAAGAGTCCATCATCTCGCCCACACGCTGAACAATGGTTGGCCCGCACAGGCAGATATCGACGCGATCACCGACAAGTCATCCGGCCAGTTTATCTACGCCGCAACGGTCATGAGGTTTATCGAGTACTCAACAGCTAGTCCAGCCCTTAGTCTCCTGATAGTTCATGGAATGCGACCATCCGCTGGTCACAGTCCTCTCGCTCAGCTTGACGCGGTATATTCTTATATCTTTTCGAAAGCCCACGACATCAAAGCAGTCAAATTGTGTCTTGGGGCTCACTTTATCATCCAGAGTGGGCCGATAAGCGACATCACGAACGGCAAGATATTGTTCGGAACATTACTGCGGGACATGGCAATGATCGAGATGGAGTCATCTTTCGCAGATCTTGCAGCCATCGTCAAGGTCGTCGATGGTCAGCGTGTAGAGTTACTCTTCTACCACGCATCCCTGTCCGACTATCTGAAGGATAAATCTCGATCAGGAATCTACTGTGTAGATGAGGAAGAACTTGCCATAGAATTGTCAGCCATTGGCCTGAAGAACTTTGGTGATCCAGGTACATCTCACAACAATCTGAATTGCAATCCATTAACCTTGTTGTTCCCAGATTCATTGACCTTTGCAATCTGGGCCCTCGGCTATGTGACAAAAGCCACCGCCGAGCTGTCCCAATCTCTATTGACTGCCTCAACACAGAAATTTGATGTGGGCTCTGGCCGAGTATACTCCTGGTACAGGCTAATCAGCACAATCGAGAGACTGGTACGTCATGTCCCTAGCTCCGAGTCAATTTGATAGATTTTTGGTTTGTAGTACCTTCGAACGGACAAGCCACTGTTCAAGCTTATGCTGCGCAACTGGATTCACTTCGCTCAGGTACACAAAATCAATACCACAGAGGGAAACGGTCTCCAGAGTAGATTTGCCTCTATGTATTACAAGTGGTATCTGACCACCGAAAGGGTCAAATCTATGTTCAAACTAAACAGATAACAGAAGATTAATCTGTCCCATATTCGTAGTCCAATCGGTACTAAAAATGATTTTTTGGCGAGGTCTTTACAATACAAATAATATCCATCTCTTTTGCCACTGAATACCGAGTTCACCATTATGAAATTTGGTTGGGTATACGCTCACTTTTGGCCCTTTTCTGTTTGATGGGCTTGGCTTGGCGGGTAAATAACCAGTTAAAAACTAAGTCACGAGAATTGTGCAAATTCATCTATGTTTGTATGTCAAACAATTCCGTCCACCCATGCCAGCAAACGCCGAAACTTGGATCTGGGAGGACCCGAGGCGGCGGAGATACATACCGTCGAGAAGCTGTATGAAACGTCAAAACATTAAGGGTCATTTGAATGACGGAATTCTCCCTCAAAGCTATAAGCATGGGCGACATGTTATACAGCTCACGATAACTTCGCATATTATATGTACACTCCACAGTCAGCGCCTTGTATGTTAGATTGTTTTTTCCAAGCTGCAAACAGCATTTCAGTTTTTTATTTCTGACGAAATGGCGCGAAAGGAAGCGCAGTGGGTGACGTGAATCCGCTACTCTGTCTTGCGTGTAAAGACCTACAGGGTAATCAGTATTTGCAGTACGCCCCCTTCCGGAATCCTGAGTCTACGCAAAAATTTAGCAAGCTCAGCCGGATAAAAATGTCAAGTTCATGTGCCACTCCCATCAGTGAAGTTCTTGACACTAGAGTTGGGGAAGATCTGCAATAAACTGCACCTGTACACACAATTCACCTTCCGCGCCTGTGCTTGTGGCGAGGCGCCCGGATGCGACTGGTCTTATTGTTAGGTTACAAGTGGCTAGATACATATTTATCAAGCTCACAGACTGTCGGTCTCGTACTGACACGATTACAGCAGCAAATTTGATTTCAGTGCGTCGGCGACACATTTCCTATGGGGTGTTCAGCGGACAGGTGAATTTCATAAAACGTCAAATGCGCGGCCGGCGCTGATAGTGTCACACTTTGAACCAAGTTGTCGATATGTAGATATTGCACGCTGTAATTTAAGTCCCTTGCGATTTGTTATACTGCATCTGTAGTACATGATGCAAACCGAATAAACGTTGATATTACCATCGCTGAACCACCAGTGTGAGTCGCACATATCAAGTTGATAGTTGATAAATGACAATCTCATGTTGGACTAATACACACAAGTGTCTGAGGTCAATCTACTTACATATATCAACTAAGAGTACTAGAGTTAAGCGTGAAGGCAAGGAATAGCGTTGGGCGCCTAATTATCAGGAACACCGCCGGCTTGAATAAACACCGATGCCGATGATCGACAATCACGGCTAAGGCTGATTGTGATCATATCGGCAAATGACTAATCACATTGTACATGCTTGCCATCGCCTTCCCCCGCTGCACTGCATTGCCAGAGCATCAGCATCCATCCATCCATCGCCGCCGTAGGCACCCCTCTGCCCCTTTTCTACTCTTCTTTCTGCTGCTTCTCCTCGTCGCGGACGACTGCTGAAGCTACCGAGAGTGTTCTTGCCGAAGAAAACCGCTGTTCGAAGGACAAAGGCGTTCAGGATAGCGTTTGTTTAGGATCGACTTGACGGAGGCGTACGAGGGACGACGACAAAGGCACCCGTCAAGGACGAGCTTTCGAAGGGGATTTTATGAGCGAAGGGAGGAAGTCTTAGACTCCTTTTGACTTTGAGCGCCGACAACGCCAGCAAAAACGTGGAGGGGACGAATAAACCAATATCGACATCGACACGCAGCAAAGAACAATACGGCACCATTATCACCATTATCGACACCGCTGTCCGTAGTTCCATTCTATTTCCAACACAAACGACACCAAAGCTACTACGCACACCACCATCATAGCGCCTGAGCCGGGCTTACCGATATTCGAGAGTGGGCACACGCAGAGCCGGATACGTGGAGGGCAGATGGACATCGATGGACCACCCACCGCATCCTCTTCTCGTCCGTCCACTTCTGCCTCCATCTCCACCCCGCGCCCATTGTCTGCCGGCGTCAAGCTTCCCGGTATACGGACACTACCGGGGTTTCAGATCCCCACTGCGCAGCATGAGACTGCGTCGGGATCTGGGCTGGGGCCAAACTCGGGGAGGGATAGGGACTGGAACAGTGTTAGGGACAGGGAGCAGGAGGCGTTGAGGGACAGGGAGGCGCTGAGGGAGATGGATTGGGAGCGTCAGCGGGTGTTGCAGGAGCGAGAGCGGGAAAGGGAAAGGGAGGGGCTGCGAGGGTTTGGGCCGGGGATAGGGTCTGGGATTGGTGATAGGATGGGGTATGATGGGTACGGTGGAGGGAGGTCTGGGCTAGGGAAAGAGAGGGAGTTGTCGTTACCCATGCCGACGCCCGTGGCGAGACCCTTATCCATGGCGTCGTCCTCAGCCATGGTGATGTCGGTGACGGAGGACCGCCCACGGTCCAGGGGATACACATCGTCTGCCACGCTGAATAGTATTCTCAGCGTTTCTGGGCCGCCGGAGTCGTTTTCTCATGCTCAACCGAGACCACTTTCCTCTGCGTCGAGGTCTCTCTCTTCGCCGTCGCCATTCGCGCATGGAGCTGTGGGCAGTGGACTACCGCCGATAGGGCATGGTTTATTAGCGACTGGGAGGAAGAGTTTAGGAGGGACGAGTGGCGAGATGGGGATGGGTGGAGGCGGAGGAGGATCGAGTGGAGGCAGGTGGACACCAGGTCATGGTCAGGGGATGTCACCAACACTGGTACCAGCGCGCTCACCATCAGTAACGACGCCCTCGGCGGGCTCATCGTCGTTGGCGCATCTTTATGCTGCTGCTTCGGCATCAGGATCATTTCCACGTTCGACATCGGCGTCAGCCTCTGCCACGCCCATGATGTCGGTTTCTCGACCGTCGTCCTCGCATGCTTCCACATCGGTCTCGGTGCTTGGTATGAACGGTTATGGGCATGGCAGGAGCAGGGCAGATAGCAATGCAAGCGTCACCACGCAGACCAGCGGGAGTATGACGCCGACGAGTCACCACCGCATGCCCATGCCGCCATCACCCCACATGTCTGCATCAGCGACCTCGGCGTCGACTTCGAGGCATATCAGTCATCCCAGACCGCAGGTGTACGCAGCTCCCTCATCTGCGCACCGTGCGTTGATGTCGCCGCCGCCGTTACCAGACTCACGCCAGCACGGAGCTTCGACGGGCTATATGCCGCGAATGATGTCGCCACCAGCACCGGCGTCGACCCCGGTATCGATGAGAGGGAACGTGAACCCTTATCTGGCGGCACGGATGTCGCCCCCAATACGTTCGCCGTATATGCCCTCGCCGCAGTCTGAAAATCGACATAGGGACGCTGTGTCGCCCCCCTCGTCTTCAGTTCGATCCTCGATACCACCGCGAGCGGAATCACGGCCGGCACCTGTGTCGCCTCCGTTAGCCTCAACGGCTAGGTATCTGGAGGAAGCATCACGGGTGCATACTTCCAGGTCAGATGAAATAGCGGTAGACGCAGGGCAGAGGATGATGGAGAGGGAGAATGGGAGGAGGGAAGTTCTGGAGCAGCCGACGACGAAAGAGGCGCTCAGGATGGATGTGGATGTCCAGATGGAGGAGGCGCCCGAAGAACGACGACCGTCACCGTCCCCGAGGATGAACGCGGTTGCGACACCTTCCGCGCCAGCGCCAGCTGCTCTGCTGGAGATCCCGTCATCGTCCAACGCGCAGACACGGCATCATGCGCTTCGACCGTCTCCATCTTCTCCTCTTCGGCGCCTCCCGTCGTCCTCACCTGCCACTGCTGGGCCCTCGTCGCCGTCGAACCGTGTACCATCCTCACCAAGCGCAGTGCGTACCTCCAACACCAATTCGAATCTTCACTCACACCTGCAACCGTCTCCATCACCTTCGCAGCTCCCTGTCACTGCCCAGGACACGCTCGTCCCACCACCAGATACACTAATCACGGACGACACCATCCGGTGCATCTGCGGCATCAGCATCGACGACGGGTTCAGCATCGCGTGCGATGTGTGTGACTGGTGGTGCCATATGGCGTGTTTTAAGATTGGGCAGGAGAGTGTTCCGGAGGAGTGGGTGTGCTGGGTGTGTGCGAGTAGCAGTCCTAATCTGAGTAACGGGCACAGGACGGGCGGTGGGAAGGGCAGAGGGAGGGGGAAGGGCAAGGGTGCGAACGCGAGCACGAGCATTGCGAACAAGCAGTGGACGCCGTGGACGAAGGACGAAATCGAGGAGCGGCGGGTGTGGGCGCGCGCGATGCAGATGGAGCGGCTTGGCTTGGTGGAGGCGCCCGGTGGCGGGTTGGTGCGCGCTGTGGGCGGGGTTGCGGATGGTGCGAGTGGAGGGATGCTAGCGCCGCCTGTAGACGTGCCAGGAGCGACTGGCAAGAGAAAAAGGAGGCCTAGCGCGGTGCCGCCTTTCCATCAACAGCAGCAGCAACATCCGAGTCAACATCCGCAGGAAGGTGCGAGTGGTTCGGTGCCAGCACACGACGGTGTCGCAGGGAACGCTGCGGAAGGTGGTTCAGCTGCTGTCGTTGCTAGCGCTGGTGTAGCACCAGCAGGTGGCATCGCAGGAGCGCCGGCCGAGGAGGAAGACGAAGAACCCTGGACTTCGACATATGTCTCTATCACACAGGATGTCATTACAGATCCGGAGACGCGCGCGAGGCTCAGAAGACATGCACAGCATTGGCGAGGCGTTAGCGCGCTGGCGGGAGACGGAGATGGTGAAATGAACGTCGATATCGATGTCGAGGACGCCAGGGGGATGGGCGATGTGCGGAGTCAGCGACCAGTGCGCGTGGAGAGTCTACCTGACCCGGACGCGCCGAATATCGCTGTGCGGCCACTGGCACCATTATCAAGAGCCGGCAGCGCACATGGTACCGACAGCGCTGTAGCTGGACCATCTACGTCCACGCCGAACGCCAGCGATAACGCTGCGACTCCTGTATTACCACCCTCGTCGTCGCATACACTCGCATCCGCCTCCTTCGCATACAACCCACTCGTCCTACCTCCGTCCTATAGCCTTCACACAACGTCTCCCATTCCTTCAAAGTCGCTCATTGCGCCCTTTGTCTCGCACATTACGCCCTCGTCCACATACCTCTCGGATCCGCTGAATGCGTACGTGCATCTAGGCATGCCGAAGCCATATGTGCATCTCTTGGGCCCGCCCTTGGAGGTGGCGTTGGACGCAAGAGGCCTCGGTGGCAAGGCGCGGTTTGCCAGGAGAGGCTGTTGGCCGAACGCGGTCGTCAGGCCTGTGCTGTGCGAGCAGGCGAAGGCAGCACAGAGTAGGAAAGGGAAAGAGAAGGAGAAGTCCGGCGGCGACGAGAGCGAAGAGGACGACGGCACCCAATTGGCCTTCGGTGTCTTTGCGCTGCGCGACCTGAAAGCGGGCGAGGAGGTCGTGCTTGGCTGGGAGTGGGATGATGGGCATGTCGTGCATAAGCTTCCAGCGCTGTTGCAGACACCTAGTGTTGTTTGGTGCGTCATTTTGAGTGACTGTTATTTTTAATTTTCTTTGCATTCACTGCGATTCACAATCTGAACTCTTTTGCGCACTCACTCGTTCTGTCTCTGTGACATGAAATATCGATTTCATGTCAGTCAGACATAGTTTAGTAATACAAATGTTTTTTGTTTTGTTTTTGTTTTGGTTCATGCTATTCATCCTGTTCGACAGTGATGCTGACTTTCGTTTCTATGAACAGCTCCACTCAAGTGCCGCACATTAAAGACCAAATGGCGAATCTCCTTCATGCTCTGGCGAGCAACTTTGTCGCGTGTGCATGTGGTGCGAGGGTGCAGTTGGGTGAGGGATGTACTGGCCATCGCGACCGAGAAGAGGAACAGCACCTTGACCAATCCAGACACGAACACGAGCATGGCTACTCCTACGACGCGGGATCTGATACTGACATCATCTACGAGCAGGTGGAAGAAGTGGAAGACGCTCCGCGCGGCCGTACCAGAGAGCGCGTATCAGTCCGCGAGAAGCGCATGCGATATAAGGAAAAGCAGCAGGCCTGCGCTCTGGCGAGCATGGCGCGATTTGTCGGACGGGATGATCGACCTCACGAGCAGTATGGGCAAGACCATCTCGGAGCTGCGGAAGAGGTCAATCTTGGGCCGCTTGTTGGCTCGAGTGCGAAAAGAGGCGTTAGGACACGGGCAGGCAAGTTTGGTGGCGTGGAGAATGTGCAGAGTGGATATCAGGAACGGGCACAGGGGCGAGACAGACGGAACGGCGAGGCGAAGGAACGCGCACGCGCCGGGACCTGGCAGCGTTACGATAACACAGGTCATGAAGGCGATGTAGATATGCGGGATTCAAGAAATGGTGCGTACGAGTCTTCACGTAGACGATCGTTATCGTTGATGTATACATTTGAGTAGGTCGGCACGCTGGTCCTCGACATTCAATCACCCTACAGGAGCCTCGCCCCCCAGATCCATACCTACAGCGTCCTACCAAATCGTTGAAGGGGTCGAATGGGACCAAGGATAAAGAGTCTGGAATGCCACCGAAGATGCGCATGCGTAAAAGATGGACGCAGACACATAGGCTGGGCGAGGTATCGACTTTGAATGAGAACGCGGACATTTCGGCACGGCAGCACCAGCCCACGCTAACTTCGAGCAGAGATGCGGGTTCGATGGATGTGGACGATGATGCCGCTCTGGTGAACGGGCGAATTGGGCTAGGGATTAGGTTCGAGGGAGTGGAGGTCCCTGTTTCTTTTCCTGCGCTGGTGAAATGTACAGGTATGCCTAAATACATTATCGGCCGCATTGTGTATATTATTGATCTTTACTCTTTGTAGATCCTCCCCAGCCTATACCTCCAGCCACTCCTCCAGTCGATACCGACGAAAGCCCGAAGCCGACACCTACCATGTCGCAGACACTCATGCCTCCGCCACCGCTTCCTGCTCCGCGGGATACATTGGCAGCAGCACTGACGTCTACTGCCCTCGCACCGGTACCCAGTATGACACTTGGTCCGGCGTGGTCCAACGGTATCCCTCGCTCCCCACCCCGATCGCCTGGATCGCCTATCATTGTCCGAGCTCCATCTCTGCCTAGGCGCACTTCGGCGTCATCAGATGGAGAGACTCAAACCTCCGGCCCTACTCCTCCGCCATCAAGTTCAGAACTCTCGGCTTCGGTACAAGGCTCGCTCTCTACGGCTGCACTCACGAATTCGCCATCCCCACTTGTATCTTTCGCGAACCTTTCCCTGCTCAGTCCGGCTATTCTCAGCCAAGTCCGTATGCGTGTTCAGAACCACAGCACGGCGCCGACGTCGCTTCAAGTCACGCCAGATCTTTCTGCGTTACCACAACGCTCTCTGCCTCCATCATCCTTATTAACTGCATCGTATTTTCCTGCTCAGGTGGTTGCATCCACGGCGGCGCCCGTATCTCCTTCTCAGCCTGATCCATATTCGGAGCCGTCCCCGTCAATTGTCTCATTCGATCAGATGGACTTGAATCGCGGTGCATCGGCGCCTCCCATACACGGGACACAGGACGGCAAGGACTGGAGTCCGTTACAGCGCCGGGCTGCGGAGGGCTTGGTTCGGATGAGTGAGAGTCGACGTTCGTCTGCCTCTGATACCAATGCGCCACGAGACCCTGCCTCGCTGCCTCTGCCGACGACGTCGTCACCCGAACCCCCCAAGGCAGTGGAGGATGAGCCCACAAGTATGACCCACCTTGTGGTTCTGTCGAAGGACCTGAACGCGGCGGATACGTGCGAAGCTGGCATTCGTGTTGAGTATTCGGCACCTTACGAACCTTCTTCAAACCATGCCCCGTGTACAGAGGTTGCTGAAGAACGCTCTGTCTCTCCCGAAGGAGTGGAAAGCGATATACGTCTTCCAGATGCAAAGTTACACTCGCGATCCAGGACCCCAGAAACGCAAGTCATGGCAAATCCTAATCATGTAGAGGTGAAGGATGTACAAGAAATTGAACATGAGCCAGCGCTTGCTCAACCTGAAGCAGCTCCAGGTCCCCAGAGCGACGAATCTGAGGATATTGACTTTCCATCTCTTCGGTGGAGGCGCAAGCGCAAGCGCATTGTTTCGATGGACTCGGAGGCTGGTGGCCGCTCGCAGTCGCCGCCGTACAAGGTTGCGCGTGACTCTGAGGTGCTGGGGGTGGATGTGCATACCAGTCCACGCCCGCAGCGCGAACGAAGCGTACCTTTGCCCGCGACTCTGACTGGAGGGAGCATGGTGGATGAGGATGCCGTCATGCATGATGTGCAAGCTGAACCTGCGGGCGCAGCGGGACTGGTTAGAGTAGTTTCCCCCCTCCCTGTGGCTAACAGTCAGACCGCGACGAGCGAAGATGTCCTTCCTACTGTAGACGTACAAGAGGCTGAGCCCATGGCACTCGACGAACTTGTTCCCGTGTCTACCTTGGATATCTCTCCCCCAGACCCCACTTCGGCTTATGTACCTTCAGGTTCAGCCGCACTACCCATACCTGCTATGGCCACCGTTCCTGCCCTCGAAGCCTCGCCGCCGCCGGAAGCGCCGCGGAAGGTGAAGTTGTCGTTGGCTGACTTTGCGAGGAGGAAGAAGCAGCAGCGTCAGGAGGAGGAGAGGCAGCTGGAATTGCAAAAGGCTCTCAACCCACCACCTCCAGCTTCTCCGCCGCCGTCAGAGTTGCTCGCCGTCGTCACGGAGCATCCATCAGAGGAGCCTGTAAAAGAGATTACGGAACAGGCCATAGATGCTGATAAGCTTGTCCCGGAGCCTCAGCGTCATTCGTCGCCGAATTCTCAGTTTTCTTCGCCGAAGCCACAGAGTCAGATGCTTGGTACAGTCAAAGACGTGCCCATGCTTGATACCACAGCCATTGAATCTCCTCCAGCGAATGGCGCCGCCCGGAAAGATTCATCGCCAGCACCTTCTCCCATGAGCGTCTCTCCGGAGGAAACAGCCCCTCCACCCATCAAGTTTGTCTTGTCTGCATCTACAGAGAAGATGGACGCGTCTTCGAATGAACATTCGCCCTCTGCTCCGACGGAGCCAGCTCTTCAACCAACCCGCGAACCAAGCAAATTCTCATCGCCTCTGGTTAATGGAAGTAAACCTCAGTCAGTTCTGCACTCTCCTTCCTCCACCGTTTCCACCGAGAAGGCATCGCCTTCTCCCCCTTCTACCGCGTCGAGACCGACACCAGTACCCCAGGCAAGTGATCAACAGGAACGACAGGCGAAGCAAGAACGGATCGAGGCTGTCATTCCTCCACCTCCACCGCCCTCTAGTAAGCCCAGTCGTTTTGGCCCACCGCTGGCGCGGTCTCTTGTCGGACTTGTGGTGCACCCTCCTATGCCAAAGCCAGGCGTGCCACCACATTCTTCCGGACGCGTCGACCCTTCCAACCAGCGTACTCCCGCCCCAACTTATGTCCATGAGAAATTTTCATTACCACCTCATGTTCGACGCCATTCTCAGGCTCAGGAAGACGGTGAAATACGCGAAAATGTTCCGCCAACATCTCTGACTCCCGCACCTCAGTCATCGAAGCACACCTGGTTTGGACGACCGCTTCCTGACCCTCCGCCGGACCCAAAGGACCTGAAGGGGTGGAACCAGTACTACCGAGAAGTGTATAACCTCACAGGCTCATTCGACCCACCAGGCGTGGCTGTCCGCCCTGGTATGCATCCACCACCCAAAGGACCGCGCTCGCTCAACAATCTCAAAGGGGAGCCTATTGGGAATGTGAATGGCAGCTCGGCGGCTCAAGCGATGCCCATAGTCTCCGGGGCGCCAGTGCGCGCGTCTCTTCCTATTCCCACCGGACCGCGTTTTGGTATCCGGCCAGGTGCGAGAGCGCTGATTCCAGACGATGCAACTCGCGCAGCACTGGCGAAAGCAAAGGTCGATGCTGATCCTCCTGCTCTGCTCCCATCTGGATCCGCTCCTGTGCACTCACAGTCACCTGTGCTGACCACTGGTCCGCCGCCATTGAGCGCTCGCATAGGTCCGCCGGTTCCTCGTGGCTCAAGTGCTGACTATGGGGAAAGGGATGGTAGAGATGATGGCGACAGGCGTGGTGGGCGGGATTATCGACCATATGCGCGTGGAAGGGGCAGAGGCGGAGGTGTGTGGCGAAAGTGAGGCTATGTACGGACAACGTTTGTTTTCATTGATTTTCATTTTGCTTCTATCAATTTCTTTATGTTATTCTTTTTTTATTACTTTAAAACCGAGCTTTCCTTCACTGCTGCGTGCAAATCACTTCCTACAAACGCATCCTTTTTGGTGTACACGTTCACATCGTCCCTTCGCATTGCCTATATCCTGCGCTCTTGTCATATCTTCCTCTCTTACTTCTTCGTCTCGGTTCGTCTCTTCACAGTTTCTTCCTCCTCTTGTCTTCCATCTTTGTCTCTCTCTGGATCTAATCATTCTCTTGCTATCATTGATATCTTTGATATATCAAGTCCGCTGCTTGTATGAATTATTGAATCGCTCTCGCTATCATTGAAATCAATCGTGATAAATTATCACCCTCGCTGGCGTCAATTCCAAGCATGATTTAAAGTACCTATGCAATATGTCATATGCAGTCCACCACGACGTGCTCAAATCTATGTCCCTCGATAATTCTTCCTCGACCAGTGCCTCTACCGCCAAAAAATCAGTGATTGTGTGCTTCATGGAAAATGTCTGAAACGACCGGAGTTTCAAATTGTTCAAGTCCCTAATATTAGGATAGACCTTGTAATAGGATTTAACTGATTCGATCACTATGAAATAGCTTACCTCCAGCTTCCACGAATACATTTAGAGTAGTATTGTTCTCGGAAATGTCCTAGGGGAGAAAGACCCTTGCATTCTGACGAGCCGAACGTTGACCATCCTCGGGGATCAAGATGCAAGCAGGTTAAAGCATTCCACTCCCGTACTTCCGGTTTTTTTTGTTACGGCCGCGCAGTTTGAGGTTGCAAAATTAAACACTGGGCAAGCATTCTGAGTTTGGGCGAGAGATGTCCGTGTTACGGAGATCCTGGGATAGTTTAGAGGCAGAGCTGCATCGATATGGCCATGCTTGGGGCCTACGTGCGCGAAGATGTCGTCCTCGGGCATCGAGTGCTTCTGCGGAGGGCGTAAGAACGAGGCCGGGGGGCGATGTGATTACAGTGTTGTGCGGGTCGCCGCCTATAGGCATTAAGCCGCGTGCCAGAGTCACATAGTCACCGATAGTCACCAATAGTCGAGCAGACGACTATTCAAAGCGACTATGGATAGGTAATGAAATAGCCACGCATTCCGTCATCTCCGGACATATATAGACCGATAGATATACTTACAGATAGATGCCAGCGCGACATCCGCTCGTATAATATATTACAGAATATCAGCGACATTATAATGAGGTCAATAATTGAATCATCAATGTCTGGATCCAATTCCAATCCAATTCTTCCGGTGCGTCGAGGTCAGTAAGCTCATATAGCTCCAGTTCTTTTTCCAGGTCTGAAATAGCACTCTGCTGTTTGATTTCCTTTCATCGAGGCCGCGTGAAACTAAAGATTTCACTGATATTAATGTCCCCTGATATCAGGCTCATCGTCCGCTGGTGGCCGCGCTGTAGGTGCCGCTGGTGGAACAGCATCATCCTCAAACACTAACCGAGAAAGATGAGTGCCAATGACACGAAGTCCACGGGGTGGGCTGCTTGAGTCCGAGTAAGATGATATCATTGAATCGGAATCCAAACCGCCTTCGTAATCTGATGAGGTTGTATTACTGGGACCAGATTGATGTACCAGTAGGTTGAGGTTGAGGCGCATGGGTGCGGTCTGTCTCATCTTGCCGATGCCCAAAAAATCGTTGAGGCACGGCCTTTTTCAAGTTCTCATCGCGAGCATGCACGTCTCGGATGTGCATCTTGAGTTCCGCAAGGTTGGCAAGGGTTTCCGTAGTGAGTCGTGTTCGAAGTTTGGTGAGAATGAGGGAGGCCAAGTGAACTAAATAAATGTTCGTATGACGAGTTTACGCATATAGGCAGAATGCGCTGCGTAAGCCGTACGAGTGGCTGTTAGTCCTCGCGCCACCTGGGTCTAAAGCTCCCTATATCGTGATATGCTTGAATTGCATCCGGGCTTGTATTCTAAAGCCAGTTGGCACCAGGATAGTGTACACAAAAATACAGAACGCACATTTTTGATAGCTTCCTGGTTACGCTCCTTGCACACATTTGAAAAATAAAATAAAACATCCCTTTATCCTCCATATATTCAGATACATCAGGATAGAGTTGATCCGGGTGATCTTACTTATAAAAACCGTTGCCAGAGGCGACTGAGGAGCACATGCATAGCGGCAATACTTGTGCGCTCGACTTTGATGCGAAAGAGGCTTCACTAGTTGCAATATGAAACTCACAGCTGGTCTGTAATAAGTCATTGTCTAAACACGCACACTATTCCTCATGTTAATGTAGACAAAGAGAGTTTCTTTATTTTTCAGGTTGTAGAACGCATCTGAATTGTTGATTTACGATGTATGTGCCATCTAGGACCGATGGCTTGTACGCAACGCACGTTTTTGATGTTGTCCTCACGTGCCAATAGTCCTTGACCAAAGGAGACTATTGGTCTAAATCCGGATTAGTCGGTTGGCTATTGGCGTAAATTCATGCAACTACCCGACGCGCCTTAAGCGTATGGTCGGCGACCTGCCCAACACTGATGTGAACAAACTTTGAAAGGTCTGGGGTCGATGGCAAATTTATGGCATACAAGTCTCTGCTTCATCAATGAGGTAAAATTTGCGTAAAAACCACTGTGTTCAGTTACGTTTACCCTGACGTGGCTCTTACAATGAAGTCTGGAAGTGTTTCCGATAGTTAGCGTCATCAGCATTAATTTTTTTCGTGAATAATCACAGGTTCCCGGATCCAGCCTTACTACGTGTATGAGACGGTAAGTCCCTGCGAGTGTGTATGTGTGTGCAAACTCCGTTCGCTGTAAAGGAATTTAGGAAGATATGGATAAGAGGAATTTGACAAGTAGATTAGATGTGATTGGGTGTGACACAGTCAGTTTAGCGAGTGACAGTGAGTTGTATATGTAATTCGGTTAACTGAGCGGGTCAGTTCCCGATGAAGGTCGCGAACACAATGAAATAAGTGGGCTCCGTGTTTCGTGGATTATGAGCCTTGTAATTAAGAGATCTGCTACCTGAGTGCGGTAAAATGATGTGGTATTCACTGCTGTGAACTAATTTTATTACCGGCTGGGCAAAGCAGTCTGTAGACATCCCGCAGTTCCGTGATAAAGCGACACTGCGTACCCAGGGTTATAGAACGCTATAAAGCACAGCTTGGTTGCCGAGTTGATTGATGAGCGCATTGACGCGCATGCTGCTTGGTTCTGCAAAAGGAAGTTCTGCCCATATCTGTAAATAGGTGTGACTTCGGTTAGTTCCTATTCACTGGCGAGCTTGTATTGTGCTTTCTGTCGCATTTCTTGCTTCGAGTTCCATGATTAGAGATTTTGCGCACAGTCACTCGTTCACTCACGCCCCACATTTTGCTATTTTGAGCTAAAGGCGCTATTTTTACCATGCGCAATTTTCCTCTTGAATTACGGCCATATACAGTCACAATGAGGTTCCCAGAGTGCGAAAATTCCAATGGCGGCTGCGAACATTATATGCTTTCAGTCTGTAAGCCACTTGTACAAAAAGTACCATGTTAGCAGGCATTTCGGTATAAGGAGAGCCAACGGATGCGTGCTGGAATGACCTTTCGTTACCAGTGGGGCCGTTGTTGCGCATGCAAAATTAGGACCAAAAAGAGAAAGAGTGGCTGTGCGCAAAATCTCTATTATTGCGACCTTTACACGGGGAATATGCATAATGAAAGGGGTTGTTGTACTTGATCTAATCTTAATCAAAGAATAAATACGTACAACGTCAACTTACGAACGAGTTCGCTAGTCAGAGAGGCCGGCACCATTTATTATTTGTCTATGCCCAGGGTTTGATCCATTGGCCCACAGAGTCAAGTATATCAAGCACACAAAAGTGCTAAGTTACGCATTCTGCTCCTAAGTAATGCTCAATGTAGCTAATTCATTTCTCACTGGAAGAGATCATGTACATTGATGCGCTTGCACGTCGCTGGCCGTGCCAAACACAAAACAAACACGGTGTGACGCACTAGCTGTAAGGTGCGAGTGTGGGATTCGGTGGGAGAGGCTGTAATGCGAATCTGGGTGATGTTCTTCTCTTGTATTGGATGTAGCTATAGGATTTTATACCTAGGTTCCACATATGTGTATGTAATCATAAAATTTAGTATGTAATCATATGAGTGTGCAGGAAACAATACTAATAATGTATATCTGCGCTGTGGAATGGTGTGAGGAGGCCGAGGATGGTCATTTCGATGAATAGGCGCGCGTTGATGGGCCGTGGGAATAGCTGCGCAGACGCGCCAAGCGTCGGAAAGTGATGTGCCGAAGCGAGATACTGCCAAATATGCTAGTGGGTGCTGAGGGAAGTATGGGAAGGCGAGTAAAATGGAGGTTTTGAGATGCCCGGGAACGGAGAGGAGGGCCAGGATATGCAGGATAGTGAGCTAAAGGCAGTGCAGTGGAGTGTGTGAACGTGGGAATAATGGATTTTGGTGGTCAGCGCGGAGGCGTGCGCATCAACATATCTGTATTTAAAGGACTCTGATCAAAAATCAATACAAGTACTAACTAACCTAAAGGAACATAGCGTATATTGATCTTATGTCATCTGTATAGTCTGAGCGCGAATTTTACCCTCTCAGTAATCCGATATAGTTTGTAATAGCGGGAGGCGGATGTGCCCTCCATATCAATGTCCCAGCGCATGTAGGTGTTGTTTATATATGCAAAGCGAACTCAGGCCTGCAACATACGCTTGAACAGTGCCTTGTCTCTTGTAAAATACTATAGAGAGAAATTCAAAATTTGGAGTCAAAGATATGAGGATGCTACATACCAGTCTCGCAATTATGACGATCAGTATTTCCCAATAGTGCTCATACTGTGCAAAATGCTTGAAGCTCCTGGAAAAATTCTGCGTTGATGCATCCAGGAGAGATTTGGATAGCTCAGTGTTTGCCTCTTTCACAAGTTCAAGAGCTTTGTCAGTGAGAATGAACGACCCTGGCAAAAATAAGCCTGGTGGATTAGAACACAGATAATGGTAACACTTACATTCATTGTGAAATTTTTGCAAACAGATTGTTGACAATCCCGGAGCAAGTTCTTCCACATTTATGTGATAAATTCCAGACCGAGATTTATCCCTGAGATAGTCGGACAACGATGCATGATAGAAGACTAGCTGGATTGGGGGGCCAGAGATAACCTGGGCAATAGGCGCAAGGTCTGCAAACAATGAATGGATATCAATTGTCTTGTACCCTACTAGTTGCAGCAATTGATGAAAATCATTGTCACGGCGGGTTGTGTTTTGTATGATAAAGTGGGCTCCAATAATCAATTTGATCGTTTGGATGTCATCCGCCTTCGAGAAGATGTAGAAATATACCGCGTCAAGCTGAGGGAAGGGACTGCTGCCGGTGGATTGCTGCATTTCGTGCACTCTCAGTAGGCTGAGAGCCGGACTGGCTGTAGAGTATTCGATAAACGCATAACTGTTGCGGCGTATATAAACTGACCAGATGACTTGTCGGTGATTGCATCGAGGTCTGTCTCTGCCGGCCAACAGCTATCCAACGTGTGGGCCAGGTGATGAGCGCCCTTGATCTCGTCAGATTTAGAAGTCACAAAATGGTGGATGTCATCTCGTGGCGTGTATTTGTTATTCAGAAATATAGGCCCCACCAATGTCCCGAGTTTGTTGAAGGACATTACAAGATGAGGCTCGGCCCGACTGGCCACCAGGACAATGAACGGGGAGTCGTCCTCTTGGATGAGTGTGCGGAGAGCTCCCAGTATCTGCTGCTCCTTCTTCTTATCTTCACATTCATCTAGGCCGTCAATAATGAGGATGATGGGCCGTTGGATTGACGGGGATTGTTGGACCATGTGTATGGGAGAGGAAATCAGTTGTGTGAACTGTTCATCAATAGACGCCTCGCATATGAGAGGTGTTGCCATCAGACACTCAGCGAGAAGCTCATCAAGGGTGTGATAGTAGCCGCGCAGTTGATAAACCAGCGTCGCAACCAGAGGCTGCGCGTGATTACGGGTCCAGTCACCGCGGAAAAAAAAGAAGTTGGCAGTATGTATTCCATGCTTCTTGCAGCGCTCCGCAACCGTCTGAGTTATGGCTGACTTTCCAGCACCCGCGGGCCCACTGAGCCACATCATTCGGTGGCATGGTTCGCCCTGTCCGTCCATCCACTTCTCGATCTTCCCGACAACCTCTTCACGTGTACCGGGGTAGCATCGAACCTCGTCTCCCCGTCCGCCCGCATTAAGAATTGCATTAGATGCAACCGCCCCAATGAGTCGGTCTATATTGCCCTCTGAAACAATATTCATGGTATATATATAAATCGTGGTAAGTAGGGTCCTATACACCGCATGATCTGGCAACATACGTTTGGATGCATTTACGTTCACTGTGAAGGAGCTATCTCTGATTTGGATGTTCCGCGAGTTACTGAACACAGACACTCTATTACGCATCTTGAGCTCGTTGAGATATCAGAGGGAAGGGGCGGGTCGGGACGTTAAAATCGAAAGACGGCGCTATATAGTTTGCATCTACGTACCAGTCCTATTCATATTATGCCACATATGCTTGAATGAATCTAATGACTCATAAGAGGGAGGCTGTGCGTGGAGGCTGTCATATGTGGACTGTGTCGGGAAATTCGATTAGATTGATTGATACGCTCCACCCAAGTTACAACGGAATGGATCACATTCCACGAATACTGAGCAAGGGTAAAAGAAGAGCGCTAGAAGCTTATGCACAAAATGCATATATCTTACTCCTACTAGTCGCGTACGACCTCCGCACTGCTTCTCGCCCGCCTTCAAGTCCCGCGGTGCAAGGAGATCAAGTGCTACTTGCATGCCATCGTCCTCCTCGCTCTCCTCGCTGCGTGATTTTTTCTTTTCCTTCCGTTCCGATGCGCCGCAACTGTCCCCCTCTCTTATGCAACACCGGTCTTACCACCGCATTCGGCCAACATCTCTTCTTGGGAAAGTGTACATTACCACCAACCCTCTCGTGTGCAGAGCCACCTCCAACGCATGTCAGGCTTCGGCTTCACTAGACGTAAGTAGGGACTGCCTCGAGAGATACTTGGACAATAGTTTGTTGTGCGAAACAAATGGAGCTGTGAGTTTCTTGGAGAACATGAAAGAGGTTGGATGCAAGCCATAGGAAAGCGGTAGGACGCAAGGGTTATACGCGAAGGAGGCAAAGGCGAGAGTATTCAAAGAATGGGGGGTAGCCTAGGGGTGATGACGCTATTGGGCTTCGGTGTAGTGTATACATCAATTGTCCAGGTACACCGACTATACGAACTGCCGCCTCTCCATCGAGCTCCATCTGTGACAACGCCATGCGTGATGAAGACGTAGGCCGGTGTCCGCGGGTCCGCGGGTCTTCGTCTT
Source organism: Psilocybe cf. subviscida (assembly GCA_013368295.1). Lineage (NCBI taxonomy): Eukaryota > Fungi > Basidiomycota > Agaricomycetes > Agaricales > Agrocybaceae > Psilocybe > Psilocybe cf. subviscida. The sequence continues at coordinate 1,193,490 of JAACJJ010000044.1, read as the reverse complement.
CCTCCTCGCCTACCACTCCTCGCAATGGCATCTGGTCCTCCTGCACTGGTACTAGCCACTGAGCTATCCCCATACTATACCCTAAGGTGCCATCGTGCGTTGGTATTGACCCACTCACACCTTTGTGCTATTATTGATTCTGATGTTGATGCCACTGCAGTTGATGTAATGGCAATACTTGACCTCCACGCCCTCTTCCCAGATGCCGTAGGAATATCCACCGGCGGCGCCAACATGCCTCCGCCCCCACCATTTGCCCCCATTGCCAACAGCTCGCCCTGACCACCACGATGCGTCGCGTGTGCCCATACCCTCCGTTGGATCTCCATGGAGGCTAGTGTGGGGTCACAGAGCCTGTTACCGTGCCCAGTCACCGCCACCTCGGCGAGTTGTGTGTCGCTAAATCAGATAAAGGAGCGCCGATGCAATAACAGGATAGAAAAGGAGGCTAGATGATGCGCGCGCGCTCGCGCTGACCGCGGAATCACGGCTTTCCCGCGCTACTCGCACAGCCACCTACTCGCTGTCACCTCGCCGTTCTGCACGCTACACACCGTCCCTACCTCTCTCTGAAACCCGACGGCATCGCGTTGCGACCATCCCACACACTCCGTAACACCCACATCTGTATTTACTAAAATTAGTAACTTGACGTGCCGACGTTTGGCATTTGACTATGAAAGTTTCCCACGAATCGCGAACGCGTGCCTATCTACGGAACACCATCCTGCAAGCTCGCTCGGCGCCACACCACGTCTCGGAGATACTTAGCGAGACTTTAGTATGTTTCCAATTTTATATTTATGCTCAGGCTCCTTAAACCATCCTCTCATGGCTCGATACAAATCACATCCGAGTCCGAGGGGGAGAAGTCATTGATAATCCCATAGACAAACAGGACCATACAATATTTCAGGATTTGTTCTCGCCAGAGAGGCTGGCACAAATTAACCTCCGGGCTTGTCGGACACGTCATCAGATGTCAAAATAATACGTCAATTTTTATGTTGATACCTCGGCTTTGCAATGCGCCATCACTCGTCGTGACAACCTCCTTTTGGGTTACCCTGGAATGTGTATTCCTTGTGTACTCCCGATTTTGCCAGATAAAACCAACGTAAAACACTTTCTTAGCATTGTTGCATGACTCTTATTATCCCTCAAAGATTCTTTTGTTAATACAACCCTGTACTACAAGTTGGAGTACCTCCCCTGCTGTCATTTCAAATTATCTTCCTTTGACGCATTATTTGAATTAATCCTGATGGACCACTCAGCCCACACCATGGGAGAAAGCCTCTAAGAGCAGGAACTTATCTATGGGCGTTTCATTCGAGTAGGACTAATTTTTGTCAGGATGGATGGGATTTATTGGAAAATGAGATGAGCGCGAGATTGAAGGATGGGGTACGTGTCCGTCGAGATGAATAGCAAGAGGCTGAATTATCTGGGATCTCCCCCTCCTTCTCGGCCTAAACGATACAGTCATCTACGTACGGATTCGTTTATTACTCCAATTTATAACCAACCCAAGAAAAGAGTATCTAGTCGCGCTTTCTTTTCCTCATATCAACTGTCTGTACACTCATCCGTTTTTTTTTTGGCCCGCCCACCTGCTCTATTTAGTGTTTGGTATAACTTGATTAGCCCGATGCTCACAACGGTCTGCTATCTGACCAGCTAAACGTCCTGGTTTGGCGGGCACGCATCTATCTGTAGTAAATATTAAATTTAATCCAACGGGCCATAATGCACGCTTTGAGATCCTCGCAAGACGTCGAGTTCCAATGTAAATTCCGAACAGCACCTGACCGCCGATTCGCACTGAACCACCCGCACTCTGTGTACTCGCAACAACAAAAAAGATAGGAACATGTTCCTTGTTTGATTACACCCATATTCATGAGTTAGTGATCCACCCTTGCGTTGAGGAAATGACTGGAGGTCCAATTCTAGGCCTCGCATATTGTATTTCAACTCTTGCATGCACAAATTCTGCAGCACAACTCGAATAAAATGTTGCTGCTTCTTCGTACACACAATCGTCAATGCCTGTGACGATCTGTGACAGAGATGCATGATGGTCGCTGACAAATGCTGAGAAACTAGTAAACAGAAACCCTAACGTGGGCGTTAACGACATGCCCGACAAGCCCGGAGGTTCATTTGTGCCAGCCTCTCTGGCGAGAACAAATCCTGAAATATTGTATGGTCCTGTTTGTCTATGGGATGATCAATGACTTCTCCCCCTCGGATGTGATTTGTATCGAGCCACGAGAGGATGGTTTAAGGAGCCTGATTTATGTTTTTCCTCCGTTGTTTTCCGGTTTCACCACCACATATTTCCCCTTCAGTTTCATTGACCCTGCTTCACCATACCAACCTCCATTGTTTTCAATTTCTCTTATCTCTTGACTTCTCGCTTTAGATATATGATTTTCATATACTATTCTACCTCCAGTCCATGATTACATACAAATTTTAGCTACTCATAAGCCAGTATGTAGTTTACAGAAGAAAATAAGAAGAATCCCCCATATTTCGCATTTCAGCCTCTCCCGCAGAATTCCAAACTCGCAACCTACAGCTAGCGCGTCCCACCGTGTTTTTTTTGTGTTGGGCACGGCCAGCGACGTGCAAGCGCATCATAGGTTGTGTGATGGGATATGATATTGGGTCGTGCAATGAAGAGAGGAGAAATTGAGAGCATACGCTAATTGTTTGCCTCTCATAAGTAAAACCAGTACGAAAGTAGACGCTGCTAAGAGCGGTTTTATCAATGCGGGGGGGAAAAACACATAGCACTATCTCATTGGAAGTTAAGTGTCACCGCTGCATTGTCTTTAGAGTTGTGGATGCACTGAACACAAAGCGCAAGCATTATGCCACAAGACGGCTCCCAGTACGTTCGACCAAATGGAATATATCGCGGACTATCGATGGCGAAGGAGCGCCAGAACGGCGAATTTTGAAGACTGCATCCGCGAACATGTCCTTTTTCAACATAAAGTCGCAGTCGTGGCGTACAGAGTATACCCACAAAGATCGTTGATGGCGGTACCCACATCTAAGTCACAAAATGGTCACCACTCGACCTTCACTCTACCCAATTCGCCCCAACTTGTCCCAACTTTAAAAGCTAATAGTCCAGTAGGGCGAGGGCGAAGAGGGTACGCAGTGAGGAAGGAGAACACGTCCACCCGAGAGACGCCAGGGAAGACTGCAAGATTGCACCATAGTCAGGTGGAAATCTGAGTGCTCAAGTACTCAAAAGCAGTGTGCATGAGCATCCAGCATCGGTGCATGGAAGATATAGTCAGGAATGGACACGAACCTTGACAACTCCCCGACTGAATATTCAGGTCTAACACTCTTCATGTACTGTTACATTTTGACCATATGTTCAAATCACTCATCACGGTGACCTGTGAACTGAACTAAAACGGCTTTTGTCACGCATCACAGCAGGTTATGAACTATTCCGTACCAAGTATAAAACCCTCCAAAACGGTCTAAACAGCTTTAAAACACTGTAATCTATGTTCCACAACTCGCTCCTGACTCAAGAGAGCCATTCCTTCTTTGTACGACAACCGTTTCCCGATTTGACGTCGGTAGCGTGAGTGGCACCGGCAGGCACTTCGTCGCGACTAAAATTGATATTTTCAGCTGTAGATGTACGAACATGGCTGCCATAGGTAAACCAGCCTAACCGATTTTTGGTGTTCTGGCAATGCCATTCCTGCACTGGCGTACTAGGTATGTACGTACTTTTGCTTCCTCGGTGAGCTCTCCCCGGGAACTAACGACACCATAAGCTAAAATCGGCCCCGTCACAGATCACTGACCACTGTGAACCTATTTCAGAATGAATCTAGAGTATAACCCGTCACACCCCGTGAACGTGTGGTCGAAATGGAACAGTACTCTTCAAGTCACTTGGGCGGTGTCAGACAACGATGAACGTGAACATATGACTCCGTCCTTGCCAGCGATATAGTAAGAGATATCGGACGAGGGCATCGCAATTATTTCAGCGACTTGGAGACTGGGTGCGCGGAAGTGTCGTACTTGCACGCCAGCTGCTGGCGCCTAGAGAGAATTGTACTGTGTCTAGGAAGTCAGGGTAATGTTGTTGGAGTAGCACCGCGCAAGGCGTTTGAAATAGTACCGTCCAGATTCTCCGCGCCAACAAACGAAAGGTGCACACATTCGTACCTCAACGATGCCCTAAACTACCATCCCATCAAGGAGTTCAAATCTTCCGATACCCTGTAAGCACATACACCTCGCGCGCGGCAACCGGCTTTGAGCACGAGTCGAAAGCGGAGAGGAACAAGCGGAGCAGGGATGCAGAACTCGAACATAGGCATCCGATATACGTGTAGAAAGCACACTTAGACGAGCGCATGCAATGGGAAAGAACTCAAATTCATTCCAGGCGACGGTATAGTAATCGGGGAGACATACAGTCCTAAGCAGACGGCTCGTCTGTAGAGACATAATGCGATTGACCTCATGCCAGAACTGCCCAGTCGTTCTCTTATCCTCTCACCGTTCCCCGTCGAGCCAAGCCCCAACAGCAAAGACAAGGCGCGGCGCGGCGGTAACGAGGGACGAGGCGACTGTAAAGTATCTGTGGAATACCCTTTTCCCTACTGCCAGAATATGCACCGGTTCAATCTCGAACTTAACCCTCTATCATGAGAGAGAGAGAGAGAGAGAAATTTTATAAGACTATCAGTCTCCCAACCTGGGTCGACGATATTATGGAATCTTGTCAGTTCATCTAAACTCTCTCAATGAGGGGCGTGTCTTCTCTGCGCTCTTGCACCTGCGCCGTCTCTGGTCTCACCTTGAAGTAAATTTCATCCAAATGTTAAAGCCCGTTCCCGGCATGAATCAATGTGATTGGTCAAAACACAGACAGGTGTATCTACACAGCCGTGTTTTGAGATAGTCGGTCGCCGAACCCAGTCTACGGGGCTCAAAAGAATTTAAATGTCCTGGAATATACCCCAAGATAGTGGTCTCGTCGCTCACTAGAAGTGGGTGCATATATTATGTATGTAGTAGTACAACTATTGGATTGAAAATAAGGGCTAGATTGATCTGATATTATCTGCTCGGTCTGAACGCGAATCTGACCCGCTCAATCGCCTGATACCATTTGTAGTATCGGAAGGCGGATGGGCTCAGCGCATCGCTGCACCCTCTGGTGTCAACATCGTTTATATATGCGAAGCGAACCCAGCTCCGCAACATACTCTTAAACAGCGCCTTATCCGCTTCGAAGTACTGATAACAGAAGCGTGTTAGATTGACTCAAACTATAAAGATTTGACATACAAATCTCTCAATTGTGCCCGTCAACCGACGCCAGTCGTTCTTGCTCATGAAGTTTCCGTTGAATTGCCGCGTTGAAACATCCAACAAAGATTTGGATAATTCGGGTGTCACTTCTTCCACTCGGATAAGAACCCAGATAACGACGGCCAATGAATCTGGACTGAATAAGCCTACTGAATTGTAATGCAGATAATGGTGGGCTTACTTTCGACATGCAGTTTTTTAAGACAGATTAATGACAATTCCGAGGCGATTTCCCCCACGTTGACATGGTAGATTCCAGACCGAGATTTGTCCGTGAGATAATCGGACAGGGATGCGTGATAGAATACAAGTTTCAGGTGCAGACCATCAGCAACTTGGATGATTGCTGCAAGGTCAGCAAAAATTGACTTGATCTCATCCATATCATACTCCAAAAGTAGTGCCAAATTGCGAAAGTCACCTTTGGCGAATGTCGATTCCATGACGAAGTGGGCGCAAAGAATCAACCTGACTGCCCAGATATTGTGGGCCTTCGAGAAGATATGAGAATATACCGCGTCGAGCTGAGCATAGGCACTGTGGTCGGCGGATGGACGCATTCCATAAACTGTGAGCAGGCTGAGAGCCGGACTGGCTGTAGAGTACTGAATATAGCGCATGACTGTTGCGGCGTAGATGAACTGGCCTGACGACTTGTCAGTGATAGCGTCGATATCTGCCTTTGTGGGCCAACGTAAGCTCAGCGTGTGGGCAAGGGAATGCACCCTCCTGATCTCGTCGAATTTGGCGATAACAAAACGACGAATATCGTCTTGCGGCCGGTACTCGCCGTTCAGAAATAGAGACTTTACCGAGGCCCCAAATTTGTTGAAAGTCATTTTAAGGTGGTGTTCCTCTCGGCTCGCCACCATGACCCGGAACGGGGAGTCGTCATTTTCAACAAGCGCGTGGAGAGCTACCAGAATCTGTTCCTGGTTCCGTTCGTCATCACATTCGTCAAGGCCGTCGATAATGAGAATGATTGGCTGAGACAACGTATGTTGAATTGCTTGGAGGGGGTAAGAAAGCAGACGTTTGAACTGCTCCGCAATCGATGCTTTGCATATGAGGGGCTTTGCTACCAGAAGTTCCGCGATGCCTGCTTTGAGGGGGCGATAGTAGTCGAACAGCTGGTATACAAGCGTCGCGACAAGAGGCTGCACATGATTACGAGTTCCGTCACCGCGGAAGAAAAAGAAGTTCGCCGAGTGTATACCATGCTCCTTGCAGCGCTCCGCTACTGTCTGGGCTATGGCCGACTTTCCAGCACCTGCAGGCCCACTCAGCCATATTATTCGATGGCACAGTTCACTGTGTCCGTCCACCCACTTCTCAATCTTGCCGATAACCTCCTCGCGTGTACCAGGGTAGCATCGAACCTCATCAGCTCGTCCGCCCGCATTGAGAATTGCATTCGATGCAACCTCGTCAATGAGTCGGTCTACGTTGCTATCTGGGACTGTCGCAAGTATATCAGTACCATCGTAGGTGAGGTCCTATCAACCGCGCCATTTGACAGCATACCTCTGGGGGTATCAACATGCACTGTGACTCTGACCGAACCCCCGATGTTGACCTCGGAATTGTTGAACATAGACACTCCATTATGCATCTTGAGCCCGTTGAGTATGAAGAGAGCCAGAAAGGCGGGTCCGGAGTAGAACATTGCTGGCACTATATAGCATGGCAGCAAGCACATCTTCACACTGTCCTATACATATCAGTGATGTAAATACAAATAACTCAATTGAAGGCACGTAAGGGGCAGGCGGCTCTCCTGGGATGTATAGGAGAATACAAAATTAGATTCATGAATATGCTGGGCCACAGTGCACCAGAGAGGCACGAACTCCGACCCCCGGAAGACCGGGAAAAGCATTAATTGCGAATTAAGTAGCTTTGGGTGCTTAAGCGCAACATACCCATCACTTCCCTCTCAGCTGAGTATGACCTCCACACAGCTTCTCGCCTGCCTTCAAGTTGCGCAGTGCGAAGTCACCAAAGATCAATTGCGCGCTGTCGTCCTGCGTGCTCTCCTAGCTGCTTGCCTCCCCATTTTCCTTCCTTTACTGTTCACTGCCACCACCCGCTCTCACATAACATTGGCCTAACCACAACAGTCAACCAACGTCCCTTCCTCGCAATCCGCGCGTCTTTACCAGCCGCTCTCACGTTCATCCTCACCGCTAACAGCGGATCCAACAGCTACATATGCAGCTTCGGAATCAGCAGATGCACGCACGTGTGTAGCGGGTCGGTAGGGTATGTGGATGGGAGTGTGATGAGCGAGACGAAGGCTTCTACGACCGCATTGGAGAAGATAGCCGTAGAAGGGCGACATGATGAGCGGATGGTACGCAAATGAAGGGGAGGCCAGAGTGTACACTCAGAATGGCGGAGACGTAGGCTTGGTGGAATTCAGGCGTGGACATTGACAGTCCAGGTCTTACACTATCCGCGCCATAGATACTGCCGCCTGGCTTTGATGATTCCATCGAGCACGCAGCCACAATCGCCGGGTCTGGGTCGGGAATAGTTTCCATGCGCATCAATCGGTGGTTCCTCCATCCTCCACCGCATCCGCGCCATCGAGGTCAGCATCCATGCCGTCACCTCTTTCCCTGCCATCGCAGTAGTAAGCCTCCACAGGTGTCCTTGTTCTTGAGTCTCGCGCGCGTGTCTCCTGGAATACGCGTACATCCTGCATAATGAAGGTAAACGCCGACATCATTCAATGTTGCGCGTTTGCTTGTTCCCCAGATGACCCTTTGCCCAGTGTTCCTACTAAAATACCTGCTGCTCCAACACCAGTGCCTACGCCTGCGGCACCTGTGCCACCGTACGAGCCAGGCCCAGCGGCACCGTCGTGGGTCGGTATCACTGACCTATCCGCATCTTCTTCTTGATGCTTATGTTCATGTTCATGATGCTGTTGTTGCTGACAAAACGGTAGCAGTGCGATTGGTCTTCCGAGTTGGAGGACAATTTCGAGTTGCAAGTCCGCGCCTTGGCCTAGTAGTGTGCGGTTGTCCGGGCAAGCAGTTTCCGCAGCAAGCGAAGACGACGGGTGGTGCAAAAGGCGAAGACGGCATTGGTGATCAAAAGGTAATATGCCAGGATCTCGTACTCGACGGCGACGATAGAACCTCCGGTGAAGCTGTTACAGCAACTGCAGGCGCGGAAGACGACCATATCGTCTTCATGTTCGAGGGCGGGATGACCAGCCTCAACGTTCACTTCTTCCATTTCGATATCTTCCAAAACTTCCCTTCCCTCCTCCGACTTTCCCTATCATTTTGGCTATCCTCTCCCCTTCATCCGAGGCGACTTTTTTAAATAGGTAAATGCACCCGTGAACATTCGTGTTCATACTCAGCTGCCGAAGTCAATGGCAGAAACATGGGCACAGGTCGTGTTTCTGCACAGAGTACGGTGGTACCGAAGATTGGAGCGAAAGTGGTGAGGGCAAAAATGTTCCATACGTCGATTTTCAGACCGCGAGGGCGCGCATTGACGACCACGTGGGAGGCGACATCCGTGCGGCCAGATACAGGTTGGTATTCCCTGGCCCCGATACCGGTGTCGACACAGGAACAGGAGGTGACATCATGCGGTGACTTGCGAGGCCGATGAGGAGGTGGAGCAGCAGCAGCTGGCATCTGCTACTGTGGGTTCGACAACGGACTTAGAGGTGCAGAAGTGATGCAGGGGGAGGCAGAGGCATTCGACAGTGATCGGTTGGTGTCATACTTCCGCTCGTTCTGGTATTGACGATGGGTTAGCTGTCAGTACAAATCCAACCATGGCCATAGCCGTTCATACCAAATGCTGACATCGACACGGACACATGTAATGACGACAGTCGAGACACCAACACCGTGAGCGGCGCCGACCCTGATGTCGATGTCGAAGCCAAAAATAGTTAGGATGCAGATGCCGAGGTATAGAGATGCTCCGTCGACGACCACCCCGCTGAGAACGCTACTACCGATGGCGAGAGCGCTGGTGTTAAGGTCAACAACGTTGACCACCTGTCTCCGCCTGTTCCTCCCATCCGCTCTCGACTAGTGCTAACGGTCCATGTCTTTTCGGCAGCTGCCCAGCACCTCCGGTATCGTGAGCGGACGGCGATGGTGAACACAGCATAAGCAAGGGATACAGTGATCGCAGACGCAGGGGAACGAGGCAGTGTTGACGGCCCTGGCGGCCAGGAACTCTGAGAACGCTGTCTCGCGTCGCGGATGATGTGTATTCTCCTGAACGCGGGTGTCGGTCGTCACCGACATCGCCAGTGCTGGAGAGGACATAGATGCGGCTCTCAACATGAGCGTCGACATTGGTAACGGTAGCTCTCCGTTCTCCTCTGCTTCTGTAAATAGGACCTAGCCCCGTTGTCCGCACATACCCAAGATAATGAGGGAGATATGGCTGCGAAGTACTGGTACGCAAGTAGAGCGAATACGAGCCAGTTCCCTGCCTAATTTGCAAAGCAGACTCGCCGATGCTCCAATATGCAGTTTCGACGTCTAGAGTCTTGCTTTTGGCGCCTTGTCCACTGCAAACCAGAAAAACGAGGCTGTCTTGCTACCGGGATTAAGCCTGTGGCCGCGTGTTCGTCGCGCCCATAGTTGTCGTGAAACTGAAAGCCGGTAGTAGGTGGATTCGCGGCTCCTTCTCCTGATGTGCACCTACCGAATTTGCTTTACATCCCCGCTGGAAGCGCATCGCACGCCGCGGAGAGAAAAAATCACCACCAGGATAAAGCTTGAGGTATGTGTGCGCTGATGTAGAGTGATGACCATTTTGAACGCGGTACGACGCAGAGGCGTATGGGAAGTAGCTTGACGCGACTAACGGAAACGCTAGCGCGGTAAGGGGTACCAGTGATCAGAGACTGGGAGCCGGGAAGAGGAAACAAAGAGAACGGGATCTGGGTGGTGGCAACATAGAGACCGCCCCTCACTGAGAAGCAGAAGATATGCACCTACAAACCTCGCCAACCCGACGTGCGTAAACCCGAACCCACGGATCTAAAATCCATCCCACAGCGCAATCGTTCGACGAGGTGGTCGTTAGTCGTTGGTGAATAGGCACGGTATCCGATTAATCGAGATGAAGGAGAGAAAACTCAGGCGGACATGAACAATCACAGAAAACGCGAATTCATTGCAGGCGACGGTACGTATCGATAATCGAAGAGATATACGCAGTCCTGATTAGACACCTCGTCAGTAGAAACATAAAGCGACGGACGTCATGCCCAGAACTGCCCCGGATTCCGTCCATCTTCTCGTCGTTCCCCGGAGAGCCACACCCAAAGCATTGGAGAGGGCAGCGGTAACGGAGGACGAGGTGACTGTAAAGAAAAGAGAAGCAACCAGCTTCAAACTCCGCTCTTATCTTCGCAGATCACGGGGTGTTGGTCCGTGCGCAGATGCCTCCGCAGCATATAAGGACCGCTTGAGGCGATGGGAATGCTCTTTGAAAGTTCACCTAGCGATGATATTTGGGTTCCTCGTCGGCTATTCTTGATACCGCGGGGAACTTGACTTTAACGCAGGGAGATGGACTTCTTTCACCCAAGATCGCGCCGGCACATTCAAGGCTGGTAGTGGCCCGTATGAAAGATACATTCTTGTTTCAACATAATATATTGGTTGACACAAGCTCCTTTGACAATCTGTGTTATTTTGCTATCGTCTCCGCTGCGTGCGCGTCTTAGCGCCCGACCTGGTTCCCTTGCAGTAATCACAAGAAGGTCTACCATAAAGGCACCGTCCCTGACGCTCGTCAATATTATCCGAGAGGCGCTATCTGTTCACTATGATTCTCCGTCTGCATACTACCACTTCGTCGCACTGCTTACATCTTAGCCCTGACCCTTCGCGCCCAGCGGACTAACTTTACATGCCCGCGAGTAGAAATCCTCCTTAGGGTTGATGCTTCGCAGAAGTATGTATTGTAAGAAAATTAGCTGGACGTCGAAGGGACGAGGAACGGAGCTTGAACGGAGCCACCTCAATTACATTATGTTGGTCGATTTTCGCGAACGCTGTCGTCCATATTTCCTCGTGGTTCGACATGGAATGTATGATATAGAGAACCCTGTGTCGTTTCGATATCCCTTCGACGTATCTGTAAATCGATTATGCAAATTTAATGAACGCGCATCCCAATAGCCTGCATATCATTCAAGTTATTGTTTTTGGAGGGTATAGCCAATTTGATGCGCACGTTCGGTCACAACCAAGCCTCTCCATCATCAGCACTTTCCACAATCTTAACCTGCAGTCATACATCTTCAAAGCCAATGTCTAGCGCATCACTCCCAAACTACTGTGCAGAACTCTCTGAGGACGTTATTTTTGAGATCGCCAAGAGATGCCATTGGAAAGATATCTACTCAATCAGACGCGTAGGAGTCTCCGGTGTTCACTGCGATGCGGAATAGCTGACGCGTCCCCAAGGTATCCAAGCTCTGCAATAATATCACCAAAGCAAAAGCACTGTGGGTTCAAATAATTCAAACCTTCAGGAACTCCTACCCTACGACACCACCTCTTCACTGTTTGGAACTGCCAATGGCCGCCTATTCTACAGCCGATCTCGAGGTGATATTCAAACGATGGATCAGCGCTCAGCGTGCATGGCAAAAACGCGACGCGTTGACCCTACAGCCTCCGACAGGTCTTCCATTTCTCGAAGCAGACCTGCGGAATTCGTTCACGGATATCTGCAAACTGATCTATATCGTTCCTGGCGGTCGCTGGCTGGTTCAGTTTCGCATCGACGGCTCTGCATGCTACTACAATCTTTCATGCACTGCCGCTGCTAGTGATAGTAGCATTCCGACGCGTTATGAGCTCATTCCGTCCCCTACGGAGAGTCCTTATTCTGGATCCATTATGATCTTTCAACCACATGTTCTTCAGGATTATTCTGTCCTCACATTCGTAACTGGGACGTGCAGGAAGGTCCACCAAACATCGTGGATGGTTTCTATCTATCGAGTGACAGTAGCAGATGGGAGGCTGGTGGCGAGCCGTGTGCGTGCTCTTTACATCGACACGCACTTAGCTCTGTGGGGTGGGGATCTGCGGGGTGACACTGTTGCCATTTTTCTGTCAGATCCTGACTCCAACCGCGTGATCGCGGTAGACTGGGTTCAGGCTCAGGACGGGGCTCATGACTTCCCGAGGCGCGTGCTGCGCATCCATGTATGTGTCCATTATCCAGATCAATCACAAATTCTGACATTCTATCCGACAGGACCACACGCAGCACATCGCCCTCCTCCCGTACAACCGCCTGCTCGTCAGCACACGGAACTACTCGATCGTTGTCGACTTCAGTCGGAGTGCGCTTCACACCCATATCCCAAGCATCGCGGAAGCCGACAGCGAATTTGACCCCGCCTGGGAGCAGCGCGTGCGGTCGTCCGGAGAGCCTGATGATTGGGTGTGGGACTCCTGGATGGACTATGCCCTGTCGTGTCCGTACATCATGCCACATGGATTCGGGGTCAACACTCACACCGACTCGGACGACAAAGTCACGGTGCGACAACTCATTCTAGACAGCCAAGATGATCACGGATACGCTGTGCTCGGGCTCGAGTTCGAGTACCTCCCGCATTCCCACAACTCATCCCCCGTATCTCACTCCGTGATATATCGATTTGGCAGCTGCCCCACACGTCTGCATCTGATGGCGTCCGTTGTCGGTTACACAAATGCAATTTCGCCCACATTTTCTAACTCCCAGGTTGCATTGAGCGTACGCTGGCCACCGTCTGTTGGGTCTGCTGGGGCAGAGGTAGACCTCGATGCTGGTGACGGAGTGGGGGCATTGATGGCCCGGGATGTCGTTATAATGAAATCCGAGGACCCCCAGCTTAAAGATGTGCCGTTCGGGCATGTCACACTACTGGACGAGGGGACTAGCCGTGTTGTTCTATTTAACTATGTTGACGAAGAGGAGCCTCAACTTGATGGGAAGCCAAGGGTATTCGTATCGGATCTACTCTGAAGAATTTAGACTGAGCAGCCCAGTGCTCAATATTTCCCGCTCTAATGAGTGGAAATATGCTGAAGTCAGAATGAAGGAAAAGAGACGGTCGAGCATATGCTGGTCATATTGCGTAGCGTGCGGAAATACCATTTATATCAAGGACCCGGTCCCAAATTATTGCCTCTCACTTTTGTCACCTCCAACGCGCTAGCAACCCCTCACAGATGTACATGCTCCTGAACCTTGCGCATGTGGCTTCCCGGCTATGCTAACATGCATGATGGTTTCTATCCTACAACACCCAAGGATCCGCGCCTCCCTATTATCGTTGAACAGTGCTCCTAGGATACTACCTGTTACTTCAACGTCACCGCCCAGGACTGCAGTACCGCAAACATCGTCCAAATCTTGCCCTGTGGGCCCATAATGCGCTGACATCGACGCATTTGCACTGTCCTCCCGATTCGCAGCGGTTGTTAATGAAACGGCAGCGATGCAACTGGTTGTCTGAGTTGGAGGTCAAGTTCGAGGTGGGGTGAATGTATGGATGCTCTGGCACAGCCTACGGTGGACTAGAACCACAAGGTCGGAGGCGCAACCAATATTCGATTGGTGGTCGCTGATACGGACTGTATCGTGGCAGACCAATCAATAGAAAGCATACCACTCGACACAGCGTCCATTCTGAGCCGTGTAGCTAACTGAAAGTCCTGTATATGTGCACTATCACGCTTCGGAAATATTAACCTGTCCTCTCTTCAGTTCAGCATCCTGCGGAGTCATCACGGAAAATGGACATCCGGGTGAGTTGATCTGTATGGGAGGCTTGTAAGCATTACCATGCAATCTACTCTTGCGTGATTGTATGCTGTCAGGCGCCCTAGTAGACATGTGTCGACTTCATCTCACGATTTGCGTAAAATAGCGACTGTGAAGCTTGTATGGAAGTCTGTATGCATAACGAAAATGTGCTCTTTGACACGACTGATGTAGAACACTAAACATTTATCTCCAGATTAGTAGCAAATATAATGGCAAATAGCTATATTCAAAACTGACTGACTAATCCGACTTTCGTAGTCCCCAATAGATCCATAGTTTGCTCGTTTTTCAATGGTCTAGAGGAAGGATGTTTTATGGGAAATGGAAAGTGCTATCATTACACTCAAAGGCGCTTGGGTTTCTGTTGATGAGGGATCCATGCATGGTGGCCAGACAAAAATATGTATACTAAATATTATTATCGTCTAAGCTTAGGGTTACACAGCTTCGTCACAATTTATGAATACATCCATTTTCGAAGAGCCCCACACATGGTGCTTTTTGAAGAAATACAATGATTGTGCCGAGTTGTTGCCAAATACACGATCGACAATCACGTTGATCATCAGTCGCTTCCAGGTCGCCTTCCACCGTAACCTGTGGGAAGGCGGTGTCAAGCATGTGCAATGTGATGACAAAGCGCTCGCTGGTGAGATTGGTGGGCCGGCATCTTACCACTCGTATGCGACCAATTCCTCTGTATTCATCTCCCAAGCTCTATTCAAGCTCACGCACTACTTTCAACCTTCCCAAGACCTCGGCATCATGCCCACTCGTCAAGAGAAAGTAGCAACGTTAGGCTTATCTTGACTGTGGCCAAATACGGTCCTCACTTGGTTCTCACTGACAACTGTTTTTCATGCTCAGGTACTTAGAAACGTATTCTATGAGTGTCCCATTTGATGTCCCCGAGCCTATGAAGCCATATCGTACCATTCACAAAGAAGGAGGGGGTATTGATGCCAAGGTGCCCTACTACTGCGCTGGGTTTTTCGTGCACCCCTCCTGGTCATTGACCTACCGCGAGGAGAAGGGGATTGCCAACCAGCTGGATTATCATATTCTCAACCTGCCTGGGGCGGAGTCAGTGAGCTTCTCTTACGCTTACATGCTTGTAACTGACACTACAATCAAGGCATCTCGACAGGTCGTTAAGGGCCTTTGCGTACGGCGATGAAACAAATTGCCAATTTCTCTGCTTGCACGATAACATAGCCAATTCAAATGACTGGGATGCCCGCAATCGAAGCTGGCTTGAACGCAGGGATAAGCAACTGAAGCTTCTCTGTAGCCTCATGGAGCTTGAAGAAGACGAGATCGAAATGGTGAAGAGGAACTTTTCTTGGCACTTGTTCACGCCGCGTGTGCACAAGCGGGTCCCTTTAAGAATGACTCTTCACAAGCCTTCCGCGTTACAGCTAACTGCAAAACCGTAGACCGCTTTCGAAATTTCCGTGTGTGCGCCTTTGTTCGGTCAAAACAGACCATTTAGGCAAGAGCGCCCCCATAGTGGAGCACCAGTGGTGCATTACATACCGCCAATGAGACTCGTAATGCTTAGTATTCAATATCATCATCCCCTGACCTACAATATCTCTTCATTCACCACTACCCTCTAACTGCCGCTCTATCCACGAAGAGCAGAAGAAAGTCATTATTAGAGTGCTTATTCGTAGTTTGATGAACAAGGTCATTGCATCTGATGCATAAAATTATTATTGTTATTGAAAAGAGAGGTGGGGCCCCGAGAGAGGCATGCAGCGGCGCAGCGCCAACGGCAATGCGGCATATTACCATATTAGTACTGTTTTGACCAAACAAAAGCGCACACGCGGAAATTTCGAAGGCGGTCTACGGTTTTGCAGTTAGCTGTAAAGGAGTTTCATAAAATCTAGATCATTATGTTGTTGGATACACGCTAACGAGCACCCAGTGTATCGAAGAATTAGATATTTTCATTACGAAATGTCCTGTGGTGGCACCACAGGACAGCACTTGTAGAATGAGGCGGCGCTCGCTGGGAACGCCGCCGCGCAGCAAGAACACGACGAGGAAGCCGAACGCGAGCGCGAGCACGACAGTGGAGCTCCACACGAGGATGAGACCGAAGCACAGCCCGACGCTCAAGCCCGACGCGAGCGCGATACCCAAGCTGAACGCGAACGCGAAGCTGAATACCGACGCGAGCGCAACATCCAGGTTCAACAGGAGCGCGACGCCCAAGCTCAACATGAACGTGAGGCTGAAGCACGACGCGAGGCTGACGCTCAACGTGAGGCTGATGCCGACCAGCAGCGCCGACGCGATATCGAGGACCCCGAGGAAGAACCTGAGAGTTCCCCAATTCGTAAGCCCGGTAGGCGTAGTACCCGTAGACGGTGATCGTGTTTCCCCTTTCCTCTAGTTCGATTATTGTCCATTTTATGTGACATTTGCTCGCTTGTATCGTGTACCTAGCTATCCCCAATTCCTCTGAATGTATCATTTTATTAAACAATCCACTGTCGCATGTGTACCAGGCAAATCAGTCACATTTTGTCCCACAGGTGATATTCGCTTTCGTTGTACTGGATTTTATTCGGTCCTACGTGATATATTTCAATGCAATATCTCGCCCATATACAATGGGCTGGCGGAATACAATACAAAATATGATGTTGGGTACTAGGCAATCATAGGACGGTCTCGCAACCGGCCATGATTATTACCCCGTGTATCAATGGAATGTTCCATTGTTTAGAACATTGTGATACTAGCTAAGTAACTATTGCCGTCTATACGATGGATTGGTGGGTATATATGAGATTTTTGGGGCCATGTATTCAGGTGACCTTTTTGCTGGGTATCGTGTTTTTCCAGTGAGGGTCAAGTTGGGTCGAGTTGGGTCAAGTGGGGTCAGGTGAAGGTCGAGTTAAGGTCGAGTGAAGTCAAGTTGACAGTGAGGTCGTCAATTCGAGTTTGCTTCAGGCCAAAGTTTGTAAATGACATTGCACATTGTGGAAGCGGTACTCTATTGTATTTTGTGAATGAGATCAAATTTAGATGTATATGGTATATTTTATCCAGACCTGGTATGAGATTTGACACATGTTTAACTTGATTCTCGAACAATGCCCGTTGGTTGTGCTCAATGGGACGCTGAGACGCTCCACGTGACATCCGATGGGCGCTTATCTCGAAACATGCATCGAATATAATACTTAGCTATTCAGCAAGGATCTATGCAACACAAAACCAGTGTCTCAAGCGAAGTTAAACTTTATGTTTACTGGTAAACTGGCATATACATGCTACGTTGATGAGAATTCGCTGTTTTTTGTCCGACCTACTGGTTCAGGCTGCGGCGTAGGGCCCTTGGACAACTTCGAATCTGCGATCAGTTGTGGCAGGTCCTCCGAGTCTCTAGGATAATCAGATAAGGAGCCCATGCACCTCGATGACTCCCAACGTTGAGCCCCCACCGCCAAATTCCAGTCACGCAAGAGTCTGCCGAATACGGTTTCGCTGCCCGGATTAACCTTTGCAACGCGAGCTCAAACCAGTCAGAAACCTGTGCCCGGTCATAGAAGAATAGGCTTCCGATTCCACCCGATTTCGTGTAATCATACAGCGTATATGTATTCAGTGTGCGCTAAGGTACCTAATGTGCACCTACATATAGAATACATCCGGAAATTGATGATTCGATTTGCATCTGCGATATGTCAGTTTTCCAGCTCCGTAGGCGTGGATAATTAAGAAGATAGGTCAAGTTGGGTCGATTGAAGGTCAAGTTGAGTCCAGTGAAGGTCGAGTGGGTCAAGTGAGAGTCGAATGAGGGTCGAGTGGGTCGAGTGATCTCGATGACCCAGACAAGTAAAAATGCCTTGATTCAATACTAAGTGTAGACTAGGTGGTAAGCTATGTGTCTAAACTCAACACGGGGACATTGTTAGATCAATATAAGGTCAATTATTATTGAGTAAGCCAGTACAATGTTATAACTGCGTGCACCAACGAGCATAAGAGAGACAAAGTTACAGTATGTCACGAATACTGTAAGTCACATATAAGTCACAAAATGGTCACCACTTGACCTTCACTCGACCCAACTTGGCCCCCACTGGAAAGCTAATAGCCCCTTTTTGCTGATTTGTTATCCACAAGCAACAGCCAGTGGCGTGGACTGCAGCTTCAAGCCCCCATATGAGTCTTGGCAATCCCATACTATTGTTGTTAGACGGTGACTCACCGATCCTTACTCACTTTCTATTTCGACTTATTTCCTTATTTGTTCGTCATTCGTCACATTGACTTTCCATCACTTCATTACCCCAAAAAGGGCACTGCGCCCACCCAAACCTTATTTCTCCAGCTATACATTATTAGTCACATCCGCTTTTTGTCCTCACCGTCCACGAACCATACGTACAGCCACCTCAGTCGTCTTGGGACCTCCCTGACTGAGGTGTGCACATTTCTCTCTCGTATTTTGTACTTACACTCTCGTAGTATTATTGGTTGTGTACCAGGTACTTTGAGACATAATCTAGTGGTCTTTGGACTTCCCTGACTGAATATTATTGTTCGTGTAACAATTGTTGCCCTGTATCTTGTACCTTACCACTACCTTGCACATGTCACACATTTAAGCACTAATTCGTAAACGTAACAGAAGCACGACACAGGTTGGTTTCCGGCCACCTTCTCACTTCGTTTTTTTACCTTCTAAAACGATACCAAGCGCATATACTAGCTGTACGACACTGTATGAAACCCCCACAAGGGATAAATCTGCCTGTGTGCAATATTTCTGAGGGGAGTGTCTAATGCACGGAAGTCCAGGTTTCTCCATGGCCTGTTTGAGCTCCGGTGCCAATCTCTGTGACAGGCTCATAGTAGAGGTCAGTAATTAAAGAAAGGACTATTGCTCCCCTGATAGAGATCGTGGGCCGATTCAAGCAATTGCTGGCAGGGTTTGGGCCGCAAGGTATGTCACATGTCGATGTTTGTTCTTGTATTCGTATCGCCTTGGCATGAAAACCAACACATGTGTAGAACCTATTCATCCGCACCATCATCACTGTATCAGCCATCCTCGAAGCTTAAACACCCCTTCCGACCATCAAATTTATCTGACATGATGACTACTTATCAGGAGAAAGTAGAACAGTGAGATTCATCTTGACTATATATGACGAATACGCTTTCAACTGAAAACCATGGTTCTCATGCAGGTTCTTAGCCATGTATCCTTCAAGTGTCCCATTTGATGACCCTGAGCCTATGAAGCCGTACCGGACCATTCCTTCAGAAGGCAGAGGAGGTGGTGTTAAGGTCCCATTCTACTGCGCTGGGTTCTTTGTGCATCCCACGTAGGTGGCTACATACCACCAGAAGAAACAGCTCACCGGACGGCTGGATTTTCGTATTCTCAAACTTCCCGGAGCGGAGCCAGTATGCTTTTATGGCATTTCATAACATTGATGATTGACTGTATCAGCAAGAAATCTTGACGCGTCGTTAAGACTCATCCCCTACCGCGATGAAACATTCTGTGAATTTATTTGCATGCATGACAACATCGCCGACTCGAACGACTGGCATGAGAAGAATAAAAGTTGGCTTCAACGCAGGGACAGTCAGCTGGATCTTCTCTGCAGTGTCATGGAGCTCAGCACAGAAGAGACCGAAATGGTGAGGAATATTTTCGCCTGGCACATGTTCACACCACGTGTGCACAAGCGTATCCCTTACCAAGTCACTCTGCATGACCCTGCCGAGTTGAAGCCGTATCATAAAATCTAGATATTATGCTACAATCACATTTGTTGAACCCGAGTAGACATCTACGGAATTCCACTCAGTACTATGAGCGACGTATCCAATTTATGCACCTGTATTGGGTTCGTTCATGAAAGCGAATAAGTTACGTTTGCAAAGTCGCGTTGTCAACCTGCCTAGCGTCAGTACTTGTAGCCAAGTTCTTCCGCTACGACGAGATATTCGAATTGGTGTATGCCACAACTTCCCCCCAGTATCACATAATTTGCGACTAGAGGGGAGACAATCGGCAAAACTAGATTGTTGCTTGGGTAATTACCCAAAGCGGATAGAAAGATGCGAATCATCGCGCGCTTCTCTCCGAGTCGGCAGTGTCAATGGCCATATTATCCGTTGCAGTTACCTACCTACCAGAGACGAGCAGGATCTCCACCCGCCAGTTGAGGTTTAAGCGGAGGCAAGTGGTTTGAACTGGCCTGGACGGACGAAGGTTGGGGTGTTAAGGGAAAAAATGCCGTCAATTTGTCATGTCGTTTCAACCTCCGTCGGCAATTCACCCTACTTGACGAGTACCCGTTTTCACCTCCCTTTCAATGGGCACTTCATCTTGAGATTTCTGGATAGGTCAATTGGTTAGAAGTGTTGGAGCGTCCGTCCAAAATTTGAAGTGGATCCGTGTCGAAAAAGCGGAGATATAGCAAGTGGACATGTTCGGGTTCTGACACCCTTTTTCTGTTTTTTTCATACTCACACCGCGGGCATTATGCTCTATCTTTGCCCAAGACATCCGAGAGATAGGCAAAAGATATTTGAAATTTCTTTGTCCTGTATTGACCCAAAGACAAAGCGAAGATATTCTAAACTAATCAATGACAATGGTGGCATTGACATATCTTCTGCATATCTTTGGAGAATTCAGGACAAAGAATTATGGATAATCTTTGGCGTATATTTTGAATGTCTCAAAAAAACATAGAGCATAATGCCTGCGGTGTCAGTTATCATCCACTCTCATTTACGGCGCTCACACACCCGTCATGCTTGACTCCCACTCAGGATATCGGCACTATCTCGACTAAATACTCCACTGATGCCACACACAAAATAAGATATGGATAATAATTTCTTTGTCCAGACCTGTACAGAAATACCGACACCAGCTCCATTCCGATATCTACAGTCCGACGGCAAATTTGGCCCATTCGATGGCACGATACCGATCATAATACCAGGAGGCAGATGTACTCTGCCAATCGATGCTTCTACCTGTGTCGATGTGGTGTATATATGCGAAGCGAATCCAGTTATGCAACATAAGCTTGAACATTGCCTTGTCTGTTTCAAGGTACTATCGATAAAATGATTACGAAATTTTGCCCCAAAATCTATCAAGCTTGCACGTACCAATTTCTCAATTATAGATATTAAAAAGGGCCAGGCGGCCACATTCTTGATGCTTTCATCAAACGGCTGTGATGAGGCATGCAATAGATATTTGGATACTATCTCGGTTGTCCCTTCAAGTTTGACATAATCGAGAAGGACGCGAGTGATATGGAATGAGCCTGGCAGAAATCAGTCAATTAGAATCTGAATTGGAGCGCAGATAGATACAAGACGTACGTGAGTCATAGAAATTTCTCAGACAGATTAATGATAATTCCGCGGCAATCTGTCCTTTATCCACGTGGTAGGTTGCTGAGCGAGACTGATCCCCGAGATAGTCGTCGAGGGATGCGTGATAAAAGACCAGTATCCGGGACGAACCAGGGACGACTTTGATAATCGCCGCGAGATCTGCGAAAAGTGACATTATCTCAATAGTCTGGTACCCTGCAAGCTGCAGGATGGCCCGACAATCGAGTTGCACCGTTTCCGATTCCGAAATCAACTGGGCACCAAGAATTCGTTTAACTGCCTGGATGTCGCGGGCCTTTGAGAAGATATAAGAATATACCGCGTCAAGCGCGGCGAGGGGGCTGTAGCTGGTGGACGGTTGCATGTTACGAACTGCAAGGAGACTGAGATACGGACTCTCTGAGGAGTACTCAATGAACCGCATGACTGTTGCAGCGTACAGAAACTGGCCTGAAGATTTGGAGGTGATCGCACCGATATCTGATTCCGCAGGCCAATCATGGCTGAGTGTATGCGCCAGGTGATGATGTTCCTTGATCTCAGCAAATTTCGCAGCGACAAAACGACGGATATCATCGTCTGGCCTGTATTTGCTGTCCAAAAAGATCGTCTTCGCCGAGCTTCCGAGTTTGTTGAAGGACTTTACGAGATGGGGTTCCGCGCGGCTGGCTACCAGGACAATAAATGGGGAGTGGTCCAAGCTAGTGAGTGCGTGGAGAGCGTCGAGAATCTGCTCCTGCTCCCTCTTGTCTTCGCATTCGTCCAGGCCGTCGATAACGAGAACGATTCGTTGGTGAACCAATGAGGACTGTTGGATGGTTTCGATGGGGGAAGAAATCAGATTTTTGAACTGATCCTTGATAGACGCCTTGCAGATAAGGGAGTCCGCCGTCATACAATCGATGAGGAGCTTGTCGAGCGCTGGATAGAAGTGGCGCAACTGATGAACGAGTGTCGCAACGAGAGGCTGCGCGCTATTACGAGTTCCGTCTCCGCGGAAAAAAAAGAAATTCGCGGCATGCTGCCTGCGCTCATTGCAGCTCTCTGCCACCGTTTGACAAATGGCGGACTTCCCAGTACCAGCAGGGCCACTCAGCCACATCATTCTGTTCCCGTGTCCACCGTCACCGTCCATCCATTTCTCCATCTTGCCAATAATCCCTTCGCGGGTGCCGGGGTAGCATCGAACGTCATCTGCCCGTCCTCCGGCGTTGAGAATTGCATGTGGTGCAGCCCCCTTAAGTAGTTCGTCCAGTTTGGCATCTGGAAATTGAAGAATTAGGAATACATCAGTATGATTGCATGTGAGGTCGAACAGGTCACATCATCTGAGAACGTACGTTTGCAGGCCTCTAACTTCGTTACGAAGGTGGTACCATTGAAGATGTTGTGGTGGGCATTGTTGAACATAGACGATTCGCCATGCATCTCGATCCCGTAGGGATATGAAGAGAGGAAAAGGACCCAGTTCTGAGCGAACTGACGTTCAATTGCTGCCACTAAATAGTACAGCCGCAGATATCCCTTGACAGATTGTAATATATTTACCTCGCGATAGCCTCCCGGACTTTATCGCGCTATCTCCTCCGTACGTCATTTTGATGCACGTACTTGAAACTAAATATAAGTAAGCGCCCAAGGGGTTGGGACGTTGTTTCAAAGAGATCGGTCACATCGCAATGGGTTGACCCCACAAATTTGGAGAAACAGTGAAAACAGATAGCGCAAAAGAAAGAACGTCAGAATGAACTCTCAAACTGACACACTCAACGCCACCAGACATCTGCAACGGCGGTTGCCAACATGACCATCATCGCAATCCTAGCCGAGCATGACTTCGGTCGCGCGGACCGAAGATACCGACGACCAACTGAGTGCCTTGTCCTCTTCATTCTCTTCGTCGCCGAACTTCAGCCTTTCCTCCCGTTTCCGACTCTCTGCTGCCTTTCATTTCGCTCAGTACTAACCTGACGACAGCGTTCGGCCAACAGCCCCTCCTCGCGCGCGCGCGGGCTCAACATGGTCTCTAATGGCGAACCCGACGAGTGCATATATGCCTAGAAGCTCGTATGCGTCCAGGGATTCAGAGAGATATAGAGGCAAGGGCAAGATGTGCGGCACGAAGGACATTATGATTACTATAGAGGGACGGAAGAGGCTGTATGTAAGCCGCCGGAGGGCGGTAGAACGAGTGTACTTGAGCTCCGAGAGTGTTGAATGAGGCGTGGCAGCGCACGCGACATGGGGTGGTGGCTATTGGCGCGGTTCGGTGTCAACGTCCATCGTCGAGGTCTGGCGCCGCCAGCACCATGCGCGTTTCCACCTCTTACTAACAGTACCGGCGAGCGCAATCACATTCAGCGTAATCGAGCTGGGCGAACTGGTCACCGACTCCTCACATGGTGCATCCCGCGCTCAGTGCTGACATCGATGCCAATGCCCATTCCGGCACCGTGGTTGTTGAGTCCCGGCTGCGCGTAGTGATGGTATGCTAGGCTAGACAGTCGTATATAGGCTATATCTCATTGCACTACAAAAAGTTGATCAACAGTTTCGGACTCGACCGTAATGCAGCTGTATCATCTATTAAATTTTAAGAATGGCTCGTTATTAGAGGACAATAATATGACATACCATTAATGGCGAACGCGCTTTGAGAGCTCCCTCTGTCTGTGATGACATCCTCCCAGAAGTAGACCTGTCTCGACGTCTACAATTCCTCGCGGCTCCTAAGCGCCAGTGCCGCTTTCTCTTCCCAGTCGCTGCATCAGACGCGATGCCAAACCCATTGTCGACCGGATTCTATTGTCTATTGTCCGGGACGAGTGTGTCTGGGGGCGCGAGGGACGTGTTTCGAGCGGCAACAGGGGGGGTGGGTGATGATCGAATTGGATATCGACGCGAATACGATCGGTCTGTCTGGTTGGTGGTGGAGCGTGGGGTCCAAGTATGTGCCGCGCTAGCAGATAGTGAATCTGATGGTAGAGAGTGATTCGACAGCGACGAGGGTTCAGCGCTCAGTGGTAGCAGGCGAAGACGCTTGGAAGTATGGAAGCGGAGAGGACGGCGGTGGTGGATGACACGTCATGTCGGGTTTTCGGGGTGGAGGACGATGGATGGAAGAACGACCTTATGGAACGATCCTCAGGGACAACGACGGCCTTGACTTTTTATGGGCCTCGTCCATCCCAACAGTGATGTCCATCCAAAACACCACTTCGGTCATTTTTTGCAATGGGAGACGACGACGGGGCGCAGAGCGTCTCATGTCGTATTTGGAGGGTACTCGATGCACCTCCTGCAGTCGCAGGAGGCGGTGAAATCGACTCCACCTAGGAGGGCGAAGATGGCCGTGCTTCAAGGGGGTCGCCTGCCTCCTCCGTTTCAACGTCAAAATCCACCGTCAGCGCCTCCTCGTCGTTGACTCATCCGCAACGCTGGTCAAAACATCCCGTGTGGCAAGGTCAATATGCGCTACGGGGTGGATGAATAGCAGAAGTGGCGAGTAGTGTTGCGCTTCAGACTCAAGAGGTCGACGTGGTCATTTGAGATGCGCCTGGCGCGGATGAATACATAGTTTGCAAGCAAAAGAGGGCCGGAAGCAACAAGAGGGCGGGAGATGCGGAGGCGAGAATGACGAAGGCGGTGGGAGCATGTAATCGTTTGAGGAGTACACGATATCGCGACTTCCCGCGAAGCAGCCCCCGGGTCGCGGAAGGCGCTAAAACCGTCTCTAGACTGAGAGGAGGGGTGGCAGTGCTACGTCGCTCGTTCATCTTAAAATTCACTCTATTCTATTGCCGGTGGCTTCCCCACAACGCTGCTCGGTAAAACCTGGGAGGCAATATCAGCGTGTGCTGGGGGGTAGACAAGTAGCTAAAGTATGAAAGACCTGGTATCTAGCCTGGTTACGATCTACCAGCACCCCGCCGCGCGAACGTCGGCCTGTGAGTCCCTAGAGAAGAACTTGACGTTCCTGTCGCAGGGGCATGGTCCGAGGGACCGGGTGGAGTACAGGCCAAACGCAATGAAGGCTCCACAAAGAGGAACAGTGTTCAGGGCGTGGAGAGAACTCGGCGCCAATCAACGATTAGTTGTCGCCGGATGAGCAAGAACAGCCAGGATAGGAGTGATGAAACGACCCTGGCAAGGGGAGGATTGTGTTTGATGAACACGCGGTCGCGGGCAGGAGAAGGCATGGTGCTCACCTGGTACAGTGGTAGCGATGACTGGGGCATCCTTGTTTTTTTCACCACCCGCGAGGCAAACACGAGGTCGCACCTGGGCGCCTGAGAGGTTGTGCTGGAGGTGTTGGTGAGAACATCCCGGTGTGGAGCCACCCGGTAGATTCGTTGTTAGTTCGTGGGCCGGGTGCAGTCGTTGGGGCATATTCAACCGCCAAGACGTGCGAGACGAGCAGCAAAGAATGCGCCATTGAGATAGTAGTAGGAGAGGATGGCAGTGTGCACGAAGAGACAACGAGGAGAAGCCTTGGCAGCAGGGAATAATTCAAACTCCGACGCAGTTTGACGAGTGAAAAATCATGTCAATGTTTATGAGATAAGGCCGGATTTCAACTAGTTACTTTCTCATATAATTCAAAATCCGTAGATATGGCTTATATAGTCGAGCAAATCAGTGGAGGAAACCTCGCGTTGCCGGCCTTGTGATTTAGACACGAAATTAGATCAGATTGCGAAAACACTGATCGGATGGGACCGACTTGAACCTACCATCTGCATGATTTTGGCCAGCCTCCACCGATTCACGCCCACACCATTCTCCCCTCCCGAGACTGTGCCATCAGCAATTCACAAGCGCACTCTCCGCCAGTTATACCGCACATACGTCGCCCACTCGCTCAGTCTACCTCGCCCCTTTATTCTACATCGATATACCAGCCGACATACGTACATCGATTGCGCGCATATCTCTACGTACCAAAATCGCTCGGCGCAACCTTTGCGAGCGTACGTCTCCCTTTGTGCTTGGAGCGTGTTTATTATTCTCATTCGCTCTTGACTGCGGTAGGCATATCGACCGACCATTCACACTCATCCCTGTTGCACATTGAGATGCCTCCTCACGTAAACGGCAGCGTACGTCTTCGGCCCTTCCTATGTTTGAATTATATGTTTACTGCGAGGTAGGGACTTCTGCACCCTGTCCCATTCATATAACACGGCGATGCAGGTGTTTAGAACAAAATGGCACGAAGACAAGTGAACGGAAAAAATACGCGAATTGGAGTTTACGGCGAGTGTACAGCGATCGCGTGCGGCGACAACTGTTTTCAAAAGCATTTGTTCACGAGAGGTACGACGTCGATGTTTGTTAAGGCTGCCGGTTGAGGCTCAAGAATGTCATGTTGAATGGTGATTTCAGGCGTGTCGGTGTTGTGGCTCTATTGAGAGTTGTATGAAATTGAAAGGCATTAACCTCATGCTTTCAAGCGGAAGCGACTGTTGATGCAGCGCCTTCATATTACTCGATTTGTGTACATAATCGGGAGTGAGCTGCCATCTACGCGTGATAGAAACGCAAATTATACACTCGCAACGCACTTCGAATAATCTCTGCAAAGAAACGGGGCTTGAGGGGCACCAGTTAGTCCGCTAAGCGCCCAAATACGCTCAAATGGTGCGCGGTGTGACGCATATAACCGCAAATCGAAGGCTCGGCCTGGCCAACTTGGTGGGCAGATCGGAAAATTCTATAACACAAGTACCGTTGTGGTGGTCACGCCCTCAGGTAATTTCTGAGCGGAAGCGGATATGCATAATATTTTCATTGTCCCGACATTGACAAAAACCTACACGGTACCGCTAGTCTGCTAGTCTTCCCACTTCCGTGATTTATGTATTCGGAGCATAAATTTGGCCCCTTCGATTCCACGATACCAGTGGAAATACCAGGTGGCAGATGCGCTCAATTTCCGAGTAGACGTATTTTTGGCCATGAGAGTGTTGTACATATATGCAAAGTGGACCCAGCTGTGCAACATAGTTTTGAACATTGCTCGGTCTCTTTTGCAATACTGTAGAGAAAGCGATTGTCAAATGTGATGCAAATTATGAAGATTTGACTTACCAGTCTGTCGATTATGGTCAATAGCCAGTACAGGTTGTCCACAAACCCAAGGCTCGTATCAAATGACCGCTTTGAGGCAGTCAAAAGAGATTCAGACAGTGTTGTAGTTGCCTTCGTCACCGAATGAAGAAGCGCAATTGTGAAATTTAATGAACCTGGCAATAATCAGTCTGCTAGAATCGGGACTGCAAGGCGGGTAGCTGAAAGGCGTACGTGAATCATAAAAATTTGCCAAACAGATTGATGATAGTTCTGCAGCAACTTCTTCGCTATCCACATGGTAGATTCCAGACCGAGATTGATCGGCAAGATAGTCGTTCAGGGATGCATGGTAGAAACTAAGCAGCCGGGGCGAATCGGGAATGACTTTGATAATGGCGGCAAGATCTGCAAAAAGCGACTGGATCTCAATTACCCCGTACCCTACAAGCTGCAGGATATCTCGACGATCGACTAGTACCGAGTCCAAGGGCAAAATCTGGATGCCAAGAATCCGTTTAACTGCCTGGAGGTCGCGGGCTTTCGAGAAGATATAAGAGTATACCGCGTCAAGTGGAGCGAGGGGATTGTGGCTGGCGGACGGTTTCATGCTATGGATTTCAATGAGGGTGAGATACGGGCTCTCTGAGGAGTACTGAATAAACCGCATGACTGTCGCAGCGTAGATAAACTGGCCTGACGACTTCTCCGTGATTGCCTTAATATCCGACTCTGCAGGCCAATCCCCGCTGAGGGTGTGCGCGAGGTGATGAGTTTTCTTGATCTCGTCAAATTTGGCGACGACGAAACGACGGATGTCCTCTTCTGGTCTGTATTTGTCGTCCAGAAAGATGGACTCTGCCGAGTTTCCGATTTTGTTGAAGGACATCACGAGCTGGGGCTCGGCGCGACTGGCTACCATCACAAGGAATGACGAGTGCTCCGCGTAAGCGAGTGCCTGGAGGGCAGCCAGAATCAGCTCCTGGTTCGTCTTGTTGTCGCATTCATCAAGCCCATCGATAATGAGAATGATTGGGTGCTGGATTGGTGAGGACTGTTGGGCCGTTTGGACTGGGTAAGAAAGCAAATGCCTAAACTGATCTTCAATAGACCCCTTGCAGATGAGGGGGTCCGCCGCCATGCAATCTGTGAGGAGCGCGTCAAGGGCTGGATAGAACCGGCGCAGCTGGTAAACCAGCGTCGCGACCAGAGGTAGCGCATGATTACGTGTCTCGTCGGCGCGAAAGAAGAAGAAGTTCGCAGCTCGAAGGCCGCGTTCGCGGCAGCGCTCTGCTATGGTTTGAGAAATGGCGGACTTCCCGGCACCAGCTGGCCCACTTAGCCATACCATTCGACTTGTGCGTACACCTCCGTCGTCTATCCATTTCTCTATCTTGCCAATGACCTCTTCGCGCGTGCCGGGGTAGCATCGAACCTCGTCTGCCCGTCCGCCTACATTAAGAATCGCATTCGGTGCGACCTCCTGAATGAGACGGTCTAGGTGGACCGCTGGAACAGCTGCAAGTACATCGAAACCATCATCGTGAGTGGGATTTTCTGGGCCGCGTTATCTGACAACATACATTTAGAGGTATCTGCATTCACCACGATTGAGCTATCCTTGAGCACAACATTCTGAGCACCCTTTAGTATGGACACTTTGTTACGCATCTTGAGGTTGGGGTATGAGGGGGCTAGAAGGAAAGAAGCTCTTCCTGTACATACTGACACTGAATTTGCATGGCGCTACGTAAGTAAGTAGAATGGGGGCATCCATCCTGTCCACCGTATATATTATTTGCCTTGCGGCAGCCTCGTGGATCTTGTCACACCGTCTCGCTTATTCTTTGTTAATGACGCATAGCGTAGGAAGCGATTGAAAAGGCTGCCCTGGGATGTCAGTCAAGTACCGATTGAATTACATCCACTGGCAGGCAGAGCATTAGCAAGGGCGT
Source organism: Psilocybe cf. subviscida (assembly GCA_013368295.1). NCBI lineage: Eukaryota > Fungi > Basidiomycota > Agaricomycetes > Agaricales > Agrocybaceae > Psilocybe > Psilocybe cf. subviscida. The sequence continues at coordinate 1,163,860 of JAACJJ010000044.1, read as the reverse complement.
ACATTTACACTCGGCGCGTCGAGGTCTGGTATACTCCCCACCCACACTAGTCGCTGGCTTCTCACATCGTCCGCATCGCGCTCGCGCTCAGCGTTGACATCGACGTTCACACCGGACCTGTCATCAGCACCGCCCGCCAATGCACTAGGCCCGTGATAACGTCCTGCGTCAGGGGATATGTGCCGACCTCCACTGTTTCTTGTCGTCCTTTGCGCTCGGCACCCAAAAACACCTTTGCTCCTACACCACTGCCATCACCACTAGCTGCCAAGCTACCCCCTCATACCACGCCCTGCAGCGCCGTCGTGCGTTGGCATCGCCCCGCTTGCACCTTCCTCCCGATGCGGATGCCTCTGCTGACACCTGACACACCGACTCCTAGGGTACACTCTCGTAGCAAATTCCAAATATGAAAACCTGGTACGGCAACAGCAAAGACACATCTCCCGTGCTGTGCTAAACCCAAAGTCGACGTCGATACCGCAGACGAGCTGGACACGATCATCCGGGATGAATATACCTGGGGATGGGGCTGAGACAGTGAAGGAGAACGAGACAGAGCCTCCAGTGAAGTAGCTGGGGCAGGCATGGAAAAGGACGCAACACACCATTCCCCGGGGACAATGACTGCCATGACACTTCGGGCGTCTCCTCCACCGAATCATCCATTTCTATCCGAAACCTCGCGTTTGTCGTCAGGTACAAGAGGAGGCGCCTGCAGGTCCACTAAGCCAAAACGTGCGGTCGACCGTTATGCCGTCCTAGGCGTGCGTTCTGCACTGGCGCCGGTGCGCGGAGCGTCTCATGTCGCGTTTGGAGAGTACACGATGTGGGGGAGACGCCAAAACGGCGTCGACCTTGGAGGACGAGAATAGCAAGCTTCAAACACATCGCCCGTCTCCGCCATGCAGCATCCATATCCATTCCCAGCGCCTCCTCCATCGCCCGCTCTCCCACAACAAGAACCTGTGTCAGACGATCAACCCGCGCCGGAGGGTAGACGAAAAGCTGGAGGACGACGAACCTGATATGCTGCATGGTCCCCATATCCATCCTCGACCAGCAACTGCCGGGCTGCGCGCTACGAACTTTGGCGTTTGAGTCCCGAAGGAAGAGCTTCGCGTTCACGTCGCAGGGTTATGGCCGGCGGGAACGCGTGGAGTACGGCACGAACACAAAGTATGTTGTGCAAGGACGGGCTGGCGTCGGGTGTGGGGAGTGTAGAGCGATGCCATCGGGCGGCTATTCTCGAGGGACGAACGAGAATCACCGAGATGGAGGGCAGACGATGAAACGCCCTGTGTCAGGACAAGGAGGGAAAACTACATCGCGCGATGATCGATGAACGTTTGAACAGGCAGCTGGAAGGAGGAGAAAGAATGAGAGCACACCTGGGGCGAGCTGCTTGCTTGTACAACCTTCATTCTTCATGTCCGCGCGGTGAAGAGACAACTTGTAAGCGGAGATCCCTGTGAGGAGACACTGTCGCGGACGTGTCGCTGATCAGAGTCATCTCTTTGGTTCAGGTGCTCGATGCCGTTGAAGGAAGTATACGCGCATAGAGACGTGCCGGCGTATAGCTAAAAATATGGCATTGAGTTGGTGGGCGAGGATGGCAACATCGAGAGTCTCCACGAGGGGACATTAAGGAAAACAATCAAGAACTGAGATTGGTATCTTCAAACTGCGACGCTTTTTGCCGAGCACGCGGCCTCTCGGCACCTCGGACGTTTGGGTCATACTACCATATCAAAATCGACTAGTAAAACCGTCGGGGCTCTTTTCGCCGTCCCTTCTGTGTATTTATATTCGACTTGAAAGGCTTCATACGAACATAAATTAAGCAGACGCCACTTTAGGCTGATGGCGAGACATTGGAGAATTCAATCTCCGACGCATTCTGACCAGCAGACAAATATCGATGTTGCAGTAAACATATAGGATAAGGGTGGATACCGACTAGTTACTGGTTCATATAACTAAAAACCCTCTAGTTGTGGCTTACACAGTTGAGCAGATCGGACCGACCTCCGATCCACCAACTTATGTAAACCTACACCATCATCTACTTCAGACTCCTTGCAATCAATATCACACGACTATATACTACAGTCGAAACTGTCATAACCCATACCCATCCGTAGACAGTCGAAAGTATGGGTTGTCACAGGTTATGGATTACTACAATTTTGGCTAAAAATAGCTCAAAAAAATCTCGTATTTTTGACCGTATTTTGAGCGTTGCGGGATGTAAATGCCTTCATTTCATCTTAGAAAGTCCCCCAGTCTCTTACAACGATGACCTACCAGGTGATATGCTCAACGACTAGATGATTCTCCCAACATGCCACGAGTGGCTCAACACGTGACCAATCGCCTCCTCGATTTGCACCCAGAAAATGGCACCAGAAAATGTTTTTATTGACCGAATATGTCTAGCGAGAGCTCAAATAACTCACTTCAGACAGATATTGTCGCGTGAATGTCGCCAAAATGCTAACAATTCCTGTCTAATTAGGTCCTATACCTATGGGTTTTTTGTCGGGGACCCTATGGGTTATGGACTGTTACAGGTTTTATGGCTTTTAGTACATTTTCCCCGCCTACCGACTTGGTGGACCCATAATTTTATGGGTTGTCACAGGTTATGGGTTGTCACAGTCATGGGTTATGACAGTTTCGACTGTAGAACAAGCTTGCCTGTTTCCATAGTCGGTAGCTATGCGGTTTCGGTAACTCAATTTGCAGTGCTCTCGAGGTGGCTGTGACAATCCAAATCAAATGCTGTGGACCCAGGTGCCTGGGAATTTCGGTCACTCGTTATCTCTTGGGTCAAAGGGGATGAGTGCATGAGTGTGTGAACGAAGTATTTCGGGGCCCAGCACAGAGGTCTGCGCATCACAGGCTGCAACCATTTAACATCCGAATGGCGCTTTGTGCATCCCACAGCATTATTTGATTCTTTAGCATGAAGTTTCACATAGACAATTACAACATAACTCTGATCTTCATAAGCAATGTCGATGTAAAAGACGAACAAGAACACATCACGGATCGCATTCATGGATATCTTAAGTGAAAATTGGATCAACTAAGTACATAGATCAAAGTCCATTAGAGCACAGTGTGAGCAATGACAAGAACGAGTCCTTAGAAGTCATTTCCGGGAACACCTGGATCGAAGCGCCACTGTCCACACAAGTCCGTCTCGTATCCGCCCTTCAGCAAAGTCAGTCGGACATGCTAAATGGGCAATAGAGAAAGAACACACCTGTTTTCCGTTCACTCCACCAGTACTGCATTCATCAAGCGGGAGACGGAGGAGTCTGTTGCAGTTACCATCAACAGTGAAACCTCCGCAGCTACGACAATATGCGTTATTATTGAATGCATTCAATACAGTGCAAACCCTACTCACTTGTTCATGGCCGTGCCACTGACGAGAACGGTGAATGTGCCGTAGTTATAGCGTGCTTACAGCCAATAATTATGTAAACACGAGTCTAGTACTTGATACAGCGTCAACTCACCATAATGGTTTTTCCGTCCTGGACAAATTGGCCAATTGCGTGGTTGCTGAATAATGGTGAGTCTGTGCTGTTGTTTCATACACCTATATGTCGACGTACTTGCACCAGTCGTCAATGACAGACACAGCAGGCGCGCGGTCAATCTGTGTTCCATCGAAGATCTATTGTTCTGGTTTCGACGTCGAGGGTGTTGATGTATCGAGGTAGAGCATCCTTGGCCAAGATGCCAGACCGAAATTGCTCTAATTCATCGAGGGAGCATGTCCGGAGATGCTGAAGCAGGCTGTATCTGGAAGGTGCACAATAAGGTGGAAAGAATGACATTACATGGAGCTCAACGTAGTAGCCAAGTGGTAGTGATATAAGCAGGACGTGACGCAATTGTAACGCGCGACATAACGCGTCGTCGCAAATTGGTCAGTGAGGTCACTGTGACCTAATGATGAACTGATTGCGGCTCCACGGCATGGGATGTCTCACATCGCATTCTCATTGCCCCCTAAAATTCTACCCGATGTACCAGGCCCTCTATCGAGGATGCGCCCGCGCTCATCAAATCCTCTTTAGAGGGTCTGGTCACGAGGCTACCATCGACTTATACCTACGCCATCATCTCTTCCAGACTCCTTCCCATGAACAATCGATATTGCACTATTCACTATTAGAATACATGACCAGTAGTTACGCGGTTTCGGTGTGCCTATGATGCACCGTTTGCACATTTATTACTAAGCCATCAACATATGTCATACATAGGTTTTGCACATACATATCCTTCCACACAGCCCGTATATACCTCCAATAGTCCAGCTAACCACTCTTCTCACTCAGGGTTATCGCGAGGAATAAAAATGGCATTATTTGAGTAAGTTCCCACGATGCCGCACAGGCTGCAAGACTCCGACGGGCGACACTCCTATGTAATTTTCATCTGAAAGTGCAATATCCGGACTGCATACATTGTGCAACTTATGCACTACCATCCTACTTGAATCTTGTTAGACGGTGACTCTCCGATCCTCTATTTCCTTATTTGTGCTACGTTTCCTTATTCTGTCTTTCCATCATTTCTTCACCATAAAAGGGCACTGCGCCCATTCAAACCTTATTTTCCCCAACTATATACTCTTATCTAACATCCACGTCTCGCTCCACTTAAAAGTACAAACCTTATTTCTGCCACCTCAGTCGTCTTTGGACTTCCCTGACTGAGGTGTGCCTTTTTTACTTATATTCAGTCTCGGACCTTTCACTTATACTCTCGTAGTTTATCGTTCGTGTAGCAGGTACTTCGAGACTTAATACAGTCGTCTTTGGACTTCCCTGACTGAGTTTATCGTTCGTGTAACAAATCTTACATCTACTTGCACCCTATCCAGGCGTGGTAAGATTTACTTGGCTCGACTCACTGACTTGGTCTATGATATGAACGTAGGTGAGCCAAAATAATCAGGATTTGAGGCATTATGGGCTGAATCGAGGCCATGGTGTATCTTTCACCTCTCTTTCATCGATACCTTCACTGCGTGTTTCTCGTACTAGTTGGACGTCAACCGTCGCAATCCCACGGTAATTGCGGTTGTTACATTATAGTCCCTGCTTACTTAGGAATTGAAAGAGATGTTGGAGCAAATTGTCATGAGTGTAGTGAACTGGGATCAGGTGGAAAATTCCAAGTGGGGCGTTGTTCAATATACATTCTTGGATCATACATGAGTACCAATAAATACAAAGGCCCGACTGCAGCTTGGAACCTCCACGGTAAACTACCTGGGCAAATTAGGCATTGATTGAGTATCCTTTGATGGCTACTTAAACCTTCTGAAAAGGATCAGGTAAGAAATTCAGAGAGAGGTAGCATCTGTAGGGTGTTACTTACCAGGTCATTCTGTGCGCAGTCTGTGCTGTTGCTTGTACTTGCTTGGTCATTAGCAAAGACCAAACAGCTAGGCTCTTTGGATGTAGGACCAGGAAGAGGCCGATTTAACTGCCGCACATTCAGACTTGACATAAGCCCGCAAGCATTGAGTATCGACTTCATTGTAATCTCCTTGTAAAGTGCAACTCACGCAATGAGCATAGATACAGAGTACACTGTCAGAATTTTATGAATTTGTGCTAATTATACGCGAATTTTTGTCTTGATTACTCACACTTTGCGGAGACGATGTATAAGCCGAGCCAAACCACTATCACAGTAGCTGAATGAGTACATGGCCTGGTAGGGGTCAATAAATACTCACAGTTGGGCATAGTCGTAAACTTTAACATAAAACATATTAGCTACGTCTGGCAGGTTAGATCATACTCACTGTGCCTAGTATTGCAAAGGACACAAAGCTGAACCCTGGTCAGTACCACACCACAGTCAAACACCGACAATTACCGACCTTGTTATAATACCTGTTTCTACATACACAAGAACATATTAAGTGTGCCAGTTGGGAAATAGGTACAAGAAACTGTGATCCTACGGAGTGACAAACGGATAAGTCGATTGAGCGCTTCGGCGGTTCTAATTATTGAACGAGTTATAAGAGAACCTGAATTGATGAAAAATAGATACCTGGCCGTTGTGAACTTGGTGAACATTTGCCGCAAGTCATAACTTAATGTTATCGCGATGAGCAAGTCGGTGACCGCCCCAATAACAAGATCCGCAGTAATGAGAGCCCGGTCGTCGTGCGGTACGAGCCCATTCGGTGTTTTGGGCACATCAAGAAAGGATAGAACAGATGTAGCCATGAGGCCTCCGAACCGAGCAACTGTAAGGAGCAGAAAAAAGGCGGGTGCGAGAGTGCGGCCACTTAGGCGGTGTATGCGAAAGATAAAGAAGCTCTGCATAGAAAAGCGCATTTTAGAGGGTGTTGACCGGACAATTGCAACTTGGTTAAAGCATACCTGGACCATAGTGGTGATTATTCCTTCCAGTAATACAGTTATTGCAATAGGATAGGAATTTGCTCGCTCTGAGGACCAGTGAGTGACGGTGGCCAAGTAAACCGCATATGCGGCAACAAATGTGTGAAACGTCTCTAAGAACCTGCACCATTTGAATTTAACTACCTGTTGCTTCGGATAAACCATACTCACATCAGGACAAATACCTGGATTCATTAAAGAAGCAACGTTCGTGATTTCAGTCACAAAAAATTACAATACAACAAAGATAATCTCACCATTAATTTTGTGTGGACGGGATCGGACCCGTGTTTTGTAAAATAATGATACGCTTGGGCTACCGTGACTCCGTAGAGTATCAATCCGACAAATGTGCCAATTTCCATAGCACCGAGATTGCCAGATGCTTGAACAAGGAAGGTCGCTGATTCAATCGCTTTGTCAGAGTCGGCCATAGTTCGCGTACGAGCAAGTTGACGGCAAAATGGAAGCGCTTGCAAGTGGTACAACTTGAATGAGGGATACAAGTTATGAACAGGGTCTCAAGTTTGTGAGATATTATATACGGGGTCGGGCATATGCGTATGGTAATATTCCTACTCCTGAGTAACCTCATGATGCCTCATCTGATACCCGAGAACAGCAGGTGTGATAGATGTGGCCCGAAACTTCTGATCGATGTTTTGATGGGTGGGGCTATATGACGTACCAAGTGCACATCCCCCACTACTTGATAGATAAGATTATAATCTGTGTAACGCCGACAAGCGGCAAGCCCTCTACCCTCTATGGACATATAGGGCAATTAAATACTGATCAAGTACAAATAAACGCTCTCGCATAGTGCATGGACCAGACGAGGTGGCAAATACATGAGAAGAATGCGTAGCTCAAAGAACAACAAAAACAAATGTGACGATGTATCTAAGAGGCTTCAGTGGATAAATTCGCAGCGTCTCCTGTGTCCGAGGATCCGTCCGAGGAGCCAGAACATGATACAAGGCCGGGAATTTTATCGGAAAGGACAGTAACGTTGAACGCTACAAGGGGTCTCGCAAGAGATGGTGGCTGGTGTGGCATCATTGAATATGTTAGCAAACAGAAACCTACAACATACATCACGTACATGTTTTCGCATCAGTCATCGAAAATAAGGAGGTCTAAACCCACTACCTATGGGTAGCAGAATACATTATAATGGTAGTTTTGTTCTTTCCTTTCCGTTTCAGCAAAGATCGGTATCTTAGAAGATATATCCAGTTAGCTAAAAATAGAACAGTGCAGAAATTGGTCGCTTGTTCAATGTTTGCTAATTTCTGAGCTCAATACATACTTTAAATTGAAGAGATAGGTATATAATGGGTCTTGTTATATGGCTGACATTTGGATTGAAACACTCCTTTCAAGGGTGTTGCTAACCGTGCCAAATCCAGTATTGGCGCCCTGTTCCTGAATGTTCTATATGATTTAAAGCATTGAAACCTTGTTTAAAGTCTCTTGTATGCATAATAACGACATGCGTATCGTATCATTATACTAGAGCTGCTGGTTCATACTGTAGAGAAGCGGGAATGAATCTCCATATCCATGCACGCCCCATTATTGAATCTTCTAAGATGCCGATTTTTACGGGAAACGGAAAGGGAAGCATAGTACTCCCATTATCATGTATAACCTCATCTATAAGTAACGGGGGGTGGCAAAAGAAAACACGGCAGAATACGTGGGTTTCAGGGTGAGCTATTCAAACTGCACTTAGTACGTCATAAGGTTATTCACAGTGATTTTGCAAGGGGAAAGCGGTTAAGATACAAGCGCACTATATACCTGGATTACCTCCATCAGTCTTGATAAATCAGCTGAGCGATATCCGTAAATATCTAATTGAGGCGGCCCACATTTGTTGTGTTCCTGCATATAGTGGCCAGTATTATAGTCTGCATTACAGTTGTATGTCATTTATTATGTTTTAACCACACTCCACATAGAAATACTGTACTATTTCGACCGTATGTTCACGTCACGCATCACGGTGCCCCGTGAACTGAACCTATATGGCTTTCGTCACGCAGCATGAGAGTCCATGAACTAATTTCAATATAAAGTCTAAAAAGGCATAAAAATCAATTTATAATGTATCTAGAGTCGCAATTTTTCACCTGAATTGGTCCCTTGCAAGATAAAGCCGGAATCTTCTTCGTAGGACGGGTTTTAGAAGCGGGTGCAGGCGACGTCGTTGAGTCTTCATTTTTACCAAAAAAGTAATAATCTTTTCGGCGCTGGACGTTCGGACAAAAGTGCCATTGTCTTCCAAAGTGAATCCCTCGTTGCCTTGACCTGTGGTCACCGGTCCAGAAATAAGTGACAATACATCCAAAAAATCAAATGAGCAAACTACCTTTGCTCACTCACTACATACTACCAGCTGTTGCGCCATGTACGTACTGATGCGCCAGTATTGCGTAGCGCAAACCTTTAGTGAACTAACGCCAGTTGAACTTATAACAAGCACGTCACACATCACCTAGCCTAATATAATGAACCTACTGCTGAGTGAACTTAGCACATAGCATGTCACAGGTCGCGAACATACGGTCGAAATAGTGCAGTAGTCTGCTCTTCACATATCACGCGTGAGATGCCAGTATGCCGTCTAGGCATTTAATCAGGACGCATTTATGCATGAATAGCGAAGTCTTCTACCTAATCCGTAAATATTCATGTACATCAGTTTATACCGATTGTTTCCGAGAGCACGCACCTACATAAAGTGTATCCGAACAGCAGAATTTATATGCATACTCACCATCCGATGGTGACAGGAGAGCTCACTGCAAAAGAACGCCTCCAAAAGTGAAGCATTAAAAGCTGTGTCAATTCTGTCGTGATAATGCGACTTTCCGAAGGTGGTGGGGCATCTCTAACAGACCCGTTGTTTCGCTGGCGAATAAGCTTGTCAAACTTCAGCATTTATACAGTTAGAGAGCTCCTGTGTCAGATCATGTTTCACAAGTGCATTGATCTCTATCTATCGCGAACTTGGAGCATCTGTCAAGGTGTGGAGTTGTGCGCTAGAAATAGGAAGATCGCTCTGAAAGCGGAGGACTACTAATGTCAGCAACCAATATCGGGCTTGTGAACATATCGTGAGGCCAGGATTACCCACGGCCAGCACAATGTCTCCCCGTGTGTCCCGCAATGGGGTATCAGGTTAACGTGATCAGTCCAGCCATCACATCTCTTGGCTGATGCTGGATGCCGAGTCTAAGTTTAGGCGCCGACAATTTGTGTGGGGCCAGGGCAGAACTTGTACAGATGCTCACTCCCAAATTCTCAAAATTTAGATCCACCTTATAGAATGTACGATATACTCTAGATGCTCTAGAGGCATCATTCTTTTAGCATCTCCTACATGTCTTGGGACTACATGTAGAGGACATACGACATACCGTCTGCACTTTTAATAGCGTAGATCAAATCACCGCTCCACCAGTTCCCTCTCTAATTCCTCCGTCCCCAAATGTCCTGGAGCAGCCTTAATTACATCTGATGCATATTTCTGCTATATAAAAAAAGTACTGGAGTCGAGTTCAGCGCACCGAAGTTATTTTCGATCGAGCTTCGTGCTATAAATAATCACATAGGACCTCTGACAGTGGACGCCCAACGCACACACGTTTCTGGCATATCCAAATACACCAAGTTCAGCGGATCTGACATATACGTCGAAGAGGGGGTGACATAGGACACGAAGGACACTAGGGATACCTTCGAAGGATGGGAGATTTTGGTAGAATGCCATGGTTATAAGTAAAGGAGGCTGAGGCGAGAGTGTTATTCAGAAGGGTGGTGGCCTGGTGGCCTGACTGGCGTTCGGCGTGGACGGAGATTCGACAAGGCCATGATACAATCCTGCGTTAGGGAGACACACATCGGCGGCCACAGTTCAAGATCTCAGCCTTTCTCCGCGCCTGACACTCCAGAGATGCGGAGAATTGCTCGTATACCAGCGTCAGCGTCAACACCAGTTACTGAGCCACCCTCGGACCGTTCCGCTGGCGCCATCGTACGCTGGTATCGCCCAACCCGCACCCTCCCGTTGGAGTCGATCCTGATGCCCAAGCAACTGTTGTCGCTGAAACGGCGACACCGCGCTTGCCCCGGCTTCATCTTGTCAGCCGTGCGGGGACCGTTCACAGGCGGCGCCAACACCCCTCCACCCTCACCATCGCCGTCTGCACCACCACCACAAGCGCGCACAAAACTGCCGTCGGGCGCGGTCACAAGCCCGATGTCACCGTCTGCATCTGACTCGGTCACACCCTCCGGCCCTCGTTCTTCACCTTCGTCCACGACATCTACTGACTGACCGCAGACACCGTGCCCGTGCCCGCCTGTACGCTGTTTGGTCCCTGATCTTCTCGTGAACACTCTGCCGTCTGATCCTAGAACATGCGGTACGACGCCAGGGGAATACACAGCGCAGGCGGTGCTTGAACCTTCGTCAATTCTCACATGCACACTGCATTTTCTGGGTGGGATGAGCGTGGCACGAACAGGACCTCGAGCTGACGATAGAGATCGAAGGGGATACGGGTGTGCATGGTCGCAAGATGTCAGCGCTTCTAGCAAGCCTGCTGCCGGGCTCAAGGAAGACAGCCAAACCGCCTCGACCCCAAGGATGAGGATAGCAGTGTGTCATCGGCATCGGTTGCCTTCCCCTTTGCAGTATCCCCATGCACGGTCGGCGCCTCTCTCGTCGTTGGCTCCGCCACGACAACCCTCAGGAGAACCTGGATGGAAAGATCAACACAAGCTGTAAGATGGATGAAACAGTGGAGAGCGACGGACCTGGTAAGCATTGGGTAAGCATCCCACCTCGTCGCCTGATCATCTTAAACCAGCAACCCGCCGCACAGCGCAGCGGGAACCTAAGCTTCCCGAGTCCTGAAGGGAGAGATTTATGTTCACGCCGAAGGAGCATGGCCAAAGAAGCGCGTCGAGTACGGGACGAGCGCGATGTATGCTGCGCAAAGACGGGTGGGATTTGAGGTGCGGAGAGGAGTCACCACCAATGAGCGGTTAGTCGTCGGGGGTAAGCCGGAACAGTGAGGACGGGAGTAATGAAACGACCCTAGTCATGACAAGGAGGAAAATAGTACCTGATGAACAGGCGGCTGCGAAAGCATGGTAGAGCCAACTTCTTCCCCCCCACGTGCGCGAAACAAAGACAAGTTGCAAGCTAAGATGCCCGTGCTGGGGTCCGTCGTTGAGGTGGCATCCTGGTTCAAGCGCTGAATAGCGTCGTCGGACGCGCTGTGCAAGTGTTATATTGGTGACCATAAGCAGTGAAGTATGCGTCATCGAGTATCGTACGAAAATGGTGGCATGGAGACCAGTGGAAGACGCAAGGCTTTGGATGAGGAGCCAACGATGAGGAGGTGGTTCAAGGATTCAAACTCCGACGCAATCTGACCACTCTGACCATGGAATAAATCATGTCGATGTTGCATTATAGTTGAATCACTCGGACAAGGATATTTCCAACCAGTTACTCATTCATATCAATTGACACTCTGAATAGGACTTACACACGTGGACGGACAAGTGGGCAAAATCTCGTTTCGCCGACGTTGTGATTTCTTACCGTGATCAGACCAGATTGAGATCAAAGCTGTTTGGATCGGACCGAGCTCCAATATGCACGAGTTTTGCCAGCCTCCATCGACTTACACCTACACCATCTCCTTCTCCAGCCACTTTGCAATCAACAATCCCTACCACACCACGATACGTGCGTGGTTTCAGTGCCTCAAGTTACAACTCGCCTTTCTATTCCTTTTCGTACCCGACCCCATTCTCGCCCATCGCCTCAGCAATGGGCGTATATAGGGTTTGAGACGATGGAATAGATAGATTTGCGTGTTCGGTTTCTCTGTAGTGACGCGCCATATATTTCCTGCATCCAATCGCCTCTTCGTTCCCACATTGAACGCTTTACTCTGTCCCAGGCGCATAACATTCACAAGCTATGACCCTTCACGTAGGCCATGAAGGTACCACCTTCGCTTTCACTTTCCGTGGTACTTCATCTAGACCGCAAGGTCTCCGTCTGCGCTTTTGGAACTCCCCTTTCGCAGGGAATCCAGGCAAAGTACCTGTGCTGGGCTCCTTGTATGCGCGGATAGTCTTTCATTCTCTATTCCCAACCGAAACCTACTATCAACGACATACTTCGCGCCATCTGCAACGCCCAGAATCAGCTGCCGGATTGTCTCGAATCTTACCTGATAGGTCGCGCGACTCAGCAAGGCGCGACCCACAGAAGATTCTCGCTCCAATCCTCCAATGGTTCTGGGCGCTCTCAGAGCAGAGTTCTCTTACCGAGTGGTCTCCTGCACCTCTTCCGTGTCGCGGTTTCTCTCTGCCTCATTCACGACGACCCTCGCAAGCATTTTTGCCGCTTTGAATTCTTGGACCAATTTTATCTTGGCTTTTCTGCACTCGATCCCTGCTTCCTTTCCTGTGTTTATCATCTTGCAGTGCCTAGATGCGCTCTCCTTGCTCGTATACGTCCAGAGTCAAACCGATTAGATTAGATACAGAGATTCGGAAATCGGAAAGATGGGCTTGGCCCAGTCGTCGTTTTTCCCTCCTTGTTCCCTTCATAACCGAAAATTTATGAGTCTTTCGAGGACCAGAATAGGAGTGTTCGCCGACACCGCTCGCCTCCTCCATTCCAAATCCCGCATGTACACCCACTAACAGCGCCTCGCTTGTCATTCGCTGCTCCGCAACGCTTCTGAGAAGACCCTGTTTGGGCGATGTCAATACGCGCCAAAGTGTTAATAAAAGCTAGCAGGCGACGAACCTGGTATCGAGCCTAGTTTTCCTGTTCACAATCAGCCAGCAGCCTGTCTTATTATGAAAACGACATCTGGTCGAGTCCTGGAGAGAGGGAATCGAGCTTACGGTGCAGGAGCATGGCCAGAGGGAACGTGTGGAGTACGGGACGAACTTGATGTATAATGCGCAAGGACAGGCAAGGTTTGATATGTGGAGAGAAGTCGTCGCCAGTCAGCGGTCAGTTACCGAGGGATGAACATGAACAGAGAGGACGGGAGTGATGAAACAACTCTCAAGATGCTCAGAGTCAGTAAAAAATGACTCTATTACACGACAAGCCAATTCTACTCTATTGTAGCTGAGTAGTACATAGTGGACTAAAAGTCTGGTGATACCCTACAGAAGGCGGTTCAAAATCACTATAGCGAGAGGAGATCAACGTAAAGTATGTTTGATTCTGAATGCATCCACCTCCTGTTTAGACAAAAAACGACTTTGTATTACATCCGCTTCATTAGATGGAGCGAATACCCGGAGATAGCCACTAGTGTCCTCGTCTATGGGCCCTATAGTGATGTGTTTGAGGGTATTCCGCATCCTGAATGCACTCAGAGCGATTTCGGGACACTCCGTTTGTTGACCGCCTTCGAGCGACTGGGGCCTTGTGGAAGTTCCACCATAGATCATCAGATACTGAAGATGCGGAATGTCTGATATAAACTGAATCTAGAACGAGTTATCAGCCAGCGCGTCTATGGCATAGGCCCTCGAACCATTACCTCGCTATTGAGAATGTCGTCGTCCCACTCTGCGCGGAGACAAAGCTCCAGAAGAGTCAGCGAGCTCAGGTGCGGAGCGAATGAGGTGTCAAGACCACGGGTCAGAAGCGACATCATGAGGTAGTTCAGACGGTTGTATTGGGAAACCTTCATGCAGGTCGGTGTCGACGTTCCTACTACCCACTGCAGTGATTGAAGGTGTCTCTTCCGCCGCAAAAATAGCTTCCCGATGGCGCGACTGTTCACACAGAGTGACACCAAATTGGGACATAGGTCTGCTGCGGCCTTCCGCATTTCAGAGTCGATCTTGACTCCGCCCGAGCACAAGATGATCATGTGTGTAAGGGAGGGCTGGGTCGGGAGCATCTCGTAAACGAGGGACGATATGTCCGGTCGTGCATTTGAATCTCTGTAATAGTTGAACGACTCTAACGGCGCCTTACAGTGTTTGTAGATTATGATGGGCATGACCGTTGAAGCTCGATGATCTATTTGCTTGAGATTGCACATGAAGCGCAACGCGAGGGCGATGAATATTGCTTCCTGTTCCATATCGCCTCCAGGACCTGGATTGTATTCCATCGTATATGTGTGCACAAGTGGACCAAGGCGCTCAGGCGCAGAGCATATAGCAAGGATGAAAAGCATCTGCTCTGCATGGGTGTCGGTGATTGGGTGACGGAACAGCAATCGCTGTGCCTCTGCACGGAAAGTGGAGCAACACAAGGAAAGATCAAGGAGGTCTGCGACAGTATTAACGCTGTGAATGATGGAGTGGTAGATCTCAACGGCAAGCGTCGGGGGCATGGTGTCGACTGGGATACCAGGTAGGAGACCGCGCGAACACAGTTGGAAAACAGGTTTTCTTCTTGTGTTTACCCAAGTTATTTCCGCCTGACAAACACGCTGTGAACACGAGTCTCTATTGACCTGCAAGATCGTATCGTAATAGAATTTAATAAAACTTAACTTATATGAACATCGCTAATCGGGAATCCAAGATCGCTGACCAGTTATAAAGTTCGAAGATACAGTCATTGACGAGACTTCGAGGTACCAAACCATGAATGCTCAAGCGCTCAACTCTCGTTTACACTGATGTCTTAGGTAACATAATATTTGCATGATATCTGCGCTCACCAACAATGACATTACGCCTCCAGATCGCTGCTTTATCTTCAAGCGAAGGTGGGCAATATTGGTGCCCATCTCCTCAGAATTGACTTATAACGCATTGACCTATAGTCGTATGAGTTGTAGCAAAGTCGGCACGCAATTCGGCGGGTCAATAACACCATCAATCTCACGAGATCCATCGTTGAGTAATTCGGGTTTTTGGTGCCAATGACAATCAAGGGTTCAAAAGTTCAAGGTGGAATGAGTGGCAACTGTCAGGTTCAGCAGTAAGTGTGTCGAAAGAGGGATGCGTTCGAGAATTCACAGCAGATGCCCACAGCGATCGGCATCACGGCAGCGGCAACGCCTATCGTTCTCGCACAACGGGCAGTTTTGCTGCAAGTTGGAAGTTGGGGGAGCGCGATATCTCAAGGCATATTAATTTGACTCCAGAGACAGTAAAACTCCCCCCGAATTGAACACAGGAAGGATACAGTGCTTCGTTGGATCTTAAACTGCTATGCCGGACAGCCATGCCGCGCTTAGAATATCCGGCGCCGAGCCGAGTTTCCGTGAAATATCGTCCCAAGTCCTCGTTGCACTGCGACGTTAACCTTTTCCAATTGACCTCCTCTGGCCGCTCCTGCGCGTTGTCCCCTCGCTCTCCTGCTCTACCGTTTCAACCAGTCTAGCTCAACTAGCTCAGCTTCATCAAGTCCACGCGCATGAACCCAGAAATGCAACCCTGTGCCTTCACGGAGAGCTGAGCTATACGCGACTCTCATTGACCGTTGAGAGAGTTTCAGGAAGACAAGAACCCGCTGCTTGACCGCAGACGATTTTGCGTCTGGTGGGTGCAAGAAAACGTGGATGTACGCCTCTGCTCTTTCGAACTTATCTTACGACTCTTTCTTTGCTTTGCGTAGGCCATGATTCTACTTGCCGTCTCTTCGTGGGGTCAGATTTTGCTTCGTGTCGAATGGAAGGAGAGGGGAAGAGGGGCGTATCTCCGGCTTGATTGACTCGACGCTGAGCTCGATAGCGCATATTGCTTTACTCCGAGGAAGCTAAAGCGGAGAGATGCGCATTCGGGTTGGTACCCGCGAGTGGCTAACTGGTTCATGAATCTTGGACTCCTCGGGGCGTTGCGGTGGAGGAGGATGCGTCGAATTTGGACGAAGACGAGCACACACGACGCATCTCTCGCCTGTATTGACGCCGCCACCAGTGCTAGCACTGGGTGAGGTACCATCGAGCAAGGGGCTTCGTCGTTCTTGTGGTTGTGGTTCCTGTGGTCGCCATGGTCGTACTTGCATATCCGTTGTCCTGTGCCTCATTGTTTTCTCATGACAGTATGCGTCATGCGCACTCTCTGGCGTGTCCCCCGCTCCATCGCTCTTCCGCATGCGCGATTGCGTGTGGATCCCTCTCCTGTCTTTCTTCTCTCGGAGCTTTATCTCTTTTCTTCGTTTCTTCTCAAAACTTTTTCGTACCCTGCGGGCATCGTTCCACTCCCTCTTTAAATTCACCCGCGGCTTCGTGGTGCTTACATTTTCATTCACGTATACCATGTTTGGTGTTTGGTCCAATGTGAATTGGGGCGTAGGGCGACACCACCGGGCAGTTGTGGGCCTGCGAAGAGATTCAAACAGTTTCAAAGAATTGGACGAGCAGGACATGGTACGGGTGCGTTCCATTGTGTATCCCAGTTTCGGTGGAGTCGTTTTTGTCGTTATTTGGCTTCGGAATCTAGACTACGTTGGCTGGACAGCATGTATGCGCATGGCCGCTCTTCTTTGGCCTCTCCCAAGTCAAGATCAAGACCCAGGCGCCCTAAGCTCGAGCAGCGCGCCGAAGGACTGACCTTCAACGAGCTACGTGTTTATCCTTGTGCTCGACGCGTCTGCTCATCACTTGACGATCGGCAGGATGTTCCCTATCCCTATTGTTGATGCTAACTCAAAGAGTGGCGGGAGACGTCGGTGGCTCAGTTAGTTTGAATGATGTGCTAATAGTCACTGTTGTCCTAAAGTGCTGCGAACGTCGGTGGTGGAGGATCATTGGTTGATTTTCACGCTCTTGCTGTCCCGATATGTTTGGGTCCCTCACCCTTCTCGCTCTCTTCATTCAATTTTTGCGATAGGGTGTGCTCTTTTTTTTTTTTTTTTGCTTTCCTTCCTTTATTTTCCTTTGTCTTTTTTCTATTATTACTGATGCATCCCGATACTTTGCTGCTCCTATTTCTTCGTGTCTTCTCTGGTATCGGAATATCTGTCTATCAGCGCATCCACTTCTACTTCCGACTCCATTCATCGCCCTTCTAAGTCGCTTTCGCCTCCGTCTCACGCGCCTGAGGCTCAGCAACGGTCTGTATTTTGTCACGTATTCGGTGCAGTTTCCTGGGTGTGTCAAGTCGTCGATACATGCCGCAGGAGAGCCTGTTGCATCTCCTTGGTACTTTGCAGGCTCGTCATTGCCATCCAGGGACTTATGATTCAGTACTGTTATTCGCCTTTCTCTTCCTGAGGGCCCATTTGAATTTTCATCCCATTATTGGGATAGTCCCCTCTGGGTACCTCCTATCTCATAAATGCTGCGTTAATCTAGGTAACAGAGAGGTGTACAGTATTTTTCAATGCATCAAAGTCGTGAGCAGGGAGAGAGAATGAAGCGTGGTTCATCCATTTGTAACTCCAGATCCTTCGCGTCTCCAGCCCGAGCTGACAATGCGGCAGGGCATCCGTCATATCGCAGGGAAGCTGTGCAAAAAAGGCCGACGACTATAAAATACTACCATTGTCAATATGAATTCTTAGACCCCCGTCCGTACGCGTACCCCATCGGGTCACGACTCAGGAATACGTGGATACAAATACTGAGTACATGCAGAAACGTGGGCGCGTTAGTAATTACTTGCTCTCCTTCCTGCGAATACAAGAGATAAATATCAAATGCTAACTACGGTTTATAATTTCCTCCGCGCTCTGTCTGCCTCCATCTGTTTCACTTGGATTTACTCCCACTCAACCATCACTTCAATTGTTTTTATGGACGATTCGATCTGCGCACAGTGGATACTGTCCGGATCTTCTTAAAACATACAGATTTTCAAGACGAGACCAATATATAGATTTCCGGTGAAAGGTAATTGAAGGTGACACAACAATAATATAGATAGAAAAGCCCAAAAGAAAGTTTATCTCAACTTCCACGCTCCGCTGCTTTCTCCTCGAATCACTAGGCTTGAGGGCTGAAGAGGAATTAGTACATTCACTGTGGCTCAAGGCGATATTCACGCACATAGGGGGGACAGCAGTGGGGGGTCCTGGAGTGACGCCAAGGACAGGGAACGACGCGGTAGCGCACTGTTCATGTCAGATCGACTTGAGTGTTTTACTAACTGATTAAATAACTGATTTCGTACCGCCTGCTCAATGTCGCTTTGGGTCTTGCCAGGGGGGAGGCGGACCTGTCCCGTGAAAGGAATGCCGGTGGGGATGACCTCGCTGCAGTCGATCATCTGGGACAATCTCAATATTGTATTCGGGTGCGGAGGAATAGTATTCATACCTTTGAAGGGTTCTGACCAAGAAGGGATAGCTTGAAGAGAGCTGCACCGAACTCGCTTTGCATCTTCTGCTGGTTATCTATTCGCCGAATTTAGTACATATACTATCCACGCCAAGACCAGTGTACTTACTGGCGAAAGATTGCCATATACAGTTCGTGGCGGAATCACGAGCGAGCTGGGACAATGTAAGGCTT
Organism: Psilocybe cf. subviscida; assembly: GCA_013368295.1. Taxonomy (NCBI): domain Eukaryota; kingdom Fungi; phylum Basidiomycota; class Agaricomycetes; order Agaricales; family Agrocybaceae; genus Psilocybe; species Psilocybe cf. subviscida. Next base: position 1,144,923 of record JAACJJ010000044.1, on the reverse strand, counting down.
CAATTCTGGCTACGACAGGTCGATGCTCACCAAATGGTCAGACTGGAGGCGAAGGACACCCTGAATGGCAGACTCGACCTCGCCCTGCTCGCCACCCTGTCTGCTTGGACGTCAGATATGCATGACTGGATAGATATTGCGAAAGACTCACCCAGTGAATCCGGTTCCGCGTAGTTGAACGTCGACAAAGAGTTGAGCTTATGTATCATTAGAATATGCTGTTGATCAAATCAAAAGCAGTCTTACAATCGTAGACGGCCGGACTAGAGTCGAATGGGGATCTAGAGTGATATTGTTCAGCCCGAATATCCAAGATGTGCAGAGTAAAATTGCATACCCAGGGATAGTTGGATCAACATCATCAGCACCGGCAATACTGTGCGAGGAGATCAAAGCAACAGTCTCCTCGGGACTGAACCCAACATCCCCAAAGCGAGCAAGAATTTTCTGGACACTGTCAAAGGGTTCGGGCACCAAGTTAGGAGGGGAGGCGGCAACGGGCTGGGGACGACCGAGAGAGAATTTGATGCGGGGTGCTCCAGGGCAGCTTATAAGACTGACGGCACCAGCAAGCTGAATGCTATAAGTGGATATGTCAGCGCATAAATACTTTGAGATGATAATGCGAACTTACAAATCTCCGGGAGTCATGACATCGGAGTACTTGTGAATGAAGGGGCCGATAACGTCGAGAATGTCGTCGATACCAGTGTTGGCGTGGAAGGTCAGCTCTGTCTGGTTAAAGACTGCGATAGAGCCATCAGCTCCGCCGCCACTATTTGAATTGATAAGTAGAAGCTCGTGACAAAACACCAAGGTTCTAACCCAACAGAAGGCGAAAATCCAATAGCATCGTGGAAGATGAGACGAAGAGCTCCGTGCGCCTGTAACAGTTGAATTATGTATGTCGGGACCAGTGAAAAAGGGACAAACCTCATCACCACACTCGTTCTCGAAGAGGTTGGTCTTGAGATCCTCGACTATGGGGAAGAGGAAGCAGCATTGCTGGTTAACAGCGGTATTGACACCATCAGGGCAGGTGGCGCGCTTTGTCCTCAATCCTAAAATCAAAGTATGAATAACAGGCAAATCAATGATCGATATACTCCGCGTACCATTGGAGAGAGTAACTGTCAATGCAAGAAGAGAGAAGAGTGTCTTGAACCCCATTGTAGCGATGAAAGAGCTGTTGTCGACTCTGACGGTGAAAGACGAGTTCCATCCCTCTTTATAGGCAACCTGGAAGTGCTGTGAGTATATACTTGCACCTACTTCACCATTACGTCCACAGATCCTAAACTTAGAACATCGTAAAGCATGTCGGTGACCCAGGATCTTGGGCAGCCTTGTATTGACCTACAGCTGAAACCTGTGCTATAATTACCAAAGCGTACACGTATAAATAGCACGGTTAAGGTTGCTACTGTAATTTCAATGACTGGACCGTTCAATGCTTAGTGTAACATACCGGAGCAGAACTTTATTGGACGCCAGTTGAGAATCTTCAAATCCTACTGCCTGCGCACTCATATCCATGTAACACCACCTGCGAATATGTAGTCTTTGAAGAGAATACCCTCAAGTGTACATCAACCGTGTGAACACTCACATTTTAAGCTCTTTTGAGCCAGCTTCGCGAGAAACACATACAGCGATTTCTTCTCACGTAGACGTCAACATGGACATCATACACTCAGGATCGCGAGAGGGAATCTGTATACCGGCGTCTATTGACCCCACTTAATTATAATATGATCTATACATCACATGCAATGATGCGTGCATCCATCTATCCAATAACATCGTTGAAGCCCAGGGAACACCCACTCGGTCGGGCCCGAGAGGTGAGCCTAATGACACGTTGTGCTGTCTTTTCTGTTCACGCCGAGAAGACTGTGTTTTTATGGATTGAATAAGTGAGACAACACTAAATCTACAAGAAAGGTTTATTGCGACGGCTAACTAGCATGCCCGGTATGCGAGGACATGCCACTGATGATACTATTCGCACGGCAAGGTAACATAGGACTGGATCCCTATTGTCGCGTGGGGGGGATGTGGAGCTGCGCATTCCCTCTCTGAGATGGTTGTCTCCTATCCTCGCGGCAATCGTCTCACCAACGATTACCCGAGTGACTCTCGCTCGCAACTTGTATTGCTATCCAATCATACAGACGCGTTGGACAGTTGAAGTTAGGGCTTACCAGTCTACGGGCATTGATACCCCGCTGATCCCTTGGGAACGAGCCCGGAGACTGACTGCGTGCTCTATGTATGACTGTGCAGTAAACGACACAACGCAACCTACGGCGAGCAGTGTTATGTGTATAGAATATGACTGCAGTTAATCTTGCTCAGATTATGGAATATGTGTGGAAAACAAAACGCTGGGTATCTATTACTGTTTCAGAGCTTTTTAGACGTTACGGTCCTCGACACGCAAATATGCTTAGCGGCCATGAACTAGAATAATGAAAGCTGTGCACCTCTTTACGGCGACCTCTGAGACTGGGAAGTGCCGGGCAGTGGGACGCTATTATAGACGGGTTAATTTAGATCGAGGTGTCGAGAATAGATAACATCCCTAGCTCAGCGGACCCATTTTGATGCAAATAACCATGCTGGAAAAACATATTTGCCTCGCGTGGTAGTATAGCCTGCGCTTATGTTTCAGATACTACGTCCAGAAATAGTTGAACACTCAATGCCCTCATCTACACAATGTAACTTGCCTACAAGCATAACTCAACAAGATTATCCGATAGTTCAGAATAAGAATATTGAAACACTGAGATGGGAGCGATAGTATCGAGCGCGACCAAATTGGCGCCCGTGACTATTGTGGTCGGTATTAGATTTCTTACCAGTCGGATATGGCGCAGCATTTTGTCCCGTGAAGCACGCAATATACTGGCACTTCTATCTTTCGACACTTCACATGAATACACGCGCATTATGAAGAGCATTGACGGGGACCATTGTCCAAAATGATACGGTAAAAAGCCCTATGAATAGTCCTGGGGTTCTAAAATGATGTTTGCGTCGAGTGGGAATCAATATTTCAAGACCAAAGACGCCGTCCGCGAATCTTTGTTGTCCCACAGTCGGGTTCGTCAGGCTCGGGCATGTACGAACATATCATCAGCTATCCCAGCTCATGTTCACCCCAGAAAACAGAGACAAAAGGGGTACACGAAACTGATCCGGATCAAGTTTCTCAATCGCCTTCATATACACCTTCAGCTGCGCCGTGTGTAAATATGGCGCTGAATTAATTCACCGAAACTGTGCCCGGGAAGATCGCGGGAGATAGAACAACAAGGGCGCAAGGAGTTCCTGGGTGTAACAGGGTGTTGGACTCGTCCTCAGTGCGTCATGCGAAGATATGTGTGTCGACGCCGTCTTCGAGACCGTATGTAGATTTCTTGGATCGCAGCTGTTGCGCTCGAGGATTTCAACGCTTCAAGCGGGCAGAAGGATGGGGGTTGATGTTCTCATGAGCCCATCTCTGTCATTCGTCTCGGCGCTCCATCGCCTTGACACTTGCATTGGGCGAATCAACGCACAGCTCTAATGGATGTCGGACACATAGCGACGAGGATCTCAGAAAATTCCCTTGTGGGCGCGAAGATTTATAGAATCTGTCATTTTGCGCGTCTGCGTTGATGGTCTCGTCTCAACATGCTCTTTGAGCGCGCGATGGCTTTTGACTTTTATCAAAGAGGGTATTAGGAGATACCTTCCGGAAGAGTGTCGAAATGCGCGGATGTATTCGGTAGAGTTGTCCGGGTATTGGGCTAGCTGGAAAGCGGACGTGCCGGACGTACGGTAATAGAGGGTAGGACAAACGGAGGCAGAGACGACATGTGGTACAGGCATTGAGTTGATAGCCGATAGGATGGAGAGCCAGTGGCCGGAGGCGAGCACTGGAGGAAGTGAGGACGCTGGCACCCTACTCGAGTTCTCACTCGAGTACCTCTACATGCACAAATCCTGTCACGTCGACCATAGCAGAAATAGAGCGCCTCCAGAATGCAATAGGGGCTGATATCATCTTGGTGGTCGTAAGACGGCGGCCTGGCAAGGGTAGGAGCTTGAATGCGTAGTTCTAGGATGAAAGAGATAATAGAAGACGTACACCCTTGCTCAAATAGCCTCAGAGCGTCGACTGGGTATATATCTCCGTTTCCGCCTCCTTCGAGACATCGTCGCTGTCGTTGTCCCTACGTCCTTCAAGGCCTTCCTGTCCTTCCTACCTTGGGGCCAAATTCACGATCGTCGGTCTGTCCAAGTAGCAAGAGCCAGCGCCGCTGGGTGAGTATTTCTCGATGCCGATGTTCATGGTGAAGTGGCGCCAACAGTCGCAAGGTCGTCCAGTCACAGAGGCTCGCACCTGAATGGAAGAGCAGATCCCGGTCAGGGGATCATAGCGTCGATGAGAACGCTGATTGAAATGCGATATGCCAGGCATCGCAGCTGTGCCCTCCAAACCCGACTTTCACTAGAAGAGTGTATATATCGTCCACCAAAAGAGCCTCAGCCGATCAGCAGACGAGTTCCGTCCCGCCTGAGCGACGTTTCAAGGTGGACTTGTTGGATGCCTGACCCATCCTGCTCCAAATTCTGGTTCGCGCAGCTGATACTGTTCTGAACGCGTGAGGAGCATCCCTCGGTATTGTTCGTTCAGGTACGCATCGAGCGTGCAGCAAATCGCGTGAAGGCGACGATGCCCCGGATGTCGATAGGAAGGAGATATAGAATGTGGTAGTTTATGCGGGGCAGAGTCGATATGCAGCTAGGCTACTGTAGTCGATGACGATAGGAGGGCAGGTAAAGTATAGGAACGCCCTGCTCGTATTTCAAGCTCCGCTGATCGCTTAGTCTATTAATAACTCGGAGACAGGCATGGTTAACAGCGTGTTGGAGCTTGCAATTGAAGGACATCGAGTGTGCGATTGAGAGCATGGACTTCCAGAAGCAGGCTCACGTCCATTGTGTCGTCTGCATGGCTGCGAGGTTAGGAGCACAACCAAAGCACAACGACGAGAAATAGACTCCAACAATTGTCCAACACGCGACGACGCGACAGTGTACAAATCAATCATCCGACGCGTTGCGGGTGCCAGTGGGGGCTATGCACCGGCTCCATTGAGTAATTCATATTGCGCAGTATTGCCCAACGGCAGGTGTAATAAAACCTCAATCTATATCCATCTCAAAGTGGGCTTTATGAGAAGAGAAAATATCAAATCTGTAGTTGGAACAACTGGAGGAGCCCATAAACCTAATTTTGCGTTATCAAATGAAGTGGAAGATGCCCATTGAGAAAGTGAACGAGCTTGTAATCTGAGCGAGGTGCTGGGTGTGTCAATGGTAGAATGACGAAAGTTGAGGTTAGGGGTTTGTGGTGATCGCCGACGGCATTATCCAGCGCAGTTTGAACCTTACTACTCGTAGCTTACTGATGTCGCGTCAGCGCTGCGATGCCTTATGCGTCGAACGATTGTATCTTATGTCTGTATACATCCACTGTCCAGTGTAGAGTCCAAGTACCTTCATAATAAAGCGTACTCGATGGGGCGCATCACATGACAGATTGATGGGGGAAATTGCGTTGAAACTTGAAACAGAGTTCACGAATACAATTATCCCTTCCTTGACACAGCCACGGGATGTAGAATTTTGACAGTGGGAATGTTACAACCTGTCCAGAACGATTCCAGATAGGTACAGCCTTGGTTTACACCCTGGCCGTCAACATATGCTACTACAGCGGTCTGCTCCTTCATCTCGTTCTCTCACCAGCTCTCCACGACCGATATACATTCTCATTCCTCGAGACTATATTCAGCATGTCAACCCACCCAACACAATCACATATGTTCGAGTCAGCGTCTAAGATCGTTATTGCTGGAGGATCATTCATCGGCACCCAAAATAATACAGGAACCGCAGACGACAAGGCCGATCGTGCGTATGGTTTTGCGTTGGCGATAACAATTCTGATACTTTGTCATCAGCGAATACTGCACTGGTATATAACAATGTGTCTTGGAACGCGATCCTTAACTCAGGGGGACGCGCCGACGCCGTCAGGTGCTACCCCGGCACAAGGGAAGCAGTTATGGAACAAATCGAAACCTGGATCAGTCCGCAAGATCCTACTGGGCAGCCCATCTTTTGGCTCAGCGGTCCTGCTGGTGCAGGGAAGTCGGCTATCGCACAGTCCATCGCAGAGAGATGCCTCGCGCGAGGAATTCCGATCGCAAATTTCTTCTTCTTTCGGGCAGATAGCACCCGAAATCATGCCACACCTCTGGTTGCAACGCTACTCTGTCAGATCTTCGATATCTGTCCTGCTATCAAATGGCGAATCCACGACTTCATCTCTCAGAACTTTCATATTTTCGATCGATCCATCGAACAGCAGCTGAAGGCTCTCATGTTCTCCGCGTTGATCTACCCGGGCCAGGCATGGGCACGCAGGCAAAAGATTGTTTTGATTCTAGACGGCTTGGACGAATGCTCATCAGATCTCACTCAACAAGAAATTCTTCGCTCCCTGCACTACATCGTAACGCAAAAAGACTCCCCATTTATTGCGTTGATTAGCAGCCGCGCGGAACCCCATCTTATGAGGTCGTTTAATACAATTCATGCCCAGGTCGCTCGTCTATATCTAGATGCCAATAACTTCTCTTCCTCAGACGATATCAGGCGTTTTGTCACAGGAGAATTCAAAGAAATCAAAGAGACGCATCATCTGGCCAGGACATTGGACGCAGACTGGCCATCGACCGCTGATATAGAGTCTATAGTACGCAAATCGTCCGGACACTTTATATATGCCACCACCGTTATGCGTTTCATCCAAACCTCGCCGGAAAGCCCTGTACTTAGCCTTGAAAAGGTGGAAGGTGTACGTCCCGTGGAGAATGATTCTCCTTTTGCTCAGTTGGATGCGATATATACGCACATCCTAGCGAAGGCAAGAAATTGGCCGAGGACTAGGGAGATATTAGCTGCGCAGGTTCTCCCAGATATAGAAGATGCGTCAAGACTTCCGGGCACCTCCTACATGCTCAATGTGCTAGGCTATTACCCGAATGAACTCAGCTCGTACACATCCGATTTGACGTCGCTGATCAAAGTAGAATCTGGGGCCGTCGAGTTTTATCATACGTCTTTGGGCGACTTCCTCCTGGACAAGAGGCGGTCGGGCGAGTTTTTCATTGACCTGGACAAGTTTCGTCTTAAACTTGTTGCCGAACTATTTTATTGTGTCGGTGGCATAATGGACGACGGTAAGTCAAGCCCTCCTTACTTGATATTGCACATAATGATCTTCTATGATGACAGTGAGCTGGTCCCTTGTCGTCGAGCACTTTACCAAACTCAAGACAACGAGCGATGCAGTGACCCAGGCTTTATTGAGCTCCTCATTTCTTCAGAGCGGGCTCGCGTTCAATGGGGCAACGTTGTGCGCGTTCCTCGTCAAGATCCACGAATTGGTACTTCTTTCGACGTTCTCGATATTTTTCTAGTGGAACAACACTGATTGTCGACGCTTGACAGTATTTTGATACTAATGCGGCCCTCTATCGAGTTATCTTGGAGAAGTGGCTCGCCTGGTTTCACAAAAACCACGGAACGTTGAAAGAAGACCAGCTGGATAAGATTCAACACGCTGGCGAACTATGGAACCAACTCACCCAAACGCTCTTCATTATCTCGGAAACTGCGGCGGACTGTGACACCAAAGGCCAAGAAGTAATTCCTTCCGATGTCTCCTCATTGACGCTCGAGGCAGAAAGCTTAATCTCTGAGATGCCGACGCATCTTTCATGGCAATCCGGAATGGATCCCCGTACAAAGGAAGGCAAAGCTACAGCCACGGAGCAAATGTACGAGGGCGTTACTCAAGGAACATCCCTGTCTTTGTTGGAACGCAATCATGGCCCGGAAGCGGTGGATAGTATAGACACGGTCGAGAATAGGGCAGACTCCGACGATGCGGATCACGAATTGACTCAAGTATTGCAGCAAATACTTCGGAGCCCGGAGGCCCACCAGCCTGGTGAAGTACAGCAGGCGGAGCAGCCCTGGCAGGATGGGAGGATGTTCCGACAGGAGGAGATGGATCGAGAGGAGGAACATTTGCGCCAAATGGAGGAAGAGATACGTAGAAGGCGGGAGGAGATTCGTCGAAGAGAGCAGGAAATGCGTCGGCGGGAAGAGAGGCGTCGACAGGAAGAGGAGCGTCGACAAGAACAGGAGCGCCTATGGGAAGAAGAAAGTCGACAAGAAAAGGAGCTTCAACGGGAACACCTGCGTCGACAGGCCGTGGAGCTTCGATTGGAACACGAGCGTCGACAGGAAGAGGAGCATCGGCAGAAGGAGGTGCCCAAGGTGCGCAAACAACTGGAAGCCATCCAACCAAGGGACCGCGTTCCTCCTCCACTACCTCCACTACAGGAGTTATTCAGTCTTCTACCACAGCCTGTTTCCCCAGTGGTCCAAGCAGAAGCTGGTGCCTTGACGCAATGCCAAGCACTTCAAGATCTCTTCACACGCTCGATTGGCTATGCCGAAGCACACGAGTTGTTCGCTATTCGCGCAGAGGCCGATGCTGCAGCAACAGAAGTAGCAGGTGTCCGGGCCGCCATAGTCACGGCACGTATGGACCTAGAGGTGGCACAGGCTGAAGCTCGGTCTGTTCGCGCGGATATCAAGAGGGAAGCCGTAGTCGCCCGTAATGACGTCTTGGAGGCGCGGGCAGAGGTCTACTCTGCCTGCGCTGAACGCGATGCCGCGCGTGCGGATATGCTAGCCATTCAAGAGGAGGCTAAGATACTGAGGGCAGAGGTCTGCTCTGCGCGAGCAGATCTTGACACAATTCGAGACGAAACATCTAAGTGGAAAGAGGGAACGTCCTGGTGGTCGGATTCACTGTCCGACTGGAACTTCTTCTGATCATTGCACAATTATTCTATTTATTCCGTGTAGTTATTATTCTCGGGTATGGTTAATAATGTTTAGCAGTCTGACTGGATATTCCTTATTGCACCGAACATGTACAGATGACAAGAAACGTTGTATGTTTTTCTCATATCATGTCAATTTTTATGCCTGCCTGCATAGGATTAGCATAGGAGACTACAATACTGTCAAAATACTGTGCCACTTATGTGCCAGACGCACGATTGTGGCGGACCGACGGTGCCTATTAATTTTTGTGAACCGTCAGGTGATCACGGCACCACTGCTCTTTGCCTCCGTCCACAGACTCGCTCACCATAGGCGTCCTGTTTCCCTTTCTCGTCTCTGCTTTCTGTTGCCTTTTCTGATCGCTGTCAGTTTCACCAGCGGATGAGACAGTACTGGGACGGGTGAGCTCAGTGGCACGCATTCATGGCATTTGACAGATCAATGATGAACTCCAATGCTTCACAACTGCAGGGTCATGGGCACTTGACTTTGTTTCGACATATCCCAACGCAGACAAGGCCAGCATACTTTGCATTGACATTGAGGATCGTCTCTTCCCTCAACACCCTCCAACTTGGTGACATTCTCAGGCAAGATGCCAAAGAATGGGAGAACCAGTTCGCCTTGGTGCACCAGCGTCTGCTCGCGTTGGGATTCCAATACGACCAATGGGACGAAGTTATCAGAACTATCTACACCGTCACCGCCCCTGGTGGTTGGGCACAGCTGCTCGAAGTGAATCCCCTCAGCCACTGTGGCGACGGTAAACCATTCACTGCGCGCTTTCTGGAGATTTTCAAAGCGCTCGAAAAGCTTCTGGACTGGACCTTCACTGTGCGCTGAGACTGGAAGGCCTCATGAAGAAGGCTGGGTTTGTTGATGTCCAGCTTACTCTTCGTGGGGTACCCATAGGCGCGGCTTACGGCGAAATGGGCAAAAAATGGGCAGAGGACGTAATTTCCGTATTCCGTGAACTGAAGTCCCAGATTTTACGATCGGGTGGGTTTGGGCTGGTCGGTGATGAAAAAGACTACGATAATCTGATGGATCAGATGGAATTGGAGTGGGACAATCTGGGATACAAGTTTGATTGGTACATCGCGGTTGGAAGAAAAGCGTGAAGGGATTGCATTTGTTCTGCTCGTACTGTACAACAGCGACATGTATTCCCCTCTTCTGTAGTGTTATCTATCATGCGGGTTCTTCAAAGGTATTTGAATAGGAAATTGGCTTACGGATGTAATAAATTGGCATGAAAATTGTCAGTGTTCGTCATGTAGGGGATGGATCATAAAGACAGTTCAAAGGAGAACGCACATGAGACTTATCCACACAATTATTCCCTGTTCCCTTACCAATCTATCCCAGATATAGGTAAATCGGCTGGCAAGACGTAATGCAAGAAAGAAGCAGGAAGGTGCACTGTGCAAGGAAATGTACCTTCGTAAGACGGAGCGAAATAACGGGGAGGAGGCACATGGGATGTCAGTCGTCACCCAGAGCTGTACATAACACTGTGTCATGTACTGCAGAACCTTCAACGCGTCCAACTTTGAAAAGCTGCGTTGTGCATGACTGAAAGTTCGAAAACGGATTGAAACAGCCGAGGTGAAGAACCATTATCTGGGAGCGCTCGAGCTTTTCTCAAGTGAGCGCGTGAAACGACCACGTTTCGATCACTTGAGAGCGCGACGAAAATCGAGGCGAGGGTAGAAATAAGAAGTCTCCACTGATGAGTCGTTTGTACGGCGAAACTCACAGATGTGCAGCGCCTGAGTAAGAATTCGAGGCAATATATCAGCACCATTAGGGAACGAAGCGGAGGAGGGACTTATTGGGCAGATGCGCAGGGATGGGGGAAGCCTATTAACTGGGCAGAGAATAAACCATGGCAATAGTAAGTAGTAACAGTGTCAGGATGTGAAGAACGGACGACGTCTGGGCGAACGGGAAAGATGAGCAAGATAGAACGTAAGTGGCGTACATGGAGGTCTGTCCAAAAACTTCTTAACACATTCGTAACTGTGCACTGATACAGGCATGTCAGATGCGCAGAAACGGGTCGATGACACGTAACCAGCGAGAGAATGGCTTGTGCCCACAGGCAAGTGTCAGGATGCGAGGGACGGACGACGTTCTTTGGAAAGGGGGAAATAGAGTGGAAGATAGCGCACTTGTATCCTTGCAACAAACTTCTCCACCCATTTGTCATTTGACATTAACGCAGATATACGGTATCGCTCTCGAGAGCAGGTGTAAACGATGAGCGCGATGTAGGGTGAGCTATTCGCAACGACGATGCCTTGGATTCGGTCACAAGTGACGCTGCCAAACGGATTTCCACGATACGCGAGGACTCAAGAATTGACAGGGGAAATCAGGGCACGGGGGCGGGGAAGAGGTGGTTGTGGTTCAAGAGATTGAGCTCTGAGACCCAGCCAGGTACGGATCAGCAAGGGGTCCGATCCGAACATGTCACTATCTAATCTAATCTCCGCTAGGGATCCTCTCTTTCCCTGACTTTCGTCAGATTGTATGTACCTCTTTCCGCAAGATCAACATGCTCAAAATTATCAGATATAACGACACTTTCTTGTCATGACACAGTAGCAGAACTGGACTACTATGAGCTCTAAATGTGCACTCTCTGGCTGTTTAATGTGTTTTCATTCTCCCATAAGCTTCAAGAGGCGTTTAAAAATTAATTGATATAAAAGCTCTGAAATTCAAGATCCACAGAAAAGATAGGACGCAACTAAACACCGACTCTCCACATTTGTGCAGAGATTACCTGAGGGGTAAGTTGCCGGTTCGGCTTTGTCTTCGGCCAGCAGGTCGGAGCTTTAAATCTTCAGCTAAGCTTCATATTGTCTTCTCTTGCACAGAATCGCGTCCTTCGCAGGTTTCATGCTACTATCATCACGTACCATCTGCAGGGCGCATTCCTCGCTATACACCTCGCAGACCCCGTGTATCGCCTCCACCCACTGCATCGACCGCGTGAACTGATAATCCGCCGGAGGGCTCATCAATGGGATATCCGCACCAGTAATCATCCAGCGTGTGCAGCTCAGCTTAAAGGTCGTGGTTACTTCGGGCGGGATGGAGGCATGATGGCTTTCACAGTTAATCTTACCAGGTGTGCCTCCATGCTTTCTTCTTCCCGCAGAGGTATGTTCATCGCACGACAGCGTCCCTCCTCATCCCTGTTGTCACCCGCCCTCCGCCCTCGCGGGTCTTGTTCATCCTTCGACAATGGCCGCCCAAAGACTTCAGCTCATATCCCAACCGCAGCTCATCTGCCCAGCCTACATTGCCTCCATCTCGTACCCCACATGTTCTTCCGGGCCCTAGTTCCGCGATATGAACGGGATTCTCTCCCTTCCGGATTCGAAAAGTTGACGCTTGCGCTGCGCTGCGCAGCGTTCTGGTGGTTGAATGTGGACGTAACGACCAGAAAAGATACCAGATTCGTCGCTCTTCAGCTTTTTGCCCACCTTCCAGCGCATGTTGATATTCAACATCACATAGATGTTCCCTGGGAGCGTTGTGGACGAGCCAACGACGAAGAAAGCGCTGAGGATAGATGAGGCTACGGAAAGGAGGAGGCGCGCGATGAAGCAAGACCATCCTCGTTTCCTGGGTGGGGGCGGTTTTGTAGTCCTGTGCAACCGCCGCAACCCCATTACTCGAGAAACTCCGACATGGTTCACTCCCCCAGGGGCAACATGAAGCATTTTGCTGCCGTTAAATGTCTTCATATCCGCACCTCCGGTGTTCTTTGCCTGCTGCTGAGCCTTTGGCGTCGTCGCCGTCGAACTCCACACCATCGTAGCCGCGCCGCGCTGCGTGCAGTGCAAACCTTCACCTCCAGCACCTACTCGCAGGACCACTCGCATCCGCATTCAGTTCCATCACCGTCACGGCCTCTGGCTAACACACTCTTACTCCGCCGCATACACACTCATTCCGAGTGTCAACATCCGGGGCGTCAGCGCCATCAGCGTCGATGACGTGTTCAGCATCGCGTGTGATGTGTATCCCCGCTGGTGCCACACCGCGTGTTCGTGTTTTGAGGTCGGACAGGAGAGTGTACCGAGGATTCGGTGTGTTCGGTGTCAACAGGAGTATCGGCGTCAGCACGAAGGTGCGAGTAAGACGGTACCAGCACACGACGGCGTCATGGAGACCAATGCACAGGGTATCTTCGGTGCTGAAGGGACTGGCACTGGCGCATGAGGAATAGCTGCTATCGCTGTAGTGCTGGGCGAGGAAGCCGAGAATTTTTGGGGTGACCAAGGAACGCGCGCGAGAGTCAGGATACATGCGCACCGCTGGAGATGTGGGGCGCGCTGGCAGGGGACGGATGTCGACCAGGACGGCACAGGTGGCATGGATGGAGTAAGAAGCTACCGAGTGGTGTGTGTGTAGACTCTGCCCGACTTGGACGCACCGAATGTGACTACAAGACCGCTGATCCCGTTGGCGAGAGGTGGTAGCACGTACTCCGCAGACGGCGCTGAACCTGGGCCATAAGCGTCTCCCTCGATCCCCAATAGCGGCACGGCCCCCACGCTTTCATTCTTCCCAGCGAACACTCTTGCCTCTGCCTCTTTCGCAGTTAACCCGCTCCTCCTATTGCCATCCCAAGGCCCGCGCATAACTTCTACGTTTCCTGTTCCTCTCACATACCCTCGTCCACATCCCTTTCGGATCTGCTGGACGAGGACGCGTATTATCTGCCGTTAGAGATGGTGCTGGATGCGAGAGTGGGCCGCGGGGAGGAACGCCTCGCGAGGGGGGGTGCCGACCTACGCTGGATAAACGCTGTGATCAAGCCTGCGTCGTGAGAGACGGAAGGCAGTAGTAACTCAGGCTTTGGAAAGTGAAGGAGAAACCTAGCCGCGAAGTTAGTAAAGAGCACAACGGTACAAGTTGACCTCTAGTATCTCTGCACTGCACGATTTGAAGGCGAGCGAGGGAGTTGTCTTTGGCTGGGGGCGGGATGATGGGCATGTAGTACACGTCGCGCATAAGCTCCAGAGCTGTGGCAGGCGCTTAGCAGCGTTAGGTACATTGTTCTAAGAGATTTTATTTTGGTTTTCACCTGCTTCTGATTGGCCGTCTTTCAGAGATGGGAAGCTGGTCGGGCCCAATGTGACCAGCGTGCGAATGGATCTAATCAATTGGTAACTGACAGCCTTACCGTTGCATAAGCCTGAGGCTGTGCATCAGATGAATACTTAGGACGGTGTGAAGACGTCCAGAAGGTGAGCAGACAACGCGGAGCGGGCCAACGTCATTCTTCACCGGATCCATATCTTTCCCTCTGTTCAGATCCCCACACCAGCAGAAAAACATTGCAACGATGTTTAACGGAGCGCGGAGGGTAGTAGTTAACGACGGCTTGTTTGTGGTTCATGCGCCTAGTTCCGCAAGTACGTTATCAGCAAACAATCCACAGGATCCTACTTACTACAACGCTTTTGCATTCACCATGATTCCAGAGGGCCCCCTAGACCGACTCCTTGACGTGGTAGCACCAAACGCGATACTCAACGCTGGAGGACGGGGAGATGAGGTTCGATGCTACCCCGGCACGCGCGAAGAGGTCATTGGCAAGATTGAGAAATGGATGGGCAGCAAAGGTTTACGCGGAAGTCGAGTGATGTGGCTAAGCGGGCCTGCGGGCGCTGGAAAATCCGCCATTTGTCAATCAGTGGCTGAGCGCTTCCGTCACCGCGGGCAACATGTTGCAAACTTCTTTTTCTTCCGGGGCGACGGGACCCGTAATCATGCAGAGCCTCTTGTCGCGACACTGGTTTATCAACTGCGTCGCTTTTACCCCGCCCTGAATGAACTTCTCACAGATTGCTTAACGGAGCTGCCTCTCATCTGCAACGCCTGTATCGAGGATCAGTTCAGATATCTGATTTCTTTCCCCGTGCAAAGGATCCAACAGTCCTCATCGATCCAACAGCAGGTCATTCTCATTCTAGATGGCCTCGACGAGTGCGATGACAAAAATAAACAGGAGCAGATTCTGGTGGCTCTCCACGCAATTACCGACGCAGACAACTCCCCATTCCTTGCGCTGGTAGCAAGTCGTGCCGAGCCCCATCTTGTGATGGCCTTCAACAGAATTGGATACTCAGGAGAGTCTATCTTTCTGGACGAACAATACAGGCCAGAAGATGACATCCGTCGTTTTGTTATCGCCAAATTTGACGAGATCAAGAACAATCATCATCTGGCGCAGACACTCAGCAAGAATTGGCCTGCAAAATCAGATATCGAAGCGATCACCTCCAAATCTTCAGGCCAGTTTATCTACGCCGCAACAGTCATGCGGTTTATTCAATACTCCCCAGAGAGCCCATATCTCAGCCTCATTGCAATTCACGAAATGCAACCCTCCGTCAGCCACAATCCCCTCGCTCAACTCGACGCGGTATATTCTTATATATTTTCGAAAGCCCGCGACATCCGGACAATTAAATTGACAATTGGCGCCAACTTGATTTCGCAAATGACAGAGACGGGCCCTCTTATCAAGCTTGACAACATTCTGCAGCTTGCCGGGTATATGAAAATTGCGGTTCAGTCACTTTGTGCAGATCTCGTGGCCATTATCAAGATTGACCAGACTGGTTGGTCCATGAGGATATTTTTCTATCACGCATCCCTTTCCGACTATCTCGCGGATAAATCTCGCTCAGGAATCTACCACGTGGACACAGGAGAAATTGCTGCAGAACTCTCGTCCATTTGTCTGGGAATTTTTCAAGATTCAGGTACGATCTGCAGTCATCTAACTTGCAATCCAACAGACTAATGGTTGTCAGGCTCATTAAATCTTACTATCGAACTCCTCACTTACGTGAAAGAGGCTACCGAAGCATTATCCAAATCTCTGCTGAATGCTTCGACACGACAATTTGATAAAAGCTTTAGGGGTCTGGCCTACTGGAATATGCTAATATGTGCAATAGACCAACTGGTGTGTAAAATCTTCATAGATTGGCGTCAGATTTCTTAAGTATTTTGTCTACAGTATCTTAAAACGAACAAGACATTGTTTAAGTCTATGTTGCAGAGCTGGGTACGCTTTGCCTATTTACACAATGTCGACATGAGCGAGGATCTCCGTCTACGCAAGCTGAGCACATCTGCCTCTGCATATTATAAACGGTATCGTGCCACTGAAAGGGTAAAATTTGCGCTCAGACTCAACAAATAATAGTAAAATGTTTGATTCTATGCTTGTAACTTTCGAGTGGTACGGGTGTCGAATTTTGTCGCTATCTGCAGAAATATCATGCATACCCTCTTCCATTGATCATGAGAGATGACTTGACGATCCTAATCTGATTTAACCGTCCAACGCCATGGGCCCAGACAAAAAGCCCATCTTTTCATCACTCTGGAGGTATCAAAGACTTGCAGACACGCGCGACGCTGGGAACGTGTCAGTGTGTGGGTAAGCAATGCTAATGACGCGCAACCGGTATCTGTGATTTGTGATTTAGCAATGTATCGACACCGGAAATATGAGTATAAATCCGTGATTGCAGCAACCAGTTCCTGATACTGGTACATGGGCGCCATTCTATACACATTGTATAATGCACACCACAGATGGGCGTATTAATATACTAGTAATGCTGCTGGAATACCACTGCTGATGTTGTGAAGTACTTACGTGAAAGATAAGCACACTTTGAGCATTGCCCCACGAAATCGGACTTTATTTACAAGAGAAACGGACGGAAGTGAATGAACTATGCCATTCTTTTTGCCACAAGTTCATGTCACACACGTCACGATCACGAAAAAACTCTCTTTTGGAATTTGCCTTGCGTTAACAGCCATTTTTTAGGTCACCTTGGCAACGGAAATTTTTCTAAATCCATGGACTCCTGGTCGTAATGGTATATTACATCCCACGCTTATGCATTACCATCCTACGGATATTCGTAACGATTCTCCGATTGTTTGTTGCCATGATTCATATGTCCCCCATGGAGTTACGAAAATTGTATAGATAAAAGGTCATGTCTCAATTTTCATCCTGAACCGCATTGTACCCGCGTATCCAAGTCATCCCGACTGCTAATAAAAGATGGCAAACCCTGTCTCTCCCTCTATTTTGATTGACGACTCTAACCCTGCTATTCAATATAATGGACCGTGGACTACCCCACTGTCGACTGACGGCTTGCCTGCAAGCAAATTCATTATTTTCAACACGCTACATGTATTGCAAACGCTCAATGGCTCCTTCTCCTTTAACTTCTCTGGTAAGTGCGGGTATTCAATTTTTCATATGGTTGAAATTGGTTAATTGTGTTGGTAGGGGTGGCCGTGTCTGTTTTTGATGTGCAGATAAATCAAAGCCGAAACTACACTGCGGAATGCTTCGTGGACGGGTTATCAGTCAACACTAATAAAGCTAATTCCTCTGAATTATCGTTCCTTCAACCCCTATGCGCAGCATTTGGGCTACCAGCTGCCACGCCACACATTATTTCAGTGTATATATCGGTGACACCAAACGATATCGACAACCCAAACCTTTCCGGATTTAGTCTTGATTATATCTTGATCGAACCACCACCAGCAATGTCACTTGACGGATATGATCTATTTATCAAGACCTTTAACAATGAGGCAGCCAGTCAGCCTGAACTCTCATCCCATCCTTTCACAATTCAGGGTGTTGAGCCTGCGTTGTTATCAGGCAGTTCAGGATGGAGATATGACAACGACGTTGGTTATCAGACTATATCACCAGGAGCACAGTTCAATGTGACATTTACAGGTACTCATTCTCAATCACCAGCAGTCAATGCGCATGCTGACACACACTAATGGCTACACAGGAATACAACTCTGGTGGTTTCTAGGCAATGACCCCTGTACCAAGACTGCATGCCGCGACTCCACTTCAACATTTATAGTGGATGGGGGACCGCCTACCCAAATTGATAATTTCCTCGCTCCCTTCTTCAACTCGCCCGTGCTTGAAAAAGCAAGTCACAGTGTCAGCGTGGTTTATCAGGGATCCAATGGTACATCCACCAATGCCACAATTCCTTTAACCATGCAATATTTGATCATCCAAACTCAAATAAATACCATTGAATCGACACCACAGTCCGGCACTCCAGGTCCTACGCGAGTTATGGGATCAAAGGCAGCCCATGATGGGCTACTAGGAGGCGCTCTTACGGGGGGGTTGATACTTTTGTTAATCCTCGCCTCAGGATGTTTCGCATATTTTCGTTGGAGGCGGAACAAGGGAATGCTCAAGGATCAAGACACCACCACTGCTGATAAAAGTCCTAGACCGTATGTCATCTCCCCTGGGACCAGCGTTGCGCCAATCGCAGAACATAAAGCCCAAAGGAATCGCCATCATACAGTGGATCCAGCAGTGCTGGAGGGCGGTTCTTTCCCCCAATCGAGTAGGCGGACTGCCGACGGGAATGATACTCGGCCGCCCGAAATACAGATTTATAGGGGAACGAAACCTAGGACCCATCCCTCTCCAGGGGTGGACCATCTTCAGCTCCGTCGTACGGCTCCGACTATCACACATCGGCAAATTCGACAACATGTAGTGGAAGACACACCAACAAACGCCGAGATCGCTGATACCCAATTTGCTTCAGGCGCTATTCCACAGGAGGACGACATTCACGAGGTGGACAGTGGGCTCCGAATGCCCAGCGGTGAATTCGTGCGCATCCTGCCCCCCATATACACCACGCATTAAAAAGAATTATGCTGCTTTTGTCACCTTTCGTACAACATTGTGCCTTCTGGTAATGTTCAAAATGACATGCGGTGTGCACATTTCTTGGATACCACCAGAGCTGATTACCTCTAAGTTTTTGCCAATTTATTTTTGCACGCATACTACCTCGTCCACATCACATTAAAATACCTCTAATCGAGTACCACCTAGACCAAATTTCCTCAGCTACATATCAGATGCGATATGGAGCGGCGTGAATAACAGTTTTAGGCTCAAATCGCCCGCTTTCGGTCTCCGTCTGAACAGGAGAAACCATATGAATCATCGGATAGATGTTGTCTGGCCGTCTTACTTCAGCGGCCATAAAATGCAGCAAGCAGTCGGTTCCCACTGCGGATGCGATTGGAGGCGATGCCAAGAAGAGGCAGGTACGCGGGGCGTGCATGACGAGGGCAGATCCGCGCGCAGGACACGAATAAAATCGCGTAAAACAAGAGGGGAGTCAAGGACTTCGGCGACACAGACCAGGTCTGGGAACCTCCGGTGTACGCATCCAACTGCAACAAGCCGCGCTACATATAATGGAAGGTTCGAGTTGGATCAGCACAAAGATTCTGGGTGCCGTCAGGCAGAGCAAACGATGGTCCGAGAAAGGAAAGAGAAGGCTTGGGATGACACCAGATAAGACATCGATTAACGAGCTGTAAAAGCGGCACAATAGCCTTGAGTCAGCCCGAGATGGCTCAAATTGTAGTCATGTCAGTGCGCCTCCCGGGCCGTCTGTACCATCGAACATGTCACTGGGCCATGGCAATTTAACCTTACCACACCTGTATAAAAAGAAAGTAGAGGTAAGATTGGATCAGGACGGTGGTGCATATGCATATGGTGCACAATGTATTCAGTCCGAATATCACTCTTCCCGATGAAGAGAAAGTAGGAGGTGATACATTTGAACACAAAAAATCGAAGAATTGGGTTTCATGGAGTTGCTAATTTTGCTCTCTCAGCTCGAGATGATATGCGGCCGTATTCTGGGCGGAGGTGAGGTTGCCACTGACACGGGATGAAGCGACGCTGGAGAGCAGAAAGTTCAGAGGCGTAACTATAAGAACTCATCTATTGTTGCGATCAAGTCAATCCGTCCTATTTTGAATCTAGCCTTGATATTTTATACACTAATCGGAGTCGAAGACGGAGGTCGACATGGACGGTGAGGGAAGGGCGTAACGTGCGTGATGACGCGACTGGGGCATAGTATCACGACGGTGATGAGAGTATCCAACGGATAATAATTAAGAAAGACAAGTGCAAGCTGCGGCAATGAAGGACAATACCAGACGGCTGTGCGGGGGGGGCGAGATGGTTGTGGTTCAAGAGGAAGATGGCGACTGAAGCAGAAGGACTGAGCTGAGATCGGAAAACGGTCTGATCCAATCATATTAATATTTCCATCTAATCTAGGCCATCAGCAAAATCACATAATGCTTGTCAGCTTATATCGGCTTTTTGGCTTTTTATATGCCGGTAAGCCGAAAGGCCGAAAACCAATGATCAGCAGCCACAGAACGACGTCTCAGTGTCATCACCAACGCACAAAAATCGTAGCAGGAGACAGGCCAAATACATCTTTTTGAACTTTATACACGTCTTGGAGCGTTCAGAACCAGTCTACCAACTGTGCAGTTGCTCACAGGCTGTTCAATGTTGTGATCTAAGCTTAAATTGGGAATAATGCCACCTCCCAATAATTGACCTTGCACAATTGCTCAGAACCCCTACGCAAAATGTGAAAAGCATGTTTGATTTGAGTGCAAATCTCATGCAAACTATGTTAATTATCATTTTTGGTGAGTGTGCGCTAAGATCCTCATAAGTGGTTCTGATTAGGCATATGCCTGCTGCTATGGATTTGCGGGTCTGCCAAGGTTTTCAGCTTTTTGGCAGGTTTTTTGAACTTTCGCAGGTTGTCGTGGTTATAAATTTAGGCAGGTTTTTGAAAATGTCAAGTGGGGTTGGTAGATTGCCGGATTTTTGGGTTTTTTTATCGACTTGCACAAGTCGAAAAAACCTACGTGTGAAACTACTGATGTAGAGTAACGATGCTAATCTAGTCTCGCTGAAAGCGTCGGAGATTGAAACCCTTAATCTTCGTGCCTCGACTTGCCAATGCTCCTCCTTCGCAGGTCTCCATGCTGTCATCCTCGCCCAGTATCTCAATCGCGCGTTTCTCGCTACTCGCCTCGTACTTCTATACTCGAGGATTTCCTCAACTGGTGTCATCGTCATCCAGCGCGTGAATCAACAATGAATTTGCTGTAAAGCTCATCAACAACAGATCCGCGCTAGCAAACCCTCAAGCTAGGGCATTTCAGGTTGCAACTTGGGTCTCTCTCGCGTAGGGTAGAAGGGTGGAGAATTCCGTGGCTATTCTTGCCAGGTATGTCCCCGTGTCTTCTCCTGCTTGCCGTAGCCTGCGCATCCTACGACAATCCTCCCAACAATGTTTATGCTATCACCCGCCATCCGTCCTTCTTCCTCGGGGTTCTTGTTCATCCCCGACAACAGGCTCCCGACACGTCTGCCCATATCCCAACCCCAGCCCGTCTCGTACTCCACCCGTTCCTTTGGGCCCAGTTCCTGCGACGTGCACGCTAATCCTCCTTCAGGACTCGAAAACCCTGCTCGTTCCATCACTTCACAGCCTGCGCGGAGCCTCCTCAATACCCTCCATGGCACTCATAGAGACATTTGTCTCGCATTCCCTCATCTACGTCTTTGCTGGACCCGCTGTATGTGTATGTGCATCTAGGTGAGCCTAAATCGTATAGACTCTCACTGACTCCACCGTTAGAGACTGTCTTGCACGCGATAGCGGTCGGTTGGTAGATGCGATTTTCGATGAGGGTTTTGGCCGAATGCGGCTGTCATGCCGGTATTGTATGAGAAACGAAGACATTAGCGGACCGGAATGTGCAGAGAAAAGAAGATTGCGAAGTGAGCGAAATGGAACATTCTGCGTGAGATCCCGACGCGCTTTTCATTTCGCATTCGGTATTTCACGCGCTGTTCCAGAGATTGCAATGCCATCAGTTACAGTTGTCTCAACACGTCAATGGATTCTATTGAGTCATCTGATACAGCCCGGAACAGCCTCCCGCCTTTCTCAAGTCTTTGAATTAGTTCTAATTATATCCGTCATAACATGAACAGCAGAGTGTGAAGAAGCCAGCAAGGCTGTGTAGCGCAAGACAAACATAATATGCTTGCTATCCAGTGTCGGCTATGGCAGGGTTAGTCTACTCCAGCGCCGCTTCTTTCCATCTGCAACCCTTCGTTCCCCAACCTCAAGATGCATAACAAAGTGTCCATACTCAAGGATGCTCGGAATATCGTGATGAAGGACAGCTCGTTCGTGGTGAACACAGATACCTCTAAACGTCCGTTTTCAGATAACGCGTTCCATTGGATCCCACTCACGATGGCGATACTGATGTACTCACCACTATTCCAGAGAACCCCTTAGACCGACTCATCAACGAAGTCGCACCAAATGCGATACTCAACGCTGGTGGACGGGCGGATGAGGTTCGATGCTACCCCGGCACGCGCGAAGAGGTTATCGGCAATATGGAGAGATGGATGGACGGCGATGGTGTACGCACAAGTCGAATGATGTGGCTAAGCGGACCTGCTGGTGCTGGCAAGTCTGCCATTTGTCAAACAGTGGCGGAGCGCTGCAGTAGGCGGGGACTCCATGCTGCCAACTTCTTCTTCTTCCGCGGCGACGGGACCCGTAATAACGCCCGGCCTCTCGCTGCAACACTAGTCTATCAGCTACGCAGCTTCTATCCGGCCCTCAATGAGCCTCTCGCTGATTGTCTCACCGCGACTCCCCTCATCTGCAAGGGGTCCATTGAGGATCAGTTTAGACATCTGATTTCTTCCCCCATCCAGACGGTCCAGCAGTCTGCATCAATACAACGGCCAATCATTTTCATTATTGATGGTCTCGATGAATGCGACGACAAGAGGAAGCAGGAGCAGATTCTCGTTGCTCTGCACGCGCTCGCGAATGCGGATCACTCTCCGTTCCTTGTCCTGGTCGCCAGTCGCGCCGAGGCTCACCTAGTGATGTCCTTCAACAAAATCGGCAGCTCAGCAGAGTCAATCTTTTTGGACGACAAATACAGGCCACAAGACGACATCCGTCGATTTGTCGTGGCGAAGTTTGATGAGATCAAGGAACATCATCATCTAGCGCATACACTCACCGACAATTGGCCAGCAGAATCGGATATCAACGCAATCACGGAGAAGTCGTCAGGCCAATTTATCTACGCCGCAACAGTCATGCGGTTCATTGAATACTCCTCGGAGAGCCCGCATCTCAACGTCCTTGCAGTACGTAGCATGCAACCGTCCGCCAGCCACAATCCTTTTGCTCAACTCGATGCGGTATATTCATATATCTTCTCGAAAACCCGCGATATCCGGACAGTTAAAATGATTCTTGGCGTCCACTTCATGTCGCAAGTCAGCAAAACGAATATCAGTTTCGAAAGCACCCTTCACCTTGCAGGATATAGCAGAATTGAGATTCAGTCGCTTTTTTCAGATCTTGTGGCAATCATAAAGGTCGACCATTATTGGTTCATGAGCTTCTATCATGCATCCCTGAACGACTATCTCAGGGACAAATCTCGGTCAAAAATCTACCACGTGAATAGCGGCGACATTGCCGCAGAACTTTCATCAGTTTGTCTTGGAAATTTTTACGACTCAAGTACGCCGTGCAGCCATCTACCTTCCAATCCAGCTAATTGATTGTTTCCAGCTTCATTGAATATCACTTGCAGCCTTCTCTACCATGCAAAAGATTCCACTTCAACACTATCCGAACCGCTGTTGACTGCGTCAACTCGGCGATTCGCTGAGAGATTTGGGGTTGTGACCCACTGGAACGTCCTAGTATGCGCAATTGACCGCCTGGTTCGTCAATTTTTTTGTAGATTTGCAGAAAAATTCATAATTCCTTTCTCTACAGTATTTTGCCACAGATAAGGCAATGTTCAAGCTTATGTTGCAGAACTGGATTCGCTTCGCGTATATACACAACATCGACATAAGCAAGGACATTAAGTGGATGAGCAAATCTGCTACCAGGTATTATAAATGGTATCGTTTCATCGAAAGGGTCAAATTGCGCTTGGAGCCTCGGACTAAATAACAACACAATTTGATTCCATGTTTGTGGTTTAAGTGGCACTAGTGTGGATCTTTGTGCCAGTCGTTGGACTATACAAATATTATGCATATCCTCTTCCATTGAGAGATGAATTTAGCCTAGTAGTCGGGACCTGAACGAGGACTCTGCATCAACTATTCCGCATGTGCTACCCAATGTCAATGCTAGCGCGGCATACCGGATCTATTTACTTACACACGAGTTTTACATAAATTTTCGTAGTTATTGGCACAAATATAATCTCACGGTGGTTCAAAACGTCTCTTCGTCTAATAATGCATGAGCTCTGCCTGCAGAGATTGCACTCCAGGTGGTTAATCGCTCGTGGGCGTGAGCGTCAGGCAAGAACTGCCACTGCAGTCATGCTGGACATAGTGGTTATATGTCCAGTGTATCTAGTCTTCTAGCTTCTAAATGTGCTTTATACTCCATTTGCCAGGATTACACTCATAGATTACATCACTATCTCAGCTGGTCTTCTCTATTTCTCCATGTGCGCTACGTATTGCGACGGCAATACGCACATACATACGCAACAACTTAGTCCAATCACATTTGAAAAGCATAGTGCATAAATGCACAACTGAACAACTGGGGTGGCATATCGAGTGATTGCGTGTGTAATGGTCTATCAGATATCTCCGAATCTTGATATACTACAGAGATCGCCTTGTTCATTTGATCGTGGTCCTTGTATAGACTTCTCAGAGGATGATCACCGAACTGAGAGCTTTGAATTGATCTTGGATTGTTCTGTCAGAGTTGTTTTTCCTTCCATGGAGGTGTTCCTTGGGGAGCAGATGTGTCACATGGGGTGACTTTGAGTCTAAAATAGTACATCCACACAATGTCTTGGACTTCGAACCTGTGTCCAGGAAAACTACAAATCACCAATATGGGTGATGCTCGGAGTTGTAGTCGGCTAATCTGCCGAGCAGTAGGCGCTTGTGTGCGAACTGTGGGAACTTGTTAAGTGGATGAGTGTAAAATCAAATAGCTGTTGGCGATCAGAGGGCGCGGGTGGTCATCCATTGTAATAGTAGAACTATTCATTCCGTTATGCTAGGATAAGTTGACCTCATTTATTTATAGTCTCCGGCTAGATTCCCGACAAACACGTGTGATGACCAATAAATATTTCACTCAGCACGCGCCACTGTTGAACCTTGCTCTTACTCTGACTCTAATCAAATACGCAGCTCCTGTGACGAATTCCACCCTTGCTAGCATGGATACAACAACAATTTTCGAGGTGGATCTCCCACCAGAGTTGTATCGCGGGATCGCTGAAGCTCTGCGCCGGCCCAGCGAAAGACCAGTCCTGCGCTCGCTTTCACTTGTTAACAATGTCTGGCGTAAAGAGAGCCAACGCATATTGTTTATGGATATGTGGGACGAATGCTACAACAGTGACAAAGAGGAGAGGGGATGGGTGAACACTCACATCCGGTTTCTACAAGCCATATGTGCACATCCGCATCGTCTTGGCCCCTACGTGCGGTCTTATGGGCAATTTAAGTTGGCGTGTGACTCCAGCAATCCAACTGGTAACCTCCCATCTGATTCATATAACCAACTGCGACATTGATCATCGTTACAACGTAGGGCATGGCGCCATCGAGTTCAATGGTAATCAGCCGCGCTCTGAAAACGACAAGCAGGACAGCGTCCAACTTTGGGAACTCACAGTACAGGCATTGCCTACCTTAATCAACTTGAAGCACCTGGTCCTCATACCACGCTTTTTGTACTTTCCAAATTCACTCAGTAGCAGTCTCTCCCAGTGCCAGTTTCAACTCCAGAGTCTTACATGGCTCAGCATTGATACGGATGTTGCTTTTTGGGGATTTTTGGCAACACAAAAATCGCTTCTCCATCTTGATTTGACCCCACATTTACCTACTTCAACGCTGCTCCCAGCAGCCTGCCCTTCTCTTATATCGATCGCATGTGCCCCCTACAGAGCATCTTTCTTTGCCAAATGCAGCAAGATCATAGCATACAAGCTGCTCAATTTCAATTTTCTGGAATCATCACTAATTCACCTGGGTCCCGGGAGTGCCGCTCAGGTTAAATATCTTAGCATTGAGGTGTATGCGCCGCGCACCGAGTTTTCCGGTATCGTGCTATTGGAGATAGAGAATTGGAACCTGGAGGTGAGTCGTGATAATCACCATTTTCTTTTGCCGCATCCTGAGCTTCCTTCTGAAACTCGTGCCTTCATAAACAATAGACTATTCGAAGCCTTGCACATCTGCACGAACTGCGTACTCTTGTCCTGTGCAGTCCACATGCGGCCCCAGATATCACGCACGACGAAAAAGCGCGTCTCAGTGTCGTGGCTGAGGCCAGCAAACGCTGCCCCAGCCTGGAGCGAATTCTGCACAACGTACGTTCGGAAGACCCCTACCAGCGACACTACTCCCAATTTGCGATAATTCGAGACTCACCCGATACTGGAAGCACACCAAGGATGATATCCAGGGAGGTGCATAAAGATGTAGAATTTGGCGCCTTGTGGTGGGAACCCTATGACGATGCATGAGCACGCATATGGAGGGCACTGCACCATGATCTGCAAACAATGTCATTGTAACGTACGTACATGCCAGTGTGTCAGTCCAATATAAAAAACTGCACCCAGCACTCCCGTTTTCGGTGAATGTATTGCTCCAGTTGGGCTTAATGTTTATGCGTACGGACGACGCCGTACCAGTCATTAATTTAATTTAGCGGTACAGCGAACAAGCCATCGCAGACAGCGAATTCACCACGAGTACGGCGAGAGCGCATGGAAAAGAACGATGCACAATATGCGATATGCAGTACGCGATTAAGAAAGAGGACGGACAAAAGGAGAGAAGGGAAGAACGGGGTGCGCTGTCTTCCGAGCACGGATTATGCCGCAGGCGCCAACTCGACGGGAGAGCACAAGACGGGGGTCGAGAGGGAATAGAGAGAGTCGGCGTTGGGAGAACGCCGAATTACGAATATGGGCATAAAAACGGGAGCACTAGATGAGAGGACGACCGCAAACCTTACAGACCTGCGTCAACCGGTCCAAATACCACCCCAGGCTCGGCCGTAGCTGGGTCAAGCTCAGTCCCCTGCATGCGATAGCGGAAGGCGGTGAGCGTCTGCTTTGGAGGGACCATCCAAAGCCCGCATCCATGCCTAGCTCCTTGAGCTCGTAGAGTATTTCGGTGAAGTTGTATCCGCGTTACCGATCGCGGTCTTGAAGTCGACGTGGCGCGATGACCTGGCCCACAGCTGCACGCTAACGCGCTCGCTCTTGAGGAGGGAGGGACAGCGTAACCGGGAGGCGTATGGAGATGCATAGTGCCGCGAGGATGGTTTAGGGTTCGTCACGGGCCTCCTCCAGGCCACGAATGACATCATTCTCTTCGTCCTTCACCAAGAAGGCGCTGACGGACGGCTAGCCAATCGCGAGCAAGACTCTAAAAGAGGCGAGGCGCCTTGATAGAATCCGGGGGAGAGCTGGGCGCAAGTGGTAGGGAGGGCAGAGAGGGGAGGTAGGAGGACGGCACGATATGCCAGAAGATAGATGACGGTGTCGGTGATGGTGCCGCAGACAAGGGGGAAGATGGAGATGGCAGTGGCGGTGAGGAAGACAAGGACGACGGTGGTATAGACGAGGGCGGGGTTGAGGATGAAGCAGACCTGGATGGGGAAGAACTTGATGATTGAGACGACGACGGCGACGAGTCGTCCTAATCCTCTTCAGCCAGCCTATCCTCGTCTCTCCTGCGCTTTCTCTGGTGGTCTGTTCTTGCCGTCCTTCGACGGAACAAAGGCACTCAATATGTCAGGAATAACCGCGACAGAACCGGGGACGACTGCGGGGTTTGCTTGGGGCGCGGCCCCTCGGTGCTCCTCATCCAGCACGAACATCGGCGTTGCCATGGAAGTGCGGGCAGCAAGATGCTGTAGAGTAAATCCTCATCTCCGTCCAATTTCTGCGAATCCTTCTAGCGCAACCAGGCGCGATGCCTAATGTGGCATTCTGACGGCGAACAGCCGCTCGCGGGGACCCACTCTAAGACGCGGTTAACGTGTCAATTCAGCCTATCCCATTGAAACTTCGTTGACCCCTCGCTTCAAACCAAAACGAAAACACGTCCCCTTCGCCCTTTCTTCGCAGTCACTGGGTATTTTAAGGCAAAACCTTCCAAAGAACAGCAAGACGAAAAGGCCCAGAAATGTAGCAACAAGAAAGAAAGCAAAACAAAGATTCTGAACGAAACGCGTTGGACACTCACGTTCGTGTATGCGCGGAATCCAAGCTCAATATCCAAGTAGGGCAGCAGGGCCTGATGTGGAGGAGAAACATCCGGACATGCGTGGCATCGCGCGTGTTTTAGGCATCCATCGACCGCCGACCAGTCGTAGAGGCGCAGATACGCTGAGTCAGGACTCTTCAGGACTTCAGAGTTCCATTTGGACGTGACGATGATGCGCATGCGTAGAGCGTTCCTAGAGCGTGTTGCTCGAGTCGGTGGAGCGGTCGGACGAGAAGCTGCACAAGAATGGCCGAGGAGGTTCGCAAGAACTGATCGCGTCACCGCAGCATCGGGAAGAGTGGCCGAGCGACTGTCGACATTGTGGTGTTGTGATATTAGGTTCGGAGCAAGCCCGCGTGCTCCGGTTGCGAGCGCAAGGACGCGGGGAAGAACGTGAACGAGCTCGTTTTTGGCGCGGTGATAGTGCAATGGGCGAGTGGGCGAACAGAGAGAGATATCGAAGCTGACCCTTCAGTTTTCTGTGCTACTCATGAGTGCCGAGCGGGATGGAAAGACCCATGCCATGTCCCTTTGATGCGGGCGGCAATTTCCGCGAGTGGCCCGTCAGCTTGGTGTCAGAGGTGCTAAAGATTGCAATACCAGATTTCACGGTCTAATTCGCTATTATTATTGGGTTTTTCGTAAATTATTAACCCAGATACAAGCAGCTTCTATAATCCATGTTTAGCCTTCGGTACAGCCGAATCACAGTAACTATGTATGACACCGTATATTGCCAATCAATGAGAGCTAGCGCTAAATTACGATCCATTGAGGCACGCCGTCCCCGCTGGTGTTGCTATGACATAAAAAAAGTGTGGACCCATTTGCCGCATTTCTGGAAATCTTCGACCACGAGTCATTAGACGCCTGTATATTTACGAGCTCCGCGCGCAGCGCTCGTAGCTTAGACCCAAGGGATTCCACCTCCGCCCTTAACACGTCAGCTTCTGCCTGGCCCTTTGCACGCACCGCTTCACACTCATTCGCTGCTCTTCCAACCTCGGCCCAAACATAGGACAGTGCCTTTCGCGCAGTTTCTGTTTCCCAACGAACAGCCTCGATTTCTGCGTGAGCGGTTTGGACGTGCACGCGGGTTGCTGAGGCCTCAATTCGCGTAGCCTGAGCATCCTCCTGCGCAGCTACCACCTCCTGCCGGGCGTCCTTCAGGCTCATCCGCGCTAAGGTCATGTCTGATCGGAATCCTTCAATCCCAGCGATCACTTTCTGTACCTCGACCGGCAGAAGGCGAGTTGCTGTATAGATATCTTGAGCTGTATTACAACGTCGCCGCTCAGCTTTAAATTGTTGTCACTAAGTAACCTTGGCGCACCCTGATCAAGTTCCTCTTCACTAAGTTCCTCTTCAAGTTCCTCCTCACTAATCGAGTGTTCACGTTTCCCGTCACTGAGTGAGTCCTCAGGTTCAGGGTCACTGTTGTCGGCACTGGTGAGGCCCTCTGCTAGAACGTTCTCAACCTTCAGGCCGTTCAGCTCCCCCCAGATGTTGGCAGCTTGTTTTTCCATCGAAGCATGATCTGATCCGCTGAGCAAGAAGCCTTGGTTAAGAAACGCCGTAAGCCATATCGTCAATATTCGACGATGAATATCGGGTTGCTCTTCAGAGTACTAAAACGACAGGAGTTTGAATCTGAGCAACGCCAGATGGTATCTCGACAAGAGAA
This sequence comes from Psilocybe cf. subviscida, assembly GCA_013368295.1. Taxonomy (NCBI): domain Eukaryota; kingdom Fungi; phylum Basidiomycota; class Agaricomycetes; order Agaricales; family Agrocybaceae; genus Psilocybe; species Psilocybe cf. subviscida. The sequence goes on along the minus strand of JAACJJ010000044.1, from coordinate 1,114,942 downwards.
CAACTGACCAGGAGTTTAAGCTTCGCTACAAATATCAGCACCCCTTTGGTACCTATAAACTTCAGGTTGCCTGTACCAGTAATTGGCGGTCGGAGCAGCGCTTCCGTGATGTGAGTATCAGCGCGTTCAATATGGCTGAGTAGACTAAAGCTAACGTGCCAAAATCCTGTAATCGTGAGACGGATGACGGATGACAACGAGCATAACTAGCATACCGTACCTTCATCGTCCTCCAGGTGACTGTTAAACAACTTTGGCACGATCTTGATGCGAAATTCGGCCAAGTCAATAAAATAGACGCCTGATCGCACTCTATCGAGCAGAAAATCGACCAGAGATGTGTGATAAAACACTATTTCCCGCCGATCGGCACTGAACTGAAGAAGCGATGTTAGGTCGGAAAGGTAGGACGGGATGTCTGTAACCGCATAGCCAAGCGCTTTGAAGACAAATGCCCTATGTGGGGTCAATGATTTGAATTGAACAAACATTTCGTCCCGAAGGCCGGTTAGAATGTGGGCTGATAGAAGATCTTTGGCTGACTCCCAGTCGCGGACGCATGAAAGAATGTGTGTGTATATAGCATCCAATGCAGCGAAAGGCGAATTGCTGATAACTGGACGGATGCCTTTCACCCGCTCGAGACTGTGGGACGGGCTTTCCGGCGATGAGGCGATATATCGCATAACAGTTGCGGCGTATATGAATTGGCCTGAAGACTTCGTGACAACTTCCTCGATATCTGCAGGCGGAGGCCAATCATTGTCCAGGGTCCACGATAGATGATGACTGTTCTTGATGATTTCGAATTGACCTGTGACCATATTTCGGATGTCGTCAGATGGGTGATAGTTATCTGCGTCCAGGAAGATATTCGTGACCGCGGATGGCAACTCGTTAAAAGCCATTATTAGATGTGGATCAGCGCGGCTGCCGATGAAGATTTTGAGCGATGAGTTCTTGACCACAGAAAGGGCGTAAAGGGCGCGCAAAAGTGACTGTTGAGTTGCTTGGTTCTCTTGGGCGCATTCATCTAGTCCATCAATGATGACCACAATTTTCCTACAGTCCTCGCAGAGGCCACGAAGGTAGTCCACGACGTGATACATAAGGTCTTTGAATTGCTGTTCCACGGATGCGTTGAATACAAGAGGTTTGTTGACGATCGTGTCTTCAACTCGCGCTTTCAATGAATCCGCATCGGGGAACAGGTCAAAGATTTGATATAAGAGCGTTGCGACGAGAGGCCTGGCATGACTGCGGGTGTCATCCGACCGGAAGAAGAAAAAGTTGACCATTGTTACGCTGCGCTCTAAGCAACGCTCCGCAATGGTTTGTGCAATGGCTGATTTCCCAGCCCCAGCAGGCCCACTCAGCCAGAATATTGGGTAATCAGAGTCCTGGTCGTCCATCCACATCTCTATGCGTGCCATGACCTCTTCACGCGTCCCTGGAAAGCACCTCACTGGGTCTGCCCGTCCCCCTGAGTTTAGGATTGCGTTTAAAGATACCGTATTATATAGAGCTTTCAGCTTTTCTGCAAGAATACATATGTAGCCATTCAACCAGTCATCTCGATTTATCCACAAGTCTGAAGGTCACGCACTCTCCCTGTCCTTGATGGATGTTATATTGCTCTGGGCTGCTACAAACGATCCGCCAGTGATGGTGATGTGCGAGGCAGATTCCATCATCTTCCCTGAGGGTAGCGAAAGGTGTGATCCATGATTCATTGCATAAGATTGTTCCTGAGGCGCGACTCAGAGATATGGAGCGGGAGGTGGAAGGTGATGATGAGTTCGATACCCTCAGAACGACTCAACGTGTCTGAGGCTGTTCACCTTCAGTGTTCCCACCCATACGGTGTCCGAGGACCGCAAGGCGGCCAAGCCGGAAGCGAGATCATTTTGATTGGCGGTCCGGTTAACACCGCGGGCATTATGCTCTATGTTTGTCGAGACATTCAAAATAAACGCCAAAGATTATCCAGATCTGTTTGTCCTGAATTCTCCAAAGATATGCAGAAGATATTTCAATGCCACTGTTCTCATTGGTTAGTTTAGAATATCTTCGCTTTGTCTCTGGGTCAATACAGGTCAAAGAATTTTCAAATATCTTTTGCCTATCTTTCGGATGTCTTGGGCAAAGATAGCGCATAATGCCCGTGGTGGAACGTGTGCGGCACTGCGGCAAACCTATCAATAAAGAGGTATGCTATGTTTGACACAGGGGGCTTCCACCGGTAATTGCCGAAAACACGACTCCCCTTCCGAAACCCCCAGGCGAGTTACGGGGTCTTTCGCCCAAGTTGCCTTTCTGAACGGTCATATAATGATGCCAACAATTTCCCAATGATGTCTAGATGTATGCAAAGTGCGGTATCGCACAGCTCGTCAATGTGTCTGGCCGAGTGGGCACTGGATATGTTCTTACAAGGGCTAGCTAGCGCAATCGAATAACTTTCATTATTGGTAGTAGCCTATTTTACAATTCAAAATCTGATATCCTGCTATCTCGACATGTATGATTTGTCTGTTGTAGCATACTTGCGGGGTACTATGTGGGGTTTCTACCACTAATTCAAGCGCAATACATAGTAGGAATGTGTTTGAGAGGACGAGAGGGGTTTGTATGGTTCGCCAAATGCACAAAAATTCCCACCCACACATATATAACTTTTCCACACATATATACAAGTCAAACCGCCAGGAAGCGTTTATTTTACGTCCCATGTAATACAGTGTATCTTATTTAGTTAATCTCAAGGATTTTTCAGCCGCGTATTCCCCAAGAGCGCAGGAACGAATGTTCGAATGGTCTACTGTACCGTGGGAAACTGGTTTGATGGCAACTTGTTATCTCTAACAATCACGTGCATTGATACTAGATGGCTCTCCTGCGCTAAAAGGTAATGGGGACCAAGGCGCATTTTACGCCGGAAATTTGGATCAATATATTAAGGGTAAATAAGCAGGTGCTCACTGGTGTTGCAGGGTAGCATGAAGCGGCAACAAGGCCGTACTTTAATTGTAGACCACAGTTATAGTGTAATTCACTCAAGCGATCAATATGACGTAGCGTTTGCACTTTAAATAGCTCACCATCAAACAAACCTACTCTTCCATGTTTTTCTCCGTCCCTCGTCACTTTATGCATAAAATGGTACATAAAAGTGGTACTACCATGCTAGGCCTTATGTATTCTAAAAAAAACGGCATTTCAAAACATGCAGCCAGTGAGCTAAACATAGAACAGTACACAATATGGTCGCTTTTTTGATGTTCAATGATTTCTCAGCTCTATAGGCAGCGTGGCTTCAAGGGAATGATATATAAAAGTTCTAATATGCTCAAGTATCTATTTTGAATCTTAATCTTTGAATTTAACAGTCATTTCAGTGCTGTTTCTGAGAGTCACAAGTACACTATTGAAGCGTCAATCCTGCGCGTTCTGCATGTGTTAAAAATATGAAACTTTGGATTCGGTCTCCTGTAGACATTGTGGTTGTGTATGAAGAGTCTCACCGTATCAGAAATTCTGTTTCGTGCTGTGTGGGGGAGGAAATCCGATGGTCAAATGTGGCGAACACAGGCGCACGTGATGAAAATGGGTGTGAAAGTCTGACCAATGATGGGTGATCTTTCCCGCGGCAGTTGCTTTTGCGCTTTTGAACACAAGTTCTGATCGAGACAAGCAGAAATAGCAATGCTGCGCCACTTATAGGCGTTTGAAAAGTGAATTAAAGTATGGGCTTTGCAAAAACAAAAACAAAAACTGTTTGTTGCTGCTTGGACCTCATGCTTCTGAGCCATGTCCATTTAGTTGCATCAGTGTTCACTTCGTCCCAAAACCCCACCAGCACCCACTGGGCACCGTTTTCAATCGCATTGATTCCGCACCGCCTTTTCAAGCGCAGTATGTAGACAATATGGGCGCGTGTGTGTAATGCAATGATTGCGCGCCCAATGCGTGCAGCGCCCGCATTCTGCGGTGCATACTCAAAATTATCGAGATATATAGTTGTAGTCAGTAATCTGATACGCAGAATATATGATTATTTGTCATTTAACTCATTTATACAAGCTTTATGCCCGTCGCTACGCGACGGAGATGCTCGCTGCGCTCGCGCTCCTGCTTCGCTCCGGACAACAGCTTGTTGTGGGCTGCGCCCCCAAACCCCCCTGGTGTCGGTGCTGCCGCACCTCCATAATGATCCATATATTGTAATAACCCATTTTAAGAAAGCTTCACAGTCTACAGATAATTTTATGTGTATCCAACTCTAAACCCATCTGCTTCCTAATTTTTTTTTGCATACACACATTTTTTGACACTTCTGTAATTTATGCACATGTATGTACAGCTTACTGAAAACAGACATACTATTGATGAGCCAGTCGCGCCCCTGACCCCATAAAACGCGATTTTTGTGATTTCCAGCAATGTCGGTACACATGGCGAACAATACGCTCGCGCACCCTCGTCACACTTACATACCCATACAGGAGCATCTTCACGATCGGCGCACCGATTATCGCATGTTCAGCATCAACATCACGCGTTCTACCTCAATTTTGCACGGTTACGATTTAGACGCCCATGATCGGCATATCAATACCCCACTCAATTCGCCATCGTTTCCAGCGATTGAACATGCGACGGATAGTTCTCGGGCAAAGGTATTCGGGCATTGTTGCTATGATGCACTGCGAGCTCTCGTCGTCGAGAAATAGCGTTATCACAGTGTTGCTGCTTTTTGGGGCAAAATCACTATTCCAGGCCTGTGCACTTTATTCTATTCAGTCCCTCTCATTTGCATTGCCAATTCGCTTTCTACCTCATACTAATTATCTACATATATGTTTCATGTTTCATATTACCATATTTGTATGGCTTTTATCTTGTCTATATACTTGAATACACAGTACCATCCCAGTCAATTGATTCACCAATTAACTTTTCGCTTTTCCCCAGTTACACTGAGCATCACATTTCCCCCTGTTTGTTCTACATTATCTCTTCATTTTACATCAAAATACCAACCAATATACATTGTTCTCGCACATACATTGAACAACCAACTTCAGTCTCGCTTGAATGCACCAAAATAATTTTCCCCATTCGCTCTGCACTGCAGCGGGCATTCAGGTACATTCTTTTACATACATCTCTCTTGGCCTCCTCACTGAATCCTCACTGAATCCTCGATCCTCACAACCTTTGCCTCTCATAGCTCTGCATTAGTAGTTTAGTCTTACCATACATATTCTGTTGTATATTACATGACTACAGCGGAGTTGGCGCATCACCGTACTCGGAAACAGTGTAAAATTTATTTTCATTTTTGAGTTGTCTCAATTTTTTTTTATTAGCCGAGAGCCAGCTCTAATGCATCTTGACTTCATGATATGTATTGCCTACTTTTGGCTTAATCAACTCCTTTTTTATCCATTTATTTGGGCAATGTGGCTGCAGTTTGTGCCCAAATAGTCCATGTCAACTGATATAGTCCCACGAATTCATAGGTTTCCTGTTTTCATGCCGACTGCAGTCTAGTCATTGAGTGCTTTGCCAGCGCTTGCCATTCACAGCGTGGGCAATTTGCTTATGCAATGAGCTTATATAATCTAATTGGCTAAGCTTTCCCCACGTTCGGTCTCTCACTATATTATAGATAACGTGCCGTAGCGTTGTTATTTCCGTTTGTCTCGATCAGAACTTGCGTTCAAAAGCGCAAAAGCAACTGCCGCGGGAAAGATCACCCATCATTGGTCAGACTTTCACACCCATTTTCATCACGTGCGCCTGTGTTCGCCACATTTGACCATCGGATTTCCTCCCCCACACAGCACGAAACAGAATTTCTGATACGGTGAGACTCTTCATACACAACCACAATGTCTATAGGAGACCGAATCCAAAGTTTCATATTTTTAACACATGCAGAACGCGCAGGATTGACGCTTCAATAGTGTACTTGTGACTCTCAGAAACAGCACTGAAATGACTGTTAAATTCAAAGATTAAGATTCAAAATAGATACTTGAGCATATTAGAACTTTTATATATCATTCCCTTGAAGCCACGCTGCCTATAGAGCTGAGAAATCATTGAACATCAAAAAAGCGACCATATTGTGTACTGTTCTATGTTTAGCTCACTGGCTGCATGTTTTGAAATGCCGTTTTTTTTAGAATACATAAGGCCTAGCATGGTAGTACCACTTTTATGTACCATTTTATGCATAAAGTGACGAGGGACGGAGAAAAACATGGAAGAGTAGGTCTGTTTGATGGTGAGCTATTCAAAGTGCAAACGGTACGTCATAGATCAATGGAAGAAAAGTGAGAAAATAACCAGTAGTCGATGCGCATTGCGAATGCATGCAATGACGCACGCGCGCCGTAATAAATTCTAGGCCTTGCAGAGCTTTACATATGCCTGCTTAGAATGAACCCGTTATACTCAGGTTGTCAAACATTGATAAGAACGTGGTACTAAATTAAAATTCTCATTGATAGCAAGTATGCTACTGCACTTACTCATGTGATCTCTCTGACCTTCACGGTTTCTGTGCAGTTTGGTTGTGAGGCCAGTATAGGCCATCGTTCAGTCAGGCCAGTTCGTTGAAATTTAATACGCAGATCTCATGGATCACGGAGATTGTGATCCCCCTTTCACATTTTAAAACAAGATCATAGGTATCATAAATCGCTATCAATGGTATTGAAAGAAAAATAGAGAGTGTAATGGGCGCGCCTAGATACAACAGCCATCAAACCGGTTTCCCACGGTACAGTGAACCATTCGAACATTCGTCCCTGCGCTCTTGGGGAATACGCGGCTGAAAAATCCTTGAGATTAACTAAATAAGATTATGCTTGTCGAAGTGGGTAAAAAGTAATGCCCATTTTTATGTCCCATACATACTTGAAAAGCATCATACACATTGTAATATATGACTCCCCAGACATTTTTCATGTGTCCGTACGCATTTTCGAGGATCCGTACACATTCTTTATATGCTCGAACACATTCTTATACATGCGAACACATTTTATAACTGTCCGTAAATTACAAAAACGAGTGCGCACCCATGTCTTAAGGGTGCGCACACATTTTTTTGCGCCCCCACACATTTTCTTGGGGTGCGTACACATTTTCTCGCACAACCCGAACACATTTCAGAGATGTGTGCAGGAAAGTGCCCCTGATGGCTGCCGACTGTGCCGACGACACCGCAGCTGCCGAGCCAGGCTGAGCCGCAAGCATGGCTTCAACAAGCTCAATTGCACTACCCAGGCTGCAGAACACACCGAATTTGGCCGAAATTGTGTATATATATTTACTCCATATATTCCTAGGTATTTGAGCGGTTATTTTATATTTCCCAGCACTTTGTAAGCATGAAAGCGTTCATGAGGAGGTCTGTCAGGCATCAAAGACGATGTCCACATGGTCACGTGTCACACCATCAATAAGCGCCCAACACAGTCACTCGGAAGTGCCAATATTCGCGCTCTACCACCCACAGCATGTACCAAAAAGCGCTTAAAACTGTATTTTATACTTAATATATGCCCTGGTTACATCCAAGTTCCAAAAATGCAACTGTTGGTTGACATCTTGAGCTTGAAATTCGATAATCTGCAGCAAATATCAAAGTAATTTATGCATGTATAAGCTGATCAATAGCCATACATGTGAACCCAGAGAGACACAGTATCAAATACAGTTTTAAGCGCTTTTTGGTACATTCTGTGAGTGGTAGAGCGCGAATATTGGCACTTCCGAATGACTGTGTTGGGCGCTTATTGATGGTGTGACACGTGACCATGTGGACTTCATCTTGATGTGCGACAGATGTCTTCAAGAGCGCTTTCCTGCTCACAGAGAGGTGGGCAACATGAAATAGTCATTCCGGTGACCAGGAATATATGGAATGAGTATATATACGAGATTTCAGCCAAATTTGGTATCTTCTGCGGCCTGGGCGATGCAATTGAGCTCGTCTGAGCCACAGTTGCGGCTCGCCTGGCTCGGCAGCTACGGCAGCATTGGCACGGCCGGCAGTCATCCATGGCACTTTCCCGCACACATTTCAGAAATGTGTTCGGGTCATGCCAGAAAATGTGTACGCACCCCAAGAAAATGTGTGGGGGTGCAAAAAAAATGTGTGCGCACCCTCAAATCATATGTGCGCTCTCATATTTTCAATTTATAGACAGTTAAAAGATGTGTTCGCTATGCTTGGCCGTCGGGGTATTTAATCCGGACACATTTATACATAAATCGCGAAGTATTTTACATAGTCCGTACATATTCATGTAGTGTCGCGAACATCAATATAAGCATTCCGAAGATATTTTACAATGTCCGAATACAAATATGAATATGCGCGCATATTAATGTGAGGCACGAAATAATTGTATGTGCCCCCGGGCACACATGTGGGGACTTGCAGACATTATTTTGTCTTCGCGCAGACATACATTTGGGTGCGCGAAAACATTTATGCTTGCGCGAAAACACTTCTGCGCTCGCCCAGACACATATGCGACAGGGGTATGCTTGGCAGCCGGACCGCCAAGGCCACGGCCGCTTATCGGAGCTCTAGGCCATACAGTAAGCCAGGCAGGTACTATGTCTGACCTATAGTTCGGACAGGACCGTCATTCGTCCAGTCACATTACGGTCACATCACCAACCTGGAATAATTCGAACTCCGCTCGCCCACCTGTCCTTCGGTCGCATTAGCTATGGGCTCTGGACAGATGTAGTGGACTCAAGTTGAACTGGCAATTTGAAAACATGGTATATAGATCTACTCTATATATCGAGGACATCGGTCTTATTATTGGTAATTACACTGATACCCTCTGTCGCCAAATTGTTGCACATCCTCTGGCAAGAATTGAGGCCTTGTGTGACGTGGGGATATCATATCTAGTTACATATCCAGAGACCAGTAGTAGTTACATCACGTACATCACTACTGGCCCACACACATGATTACATAATAAGATCAGCCTTTGTCCAGAACCACAACATCGTCAGTACCTCCGTCCCCTAGAACCTCTGCCCCGAGTCATCCGGCCGCTAGGACAGCGTTACAACCCTCTGCCTCGAGTCACCCGGCCGCTAGGACCAGCGTTACAGGACCAGAGGCCTGGGCAGCCCTCTTGATGCTGCCTCTCCCTGTCTCTGCACCTCAGGGCTTTGCCCTAGGCTGCACCCAGGACTTCCCAACCTTGCATCTGGATCCAGCGGACGCAGTGGCGCTCACCAGAAGCGTCACAATGGTGGGGGCACCGCGGATCCTCCCATAGGATGCCTTGGTTGCAGTTGTCTGACTGTAGCTGCTGACCTGTAGATCTGGTCCCCTTCCCTGGATGGCCTCCCCTCTTTCAGCTCTCACTCCTCCTTTCAGATGACCAGCCTCATTCCCCTCCCTTCCCTTCTTTCTCCTTTTCCTTCTTTCTCTCCCTCTTCACTTCAACTTGCCTTCCACTGCTCTCCCCAGCACTTTCCCATCAGCTATGCCTCAAGATACCTCCAGGACCCCCTTTAGGAACGTTCTGGAGTTGCTGGAGAAGGATTTGGACCATGGGAGATGGTTTTCAGGCTGGCAGGAGGAGAGATGGTCCATCATGGCTATGATGTGGCACCCATATCGTCGGAACGGCTGCTCGCCTTCCTACGATTCTTTGTGCGTTCGATTCCCCTACTCAGCGCGGTTCCGCCGACCCCCTGAACGTTGCGATCCGACCACCCGTTCCCGAGAACGAAGTGTATCTTTGTGGCTACACCCCAGCCGCTTTGTTTAAGGTCTACCACCGCGTATACCCAACGCCTCGCGACGATCTGCATATCCCCAGATTCGTGCGAACGACCTCTTTCGAACGATACCGGTTTCGACCCGATCCGACGTCATTTCGGCGTGTCCCAGCGAGTTCTCCTCCTGGTGATCCCAATGACTTTGGTCATCTATCTCGACGGTTTCGGAACCTTTCGGCGAGATTTCTTCCGCGCTCATTCCGCCTTTATGGCCCGGTTCCAACGAGCCCAAGCACGTCCAATTCGGTCCCGCCGTTACGAAGCTACATGCTCATCTCTGCTGATACTGCCTCTTCCCAGTGTTTGGGGCATATCTTCGCGAATTCTGGTCGCCTCGCGCCCTCCCACACACCGATCGATCCGCATTGATGCCACCTTTCGAACGGTGCCTCATACGCGCGGTTTCGACGTCGTTTCGGTGCGTCCCAGCGAGTTCTCTTCAGACCTCCTGGTGATCCCAATGACTGTGGCGCGTTATCTCGACCATTTCGCCACCTTTCGGCGAGATTTCTTCTACAGCATCACCGCGCTTGTAACCCGGTTCCAACGAGCCCTCTCGAGTCCAATTTGGCCCAGCCGTTAGCGAGCTCTTAGCCCTTCTTCGCCGGTGTCACCTCTACCCAGTGTTTGTGGCACACCTTCGCGAAATTTGGTCCTTCCTCGCCATACCGCACATTGGCAGCTGCGCCCTGACGTCCTCTTTCGAACGACTCCTCTTGCGCGCGGTTTCGACGTCGTTTCGGCGTGTCCCAGCGAGTTCTCCTCAGACCTCCTGGTGATCCCAATGACTATGGCGCGTTATCTCGACCATTTCGCTTTCCTTTGGCGAGATTTCTTTTGCGGCTTATTTGCGTTTGCAACCCGGTTCTAACGAGCCCTTTCACGCTCGATTTGGTCCCGCCGACGGCGAGTTCTCAATATATCTCAGCTGGTACAGCCCCTTTCCCTTGTTTGGGGCATATCTTCACCAATTTCGGTCGCCACGCGCTCGTATGCATACTGGCAGCTTCACATTGACGCCCTCTTTCGAGCGGTGCCTCTCGCGCGCGGTTTCGACGTCATTTCGGCGTACCCCAGATCTCTTTCTGGTGATCCCTGTGACTTTATGCGCGTTATCTCAACCATTTCGCGTCAGTTCCGCGAGATTCTTTGTGCTGCCGACTCGCTCTTTCGACGCGCTTCTAACGACCCCTTACGCGTGGAGATTGGACCAGCCGTTCTGGAGAACGACACCAAATTCGGCCCAGAACCTCCTTTGCTACGCTTATTCCCACGCTCCGCTATCCTCGGACTTGGACCGTGCTGCTCAACCACTCTCACGGAGTTAGGAACCACTCTCTCTTGGGAAATCAAACCTCACGCACATCTGGGTGTTCCCCTTATGCCACTCTCACCATCTCACTATCATGTCTGCCTTTCTACTCTGCTTAATTGCGGAAACCTCAACACTCATTCAGTCCGACCTTCCTTCACCAGGTCTTGTGCTCTTGCTACCTTAGGACTTGTGTCGGAGACAGTGGAATGACGTATGTCAGCTACGACCTGCTCTTGCTGGCATACCCGCTTCATGCGGAAAACCCAACTTCTTTCTCTCTTTCTTCTTCAAGCCCAGCTGCAGTGTTTCAATTCAGGACGTATCCCAGGCGTTCAGCCTTTTCTTAGGATTTGGACTTCTGTGTCGTACTGACTGCAGGCACTGCCGCTGTATCTGGCACTCCTGCAGTGATTGGTCCGGTGCTAAATGCACGTCATGTTCACTCTGGGGGGCACTTCCTCTCAGACTTTTCCACACGTCCACACCTTTCCTTGTCACTGCTCTTGCTGCTGGGTGTTTATAAGGGAGTGAGAACTTCCTTGGCCCTTATTGCTACAGGACCTCAACTAGCCTCCGACTTTTGGAACATTGCCCAAATTGCCAATTTTTTTTCTCACCACTGCACTGCTTCCACTTCCTCTGCACCACTGGACTCCTCTGCCTTATCTTGAACGGTCCTCTGGTGTACTTATTTTGCTGCACATTCTCAGATCATCTCAGCTTCCACCTCATGATCTGGTCTGCACAGCAAAAGAAGTGGGGGGCAGGGGGTGGGGGTAGGAGGGTGCCTAGGGAGGTGTCCCCCTGGGGGAGACTCCCTCCACCATCATACCCCTCTCTGTGGATCTCCTGAGTATCCCCCTCCATGCTATGGAGCCACTCCTGCCTTGGAGACCTTTAGGTCTGCAGGAGTCCCCCCTGGATCTCTGGAGATAGAGGCCATAAGGCTCTGCCTTCCCTCTCCCACAGAGCATTGGGTTCCCTCTGGGTCCCACAGCCCCCTTGGGCTATCCTGTTAGGGATTGCCCTTCTTGCTAGAGCAAGTCATGCAGCTCAGACTGTCTAGGCTGAGATGCTAAAATTGGTACAATTTTTTTTCTCTTTTCTTTGGGTTTATTTCCATTCTAGTTGTTGCTATAATTTCTTCCTTTAGCATACTGGGGGGCCATTGTGACTTCTACCTGCTCCCTTCAACCTTTTTGCTCTCCTTTTTTCACTACATGCATTGTCTATGCACCACATTCCTTTATTATTCCATATTAACTGGCATTTGCTAACCTTCTGCTTGTGATTGTTTTGCTTATTTGCACTACTACATGCCCTCTAGACATGTGGGGGGCTCTGTGACGTGGGGATATCATATCTAGTTACATATCCAGAGACCAGTAGTAGTTACATCACGTACATCACTACTGGCCCACACACATGATTACATAATAAGATCAGCCTTTGTCCAGAACCACAACATCGTCAGTACCTCCGTCCCCTAGAACCTCTGCCCCGAGTCATCCGGCCGCTAGGACAGCGTTACAACCCTCTGCCTCGAGTCACCCGGCCGCTAGGACCAGCGTTACAGGACCAGAGGCCTGGGCAGCCCTCTTGATGCTGCCTCTCCCTGTCTCTGCACCTCAGGGCTTTGCCCTAGGCTGCACCCAGGACTTCCCAACCTTGCATCTGGATCCAGCGGACGCAGTGGCGCTCACCAGAAGCGTCACACCTTGGGTAAGTTCATGTTCGTGTGAGTTGTTTCAGAATTCGACCGAAGAGCGTACTCTTACGGATCTGTCGTGGAATAAAAGCAGTGTAGAATTGAATCTTCAATGAACACAAGGAAGACATACCCCCTTTGCTGCTGCAGCGTGAGAATAAGTCTTATATCTACTCGCAACAATGCCATCAATTGCTTCTTGAATCAAATTCTCGTAGTCGGAGTCATTGGACCTTCGATTACGATGGCAAGTTGTTGTGCGAGGTTTTCGTTGAGCGGGCATATTCGAGGATTGCTGAAAACGACGAATTAGGCGCGACGCGATCGAATGCGGGGTTCGATGACTTTCGATGACTGACGTCACCAGTTGATGCCACTTCGAGCCCCGCCCGGCACATTGTCACCAGCGTGACGAATTGCCTTTTTTTACCAACCTCAAAACGCCCATTTCCGCACAAAAAAAAGCCGTAGCCATAACGAATGAGTACTATGGGCCTCTTGTACAGAATTTGAGAGCAATACGGCAAGTACTTTGAGAGATATAAGCGGTGGACGAATGATGGTCCTGTCCGAACTATAGGTCAAACATAGTACCACTAAGGTACACAGAGCTCCTACAGCATTAAAACTCCTATTAAAAACACTATTGAGTGTACATACGCCTATCTACCAAGCTAGGTACGTTAACCGTTCATCCAAAGCATTGTATTTTGCGTAGTTGAACCCCTTGGGCACTTGAATTGACAGCATCACATGATAGTCATTGGCGTAAGTATTGTGCAATATAGCCTCACAGAATGAAGCGGTGCTTTTTAAACACACATATTATTAGATTTGAAGGTCTCCTGTACCTATTTAAATTGACCATGTACCTTAGTGGTACATGCCTGGCCTGCTGTGTGGCCTGTAATGCGTCGAACCGTAATATTGATCGCTTTAGAGCTCCGATAAGCGGCCGTGGCCTTGGCGGTCCGGCTGCCAAGCATACCCCTGTCGCATATGTGTCTGGGCGAGCGCAGAAGTGTTTTCGCGCAAGCATAAATGTTTTCGCGCACCCAAATGTATGTCTGCGCGAAGACAAAATAATGTCTGCAAGTCCCCACATGTGTGCCCGGGGGCACATACAATTATTTCGTGCCTCACATTAATATGCGCGCATATTCATATTTGTATTCGGACATTGTAAAATATCTTCGGAATGCTTATATTGATGTTCGCGACACTACATGAATATGTACGGACTATGTAAAATACTTCGCGATTTATGTATAAATGTGTCCGGATTAAATACCCAGACGGCCAAGCATTATGCTTGTCGAAGTGGGTAAAAAGTATCACACTTTTTATGACCGCATACATTTATTAGACGTACCTCATACAGTGCAATATAGCGTCGTGTAGACTGTCTTTGTGCCCCTATACACATTTTTTATGGTCAGTACACATTATTTTGTGCTGCACACACATATTTTTGCGTACGCACACATTTTTTGGGTGCCCATAGACTGCAAAATGGCGTCCGCATACTTATTTTCTGGGTCCGTACACTTGATTTTGCACCCCCACACTTTTTTTGGCGTCCGCACACATTCTATTGCCCAACTCACACTTATTTCCAATGTGTGTGCGTAAAAGCGCTGCCGGCTGTGCCAAGGGCGCCGCATTCTGCCGCGCTAGGCTGAGCTGCAACTGTGGCTCAGATGAGCTCAATTGCACCACCCAGCACCCAGAACATACCAAATTTCGCTGAAACTCGGCATATGTACTCTATACATACATATCTACACGCCCAATGCAAAAGTTCTCATTGCCCTGCCGTCCTGAGGCCTAAAGGCACTGATGAAGGTGCATTTGATGGTATTGAGACACGCTTGGTATGGTCACATGACTCGCTTAAAATAGACGCCCAATGCTCGGAAAGCCTACTATTTACACTCTGCCGGTCGCAGCATGTACCACTAAGCTCTACAAACTATATATTCTGGTATATCAATGTCGTAGTTAAATTTATAACACAGAAATACGGGAGCTGGTTCATTTTAAGATACAGATAATGCGGCCTCATTAATTGCACCTTGCAGCACAGAATCAGAAGTGTAGTAATCACGCTATTTCTGTATCTTAAAATGAACCAGCTCCCGTATTTCTGTGTTATAAATTTAACTACGACATTGATATACCAGAATATATAGTTTGTAGAGCTTAGTGGTACATGCTGCGACCGGCAGAGTGTAAATAGTAGGCTTTCCGAGCATTGGGCGTCTATTTTAAGCGAGTCATGTGACCATACCAAGCGTGTCTCAATACCATCAAATGCACCTTCATCAGTGCCTTTAGGCCTCAGGACGGCAGGGCAATGAGAACTTTTGCATTGGGCGTGTAGATATGTATGTATAGAGTACATATGCCGAGTTTCAGCGAAATTTGGTATGTTCTGGGTGCTGGGTGGTGCAATTGAGCTCATCTGAGCCACAGTTGCAGCTCAGCCTAGCGCGGCAGAATGCGGCGCCCTTGGCACAGCCGGCAGCGCTTTTACGCACACACATTGGAAATAAGTGTGAGTTGGGCAATAGAATGTGTGCGGACGCCAAAAAAAGTGTGGGGGTGCAAAATCAAGTGTACGGACCCAGAAAATAAGTATGCGGACGCCATTTTGCAGTCTATGGGCACCCAAAAAATGTGTGCGTACGCAAAAATATGTGTGTGCAGCACAAAATAATGTGTACTGACCATAAAAAATGTGTATAGGGGCACAAAGACAGTCTACACGACGCTATATTGCACTGTATGAGGTACGTCTAATAAATGTATGCGGTCATAAAAAGTGTGATACTTTTTACCCACTTCGACAAGCATAAAGCATACTCATGTAGTATTGCGCACATAGATATAAGTATCCCACACATTTTACCATGCCCGAACACAAATTTTAGTGTGCGCGCACAGTTAAAGTAAATTTGAACACACTTATATGAGCTGCGAAATAATTTAACATACATTTGTGTGCGCGAAAACACTTTTGCACGCGGGCAGACTCCAGATACATATGTGATAGGGGAATGCTTGGCAGCTGGCGTGCCAAGGCGACGGCCGCTTATCGGAGCTCTAAATCGATCAATACGACTCCGAGAGTCGGACGCATTTTAGGCCGTATAGTAGGCCAGGCATGTACCACTGAAGTACATGGCCCATCTTATTGGATGCAGTAGAACTTCGAGGTTCAGCGCTTCAGCTTTAATACTACGTATTTTTAAGAGCATCGCTTCCTCCTCTGATGCCCAATTGCAAAATACTTACGATAGGGGGCAAATCACAAAATATCACGTGATGCTCTCAATTTAAGCGCCCAAGGGATTTGGTCACGCAAAATACAGCCATAAATTGATTTGGATGCATATCTAAGATACGAGACGTGGTATATAGGTGCATATACAGCCAATATTGGCTATGTAGGAGCCCCACAGGCATAGGACGGGTGGCATTCAAATACCTTCTGCACGACTTTGGCAGATACAGAACAACGAAACAGAGAAAGTCTTTGGCAGGTCTTTTGAACGTCTTCCAAAAAATAGAGTCCAATGCCCGCGGTGACAGCGGTATATCGGCCAAGGAGCCTTGATGGTGGTGCTTTGAAGCCATCCAATAGATGATCTACGCTCTAGTAAATAGTAATTATATCGTTTAAAGCTTGAAATGCGGTGTGAACTGTGCACGAAAATCGGCGATTCCCCAGTAAGCCAAGAACCCGGGAAAAGCCGGCAATTCAAACGTGATTTTGCTGATGCCAAGCTAGCTTAAAGCTTTTAACACCTTTGGACTCAGGCGCGCTCTCCGTTACGATCTCATCATAGGTCATATATAGGAGATACCAACACCAAAATGCGCCACCTATTCTCCCATCTCAAGCCTCTGAATTTCTGGCCAGGAGAATGGAGAGAAGTGTTAGTCATGCAAAGCTGCGCTATTCCAGAGGACCGTAACCAGTTGGGCGATGCCGAACTTCTGCTAAATTTAGCCGATGGTTGCTTTGTCAGCGATCCATCAGACCTTGCCTGAATTGCGTCTGCCCCGAGCATCCCTAGTAACCTCAGCCTGAAGGGTGCCAATAAATCTCACTCCTTGCCCCCCTTGACTTGCCCTTGTTTTCGCAATTCGGCCCCTTCCTATCAGTGCACTACATTCAATTCCCTGCTGGTGTCCGTGGCGAAAGTCTGATACCATCCAGATCCATCTAGGCCTGGTTTTCATATTCGTGAATCATCCATGCTCCTTTCCCCAACGTAAGCACTTGTCTACTTTCCCGTTGGCCGTACGTCTTACAGTTAATCATGCGTAAACTTCCCAACAGCTCTCCAAATGCCATGCTCACAAGCAGCAGCAAGTTCTGGGCGAGACTATCCAGACCGAGCCTAACCCTCGTGTTCGCGGGCGTTGCAACCCAAAAATCAGTGAGTAACACCGTCCATAGTCGCTGGTGTCACATTGATTAGTGCTTTTCAACAGATACCCGCTACCTTTGCGGTACGCTCGACTGCTCCCTCACATCTCAATCCGTCCTCACACCGTTGTAGAAACTCATGGCTGTTGCCAGGGATTGGGCTAAGCCACCCGGAGACGCCGTATTTGACCTTCGCGTTCCTGTGGAGTATGCATCAAGACAGGCCGCTGTGGGTGGTATCTATACCTTGAAAGTTTTGTTCATTAACCTTCTTGTCAGCGGCTTGCGATTGGCAACTATGTCTATGTACGAGCCTACGACCCAATGGCCACACATCTGTATATATTGACTCAATCTAACAGCTTACAGGTGAAGACTCTTATCAAGTCAGTATTTCGGGAGTCCAAAACCTGCGCGTCGAGATTGTGACAGATGCTCTGTACGTCCATTCCCCTGCTTCTCGTGATGGACGTTACTGACCTTAACCAATAGCCCGCCTCCGTAGGCACCAAGCTGTTACTGTTAATTTGGCACCCTCTGATGTCTACGCAGCCTGCCGGTTCTGGAGATGCCTGGGACATTCAACCTGGAGCTGACCGTGGGGCAGAACGTTGCTCTCGACGTCAAAATCTATTCCAACAAGTTGGACATGTCCCGAATGAAAGGTAACATTCTTATCGATGGAACATTCTTGGGAAAGTTAGAAATCACTCACTCTGGAGATGCCCACACTATGGAATTCGGTGGAACTTCCCTTTCTCCTGGACAAGAGTATAACCCTGATCTCAATACTTACGTCATGACCAAGCCCGCTGTTGTCACCAAACCGGCCACAGCAAAATGTCATTTGACTTTCTCATCGCTAGCCATCCAAAAATGCGTTGTTGTTTTGACATTCTCACCTCTCTGGCAGTTGGGTGTCGCATGGCCATTTCCAGAACACCATGATATCAACAACACGTCAGGAGTCAGTTCGGCGAAGTACATCCTGCAAGTACATCCAGGAGGTGCAGTTGAACATCCTGAAAGCAAAATGGTGTCTAGTGCACTGTATTACGAAGCCATGTAATTGTTTTCCATTTTACTCCAGGCTTCCATGTTGTCTGACGCAAGATAGCCCCAATTTCTCGATGATGGATACAAATGACCTGGTTTCTCCCTGGAATGGATTCGCTATGCCTCTGCTTGATTTTTTACGCCATCTCACGAATGTACTCGATACTCTGGGAATGTCATTGCATGCACGGACAGCATTCATAAAGTAAGAGCATTTATCCTACGACGTGGCCATTTTCTGAACCGTTCGACCCCTTCAGTAACAGTGTTTCGGCATTTTCTGCTCACAAAAGCATTGCCTATAGGTTTTTGTCACCCAGTAAAATCGCCGCCGCCGTTGACATCACTGTAACAAGTGGTACTCATACCTCCGTCACTCGACTATTCCTCATTTTCCGGGGAATAAGCGATAATGAAATGGGCATGTTTGCTGGAGCTGGGGAGAAAGAAGCTACGGCGCACAACTGGAGAGGAGTCGTCGGATGGACTGAACACTCGAAGGATCCGGAACACTTCCATGTTTTTGAAACTTCAGTCCTGGAAATCGTAACCATGGCGGAGGCTAGAGCTGCGGCCGCTATTTCATGAATTCAATGACCATATTTGCCATTATAACCCCCACGTCACAACTGCTCCCCTCTCGTATTTCTCCATCGACGCCCGTGATTTTACTGTAGATTTGTGACGTAGGTGCGCTTTGTGTCTTGGGATGTTCTCTCTAGTGGCTTATGATTCTCGACAAAGACTTCGATTGATGGTCAATATACCCATTTCCGTTGATTGACTTTCGTTATGTATACATAATTTACATGGGGCGCAGAATTGACCTTCCCTTCAATACCCGCCAAAACTGTACCTGTAATGTGAGCAAATATCCCACAGCTGGTTGCTGCTATTCTTTACCAATGTGCTTCCAATAAATGTATACCAGATCCTGCAATTGCACAATGCAAAACATGTCGTTCATTTCTCGGACGTCCAATGAGATATGTATACTACGGAATCCGAAGTCGGCGTTCTACGATATGTCGCCCCTGATATCACGGGCGACGAAAGCGCGCTACTCGCAATTTTTGATAGTGCTTCACGCAACCGACACTGGTTGCTACCAAGGGTAATACACAGGAAGGTGCGCAAAGATGTGGAGTTTAGCGCCTTACAACATAAGGCGCACATCGACGCGTGAGCACGCCCGAGAGGCTCACCACGTCAGTATCTGCAAGCAATGCCGTTGTGATGCATGTAAAAATGCCCCGCTTTGTGTATTTACATCCAATTTTCGTGGGTTTGGGCGGTTGCAATGGCGTTGGAGCTGCCAATCATAGCAAGCCGATTAGATTAGATGTCACCAGTAAATATAGAGTGGCCCCATGTTTGCAGCATGTTTGAAATGCCAGTGTTCACCGTCCTTGCAAACGCCCTACTTTACCTGGTACCACAGACGACGCCATGCCTCCAGCGCTTCCCATCGAAATCTGCTGCTCCATCATTCAAAGCGTCGATGCGGTTGAAGACCTCCTCGATCTTTCCCTGTGTTGCTCTGCCTTCCGCGAAGAGGCACAGCGACTGTTATTTCGTCACCCAAGCACCCCTACCCATAGAGATCAGATGCTCTTCATCCTTGCTATATGCACCGCGCCTGAGCGCCTTGGTCCACTCGTGCACACATACACGATGGAGTACAATCCGGGTCCTGGAGCCGATGTTGGACAGGAAGCGACGTTCATTGCTTTTGCGATAAGTGCAATGTCCAATCTCAAGCAGATAGAGCATTGCGCTTCAACAATCATGCCCCTCAAGATCTATAATAACTGCAAGGCATCATTGGACTCTTTCAACTACTACAGAGATTCGAAAGCAAGCCCAGACATATCGTCCCTCGTCTACGACGTGCTCCCGAACCAGCCTTCCCTTACACACATGATCATCGAATGCTCTGGCAGAGTTAAGATCGACTCCAAAATGATGAAAGACGCAGCGGACTTATGTCCCAGTCTGGTGTCACTCAGCGTGAGTAGTCGCGCCATCGGGAAGCTGCTCCTTCAGCGGAAGAAATACCTTCAATCACTGCAGTGGATGGCAGGAACATCGACACCTGGCACCTGCATGACAGTTGCCCAATATAACCACCTCAACTATCTCATGATGACGATTGTGATGCGTCGTCTCAAGACCTCATTTTCCCAGCACCTCAGCTCGCTGGTTCTTCTGGAGCTTTGCTTCGCTTCAAGTTGGGCCGATGACATCCTCATTGCCGAAGTAAGTGCCCGATGCAGCCGTAAAATTTGGGTTTTTTTAACTGTCTGATTAGATCCAGTTCATTGCGCACATTCCACTGCTTCAATATCTGATTATCTATGGAGGAAATTTGGCGACCATCGAATCACTCGAAAATGGCCAGCAAATGGCGTGTCCGGAAGTCGCTCTGAGCGCGTTCAGAATGCGAAGCACCCTGAAGCATATCGATCTGGGATCTATGCGCGAGCGTCCTACAACCTATCGCAGGGTATTCGCTCCGCCGAGCGAAGGGGGTTTAGTTCAAATCCGAGTTGTCTCCTCGAAAGAGGTGGATGCATTTAGGATCAAGTACTCTCTGCGCTGATACTCTCTCGCTACTGTCGCTCTACTCTACCTTCGCGAGATCTTGGCCAACTTGTAGTTCTTTGCATCCTCTTCACACCTGCTTCAATTCGTAGTTATACTTCAAGTACTTCGAATCAGGCATAATCCAACTACATCCGCTCTCCACTTCCCCCTTGAACTGTTGTGGACAACAAATTGTAGAAGTCCGCACATCCAACGTGAGTGACGGTATGGCCCATTGTACATTGGTGACATCTGGATCATTGGACATGGGGCATTCACGACGAATTGACTGGGATTCAACGCTTGCGACTCTAACGCCACTATCGTCAAAAGCAATAGCTTTGGCAGGAATATCTCGAGCTTCCACTCCAGCTGCCCTGAACTGCAATCCCGCATACCTCACCGCCTCAGCGTGAATAAGTTCTGCCTCAATGCGCGCTGTATCGGCCCCCAGTCACGTAGCGGCGGCTGCGTCATCCCACACATATATCTCCTCAGCTTTCGCGGCACAAGGGTCTATTCGAGCGCTTAGAATCTTTCACCGCACGTCGGCCACCTCCGCGCAAGCAGCGCGTGCCTCTTCGAAGACAGCCTTTGCTTCTCGCAGTGCAGCCCCAGCGATAGTGTGCTCAAATACCTCGAGCAGGTACAAACCTTTCTCAGCATGGCTGGAAGGTGACGGACTAGAGACACGAACTTGATCAAGGCAACTCTGAGAGACAACTTGAAGCTTGAAGGTTGTAGCAACCTTCTGGAGGACAGAGCGGAGTTTAGATTTACACTCCGCTTGACTTCAATCAGCTGATTTCTGGGCCGTGCCGCAGCCCACTCGCCTCCCAGTGCGTTTTGTACAAATTCTCTAACACTTGTCCAACGCTGCGCAGTCATATATTCATGGATTCTATCGGTATTTAAAGGATGTAATTTTGGTTTACAATTGGTTAAAGAGGCTGGCACTGATGATACCCCGCTAACTGAACAGCGATTGCCGGTGGTTCCTTGACTGCCGAATGCGGCACACAGTCGCGAGAGCGCCCGTACTATGTCTGACCCGAACATTGAACAGGACCATCTTTCGTCCAGTCACATCAAAGTCACATCACTTGTCTCCTCATAATTCAAACCCCGCTCACTCTCTCATTCGGTCCACCTGCGAATGGACACTCGGCCAACGTTTGTCCACCAAAAAGTTCAATTACGATTAGTGTTAATATAGGATAAATATCTAGAGGCTAGAATGAGAGAAATGGGGTAGTCTAGTTAGAGTATGAGTAATGTTGATGATAAGTGTAAGGGTGACCCATATAACCGTGTTGTTGATTTGGAGCGTGCTCTGGATTGAAGTGAGGTTGCATGATCGGTGGATAGAAGGGATGCTGTTGGCCAAATGCAGCATTATTGAGATATGCAGGCTGCCCCGAAGCAAAACTGCCCGGGCCCCTATTCAAATTTGATGGTCCAGGCTGCGGAACAGGTGGTGTTGGAGTCATGTAATACTCGCTCTCACCTTCGGAGTCCGTCTCCTCGTCGACTATCTCCCGAGTTTCTTGGACTGTTTTCCGCCGACGAACGACATCAAAACAGACCTTTGTACCGTTCATTAGTCTTGAGCTCTGGGGCATTTTCGAACTTGGCTTCAATCCGCGCGGTGATTTCCTTCTTGTCACCTTGATCGGCCAGACCAAGTGCAAGTGCTAATGCTCGAAGATCATCCTTCTTGTAGGATGACAGGCGACCGGAAAATTTGCGATTTGCTGCATCATCAGCTACGCGCCGTGCTGTCTGCACATTGGTTTCTTCATTTCGTCGGGTTTTCTCTGCGTCGGCTTGTTCACGTTCTTGCTGCTCAAGATCTTGTTGATCATATATGTCTTGAAGCTCGCGCGAAGTAACAAACCGCGCCTTGATTTTGTTTGAGCCTCGTTCGCGCTTCTTTGTGGCATTTTGAAGTTGAGATCGCGTATCATCGAGCTCCTGTCGTATTGAGGTGCAGTGTGCATTTGCAGCGTTCAGTTGGGTTGCTGTAAATGTAAGTGCCCGATAAGCGCCCGTCAATTGCTGTCGAAGTGATCTCAACTCTGTTAAACATTCATCGGGCGTGAGATGTTTGTCTTCTTCCAGACTGACCCCTTTTGGGGGGCTCATGGAGAAGTTCTGGAGATATGGAGTGGACGAGCGTGTGGAGTGCGCGATTTTATTGTCAATGCTTGAGAGCGATGAAATCAAGCCGGATCTGGGTTGAGATGATGGAGTAGATGGGTTGTTGGTCTCGCTTTCTGGCTGTACGGAGTCGTCGGCGCTGGCATCCATCATGGAACCATCTGACTCTTGTTCATAATCTGAGTCAGATTCCGCATCTGATGGTACAAAAGGTGATGATGACCGTAATTCGAGAGGGTAACTGTCTGGCACATTTGCATAAGCAGACGTTGCACGGCTAGGAGCAAAGTCATCGTCGGTGAAGATATCCCGGTTTGCTGGGAAGATCCCAGTGTTCTTGAAGGCTTTTGCAATCGTCTCTTTATCCATGGCTTTTCGAGTTGCGTGGACGTAGGCGGGGATCACGGTGTATCGATTAATCTTCCTCCGTACTTTCTGCCCTTTTGAACAGTCGGCTTGCCAGTGACGCTGAACTTGATGGAAAATTCCAACATCCAGTGGCTGCAGCTTATGGGTAGTTTTCGAAGGGAAGCAGAACAGAACCACCTCGATATTTTTGCTGTCTAGATATTTGTATACAGTGCGCTTCATGTTGAGGGTTTCATGTGTTTCGTGACCCTCCATAAATAATACGATTGGTTTTGCGTTGTCGACACGCTGTTCTTTTGCCCATGGAATAAAATTTGTGTCGAGCCATCGTTCAGCATTGACACTGTCAGTCCAACCTGACTCTGACATATACAGACTTCAATAGTGAGTGAGTAAATGTGTAGAGAAAATGAAATATAGAAGATACACTTTACCTGCCCCACTCATGTACTTGAATTTTTTTCCGGACATCTGGGTATGGCCCATTTTGAAGACAAAATGACGGAGGAACAATGCTTCCTGCAGCTGAGACGCATTCGAGAATTGTAACGAGCTCTAGATTATCATCTTTCATGAGATAGCGATGTTTTGAGCTTTTCAAAAAGTAATGTTTTCGGCTATCCTTGCCACGACCACCACCCATCTGGATCCCCTTCTCGTCCCAGTTCCAGATATGTTCTGGTGGTATTCCTCCATGTTTATTGTTTAGGCTCTCCCACTTGTCAAAGAAATCCATAACGACGCCGCGGTTGAAGTGATTAGCACGCTTGGGGTCAAGGCTTGTGGCCTTATATGCATCAATTTCGGGATGTCGCCTTTCGAACTTCTTGTGCCACGAGGAGCCGACTTGCTTGCCCGAAATAAGTTCTGCTTGTGCTCGCAGATCTTCAGGAGTCCATGGGTCAAGGCACAAAAGAGCGCCAAAGAGAATCCAAGGGCACAAACCCCCATATACCACGATGTCGTTCAAGTCCCAGAGAAGCCCAAGATCCAGCGCCCAGTCGCCTAGTGACGCGTGAAGGGCACACCAATCCAGCAGAATGCCCTCTTCCTCCGGAGTCAATAGCTGTCTTCGTGCAGAAGCCTCTTGCCAGGAAGAATGGCGGTTCCTTGCACGTCCGAGGAGGGTGCTTTTCGGGATCTAATAAAGTTCGGAGGTATATACACTCAGCTCTATGTGGCATAAAAAGGTAGACATACTTTTGTTGCTGCGGCTGCTTGAGTGTAGCTCGGATAGACCCCTTGAGCAACACTGTTAATTGTTTCCTGGATCAGGTCTTCGTATTCAGGATCATTAGATCGTCTGTGACTGTGGCGAGTTGTTGTGCGACGTTTTCGTTGAGCGGGCAGGGGGTGAAAAAGCTTCAGAATGTTGTTGAACGCGACGACCAACGCGACGAAAATTAGCTCGACGCGTTTGCGACGCGTCCGAATAAGGGGCGATCACTGACGTCAGTGTCTGATGCCGCTTCAGACTCCGTCGGCACCTTGTCACCGACGTGACGACTTTCCATTTTCAATCATCCTCAGAACGCCCATTTATGGGCGGAAAAAATTGCACGGTCGTATTCTAGAGGCTCTATAGACCATATATGCAAGTTTGGGAGCGTCAGAACGTTTATCTGACGAGATATAAGCGGTGGACGAATGATGGTCCTGTTCAATGTTCGGGTCAGACATAGTATGGGTAATCGGGGCACTCCGCTTAGTTCCCAGTTGTTCAGTACACATCATCTATAGAGCTTGGAGCGGGCATGAGTCAGGCCAAACTTTATTTCGGCCAACACCTCCCAGCTTATCTTTCAACAATTTGTCTGCAGCTCTTCAGGCGAAGTGTGTCTTTTTGTGTACACCAACCGTCTGAAAAGCTTGTACATGTAATGGGTTGAGCTCTGAGGGAATGGTAGTACTCTATATTTGATCTCACGCCCTTTGTGAGTTGCGAGATCGACGCAGCGGTTATACACCAACGAACGCGTTTCGCCAACGTGATGGGCCATTCTACGCCACAACCACGCCGCACTCTTGCAGCAGTGAGAAGGCCATAAACGCGGCTCGGGCACCTTCATCGCCACATGTTCCGAGGTTTCGCCGATCTAATCGTCACGTCTCCAACTGCGAGCTGGTCGCATAGCATGTCCGTGGTGCAAAAGTATTAATTTATATGAAGCAGCCTCCAGGACATGGCAGGGCGCAATTGTCAATGAAGACATATTTCGATTTTGACGACGATTTATCAACGTAGTGCAGACAATCATGGTGTCTAATGCTTGATGAGTATTTTTAAGGCTGGTGCAGCCGTTTGACGTCCGTTAACGTTAGGACGTTACTCTTGAAACCCTTTTTTATAGTAAAATACGTATGTTTTTGCGAGGACACCCGTCCGAACCCGCCTTTACATTGTCAGCTCGAGTATAAGAAACGCAATGCATCGAAACTCTCTCGCGAGCCGAAAGCGTCGTTGCACAACGAGGCTGCCGCACCCTGGCTCGCCATCAATGGGGGGGCGCCATTACAAAGACACCGCTTTTTCGGCCTCCTCTGGTCTGTTACTGCCGTCTTTGTTGAGAGCTAACTGACATCTCTGCAACTCGGCTGTATGTTATGCACGAAGCTGAGCTTCTAATCACAAATCTGTCAAATGTATGTAACCCTCAATTGTCCAATAACCATATATGGAGCGAACGATATCACCCGGGGCTGTGTTGTGGGCCTCTGAAAGGGTATTCGGTGTGTCTGTGGACACGACCTGACACGCCCTCCTCGAGAAACCTGGCTGGAGGCTGGAGTCAGAGGTGTCACAACATTCAAGCGCCCGATTGTGGTGGGGGACACGCGTAGATCTGCATTCACGGCATGTCACCGGGGGCATTTAGACTATCACGACCACCATTGTGTGCACCTACAAAAGCCTCATTGTTCTCTGGACAAAGCATTCACAGCACCCCATTTCCAAGTACGCAACAAGGACTACTCGCCCGCAGCCCTTCAGCGTCCGCACAACCAGCACAAACTCTCCGCCATGTACCCTAGTGTACAATCTTCCCCCGACTTTGCCAGCTACGTGCCTGCAGTCGGCCTCGGCCTCCTCGACGAGGATCTTGCTGCTCTGTTCTCCTCCACGCACCCAGACGCCCAGTTCACTGGGTTCACGCCGGACCCTATCGAAGTAGACCTCTTCAGCAACTATTTTCAAGGTCAAACCGATCATACAATCACCTCGACAGTTTGGCCATCTTTCGGGTCCTTCCCCTCCCTCTCTCCAGCTCCGGAGCCATCTTCGACGCCCTCTCTGCTGGAATCAATGTTATGGCCGTATTCGTCAGCTTTCTTTACCGAGCCGCTGTCCTATACTCTTCCGCCTCATCATATGCCCGCATCATGTACCTCGATGCCTTTATCCATGGCACCAACTCCGACATCTTGCTGTGCCCCATCGTACTCATCTCAATCGTCGAGCGAGCAACTCTGGACCGATCAGGTCACCTCAACTGGATTCCGCGACATAACGACACTCACCCAAGCCTCTGCACTGGTTGAACCTGACCCTGTGTGGACGTACAGAGAGGAAGAAGTTTGCGCTACGGGCTCGAGTACGTCTCCGCATATAATCGCTGATCCGATTGGCTAACTCGTAGATGACTCTCCATAGACGCATATATGCCCTCCGCAGGCTCCTACGAGTCCTCACCGACGCCATCCTTGGCTTACAGCCCACAAAGCTCGCCGTCAGCGAGTTCTTTGACCCCTCCGACGCCACCCAGTTATAGCGAGCCGTCGCTCGGTACCTCGCATCAAGATCACCTGTCAAGTCATAGCTACGGGCCCATCGCCCCCGCCCCGTCGGAGTTGTTCTTCATCGACGACACTGGGGGCTGTACGTACTTCGAGCTTCAGAAATGACAGACGCTCATTGTGCCTGATAGACGTCAATGCACCTCAGTCCCTGGCGTCCTTGAATGCACACCAGCTGGCTTACGAGCCAAATCAAGGTGAGTATTCCCCATCGATAACCTGTTTATATTAGTGACTCAGACTCTTGTTCGCTCGCAGTCAACCTCCGCCGCAAGGAGGTCGGAATACATGTTTTTAAATCTGTCTTGCCCGCCGCGGGGCAGCAGTTGCACCAGCACAGCGAGGTGCAGTATACCGCGGGGCATACTGCTGCAAGAGAGAGGTAAACCATGATTTCAACCTCCTTTCGACTCGAGAATCTCGCTGATAATCTTTTCCCTGCTCTTCTTCCATGCGCAGAGGCCATCCCAGGATTGAACGCGCAGAGACCGCCGAAGGACTCAGTACGAACGGGTTTAAGGACAAAGCGCGCGCTGGCAAGACAGGAAGCGCGCGTTGGCGTCCGTATCCGGTCGCAGGTCGTGGTGAGGGGAAGGGAAAGGGGAGCGGAAAGATGAACACACAGATGTACGTGTTTCGCGTAGTGGCACATCAAGCATCTTCCACGTGTGCGATCGATAGCGATCTCAACGCGCGTGGTCGTCGTGCGGCGGAGGCATTGAACGCGTTGGTGCGAGGGCGTTCGGCATCCGAAGCATCGAAGGGCAGCGAACTCGATAAGAAGCGGTCGTGCAAACCTGCGAACGCGTACTTCAAACTGAAGACGGGTGAAAAGTGAGTGTCTCACAGATTATCTTGCTCACTCGCCCAGTATCTGACCAACTTCGTTCTATTTCAGCCGCGAGAGAGCAGATCGGAGACCAGTAGAGAGGATTGGAGAGCTACGAGCGGGGACCATGCTTGGGATTCCCAAGAGAGTGACGTTCGTAGGCGGTCCGAAGAGGAACAAGGGTCCCAAGAAAGTAAGCGACTGAGCGTCAATTCGACGCTGGAGAAGTGGTGAGTTAAGTTATATTCGAGCTCAGTAGTGGTATGACTTACTTTTTCGTGATTTCACAGTCTTTCAGATTCGCCGACGACGGTCCTCGTAGGGATGTAGATGGTCGAAGGAAGACAAGGATTCGAACCACAAAAATCTGGAATGACATCGGTGATCGGACGATTATGTAATCAGAATTCACATGCTGTCTGCAGCGATATCTTACCGAAAGTCCCGAACATCTTATCTATTTATTGTATTGCCATTTCAATGCCTGTACGCACTTTACTGCTTACTAAGTCAAAAGTCCAGTGAGCATACAAAGTAGCAGCCACGCAGTACAGAGGTTAATGCGAAACCGGCTGGCGGTTGGCAGGCGAGGTGCGACGAACTCAGAGGCCCACTGCCGGAGACTGCCAGTGGGCTGCCGGCTCTGTTCCCCTCGCACATAATCGACACCCGATTGTTCAACACTTCATTCAACCGTCAAGTTCTGATTTATTGCCTTCGTGCTCACTTCTTGGGAGACAATTCGGGAAGCTAGGCGTATTTTGGCTGTGAAACCGTATATGATTCCCTGTCGATTGCCACTGACAGCTGACTTTACTGTTCATGTTCTTCAATCATATCCCGTAAGTGCATCTTTACATAAACGTGAGCCCATAAATGCATACATTACCATACCCAAAAAATGCGGAATGAATGTCCTATATTACCGCGCTGAATTTTGAATACACCCACCTAGGTGGCCTCATGCTGTACGGAAACAACCTTGCAGGCCGAGATTGCCGGCCGGCTGAATTTCATGCTCGCTATGGTGACGGACACTTAGTCATACAGCGGGCATTTTCGCAGCGGAGTCCAACATAGATGTACAATAGATGTAGAATACTTATGTAATCAATTGATGGTCCATTTTGGACATAGATGTGCAATAGATTTGAAATCTATTTTAACATCTATTCTTAGTCTATGGTGCGCCATAGATGTAGAATAGTTTTCAAATCTATGTTGTACATAGACCGCCAAGAGACACGCAATAGTTCTTAAATCTATTTCGCGTCTATGGAGGACAAAGATAGAATACAGACGCTAAGTCCTGATCAGATCATCTCAATCAAAGTAAGTCAACCGGCCATCGGCCAGCCGGTATTCCCGTCACACCAGCAGATGTTTGCCAGTCGTGTTCATTTCAACGGACAGTAATGCATACTGTATGGGTACTACATTTTGGGATAAAAATTGATACAGAGCAGTACATTGACACACTAGCAACATCGGAACTAAAGAATCCACAAAAGGCTGAACAAGATGTACGCGAACACCCCTTTGATGGTCAAGGAATGCGCGAGATTGTGATGGTGTGCGAGGGCACCGGCCATATAATTGTAGGCACGTCCAATGGCGTCGTTCAGAGCGTCAGTGACGACGTTGAATCTAAAAATGTTAGGCATGATAGTAGGAGTCCAAAAAGGAAGCACACTCACATGTTTGACCCAAGGGTGACACGGAGAAGCAGAACTAATAAAAGTGCTCCAACAGCAACTAATAATCACTCGACGCGATCATGGGCGTGGTGGTAAACTTTCGAGTTCCTAACAAAGGCCTGCGACAAACGAAGCTGTAGGACAGTGGCCATGGCTTGCGCGAGGCGAAGGCGGGCCACTTGCAAGTCTGACTCCGTGCCATAAGCAAGGTTGATGATGAGGGAGTTCGTGGCGTCTCGCTGCTGTTTCGAGGTCGAGAAATGGGTTACGCGCTGTGCGACGGCGCCCGGTTGGGCGCTCGGACATGACCTGTGGTTCGTTTTAGCATACGACAGGCATTTTTTATTCCCAACCCTTTTTGTTCTCACTTTTCAGCGCTCCGCGCTTGCGGCGTTTTTCAATTATTGGTACGGTACTACTATCTACAAATCTATTCTATATCATAATGATAACGAGGGAGGGAGAGAGGGCGGTGAGGGATAGACGCCCGAGGACGCCACAGGGACACGACCAGATGATGATGGTGAGATGGAAAGGAAGGGAAAGCAAGAGGCGCGGGAATGACCTGGTGATATACTGGTGGCCATGTCAGAAGGCTGCCCATCAATGTCCATTGGTGGCATCAATGATATCAAATTGATCACACTCCGACATCAGTGATGTCGTTGATTGCCACGCCCATTGTTTTCAAGTACAATGGGGCATCGATTGACCGTCTTTGTCCGCCATAGATTCGAAAATAAATAAGCATCTATGGCAGCCATAGACGGTAAAAGACCTCTCGAATCTATGGCATGTCTATGGCCGCCATAGACGATGAATAGACCTTAAAATAGATTCCAAAACTATTCTACATGTACGTCGGAAATAGACCATCAATTGATTATGAAAGTATTGAACATCTATTGTACAACTATGTCGAACTCGGCTGCGAAAATGCCCGCTGTGTCACCACTACTTTTGTACAATAAGTTGTGCTCACTCAATTTTGCCTTTTTTTCCTGATTCCTCTTTCCAAACGACTCAATTTGAGTAGACAAAAATTCTACAAGAGGGATTTTTGAAATCTTGAAAACTGGCCGAGTTGGAAAATTGCCGCCAATGAAATTGGGCAGCCTATGTAATAACTGCTATATTGGGAAGATATTACGTAGTCTACTGATCAAACTGACACATAAGAGACGCTGGAACCCGCCTTTGCAAGCTGTATTTCGTTGCACCAACGTCGAGCTGAGATCCTTGACCCGGAATTGGGCTTCATTTGACGAGAGGCCTTTGAGGTAGGCATCCATCCATCGGTACATGGGGTGCTCTCACTTCCGTATTGTCTGTAACCAACACACTTCATGCCATCCAGTAGATTGCCGTTCAAGCCGTCAAAGGTGTAATCACAGTGATTGCGCAGGTACTGCTTCGCTGGCCCCCAGGAGAACTCGATGGTGTCCAACTCGAAGTGGAACTTTGTTACGGAAATGCACAGATGGCCGTCATTCTTGATTACTTCCTGTACAAGTGACTTCTGCTCTTTGAAGTATGGTCGGAGCTCAATAATCCGCTTTGCGCAGCATTTATTTGATGTACAGCCTCCTTCCTTTGGCTTACACAGCATACGAAGGCCTTCAGTGAATAGCCCTCCATCGATAAGGACCTCTTGCATACCCTTTTGTTGGCTCGGGAATTTTTCGTGATCTGGTGGGAAGATTATGGGTTGGATGACTTTCACGCCGTCTTGGACAAACCAACCATCGCGCATTTGTGCCTGCTTTCCGCCAGACTTCATGTTCATTTGTGTGGCCAACAGTGCATCCTCCAGATATGCTGCATGGATGATCTGCTGCCGGTTGGTGGCCCCTTCTTCTCTGTCTATAGCAGCCTAAGCTTGTTGCTTCCGCTTTCTTGAGTTCATGGGAAGAGAGCTAAGGATTTGAGGAAGATGCGATGTGTGGTTGCGAATAGCTCATCTGGCGCACAATTTTGTTTCGGGTATATAAAACTACGTAAAGTGTCTAATCAGTGTGTTTGCAGCGCATTTATTGACCGCCTTTATGATGTCTAAAATGTCTTAGACTAAATCCGAAAAAAAAAAAAAAAAAAAAAATTGGCCCCACCCGATTTGGCCACTGTCCAAATATAGTGGTGGCTAAGTGTCCGGCACCATAGCTCTCTGAACCCAACTTAGTAAGCATATACTGACCATTGAATAAGGGATCTTTAAGACTAGGGGTCGACTTCGTCGCCTTAGGGCTTGCTGACCCAAACTCAGTGATTAGATAAAGTTTTTGCGTTCACGGCCAAGACGGACAGGCAAGACACACTTATATTGCAATACTACTGAAATTCAAGTTTCTTAAATACAAGGATCCATTTATGTGCGAGGTTTCCTTGATAAGATATTGTTGTGCGCGAAAATTCAGGATTTGGAATGTAGATGCCATTCAGAGGTATTTGAAATGAATTTACTGTATTTCTGGTCTATACGTTGAATTACGGACAACCAGGGTGCGGGTGTTTGGTCGTGGTGCTTTTCAATGATGCAGAGATCTGCCCCAATACGGACAAAGAATTTCTGTTGGTTTTGTTTTGCAAGTTTAACGAGGGTCGATTAGCGGCTTCCTTCCGAGCTGAGCTTCGTCTGGAGGACTCAGGAGCCGCCGACAGACGCGTGTGCGCCCAAACATAGCGCCTAAATAGCCTCCATATGGCCGAAAACTGCAGCCAAAGCCAATCCAGCTATATCAAGCACTAGAGGGTGTAGTCGGGTGGGTCAAAAAAAAAGAGTAGGCAAGGTTGACCGGGCGAGGGAATCTCGACGAGGAGGTTGCGGGCAAGAAACGTTTCTCATCTCGCAGGGAATTTCCATATTGGTATAGGTATTTACATGTATTGGTACAGCGAGAAGCAGGAGTGGTGAGGCTGAGGAGTAATCCTCTTGAAAATTTCGCTCCTGCCACTATCTTATCTATTGATGAGCTGCCCTCACTGCCATCTGTATAATATTATCAATATCAATGATCAATTCCAGGATACCTTAGCACAGTCTTACTCAAAGTCGACGTCAACCGCTGGCAATGAATCATTCAACACTCGTTTGATGACAAAGTGTCAGTGGATGAGTGGTAGATAAGACATTATAAGAATTAACCAGCAGACTTGGAGGCCAAACCAGATGACGATGTCGACGCGAACGAGAGTTGAGGCTGCGCTAGAGACTTCGATGGAACCAGCAATGTGGAAGCACCATTTGGAGCATTGAATGTTATTCTCTTGGGCGACTTCCATCAGTTCCCTCCTGAATTGCGACCATAAGGAGCCTTATACGTCCACAGTCATCCGAAGGACAGCAAAGGAGCCATCATCGAACGCGAAATGTTCCTCCAATTCGAAATGGTGGTCATTTTGAAAGAGCAAAACATGATGTGGGATAATCGATAAAGGGTGGCTAGACTCCTGTAACGTCTACGAATTGGGCAATGCAATGAAGACAGCATTTCCGAACTCAAGAAGCTTACGATGAGAAGAAAAATAGGAGAGGATTCAGACACGAGCGTTGATGACAAGGCAGAGCAGAACGCGCAGAGAGCGGGAGAGTTGATAAGATAACGTGCATCGGCTTGCTGTGAAACAGTAAGTCTCCCCACCCCCTAAATTCACCGAATAAGGGAACTATGATGGTACCGGCATTCGCCTTGATGGAGGGCTGTGCTTTATGATTATCTTCACTTATGCACATTATCTTATCAACTCCTTCACCTTCTACCGTTCGAGAATATCCAACCACCCTTTAAGCTTTAAGCTTAAGCTTTCTCCCTCATCCCGTTTTTCCCCTTCAGAATGACCACAGTTTCGAATTGGCGGAAATTTTCGCGTCCTATGATTGCTTGTCTGCTGTCCTTGGGATGGCTGTGGACATAGTATAATGCCCATACGGCCTGGATGCAGGCGGGAACTGGTGAAAGTCGCCTGAGAGAATAACATTCATTCCTCCAAACAGGGCTTCAGGGCTACTGACACCTTCCTCAGCAAGTGTTTTCGACACTACTCGCGATGTTGCAAACATCAGTGATTTGTAGGCTACCATAGATGATTCCAAGATGATTCGTCAAGGATCAGAAATCGCTTTCCCTCTATCTGTTTGCTGCCGTCTTCGTGTCCCTTTTATCCACGTCTACTTATCTGGCCGCTATTGGAATTCTTCCCTATGAATGCAGTATTTGTCCCCCAATGTCGCTTGCTGCGATCCTGGTTGTGGCATATTTCGCCAACAATTCCTTCTTTGCTTGGTGTTCAAATGTTTCCGTTATTGCGCTAATCAGCGTTTCGAAGCTGCGCCCGGTACACTCATTGAGGCCACATTCCAAATGCACCGATATGTCACCTATCGTAATGGCCAGCCTGCCAATGACACCTTCCAAGCTTATATTAACGGAATCAACATTCTTCGTGAAGCACCCAAGGCTGTCTCCACTCCTGCTCGCAACAAACGTCGTCCTGTTCCTGTTGCTCAGTCACCCTCGTCATCTCGTCGCTCGAAGTGAGCATGCGCATGCGGCCAAGTCCTTTGTTCCAGCCTCGCAGCCCATAGCGCAGCCACAATTCATTTCTGCGTCGACATCGTCATCTGGGTCAGCCTCCGAATCTGCTGCCAATGGTCAGTTGTTGGTTATATATGATCTTTTATCGAGACACTTTGTAATCAGGTAATTCATCGTAGGCGTCTACGTCAACTTTGGGTAGAGCTACATAAGATATCTTAGGATTCGTTGTTGATGTCGATGATATATTAGAGAGTTTGCGCACAGCCACAGCTGGCTTTTTTGAGCCAATACGACTCTATTTGGCCAGTGTCAAGTAGATTTTTGGGCCCTTAAACCACCTAGGAGAGGTGATAGACAATGCGTGGCCAATTGGTGGTGGTTTTGGACAAAAATATGCTTATATCGAAGACTTGAAAAGCCCCCAAAAGCGATCTGTGCGCTTTGCGCAAACTCTCTATTACAGATGGCAGCGAGGGGACTCGTCACGCAAGGAAACGTCGTACAGACATGGATTCCCGTACTTAATATGCTCGCCTTTACTTGTATCATTATTTATTTATCTTTCACGTCTTGTGTCTTCTGTTGTGAGCGCGAAGTTATTGTATAATTGGTAAAATGAGGCCAGCAAGCCCCGAGGCAACTAAGTTGACCCCTAGTAAAGTAAAGATGATCATAAAACACTGCCCTCCATCAAGGCGAATGCCGGTACCATCATAGTTGCCTTATTCGGTGAATTTAGGGGGTGGGGAGACTTACTGTTTCACAGCAAGCCAATTCCTCGGATTCCCTTACCGCGTTCAACCATGTACTGAGCCTCTCTGTATACACGATAACACTCTGAGTGTCATGTTTTTTGTGTATGCGCGAGCTCAATGTCGTACGGGTTGAATCTTGTAAATCAATACCAACTGAACCGTGATTACCAACATTATAGATCTGGTACCACGAATACGGACCATCCCTTGAGTGGCTTCGACCCACCCAATAGTTTTACTACAAAGTCTTGTCCAAAAAGGCTTCCATGATTTTTACATCGAGACCTGGCCGCCTCAAAAAAGAAAATGCAGCTCAAGGACAGTGCAAATGCAAATCATCATCCTACATATGTTTTACTAAACGTGATATACATCCCACCATAGTGCGCCGACGTCGACATCCCTGTGGACTTCCCTGACCGCCACGCTTGGTGCGCTACCGGCGTCGGCCAAGCCTCGCTGTATGGAAAACTCCGAGTATCTTTGCTAGAAGGGGTTGTCCGAACGCATGTTATGCAGAATGCGGTCAAGGCTGGGGCACATCTTGCAGGCTCTGAAAAGCACGCGCTGACGTATACTTTCATCGAAAGTAATATCCGGGGCTGAGAAATGGGTGTACAAAACAAGAGTGCGCAGTTCTAGGAGCTCGGCAAGCCTGAAACTTTGGATGGTCTGTTAATTACAAATGCGCGTCGTGCGATTTTTTAAAATTCAGCCAGCAATATACACGAGAACAAAGAGCCACCTCTATGTTCCGATGCCCTATTTCTAAATGGACGATCCCGGAAAACGCGCTATGTGGAGTGTAGTCCTGAACACTCAGGTATTTGATGCCCACCGCATCTTTTGGGTCCAATGACGCATCTGGCCGGCAGTTGGACCGAGGTTATTCATTTTGCATCCCATCATAGTCCTGTTTTTGGCGACATCAGGGAGATTGTCGAATGCGCATGCAACTGATACAAGAGATAGGCAGGCCTGTGGGGCATTCCATATGGAACACCGGGCCCTTCGATCTCAAGATGAACAATTGAGTTTTGTGTAATCACGAATCCTTGAAAGTAATCGCGCATATCACTGCAGCCCCAGGACAGGCTCCTGAGCTGAAATTGGCATTGGCGAAAAGAGGCGTCCAGGTCAGTGTTTGTAGAGTGGCATGGGTGTGGAGAAAAATTCAGATGCATCAAATTGACCATGGCAGGCAGGGCTTGTAAGGTGAGTGCCCAAAGTTGAGTGCCGGCTTGAACGTCCGCATGTGTTTCTTCCTTGCGCCAGTGGGGCGGCGCAACTCGCCTGTCTGCGGCCAGCGATGACTCGTGACGCGCTGACGGCGCACATCAATGGGCGCTGCATGATAGTAAATGTCCAATCCGGCGAATTTGGAATATATCACTCGATATATGCAATTTGAAGCGCTTAAAATTAGGCAGCACTCCAGGAGACCATTGTGGAGGAAGGTTGACGGAGGCGATAAAAATGCGTGCCGTGATTGCCGAGATGAGGAGAACAGAGATCGAACAGAGATCATTTGCCGTTCCATCCATCCTTTACTCAGCCAGCCCCAGACGGAGTCCCAAAAATTATGCCAAAATAGTATTTCCCAGCAATGATGGTCCTCTTGGAAGTCTAAGCTCTTGCAAATAGACGATGGAGTATGTAGATGAATACAAGAAACGCATATGCTGTCAGTGCTGTCGACAATATATAGTGTCTGATAATGAGCAACTGCGGCAGGATATGGTTGGGTCAACCCCCACAGACGCATGTGGTAGCTGAGTTGAAGACAACTTGTACCCTACCCTTGGTAATATAGACTGAACGGTTGACACTTTATCTGGAGCAGTCACTGCTGGTTCATTGCGTCCTTCTATATGGCGGACGCCAGACGACTAAAGGACGATGGACGACGGTAATGTTGTACCGATGTATGACAACAGTCGTCCTGAAACATTCGACGGTTTGCGCGTCGTAAGGCTATTCGGCAGCTCTGATGATACAATACCTTTCTGGGCCTAAGCACAACCAAATTACTTTGGTGCTGACGCAACCACGGTATAGCGAAATACAGCTCCGATTGCTGATTTCCGATGAACGGACACGGCCACAACGCAAGGTCTATATCCCACAACGGCATAGCATGGTCACATAAAATTCATGCTGGCAAAGATCCAAGTGGGTATAACCTAAACGCTATCATCAAATTTCAAGTAGGAACTGGCGCTGAGGTGGTTCAGCAATCTGGAGTTGCTGTGCGTCCAGCTATATTTGCGCAACAAGCTCCTGAACATGCAATGGATTGACATGCATGAGAATTAATCCACAAATTCATGCCATATTCCGAAGTGAGCATGCCGTATTGCCTCCACTGTCCTTCTACAGTATACATAATTTCATGATGTTCTGAGTGTCAGTTACGTGCACAGCATCAAGATAAGTAGGTGATGGATCAACACAGTGTGGGAAATATTCCCATTTCTGGCAATGGATTCGGGTAATTCCGAGGCAAGGCTGTGCTGCTCGACCTGTCTGTCAACTCGGACGACACATGTTGACATGTCACAAATGTGAAGGACAGCAAAAGGCTTGTTACATCGGCTAAACAGCAACTACAAGCATTTTCACCAGTAAAGTGGTCGTGTGAGCTGAATGACCTGAATCACGATCTTTGAACGAATTGTAGTGATTGCGGGTTAGCAAGCAGTACTATTTTTTAAAAAGAAAAAAACTGCAAGTTTCGAACGTAGTTGTACAAGTGAATCATAAATCTAACACTGACTGTATTCTGTGGCACTCTGACATTACAGCTCCGGCCAAAACATATACCCCATGTTTTGGACACGCGACATAGCCAAGATTATTCGAATTTCGCCGTCTGTTATGTTGACCGCATTTAAAAGCTGCAACCAAAGCTAGATAGAATACAAACTTTGATATGACATTGAATCCGGAGTACACACTGCGAGCAACGGTGTCAGTTACCTCCCGAAGCCAGCCCGCGATAAAAAGTCAAAGCACCGTCACTATGTCTGCCAATGCATGCAAAATGCCCGGCTCCCGACGATTTAGGCGCCCACTGGCGTACCAACCGTAAAAACGTACACATCCTCGTGCGGCTATTCTTCATCACACAATGAAGAAAATCTTCAAGGAAGGTCAAGGAAGGACATTGATGGGATGGGTGGTAGGTTTAGACCTCAATATGAGCAAACTTTGACATTGGTCCGTACGAGAACTTGCCGAAACCGGGGTGGAGACTAAGTACGTGCCAGATGCCAACCGACGTGTTGTCCCCGGGGTGTGCCACAGATTCGTGCAAGTGGTATTTGGCTGGCATGGTAGAGAACTCGAGTCGATATGACTGGCCATGAGTAAACCAAAATCAACGCCCGGACCTCCGTGAATGGTATAAGAGTGAGGGATTCATGGATGGAGGACTTAGCATCCCACACATTGATATCCACTACACAAACCAAACTCATCAGCATGAAGTTTATCTCTGTCTTTGTCGCTCTCGCTTGTTGCACAGCAGGTCTGTCTGTCAGCACAGGCCAGGTCATTTCCGATATCAAAGCTATTACCGCTGGTGTAACCCAGCTCACCAATCAGCTCAACAACTTCCCTGCGACTGGGGGTACCTCGGCAGCGCTGGTATATCTTTCAAAGTGCACCACGTGGCTATTAGATAATATCACTGACGTGCTATCTCCCCCAGTCTATCCACTCAAATACATTAGCGCTCATCCAGACGATCAATAATGCGGCTTCTGACACGGCTGTGAGTGACGAGCAGATCCAGAACTGATCTTCAGTTATACTGATTCACGCTGATTGATAGACACTCACCCCCACGCCGGTATCCGTCAATGAGGGCACTGCGATTCTCGACGCGATCGACGTCTTTAAGCCGATTGTAGTGAAGAAGCTTGACCGCCTCGTTGGCCTCGAGTCTACTTTCGCCGCCCTCCCCAGCATCCTTCCTTTAATTAAGGCCGACATCAGCAATCTCAACACTGCCAGAAACAAGTTTGAGACCGCTGTTGTTGCAAAGATGCCGGTAAGTTGCGAATGTCTGCATTAATGCTCTTAGGCTGATGATGAATGGTGTCTGGTTCAGTCCAGCCTGATTTCTCGCGCAAGCGCTATCAAGGCGACTCTCAGCAACGCATTCGCATACGCCATTAGAGCCTACGCCAGTTGAATACCAGACTGTTAGCTTCCCCTCAGGATGTATATGCGTGCAATGGAGGAGAGAAATACAAGTGGTCACAGCGAAAATAACTCGCATTGGTTGTATTCAAGATATTAATAAGTAAATGACTGAGAAATTGTGTTGTGTGTGAACCTACAAACCCATCTCGAGGGGACCATATTTCCATGTATAGAAATGGCCGAGCACAGCTAGAAGCGGATGCTCAGTGACGACTGTTGACACAAATACCTCTACAGGGAACTCATGCTCAGAAAGTTTGTACAAAAGCTTGGGGAGGGGCAGGGGTCAAATGAAGCGAACGAAGCGGTAGCCGCACCGATAGGTGGGACATACAGGGGGCCCCACAGAAGAGATCACGAGAGCTCACGGGAGAGAGAACGCGGGAGGCTGCCAGTGTATTCAGTCAAGGGCGGAAGGCAAAAGTCCAGTGGAAGCAATGGAGGAAGGGGCTGGACGAACAAATGGGCATCTGCTACCAGAGGGGTTCCACTGGTCCGCTTCAGTCACTGGCACTAATTTGGTTCGGTTTAGCACCAAGTCACCAAAAGTTCTGGCAACCGTCATGGCCTCGCTCCCAATGCGTTCAGAAACTTCTTCTATCATACGCTCGTTTTGTGAGACATAGATATGAAAACGCATCAGATGCCGTATCATAGGGGAGATTTTCAGAGATCACGACTTTAGGCTTTTTCCCTCCGACGTCGGACTCCGATAATTGTCTCCTCCTGCCCCACCTCCGCATATCCTAGAATAGAGGCTAAGTAACGGTGGGTTCAGCCGGCGCCATCCTGCCATAATCAATACGGTATTAGGAACAAGACAAATCTATTTGGTATTGTGAGCCGGAGCCAGCTAAGAGTTTAGAACACAGTCTACTGATACAGCAGTCGCTATAAAATGAATAACGCAAATTAATATAGTGCCATTATGATGTAGCTATTAAACAAATGGGAGTTTGAAATCCTGGTTGACCACGTATCCGGGTATGGGCCTCAAAATCAGTGGTTCACCTCCATTTCTTCTCCATTCAATGATCGTTTCAATTTGCCAGCGAAGCGAACGCGCTCTCATATGTAGTTTGCTATCGGACAACTTGAACCCTGGCGCAATATCGTCGTGATCCGCGCAACTCTCTTTGAGCATCCTGAGGCCATCCGAAACTTCTTCCTTCCAGCAAGACTCCTCGGCTTGCTGCCAGTCCTGCAAGTTTAGCCCGGGGAGGATTATTACAGAGTGAGAGGGGCTGCGTGAATCTGTGGCGACCTTCGTCCTAGGAGAGAGGCTTACGACTGGTGGAAGTTCAGACGTTGTCGGCTTCCCGATGCCTTGGGGGGGATCCAGTTCGTCA
The DNA here is from genome assembly GCA_013368295.1 of Psilocybe cf. subviscida. Classification (NCBI taxonomy): domain Eukaryota; kingdom Fungi; phylum Basidiomycota; class Agaricomycetes; order Agaricales; family Agrocybaceae; genus Psilocybe; species Psilocybe cf. subviscida. Next base: position 1,074,304 of record JAACJJ010000044.1, on the reverse strand, counting down.
AGAATGAGCAGTGCACACGGAAGCATACTGATCTGATCTCGTCGGGGCTTTCTAATTTGAAGAAACCATCCAAACCACCTTCGCAGCAGTTGAGTATAGAGGGGGAACTCGTCGCGGTAGTACTATTTACACGAGGGAATCAAACTAGAGACTAAGTCAGATTGAATTGAAACGTACCAGATGCCTAAACCTGTCGAAAAGGCGAGCTAAGTCGCAAGTATAAAAGGTGTCATACATCGATGGGCGAGGCGAGGGATACCGAAATAGAAGCTGTGATAAGCTGCGTGGTATTGAATTTTGCAACCAAGGTCCAGTGAAGGTGTAAATGAAGATTCTCAACGAAACTATGAAAGCCGATAGTAAGCAAGATTGATGGCAATATTTGAGAACGTGTTATTCACGTACAATCATTGTAAGTTGAGCGTAGAAGCGCAGGGACAAGAATTGCGCTTATTGCATCGACATCCACAAAATATCGGCCAGAACGTTGTCGATTGCGCAGAAAGTCGGGAAAAGATGCGTGATAGAATAAAATTCGCTTCGTACCGTTGTCGTATCGCAGTATGGCCGCCAAACCTGAAATATCTGATAAGACTTCCCTCATGTCAAATCCTAAGGCCGTCAGATAGTAGTCGATAGTGAGTTTGGCGATGTGTGCTTCGTTGACAAGGATATCATCACACGTTGTCAAGATGATCTGTGCCCCCAGGATCTCGTGCACAGTCTTCCAGTCATCTACCTGCGAGAGAATATAGGTATACATCGCATCGAGCTCGGAAAATGGCGAGTCCTTCTTAACTGGCCTAATCCCAAGAACTGTCTCCAGGCTGAGGTCAGGGCTGGCTGGTGAAGAAGAGATGAATCGAATGGCGATATCTGCGTAGAGAAATTGGCCGGAAGACTTTTCAACGACCTCGTTGATTCTGGCAGGTGAAGGCCAGTCAGCGTCCAGAGTATGAGCAAGGTGGTGATTCCTTTTGACTTTGGCAAATTCCTTCGTGACATAATGGCGTATGTCTGCTGAAGCGCCATAGCGCTCGTCTAGAAAGACGGTTTTTACGTATGAAGAAATACTGTTGAACGACATTGTGAGATGTGGCTCGGGACGACTCGCCACCAGCGCGATAAATGGGGAATCATGCTGTGAAACAAGGTTATTGAGGATCTCGATGATGGCTTGCTGCTCATGTTTTGCATTTGAGCTGCACTCGTCGAGACCATCAATAAGCAATACAATCGGGGGTTCAGAATGTGACGAGCGTCGGTGAATATCGCGCATCGGGAGTAAAATGAGATTTTTGAACTGATCATGGAGGGATCCCTTGAGTATTAGAGGCTTTTCTGCAATGATGGCCTCGATGGAACCTTTTGCTTGGGGATAGGAATCGATAATTTGATACAGCAGCGTTGCGGCTAGTGATCGCGGATGGTTTCGTGTGGAGTCAGGTCGGAAGAAGAAAAAATTTGCTGAGGGGATAGTGCGCTGGATGCAGCGCTCTGCATATGACTGAACGATGGACGACTTGCCTGAGCCAGCAGGTCCACTGAGCCACATCACCTTGCAATCCCCGTCCGTTCGAACCCATTTGTCAATATCATCCATAACAGCTTCGCGCGTGCCTGGATAGCACCCTACAGGATGTGCCCGACCACCAGCGTTGAGGATCGCATTTGGTGCAACTTCTCCATAGAACAGAAACCACTCGTCTTTTAGAGAGTCCAGATGTAGAATATGTCATTGAGCACTAAAATCATGAGTTTACGGGTATTGACGCACTGATTGACGTATCAGAGCCTTTCATATTCGTCTGAGCTGCTACAAACGACCCTCCAGTGATGATAACATGAGAGGCAGACGACAGCACCGATCCAACTGGTGAAGTCGGTGTCGCGTTGGACTGCGTGGCCAAAGATAGCGTTGACTCTTCTCTTGGAAGCTCGACTTGGGAACCAGATCCTGACTCTGGCGGCAGCGCTGAGCTAGGGAAACCCCGTAAAGGGGGGGAGAGATGGAGAGACGGGCGATAATGGATATCTTGACACAATCCCGCAAATAATGGAGAGAATATCGAGAGAAACAATGAGTAACAGCTTCGCCCTCCAGGGAGATAACTCAGATAGCTATCCAAGCATTGTTAGCAGAAAACCCAGAGGCTTCGTACATATCCATCATACACGTACGCAAATCGGTTTGGCCAGCTTGACGGAATCTCTGCAATCATCTTGAAGTTCCCCCGCGACCCGTGCCCTTTTTGCGATACTACGAAGGAGAAGAAGGCTGTAGAGCCAAGATTGATTTCACCAGCAGTACTGGCCAAAAGTGAAGAATAGGAAACGTGCCGGGCTCTGCGCTATCATTCATCGCTCCCTCACTCGCTTCCTGGGGCTGTACGACGTACAAGGCGGTGCAAACATGACGTGCGTGGTTGAGCGAAGCACTGGGGGCTCAGAATAGGCGATCTGAGATTGACATTGACTTACTACATAATCTGTTGATAAAGTAACACGTCTCTACAAAAAGTCGCATGGAAGGATGTAATGATGTTGCTGTGCGATGGGAGCATCTTCCAAATTCACGTACACTGTGATAGAGGGGTTGACATGCGCAACCGAGTGTTCACATACGCTTCGCTCACACTTTGAGGAAGGGTAACTTTCGAGGCAGTGCTCATCCGAATATTAGAGTTCTAGAACAACAACGCGTCCAAAACTACTGGCAAGCACAACTCTTCCACGCACTTCGTCATAATCAAATGCGCTCCAGCTCGTTCCCGCCTCGTTTGTGAAGATAGGTACCGCTCGCACCGTGTCACGCGCTCGCTGTGATGCATAATCATCCTCCACCTCGGAATCCTGCCATTTTCCCGGAATTCCGGTGCCATTCTCGTCACCCCACCACCGATTCAGCGAGACGCCCACAAGCACCTCCGACTCGGCGGAGCGGTCTTTCTCTTGACTATCCAAAGACCGACTCCCCAGAGCGCTGGGTAGAATGCCATTTCCACCGCCAGCGCTCAATACATCCTCTGCAAGCACCGTCAATCCCAAGTCTACGCCTCCAGCATATGTACCGGTGTGTTCCCAATCGCCGGTCCCCCATCCCTGACGTGCGGGTGGTCTTATCCATACTGCAGTCCCAAAGCGACCAAGTGCGACTTTTTTGCATCTCAGTGCGCCGTGAAGACACGGGATGGTGGTTGACAGAGTTGGAGGGAAAGTATAAGGGGAGAGAGAAGCTGACGAGGACGCGGTGGGAGTGGGAGGGGTGGAGGTGGCTGAGTCAAACGTCGATGAAGGTGGAAATGAGCCAGATGTCGATGTAGACGGTAAACTAGCGGAGGTTGAAGGCTCTCCGTACGCGGGAAATGCTCCGTTTGGTGGTTCTGACGATTGCTTTGACTCGGTCGATGTCAAACCACAAGTGAGGGAAGCGTAATATTCAGGATTCGGGACGAGTGTCCACACCTGCAGCTGTTGAACATCGCTCGCCCAAGGATCATCGCTCTCTCCGCGCACAAGAATACTGAACGTAGGAAGCGGACACGAGTCAGCTCTAGATTGCGACTCAAAACCGCCAGGTCTTCCCGGGCAAGCGCTGATCGCCATCCCATCAACCCAACCAAAGCTATGAGATGCGAGGGGCCGATGGATGTTCGGGTTTGTGTCCACGGAGTCGTTCATGTTCCCCGACTCGCCCGAAGCGTCAAGTGTGAGATGAGGCCACGGAAAGAGGTGTATGGACCGCGCGCGTGCGACAAGTACGCTCTTCGATTCTGGAGACAGAAAAACTTGCAGGCATTCGTTGGTCTGTGGCGTTTGGTATATAATCAGATGTCCGAATCGGAAAGTGAATGCCGTCGACGAACCTGTATTGTTGGTTGTCCACCAACGTGCTCCAGCACCGCGCAAGTGCCCGAGCGCCAATCCCATATCTCCACCCACGCATCGTCATCAGCAAGAACTAGAAGATCTCCAGAAAGTGTCTTAGGAACCAAAGGTGTCCGCATCGTATGCAGCTCGATGATCTGGTACGTTCCAATGGCCATGTCGGTTCCCGAGGTAGATGAAAGTGATAACAATTTGACAAAGTACTGCCTGGATGTATCATGAATATTTCCTGCATCATTAGTTTAATGATATCAGATACAAGAAGAGTAATGACGCACTCGTAGAGCTGGAAGGAGATAACCATGGTCACTCCTGAGTCCGCGTTATCATTCACGATGAAGCCCGTAAAGATAGCACCTCGGGGGCCCCATTCTGCGACCTTCCGGGACGATTGCTCGCCACATCCTCCTCCATGTGCTGTGGTGACGCTCCAAACGGAGAGCACAGACCAAACACTCTTCCCTAGAGTTACCACCAGATGTTGACTCCTAGCCGATGAACCTGGAGCAGTATATGGAAGGAATCGTACCTCAGACACGCTTGTACCAGCTGTCTGCTCGATATGTTTCCAGCGACGCGGGTGCAGCTCTCCGGGCTTCGTCCTCTGAACCCAGTCCAGCCCTCGTGCATCCAATCCACTCAGACGCTGAGCCTCGACCCATCGACTTGTTAATCTGTACGCGCGCAGCGCATGGGAGCGTAGGTCCTCAGTCGACATTCCGGATATTGGTGGGGTCGAGGGAAATATGTAACCCCGAGCCAGAACATGGTGCAAGCATGCATTGGTCCATACGATCCGAAGTTGCGCAAAGTCATAAAATCGCCTGCAAGTCTGGACATCCATCTTATCTTTCAGAGCATATAAGTACCGGGAAGAATGAGAGGCGCACCTGTGACAGAATGATGATAGTAGGAGGTTCAAGAAAAGAGATCATCAGGATCACAATATCCTCCAGGAGAGAATGGAACCTGGATGCGTAGTTCCTAGTTACTGGGACCATCGCTGAGAGCCTGAGACGTTGAGTCGATGATGTGGCAGTCAAGATGGGGGGAGTAAGATGAAAGTAGTTATGTCAAGATTTCCCGAGCGCAATAAACACCATTTTTGGCGTCGATGGCCGTATCGAGGTGGCGGTTGGTGGTCAACGGATGTGACAAGGATGTGATGTCAGCGGTGTCGTCCCTCTCGAGCCTCCAATGACCAGAGCAGGCTGACTCGGCTATCATGATCAATAGTCGCACGCACCTCGGTTAGATTGCGGCCTCCTGCATAGTGCAAGGATCATTCTTAATTCGGGCAATATAATATATTATCCTGTGGCTTTACTGGGTTAGCGCCTTACTATAACAGAAGCAGATTTCGGTATCCGTAAACTGGGTTATATGAAGGAAGGCTTCTAGATTCTGAGCAACACCCCATAGTATGGCCAGGGCCCAGTGTCACAAGTGGAATTATACGAAGGTATGTGGAAAAGGGTAACCAGTTTCTCAAAGTTCCATCTGCGCTCTTGCAAGCTCTTGTGCTGTGTGCCACACTAAGAGGTCTTTATGGTGGCGATTATAATTCATCTGATGCAATTGCGTGTCACATACACCCCGAGGAACTGGAGCTTCCAGTAGCCCTTTTGCTTTCTTATCTGGTGTATCATCGCAGTCATCTCCTGGACGAGGAAGAGCCCAGGTGCGAGTTTGAGTTCCGCTGCCATACGCTCTCTGTCAACCATATGTATGCCCGCTTATACTGGGACGGATACCCCCGCAAAACCAACGCATCGTTTATACAGCCTTACGAACGCTCGCAGTGTTAGGAAGAATTTTTTTCCACCAGGGCAAAACCTCCTTTTCCGCCTCCTGACTTGTCCGCTCCGACGTCTGATTTGTCCTCGGCTTGTAAAATATGTGCCTCCGCTTTGTCAATTGAACCGGTTCCTGATAGAAGGGTGAAAGCTCTCGTGCATACGGAATACTCTCGAGAACTTCTTCGTCCATGACCACACCGAGTTCATGAAACCTGATGATCCATCGTGCTAGAAGCTCCTTATAGACCTGTACGTCGTACAGAAAATACTGTGGGTTTGGATGTTAGTCCTTTCCAAACTACGTACGGTTTCGGAAATGGCTCACACTTACCAGTCTGTGAATGCCTTCGAACAGGTTTTTTGTCCAGAACATAATTTCATCGGGGTATCCCTCGAAGTGTACGTTGCATCGAATCAACGCATCGGTCAAGTCCAATGTTGGGTCCGGAACAAGACTGAGAACAGTGATGTACAGTCTAAGTACATCTTGCCGTTTCGCCCGTCAGTTCAGTGCACAAACCTTCGGAATCACAGTGGATAGACCATACCGTAGTTCTTGATCTCATTCAGAAGTGCTGGTGCGTACGCGGTAGCAAGGACAGACATGTCGACATGGAACTCTCCAGATCGGCTATGGTCGCAGAGAAAGTCGGTGAACGATGCATGATAGAAAATTAACTTGTAAGAGTAAGGATCAAACTTGACGATGGCCGTTAAGTCAGACATGTATGAGTCAATGTTGTGGATACTATAGCCAAGTGTGTCGAGGACGGCAGGTGTCATGTGGAAGGTTTTCATAGGGCCCTTTCCGACATTATAGTCCGCAGAGTGGAGATATTTATTTCCGTGCTGCAGTAGTAAATGCGTGAATAATATATCCTTCACTGCGAGCTTGTCATCTGCTTGTGAAAGAATATATGTGTAGATCGCGTCGAGCGCGGCGAACGGAGAAGTTTGTCGTGGTGGGCGTAGGCCTTGAACCTTTTCCAAGCTATACGCTGGACTTGCCGGTGAGTTTGCGAGAAAACGCATAACGGTTGCAGCATAGATGAATTGTCCAGATGACTTCTGTACAATGTCATTTATGACACGATGGGTGGGCCAGTTTGAGTCGAGGCTGTGCGCTAGATGATGCGTCTGCTTGATCTGGTGGAATTGTGCGACGACGAATTTATGGATATCCTCGGAGGGACGATAATTTTCATCCAGAAAGGTATTCTTCACGGGGGTTCCTAACAAACTGAATGTGTTGAAGGTCATCACAATATGTGGCTCGGCACGGCTGGCGACCAGGGCAATGAATGGTGAATTAGGCATCGTGACCAAGTTATGAAGCGCACGGAAGACGGATTGCTGGTGATGCTTTTCTTCCGAGCTGCACTCATCGAGACCATCAATGAGTAATACAATAGGCAGTTGGGCGACATCAGGCGATGCAGATGTAGACGATTGCTGGATGAAATCAATGGGCTCCGCAAGGAGCAGTTTGAACTGCTCTTCGATCGATCCGTCGAAAATCAGAGGCTTTTTAGCAAGAGCTCCTTCGATGAGCTTCGCCAACTGCGGATAGAAATCCAAAATCTGGTAAACCAGCGTCGCGACCAGTGATCTGGCAGAGTTACGTGTGACATCTGCACGAAAAAAGAAGAAGTTCGCCATGTTTACTTTGCGCTCGAGGCAGCACTCGGCAATTGACTGGACAATGGCAGACTTTCCTGCACCAGCAGGGCCACTAAGCCAGCGCAACGATTGAGCTCGTTCGTGCGGGGCATTGATCCACCTATCGAAGTCCGCTAATAGTTCTTCACGCGTGCCTGGATAGCATCTCACTGGATCCGCTCGCCCGCCAGCGTTGAGAATCGCGTGAGGTGCAACGTGCTTGACCAGCGCTCGCAGTTCATCTTTGAATTGCTATTAAATGAGCACATTCGGTATTTTAAAAACAATTGAAACGCACATGCTCTGCCGTTCAGAACGTTTGTAACATTGCTTTGCGAGGCCACAAATGATCCTCCAGTGACTACGACATGGGACGCCGACTGGAGGATAGTACCGCTGAGTGCAACTAGTTGTTCTTTCATGGTGGTGAAGGGGATGGGATAATCAACGCGAGGGCTCAATGGGCACAATTAACTATCAACATAAAGGTATGCGTTGAGGCTGTACTTCGTTCTGACTGCTAACTCCACTGAATTGTGTGTAGGCAGTGCAGTAACTGTTCTAATTTTAGACTTTGCGATAGGCAGTGAATTGCTCGAGCGTCCGCAGATCGTTTCACAATCACAATATTGGACATACATGAGTGCAAGAAGGTCTAAGAAACACGAAACTCCTTCAGTAGAGATTTGCTACGCACGCCAAGGTAGAAACAACGGGCACCTCCCTTGGAGGCTTGGACTGCACTGACCAACGGCCCGACTCGCGTATCACGATCACTCGCCACTCGGTTAGATTGCAATTCGCACCCTGCACAGCTTTGCAAAAGCCGTCGTTGTTAGATGAGTAAGGAAAATAAGTCTGTAAGGCCGGCTTTTGAGCCGGCAAGCCACTACCATAATTACATACCTGGTTATGAGCGCTTGACCATTGCAATACCGTTTGTTATACAGGTATACTCACAAATCCGACTGACTTGACCCAGGCTGTAGGCTTCGAACTTTGAACTCCAGATTTGGTAATATTAGGGTGGTTTGTGTCAAGAAGGTAACTGGATTGTTTCCAAATAATCAAGTCTATAATGCGTGGGCAGTTACGCTTGGGAGAACAATCTCCCTCGTTCGTTGAATGATACCAATGCATTGTAGCAATAACGGACCGTGACCTATCAAGGCGGGCCCAAGCAACCTGTTGGTTTGATCAATGATGCGCAATAAGTTCGTTGTTCATCATCCATGCGACGCGCAGCTGTTCACGGCGGCGCATTATAGCCTCCTTTTCGAGTATAGCTTGCATTGCAAGCCATTCGCATTGGGCCACATCGGTAGGGGGGATTGCGTAAGCTGGTGTGAGGTTTATAGGTACCAAGTATGGGAGCGGCTGATACGGGCATCCCGTCGCGTAGTCACACGGCGACATATCACATAACACAGATGGTGGTGATCCCAGGTGGACGTTGTGTGACACTGGCTGATACGTGGCGAGTTGGACCGCCGTCGGTGACCCATGAGCCGCGAGCATGTTCTGAGTAATCGGCTCACTGCAGAGCACACAGCGGTACGGCACGCATTTACGCGCTCTAACAGAAAAACTCTGTGGGTTTTCTATGCAACCGGGGGACTCGGGATGTGACTCGTTGGCGGAAGAGTGAACGCTTTGTTCGCCCGGGCACTGGGTGTCGTTCAAAGATCGCTTCGCTGCTCAAACTGAGTTGCATCCCTCAAGATCAGGCCCGGATCAACCCGCAGAATTCAAGCTCCGTCCCACATCGTGCCATCCACGTCACGACTGCATCTGAAGTCCCATCCACCAGCAAATCCCCTAATGATCACCTAATGTTTCCATATATTACTCTAAAATTCCAACGAAGTGTCAGGGATCTGTGCTCTCCTCACCGCTCTGCAATATCGGAGCTTCAGCGCTTAATCACTGGTCCCGAACATGAGGCCGCCATGTGATGCAATTTGCCGACATACAAAGGGCCTTGAAAGGGAGTCCCATCTGCCTTTCTTAAACAAGAGCGACGACATTAATCCAGTCGTGAAAGGGCTTATCAACCACTGCAAGTTCTTCGGGGTGCGCCGCGGACTGAGGACTTCACTTGCTATAGTTCTGACAAGAATACGTTAGATGAGTTCGCAATCCGGTGTGGAAGAAGAATACCTGGAGCCGATTCCTTTCATGTCGGACGATAATACACATGAGGGCTCTCGCAAATTCGCTCTTGTGAAAGCCCTCGAGGATTTCATGGATGAATACGACGACCTCCCCCTGCTCGTAATGGCCCTCCCCTTCATCGTACTGATGGAGCTGTGGCGCGATCAGCCAATCAACAAGTTCAACTCAACCTTGAACCTCGTATCGATAAACTCTTATGCTTGCCACGTTATGCTCGCCCTTCTCAACATACTCCCACCATTGCTCTTCATCTGCGCCAGCACCCTAGAGTCATTCTCAAGGCCATCGCCACATCTGCAAGTATATTATGGTCCGTTCGTAATTGACATCCTCCCCCAAGAAGTCATAGACACCATCATCGATCATCTCCCCCCAGACTTTGGATGCAGCCGCCAGCTGTGTAGCAGCAGGCATGATAAATTCGACCGCCGTAAATTCGTTCGCGCGTTCTCCTCCTACTCTCTTGTGTGCGTCGCATTCGTGCGGAGGAGTCAATTTCACATCTTTTCGACTATTGTGATCCGCAGCACCTCCTTCATGGATATCTACAACACGGACTTCTCTGAGAATGACGAAGTCAGAGGCGCGCGGCTCCGCTCGATTGTACAATTCATCGGGGAGAAACTCCAATTGTCGAGGAACATCAGCCATCTTAAGATTTCTCCCAGTCCTCAGGCATACGATCACTCTGGCAGTGATGAGAAAATGCAAATTCAGGCGCTGCTCAGGGAACTCAAGGGCAGAGGTGTGGAAGTGCGGTCGCTCTGTCTTGGATTCCAAAATTGGGCATTAAGGCCGTCCGACGATCTTGCTGGTCTCTTTCTGCCGTCCTCCGTGTTATCTAATGTCACATCCCTTCACATACACGACGTTTTTGAATTTCCCCTCTCGTTCGTTTCGATGTTCCCATCTTTGCGCTCGCTTTCGCTTTCAGACCTTCAAATAACCGACAATCGTGCACTCATGCAGTTGAGTGCGCGGAATAACTACACGAGACCCCAACCTCGCTCATTGGTGCTGAGGTACGCTTCCTGTGAATTATTGCGCATCATGGGCATGGTTCGAGATGGTAGAAATGACTACATTGCTTCGGAGGCGGCCTTTCTTGATCTCTCACCACTTACACATTGCGATTTGGTGTGGGCTGAGGACGATGACCAGAGCATAGCATCGTCTGTTCTCATCAAGACGTACGGGAGCACGGTTACTCATCTCACCTACCACTTTCGTGCGTATTCGAGTCCGTTCGTTTCAATTCATTGCTGACTCGACAATGAAAATTTCCGTGTTCTAGGTTGCTTGCCCGAATTCCCGGATGAGAATTTCATCAATTTGGAGCACCTACCAGCGCTGCGGGAGCTCACGGTCATGTTTGAGCCAATGTTGGGGACTCGTGATATTAGGCCCATGAGGCTGACGCAGAGCAGACCGAGAGAACGCGACTGCCCTTTAGGTCCATCGCTCGACTTTCTTCTGTGGTTCCTGAGCAATCTGCATGCCGAAGCACCGCTACGCGCGCTGAACATCACATGCCCACATATGATCTTCTCCGGTGGGGACTCTGACCCCGCGAAACTCTTCCTCAACCTGGGATGGCATCGAGTCGATACAGAGATTCGACGCGTTTATGACAGTATCGTTGTGCACAATCCTCTCATGAACTCCAAGTTTATGGTGAACTTAACTTTCAGGATCCCGTTGGCATTCCCCGGTGGGATATACTATGAAGACGACGAGGAAATAAATCGCGACGAACGTCTTCAGTGGATGGAAACGATGAGGCGCAAGTGGCACCGTGCGATGCAAACTCGGCTTCGAAAACAATTCCCTCTGATAGCGGGATGCAGTGGCATTAGCCTTCAGATATTTTACACGTTCGATAGTTACGATGATTAAATGAGAGGCTGGCTGTCAGAGGATCTGGACGGAAGCCAATTTCGGTAAGCCGCCATCGTTTTCCCCTTGTGCATTATTGTAAATACTTTTATACGGAGTAAATATCAAGCGGTGAACTGTCTATCTACAAATACATGAGGGCTGTCTACGGAAAGGAACGACCAGCGGTATGATCAACAATCTCTCAAGAGGTCAAGAATGCCAAGTCCAAAACAAGAAAAATACTAAATGACGACTACGCATGGAAGCCACTCACGTCCCTGATCACCGCATCTTCGCATCCGTACCACGCCAGCCATTCCGATGTATGATATAGCGCGCGGTGGCGTGGCCACTTCACCAGCTCCAATACCTCCTTGTCTCCTCTGCTGTTCGAGCCAGTGGGCGGGTTACGATCATCGTACATGTGACTCTCGTAACTCGGCGGGGCGGAGGCATCACGGCCCGAGTAGCTGCCACTGGTGCTCGAGTAACCCAGCGCGGAGGCGTGCATGGTTTTCCGAGAGACCGTCCAGTAGGATGTACCCATGCGCACTACGCGCACGCTGGGGAAGCCGTGCTCAACGACGAGAGTTGCAGTAGTCGTAGATGAGCTGACTCCCGAGCTGGAATCCTTGTCAGATGAAGGCAGGATGGAAAGCAGAGCATCGGGAAGCGAGACGAAACGCAGACCAGGTGGCATACTGGACTTCAAAGCGTTCAGGAATTGAATCGCTTCACGACTAGCGCGTTGCTTCTCCCCCCGATCACTTCTATCTCTCTCTCGGTCTCTGCCATCCCAATCCCTTCCGCCAGGACTCCTCCGTTCCCTGTCCGCACCTGGTGTCCAGCTACCATCAGCACCACCGCTTTTCAATGGCCCACTCTCGCCCATGACAATACCCAGAGCGAGCACGCTGCGCGGTACAAGCCAGCCCGCAAGGCCCGCAGAAAGGTCTGCTGGGTACGTCATGCGCACACCGCGTAATGCGCCCTGTAAGCTAGGCAGGACACCCCACACGCTCGCGTCGAACCCAACGGCAGTATGCATCTGTGCCTCGACCGACGCGCTTGCTTGTGGCGCAACCACGAGCGCAAGCGTGCGCAGCGTTCTTCTACCGCGCAGGAATTCAGCAATAGCGGGGAACAGCGCGGTGCCAGCACCACTATTGTCCGCGTACCGCCGGGAGAGCGAAGAGACGGTGAAGCTGAAGTTAGTGAGGAACGGCAGCGCGGAGCCATCTGATGAGGACGACGACCGGAAGCTGCTGCTGCTCGTTCCAGATGCGGCGTCGAGGAATTGCTGTGCAGCGTCGGTACACTCCAAGGGTGCGCACTCAATATCGAGCGTCTCGAGATGTCGTCCATGAGTGAGGATATCGGCGAAGACGCGTGAGCCAGCTGGAATCGCGCCAGCAAAGTGTATACGTGTGAGGTTGCCGATGCTCAGGGCTCCCGTCGGGAACACCCACAACGGCACAGGAGCTGGCGGTGGCGCCTGCTGAGGAGTGCCTCCACTTGCATGAATGCTCACCGTCTTCCCACTCGAGGTGTACCCCGCCGGTGGAGCTGGTGCAATGCGCGGCCGGTAGCCTGGTTGGTCTCGCTGCTGCTGCAAGATACCACTGGCTCCTCCACTAGATGCCGGACCGACGTGGCTGGAACTGCTTCCCCCACTCCCGCCGGCCAGCGCATGGACACTCATCATCGCGCTCGCGTGCGTCTGAGCACTGTGAGCATGCGCGCTATGTGGATGCGGTGCCAAAGACCGCGCATGTGATGGAAGCGCGTGTTGGTGCGGACTCGGCGCGTACGGGTGCGTGAGCGGGTACTGTGGATACTGTCCTTGTTGCTGGATCTGTCCGTGGCGGGAATATCCTCCACCACTTCCACTGCTAGCAACACTAGCAACGTTGTTTCCATTATTCTGCACAGGTGGTTGAGGATGGAGTAGCTGCTGATGTCCAATCGGTCCAGCGTACGAGGTGTTAGCTGCAGAATTGGATGTAGCGGTAGGAGGCGAGTTGTTATAAGCGTAAGGGGCGCTGTTGTTTGAGCCACCAGCGCCTTGCGGTGGTTGTGAGTGGAGATACCCGACAGCAGCATACGGATTCAGGAGAGCGACGCTCTTCAATGTGCCTTGAGCGCCTGCCAGGACGCGCTGGAGCGCCGAGGAAGATGCCGCGGGGCTGTTGGCGGCGTTAGGTCCGGTTATTGTATATGAGAAATGGATGAGGCGGCGGAGGTCGAGGAAGGAAAGATCAGGCGGCGAGTCAGGCGATCTGAGATAATAAAGTGTGTTTGAAGTCAGGTACGGTAGTTTCGGGAGTGGAATTGAGCATCAAAACTTACATGAGTGAAAGCCCACTTAATTTAGGCGCGCGGCGCTGCAAGATGCGCAACACGGGCATCATCGCGTCCACAGCGCCTGTGATATGAACGTTACGCAGATGCGCGAGGCTCGGTAGTGCGTTGGCCAACATTCCTACACCGCAAAAGAAATCAAGAAAATCGGTGAGCATCAGAAAAGATGCCATACCACAATCAATGAATACTCACCCGTTTGGAACGCGACCCCCGGACTCGCATTCTCCACTTTCCCGCCCCGCCCTCGCGTTCTCGTACTCGTTCTGGACGACGACGAAGGCGCATCGGGACCCTCATTCAAGCCCACAGGCCCAAAGTACACCCTCAACGTCCTCACCCTCGCCGCAAACACTGGGTCGCGAATGACCCGTGCCAGGAGATGCGCCGTACGCATCGCCCGCACCGCATCGTCCTTCCTATCCTCCTCTTCATCCTCCACGAACCGTCTCCTCGCACCCCGCGCACGATCAGCCTCTCTCCGACCGCTATCCCTCCCCTGGTCCATATCAACATCATCATAATCCGCATCGCGGTCCGAGTAATCCCCAAACCCATCATCCATCCTCCCCTTCTCATTCCTCGATCGCCGGCTCCCGTGTGCGCCACCGAGCTCGACCCCATCCCACTCCCCGCTAGAGCCACTTCCGCTGCCAAACCACACCTCCACTTCCGCCGCCAGCCTCTCCGCCGCGACCAGCGCGAGCGGGTGGCGCAGGTACAGCAGGTTCGCAAGGTCCCGTCTCGAGAGATGCGTGCCCACCAGCCGCCAGACCTCGGCGCTCAGCCGCGTGGGCGGGATGTGCACCGGCGGTGCGGAGCGTTTGTATGAGTGTGTTGATGTTGTTGGTGCGAAAGTAGGTGTGGGCGTGGGCGACGCAGGTGGGGGCATCGTTGACGAATGCGATGTTAAGGTTGAGGCGGAAGCATACGAGGATGTAGACGAGTATGAGCTCGATGCTTGCGGCAAAGGAGGTCGGGAAGATGTCGATGTGCGGGAGCCAGACACTGTTGCCGATGTTGATGTTGTGGTAGACGGCCGCGCGGACGGCGCCTGCGCTTTCGGTGGATGCATAAGGGTCGGTGATGCCATGGGGGATAGAATCTATGCGCGCAAGGCCAAGTGAATAGACAGACAGAGAACCAGATTCGTCGATGGTGCGATGGGCGCGCGTGCGAGAAGCGACGAAGCGGATTCACGGGGGTTGCAGGTCGCAGGTCGCACATCCGGTACGGTAACGCATGTCCGAGCGCAATTCCGAGGATTCGTGTAGAGCAGAGTCCACGTTCGTGTAGATATCATAGCCATAGCCATAACACAGGCGATGCGATGCGATATGCGAATGTGCGAGTAGTCGTCGTCGGAAATAGCAGTGTCAGGTCGTGTGTCGCATTGCACAGATATGCAGATACATAAACGGGCCGGGGGGAGAATGGAGGGATGAACAGAGAAAAGAACATGGTCAGTACGCGGTCGAGACGGGGCTGGACCCACAACACAAAAATAGATATCGCAACAAAAACACAAGACCAAGCGAAGGAGCGTAAGTGTGCAGGTGAAACCCACGGAGTCCAATGAATCGCGGTGCCAAGCGCACACCACACATATGAAAAACAGGGAGAGAAGCACAAGGAAAGAAACAAAGTTGTAGACTGACACTGACAGTGTCATCGACACTCCAATAACAAAATGAGCACTTGACCAGATTACCCATGTCTATGTTTCCCTGACTCCCTTTCTGGCTGGCTCACGCATCCCATCGCGTCTCTCTCCCTCCCCACGTCCACGCACCGGGTAAGAGGAAGTCAAAGATATAGCACATGAAGCAGAGACACCACACCCGAGGACAGAATGTATGCCAATCTCGTCTTTCTGCGCGGGTGCCGGAGTGCAAAAACCACACACACAGGACCACCGCCTCGTACACACACGACCCGAGGACGAAGAATAGAGCACAGAGCGCGGCGACCCGGATATGCGAGTTATACGCGGTCCTCGAACATGTCGCGATGGGGCCAGACCAGGCCAACCAACAGAACAAATCCTGCTCCGTATCCAACGCACGAGTGCACCGGATCCCATGCCATGTCCCCGCAATTTGCCTCGGAGGCGCGGAGGCAAAAAAAAAAAATTTAGAAGAAAGAAAGAACCAAGCGGGAAAGTGGAGCACGATGACGCTCTATCCCTCCCAGAAAAAAAACGTACAGACACGAGCGTGCACGCGCTTGTGTGCACAAAAAAAAAAGAAGTGATCACCGCCAGAGAGGAAAGAAAGAAGAAATTGAAGTTGTGGAAACGAAGGAAAAACACACCTTTTCAGCCCCCGTCGGTCCTCTGCTCGCCTGCAACGGCGTCTCCACAATCTCCATCCCCATCTCCGTATCTTCTTCATTCCGCTGCTCCTCCTCCCCGCCCCTCTCTTCGTCCGCTTGGTCTGCATCTATCTGTAAATGTGCCCGCGCGTCACGTCGCTCCCCATCCAGCGCTGCAAGGAGCGCGCGCGCGTCCTTGTTCGTGGGGTCCGCTTCGAGCGCCGCGTCGAGATCTGTAAATTGCAGATATGATTAATCAGCACGCGCGACGACAATAGGTGAAGAATAACAATGAAACCACAACCAAAAGCTCACCTTCCCGGACGCCCTTGACCCACTCCCTCTCCCCGCCCTCTTCCCTCCCCGCACCCGCATTCCCATGATAGGTATTCCTCGGCGGCCCGCCCATCCTCATCCTCGCTCTCGCTCTTAGCACCCGCGCCTTGGCGACCATGAGGGCCGGGAGCGCGCGCACCTGGAGCACGGACGCGATGCCGTTCTCGAGCAGCGTGTGCGCGGGCGAGTACGGCGTGTAGCCTGCGTACCCGCCGGCGCTGTTGTAGGAGTATGAGTAGGAGAGGCCGTAGCCGACGGAGGTGTAGGAGGTGGACGGCGAGGAGGTGGTGGATGTGGATGCGGATGTGGGTGCGCGGGCGGAGGAGCCACTGGCGTGGGTGTAGGGCGGTGGGTAGGCAGTGGTCGATGAGGATGATGAAGATTGGGAGGCGGTGGGTAAGGGAGGTAGTGGGATGGAGCCTAGTGCGTAGAGGAGGAGGTCGACCTTCTGCGTGTCGTTGAAGCAGGAGGCGACGTCGCGGATGGAGGCGTCGAGGATCTTGGGGTTGAATACGTCCATCTCGCTTGCTAAGATCCTATGGTTCTCTCCGACACGTAAGTGTGGTGTAGGTGTATGCTGGTCTGTCTGCGGTGCTCCGATGAGCCTTTAGCGCAGTCGTCGATGTGTAGCGTAGAGACGCAGAGGTGTCGACTGTAGTGTAGTATAGTGTAGTGTAAGCCCTAGAATGTGCCAACCAATGAGCAGCGAGCGATGATCAACAAGAATCGACAGTAGTGACGCTGACGGCGCAGACGGGAAGGGGTTATGTACGACCGGTGCTGAGGTCGAGGTCAAGTCCACAGCGGTCGAGGTGCCCGGCGAGATGGCGAGCGATGACTGGTGCGCGGTGGGTGGGACTGATGGTTGGAAGGAGAGCAAGAGCGAATGGGAGCAGGCGAGGGTATGTGCTAAGTATGTATGTAGCCCCAATCGACCCAGGCCAATGATGCAGTGAGCCCAATCCGAACCAAACTCAGGAATACGGGAGATGGACGTGGGGAGGGCGTTATGTGAGGCTTGTGAATGGGTGGGATCCGTGCCTGTGCTGCCGTGTTCTGCCTGTCTCCTTCCAGTGCACGAGCGACCTTCCCTTCCCTGTCCCCCCCTGGTGGTGCTGGCTGCTGCTTCCTTGACGTGTTCCCAGTGACAAGCCAAATCAGCGTGCTGTAATGTAAACGATCTCAATCTGTGTCGTATGTACGCGCACGCGTGCACACGTATACGTGTCCTTCCTCCGGGTCTGTCGCGGTCGAGGTCGCCGTCAAAAACTCGAAAAAGAAAAGCCCTCTCAGATGCGAGATGAGATGCACCGCACCCCGTCGGAGATGCCCCCCACCAGCTCAGCCATGGGAAGCCAAACCACGTCCTTGTCGCCAGTTGGCAGTCACTCTGTTGTCTGTCGCACCCCATCGACGCCATCAGGGGGGTCGGCGGGGGGCCAGACCCTCGCGGACCCCTCAAGAGCGACGAATGGGAGCGGTGATGAGAGGGGAAAGGGAACAAGGGGGAGGCCCAGGCGCGTCTGGACTGCATCGGCTCTTTTTAAAACTCGAAATCCAACATGAACCGCGTCATCGCTTACCGTGTTTATTTGTGGCCCCCCTCGCGTCATGGCAGCGGTGATTGGCTGGATGCCCCGTTGTCGCGCTGATGCTGCCAGCCCCCGATACCGATACCGACACCGACACCGATGCTGTCCTCGAAGAGTCGATTTTTTGGTTCCGCCTTGCTCGCGGAGAGGGAAGAGATCGCCGGTATGTATGGGATATAATTGCGTATATATGCCATTGGACGCCACCATCACCGCTTCCATTGGAACCATTACGGCCGCTCGACCAATGAAGGAGGGAATTTCAATGGCCTGCAGGCTCTTCTCCATACCACCCTCCGCGATGCTACCCTCTGGCGCCCAAGCTCAAGTCGAAAGCGGACTAATTGCTATCACGTCGTCCTCCCTGCACGGCTTGGGTTGCATATAAACAGACACCCCATGAGAACACTCCGAGTCTGAGTCGAATCCAGGCTCTCTTCGACCATCGTCGACCACGCAAGGCCACTGGCCACTGTCTCTGACTTCTGACTGGTACATCACACCTCGCTCGCCGCCAAGGAAGAAGACGCTTTCGTCCGTGGAGATACATCTATCTATCTACATAATCTAAGTAGTACCGCCGAGACGGAGACAAAACGCTGTCCCGCCGGTAGAGGCGGTGGATGCAGTGCAAAATACAGCGCGCACGCGAGCCGCCGGTGGACAAGCGGCTCAGAGTATGCAACAAGCGGGGAACGCGCCGCGCATACATAACACGCGCACCAGAGCGCGTCGCTCAGAGTCCAGTGGGCCACTTAGTCCGCATTTACAGTCGACGATAGGTATATCAGACGCTCGCTCAATCAGCATAAACCCAAATCCATCACCGCGCACCGTATATAGCATCCGTTCTACCATAAACAGCAATCCACAAAAGCGGCCTAGTCTCTTCGGTACATGTATATACGCCGCCGTCGAGCAACGCCATGTGCCCGAGGTGCTCAGTCATCCGCTTGCTCGCCTCCGCGTTCCGCTCGCTCCGTTGATGTTGATGCTGTTCGCGTCGCCGAGGTCAGGTGCCTGAGCCTATATGGAAGAGGACGCACGGGGAGGGAGCCGAACAACCATGCGCGCGCCCACAAGGTTCTGTCGACAGGGCGAGCAGCGTAGCGCTCCAGTCGGACTCGGGCCAGGGGGTGGGTGGGTGGGCCCACCACGTCCAACTGACCACGGCCCCTGCCGAGCGGTGGCGTCGTAAGCAAAATTCAATGGTGCCTCAGCGTCAATGTCGATGTCGACATCGATATTAAATGGTGGCGGCGCTTATCGCGCGTGCAGCCAGACATTTGAGTCTGGATCCAGCCTTGAGTATGTATGTACAAGGGCGGGTGAGAGGTACCTGATTACATAATCAGTCAGCGTTGGGCGCTTAATTATATACTGAGCCATATCCTGAGCCACCGACGGTGTCAGATGTGTTGGCATACCTCTGTCTCCTGGACTTTCAGGCAGTGAGGAGTACACTCTGGTTTATACTTGTTGCGTGTGTCGACAGGGATAGTGACTCGTTGATCTTCCTCGCAGAGAATTCAAAGCAAGTCTGTGTGTACGAAGACTGTCCGTGAGTCATATGTACCAATTGGACACAAACTTGTGTGCAATTGCGTTGCTTGTGTCACCAATTGTCGCAATCATTAGCTTGAAGGGCGGTGCTGTGCCATTTGAATGATTGTGAGTCGTAACAATTGGCCTATAAGTACAGACAAGAACTTCATCCTGATGCAATCCATTTATTATCTAGCCCCCCATCCTCTGACTTGTATTCCCAATCCCCCGCACTGAGAATAACTTCTATGGAGAAGACCCCCGTCACGCAAGACCCGTACTCTGAGCATCTCAGCTGCTCCCAATTTATCCATCTACCAACTGCGATCTTCAAAGGCGTCTATGGTCAAAACACCTGTCGATGTCCCGAGTCTCTACGCAGCCCTCGCAGTTCTACAGCAGACGAGTTCTTTGGCTCATACCGGGACATATCTGAACAGATCACAGAGGCCCGCATGGCGGACATGAACGCCGTGCCGAACGATGACACCGAAATCGAAGACTCGTGCAGGAAGGAGGTGACCAATGTGTACAACTCCCTGGAGGGATACTTCCACTGGCTTGTTTCATGGGCCTGGCGCCAGGCGTGCAGAGATGCTCTTCAGTGCTCACGGATCCGTAGGACCTTCCGGTAGTACCATATCTCCCGCGACAGTGTGCAAATCCTGGACCCCTGCATGGCATGCCGATGTCATCGAACGCGTTCCGCTTCTTGCCGTAGAGATGAAAAGAAAGATATCTTCGATAGTCAGCGCCCAGAGAGAACGGCTCAAGTCTCACTTAGAATACATTCGATTGTGGATTATTGAGAGTCGAAAAGAGGCGGAAGCTTGTTGACATGCGTTGGATTACTAGAATCACTCTGTATGTAGAAATCCTCGAGCGTGATGCTCTAACTGGGGCATTGTGTAAAGCGCTTGGTCACTCTGACAAAGTTTGGGCTACTTTGTGGAATAATCCCTCTGAATTCGTTATCACCCATCTCGACCTTCAACTGACAAGCGTCCACTGCATGATTATTTAGTTATGAGGGCTTGAATATGGAAGTTAACAATTGCAGTACCATTGGCGCATCACGATGATCCGTCCTACCAAGTAGACTTTCGTTCATGGCTGGCGCGACCGACCCTTCTCCTTCAGAACGTTTCTGAAGTAACATTGAAACGAGCATGAGCCATGCCAATAATAAAACGGACTGACATTTGAGCGTGAAGAAGGTTCCAGCAGTCGGCACCACCACCGAGTTGCCATAAGTGTACCAGCTGCCGTCGGCATAGCTGAACGAAACTCGACTGCCTAGATAAAAGGAGAGGATGATTAGACACTATTTCAACTTATTTTAATGCACAGTATACATACCAACGGGCAGGGTGGTATTCCACGTTATAGTGGACGCGTTCGTGGGCGGGAACGCGATCTCAGCGTCATACTGGGTGCAGTATTGGAGATTGTTGACAGTGACTCTGCAATGTCGACGCGACAATGAGCATGTGCGGTTGTCCACGTACCCACGTCAGGCGTACCTCTGATGTGTTGCGGCAGGTTGACGATATCAGATGGACAAGACGTTAACGGGACAAGACGGGATCATTACTCAGGAGAAAGCTTACGACGTAGTTTGGCAATACTACGTCAATGCTTGTGAGTGTTGTGATATTGGAAAAACATAATAATGAGCTCACATTTCTTGTTGCCGCTCAGCTGGATTAAGGTCGGTACCCCGGAGTAGAGCGTGGTTCTGTCCATAGCCAGATAAATTGATCAGATATGCTTTGAAATAACATATGATGACGACCTACGGCACTGTGATCTTCAATTCCTGACATTTCGGGTTGACTGCCCCTGTACAGTTAACTGCTGCAGCATAAGGAACAGTGAAGAGAATGGCAACTAGGGACAAGATCTTCATGGTTAAAGTTACTGTTGGTAGGTTGAAAGATAGGTGGATACGTCCCTATTATATCGCGCCTCCTCCAGAGCCAGGTTGTTTATGCGTCCCGAACTCGAGTACCGCAGACGACTCAATGTCATATACTCGAATACGCTCCGCCACGATGTACTGTGACATCGGAGATGAGTACCAGCACCTGAAACTGCCTGAGCTTGATTTACAGCAACAATTATAATAATCGATGACGACGTATTATCAGTTGCGCGTCTCATCATCGTCCTACGTTTTCGAATATACAATGCCTACATTTCATAGTTCATTTGCGAAGTGAGAAAATTGCTGACCGAAGAGCTCACATCAAATTGGACGTGCTTCGACCTACTGTCAGATTCCGCTCCTCACATGACGCATTTGTCACAGGCCAACCGCTGTGGGTTGAAGGCGGTAGAAAAATTGTTTTTAGGTGCCAATAAGTCTGGGTACTACGCGAACTTTTCTACTTATTCAGGACTCAAGTGGCGCTCAATATGACTATCAATATGTGCTTTAGACCGTCAACCAGTCTTCCCGACTCAGGAACGCAGGTCCGGGCTGGCCAAAATTTTGTACTGTGTTTTTTTTGTTTTACGTGGCCCCTGAAATTATCGGGGTTGAGCAGAACGTGCCATGTCGATACATACGAACAGCGCTTTTATCCGCGGGGAAATGAATTTTCTCCATTGTGCCCAGCAGAGCAAGTGGAAAAACGTAGCAGGTGGCGCCCTGCTGGCACGCGGTAATCTGTAATTGCTTGCCTTCGCGATCATCTGGGCGCGCTCATAGACGATACTGCAAGATGTCATAACATCACGGGTAATGAGAAACGTGAAACTTATGTGTGATTATTGATGATTCAAAGTTCTGTGCTGCATGGGTGTTCGTGGGACTTCTAAGTACTCTGATAGGCGCTTGTTTGCGTTGCTGGGGGGGTACATCATCCCACGCGTTAATTATAAGGTACCAATCCCATGCACTTGACGTCACTATGTTGCAGGATATCATAATCTTGTCCCTTTTACATGCGTGTTTTGTCAAGGTAAAGACTACATCTCATCTCCTGGAATCCTCTCCATTATTAAATCTAACCTAATACCTGGAGCTATCCAACGTGTAGGATATGTTCAGAGTAATCCCGGGACATCCTTCAATTAGAGGAAATAGCCTGCGAAACTTCGTTCGCATCGCACGGTGGCACTTGCGTCTTGTCTTTTCCGTCCACTGCAGGCGCTCCTCGCGCCTTGTCTCCACACCATTTTTGTACAATATTCCACCGGGAAATGTCAGCGGAATCCTGAATGAGAAGTTCACCGCAAGTTTTGCCTTCGAGAGAGGATTATGCGCCGCGATATTGTCGTAGATGCGACGAATCTCGACATCAACTCGATCCCAATCCAAGCTGAGGATGAGTTCTGCCAGGTCAGGGTTCCCACTGAAGAAGATCATGTGCGGGCAGGCTATGTTCAGTGTTTGGAGCGGCGCGTTTGGATCTATGTTCCCCAAGAACCAAAGAAGAAAGTCGATTGATGGTTCGGATGGTGACGTCGCGCTTCTTGTCCGCGCCAACCGTCTGCGGCTAAGACCGAGTTTTCCCCACATTGGTTCAAAAATGACGGTGAGTTCCTGTAATGCTGGTAAGTGCTTCAGGTTGACAAAATTTTCATCCGAAGATTCGGGAAGGCAACCTAGAAGACCGAGGATTTGGATCAGTCAGCAAATGAACGACTAAGCACCAAGACCGAAGCGGATGAATCCAAGACGTACGAAATTCGCAAGTAAACTGTGTGATTGTGTTGCCGTACGTCTGGACAAGGACAGACGATGCTATGCTCTCGTCTTCGTTATCGTTCCACTCCAAATCGCAGTGTGTAAGCCGTGATAGGTCCAGAAAGGGAGTTTTTGAGGGTGAGTAGCCACCATCAGCATATCTAACCATGCCCATAATGCCCAAGAGCTCGCGAGAAGTAAGCTCCAAGGCCAAAGAACGAATTTGGGGCATTAGGTGATTATTTCGCGCACCAAGGTCCGTGGGTGCACGATTGCGAGTGATCCGAGTGTCCGAGAGCGAAAGCGATTGCAAAGACGGGAACATCGAGAAGAACGAAGGGGGAAATCCCAAAACTTCGTGTATATGAAGGCGTGTAATATCCGATAAAAGGGACGATGGTAGAAGAAAACAGGTAAGGTCATCCAAGGGGCTTAACGCCCGGGAATTGAAGCCTAGACAGAGCGACCGCACTTCTGCACCCCTGCCTTTGAGTGCCCTGAGAAGCTCCTGTATCTGTCTGTGCTCCTCACGGCGAGAATCCATGTACGCGGAGGGACCGAACGTTATCTGCAGATGCTCGATATCTCTTGACAAATGCGGATTCTCCTCAACAAATTCTACTATTGAGCGGAGCAGCGCGCCCCTGATTTTGTCGTTCTCAAAAACCCCCATCCCATAGAGACTCGTTGGGGACGAGTCGCGAATTACGAGGGCTGAGAAGAGGTGGAATTGAGTCCTCCGTACGAATGCGCGGCAAACAAGAGAGTAGGCGGAGAGGGCGCGGACGTAGTTATTGCGTTCATTTTCACCGTGTCTGCTTCCGCAAGTCTGGCGCTCATGTCCAGGGTCCAGGACGAGATGGTCGATGATGGTGTCTATGACTTCTTGCGGGAGAATATCGGTTATAGATGGGCCATAATATACTTGTAGTCGCGCTGCCTGTTCTGCTAGCAACTCAGGAGTGGTGGATACGATGAAGAGTGATAATGGGACGGTGCTTGCAAGGATTCCGAAGAGCCGACAAAGAGAAGAGCCTATCGACATGAGGCTGTTCAATAATGTGGAAGGTGAATCAAAAGTCGTGTTGAGTGAGTCATCGCGCCACAGTTCTGCCAGCACGACTAGAGGGAGACCCGCCAACATCAGCGGGATACCATCATTTTCGTCCAGGAAGTCTTCGAGGGCATTGAGTAAAGCAGCCTTGCGAGAGCGCCCATGTATATTATCCCTCAAGGAGAAGAAATGATTCGAAGGAATCTCTTCTAGGTACTCCCCTTCCGTCCGCGAGCTCATCTGATACGTTTCACGGTCAGTTAAGGTGCAGGAACGACAGTTATCAGTTAAGGGCATACCTTGGAACGTGTAGGAGTAGCACAGAAACCAGTCGCTGGCGCTTATGAAAGAAACTGACAGGTGCACGAGTCTTCTCCCGGATGTCGGCAACTAAGCGCCACCGGTCATGTCCGGGTATGCCGAGCAACTTGCGAGCAACACCCTGCAATGTTCGTAGACAATTCGTAGAAGTAGAAGGCTGTAGAGGGAAGTGCTCAGAGCGCCCCCGTAATGAGGTCGACCAAAGGTCGACAACGTCGCAGCAGCTAAGTACTGATGATGTACATGTGCGATGCTCGCTGATGGGCCGTTGTGA
Source organism: Psilocybe cf. subviscida (assembly GCA_013368295.1). NCBI lineage: Eukaryota > Fungi > Basidiomycota > Agaricomycetes > Agaricales > Agrocybaceae > Psilocybe > Psilocybe cf. subviscida. The sequence goes on along the minus strand of JAACJJ010000044.1, from coordinate 1,049,415 downwards.
TTGTGCCACCCCACGACAAATCACTGTCACGAGCTGCCAAGCCTTGGCCAAGCCAGTCTAATCTTCATTCAATTAGGAATTACCAGTCGGGCCGGGCGTCACGCGTCAACGCGTCAACCTTTTTTTTTTTTTTAACATCTATTTGAAGCTACCCTATGGTGCTAAGTAAGTTGGTGGCCGAGCTAGTAAGGAAAGTGTTTAGAGGATCGAAAAGGGGGGAGGGATGAAAGAACAATCAAGAATAGAGAATCTACTAGCTGTCACCACCCTGTCGTGTGTGTTTGTAAATCTATCTAAGGATCTTTATACGAATGGAATGTAGCTGCATATTCAAGGGAAGGTTTGTAAGGTGCGATCGAGCAGGAGGAGGTCGGAGGGGGACTATCCAAAGTCCAGAGGAGGTATTGATGCCGGAATTTCACCGGCGAGGGAGGTTGTGTCATTGTCGAATGGGTTTTCCGGGTCTTGGGGCGGAGGGGGTGCTTCATGTAGGTTGTAATCAGCCGAGGGCCTGGGTTTACCATTGCGCGTGAATGCGCCGGAAAGTTCGAGGAATCCTGCGAGAGCTTCGATGCCTTCTTGGGTGCCGAATATTTCTGAGAGGGCGATAGACGGTGTCACCTTTCTCAGAATATTGCAGTGTTCCTCATATCTTGGACACGAGGTAATGATGTGCTCCCTCGTTTCTATGGTTTGGTTGTCACAAGGGCATCGGAATGGCTCTGTAGGGAGAAATCGACGTCTGAACTCCCCGGTGTAAGCATGTCCTGTTCGTGCTTGGACAGTCCTGCCGAAGATTTCACGTCGGTTTCTGAGGTGTTTGGCACACTTGGTTGGTTTCAGTGAGGGTTGGAAGCGGTCTGCAATTGCAAACCATCCTTGTTTCTCGCTACGTTTCCATTCTCTCATCCATTCCCTTTGGGTAGTGAGGGCTGCACAGCGGAGAGCATTGGTGCGACTAGTGGAGATTGGCGAGGACCAGGTGAGCCGCGTGGCTTGTTTAGCAAGCTCATCGGCGCGCTCATTGCCTGCCACACCACAGTGGCTGGGGCACCATGAAATAGACAGCCGGTGGTCATCGTCAGAGTCCAGAAATGTTGTGGTTTTCATGTGGAATGTGTGTTTGTAAAGTTGGCCGGCAGTTGCTTTTGGGTCGTATATCGTAGATAGTGCCGATGTGTTGTCAGAGAATATGTGAATGTGTTTGATGATCAGGTTTTTCTTGGACTCGTCGACCGCCACCGTAATGCCCATCATGAGTGCTGCGAGTTCTCCGTCGTGTACCTCCGCATGCCCTCCGAGGCCCATGGTGATGTGTCGGGTTTCCTGTCCTTTCCAATAGATAACCGCGGCAGCTCCCACCCTTGTGAATCCATTGTTGTTGGTTAGGGATGCGTCCGTGTAAACGATGATGTTTGATACATCTTTGTTCAGGTTGTTGACATGGTTGATGTGATCGTCAGCTTTCCTCCTCTTTTCCTCGTTGCTCCACTTCTTCGTCTCGTATGTTGTAATTTGGAGTCTACCATCAAATGCCGAAGAAAGTCTACGCCAAGGGGGGTGTAAGAAGGGATCAAGACGTTCGTGTTTTGGGTCTGTGTATTTAGCTATGTCGAGTAGGGTGGTGCTTTGTTTCTGAGTTTGTGTGCGTTTTGTGTTTGTTGCTTTTGTTGGCAGTAAGGGTGGTGGTGAGGTGGGTTTACAGCCAAGGAGCCATTTTTCGTCTAAGCGTTGGATAATTGGGCTGGAAGTTGGTAGCTTATTGAAGCGGATGGCTGCTCGGTGGGTGAGTAGCTTGATTTGGTGATGGATTGGTGGAATGGATGCTTCGATTTCGAGGGCTTTGATTGGTGTTGTTTTGAAGGCTGCTGTAAGGGCGACTGCGGCGAGGGCTGACACTCGGGCTAGCAGGGATCCAAAGGGTTTGTATTTCAGTAAGAGTAAAGTAGAATAAATGAATGTACAGTAATAAAATATGCTGCTCACCTAGCAGGGATCCAAAGAGAATAGGTTAAAGGATCCCTTGCTAGGTTGAAATTCTAAAGTATGCTATTCGGTCAGGGTCGATGGATTGAGCGCTGACGGGGCAATGCGTCAAGGATGGTATGAATATGGAAATAGGTACGAGAAAGATAAGATAATAACGAATAGGGGCATGAAGAGCAAGACATGAGGTTTAAGGAACGGGTTTTTGGGGAGTGTCCCCTTACATTACCCCCTCTTTAAGATCGCAGCGACTCGATGCGATAGAGGCTTCATAGAGGCAACGAAAAGGGATGGATTTGAAAGTGAGAGCGCGGATGCGGCGGGGTGCACCAGGATTTTCGCGGTGGAATTCTGCAATGAGTTCATCCGCATGGACGCCCTCAGTGCCAACCCATTTGTTTTCCTCCCGGCCCATGCCTTCGTACTTTATGAGGTATTGTAGCTTGCCACGATAGATGCGGCTGTCGAGGATTTTCTCGATGATGTATTCCTCGAAACCGTCGACAATTTCGGGCGGCGGCGGCGGTTTTGTGCGTCGACCCGGGATCGGGTCGTTGGGAGTGGCTGTGAGTTTGATCACGTTGAAGATGGGGTGAAGGCGTTGCATAGATTTTGGAAGGCGGAGGCGGTACGCGTGTGTGCCTACTCGGCGCTCGATGGTGTAGGGGCCAAGGCGGCGGTGCGAGAGTTTCTTCGAAGGCCGTGTTGTCTGGATGTCGCTAGCATCAAGGTATACCTTGTCTCCGGTCTTGAATTCTGGTGCAGGCATTCGGCGTTGGTTGTAATATCGCGCCATATCATCCTTGGCTTTAGCGAGTGCCGCCTTTGCCTTGTCGAGTGTGGACTTCATGCGTTCTGCGAATTCATTGACAGCTTCGAGACGAGAGGGGGGTTGATGTGGCTCAAAACCCATGCGCGGGTGACGACTGGTGTCAAGGAAGAAGGGTGTGTGTTGAGTGGAGGTGTGCACATGGTTATTGTAAGCGAATTCGCCGAGTGCAAGGAGGTCGTTCCAGTCACTCTGACGCTCATTGACAAAAATGCGAATGTATTGCTCGAGCTCTTGATTTAAATGCTCGGTTTGCCCATCTGTTTGTGGATGATAAGCAGTTGAGTTGAGCATTTTGATGCCCAAGAGTCGGAAAAGTTCACGCATGAACTCAGCAACAAACTGGGGGCCGCGATCAGATAACATCTTGCGTGGCAGACCATGCAGCTTCCATACATGGTGGAGGTACAGACGCGCCGCGCCAACTGCACTAACCATGGTTACTGTTGGGATAAAATGTGCTCGTTTTCCTGTTGAATCGACTACCACCATTATCGCATCGAATCCATCAGATTCTGGGAGCTCAACTATGAAGTCTACGCTCATGGTATCCCATCGCTCGTCTGGTATCTCAAGCGGCTTGAGTTCACCATACGGTTGGCGTCTCTGGGTCTTTGTGCGTAGGCACATGTCACAAGCACGCACATAACTGCCAATGTAGCGTGACATTTGTGGCCACCAATAGTTCCGCGAGACAAGCTCAAGCGTCTTCCATCGGCCAGCATGTCCCGCAATGCGCGTGTCATGACACAGGGCAACAATCCGCCTGCGTAGATCTGATGCAGGGGGAACGTAGATCTTACCTCTAAAGTAGAGGAGTCCATCGCGTTCTGACCACTCTGCTGATCTAAGCAATCGTGTTGATGATTTTTTGAGTTCCTGAAAGGCCTTTGCCACAGGCTCTTCCACTTCCTCGTGTTGCATGCCCTTTCAAATGTCGCGAAGAATGTTACGTTCTTCACCCTCGATCACGACTGCCTCCAGTGCGCGCACGGCAAAGAGCTTGGGGCCAAGTAGGGTTATGTTTGCATTATCACCACTACCAACACCATGATCTGCTCTCTGCGACAATGCGTCAGGCTTGCCCATGCTCTTCCCTGGGATGTGGTGCATGATGAAATCAAAGCGAGCTAGGAACAATGACCATCGCGCTTGACGCTGGTTAAGTTGCTTGGCTGTCATAAAATACTCGAGGTTCTTATGATCTGTCCAGATCTCAAATTGGTGTTCAGCACCTTCAACAAAGTGACGCCATTCGAGGAGTGAGCGGATGATTGCGAGCATCTCTTTGTCGTGAATTTCATAATTCCGTTCTACTTCACTTAGGGATTTTGAGTAGAATGCAACTGGATGCCATTTGCCATCCTCTGGAGAGACTTGAGAGAGAACAGCACCAGTTGCATAATCGGAGCTGTCGGCTTTGATACGGAATGGTCTTGTGGAGTCTGGTGAGATCAGGACTGGTGCCGTGGTAACCAGGCCCTTGAGTGTTGAAGGAGTCGCGTTCCAAATCAGTCCAACGCCACATAATTCCGTGACGTGTGAGATCAAAGAGTGGGCGCGCGTGCTTTGAGAAGTCGCGGACAAAACGTCTGTAGAAATTGAGAAATCCCAAGAAGGATTGGACTTCTTTCTTGCAGGTTGGCTCTGGCCACTCTGCAACACCAGCGACCTTAACTGGGTCCATGGAGACCGTGTTATGGGAGATCACGACACCAAGATATTCAATTTGCGTCTTTTCAAACTTGCATTTGTCTGGTCTTAGGTACAGCTTGTGCTTTTCCAGAAGTTCCATGACGCGGCGTGTGACAATGCGATGTTCCTCGAGAGTGCGCAAGAAAATGAGTATATCATCGAGATACACCACCAGAACACCTTCCGTAATTAATTCATGGAAAATGTCATCCATCATGGTCTGGAACGTCGCAGGGCTGTTAGTGAGCCCAAAAAACATGACCAGTGGCTCAAACAAGCCACGATTGGTGCGAAATGCCGCTTTCCACTTGTCGCCTTCTTTCATGCGCACATTATTGAAACCCCACCGGACGTCAAGCTTTGTAAAGTATCTTGCTCCTCTGAGTTTATTGACAAGCTCGGAGATTAATGGGAGCGGGTATTTGTTTTTGACAGTGATGGAGTTGAGTGCGCGGTAGTCTTGAACAAGCCGGAGGGATCCATCTTTCTTCTTGATAAAGAAGACTGGAGATGCCATTGGTGATTTTGAAGGACGGATGCGGCCAGAGGACAGGTTTTCTTGCAGGAAAGCATCTAGCTCTTTCTGCTCGGAGGGAGCTAGCGGGTAGACCTTACAATTTGACAGCTTTGCATCAGGGATGAGCTCAATTGCATGGTCCCATGGCTTCGATTCGGGGAGAATGTCAAAGGATTCCTTTGCAAAAACGGAAGCGAAGTCGCATAGATAGGGTGGGACAGACCGCTCGGCTGAGTCAGATTCAGAGTTACATTTGAACACCTCTGCCAAACGCTGTGATATCGTCCCTGTTGCCCTGATACTCTCTTCTTGAGGCGTCAGCCCCATTGCCCATATGCGATCGCCTTCATCTATCAACTGCATCACCACTTCATTGTCAGTGGACTCATCTGTGTCCGGTTCCAAGTCTGGCTCATCAAGGTCTTCGACAAATGATGGGGTTGGGCCCATCAGGCACGTTTGGATTCGGCGGATTGCAGACTTCTGCTCTTGACGCTCCCCTCTTTTCTCATCTCGGCAACCTGTGCAGCAGCGTGATGGGCATCGTGTCATATTGACTGTACCAGCTCGGAAATCGATCTCAGGGTTGTGTTTGTAGAGCCAAGTGTGACCAAGGATGAGATTCTGCTTCCCGAGGCTGGTGACAGCCAGTAAGGTGCGTTCGTAGTGGCTCCCATATCTGAGGATGATATCAATCACCTCTGTTATTGCGCTGGCTTCATTAGGTGAACCGTCTACATTGAGCACAGGGATAGGCTGTGAGAGTTTTTGTGTCTCTAGGTGATGATCTTGCACGTAGCCACGATCAATGAAATTTCCCATTGCACCCGTATCAATGAGCGCACGAAGTCCTTTCACTTCAGCAGTATCGGTGGTTTGGATCTCAATGCGGATGTGCAATGAAGTTGGACCCTTGTCAAGAGCACTGATGGTCAATTTAGACGCAAGGCGACGCTCCCATCTTGGTCTGAAGGTTGGTGGTACTGTCGGGAATTGAGGTTTGTTTTCCGTGTCTGCACTTTCAGTCTTGCTCACATTTTCGTCATTTTCAGACAATGAATCTATTTGCAAGACAGAGAAACAGTTACTACTTGGCAACGGGGGCACGGAGGTCACCCGCTGCGAGGCACAAAACCCGCATTGTCATCATCCACCTCTCCCGCATCTGCTTCACTGGTATCCACTACTCCTTCCGTGGCATTGGCTACATCCAGCTTGGCATATCTATCCTCCAGGTGAGTCTGGAGCTCGTCTACTTCAAGGTAGCGAACATCAAATCGGCGTGGACAGTCTGCTTTCAGATGTCCCACCTGCTTGCAACGATAGCAAGTAGGAGGCAGGGCGGTGCGTCTCCCTCATGTGGCATCAATGTCCATTGGAACTGGGTTACCGGGTGACGGTGCGGTGTGCGCGAAGCGTGGGGTGAGTGCCGATGCACTCGGGGCTCGAGATGAGGCTGCTGGCATAGAGGCAGGGGCTACTTGGATTAATCCTGAGGTAGCACCTGCTGGTCTTGACACACCATGGGATGGACCCTTGTACGAGGCCATGAAGGCATTGTTGGACTCTCGGCTCTGGTCCAGCTGGAGGGCACTGGCATACCATCCCTCAGGGTCGTTGAGTTTAGGTCCCCCTCCCGGCATAGTTGCAATTTGCGTGCCATATGGCTCCCTGAGTCCGCGTCGGAATTTGACAACAATGGTTTTGTTGTCCGTGTACCCAGAGTCGTGGATGAGCTCTCGGAAGTCATTGAGATAGTCGTCGACAGATCGGTTTCCCTGGTGGTAACTGCTTCCTTTGAGGATATTGATTGCGGTCAGCTCGGCGTTGGCTGGTGTGAATTGCTTCCGGAATTCAGCCTCGAAAGCCGCCCAGTCTTCGAAGTGGACGTCATTGTTTTCCTCCTCCTGGCGCATTACACTCTGTGCCCAGCGTGCGGCTCGTCCAGCTTTCATGTAAGTCATAGCCCACATAATCATCTGCTGGTCATCGTCGAAACTGTCTGGGCAGAGACAGATGTAGGTGCGGCACGAGAAGAGGAATGCACGTCCTTTGGCTAGTGATGTGCCGGCTCGGCCCGGCCTGAAAGCCGGCGGCTCGGCTCGGCTTTGACAGGCTTAGGCTCATCCAAACCCGGGCCTGAGCCGTAGGCCGTCTGAAGCCTAAGCCGTCGGCCGGCCTAGGCTTGGGCCGTGGCTTTTTCCCGGAACACCGGTCCGGACTGTACTACATGAATGCGGGAACATGAGCAAGGGTCAAAGAGGAATTCTTAGTAAGAATCCGGGGATGATGGTAAATTTTACGCTGCTGTGCACTTGCTGGCATGTTTGCATCTGGTATTGTGTATATGGTTGCAATTGTGTAGTTGTGATGAGAAATGGCTTAATTGGAAGGTAGAGACAGTGCGAAACTGGGGGGCAGAGAATCTGAGAGATGACCCAAGACAGCTGGCAAGGTTATGACAGAGAGATGAGGCAGCGGACAGCGGACAGATGGTAGATTTACTCTATACGTGTACTTTATGGGTACCCTCATCACGAGTATCCCCCTTATGTACTGCATGCTTAGCCTGCTCCGCGGAGTGCAAAAGATGGGGTCAACAAGGAGTTGGGAACGAAGGTTCAGCATCGTTGATGGCCTTCGGCAATTCCCGACGTTCAGATCAGCGACTTGATCTCCATGTCGTTGACAACACCAGGGGTGCATCATGCTTTTATGAGCTCCGTTTTTCTGGTTATCTCATATAACAAACTATTTTCAATAGTTCCAGTATGATATACTGGTCGTATAGTGACTATAAAGCCGACGGCCTAGGCCGCGGCTCACGGCTTTGAAAAATCGAAGCCTGAGCCGTAGGCCGTCACAGGCCGACTTGACGGCTTCCCACGGCCTCGGCTACCGTCGGCTCGGCCTCAACGGCTTAGGCTTTTGACGGCCTACAGGCCGAGGCCGGCGCATCACTACCTTTGGCGCGGTCACCATCGAAGTCTGCTGGGACTGCTGGTTTGAGAAGGGGTTTGTTGGAACGTCGAGCCGACTTTTGTTCTGGGCTCGACTCCCTGGTGGGGAATCTGGGTGAGTTGGGTCGGCGTTGTGGCTTCTCGCCTTTACTGAGGTCCATGAGCATTTCGAAGATTTTGGCAATGTTGGTGTCAGTTTTGGCCAATTGCTCCCGCAAGGCAGCCACGCCGGATTCCAGTGAGGTGAGACGATTTGGAGAGTCGTCATCCATGCCTGCTGACGTGGAAGCCGTAGTGTCTGCGAGGGGGATCCTTCGGAGGCTGTGAGCACTGGCTCGTTGGACGACTTGGAATTGGTGAGAGATGGGAGTCGTATTTGACAAGGAATGGTGTTGTTTCCAACCGTTGGGTGGCCCTCATAGAGAACCTATTCTACTGTAAGGGCGACTGCGGCAAGGGCTGACACTCGGGCTAGCAGGGATCCAAAGGGTTTGTATTTCAGTAAGAGTAAAGTAGAATAAATGAATGTACAGTAATAAAATATGCTGCTCACCTAGCAGGGATCCAAAGAGAATAGGTTAAAGGATCCCTTGCTAGGTTGAAATTCTAAAGTATGCTATTCGGTCAGGGTCGATGGATTGAGCGCTGACGGGGCAATGCGTCAAGGATGGTATGAATATGGAAATAGGTACGAGAAAGATAAGATAATAACGAATAGGGGCACGAAGAGCGAGACATGAGGTTTAAGGAACGGGTTTTTGGGGAGTGTCCCCTTACAGCTGCACAGATAAGTCTGAGCGCTTGATGCTGGATCTTCTTGAGTGGTTGTTGCTGGTATTTCCTGTTATTCCACCAAATGGGCGCTGCATATAGCATCTTCGGTATTACCGCGCCCAGGTAGAGTCGTCTTATATGGATATGGCTGAGTCCTCTGACTGTGTTTGCAAGCATTGTCATGCCCGTGACCGCATTTTCTCCTCGCGCGGACATGAGCTTGACATGCTGTTCAAACCGTAATTTCCTGTCAAAGTGTACTCCTAGCCATCTAACTGTAGACGAGGTGTTGATCTGGCGCTCTGGGTCATCGCACAATTTGATGGATGGTGCCGTGGTGTGCGTTCTGGAGCGTGGTTTGTAGTAGTGGATGAGTTCTCGTTTGACAAGGTCTGCTGATAGTCCGGCTTTTGCGAGCCACTTGTGAACCTTCCTGTATGCATTCTCGAGAAGTGCGATGTTGGTGTCGAGGGACGGTGATGATACGTAGAGGTTTCCGTCATCTACGTACATCAGGAGTTGTGTGGTGGTAGGGAATTTGGGGTGAGGTTGGATTCTGGTGTGGTGGTGTTTATCGAATAGTTCGAGGAGTTCGGCTGTATAGAATGCTGCGAGTATTGGTGACACTGGGGAGCCTTGTGGGATTCCGTTCTGTACTTCCTTCATCTCTCCAACCTTCCCATCTAGACATACGGCCGCCTCCCTCTCCTCCAGAAAACTTGCTGTCCATTTAATGTACTGCAGTGGTAATCTCTTCCTTCAAAGTTCTGAGAGTAGTCGCTTGTGATTGACAAAATCAAAGTATCCCTTGATGTCAAAAGTGAGTGCTGACGTTGCATAACCATGGTTCCAGGCACTCTGGATGTCGTTCACAAATGTTAGTAGGGCGTCCGAGGTTGAGGAGCTTGATCTGCCTCCAAACTGTCCTGCCGGGATAAGACCATATTTCCCTGCTAGGTATGTGAGGCGCCTTGCCACTATCCTCTCCAGGACCTTTCCCAAGCACTCAAGTAGAGTGATGAGCCGGTATGCTTGAGGGTTTGAGTAGTCCGGTTTGTTGGGTTTCTGGAGTGCCACTGCCACCACTCGGCGCCAGCTTCGAGGATGGTATCCAATCTGTAGACATTTATTCATCAGTAGTTTTATGTATTGTCTTCCTTTCCCTGTCGTCCATGCCCATTGTATACACTTGTATGTGACTTGTGAATATCCGGGGGCAGTGTTTGTACTGTTCTTATGTAGGGCTTCGAGTATTTCTTCCTCTGTGATCTCCTCGAATGGTAGCTCGTCTTCGACTGGTGTTTCTAGGTCCGGGTGGTATTCGACAGGGAGTTGTGGTGGAGGTTGGAATAGCTCGGACCTAAGCGCTTCACATTTGTCAGTATGTAGCACAGCGGGATCCATACCTGGGCCTCGTTGAATCGGTGGGCTTGGGTAGTTGCGTTGTCCCTTAGACCAGTCCTGGAATTGCCATATTTCAAGCTCGTTTGCGTTAGCTAGCTTCTGGTTTACCCAGTCTTTCTTCTTCTTGCGGCATTGTCGGTGAAAATAGTTACGGAGGGTGGCTATTTTCTTCTGAGTGGTCGTGTGGTAACGGGTCAACCTTGGAGCTGCTTTCTTGCTGCTGTCAGATGAGTTCACTATTCGACTATCAGTATGTGCTGTCATCCTCGTCGAGGCAGACACTCAACCAGTTTCCCCAGCTCAAGCCATGGCGATAACAAATCTCGAGACCGAGTTTACCATCGTGCAAATTTTTGCAGAGCGCTACAAGGACCGCAGGTTTCAAGCTGCCAATCACGTCTTCCGGCAGACTCGACAAGCTCTTGGGTAGAGGAGTGGCATCCATGACAAAGGACTTTGTTTCTTTTTACCAAAGGGGTGTCAGTCAGCAATGACTCGGTCAAAGCTCATTGTCGTCGCTGTGAGAGATGTGCGGGTTATGGTCACAACAGGTCTTTGTCTGTATTATGTGCTTATAATCTATGGATTTCATTGGGTCGAGGTCGACGTCTCTTCACATATGATAGGTAATTTCTCACAGTTATATATAGTATACCCGAGTGTGACTATGTACGATATCAGACAGGTCTAGCCGACTCGGCCGGATAACTACTATGTAAGCGATGACACCGGCTCGGCCGCGTCGTGACAATGTACGGTAGTACATAGATTCGGCCGGGTATGTCGGCGGAGGTCAGAAACTCTGTAAAATACGTCGGCGGGGACGGCGGCGCCGAGCAGAGGGAGTCACAAATTGATGTTAAACTTCAATGCCTCTCAGTTTTGCATTCCACTGAATTTAGCATAGAAGCATAGCAAATAATAGTATTTTCACAGTGAATGTGGGCCAGTGCAAGTGTGATATTGAGTTCTAAAAAAGCGGAGATGGTCGGAGATTCCGACTGTTGCACAGAATTGAAAATGTGCAGATACAAGTATGCTCATTGATGAAATTAATTTGGAGTTATAGTATCATATATACAGACTAATACCTATGCATGTAGCTGTTCATCTCTGGTATATGTAACTCTATTCATTACTTGGAGTCTCCGAAGATTCCATTTTTAGAAGATGAATTAGATACCACTCAGATAAGCATACAACAAGAGTGAGAGTTTACAATGCCACTGCTATTTTCTTAGAGTTACAGATCACTCAGAGCAAAAAAGCAGAGTCCGCTTTACTCAAAACATCGGAGGTCCGAGATAAATGCACTCTGTCAGTATATGTCTGAGTTGGAGGCCGACGGAGCAAATTATTGATCTCCACAGACATGAGTTTTTTGCGGAAAGCTCCGATTTTTGCATAAACTGTGGACATTTCTATAGAGTCTATATACAGATATTGAAAAAACTTACCTGCCCAAATATGCATGTTAAAATCCCAAAATACTCCGAACACCACTTAAACGACATTGAGAATTCGTTTTGCTTCTATGGAATGCTCCTGATTTTTTTCTGAACCAGATTGTATGGGTGAAAAGAGGTATGCATAATGTTTGAATTTCGGTCAAAATCACGTATTCGCGGTTTCCTATTTGCAAATCGTATCCGATTTCTCCGGGAAATTCACCAGTCTGTACTCCATAAAATTACGCATCGAACAAGATATGTCGCACGGAAAACGGGCCAGAGGAAGCAAAGTTATAAGCATTTTTGTCAATTTGTGTTCAGTCAAAACACATCAGTCTTAATTTGATCTGTTTATACTCAGCCATCATATATCAATTTATGTTACATTGTTGCTCATTTGTGTCTCTGAATTTTTTGTGCACTAATTCAGAGAGGTAGATCTGTACCTTCATATCCTACCACTGTCTGAGTAGATTTTCAGTCAGGTTGAATGTAAAATAGACTTCCAGGAGGTGTAATGGTGGCTGTGAATACTAATTTCTACAGAACTGAATGTAAACCTGTCAGAATTGTGAGCACATGTAAATTCTCTTTATATATGACATATATATGCTACATATACCATTCCATTTACCTTTCTGTGGCTTCAAATCAATGGGAACATTGTCATTTATGATTCTATCCTCATATCTTTCACACACATGTGTCTTTTATCCATATGGCCATTTTATCGGTCTGTTTCATATGCAGTACCGTTTCTCTAGGCATTTAAATTTATCAACAGATAATATCCACTAGATTATGTGTTCTGGCGACGTGGTTGATAGATGCAGCATGCATGGCGGCATTTCCGAGCATGCAACATCGATCGATTTGATCGTGGGAAAATATATTTGCCGCCTTGTCGGAGGCCGCCGATGCAGAGTAATTGTCGGACCCCACTGCTGCAATGTACTCTGAAGTTGCACAGCGCAGCCTCCACGCAATCTCCACATATCGGAGCTCCGCTACAGTAATGTAGGCTAGTATACATATATTATATCTGTATGCAATGTACATGTAGGAAATCCTGTTTGTCCCCTTGCTGGAAATTCTGCCAGAGCTGCAAGTGTGGAGCAATGGTCAGAATACCCTGTTACTATATTCTCAGAATCTCGGAAGTGCCGTGGCTTGGCATCTCCGTTATCTCCGTAGATCGGAGCTCCGTTATGATAATATAGCCTTATAGGACAGTGAATGTGCCTAAAATACTCGAATTTTGTATTTCTGCTGTATGACTATGTATGTATACTACTACAAACTACTGTGGTAGTATAGTAGGCTCTGCAGTGGATAATTTCATTCTATGTGACTATCAGGTGACCCTGCGTGTGTAAATTGGCACCCATTAGCAGTAGCCATTCCCCCTGCTCCCATCTATTGATGGTCTGCCAGCTCCGCCACCATGCACGGAGACTCCGCCAGCTCCGTTCTACGGCTTGTCGGACGCCTCCGTGGGCCATGTTACAGCCTGGCCGAACCTGTTGCATCAGCTACCTAGTAGCCGGTCGGCCGGATCCGTGTCATGCCGGTACAATGTGATTGCCGGCCGACATCGGCTCTGCTGTCTGTCACGAGACTTAGTCACCGTCGGCTCTCCTGTGTGTAGCCGAAGATTTTACCTATCCTAGGTGGTCTCTTACCCCACTTTCCCTTGCACCTAGTAGCCACTGAACGCCCTTCGGGTCCGCTATCAAGAATGACGCGCACAGTGACCTCACCGAGAACGACTCTTCGTGGCCCAGAGATGCTGTCGCCGCGCATTCCGTGTATGTCTCTTCCGGTCCCCCTGCATGGGCGACAGACCATCACTGACAGCGAATTGACTAGATCTAGCAAATCGGTACAAAACCAGTAGCGCTAGCGCGTTGGAATGTGGCACCCATAATATCTGCCCAAGCGTCGAAATCTACACCCTGCTCGTCGCGTTCTACGGGAAAACAGGAATCGAGATAGGAAGGAAAACTCTTGCTATGCATGTAGACAAATTCAGGATGCAGCTCGGCAGCACGACTCATGCGATCGAACTTGTAGTTTCCAAGCTAGGAGAGGTTTATCAAACCCTGGACGCACAGCCCAATCTCAGCCGCGAACCTGTACAGGACTCACAGCAAAATGCCACCGATAATATCTCTGCATCGGAAGGCGCCAGCGATAGCGCTGAACAAGCCGCTATGCAGTTACATTTCGCTATGCTCTTTTTTGTATTCATCTCGCTGAAGATTTCCGAACAATCCCTCAAAGACGACTTGAGGCTCCACCAGGACGCGTTGGATGAGCTTCAGGAGACCCTTGTCTTGCTCGAGAGCCACGAAACAAGAACAGCTGACGCGTTGAAGCACGTTCAAAATTGGGTGGAGCCACTTTCGGGGACTTAGTCGTTTTCCTGGGGCTTTCGGTGGCGACGCGCCGTCACCATTAACTTGACGCGGAGGAACTTTCTCTTGTTTATTTTTGTCCTGCTCGTATCTGTCCTGCTGATCGCGATGTAAGTCGGCGTCGGTTATAGTGCTGCTTCTATAGTACATTCCGATTAATTTCTAATTCTCTTCATTCCTAGATTCATATGCGGGTTCGCCTTCGAGTATTTCACGCAGTACGATCCAAACATGCTCCGTGCTGCCATCCTCCTGCAAGTGGTTGATGGATGGTGCAACCGAATGCATGAAGGACGGTATCTTTATCGGGCGCCGGACATCCAGGATGGTTTTTTTTCACAACATGTATCATCAGGTGCTGGCGCGAGCGGGTCTTGCATAGGTACCTTGCTGCGATAATGTGTTGTCATCTTCGCTAGCTATACCATTTACTTTTTGAGATCTCATAAATACTGCGAGTGCGCAAACCCAACCCGCCATTTCTTTCTTCGATGTCCGTGTACTATACGTATCTCGTTACCATAATCATTAAGATCACTTTTTTTGCTTCGTGTGACTCCTTCAATTCGCTCATCAAGGCGCTACAATCGTCAAAAACTGTCCTCCGATTGGAGGCACCGTCGCCGAGTTGCCCAAGATTAGACTATCGGTGAAGGTGAACGACACTTGGCTGCCGACGGGCAGGGATGTATTCCAGGTGATGGTGTTCGAGTTGGTTGGTGGGAAGGAAACGAAGGCGTTGAACTGGGAGCAGTATTGGAGGTTGTTGATTGTGATTCTGTGCGAGTAGTTCAGATCAGATAACACGAGATATCACCCCAAGCAAACGTACCTCTAAAGTTTGTACGTAGGGAAAAGGGAGCAAAGAAACGCGATAGTTAGCATCGCTCCATGTATGAACGATTGTAGAGTGCTTACAAGGTTATTGGGTAGGACTTTGAGTTGAATTGAATTCAATGTGAAAATGGCGTAGACGATTGCATGGACAAAACAAGGGAGATAGAAGGTCGGGGAAGGATGGGGGAGTTCGAAGCAAATAATGTCAGTACCGGAACTAGGACGCCCACATATGGTTTGTAATACAGAATCATTTTGTGCCCAAGTGTATATGTGCATAACATATACCTGGAAGGCACCGAATTTTATGAAAAGGTGAAATACCAAATACGCACATCGTGTATTCCCGCTCAACGTAATCAAGGTCGGGACGCCGGATTTCAAGACGGACCTAAATATCCGACACCCCACATAAATTACAAGTTGGAGTTAGTACAACTGAATTGAGAGGAACCAGCGCCAGAAGATAGGCATCGCAGAGCCACTACTCACGGAAGAGTGATTTTCAAGTCTTGGCAATTTGGACTGGAGCTCTGCGAGCAGTCAAACGCGTCTGTGAGCGCAAAAGGAGCGAAGAGGGCAGCAAGGAGGGTTTTGGATGTGAATCTCATAGCTCAGGACTGGAAGTGGTGATTGGTTTTGTGGTATGCGTGGGTGCGATGGAATGAAGGATGCATAGGGCTTCACTGCTCTATTTTATACCTTTAGCGATAGGCGGGCGGTAAGACTAGTTACATTGAAAAGCCTCTGCAGTCTCAGGCCGCTGGAGAGCAAACTCCTCGGAAAATAGAGACAGGTAGTAATTTTTTTGTATGCATGCAGATCGAAGAAGGGGGACCCAGGTACCATTCGTGCGCCCATGCATGTCAAGTCCTCATATTAAGCGCGCTGCAGCATGTGCATCTTCTAGCGTGTTGGTATTATCCGATATAGTTGAATCATGCTGGTGTCAATGGTTGCGAGCGGTACGCTGGCTGTCGCGGAAGAACTTGCCTCAAATTAGCAGGACCTAACTTTGAAAGTTCATATGCCACTCCCACACCAGCGCCTAAGTGCAATAGCAGTGCATAACGATAGTTTAATGGACATGAACTCGTTATTCAATGTTTCCATTGGATAAATGCACTTCGATAATTGAATTGCGTTTACCATAAGTCCAATTTATGATTTGAGCAGTGGACGAGCGTCTAAAATTGGCCCCTTTCGGCGACACGCATTCAGCGTATTGGCGCGAATCACACCTAGAAAGCTACGGACAGCACAAAAATGAAAACGATGGAGCGACGCATAGACGCGATGCACGTTCCTCTGGATATTAAAGAAAATAAATGGGAAATGAATAGGTGAAATTGGTGTTCGAATTGGGATCAGGAATTAAGTGATCGATTGCAAGGTGTGGGCAGTGGAGAAGGAGTAATTAGAAGGATCATTTCAAAGGCACCAGAAGCAAGTAGGAGATATTGGAGGACCCAAAGAGATATCGTAAGTAGCGGTGGCACAACGAATTCAATCAAAGCTATACAGCATAATCAACGATGAATATACAAGAATATGAAAAGTGGCGAAGACATATATCCAGACGAAAATATGACGCGGAGCTCTTGAATTAGAGTGGAAGGGCTGTAAGCAGTCAACCACATGTGTGACGCAGATGAACGGAGAAACGATGATGGTGAGGAGGCTTTTGAAGCGAGCCTCCTGATGATTTAGTAATGACGATGGGTGTCGACAAATGAGCGCCACGGTATCCAACGCAGAGATCAAGTCAGGCGTCGTCATGGAGAGTATGGAAGCATGAGAGAAAGGTCTCAACGAATATCCTCGGGACATACCTGGAAACAAAACAAAACTGAATGGAATTGGTACTCAGGTCCCATTGACACATTAACGGCATCTGCCCGCACGTGTCGTTTAACTTATAATTGAACAAAGTGATACGCACATCCCCGAGGCACTGGTTCAAACATCAGGTAGCGCCGGTGCAAGGCACCCGAGGGTCGTCAGCCACGGAGATGTGCTGGACTTTGTAGGCAAATTTGGGAAACTAGTCTGTTGGTTTTTCTCAGAATCAATTGAAGTTGACTAAGTACTTCCCTGTAGTGTTTCTAGTTTGTTGCTGCACTGGCATCGCCACTTCCACTAATTGCTGCTATCCGGTCCATATTGATATATATTATATATCCTGCCATTCCCAAATTATGTCTTTGGTTTCAATTTCACGACTACGGCGCATGTTAAGACTTGAGCCGCGATGGTGTAGTAGATATCAGTGCTGTGCTAAAAATACGATCAATTGTTGTCACCGCCATATATGGTAATCACGGCGTCTTGGATAAGCGAGGATGAACAATTTTTATCTAAGTTACGAGACCTGTTCGCTTGATTTCACGTCGTCCTCGCAGATCAAGTAGCACAGGCCCGGGAAGCGTGCACCTACACCGGTTTCAGGACAATGCATGGCGATGCAAATATTCCTTTCACATGAGACTTTTACACCAACTGCACGTACCTGTGTCGAGGATGGACCGCAATGTGCTGTATTTGCAAGTAGACACGCGGCCATCTGTCAACATGCATTTACAGCCTCTTGCGGAGTATGATGAGTCTGAATATTTAAGTATTGCGTGAAGAGTCGCCGACACCCCACTCGTAATCGTAACCCCAGTTCTCTATCGACCACCAACCACACTTTCCGGCCCTTGAGGGTCCACAGACGACTCCGCGCGCCCGCACTCAGTGCGGGCGGGCATCGTTGTCTCATACGAACGAAACTACACAGTGGTCATATCAAACTTCAAAGATTGCATACCAAAGTGACCTTTCTGAACCTTGTCATGCACCGTACTAATGGCTAACGATGCGTCTTCCCTCGTATCTTGGATATTTTACACAGGTCTGATCTTTGACTGTGCGTGACAGCCATTACCGCGCAAATACCCTCAACCACCTCTTCATTTGGCTTTCTAACACCATTGTATGATGGTACCTACTGTTATTCACCCAACCAAACAAACATATCCCTGGACAATGTAGCAAATCGGAGTGTTTATGTACACCTTCACCACACTTATAAATGTATGTGTGTTCTTTTGCCAATTACATCCCGCTTAATTCTGATGATGGCATTAGTTATGGCACCCAGAGAATGGGCAAACACAGAACGGCGGAGTCAGAAGATGCCTCAGATGATGAGGGGCAGGACTGCGACTGCAACTTCGGTCTGCCCCACCCGAGAACAAATGATGACCATTTACCCTCTCTTGTTGCCGCCTGGGGGTAGGCCCAGCGTCTCCGCGCACCGTCTTGCCAGCCTATACTTCGAGGCTATTCTGGACCCTTGGGACGTTCCCGAGTTTACAGCCGTGTACATGTACACTAGTGGGCGGTGTACCAGCATCCTTCACACTCTCAAGAACGTCTATCATGCCGACCGTTTAAAGGAAATATGGGACTCCACGGACAGACAATGTTCTCCCGTTCCGGAATTAGCTCAAATATCGTTATACCGGGGCAATACTTTCTCCAAACGGGCGGACGCATCGGTTCGAATTGCCGCCTTTGGAGAATTGGCTGCCTACATGCTTATGTCCTGATCACCGATGAGCTCTCCGTCTGACCTTTTGCCTGATTTTGCTCAACATATGCCATACCTTTTACTACCATCGTCTTCGTTTTTTTTGCCTTTTTCGATTCTATGATTTCACATGTCACACTCTGCCAATATACACCTCAGTGCTCCAGTGTCCTGAAAATGCTGCGTTGATTTTGCGGAAGGTAAAGCTGGATCATAGCAGCTGCATGTATCTGGCTTTGCTATTTACTAACGCTCCACTGCTCACAATATCCGGGAGGATAGCCACCTGCCCGTGACCTCTTGTTTGTAGATGTAGAAACTGTCTTGTTCCGAAGCCGGGACCGCGGGCAGTATAATATATGCGCCTCCTCCTCCTCCTAACGACTCGGTGTCACTGGCGAGTTAGACTGTGAAATCTGGCATTGCAACCTTGAGCACCGCTGACGCGAAGAGACGCCCGTTCGGCCCCAATACGGCCCACTGGCGGAAATTGCCGCCCGGATCAAAAGGGCTTGGCACGGTCACATGGGTCTTTCCCTCCCACGGCACTCAGCCCCACTGGCAGCCAACGACCGCGTCTGTTTCGATGTCCCTCTGACTCCGCAATCTCTCTGTTCACCCACTTGCCCATTGCACTATCACCGCGCCAAAAACGAGCTCGTTCATCGTGTTCTCCTTCGTGTTCAACGATGGCGCCACCGAGCGCCAGAAGGCAGTCACTTCAGAGTGCAGACGCGGAGATCGTCCTTGGAGATGCTCCTAAAAGGAACAAGTTGAAGACTGAGTATAAGGGAGAGTCTGAGGAGGGAGAGTCTGGGGATGTGCGTCTTGTCCACTCCCGTCCTTTCTCTTATCTGCTTCTGTGCTCCATTGCTGTCCTTTAAGTCCCATGGTCATGGTATGGGACGAACGGTCCCGAGAAATGAACAGAATCGGGGTGCTGACGACCGCGCTACAGGTCCATTGCATCATGCTCGAGGGACGAGCAAGTGTGCGCAGTCGACAAAGCACTTCAAGCTCTGCCAGGAGAACGTCGCTAACGCAGAGGATCTCCCGAGTGAGGCCCCAAGCCTCATGGGTGCTCATTCTCCTCACGATTCCTGTGCCCTGTTGTGCCTGATGGCTATCATGATGCTAACCCCGTCTTTTGTTCTGCGTAGGTCCACCCCGCCATCCGCGAGGAATGCAAGCAGACGAGCAAGTGCGCGCCGCTGATGAAGCACTTTGGGCACCTCAGGGAGGAGGTCGCGAATGGCGAGGGCTTCAAGGCGAAGAGTTGGGTATGTGCCATTTTCTTTTCGTCAGGTTCCCCTACCTTTAGTCCATCTTTCGAGAAATTGATGCACTTACTGATTCCCTTCTTCTCTCTCCCCCTATATTTGTCTACAGCCCACTCCCTACCGTCTCCTGACATCGCGTTCTGAACGCGCCTCTGCCCCGCGCTCCTTCCATCCACGTTTCTCTGGACCTGACCTGCACCCACCTCTGTGCCATCCGCATGGGCCTCTCACTTTTTCTTTGCTTACGACCGGGACTTGGGGTTTGCACTTCTCCCTCGCTTTGTTCACCATTTGCGTCCCGGACTCTTGAGAGGCGCTTCTTACAACCCGAAGTAGATTTGATCCTGCATCGTGCTGCGCCGTCGTCGCTACGTGGTCTCTCTCTGCAAGCTGCGTGATGCCTTGCTTTCGTCGTCGTGGTTTTTTTGTTGCCCTCCTGTGCGGTTCCTTGTTTGGTCACAGGATCAGATGAGCGGTGCACATGATGCTCCTTCGCTTCTCTTAGGGGGGCATTTTCCGGTGCACAAAACACCCATCTACATCTCGCCCCTTTCCATCTTGGTTGGCCTCGCGCATATGGTGTGGAGTAGAGATGTACATCTTCTATCTGCCTATTTCCCTTCTCTGTGCTTGTTTCATTTTCTCGTGTCTGCTCTCGTTCCTACTCGCGTGACCGAGCCGAATCGTCATTACATTCGCTTTGCCTTCTCTCTTTTGCTGCTTACTTTTATCATTAAGAATACAGTCCGTGCTCTGCATATTTCTCCTCTCGGCCTGGTATCGCAATCTGTTTGCCTGACGACAACTCTGCTCATTTGTGTCTCTTTTTGTTTATATTTTTCCTGTGTATTGAGGCTGTTTCTGTCGCTTTACGCACCCGGTTGACTCGACTACACGTGTATATTGTATTTTTGTGCGTATCTTCCGCAATTCAATATTCTTTCATTTCAGAGTATGTGCACGGTTGCGAGATCATTGGTGTTCGATTTTATACGGTGAAGTTTGCGACTCAGTACAGCTCATTTTGTCGCGAGTGTCTGTGTCAATGGTGCGGTACTAGTATCCGTTCTCTGTTCGCCCCTTTTGTTCCTCTTTTTGTTCTTTCTACCCTGCGAATTCGTCACTTGTCCTCTCCTTTGGCGCATCCTGGGCTTTGGTGCCGCATCCTTTCGCCCCACCCTCCACTCTCTTATTCCGTTTCTGTCTGGGATGCGCCTCCATCCAGCGCTCAAACGCGCTAAAGTCGCGACTCTTTCCTTGGGGCGCAATTACTGGTTTCTGCGAGCGTGTAATGCGAGGTCCACAAGTGGTAAGTCCGTCGGTGATATACTTCAGGGATAATTTTTGTAGTCTAATTATACTCAGATCACTTGTATGTGTAATCAAACTCGATTCGTCCTTTTCAGTTTTTATCGTGAGCCTTGATGCTGGTTCTCATAGTCTGTATGGAGAACAGAACCGTGCGGCGCGCCATCGCAGTAATCAAAACTCTTGACGTATAATCAAGGGAAATAAATACGAATACAGTGTCTGAATTAGAGTAATGCTCTTATCTTTGAGTGTTTATCCGTCCTAAGTACCAACATTCTTCTCACTTTGGACCCATATAGTATGACATCAATGACACATAACAATTAGCGATGGCATGGGTTGTCCTACATTGCCCAGTATGCCACAACACTATAAGTATGACAGGTACGTATGCACCGAAGAACCAAGATGACTATGCGACAACTGGAAAGAAGCGTACCACCAGGTCTGCAAACCGGAAGATGCCTACCTTGGCCAGAGTAAAGGGATTCCAGGGATGAACTGGCGCACGGACCGATTTGCAGAAATTGAGGCGCCTGTCCTTCGGCTATCTGAGCGCGTACAGGACCTGTTCTTATGAGAGGGTCGCGCGAGAGCTCTGTGTCTGCAGAATCTTCCCTGAATGGATCAAACACTAGGAAAAGTGGGCAATACTGGCGTTTACGTGGGTCAACTTTCGGTTTATGCCGATGTTGTGAAATATAAGGGAAACCGCAATCCTAGATCACGACATAAACCCAAGTCCTGATGATTCAAAAGAACCGTTGATTGCTCACGAAAAGGTATATGCAGATGAGTAACATTGACTCCTTTTTCACGTCGGCGTCCTCGTTATCGAAGTCATACTCTTGAGCAATTCCTTGCGTTTGCAAGATATTATAGAGTCGGGACGACAATTCCTCGGCAGGCGAGGCTCTGCATAACACCCTTAAAAATATTTGGATCATATGAACTAAAATCAGAGATTAGTATGGAGAGCAATGTTCGTAGTCGATTAGCTTACTTGGGATCATTCATATATCGCAGCATCATTTCCGCGTAGATGGCTCCATTACTGAAGAATGCGCCATCCATCGTCGCGTCTGGGATCAATGTTTAGTTTCCCGCCCAGGATTAATGAAACCAGACCACGGTCCGCCCTCATGCATGAGGTACCAGTGTGGTTGTACCACGTCAGTACAGACGCAATAACTCTCCTGTCAGAAGGAGAGATTTGTGACTCTGGTAACCATGACTGGATGAAACCTCGAAGAAATTCTGTATGCGCTGACGATTGTAGGTGCTAGGTAATTACAGCATTACGAACGCTACTACACGTTTCAGGAGAATGGAAAATACGCATGTGCTGTGCCAAGTCCCAACCGGCTGCACCCCTTTGATTGCGACACTCCTACCGTAGACAATGTAGAAATCACAATTAATAAGTATGAATTGGAAAGGACTGTTCCACAATGCCCAGTAATGGTCCAACACAATAAGAATCCTAGGTACATGTGCCAAAATATCAACATGCAGACTATGCAACAACCGGAATGAAGCATGTCACCAGGTCTGCAAGCCAGAAGATCCATGCCCGTAGCCAGAGTGGCGGGATGCCGGCGATAAACTGGCGCGCCTGGTTGATTTGCAGAGGTTGAGGTACTTGCTCTTCGACGATATGTGCAGGTATGACATTCATATTGACTGGCGGGTCGCGCGAAAGCTCGATATCTGCACACTCTTTCAATGGATCGAACAATACACAAACACCACAGATCCACTTGAGTGCATGAAATTCTAGTCGGTGCCGATGTTCTGAAATTATAGGGATACCACATTCCTAGATCGTAACTTAGATTGGGATTTTGGTTATCGAGGTAACACTATAATTACTTACGAAAAGGTAAATGCAGATCGGCATGAAGAGTTCTCTTTCTGCGGCTGCCTCGTCCTCAATGTCGTCAGAAATCCGCGTTGAATTTCTTCGCAGTTGCCAGACACGCTGTATCAGGCAGGCGGCTAATTCTGTCGAGGGTGCCGCTTTGCATAGCATCTTTAAAGAGTCCGGATAAAAGTCCCTGAGAATAGATATTAAATGAAAAGTAATGTCTGTGCTTGGTTAGCCTACCTCGAATTGCGTATATACCGCAGAATCAAATCAGCGTAGATGTTTTCATTCGTGAAAAACGAGCCCTTCATTGTCATGTCCGGGACCAATGTTTGGCAAAGCCAGATACGCGAAGCCTCCTGTATGTCAACATCAAATACCTCTGGAAATTTGCGAAAAATTGCCACAAGTTGATGATGTCGTGACAGAGAGTTTGCGTCTGTCTTCAGTTGGTCCAAAAGCTTTTCAATGTCAATGTGATTGTGCCATGTTAATACAGCGGCAATTGTCCTCCCATCGGCAGGAGAGATTTGCAGTGCCATTAACTGTGACTGAATACAACCTTGAAGATACTCTATATCTGCCGGTGATAGCAGGTGCTGGGCAAATATATCAGTAGAAGACCACTCCGTGGATTCAGGAAAGTCTAAAATACCCACATTCTTTTCAATCCAGATCGTAAAGCTCAACCAAATGACAGCGCGTGGCCAGTGACTTTCTGCCTTAGGGGGGTCGCGAAATTGTATATAAGTTTCAGCGTCAATGGATCTGAAGGCAGCCTGAAGATCGAAAGCTAGAATGTCTTGCTGCAGCTCAGACGTCCACTCTGCCCGCATACAATGGCGTATCATATCAAGGAGTAATGTCCTGTCCTTAAGTTCAGGCTTGCTAGGCTTTGAGTCTGGCCACCACTTGACTGGAATCCTAGCGTCAATACAACACTGCATAAAAGAGATTAACACGTACTCTGTGCACGTTGATACCCATAGCCTGCCACACCTCTCATAATCGCTCCTTCGAGTGGATGGTGCCTAAAGTGCCTACTATATGACTCGAACCAGAGACGAGCTAAGCTGCAGTGAACCTTGCGTATGTCGAGAAAAAACTCCTTTGATCTGGACTGGTCGAGGAGGTATTCAGGGAAAGATGCATGGGCAAATTTCATGCCATCGTCATTGGCTGTGATGAGGGGGAATATACGACTGATACGCGCAGCCGTCATTCCAGGCGGAATCATGAAAAGCGAATCAATTTTTGTGGCCTCGGTTTGAACAACATCGGCAAACAAGAATGCATGTTTGCTGATCAGTAGACACCCCATCAGAGTCTGCACAAATTCGAGATTCTCAGGCTCGATAGAGGAGAGTACTTGAGCATATAGGGCATCAAGCTCATCATATGGCCTTGCATCGTCACTGGCTTTCGAGCGGATGATTGTCTGCAGACTCTCATCTGGGTGGCGGCCATGGTTGGCAATGAATTTCATTACGACCGACGCATAGATAAACTGGCCTGAGGCGCGATTCACCAGAGCGTAGATGTCGGAACGCGACGGCCATTCGGAAGGCAGTCCACTGCGTGCAGGATGCTCTCCTCGGATCCCTCCAAATTTCGAGATGAAATACTGATGTATATCCTGGTTCGATTGGTAATCATTGTCCAATGGCGTAGTCTGGGTTCTCTCCCGGATGCTGGCCCGCGCGAAGAACGATTGAATGTGAGAAAGAGCCCGACTGGCAACCAGGATCCGAACACGATGAGGAGTTTGGTCCAACAGTCGCTCGAGAAGGTCCAGGACATCACGCTGTGCAGTATCGCCGTTGCACTCGTCCAGCCCGTCAACCATGAGAATGCACCGAGACCCAACCTCCGCAGGATCGAGCGTCTTCAAGGGATTTATGATGAGCGAATCCAGCTGTTTCGTAAGTGACTTGGTGATGATAGATGGGTCCGACAGAGTATCAGCGAGGGGCTGCTGCAGCGCAGGTATACAGAGTGACAGCTGGTGGGCCATGGTGATGACAAAATTCTCCTTCTCCCTAGGTCGTTTCGGGGATAGTCGGGAGAAGAAGAAAGACGTGGCGAGGCTGCCCTCCTTGTCAAAAGTCTCCGCCACCGTTTGCATGATGGTCGTCTTGCCGCTGCCTGCAGGGCCGTACATCCACATGAGAGGGTGCCCGCCGGGTTCTTGAGAGTTGGCCCATTTATGAATACCCTCGGTAATAGCCACCCGCGTGTGCTCCTGACACTTGGGCACATCCTCGCGCGCAGCGGCGTCGTATGGGGCGCCTTTCTCCGCGCGGGAGCCAAGAAGAGCCATTATCTTTGCGACCGTCTCTGTCTTGTCCGTTCCTCTCGACCCATACGCGTTGAAGGTGCCGCCATGAATGTGTATATCTGATGCTTCGCGAAACATAGACCTTGTGACGATATTAGCCAGTCGGATCCAAGGGTTAGTGTACGAAGTCCTTACCCTCCAAGGTCGGCACCTCGAGGTCCAGAATCACCTGAGGTAGGTTGAGCCATGCGTGGTAGAGTCGGGCTAAACTTAGAACAAAATGGTTGGTCACTGGGAGAGTGCGAACGGTGGGAGATGCTGATAACTGAGACAAGAACTTGGAAGCGGTGCACCGCCTCTATCCTACTCGCGGGCGCCACGGGAAATGGGACACGTGATCTAATGGCGCTAGTCGTCAAAAACCGTTGGTCTACAGAGTTCATGTACATCTTTTGGCCATTTGCCGTATATGAAATTGCAGTGCTTAGCGCCCCTGACGCGCACGAAGGTGCACTCATACAATGAGACGCCCATGCTGCTCACATGCGGAAGTTGCCGCTCGCGTCAAACGCACTCTACGCGGTCACATGCATCTTTTTGTCCCGGCACTGACGGGTACTGCTCGCCGTAGACTCGTCACCCAATCTATGTCCCTGATTCTTCCACCTATCCATTGCTACTATAAACAACACCTCCTCATCACCGCGTCAAAAAAAAAAATGTGGTCGTCCATCACGTCCTTCTTCGCGTCCTTCGTGTTCAACGATGACGCCTCCCAGCGCCAGAAGGCAGGTATTGCAGAGTACAGACGCTGAGATCGTACTTGGAGATGTTCCTAAGAGGAACAAGTTGAGGACTCAGTGTAAGGGAGAGGGAGAGCAGGGAGAGTTTGTAATTCTTCCTCCTTCCCGTCGTTTCTCTTCTCGCCTTCTGTGCTCCGTTGCTGTCCTTTGCGTCCCATGGTCATGGTTTGGGACGAACGGTCAGGACAAATGAACAGGATCGTGGTGCTGACGACCTCGCTGCAGGCCCACCGCATCATGCTCGAAGAACGAGCAAGTGTGGGCAGTTGACAAAGCACTTCGAGCTCTGCCAGGAGAATGTCGCCAACGGCGAGGATCTCCCGAGTCCTAGTCAGGCCTCATTGGTGCTCATTCTCGTCGCGATTGCTGTGCTCTCTTGTGCTCTATGGTTATCAGGATGCTAACCCCGTCTTTTGTTCTGCGTAGGTCCACCCCGCCATTCGCGAAGAATGCAAGCAGACGAGCGAGTGCACACCGCTGATGAAGCACTTTGGGTGCCTCAAGGAGGAGGGTGCGAATGGCAGGGGCTTCAAGGCGAAGGGTTGGGTATGTGCCATCATCTTTCCGTCCGACTCTCCCGCCTTGGGTCCATCTTTCGAGGTTTTGACGTACTGACCGATTCCCTTCTTTTTTCTCCCTCTCTACCTTCGCATACAGCCTACTCTCTATCGTCCCCTGGCATTACATTCTGAACGCGCCTCTCGCCCGCGCTCCTTCCCTCGATGTTTCTCTGGTCCTGACCCGGACCTACCTTGGGCCATCCACACGGGCCTCTCGTCGCCTATGACTGGACCCAGGGCTTGCACTTCTCCGTCACTTTGTTCACCGTTGGCATCCCGAACTCTTGAAAGGCGCTTCTTAGAACCCGAAGTAACCTCGATCCTGCATCCATGCTGTGCTATCGTCGCTACCTGGTTTTGCTCTACAAGCTGCATGATGATCTGCCGCCTTCGTCGTTATCGTCTTGTTGCCCCGCCGCGCTGCTTCTCATCTGGTCACCGAATCAGAAGAGCGATGCACATGATGCGCACTGCGTTGAGATGAGTCTTGCTCCCCATTCTCGTTTTCCCATTTCTTTCGTCTTTTCTGTTTTCGTTCAGCACCGTTTATGTTTTTTGTCAGGTTTATGTTAGGGCCACCGACAACCGGCTTCAAGGCCTGACCCCAACTTTCGAAGATTTCGCGAATCCACTCACGTCGAAGCAATGATGTCAGGTGCAGTATTCTGCCCACAAAACGCAAAACACTGAATAATTTCCCGCCAATTTGGCCTTTCGTGTCCGGATCTCCGGGGTGAGGCCTCAAAGCCTGTTGTCAGTGGTCCTTTTTTGTTGCGTGCTCTGTTTTCTTTTCTCGTTCGCGCGCCTACGTGCCTCGTGGCATTAATAACCCTCCTCGTTTGTCAGTCTTTCGTTCTATTTCCCGTGTGTGCTGCTGCGGCTTGTGATTTGGGTCTTCGCGACGAATATGTCCCGAGGCCTGCGCGTGTACGGGGTTTTATTCTTAAACCGTTTTTATTATAACTGGAATTATGGTGTGCAGTATGAATCCACGTATTTTCTCTGCGTGTTTCGTTTCTTTTTGCTTGTTTCGCTTCTCGCGTCTGCTCTCGTTCCTATTCGTGTGACCCTGCCAAGGCATCATTGCACTCGCTCTGTCCTCTCTTTTCTCCTGCTCATTTTTGTCATTATGAATACAATTTGTGGTCTGCTTGTTTCTCCTGCTTGCCTGGTATCGACATCCCTTCGCCTCACGATGGCTGTGCTTATCTGTCTCACTTTTTTGTTATATTCTTCCTGTGTGTCGAGGCTGCTGCTATCGCATTACGAACCTGGTTGATTCCCGAATTTATGAGGTGTTTGCGACTCAGCACAGCTAATTTAGCCGCCAATACCTTCCTGTCGATGGGACGGCATACGTACCCGGTGTCTGTTCTTCTCTTGTGTTCTTTCTACCCTGCAAATTCGTCACTTGGCCTCTCCATTTGAGCATCCGGGTCTTTTCTCGTGCACCCTTGAGCTTCTCCCTCCACGCTCTTTTTCCCTTTCTGTTTGGGATGCGCCTCAACTCAGTACTTGAACTCGCCTGCTGCGTTTGTTACTTCAGCACTATGTAAAGGCACTTCACTGTTTCCATTCTCTCTTTCTGCCCTTCATGTCTTCGTTCCTTTGTTCCCCGCCATTGTGTCGCTGTTTTTCTCATAATGGTCTCGAACCTATGGTCGAAGTCGCGGCTCTTTCCCTGGGGCGCATTTATTGGTCTTGCCCGCGTATAATGCAAGGGATCATAAGTAGGTATAGCCCGATGGAGATATCCCTCGGGGATGATATTTGTAGCTTGATCATGCTCAGATCACTTGTATACACTGCTGGCAAACACTGCTCTTCTCACTTGAGACGCAAATGGGTATGACATAAAAGACACATAATAATTAGAGATAGCGAAGACTGCCCTACAATGCCCAGTGATGGCGCAACGCTATAAGTATGACAGTTACACATTCACCAAGGTACCAAGACTACTATGCGACAACTGGAAAGAAGCGTATGACCATGTCTGCAAACCAGACGATCCATGCCTGTAGCCAGAGCAGAGGGATTCCGGGGATGAACTGGCGCACGTGGCCAATTTGCAGCAATCGAAGTTCCTGTTCTTCAGCCATCTCCGCGGGTACAGCATCTGGTTTCAACGGGGGGTCGCGCGAGAGCTCAATATCCGCAGACTCTTCTCTGAACGGATCGAGGACGAGGCAAAGTGGGCAATACCGACGATTGCGTGGGTCAAATTTCGGTTTATGCCGGTGTTGTGAAATATAGGGGAAACCGCATTCCTAGATGACTACATAAGCCCAAGTCCAGATGATTGAAAAGAAACAATGATTGCTCACGAAAAGGTAGATGCAAATGAGCAACATTGACTCCTTCTCCACGTCGGCGTCCTCCTCGTCGCTATTGGAGCCGTGCTCTTGCGCAGTTCTTTGCCTTTGCAAGATACGATAGAGTCGGGTAGACAATGTATCGTGAGGCGATGCTCTACATAACACCTTTAAAATATTTGGATCAAATGATCTGAAATTAAATCAAAGATTAGCGTTGAGAGCAATTTTTGTAGTTGTTTAACCTACTTAAAATCATTCATATATCGCAGCATCATTTCCGTGTAGATGTCTCCATTGCTGAAGAATGCACCATCCATCGCCGCGTCTGGAACAAATGTTCGGCAAATCCAGATACATGAATCATCCTGAACATCGTTGAATTCTTCCCGCAAACCGACAAAAGCTTCTATGGGGGAGGTGTCCCTCTCTATAGAATCAGAAGAATCATCTGATGACGATCCGTCCTCATGCAACAAGATACCAGTGTGGTTGTACCACGTCAGTACAGATGCAATAATCCTCCTTTCAGCAGGCGAAATTTGCTGCACCGGTAACCATGACCGGATGCAACCTCGAAGAAGCTCTGTATGCCCTGATAATTGTGGGTGCTAGATAATTGTACCATTAGGAACGCTGCTACACATTTCAAGAGACTGGAACATACGCACGTGCTGTTGCAACCAGAATGTAAAGTACACCCAAAGAAAACCAGCAGCCCAATCACAACCGAGGTAAGTTGGAGGGCCGATAAAATGGAGAGCTGTCTGAAGGTCAAAAGCTAGAATATCTTGCTGCAGCTCAGGGGTCCACTCTGCTTCCCGGCAATGGAAAATTACGTTATAAGGTAATGTGCGACTTTTATCTAGCAATATTTGGGCAAGTGTCCCCATCACACGGTGTAGAAGGGATAAAAACGTACATTGTTCAACCTCGTAGCTTGCTGCGCCGCCATCTGGATGGTCTTTGAAGAGTGCAGAATATGATTTGAACCATATACGAGCTAACGTGCAGTGAACCTTGGGCATGTTGAGAAAGAACTCTTTCGATCTGGACCGGTCAAGAAGGTATTCAGGGAAGGATGCATGAGAGAACGCCATGCCGTTGCCGCCAGCCGTGATGAGAGGATATACACGATTGGTACGGGAGGCCGTTGTCCCTGGGGGAATCGAGAAAAGCGAATCAACCTGCGCGGTGGCCTGGTTTTGTGCAACCTCGGCAAAGCAGTATTCGCGTTCGCCAAGGACTAGACATCCCAATAGAGTGTATACAAACTCCAGATTCTGAGGCTCAATAGTGGAGAGTACTTGAGCATATATGGCGTCAAGCTCCTCGTATGGCCTTGCATTCCCACCAGCATTCGAGCGGATGATTGTCTGCAGACTCTCATCTGGGTGGCGGCCATGGTTGGCAATAAATTTCATTACGACCGACGCATAGATAAACTGGCCTGAGGCGCGTTCCACCAGAACGTCGATGTCGGAAAGCGCCGGCCATTCGGAAGACAGTTCAGTGCTTGCAGGGTGGTCTCCTTGGATTTCTCCAAATTTCGAGACGAGATACTGACGTATATCCTCGTCTGATTGGTAATCATTGTCCAATGGGGTAGTCTGGGTTCTCTCCCGAATGCTGGCTCGCGCGAAAAACGATTGAATATGAGAAAGAGGACGGCTGGCCACCAGGATCCGAAAACGATGAGGGGCTTGATCCAACAACCGCTCGAGAAGGTGCAGAACATCCCGCTGTGCGGTGTCGCCGTTGCATTCGTCTAACCCGTCAACTAAAAAAATGCACCGAGGGCCAACCTGGGCAGGATCTAGCGTCTTCAAGGGATTGATGATGAGTGAATCCAGCTGCTTTGTAAGCGACTTGGTCAGGATAGATTTGTCCGACAGAGCATCAGCGAGGGGTTGTTGCAGAGCTAGAATGCAGAGCGACAGCTGGTGGGCCATGGTGATGACAAAATTCTCCTTGTCCGCCGGTCGTGCTACGGACAGTCGGGAGAAGAAGAAAGACACGGCAAGGCTGCCCTCCTTGTCAAAACTCTCTGCCATTGTCTGCATGATGGTAGTCTTGCCACTGCCTGCAGGGCCGTATATCCACATCAGAGGAGCCGTTCCGGATTCTTGAGAGTTGGCCCAGTTATGGGTACCCTCAATGATTGCGACTCGAGTCCGTTCATGACACTTGGGGACATCCTCACGTGCAGCCGCGTCGTACGGGGCGCCCTTCTCCGCGCGCGATTCAAGGAGAGCCATTGCGTCCGCGATCTCCTTCTTCTTCTCTGTTCCTCTTGATCCAGTCGTGATGATGGTGCTGTTGTGAAAGTTTATATTCGATGCATTTCGAAACATAGACCTTGTTGCGTTGTCATGATCAGCTGCAAATTCCGGCCTCAGAGAATGAGCTCCTTACACCCCAGCAACATTTCGAGGTCCTGGATTGCCTGAGGCAGATTGAGGCATGTGTGGTAGAGTCAGGCTGAGATGAACGTTAGGGTGTTGGAAAAATGTGGCAAGCAGGTGCAGGTGGTGGGAGAGGTTTATAACTTGAGCGAGAACTCTGAACCGATAGATCATGCCTCCGGAATCCTATTATCCTCGAGGCAGCTTGCATCTATTTTAGGCTCAGACAGGCGTCAAGATAGCATTGGATACCCTTGATTTCTATGGAAATATGCACAGAAGTCTCCTTATCATCAGTAGTTGAAATATCGAGGTCTTTTGACATGCCCAGTGTAACCTTATATGCAAGGCCACGGTATCGCATTCGGAGAGACAGAGGAGCCTATGGAAGACAAACAACCGAAAATACATATTACAGAGAGTTATCTGGACTCTTAAATCCAAGGAATACAGTGGGAGCATCACAAAAGCAACCGGCATCGCGCGTGGCCCAATATCGTCTGAGCGGGCAACCACACCGCGTGAGTTTAGACGCCCATCCTTGCGGAAATTGCCGTCCCCATCACAGGCTATGGCGTACCGTGTGCACCAGGTCACTGTAACCTGTCACTTTCTCGACTGGGACGCCATCAATTGCCTCGGCACAGTTAGGCGAACCATAGGCGAGCCCGCTTTGATCAA
This sequence comes from Psilocybe cf. subviscida, assembly GCA_013368295.1. NCBI lineage: Eukaryota > Fungi > Basidiomycota > Agaricomycetes > Agaricales > Agrocybaceae > Psilocybe > Psilocybe cf. subviscida. The sequence goes on along the minus strand of JAACJJ010000044.1, from coordinate 1,017,471 downwards.
AACCTAGCCAATGATTTCTCCTCAGTGACATAGCAGACGAAGGCGGGAACTTGAAAGTGGCCCAAAGCAGACTTCACACCTTCTATCATTGCGCGCGAGATCATTGGACCTGTGGTACATACTAATACAAGTCATTACAAGTATCATTGTACATTTTTAGGTACGTGGGTATCCAAAGATTTTGAGCGAGCGAATCGTAAGTAGAAATTACAAGAGTGCAGCATAGTTGAGAAGAAAATACTGTGACCGTTCGGCACTCATTTTTGTAGCCTATGCTTGACACTAATGTCTTGAGGCTTGGTCGGTCCGGCCTAGTGACTGAACCGCCTGTTGTCGGCACAACTGACTCTGATCAGGCGGAGGAGGTGCCAGCTATTTAAATCTTCCCCGCATCCCCGTTTTGATTTCATTGCACCTGAGAAAGTTTCTCCTTTACCCTGAAAGAAATTGGCGAGAGTTCAATGCTAGTTTCGGTTGTAAACAAGTATTATTTCGTTGTATCAGAGCTTAGGTACCCACTTGTTGCCCCTTCCTCAGTGATCCATCTCTGGACTTCTGCAATGAAGTAATAGATAAGACCTCTCTCTTTTGTGCCTAATATCTCATATCATCATCTTATTCCGCATCACTTCAATTGTCTGAGTCTGTCTCGTTGTCAAAATCATTATTTGTGTCTCTCAAGTTGTGTGACTTCCTAAGGTAATCCCAGCTTGAATTCCTACCGCATGCTCATCATCTCATGTGCCAAAGTGATATCTATACATGCATTCTTTCTCTTGTTGGGATGTAGGTCGGCCACATAAATCATATATCCATTCCGACTGTCAATAATTTAACGGGAACGAACTTAACTTGAACTTAACGGGCCCGCAAAAGTTCGTCGTACAAATTAACGGGAACTTTTCCTACGGTCCCTAACTAACGTGCCGCTAAACGGTGAGCGACAAAATCCTGAGATCTCGAAATTTCCACTGTATAGAACCCTTAAACCTAATTTGGCACATAAACGTGCTATATTGACTGTCTATGTCCAAATTATATCTTGTACTCGAGTAGAAGCACAACAGTGGGGTTGTTTGCAATTAACTTGGTATTAACCGTGGCGGTAATCTTGCAAATAAAGTACAATACGGAAAGTGATATGTGGCGTTGAGGGCACATGTTTAATGGTTATACCCATGGTTTAGCTTTCCCCTACCATGCTCACTCCGTTCAGTTAGGTCGCAGGGAAACTGTGCAGTAAATTTCGCGCATTTTGTCCCGATGGAATATAATACTTAGCTGTTCAACAAGAATCTATGCAACCCAAAACCAGTGTATCCATGCCACGTTACTGAGAATCCACTTTTTTTTGTCTGACCTATTCGTTCAAGCCACGGTGTAGGGCCCTTGGACCACTTCGAACATGCAATCGGTTGTGGCGGGGCTTCCGAGCCTCTGGTATATTCAGATAAGGAACCCACACGCTTCAATGACTCCCAGCGTTGAGTCCCCACCGCCAATTTCCAGCCACGCCAGGCTCTGGTGAATACAGTACTCGAACATCTCCTTTTCCAACATCACAATGCCCCTCTCTTGACGTCCACTCGCAGGTCGTCGTCAAAGCTCTCTGTCATCTGCATGTCCCATGTGATATCAAGCAGATTGTCTTGTTGATGAGGTTCCACGCGTGCACATCGATATGCAACGAACAGGGTGAGTGCATGGGTTTTTGGGATTGGAGTCATCCATCTTCCTCGCTGACCAGGCTTAACTTTTGCAACGCGAGCTCAGACCAGTTAGAAATCTGTGCCCGTTCATTAAGGATAGGCTCCCGATTCCACCTGATTTCGTGTGATTATACAGCATATATGTATCCAGTGTGCGTTAAGCTGCCTAATGTGTATCTGCGATGTCCGTTCTCCAGCTCAGCAGACATAAATAATTGAGAAGCTAGGTCGAGTTGAGTCGAGCGAAGGTCAAGTTGTGTCAAGTGAAGGTCGGGTTGGGTCGAGAAGTGAAGGTCGAGTGGGTCAAGTGAGGGTCGAGTGATGAGTTGAGTGAGCGTGACATTTGGGAACAATTTGTGACAACTTTTTGTTTTTGTTTTTGTTTTTGTTTTGTTTTTTTTGCAAATGTGGTTGCAATACATCGACGTGAAAGGGCGTATATTCTCAGACATGATATTACTTGAGTTTATATGAGTGAACTAGACTATTTGGCTTCAGTAAAGATAAATTTCGGTGAACATTCCGCATGGCACACAGAATCACACAAGGTGCAGGCCTCGATGTTACAGACAAGTGAAAGATGTCTTGGTTCAATACTAAGTGTAGACTAGGCGGTAAGCCATGTGTTCGAATTCAACACAGGGACATAGTTGGATCAATATAAGGTCAATAATGATTCAGTGAGCCAGTACAATGTTATGACTAGGTGCACCAACGAGCAAAAGAGAGACAATGTTACAGTACGTCACGAACAAGTCACATTTAGGTCACAAAATGTCACCACTCGACCTTCACTCGACCCAACTTGAAAAGCTGATAGCCCTTGAAGCTTGAGGGTTGATAGCTGACCTCGGATGAGATGCGACATAGTAGAGGTACGCATAACATCCTTACATAATGCGGCAGCGGGTTAATTTGTGGAGGAAAGACAAAGTGAAAAGTGTGAGGGGGGAAGACGATATTGGATAGTATCAAATGATTGCAGAGTCAAAAAAGGAATTCGAGCCACGAGAAAATGAATGAAGGGAGTAAACTATGACCTGAATGTTCAATTCATGCTCGTACTCCTCTATGTTCAGAATCGTTAGATGAGGATGGGCGGGAGACATAGTCGTAACGAGAGGAACACGAACCACCAACGAACCACGACCGCGACTACTGAGTCACGTGCCGGTAACGATCGGAGAGCATGTGCCTGGTGCCATGAATGCAGTGCGCCAAAAGCGAGCTCGTCCATCATGCCCTTGTTGACGTCCTTCATGTTCAATCATGACGCCACCGAGATTCGGAAGGCAGCCACTTCAGAGTCCAGACCCGGAAATCGTCCTTGGAGATGCTCCTAACCGGAACAAGTTGAAGACAGTGTCAGAGAGAGGAAGAGGAGGGTGAACTTGCGGATGTGCGTCTTTTTCCTCCCCGTCCTTTCTCTTCCCGGCCTCTGTACTCCGTTGCTGTTCTTTGCGTCCCATGGTCATGGTATGGTACGAACGGTCCGGACAAATGAACAGAATCGGGGTGCTGACGACCGCGCTACAAGTCCACCGCATCATGCTCGAGGGACGAGCAAGTGTGCGCAGTCGACAAAACACTTCAAGCTCTGCCAGGGGATGTCGCCAACGGAGAGGTTCTCACGAGCGAGGCCCCAAAGCCTCATTGGTGCTCACTCTCCTCGCGATTCCTGTGCTCTGTTGTGCTAGTTAGTTATCAGCATGCTAACCCCGTCTTTTGTTCTGCGTAGGTCCACTATGCGGTCCGCGAGGAATGCGAGCAGACAAGGAAGTGTGCACCGCTGATGAAGCACTTTGGGCGCCTGAAGAAGGAGGTTGGGAATGGCGAGGGCTTTAGGGCGAAGAGCTGGGTATGTGCCATTCTCTTTTTGTCAGGCGCCCCTGCCTCTGGTCTATCTTTCGAGGATTTGATGTACTGACCGATTCCCTTCTTTTTTCTCTCCCTCTCTACCTTTGCCTACAGCCTACTCTTCATCGTCTCCTAGCGTTACATTCTGAATGCGCCTCTGCGCCGCGCTCCTTGCCTCGTCGTTTCTCTGGACCTGACCTGCACCTACCATTGCGCCATCCACATGGCCCTCTCACTTCTTCTCGCCTACAACTGGGGCATGGGGCTTGCACTTCTCCCTCACTTTCTTCACCGTTTGCGTCCCGAACTCTTGAAAGATGCTACCTGCAACCCGAAGCAAACTCGATCCTGCATCTGTGCTGCGCCATTGTCGCTACCTGCCCTTGCTCTTAAGCAGGGTGATGACCTGCCGGCTTCGTCGTGGTCGTCTTGTTGCCCTGCTGCACTGCTCCTCGTTTGGTCACCGAATCAGAAGGGCGGTGCACATGATGCACTGCGAAGAGGCGAGTCTTTCTCTCTGTTCTCATATTCCGTTTTTTTTTCGTCTTCTCTGTTCCCGTTCAGCACCCATTATGTTGTCCTGCCTCTTTTGTCCGGTTTGTGCTACGTGCTCCGTCGTCTCTTCTCATTCGCGCACGTGCGTGCCTCATACCTTTGTAACTCTTACCTGCTTTTGTTTGTTCATGCTTCCCCAAGAGTGTATATGGTGTGTCGTATGTCCAGTCCGTGTAGTACTTCCTAATTTGCTTGATAGCTGCCTTCAACCTCAAGTGCCGGAGCGAAGCATAGCGTCGCGACACGCTCTTGTATCAATAACTTTGCTTTGGGCGTGGTCTCCCCTTCTCATTTGTCTATCTTTCGTTTCTTGTGTGTGATGCCGCCGCCGCGATTCGGGTTACGCGTCGTGTCTGATCCTCCCTATATGGTTGGCCGTTTGTACATTTATTAATAGACACACACACATCATTTGCCGCACACACACATACTCAGCATGAGATGAAGGTCGTTCTCTACTCAGGATAAGACTCTAGATTACACTTAAATATCATCAAATACACGTATTCAAAATTTCAGCCCCCTCCGTTGAGTCCAATGGGGGATTCTATGTCATATAGGCCAGAATGGCATTTCGAGCCTTCTCGGCTTGATTTCTGGTTCAAATGTTGTCTATGTGACCTCATACTCCTTCAGCGCTATCTTTGGTACATTCATCATAATTTTATAGGGAAACGACGACCACCAAGATTCCCGTAGGTAGATCGTAGGTGTAAATCCGTCCATGCGAGCTCTTCCGAAGGCCGTGGGAAAGCTTGCGGACATTGCCGAGATGCCTTCGCAAGTACTGAAAACTCTCGCAAACTGCACTTGAGCTCGTATATCAGTTCAACTTGACAGATATACATACCGAAAGATCAACACACACGCATATATTTTCCTCTCTATAATCTGACACTAAATGTTGACTTATTCTTATCAAGAGGACTACCACTGGCATCGGAATTCAGAGATGAACAGCACAAATATTGAAATTTGGTAAGACTCTCAAGAAGGAGTTTCATTTTCTTGGATATGATCTGTGTAGGCGTTTGTGGAATTTTTGAGCATGTTCAGTACTTGCGAAGGCATCTCGGCAATGTCCGCAAGCTTTCCCACGGCCTTCGGAAGAGCTCGCATGGACGGATTTACACCTACGATCTACCTACGGGAATCTTGGTGGTCGTCGTTTCCCTATAAAATTATGATGAATGTACCAAAGATAGCGCTGAAGGAGTATGAGGTCACATAGACAACATTTGAACCAGAAATCAAGCCGAGAAGGCTCGAAATGCCATTCTGGCCTATATGACATAGAATCCCCCATTGGACTCAACGGAGGGGGCTGAAATTTTGAATACGTGTATTTGATGATATTTAAGTGTAATCTAGAGTCTTATCCTGAGTAGAGAACGACCTTCATCTCATGCTGAGTATGTGTGTGTGCGGCAAATGATGTGTGTGTGTCTATTAATAAATGTACAAACGGCCAACCATATCCCTACCTTGATTGGACTTTAAATTGAAGTGACAGTGCATATGGTGTGCTGTGTTGATGTGCGTCTTCCCCCTGAATCGCGACGGCTCTGCTCATTTGTGTCTCTTTTGTTTATGTTTTTCCTATGCGTCGCGGCTGTTGCTATCGCATTGCGCACCTGGTTGATTCCACTAGTCTACGCGGACATGTCATATGTTTGTGCGCATCTTCCCGAAAATCTATATTCTTTCATTTATATGCGCAATTACGACGGGTTCGCTGTTCGAGACGAGGACCGTTGGTGTTCGACTTTATGAGATGTTTGCGACACAGTACAGCTCATTTTGCTGCCAATGTTTTCGTGTCGATGGGACGGCATAAGTACATGTTCTCTATTCGTCTCTTTTGTTCCTCTTTTTTTGTGCTCTCTACCCTGCTGATTTGTCATTTGGCCTCTCCTTTTGCGCACCCGAGCCATTTTTCCTGCGTCCCTGCCCTCCTCCGTCCACACTTTTGTTTCCGTTTATGTTTGGGATCTGCCTCCATTCAATACTCAAACATGCCTCCTGCAGTCGTTAATTCTGTGCTCTGTGAAGGATTTTCACTGGTTACTATCTCTCTTTCTGCCTTCCATATCTTCGTTCCTCTGTTTCCCGCCATTGTTCCTCCATTTTTGAATAATAAAAATGGCCTCGAACGTATTGTAGAAATCGTGGCTCTTTCCTTGGGGCGCAATTTTTGGTCTCTGCATGCGTGTAATGCGAGGTATCACGAGTAGCTATGATATACTTCAAGGATGATGTTCGTAGTTTGATCAAAGTCGGTCTGCCTTTTTCAGTTTTCATCGCGAGCCTTGTTGCCGGTTCTGATTGCTTGTAGATGGCACAGAACCGTGCGGCGCGCCATCGTAGCAATCAATGCTCCCTATAAATCAAGAGAAATAGATATGGCTACAGTGTTTGAATTAGAGTGATGCTCTCATCCTGAATCTTTATTTATTCTACCACCGTCCATCTCAAGATACGTATGATATCAAAGACACATATAATTGGAGATCGCAAGGATTGTCTTACAATGCCCAGTAATGGCGAAACACTACGAGTATGATAGGTACACATTTACCAAAGTACGCAGACAGCTATGCAACAACCGGAAAGAAGCGTATCACCATGTCTGCAAACCAGAAGATCCATGTCTGCAGCCAGAGCCGGGGGACTCCAGGGATAAACTGGCGCACCAGGCCGATTTGCAGAAATCGAGGTGCCCGTTCTTCAGCTATCTGCACGGGCACAGCATCTGGTTTGACCGGCGGGTCGCGCGAGAGCTCAGTGTCCGCCCACTCTTCTTTGAATGGATCAAACACTAGGCAAATTGGGCAACACCAATTGTTTCGTGGGTCAAATTCCGGTTCATGCCGATGTTGTGAGACAACAGGGATACCGCATTCCTAGATCACTACATAAACCCGATCCTAATGATTCAAAAAAACCAATTACTCACGAAAAGGTAGATGCAGACGAGCAAAATGAACTCCGTTTCCGCGTCGGCAGACTCGGCATCCAAGTTTCGAGTATTTCTTTCCGGTTGCAATGAATTCTTGAGGTGAGTCGACAATTCATCGTCAGGCGACGCTTTACATAACGCCTTCAAAAGGTTTGAATCAGATGGTCTGAAATCAGAGGTTAACATCAAATGCAATATTCGTAGTCGGTTAGCCTACAGGGAATGATTTGTATATCGCAGCACCATTTCCGCATAGATGGCTCCATCGCTGAAGAGTGCGCCATCCATCGCCGCGTCTGGAACCAATGTTCGGCAAAGCCAGATGCATAAAGCCTCCTGAACATCCTTGAAATTCGTCGGCAAATCGGTAAAGGCGGCTATGAAGCGCCTATGCGCCTCCAGAGAAGAATATTTGTTTGTCCACGGTCTGTTCTGACACAACAAGGTACCAATGTGGTTGTACCATGTCAGTATAGATGCAATGACCCTCCTGTCAGCAGGAGAGATTTGGGACACTGGTAACCATGACTGGATGCAACCTCGAAGAAATTCTGTATGCGCTGTTGATTGTAGGTGCTTGGTAATTATATCATTAAGAACGCTACGATACGTTTCAGGAGAGTCGAAAATACCCACGTGCTGTTGCAACCAGAATGTAAAGCCCACCCAGAGGAAAGCCGAATTCAAACCAAAATCGCGATCAGACAGCAAGTAAGTCGGAGGGCTAATGATAAGGAGGGCCGTCTGAAGGTCGAAAGCGAGAATATCTTGCTGCAGCTCAGGCGTCCACTCCGCTTCTAGACAATGGACAATCACGTCACGAGGTAATGAGGCACTTTGATCTAGCAATGTTCTGGTAAAAGACCTCATCACAAAGTATAAAAGGGATAAAAACGTACATTGTTGAAGCTCGTAGCTTGCTGCGCCGCTATTAGTGGTTTCTTTGCGTGTATGGTGCTTGAAGTGTTCAGAATATGATTTGAACCACATACGAGCTAATCTGCAATGAAGCTTGGGCATGTCGAGAAAGAACTGTTTCGATCTGGAACGGTCAAGAAGGTATTCAGGGAAGTATGCATGAGAGAATTTCATCCCATGGCTACCAGCTGTGATAAGGGGACATATACGATTGGTACGGGAAGCCGTCGTCCCTGGCGGAATCATGAAAAGTGAATCAAGCTGTACGGTGGCCTGCTTTTGAGAAACTTTGGCAAAGCAGTATTTGCCTTTGCCAAGTACTAGACATCCAATGAGAGTATACACAAACTCGAGATTCTGAGGCTCGATAGTAGAGAGTACTTGAGCATATACGGCATCAAGCTCCTCGTATGGTCTTGCATTGCCACCGGCTTTCGAGCGGATGATTGTCTGCAGACTCTCATCAGGGTGACGGCCATGATCAGCAATGAATTTCGTTACAACCGACGCATAGATAAACTGGCCCGAGGCGCGTCTCTCTAGAGCGTAAATGTCAGTCAGCGACGGCCATTCGGAAGGCAGTCCACGACGTGCAGGGTGCTCTCCTCGGATTTCTTCAAATTTCGAGACGAAATACTGATATATATCCTCGTTTGATTGGTAATCATTGTCCAATGGGGTAGTTTGGGTTCTCTCCCCGATGCTGGCTCGCACGAAAAACGGCTGAATATGAGAAAGAGACCGACTTGCAACCAAAATCCGAACGCGATGAGGGGCTTGGTCCAGCAGTCGCTCGAGAAGGTCCAGAACATCCCGCTGGGCAGTGTTGCCATTGCACTCGTCTAACCCGTCAACCCTGAAAATACACCGAGGGCCAACCTCGGCAGGATCGAGCGTCTTCAAGGGATTAATGATGAGTGAATCTAGCTGCTTGGTAAGGGACTTGGTGAGGATAGATTTGCTCAACAGAGCATCAGCGAGGGGTTGTTGAAGAGCTGGAATGCAGAGCGACAGCTGGTGGGCCATGGTGATGACAAAATTCTCCTTGTCCGTCGGTCGTGCCGCTGATAGTCGGGAGAAGAAGAAAGACACGGCAAGGCTGCCCTCCTTGTCAAAAGTCTCCGCCACTGTCTGCATGATGGTGGTCTTGCCGCTACCTGCAGGGCCATACATCCACATCAGAGGAGGCGCGCCGGGTTCTTGAGAGTTGGCCCATTTATGAATACCCTCGATGATTGCGACCCGAGTCTGTTCTTGGCACTTAGGGACATCCTCGCGCGCAGCCGCGTCGTACGGGGCGCCCATCTCCGCGCGCGATTCAAGGAGAGCCATTGCGTCCGCGATCTTCTTCTTCTTGTCCGTTCCTCCTGAAGCATTTGCGATGAAGTTGCCGCCGTGAATGCTTATATTCGTTGCGTCCCGAAAAATAGCCCTTGCTGCGGTATCAGATGCAAATTATGGTCTCAGAGAATGAGCTCCTTACACTCCATCAACATTTCGAGGTCCGGGATTGCCTGACACAGATTGAGACATGCGTGGTAGGGCCTGGCTGAAAGAGAGAAAAGTTGGAGCAATGTGGTCAGCAAGTGCACATGGTGGGAAGGGTTGATCGTTTGAGCGAGAACTCTGAGGTGGTGCGTCACACCTTTGGAATCCTATTATCCTCGAGGCAGCTTGCATCTATTTTAGGCTCGGACACGGGTCAAAATAATATCGGATACCCTGATTCCCAGGGACATGTACAAAAGTCTTCTTGGAATCAGTAGTCGAAACATCGACATCCTTTGAGATGCTCAGTGTAATGTTTGAACATAATGTTACATGCCAGGACACGCCATCACATGAGGAAAAGAGGAACCTGCGGAAAACAAGCAACCCAACATATCGCAGAGAGTCATCTAGTCTCTACGCTTTAGAGAAGCAAACCGCATTGCATGTAGCCCAGTATCACTTGAGCGGGGCCTGGGGAAGCGCACCGCTTCAGTTTAGACGCCCATAGGCTGCATCGATCGGGGAGCATGTGTATGACGACTGCGTGACTTGGTGACAGAGTAAACAGGTACGAGAGGCGGCACAGAGGGAGAGAGAGAGATAGCGTGTTGGGCTTAGAGTGAGCTCGATCGAGAGAGACGGTTTTACGGGGGATAGAATTCACTGAGGACTGTAGGTAGAAATACCAAAGTATTTATACTACAGGGAAATAACTGGGCAAAGTCCATACAATGGCAAATGAAGAGCAAGTAACAGAAAGGCCATTGGCCATTGAGGGAATAGGTTTGGAAAATGAAGTGAAACGAGCTGGGCATTGAGCAGGGGGAGCAGGTAGCAATAGGTACGCATGGCAGTATGAGGTCAGGGCTCGAGGAGGTGAAAGAGGCCGACTCGAGCCAGAAAAGGAAAGTATTGACGAAATCACAAAGTGACAAGTCGTGCACGTTACAATGTGTCAGCAGTGATGGATGCGTCGTCGCGATGAGTAGAACTCTTGTGCGCTTTCGAATAGCCCCTTCTCATCGTCTTTGTCCTGCTAGCCCGCTACGGCCACTTATCCACACACACCCACGCGCGGGGCGCCCCACGTCTAAGGACGGCAAGGACAAAGCACGGGAGAAAAAGCAGCGGAACGACGGAGAATAAGCCGGCCGAAGAAGACGAGGGCCACTCGTCGCCTTCGTCATCTTCATCATCAAGTTCTTCCGCACCGTGTCTGCTTCATCCTCAACCTCGCCCTCATCCACACCTCCGTCATCCTCGTCATTTTCGCCGCCGCCACCATTTTCCTCCTCGTCTGTTGCACCATCGCTGACACCGTCCTCTCTCTCCCGGCAGATCGTGCCGTCCTGCTGCCGTCCCATCCTCGCCCCCTCTACAGCCTGTGATTAGCACTCCCCCGTGTTTTGTCAAGCCGTCGTCGCCCGTCATCCAGGCGTTGTTGCTGCTCTGAGTCTTGCTCGCGCTTGGCTAGCCGTCCGTCGGCGCCTTCTTGCTAAAGGACGAAGAGAATAATGCCGATGTCATTCGTAGCCTGGAGGAAGTTCATGACGAGCCCTAAATCATCCTCGCGACACTATCCATCCCCATGCGACTCCCGTTTGCGCTGTCCCTATTCATGAGCCAGCTTGTTAGCGTGCAGCTGCAGGCCGAGTCACCGCGCCATGTCGACCCCAAGATCGCGATCGGCAACGCTGGTACAATCTCACCGACCTACTCCGCGAGCTCCAGAAGGCGCTAGGCATGGACGCGGGCTCCGAATGGTCCTTCCAAAGAGCGGATAATTGAGGTCGTTCCCTATGGCGTGCGGAGACCGTGCTTGACCTGGCTCCGGACGAGCCCTGGGGTAGTATCTGGACTGGTTGACACAGTTGCGTAAGATTTTCGATTGTCCTTACTCCCTTTACCATTTGTCTTCATATATGCGGCGTTCTCCCGACGCCAGCCCTCTGTATCCCCTCTCGACCCCCCTCCTGTGCCCTTCCGTCGATTCGGCGCCTGTTGTGTGATCTGCGTTCGAAGGATTGCGCACCCCATTCTTCCCTTCTCTTCGTTCTTTCTCTTTTCTAATCATGCATTGTATATCGCATATTGCGCATAGCTCTTTACCATGTGTTCTCGCCGTACTGTCGTCTTTTCTGGTGTTCATCCTTCCATCCTCGCCTCTACGGAACCCCCATTGCGCACGGCACTAACAACTTTTTTTCAAGCATACATGCGTCATTTTTTTTGTCTACAAGCCCGTCTTGCACACCGTGAAGACCACCGCGAACCGTAGGACCTGAAGGCGAGGTTGTCAGATTTCCTAGCTGCTGGTAAGTCATGCGTTCATTTAATCTCCGCCGTCGATTGCCCCGATTTCTTGTGTGTTTTCTTCCTTCCTATATCTCTTATGTCGAACTTGCACGATGGAGTTTCTACGAATCGGAGTATGCGATCAACGCTGAGGCCTTCGTCGTCGCGCGCGGGGTTGAGCCTGGCACCACCAGATATTGCGCATCGAGACTAGTGGAGGCTGTTGGATAGATGTATGAGTTCGTATGGTCTTTGTGTATAGTTTTCTCTGTAATAATAGCAAAGCTTCCCACTTCTTTTCAACCACACGGATCATGGATGTCCTTACCGTACCTGGCTACCTCTCGGCCGACAGTCAACCATCGCCCAGGGCTCGTGTGCGCTCCATGCAAACGCCGACTGCCCGCTCATCTTACATTATGTGGATCGCGCGAGGTAGAACACCGGCACAGGCACGCAAATGGCGCGAGACTGCCCCTGGGCTATGTCTGAATATTTGAATGAGATTTATTACAAGCTGCATCAAATTACGATTTCGCGACCACAGCGAAAATCAGGAAACCAGTTGAAAAAACGACTGTGCCGGGTTCATATGTGTGACATGCCCATCATCCCACTCTCGTTCTAGGGCTAACACAGCCCCTTCCCCTGCCTTCGAAGATTCCTCGCACACTGTACCTCCCTAATAGCCCCCCGCGCGCCGAGCGCAAATCCCAAGGGCGATTTTAACAAATGCACATGCGGTATAGGATTGCCTATTTGCACGCACGCGTTCAGCGCATCCGAGAGGGATGCAGACAAAGCACGCGAGACCACTAACGCTATGAGTACCTTAGAAGTAATGTGGAAGAGATTGCGAAAGCTGTATGTAGGACGAGTAAGTGGCACGCGCACATATGATAGGTAATTTCTCACAGTTATATATAGTATACCTGAGTGTGACTATGTACGATATCAGACAGGTCTAGCCGACTCGGCCGGATAACTACTATGTAAGCGATGACACCGGCTCGGCCGCGTCATGACAATGTACGGTAGTACATAGATTCGGCCGGGTATGTCGGCGGAGGTCAGAAACTCCATAAAATACATCGGCGGGGACGGCGGCGCCGAGCGGAGGGCATCACAAATTGATGTTAAACTTTAATGCCTCTCAGTTTTGCATTCCACTGAATTTAGCATAGAAGCATAGCAAATAATAGTATTTTCACAGTGAATGTGGGCCAGTGCAAGTGTGATATTGAGTTCTAAAAAAGCGGAGATGGTCAGAGATTCCGACTGTTGCACAGAATTGAAATTGTGCAGATACAAGTATGCTCATTGATGAAATTAATTTGGAGTTATAGTATCATATATACAGACTAATACCTATGCATGTAGCTGTTCATCTCTGGTATATGTAACTCTGTTCATTACTTGGAGTCTCCGAAGATTCCATTTTTAGAAGATGAATTAGATACCACTCAGATAAGCATACAACAAGAGTGAGAGTTTACAATGCCACTGCTATTTTCTTAGAGTTACAGATCACTCAGAGCAAAAAAGCGGAGTCTGCTTTACTCAAAACGTCGGAGGTCCAAGATAAATGCACTCTGTCAGTATATGTCTGAGTCGGAGGCCAATGGAGCAAATTATTGATCTCCACAGACGTGAGTTTTTTTGCGGAAAGCTCCGATTTTTGCATGAACTGTGGACATTTCTATAGAGTCTATATACAGATATTGAAAAGACTTACCTGACCAAATATGCATGTTAAAATCCCAAAATACTCCGAACACCACTTAAACGACATTGAGAATTCGTTTTGCTTCTATGGAATGCTCCTGATTTTTTCTGAACCAGATTATATGGGTGAAAAGAGGTATGCATAATGTTTGAATTTCGGTCAAAATCTAGTCTCGCGAGCCATCCGTTTTGGGACGGCACTATTGTGGGAATTCTTCCCTTTTGACGATCTGCGATGTAAAATCCTCCCTACAACGTCTGGTGCACTTGAACCGTGGAACCCCCCATACCCTTGTGACATGCAAGTTTGTAAGCATGTCACATCACATGCACTCAGTCTCATGAGCGCCTATTAGACCCTTGAGGTCCTCCTATTCATCATCTATTCACCTCTCAACAACCACCATGCCTCCAACAGCTGCCCAAACCGTTGAAATTCCGGTCTACACCACCCAGCCTAATGCACCCAATCAGAGGTACACTGTAACCCTCACTGTTGAATACATTGGCACCTACCAGCCCTCAGAGGCAAGTACTTTGTTCTGTCATACCAATGTATATGCCTCATCTAGTTCATATAGATGTCGATTATGGAAAGAGCTGCACACGCTAGCCCGCACATAATTTCGTATGATAATCTCACTATTATGCGCCGTCATGATAACTAGTTGTAATTTATGAGACCGTCTGTGTAATAAATGAGACATCTCCTCTTGAGCACTGTCCATCATGCGTACTGATATATTTGATATGCTATTCAACACTCGCGATGTTGGTGGGAATGAATCTGAAGACCCGCCATCCTCAGATGACGAAGACGAAGAAGAAGAGGTTGAAGATGTTCAGGCAGACAATGACACCGACATTGCAATGGAAGATGAGCCCTCAACTTCAACCTTGTTTGATGCTGCCGACCCTCCAGGTATTGTCTACACGCCCAACGAAATGCAAGTTATTGCCGTTTTCGACACCTTACAGGATCAGGGTTTTACGTTGGCCCAGTTCCTTGATATAATCTCCTGGTCAGACAAAATTCGAGATGTTGCGAAAATCAGAAACAAAAGAACACGGCTGCTCCATGACAATCTCATTCCATCCATTTTGCAGCGGTGGGGGAAGCCTCCGCGCTCAAGCAAGTCCCACAAAAGCCGACCAGAGGGCGCAAGCAAGTACATGAAGGACTTTGCCACCGGTTTTGTGACCGACATCTTTCGTTCCGAGCTTAAGAGTTTGTCACGATACATGCGGCTGTTGACAGACAAAGATGTCGACAAGAAATCCTTTTTCGAAAGCACGTTTGAGAAGGTTTCCTCCAGGCTCCAGGCAGTCACGCCCACTCTGTGGGGGACTCTCACAGAGCTGTGTAAATCGCCATCATCAAGAGACAGACGGACGACAAAAGATCCACTACGTGTAAGTGCAAACTTCAACCACATGAGGAATCAAACCGATATATTTGAACAGACCATCACTACTATCATCTCCATGATATCCTACGTGCAAAACCACCACCACTGTCGGCTTCAGAAACTTTTTGCTGTATACTTCAAGTTCAAAGGTGTATCAGCAAAGGGATTTGACACTCTTCATGCGCTTGGGCTCACCATGAGTCATAAGTGGACATGCAATGCTGTCGAGCGTATCGCAAAGCAGGCTATGTTTGAGGCCCGCTCACTTATCAACATCTTCCCATCGGTTCTCAGCTACGACAACATCAACATTGCGTTTCGTGTCTTCTCGCAGTGTACCGACAACCAGGGCGAGTTCGGGAATGGCACAGCAGCCACGGTCTACATTAAGCCCGATGCCAAACAGCTGCCTGAAGACATAAATCAGTTACTACAGGAGAAACGAGCAGAGGGTATGAAGAATCCACTCACCAACACAGAGATTTTTGATCTTGCAGATAACGCCTTTCCACGGATCATGGAACAGGAGGTGTACATTGTCCTGAAGTTTCTTCTTGACAGCCCCAAATTCAAATTGGCCACATATGAAGGGCGCCACAGCAGCACTTTACACGCACCATCCCCTGTTGACCAGCTTCCATATGGCAGCGAGCATACAGGCCTTCAATACCTGCTTGGTTCTGTTGGTATTCCAGAAGCAAAATACGAGGACAACTTGACTCTTGTAGATGTCTGGCTGGCGCAGCTAGGCTGGGATACACCGGAGAAGCAGAGGGAGTTATCAACATCAAAAGCCGTTGTGTGGGTAGGTGACCAGCTCACCGTGGACAGACTCCGTGGGCTCTTCAAATACCGCGCTCAAGAGGCAAACTCATACGAGCGACTTGACTTCTCAGTCTTTGTTTTCGGCTTGTTACACCTTCAGATGGCATTCGCAAATGCACTTCACAAACAGTACGAAGGCACCTCCCAATCGTGCGGACTCAAACAAGCATTTCAGTTGCTCAACAAGAAGGGTCTAGCCAAGGTACTTACGAAGGGCCCATTCCACCATGATCTCGAAGAAGCACTATACCATGTTGCTGAGGCACATTTCCAAGAGGACTGGCTGGAAGTTGGGAAGGTTAGCTCTCTTGCGGAATTGCGCACCCAATCGCCTGACAACCTCAAAAAGCTAGCAACAGACATTGTCGCAAAGCGTGCATCTAATGCGGGGTTGGACACTGAAATGAATTGGCCGGACTGCAACTGTGACAAGGAGCTATGTGAGATCATCAAGTTCAATCGCGATATTCTTGAATACATTGTGTTGGACCAGGCTATCCATACCGGAGATGTGGGCCTTATGGAGCTCATGCTTCCAAGCTTGCTGTTCCGATTTGTTGGGGGTGGGAATGGGAAGTATGCTGGAGAAGTGCTTGAACTTCTCCAGGGGCTGCATCGAGAATGGCCAGAGGATATAAAGTCAGTTTCATAGTTCAAATTATAGCGCACATGGTGCTCACCCAATGCAGGGACTTTGTACGCCACCATGCCTGGCTCATCAACACATCTGGCAAGCCAGGCATGTTTTGTCCAATCGACGAGGCCCAAGAACATAACATAAAAGATATCAAAGTAACATACCGCTCGGAGGGGCCCAAGGTCAAGTGGGATTTCCTTACCAAGCTTCATCCAGCCATCCACTTCATTCGAGCGCTTTCAGGGCACATCGAACGAGACTTTGGGACAACAGCCCGCGGTTCAAGTCACACAGTGCCGAAGAAAGACATTGATGTTGCATTGTTGCAAAAGTCCTACCACGATTCAACGTATCACAAATATACACGGCAGCGAACAGTTGACCCGGAGTCACGGTACAAGGACTGTTCTGCTGACGGAATTATCAAGCTTCATCAGAAACCTATTCTCTCAAAGTGGGTTCATCTTCGTACCTTCACAAGGTCTTGGGACGAGGACTGGGAGCATCTGATGGGTGAGTAGCAAAAAGTCGAACTGGTGATATAGGTGGAAGTCGAACAGGTGACAACGAAGCCATAAGTGCTTGTGAAAAGGATATGTTTGGCGCTGGACATCGAATTCGTGGCTGTGGCCGTGGGCCCAATGGTGGAAGAGGAGCATTCTCTTTTCCGCTAGCTGTAGCACTAGATGTAGCAGGTGGCCGAGCTGGAATTTGTATGCAAACTGGGCTCCTATTCAGTTCTTTGAGGCCTAGAGGGGTGATCTGTATTGAATTGTAAGTCTTGTCCAAAGGTTATGAAGGTAAATCATACTTGAAAGCTGTGCGTACTACTTGAAGACGGCAAACTGGAACCTGCCACTGGAGTTGCACTGGGTGTAAATGGCTCGACCGCAAAGGATGCCACCGCCGCCACCATTTTCTGCTTTTTTGCTTGATGCACTTTCTGTACAGCAGCACGCTGTTCAGCTTGCTTGAGGGACTTGAGCTGCCTTTCAGCTGCCTGAAGTTTTTCCTTTGCGAGTTTCTCCAGCCGTTTTTGTTCTTCGGCAGCCTCCTTCTCCCTCTCCTTCTCTTGCGCTTTCCTTTGCCTCTCTTTTGCCTTCTGCCTCTCTTTCTCGGCCGCATCCTCACACTGCTTTGCGTCCTTTTCATCTTTCTTCCGCTGCAGCTCTTCGTCATACCACTGGTCCGCCCGTTTCAGTGTCCGGATGACATCACTGCCATGTCGCAGCGTATAGGCCCAGTCAAGTGCTGCTTTCATATCGTCGACTGTTTGAACTTGTTTCGATGATGCCATGGCCTGCAGAAGTTTGTCGGGCATAAACGCGGAGGCAGTCATGAATGCGGGCTTGTTCTTCAATCTCCAAGTTTGTAACCAAGACCGTGCAGTGGCCAGACAAGGACCGCGGCATGGATGCAAGGGTGCTTCCGGTCCCAGAACTTGATGTGATTGCTGCTCATTCTTGTTGTTGGCTTCGGCTTCGTTGTCATCGTCCCCAGATTCATTGTCGCCACTGTCGTGGTTGCCGTTGAAGAATGTGGAGCTAAGTCCGATCGTACGTTTGCCATTCCGAGTCGGGGTACTTGAGGGCGACGTGCGAGCACTATGGATTGTGGGTTCTGGCGTGGTTGGACGGGATAGGGCTGAGGGCTGTGGCGGATTGGCGGCCTGAGTACACCTAGCGCAGTTGTCGCAGCACACATGTGTTGGGGCTGTAAGTAATAAAAGGCTGAAGTTAATCCATAATGAAATAGAAATAGATACCATTGACGTACTCTTGATAGTCCACGGAGGGTTGTCAAAGTATGTATTGAGGATCTCTCGGCGGCATCCCTGTGTCTCAATCCACTTGTGCAGGTTCTCTTCCACAAACTTCCTCCACTGCTTACCCTCCGCCAGCGGCACAGGGACAACTAGTCCTGTATCTTCTTCCTCAACGTCGGCTTCGTCATTACCGTCGTCTAGCTCAGCCGAGGGGACAATATTCGTGGCAATGCTATCACCCAGATCCTGCATGTTATCTTCAGCCAACGTTGCATCACCTTTCTTGGCCCCTTTCTTGCTGATCTGCTGGAACATGGCCTTCTCAGCAAGCAGCAGCGCACGCGCCTCAGTGGAAGGACCACATTCTGCACGACCTGCCCTCTGGATCCACACGGAAAGCGAGGATGGAACACAAAATTGAATGACAAATTCAATGTCAGGGATATCTGTACCCTTAGAAATGTTGTTAGTTCTTATATGGATCAAAATAGGTGTATACTTACCATACCAGCAGTCTCCGTTGCAAAAAGAATACAGCATTGACCAGAACGAAAGTCGGCCATCACACCACGTCGACGTTGGGGGCTTCGAAGGGCATGTAGATAGTTGACGTGTTCCCTGAGATGCTCTGGCAGCAATTCCGAGAAGTGACGAGCGGCAAGTTGTGTGGTTGCTCGCTTGTTGACAAAGACAATGGTCTTAATCAGGTCGTCGGCGGTATCTGGTAAGGCAGAGGTCTGCGTAAGGAACGGCATGAGGCTGTTGAAATCGTGGGCAGACTTGATGAGCTGGACACTGTAAGCAATATTTGAGCGGTCGTTTCCGAGGTTCAGGAAGAACGAGCGATGCGGGTCAATATCAAGCTGATGCTGAACATCCTTCAGGGCATCAGGAGTCATGGTTGCAGTTGTCGCGAGCATAGGGATTGTCGGTGGAACAAAGGAGCGCAGCTTTCCCAGCTGGCAATAGTTGGGTCGAAAATCATCTCCCCACTGTGAGATACAATGTGCTTCGTCAATAATGATATAGCAAATGTTGTCGAGTGACAAAAGGAGGACCTTGCGAAATTGCTCGTGTTTGAGGCACATTTCGGGCGACGTTAGAATGCCCTGAATGCGACCACTTTTGAGGTCCTGTGACAAAGATGAGCGAAGAAAAGGGTATGAGAAGGAGTGAAATTGACCTTTTCTATCACTGGACCCCATGTGTCCTGATTCACAGCTGCACCTGGCACTCCCAAAGCTCCAAACCGGGATGCCTACATACGATATGCATGAGCTTTTTGAGCCAACACAACCCTTACCTGATCATCCTGAAGAATTTTGAGTGGTGAAATCACCAAACCCTGTGAAGTGGTATGCAGCATGAGCAGCAGAATGAAGGGTATGGTCTTGCCAGAACCGGTACCAGCCAAAACGATAGAATCGAGCCCAAGAAGGAGAGCTTCAGTCACATCGAGCTGCCAGCTGTGAGGTGGGGCACCAAACTTTGCTTCGAAAATGGCGGTGAGCTCAAAGTGCGTCGACGTTGAGTTGTAACCCTGGTCCTCCTCAGCTTTCTCGCGGGCGGCTTGCAGGTTGCGATACGCAAGATTTTTTGCACGAGAATGACAGTTGTCAGTCATGAGAAGCGTAAGGAGCGTGGTTGGAGGTGCAGAAAGATGATTATGCAGACATTAAGACGAGATAAAGTAGCTACGGCGTAATCAACAGAGGCCGTCGGAGGACGCAACCGTGGCGTGTGAGCACACGTGATACATCAAAACTGTCACGTTGAGGGTATGGGGGGTTCCACGGTTCAAGTGCACCAGACGTTGTAGGGAGGATTTTACATCGCAGATCGTCAAAAGGGAAGAATTCCCACGATAGTGCCGTCCCAAAACGGATGGCTCGCGAGACTAGTCAAAATCACGTATTCACGGTTTCCTATTTGCAAATTGTATCCGATTTCTCCGAGAAACTCACCAGTCTGTACTCCATAAAATTACGCATCGAAAAAGATATGTCGCACGGAAAACGGGCCAGAGGAAGCAAGGTTATAAGCATTTTTGTCAATTTGTGTTCAGTCAAAACACATCAGTCTTAATTTGATCTGTTTATACTCAGCCATCATATATCAATTTATGTTACATTGTTGCTCATTTGTGTCTCTGAATTTTTTGTGCACTAATTCAGAGTGGTAGATCTGTACTAAGGCTGGACATGATTACACCTGTAATGCATTATAATTATATCTAATTGAAATGATTTCAATTAAATATAGACGCCCACAAGGGACAGATAATTAGATATGAAGGGATATGATTATGTTACAATATGATTACATTAAATTATGTGCAGGATATTTAATCATATCTACTGCCTGGTGTACAGTTGAAGAAAACACCAAAAGACCACAGTAACAGTAGGTTGTATTCCACTGTCAAGCACTCCATGACCAGGTTGACTGTGGTACAGCCCATTTATGACACCTCTGTGTCAATTTGGCAGCCCTCTGTCGTCAAGGAGTGCCCCTGAAAGGTTTATTTATGGTCTAGCCCAAGTCTAGCCCCCCCATTTCTTGGTATCAGTAATAATTATGCTCTTACACAAGACAAGGACACTCAAGAGCCAGGGCTCTATAAGTCACCTAAGGCATATGAGTAAAAATCAACACAAGTGCTTTTGACAAAACCCACCACTGGTCTCAGTATGTGATAAAATATGACTTCAAAATAAGCACTCAAGTGACTCTTTCCTGAGGCTTGGCCAATATTCACCTCACCTATCGCTCTGAATGACAGAGATACAAGGAACCAACATACACTTGCTCATTTGGGCAAGAAAATCCGTGATTCAGTTGCTGAGTCAGATGATTAGATTAAATATAATTACATACAAATATGATAGGATTACAATAGGATTAAATTGTGATATGAATACATACCCCCATTGACACAACGATTACGATAGGATTACATTAAATTATGTCCAATTTTTATATTTAATAGTAATTGTCCAGCCTTAATCTGTACCTTCATATCCTACCACTGTCTGAGTAGATTTTCAGTCAGGTTGAATGTAAAATAGACTTCCAGGAGGTGTAATGGTGGCTGTGAATACTAATTCCTACAGAACTGAATGTAAACCTGTCAGAATTGTGAGCACATGTAAATTCTCTTTATATATGACATATATATGCTACATATACTATTCCATTTACCTTTCTGTGGCTTCAAATCAATGGGAACATTGTCATTTATGATTCTATCCTCATATCTTTCACACACATGTGTCTTTTATGCATATGGCCATTTTATTGGTCTGTTTCATATGCAGTACCGTTTCTCTAGGCATTTAAATTTATCAACAGATAATATCCACCAGATTATGTGTTCTGGCGACGTGATTGATAGATGCAGCATGCATGGCGGCATTTCCGAGCATGTGCATCGATCGATGTGATCGTGGGAAAATATATTTGCCACCTTGTCGGAGGCCGCCGATGCAGAGTAATTGTCGGACCCCACTGCTGCAATGTACTCTGAAGTTGCACAGCGCAGCCTCCACGCAATCTCCACATATCGGAGCTCCGCTACAGTAATGTAGGCTAGTATACATATATTATATCTGTATGCAATGTACATGTAGGAAATCCTGTTTGTCCCCTTGCTGGAAATTCTGTCAGAGCTGCAAGTGTGGAGCAATGGTCAGAATACCATGTTACTATATTCTCAGAATCTCGGAAGTGCCATGGCTTGGCATCTCCATTATCTCCGTAGATCAGAGCTCTGTTATGATAATATAGCCTTATAGGACAGTGAATGTGCCTAAAATACTTGAATTTTGTATTTCTGCTGTATGACTATGTATGTATACTACTACAAACTACTGTGGTAGTATAGTAGGCTCTGCAGTGGACAATTTCATTCTATGTGACTATCAGGTGACCCTGTGTGTGTAAATTGGCACCCATTAGCAGTAGCCATCCCCCCTGCTCCCATCTATCAATGGTCCGCCAGCTCTGCCACCATGCACGGAGACTCTGCCAGCTCCTTTCTACGGCTTGTTGGACGCCTCCGTGGGCCATGTAACAGCCTGGCCGAACCTGTTGCATCAGCTACCTAGTAGCTGGTCGGCCGGATCTGTGTCATGCCGGTACAATGTGATTGCCAGCCGACATCGGCTCTGCTGTCTGTCACGAGACTTAGTCACCGTCGGCTCTCCTGTGTGTAGCCGAAGATTTTACCTATCCTAGGTGGCAGCGTTGCGTCGGTACAGAGGCTCGCATGACCACAACGCACGCAGCTCCATGCGCGCTATTCGAACCACTGTCGCAAGGTTACTGCAGGCTATGCATCTATTTTGGTTGTAGATATTCAAACAAACGAACACGAACAAGACGATTGCATTGCTTATTTCCACGAGGCAGAAGTATATACTCTCAATTAAGTGCACTGTAACTTCTCCCAAAGCTATCCAACAAGTTGTCTAGAACACATCCTGATGCCCAATCAATGATACACTATCGTACATAATGAACCAACCGCACAACTCTCGACATGTGCACCTAGGATAGGTAAAATCTTCGGCTACACACAGGAGAGCCGACGGTGACTAAGTCTCGTGACAGACAGCAGAGCCGATGTCGGCCGGCAATCACATTGTACCGGCATGACACGGATCTGGCTGACTGGCTACTAGGTAGCTGATGCAACAGGATCGGCCAGGCTGTTACATGGCCCACGGAGGCGTCCGACAAGCCATAGAACGGAGCTGGCAGAGTCTCCGTGCATGGTGGCAGAGCTGGTGGACCATTGATAGATGGGAGCAGGGGGGATGGCTACTGCTAATGGGTGCCAATTTACACACACAGGGTCACCTGATAGTCACATAGAATGAAATTGTCCACTGCAGAGCCTACTATACTACCACAGTAGTTTGTAGTAGTATACATACGCAGTCATACAGCAGAAATACAAAATTCGAGTATTTTAGGCACATTCACTGTCCTATAAGGCTATATTATCATAACGGAGCTCCAATCTATGGAGATAACGGAGATGCTGAGCCACGGCGCTTCCGAGATTCCGAGAATATAGTAACAGGGTATTCTGACCATTGCTCCACACTTGCAGCCTCTGGCAGAATTTCCAGCAAGGAGACAAACAGGATTTCCTACATGTACATTGCAAGGTGCACATGATCAAGTACAGATATAATATATGTATACTAGCCTACATTACTGTAGCGGAGCTCCGATATGTGGAGATTGCGTGGAGGCTGCGCTGTGCAACTTCAGAGTACATTGCAGCAGTGGGGTCCGACAATTACTCTGCATCGGCGGCCTCCGACAAGGTGGCAAATATATTTTCCCACGATCACATCGATCGATGCACATGCTCGGAAATGCCGCCATGCATGCTGCATCTATCAATCACGTCGCCAGAACACATAATCTGGTGGATATTATCTGTTGATAAATTTAAATGCCTAGAGAAACGGTACTGCATATGAAACAGACCAATAAAATGGCCATATGCATAAAAGACACATGTGTGTGAAAGATATGAGGATAGAATCATAAATGACAATGTTCCCATTGATTTGAAGCCACAGAAAGGTAAATGGAATAGTATATGTAGCATATATATGTCATATATAAAGAGAATTTACATGTGCTCACAATTCTGACAGGTTTACATTCAGTTCTGTAGGAATTAGTATTCACAGCCACCATTACACCTCCTGGAAGTCTATTTTACATTCAACCTGACTGAAAATCTACTCAGACAGTGGTAGGATATGAAGGTACAGATCTACCACTCTGAATTAGTGCACAAAAAATTCAGAGACACAAATGAGCAACAATGTAACATAAATTGATATATGATGGCTGAGTATAAACAGATCAAATTAAGACTGATGTGTTTTGACTGAACACAAATTGACAAAAATGCTTATAACCTTGCTTCCTCTGGCCCGTTTTTCGTGCGACATATCTTGTTCGATGCGTAATTTTATGGAGTACAGACTGGTGAATTTCTCGGAGAAATCGGATACGATTTGCAAATAGGAAACCGCGAATACGTGATTTTGACCGAAATCAAACATTATGCATACCTCTTTTCACCCATATAATCTGGTTCAGAAAAAATCAGGAGCATTCCATAGAAGCAAAACGAATTCTCAATGTCGTTTAAGTGGTGTTCGGAGTATTTTGGGATTTTAACATGCATATTTGGTCAGGTAAGTCTTTTCAATATCTGTATATAGACTCTATAGAAATGTCCACAGTTCATGCAAAAATCGGAGCTTTCCGCAAAAAAACTCACGTCTGTGGAGATCAATAATTTGCTCCATTGGCCTCCGACTCAGACATATACTGACAGAGTGCATTTATCTTGGACCTCCGACATTTTGAGTAAAGCAGACTCCGCTTTTTTGCTCTGAGTGATCTGTAACTCTAAGAAAATAGCAGTGGCATTGTAAACTCTCACTCTTGTTGTATGCTTATCTGAGTGGTATCTAATTCATCTTCTAAAAATGGAATCTTCGGAGACTCCAAGTAATGAACAGAGTTACATATACCAGAGATGAACAGCTACATGCATAGGTATTAGTCTGTATATATGATACTATAACTCCAAATTAATTTCATCAATGAGCATACTTGTATCTGCACAATTTCAATTCTGTGCAACAGTCGGAATCTCTGACCATCTCCGCTTTTTTAGAACTCAATATCACACTTGCACTGGCCCACATTCACTGTGAAAATACTATTATTTGCTATGCTTCTATGCTAAATTCAGTGGAATGCAAAACTGAGAGGCATTAAAGTTTAACATCAATTTGTGATGCCCTCCGCTCGGCGCCGCCGTCCCCGCCGATGTATTTTACAGAGTTTCTGACCTCCGCCAACATACCTGGCCGAATCTATGTACTACCGTACATTGTCATGACGCGGCCAAGCCGGTGTCATCGCTTACATAGTAGTTATCCGGCCGAGTCGGCTAGACCTGTCTGATATCGTACATAGTCACACTCGGGTATACTATATATAACTGTGAGAAATTACCTATCATATGTGACATGTGCGCTTTGGCGTCGGTCTGGGCCATGTAAACTACACCAAGTCACACAGCCTTGAGAACCATTCACTTACAATTTCAAGACAACGGATAACGACGCAATGATCGCGTGCACAGGATTTTCGGGTCAATTTGCACACGACTGCATGTCCATGAGCATCACCGCAGTGTACTCGCAATGTACTTGTCAAGCAATATAACACACAGCCATCCATTGACATTCATAAATTCATTGCCACATCAGCCTGTGCGGAGATTAGTGAGTATTTATACCAGTATGCATGAAGAAGTTCTGACACCTCTGCTCCACACCCAAGGCCCCTATCGACCACCACCGACACTTTCCTGCGATCCCGGTTCACTCCTTGCATGGAATGCAGCGGACCTCACGAATGAGGAAGTATGACCACGCTGGCCATCCTGGGTCGAAGAAGGTGATCATGTTAACTCTCACCATGCAGTTGCAAATAATTGTCGTGCTGATTCACGCTATAGACAACAACTCACCTTGCTATAGTGTTTTGACTGTCGTGTAGACAGTCATTACCTCCCGGAGAAGGCTATTCAATAGTCCACGCCATATTGACAGTGGCTTAACCAAACCTGGCAACGACCCCACACACCGCACAAACATATCACTGGAGAATGTTGCCAATCAGAGTGTTCATCTACATCTTCACAACACTTATAAATGTATGTCCGTTCGTTTACCATTGCCTTTGTGCTCAATTTTAATGATGGTGTCAGACTTAGCACCGGGAGAGCGGACAAATTCAGAACCGACGACGCCATATAATTCAGATAATGAAGAGGAGGATGAAGAATACGGGACTGACGAAGAATATGCAAATCTCGGTGCAACATTGTCAAAAATGCTATCCAAGACCAAAAACAAGCGGGCGTTTCACCAAGCCGCCAACGATGTGGCCAAAACTTCTTTCACAGACGAGAAGATCAATCCAGAGCTAGAACACAAATCGTCGA
The DNA here is from genome assembly GCA_013368295.1 of Psilocybe cf. subviscida. Taxonomy (NCBI): domain Eukaryota; kingdom Fungi; phylum Basidiomycota; class Agaricomycetes; order Agaricales; family Agrocybaceae; genus Psilocybe; species Psilocybe cf. subviscida. Next base: position 991,270 of record JAACJJ010000044.1, on the reverse strand, counting down.
CTCGTATCAACCATACATTCATGGGTTGCAGTGATTCACGTTGGAACACGGCGGTTCAAGGCGTCGTTGATTCGGTTAAGGGCATATCGAAATGCGCAACAGATGTAAGTGAACATCTATCATCGAGAATTACAACCCCATCAACTCCTCTATTGCAGCTCTTTCATGCACCATCAGCAACTCAAACCTCTCCTGATGAAAAACGTTGTTTGGGAGTTGTGGATGCATCACTGCATGCCCTTGAGCCAGAGCCAGGTCCAGCAGCGAGAACTGCGACTCTGGCGGATCCCATCCCATCCCTGGAAGAACGAATGATGACCATTCACCCTCTTTTGTTGCCGCCCGGAGGCAAGCCCAATGTCACCGCACACCATCTTGCCAGCCTATACTTTGAGGCCATTCTGAACCCTTGGGACATCCCCGAGTTTAGGGCTGAGTACATTTACACAGGTGGGCGGTGTACCAGTATCCTCCTTGACATCAAGAACGTCCATCATGCAGATCGTTTGAAGGAGATGTGGGACTCTACGGACAGAGAAAGTACTCCGGTCCCAGAATTAGCGCACATATCTTTATACCAGGGCAATACTTTCTCCAAACGGGCAGACACCTCAGTTCGGAATGCCGCCTTTGAGGAACTGGCTTCCTATAGTTTATGTCTCGCGCCGTTTTCTGATTACTGATGAGCTCGTGCGCTTTCTGTTTGCCGATTTCTCTTCACAACCTTTACCTTTTCTTTTTTTATTTAATAAATACCAAACTCCTCTCCTTTTTTTCTGTCTCATCATGTAAAGTCTCATTTTGCGTCAATTTCATTATCACCATCTCTTGATTTCTCTGATTGTATGATTTATGCATTTCACATGCATGGCTGCACCATGCACCTCAAATGCCACAGATGCCTACAACTGGAGCATATATGCTAGTGAGACAGCCTCACTGAGAATGGGAGTTAATTCTTTGCAACTTCTCTTGGAGCGGATCTGTGCTTTTCCCCCGCATACTCGTACACCTATGTGTTGGAATTTTAAATTGCTTATGAACGATTTCATTCCCATGTTTAACTGTCAACTATTCCCAAAATGGCATCGCTGATTCCTAATTAGGAATGCCGTAGCCTTCAACAAACTACCCTTTAGAAGTGGATTTTTCTTCTACGTCCAGTAAGGGGCGCCAGCAGTACATGATGCGAGGGAATTGTCACGACATAAGGGGGTAACTTCTGAGGATCGGTTGGTCGGGTGGGTGGCTGGCACAAACAGTAGTAAAATTCGATGGTGTATGAGAGAAATTATTCGGGCGATATTTTGCACTATACTACGCAGTTTGGTTTTCTTTATCTGGAAAGCATCGTCCATAAAGAGCGCTCAGTGCGGGGCTATGTTCAAGAGGAAGCAGTTCCGAATATTGAAAACCCTAGAAGAGCGAAAGATTAGCACGAGATGGTGCACAACAAGGGGAAGGCCGCGAACCATCATAGGTGTTTCCGAGCTGGATGTCGTTGGTTGGCTTAATAATATGAACGCGTATTACATATAGACAGTCAAATGTCGGTATAAGAGCATACCGAGGTTGGCTCTAGCCCCACGTAAAGATGCAGCCGTCTCCGTTCTGGTCAAAGAGTTTGGATGCCGGTCCGAGGTCCCCCTGGGCGTCGATGCCGATGTAGGCGCCGTTGTTATGGATTGCGGGCGTCACCATGGTCCCAAACTCGGGATTCCATTATACCATCGCCATGAGTCGAAGACGTGGTCTCAGTGTAGGAGCGAATTTTTGACATAGCCAGGGACGGAGGAGATACCAAGAACCGACTGAAATTTTCCTTCCGCATGTCTACACGACGAACCCCAGATTTTGCAACTGGACGAGAGCGAACACCCCGTAAGCGCCGAAGTGGGAAGGGCAAGGTCCAGAGAAGAGAAGGGTGATCCAGCCGCGAGTGAACGATCGAGGCGGGGTCTCATGGAAGCAGGCTGAGGCAAGTGACAGTGAGCAGCAGAACTTCCCGCCACCACGGCGTTAAAGGTGCGTTTGTTGTTTGCGGCGGGAACGGTGCGGGTACGGATGCTGGCGGCGGACCCTGCCACCCAGGCCTGTATGCAAATAAGTGTCCAGAGCGGTAATTGTTGGACCGAGGCGCAGCACGTCTTCGAGCGCTTGTACGTGGATGGACGGGGGTGTACATTGGCGTGTGAGATAACGGATGTTTCTGGAACCGGTCGCACAGTAGTCTCCTAGTCGCACAGGTTGTTCGGGGAAAGGCGCGTCGCAGAGCAGGCCTTGAAGAGGCCGGCCTCGTCAGAGACGACAGCCTTTGCCTTCAGCCGTCGAGCAAGACATTGTGCTTTGCAGAGACTGCGCAAACGTCGGCCATGCGCGCATTGTGGGTAGAATCGAGGGCAGTGATGCGGTTCCGGATGTCGAAGATGGTGAATGCGAGAACCGTCTTATTGTAGGCGACGCGGCTGCGATCGTGGGTGTGGTCTGTGGGGCGGAGGTCAAGCCCTCGATTACGGTGCAAATGGGTGGAGCTTTCTCGACGGAACGCGTCCTCGCGTTAGTCTCTCGGAGGATGACGTGAGATCTCGGCCAGCGGCAGAAAGGAACGCGGAAGACAGCTGAACGAGCGAGCGGGAGGACATCTTCGGGTCTAGTGGCGCCGTGACAATGGCAGCAGGTGGAGTGGAGGGCATCGTCGCGGGAGCTGATGAACGGCATTCAGTCAGTGAGTAGGGCAGAAAGGGGGGATGGACGAACCCGAACCAGGGGGCGGAAATTTCGTCATCCTTATCGGTGCTGAGCCAGAGAGGCGGAGCGGCGGCAGCCCGTGCTGCGGAGGGTCTGCAGGTACATGCGCGGTGATCGATGACCTTTGGTGTTCTAGAGCAAGGAGTGAGGACAGTCTGTCTGCTGATGGTGGAAGGCGTAGGATGGGTCGCGGTCTTATGAGCCGGCCCGGTTACAGGCTAGGGCGAGAATTACGTCCAGGAGTTGTGTACATATGCTATATTCTTTCTGTCCTCACTGCCTTTCGCTTTCTTCTCGCTTTCTATGTCTCGAGCTCTTCTCTCTGCGTAGAACGTCTGCTCCGTCCCCAACTCTCCGCCTTTGTTCTGTCGTTCAAGGGTTTCATCTGACTGACTCATTTCTGCTATCTCTCTGCAGGCGACCTATTCACTCGTTCGCGGCGTCACTTTCCTGTCATCGCATCCTGAACTGGCCCCCACCCCACCCTCACCCTTTGATTCCGGGTACCTGTACCTACCGTCGTCCTTCTAGCATCTGTGACCATGTAGGCCTCTCAGCCATTCTGCTCTCGAACGGACGGAAGGGTGGACCCGCATTTCTTCACTCACCTCTACGCAGCTCCCGCTTCCTGACGACCCCGACCTCTCGGACGACGGGACTTGCGACCCTAAGCTGCGCGATACCTACCCTCCTAGTCGCCTGTTCGCGGCTCAACCTTTCTGTTCGTTTCTGAATCTTGTGTTCTGGTTCTCATGTTCGCTGCCTGCTTTGCGTGCCGAGTCAGGTCCGACGTGCGACTCACTCTGTTAATTCTCTGCGTATCTCTTACATCCTTCTAACTATCTGTTCCGGGGTATATTACCATCAAATTTCTCTCGGCGACGAATGCATCCCATGGTCGCTCGCGCATTAGAGGTTTCAACAGCCGTTTGTGACCTGACATACTTATTTTGTCAATCTTTCGCAACGATGGGAGAAGATGGGTCGGTGTTCATCTCTCTTTTGGTTTTCTTAACTGTCTGTTCGATGTTTTATTGTTTCTCCAACGGCGCACCTGGCTCTTTTCTCTCACGTACTTGCGCACCTGCCATTTTGCCCGCTGCACCTGTGATACTTTCAGACTCTTTTGATTCTGTTCGAGATTCATTCTCCTTGAGCGCGTAACATGTCCGCCTGTCCTGTAGACGCTCTTGAACTGTCCATTTTTTCACCCCTCTATATTTCCGTTTGTCTTTTCTCTTTCTCATGACAAACTTAATCTATGGTTAAAGTTCTGGCTCTTTCGGAGCGCAGTGATCTATCTGTGCAAGCCATCCAACGCACGGTATTGCAACTGCATGTACGTGGGTGCCTGAGTTTAGTTTATTGGTGATGCATAATGTGCGTGACTACATACCTCAGCGAATTTCAATTCGGTTGGACATTTACTCCGGATACGTTCGTCTCAATCATCATCGCAAGCCTTTGTGCTGGCGCTTATTGATTGCGCGCCAAATAGAACTGCGCGATACCGCCGCTAAGAATCATTATAAATCCCCAGCTACGAATATAGGAGCATAAGTATGGCCACAATACTCAAATTTTTCTCTCATCCTCGAGCACGGGCTTCTCGTTGTTTCCGACTTCTTGGTATAACACCTAAATTTAAAGGCACGTTAAATAACTATAAGGCGGAGGTGGAATGAATTATCTCGTCATGTTCAGCAGTAGTCCGACACAATGTAAGCATAAGAAGTAGATACATCACAGTACAAGTATAACTATGCAACCACCGGGAAAAAGCGTATCACTATGTCTGCAAGCCAGAAGATCCATGTGCGCAGCCAGAGCGGCGGGATTCCAGGGATGAATTGGCGCGCCTGGTCAATCTGAAGTGGCTGCGGTACTTGTCCCTCGATTATCTGCGCGGGCACCGCATCTGGTTTGACTGGCGGGTCGCGCGAAAGCTCGATACCTGTGCACTCTTTGAACGGATCGAACAATACACAAATACCGCAGAGCCAGTTATCGTATGCATCAAATTCTGGTCTGTGCCAATGTTCTGAGATATAAGGGACGCCACACTCCTAGATCATTGATTAGAGTAGAGTTTGACTATTCAAACCAACACAATAATTACGCACGAAGAGGTAGATGCAGACAGCTATGAAGTGCTCCTTTCTAATATGGTGCTCCCGTAAAAACTTTCCGTCCGTTTGAATGACAAGCTGTAGTAAACAGGTGGCCAATTCATTGGAAGGCGATGCTTTGCAGAGCATCATTAAAACATCAATATCAAAGTCTCTGTAGCGGCTGGAATACTCTCCCAGTGGTGGGGGAGCAATCAAAGAATTGCGTATATATTGCAGAATCAAATCAGCGTAGAGATCTTCACTGCTGAAGAATGATCCATTCATTGCCATGTCTGGAACCAATGCTTGGCAAAGCCAGATGCGCGAAGCATCCTGTATATTGGTGTCCTGCAAAATGGTTGGATGATGGCTAAAGATTTCCATGAGGCAACTATGCTGCTGCAGAGAGCGTTTGTGTGAGCACGTTTTATCCCAGAGTGACCAAATGTCGGCGTGATCGCGCCACGTTAGTACAGCTGCAATGGTTCTCCTGTCAGCAGCAGAGAGATGTAATGCTGACAAGTATGACTGGATGCGATCGCGGAGATATCCTGTATCCGCTGCTGATAGAAGGTCCTAGGTAATTATATCAGTGGAAGGCCCCTGCATGTATTGAAGGGAGTCCAAAATGCCCACATGCTGATCAATCCAAATAACAAAGCTCAACCAAAGGACGGTGCGCGGCCAATGAATTTCCTCCGAGCCGTCGTACTTACTCCATCGACTTTGAGGGCCAATAAAACTGAAGGCGGCCTGAACATCAAAAGCAAGAATATCTTGCCGCAGTTCAGAGGTCCACTCTGCCCCCAGGCAATGGCTGATCATGTCATGAAGGAATGTGACATCCATATCTGGTGCCTCCGGCAATGTACTCAACCCTGACATCCTAAATGAGTCAATCTATGACATTATATCAAAGTAATGAAACATACGTTCGATAAGCCGATGCTGGTGGCCAGCAATGCCACTTGGAATACTATCTTCATATGGAAAGACCCTGAAGTGTGCATCATATGATTTGAACCAGAGACGGGCTAACGTGCAGCGAAGCTTGCGCATATCAATCCAGAACTTTTTTGACCTGGAACAGTCACGAAGGTATTCAGGGAAGGAGGCATGAGAAAGGCTCATGCGCCCGTCATCGGCGATGTCAATAAGGGGATATATTCGGTTGATACGGGCATCTGTCGTCCCTGGTTGAATCATGAAAACTGAATCAATGACTGTGGTGGCCTGGTTGTGAGCAACCTGGCTAAACGCGCCTTCTCTTACTCCAAGTAGCAGACAGCCTATCAGAGTCTGAACAAACTCGAGATTATGAGGCTCGATCGTGGAGAGCACCTGAGCATATACGGCGTCTAGCTCCTCGTACGGCCTTGCATCACTACTGGATTTCAAGTTGATGATCATCTGCAAACTTTCATCTGGATGGCGGCTATGATCGCCAATGAATTTCATAACAACCGACGCATAGATAAACTGGCCGGACGCCCGTTTCTCCAGAACCTTGACGTCGGAATCGGACGGCCATTCGGAAGGCAGCCCACTGCGTGCAGGGTGCTCCTGACTGATTTTCCCGAATTTCGAGATGAAATACTGACGTATATCCTTGTCCGATTGGTAGTCATTGTCTAACGGGGTACTCTGAGTTCTCTCCCCAATCCTTCGTTGAGAGAAAAATGACTGAATATGGGAAAGGGACCGACTGGCAACGAGAACCCGAACATGGTGATGGGCTTGGTCCAACAGTCGCTCGAGAAGGTCCAGAACATCCCGCTGGGCAGTGTCGCCGTCGCACTCGTCTAACCCGTCAACTAAGAAAATGCATCGAGAGCCAACCTGGGCGGCATCGAGGGTCTTCAATGGACCGACGATCAGTGAATCCAGCTGCTTCGTAAGTGACTTGGTGAGGATAGACGAGTCGGACAGAGCGCCAGCAAGCGGCTGCTGTAGAGCGGGGATGAACAGAGCCAGCTGGTGGGCCATGGTGATGACAAAGTTCTCCTTTTCCTTCGGCCGTTTCGCGGATAGCCGGGAGAAGAAAAACGACATAGCAAGGCTGCCCTCCTTGTCGAAGGTCTCCGCCACTGTTTGCATGATGGTCGTCTTACCGCTACCCGCGGGACCGTACATCCACATGAGCGGGGGCGCGTCGGGTTCTTGAGAGTGGGCCCACTTGTGAATACCACCGATGATTGCCACGCGCGTGTGTTCCTGACACTTGGGGACGTCCTCGCGCGCAGCCGCGTCGTATGGGGACCCCTTCTCCGCGCGCGAGCCGAGGAGAGCCATGGCATTCGCGATCCTCTTCTTCTTGTTTGTTCCTCCTGATCCATTTGTGATGAGGGTGCTGTTGTGAAAGTTCATATTCGATGCGTCCCGAAACATAGACCTTTTTACGATGTCAGATGCAAATTGCAGTGTCGGAGGATGAGTTGCTTACACTCCAGAGTCAACATTTCGAGGTCCAGAATCGCCTGAGGTAGATTGAGACATGTGTGCTAGAGTCGAGCTGAGACTTGGGGAGGGGTTTGCACTATGTGGTTACTGAGTGCAAGGAGTGGACGAGGTTGATCGGTTGGGAATGAGCTTATCAGCAGTGAAACTCACTTCCAGGATTCAAGCCTTCAAGTTGTCAATCAATGTGCCCCTCGAGTTGTCCTTAAGGCAGCTTAAGTATATCTATTTTAGGATCAGATAGGTGCCGGTTAATTAGCTTCCACCTACGGTGGACGAGAACCGCAAGGTCGGAAGCGAGATCAATGGTTGATTGACGGTCGCTAACGTGTGCGGCATTGCGGCAGAGCACTGAGCAAAGAAAGTACCACTCAATGCAGTGTGCACGATAGTGTGTAGAGATGCCCACAAGTATCGTATGTTGAGGTGGCATCCCTGCGTGAATATTATCTAGTGCTATCTATAGCTCAGAGTTCAGGGAATTCTCTGAAATTTTGGAGGTTCTGCTTGATTTAACGCGTTTGGAGTTCGTGACAATACTCGTGTTATCTGCCCTTGCGGACAATTATAAGTATATAAGTACCGCCAACAGACACACACGCGGGTATCTGTTTACCTAGCAATCATGATTTGTATACCTTGTGTGTTCTCAGGTGTATCCAGGAGATTATATACATGACAGGCAAAAGTGTGCGTTTCGACGTCACCTATGCATGTTGGAAACAGCACTTCTCTCGAGACTAGTGGTACATAAGATTTTAAGTAGTTATATTCGAAAGTCACCAACCTGTAGATACTGACGGATCTATACTTCGTATTTTCTATGCGCCGCAGGAAGAAATCATCCATGATGATGGGGTGTGCCATCATTGCTTTTTGAGCATTTGATTGTTGATACGCACATGGCGTCTGCACAGATACACGTGCATCTGGTGTATCCGGGAGTATTAGCGTCAATGTTCAGAGTTATATGCTTCCCTAGATAATTTATCGCCGACTGCGTCGTCAAAGAGCGCCACACAGTGTGCTTTTCGAGAAAACAGATGGATAGTGCCGTCTTGTTGCCGCATAAGCGATCGACAATCAAGTTGATCATCAGTCGCTTCTGACCTTGCGGTTCTCGTCCACCGTATCCACCAGGCCATGTAGTCGTTCTGTCGGTAAAGTACAAAGTCGTCAGGAGGACCTACCGGAAATCGGGAAGTTTGTATGTTGAGGTCACGGCAGGGTGCAGTTGTGCATGCTGTCGCGATGCCGTCTTTTACTCCAAGTCCATGACGAACGGAAAGAGTGGGCCAAAATTCAATTGCAAGTCTCCCATCAAATCGTGCTTCGCACGGTCACACTCGACTTTCATAGATTGTCCCGGTCCGCTCGGGGCTCAATATATTGCGCGCTCGTTATCACAGCCATGATCCATCCCTGAGGCCTGATTCCCTGAGTCCCCAGTTGTCTCCGCCAAACTTTTCGACCATTTAAAAACCGCCACTACTCCACTATTCTCACTCTATAACTCCCAAGAAGAAAGAAATTCTCGACTGAGCTCGTCCATTGTGTCCTTCTTCGCGTCCTGCTTCGCGTCCTGCTTGTCCAACGTCAACGCCAGCGAGAGCCTGAACGCAGCTGCTGAAGACGCCGAGGTCGTGGTTCAGGGCTCTTATAAGATAGAGAAAGTTGAGGAGACAGAGGACAAGCAAGAGGAGGAGGAAGAGAGCCTCGAGGATGTGCGTCTTGTTTCTTCCTGTTCAATAGGCACTTGGGCATCAAACTCGAGAGCAGGGGTGAACGAATGGGAATAGGATGCTAACCCCGTCTTTTATTCCGCGTAGGTTCACCCCATTATCCACGAGGGGTGAAAGTAGACGAGCAAGTGCGCGCCGCTGACGAAGCATTTTGAGCACTGCCAAAAGAAGGTCGCGAACGGCGAGGGCTTCAGTAGGACGAGGATCGCGTCGAAGAGCTGTGTATGTGCCTTTCATATTTTCTTATCCTTCTAGGACCATTTTTTCCTACTGATTGTTTCTTCCTTCTTCTCCCCTTTTACTCAACCTGTTTGTATTACGGTTACTTGTCGTGACCGCCCCTCTTGGCTCCCCATCTGTGGCCATTGTCACTGGGCTTCGCCGCTATCGGTGTCAGTGTCTGTCTCGCTACCTCGACCTTGACTGACTTGCTGCCCACACCGTTTTTCCACCCGCCTTTAGGTACCCAACGCTCGCCTCTTACTTACGACCCCAATTAGTATCTTCCCTCCCCTGGCCCAGTCGCGCTCTTCTTGGCCTTACCCATGTTCACATCACCGCGTATCCTATGTCCCTGTGCCGCCGACTCACGCATGGTATCCTGTCGTTCCGTTCGCAAACATCCGCACTCACTCCCACGTACCTCGGGATGGCCATTGTCATTCTGAACATAAACTGTCTACAGGATGCACTGTTTAGATGTACGTCCTTCCATCTCTTGTATTTCATTTCGTTTTATCTTCTCTTCATCTTCTCTTTCTGCATTACTTGTTGTTTCGTCGGAGCGCTTCCTCTATGGTTATCGGGCGGTATTGTTCATTCACCCTTCGCCTAAATCCCCGGGTTGCGCTATCGTGGCCACCTCGCCTTACTGACCCACCTACAGCCGTCTTGTTGCCCCGCCGCGCTACTCTTTGTGTGGTTGCCGAATCAGAGCGACAGTACGTATGATGCGATGCGTGCTTTCTGTTCTCAATTTCCTGTGCCTTCCATCGTTTCTGTTCTCGTTCTCATTTGCGTTATCGCTGCGATTCCTATGCCTTCCTGGTTCTTTTTTTTTGTTTTTGGTTCGGTTTATATTGTACGCTGCGTGGTTTTTGCTCGCGCGCATTCGCCCAAGCAATCGAGCTGCATCTTTTCGTTTGAAACATCATCTAAAATCTCTCTTCGCTGGGTTTCTCGGGGTGTCCACATTCTTTGTGGGTGTCGGAGTTAATGGTATTGTGCGAGAGAAGCGACCCATGCTAGAAATATCTCAGTCTGAAACAAAATACGGAATTAGATGGATAAAATATGCTCACAATATAAGAGTCGCTGCAGGCCTTACAAACTGGGGTAACAAGATCAGCATATCATCTTCTACAGGAGCTTATCGCCCTTGTGTTGCGATCTCGTCTCGATGACGCCATGCTCCTCCAACCACGGGGAAGCTCATTTTATGGCCACGCCACGCAAATGTAGTCTGTAGAGGTATCTGTCGTATGCAACGATAGTGCCGTCTCCGTCCTTGTCGAAGAGCTTGAAGACCACTTTGAGGTCCGCATTGGTGTCGGGGCCGGTGTCGATGTAGGGACCGGTGCTGCGGGTCAAGGGTGCCATCATGGTCACGAACGCGAGCCAGTCGATTGTACCCACCGACCGCAGCTGAGGTTGCGACCGACTCATAGCCAAGGCCTCGAAGATGGGTGTGCTCGAATGGGCCATAACGACATCGCTGAAGGGGAAGCCAGAGGAGGGGATTCACCTGCGGTGCACGATCGAGGCGGGGTCTCGTGGAAGCGGGCTGAGGGGAGCGAGGAGCGGAGCTACCCATCGCCATGTCGTTGGATGTACGCTTGTTGTTCGTGGTGGGAACGGCATGGGTGGGGTGCTGGTGGTGTACCCAATCCCTAAGAGCTGCACGCGATTATCCAGAGCGGTAATGAGTGGGCCTAGGAGTGAGAGGTACTGCAGCGCCTGTACGCGGATGTTAAAGGAGGACACGGTGGACGTGTTGGATAACTGATATTCATCGAACCGGTCGGACAGGGAAAGGCGCGTCTCGACCCACGCGTCTTGAAGAGGTTGAAATCATCAGCAACGGTGTCCTTCGCCTTTAGCCGTCGAGCGGGACCTCGTACTTTGCAGAGACAGCACGAAAGTCGGCCATGCGCGCGTTGGTGCTGCTGGATGATGAAGATGACGAGGGCGGGGAGGGTCTTGTTGGAAGCGATAACAGATGTGGTGGTTGATGTCGTTCATGCCATTGACGAAGGGGCGGAGGCCAAGCTCCTCATCGGTGGGGGACCCGGGCGGAGCCTCCTCAACGGAACGCTTCTCCCGTTAGTCTTCTTGGGAGAAGATCGTAATCTCTCCACGAACGGCAGTAAGGGGCGCGGGAGACTGTTTAACGAGCGAGAGGGATGTTATTTTCGGGTCCAGCGGCGCCATCACAATGGCAGCAGTTGGATCGGAGGCATCGTCGCAGGAGCTGGCGCTGAAGCTTGAAGCGCTGATGCATGGAACTAAGTTATGAGCAGAGCAGAAAAAAAAGCCGCATGGGGGCGGAAGTGTCGTCGTCATCCCTACCAGTAGCTGAGCCAGGGGGGGAAGTGGCAGCAGCCTGCGTTGCGGAGGGTCTGAAGGCACAGGTGCAGTGGCTTCTGGATGTCCTGAGAGTAGGCAGCCGCGACTGCTTAGAAGGAGAGCAAGGATTGGACGGCATGTTGCAAGCTAAGTGGGGAGGGATGGCGGATGGCGTGGGACCCGATGCGTCGGCATGCTCATTTTCTTCTCGATTGTTGTGCTCTCAACCTCGTCATTCGTTCCACGTATAGGTCCGCCCCGTCATCCGCGAGGAATCCAAGCCGACGAGCAGGTGTGCGCCGCTGACGAAGCTCGTTGAAGACCTCCAGGAGAAGATCGCGAATGGTGGCACCGGTGAGCGCTTCAAGGGCGAGGACTACGTCGAGGAGCTGTGAGTATGCCAATTCTTGCTGTTTTAACCCTCTTTCACTTTCTCCTCGCGTCCTCGTTACGGTCGCCCCCACTCCCCCGCGTTTGATCCCTGTTCCGAAAATTTGCCATACTGACCAACTCCTCTCTACAGGTGACTTATACATTCGCTCTAGCGTCACTTTCCCGTCGTCGCATTCTGGACTCATCTTCATCTCGCTCCACTGGCTCGTTGTTCCCCGGACCCGCTTCCGTGCTCAGATCTTGATTGGCCTCTCCTCTTGCCTATGATTGGGACCTTGGAGTACGGTGTCCGAGAACCGCAAGGCCGGACGCGACATCAAATCATGATGTGAGTTGTGACATCGGCTGCTGTGCCTGCTTGGCACCTCCATATGTACATAGTACACACATCCAATTATATCTATTCAGCCGTGTACATTTACAACGCGCGTCAGGGATACAGTAGGGAGTACCATACAAGTACGTATAGGGCCCCCCCATCATGTACATATAATGCCACAGGGTCCGTCTACGACGAAAAATGACTAACATGTGACCGTGTGTACAGTGGCGCTAATATCATCAAGAAGAGCGCGACAGCAGTGTTTGCAATTTCAACGCTTCAGATCCATAGATAAGCTAAGATACATCGCAGGCGGGTACCTACATGGTGTATCCGTAGCATATCCAAATTTCAGGAGTGTCGGGTGACTCTATAAAAAGATATGAATAATTTGGCGCCAATTATAGTATATATGGTGCTGGGCATCGACGAGGCTCTAGAGTGCACTACATCTACCACTAAGCTAAGATGCAGGTTATAAGAGATAAAAAAGAGCATATATGCACGATTCCATAAGAAATTCGAGTACTGGTATGTAGGGTACCGTTAAAACCTTGTATCTATAAGTTTTAGCTATGTCTCACTGTTCTAGTTTCTGCCACTTCGAGTACGTCCTGCTTTCACAAATTTCTCCTTAGAATCAGCTTTCTTCTTGGCCTGATCTTCTGCTTCATTGCGTATTGCCACTAGCTCCGGATGAAGGGGAGTATACGGGCTAATAGACCTCTCCATATCACCTGGATCAGATGCAGCCTTCGATTCATTTATTCCTGGCACGATGAAGCAATCAGAATAGCTGCAAATATACAATATATCACTAACTTACCATAGTTATGTGATGGCTTAGGAAGATTGATAGCCTCACATATGTTATTGCACTTGTGCTGTGATATGAACGTCTTGATACCGGGTACACCATAGTCACCCAAGCCACACCATTGTATATCTCTACAGCAATGGCCATTAGATTTTTCCATGAAGCCCATAGTAGAATTTTTCTTACGTATTGTCCGCATATTTATGGTATTCTAGACACTTGCATTCAAAGCTAACACATAATTGTGTAGATATACTTTAACCTTACGGCGTAGTACATGCAGCTTAGCTTAGTGGTAGATGTAGTGCACTCTAGAGCCTCGTCGATGCCCAGCACCATATATACTATAATTGGCGCCAAATTATTCATATCTTTTTATAGAGTCACCCGACACTCCTGAAATTTGGATATGCTACGGATACACCATGTAGGTACCCGCCTGCGATGTATCTTAGCTTATCTATGGATCTGAAGCGTTGAAATTGCAAACACTGCTGTCGCGCTCTTCTTGATGATATTAGCGCCACTGTACACACGGTCACATGTTAGTCATTTTTCGTCGTAGACGGACCCTGTGGCATTATATGTACATGATGGGGGGGCCCTATACGTACTTGTATGGTACTCCCTACTGTATCCCTGACGCGCGTTGTAAATGTACACGGCTGAATAGATATAATTGGATGTGTGTACTATGTACATATGGAGGTGCCAAGCAGGCACAGCAGCCGATGTCACAACTCACATCATGATTTGATGTCGCGTCCGGCCTTGCGGTTCTCGGACACCGTATTGGACTTGCACTCCGCCGCTTACTTTTGTTTATCTGCATAACTCTTGAACGACGCGACTTGCGATGGAATTGGTCTAGAGCCCGTATCCGTGCTTCGCTCGCCGTCGTCACCATCTCGTCTCGCTCTATAAGCTGCATGACGCCTGCCCTTCATATCTGAGCTTTTCTCTCTGTTCTCATCTTCCCCTGTCTTTCATCTTTTTGTTCTTGTTCAGCACCCTTTATGTTTTCTGTCTCCTTTGTAAGATTTATGTTGCGTGCTCCGTCTTTTTTTTTCTCGTTCGCGCGTGTCCGTGCCTTGTGGTATCAATGATATTCTCGTAACCTTTCTTCGGGCGTCATCCCTCCTCGTTTGTCTGTCTCTGTCTCTATTTCTCGTATCTCGTAGGTCTTACCACGACCGCGATTGGGGTTACACGCCAGGTCTGACGCGGGCGTTGTATTTTCCATATCTGTTGAAGTCTCTTCGCGACGAGTATCTGCCGAGGTTTGCGCGTGTACGGGGTTATGCGAGTCTTCTTTCTGCCTGTTTCCTTTCTCTGTGTTTGTTTCGTTTTCTCGCGTCTGCTCTCGTCCTATTTGCGTGACCGTGCCGAGTCCTCATTGCATTTGCTTGACCTTCTCTCTTTACCTGCTTATTTTTGTCATTAAGAGTACAATCCATGGGCTGCATGTTTCTCCTGCCGGCCTGGCGTCGAAATCTCTCCGCCTCAGGACGCCTCTGCTCATTTGTGACTCTTTTTTGTTGATACTTTTCCTTTGTCGGGGCTGCTGCACATGCATCCCGCGTTTCTCCCTTCACGCCCTTTGTCCGTTTCTGTTTAGGATCCGCTTCCATTCAGTGCTTAAGCGCCCCTCCTATGGTCGTTACTTCTTCGCTCTGTAAGGTTCTTCAGTGGTTACTCTCTGTCTCCTTCTGCCCTCCGTGGCTTCGTTCCTTTGTTCCTGCCATTGTTCCTCTTTTATAATGCTCTCGAACGTATAGTAGAAGGCGCGGCTCTTTCCTCGGGCGCAATTATTGATCTCTGCAAGTGTGTAATACGAGGTATCACAAGTAGGTGTAGCCCATCGGTGATACACCTCGGGGATAGTGTTTGTAGTTTGAATTATTCTCAGGTCACTTGTATATCTAAGCAAGCCCAAGCTCGATCTGTCGTTTTCAGTTTTTATCGTGAGCCTTGATGGTGGTTCTCAGCGGTTATTCGCAGAATAGAACCGTGCGGCGTGCTGTCGCAGTAATCAAAACTGTTGACCCATATCTAGGGAAATATATATGGTGACTGTTTGAATTAGAGTAATGCTCGTATCCTTGAGTCTTCATCCGTCCTACCATCATCCTTGTTCCTTTAGACTCATATAGGTATGTCATCAAAATAAGTAGAGGTCGGAGGGGCTTTCCTACGCTGCCCTGTCATGGCGCAACACTACACTACAAGTACGACAGGTAGACGTTCACTGAAGTACCAAGATGACTACGCAACAACCGGAAAGAGTCGTATCACCACATCCGCAAACCAGAAAATCCATGCCTGTAGCCAGAGCAGGGGGATTCTGGGGATGAACTGGCGCACCTGGCCGATTTGCAGCAATCGAGGTGCCTGTTCTTCAGCTATCTGCACTGGTAGTTCGCGCGAGAGCTCAGTGTCCGCCCACTCTTCTTTCAATAGGTCAAACGCCAGGCAAATTGGGCAAAACCAATTGGTGCGGGGGTCATGTTGCGGTTCATGCCGATGTTGTGAGACAACAGGGATACCACATTCCTAGATCACTACGTAAACCCAATTCCGGATGCTTGAAAAGATCCAATGATGACTCACGAAAAGGTATATGCAGATGAGCAAAATTAACTCCGTTTCCTCTTCATCGACCTCCTTGTAGTCGTCGTTCTTGCCATCGTCCCTGAAGCCTCGAATACTTCTTTGCGTTCGCAGCATATCATTGAGCCGGGTCCCCAATTCCTCGGCAGGCGACGCTTTACATAACGCCTTTGAATGAATTGCCAGATCAAATGACCTGAAATTCAGAGATTAACATCGAAAGAAGTGTTTGTAGTCGGTCGGCCTACTTTTTGGAATCATTCATATGTCGCAGGATCATTTCCGCATAGATGTCTCCATTGCTGAAGAATGAGCCATTCATCGCCGCGTCTGGAACCAATGTTTGGCAGAACCAGATGCATATAGTCTCCTGAACATCTTTGAAATTCTTCGCAAGTAAATAAGTAAAGGTGTCGATGAGAATAATATGTGCCTGCAGGGAAGAATCCTCGTTTGTCTGATATAACAAGGTACCAGTGTGGTTGTACCACGTTATTACAGATGCAATGACTCTCCTGTCAGCAGGAGAGATTCGCGACACCGGTAACCACAACTGGATGCAACCTCGAAGGAATTTTGTATGCGCTTGTGATCGTAGGTGCTTTGTAATTATATCATTCAGCACGCCACTACATGTTTTAGAAGAGTAGAAAATACCCACGTGCTTTTCCAACCAGAATGTAAAGCCCACCCAAAGGAAAGCGGACTCCCAATCAAAATCGTCAGCAGTCACCGCGTCAGATGGAGGGACAATGAGATGGAGGGCCGTCTGAAGATCAAAAGCGAGAATATCTTGCTGCAGCTCAGGGGTCCATTCTGCTTCCATACAATGGAGGATCACGCTCAGTAAAAAGCAAACTACGACGTTAGTCGGACATTTGTACGACATATACTAATGTCTGACTAAATGTCGCGTTGTGGGCGGATGTCAGACTAATGAAGTCGGGCAAAAGTCAAACATTTGGACGACACAAGCTTTATGCCCGTCGCTACGCGACGGAGACGCTCGCTGCGCTCGCGCTCCTGCTTCGCTCCGGACAACAGCTTGCTGTGGGCTGCGCCCCCAACCCCCCCTGGTGTCGGTGCTGCCGCACCTCCGTAATGATTCATAAATTATGATAACCCATTTTGAGAAGCAACTAAGAAGGCTTCACACATAATTTTATGAGTATCCGAATCTAAGTCCCTTTTGCAGGGGAACCCACCCCGGTACACATGGCAAGTGATACACTCTCACACGCTCGTCACACTTACATACGCACACAGGAGCATCTTTGCGATTGCGCACCGATTATCGCATGTTCGGCACCGACATCCCGTGTTCTCCCCGAATTTCGCACGGTTCCGATTTAGACGCTCATGATTGGCACATCAATACCCTACTCAATTCGCCCTCATTTCGAGCGATTCAACATGCGACGGATAGGTCTCGCGCAGGAGTATTTGGGCATGGTCGCTATGACACGCTTTGAGCGCTCATTGTCGAGAAATAGCGCTATCACAGTGTTGCTGCCTTGTGGGGCAACATCTCCGTTCCAGATCCGTTGCTGGTCTGCGCACTATTATTCGTGTTTCATATAACCGTACTTGTATGGCTTTTACCTTGTACACATACTTGAGTACAGTTCAGTACATCCCCCAGTTGGTTAATTCACCCATTACACTTTGCTCTCTCCCAATTACACCAAGCATCAGATTGCTCCCCCATTTGCTCTACATTTTATCTTCATTTTACATTGAAATACCAACAATATACATTGTTTTCGCACAAACCTGGACCAACTGACTTGGCTCTCGCTCAGACGCACCAAAATAGTTTTCCCTGTTCGCTCTGCACTGCAGCAGGCATTTGGGTACATTATTTACATACTACCTCTTGGATTCCTGTGGCCGCCTCACCAAATTGTCAATCCTTGTAACCTTCACCTCTCTTAGCCCTGCATTAGTAGTGTAGTATTATCATTCATACTCTGTTGTATATTACACAACTACAGCCAAGTTGGCGCATCACTGTACTCGGGAATAGTGTAAAATTCATTTCCATTTTTAAGTTGTCCTCTTAATTGATTTGTTTTTCGCTAAGATCCAGCTCTACTGCACCTCATTGGAGTTTGAGCCCGAAAGTAGTTCGTGTCAACTGATGTAGTCCTAATAATTTATAGGTCTCCTGGTTTCACGCCGAGTGCAGTCCGTCATTGAGTCCAGTGCTTCGCCGGCGCTTGCCATTCACAGCGTGGCAGTTTGCTTATGCAATGAGCTTATATAATCTAATTGGCTAAGCTTTCCCCACGTTCGGTCTCTCACTATATTATAGAATAGATCTGGTTGACATCAGGCATCATTCGTGCACTATTTTCCTACTGTATCGTACACCATTTGTCAATCAATTTCGGTTCTTTAGTCAAATATTCGTCAAACAAATGTTGGACAAATGTAATATATTTTCAACATTCTATAGTACAAGTATAATGCCTATGGACAAAGTATATACTGGTGTGCCCAATCTCAAACGCGACTCTGTAACTAAAACCCAAATACAACCAAACAGCTTTGTAACAAGCCACTGATTAGAACCTTTTTCATTATTTTTAGTGAAGTACCAAATCGGAAGGGGACATACCTCTGCATGCACATGGGCCACGGACTTCAAGGTAAACCAGAAGTCAGAAACAAGGAAGAAAGGGTTAGAATAATTAACTTACCATGCTGTGAAGGCAGGTGCAAACTTAAACTACTACACCACCGCAGAAAGCGATGGGTGTCCAAGATGGGTGCATGCAGTTTGATATGATGTTCCTGGAGGCAAAACGATCTTGGGGAATCGTCGGCGCGATCCTGGAGCGGCGGAGAGAAGGACGGCAAAAGGACGGCGCACAACGGAGAGAGCGCGCAGGGAGAGGCTGTAGTTGGCTAGCGAGGATTGTGAAAGACGAACATACCATTGCCACCTTACAGTACAGACACATGTGCATCAAGACAGCACGTCGCCGCCACCGACCACGACTACGATGACAGGCCAACGACGAGTGCGACACGCGGGACCAAAGGACTGGGCGATATAGCGGAGCACGGCTGGGGCTGAACGGTTGTCATTGTGAGTGGTGAGTATATGTAATGGCTGGCGCGAGGGAGAGGAGGCTCGAGGACGAGGATGGCGCCCATTAGCGAGCTAAGGCGTATGGCGGCATATATCCAACCCAGACGAAAGACAAAGGGCCTTGCGGTCAGGTCATCACCCCAGCACTCGGGCACACAGCTGCGCCATGCACGTCCGCCGTCGACACAAACATAGACGAGAAAGGTGTGAGGGCTTGGGAAAAGCACGACGAGTACTTTCACTGACGCTCCCGAAGCGCGATTGGGCCCAAACGCGGAAGAGTTGTAGACATGCCAGCTGGCTGTGGTGGTGAATAGACTTGAGAAAAATTCAACGACGCTGACCAAGGCAAGTCTGAGCTTGAATTACTCGCCCGATACTGTTTCTGCTGATGGCAGGTTTGCATTCTCACAGCTGTCGACTATTATCACATTGGTGTGCAAATGTTTGACCGGGATATGACTTTTGTCCAACTTTTGTCCAACTTCAGGGCAAATGTCAGATGTTTGGCTGACTTCGCTTTTTACTGAGGGTCAGCGTTGTTGCATTTGTCCCAAGTCCGTTCACCTCCACAGCTTTGCAGAGCGGCAAGCTGCCACGTCCGCGACTCCTTCGCATTTACATCCAGTCTTCCGCCATCAGCCCTCTTGCAGCCCCGCGGCCGCCCCAATTCGAACCTGTGCGCAGTACTATGAGAGCGTCAGCGAACGCACTCGTCGCGTCGAAGGTGGACGGGTGTGGTGTGGATGTGTGCTCAAACGCTGGTGTAATGACCCGGCTTCATCTGTTGTCTGGGTTGGACCTCCGCTGCCATGCGCACTAGGTTGCCGATGGTCGCCATCCTCCGAACTTCCTCTGCCTTACTCCAGCCACGTTACGTAGATATCACTCACAACAACGACCGCCCATCCCCAGCCGCGCTTCGCCATAGTGCCCTTTCCTGCAATCCAAGTCCGCATCATAGTCCTCGTTATCATGTTGTGGTAGGCGTCGGCAACGCGCTGTCTCGATGTGCATGTATTTGCACTGTAAGGTGGACACAAGGTGGACATGGTATGTTCGATTTTCATAAATCCTCGCTAGCTCATGTGCGCCTCTTCCAACCTCTCTCCCTGCCCTTTCTCCCTCTGTTCTGTGCCGTCTCCCTCTCTCCTACTCTAGGATCTCGCTTTCGCTGTTGAGAACACCATACCGAGCTGTACACGCCCATCTTGGGCACCCATTACTTTCCTGGTGGTATAATAGTTCAAATTTAAGTTACCTTTGCAGCACGGTGAGTTGACTATTCTAACCCGTTCTTCCGTGTGTCTGACTTCTGGTTTACAAATTGTATCTTGAAGCCGATGGCCCATGAGCATGTAGAGGTATGTTGCCCACTCATGCTTGACTAAAACTAATTGGCAGCCTGTTTTAGAGCTACTCAGTCGTATCCGGACTTCAGTCACATTGTCGTGTTTAAGATTAAGCACACCAGTATATAGTTTGTCCATAAACTTTGTAGAGTACTTGTATTATACCGTGCTGAGAATATACTACATTTGCCTGACAAATATCTGACTGAAGAACCAAAAATTAATTGACGAATACCTGACTGGTACGCGGCTATAGTGGGAAAATATTGCACAAACGATGCCTGATGTCACGCAGATGTCGTACAAATGTTCGACTTCATTAGTATGACATTTGCTCACAAATCGACATTTAGTCTGACATTCGTATATGTCGTACAAATGACTGACTAACGTCGTATTTTGCTTTTTACTGAGGATCACGTCCCGAGGTAATGAGAAACTTTGATCTAGCAATGTTTGCGCAAGCGTCCTTATTGCACAGTATAAAAGAGATAACGACGTACATTGTTCAAGCTCGTAACTTGCTGCGCCGCTCTTTGGATGGTGCTTGAAGTGTGCAGAATATGATTCGAACCAAGTACGAGCCAACCTACAGTGAACCTTCTGCATGTCAAGAAAGAAGTTTTTCGATCTGGAACGGTCAAGAAGGTATTCAGGGAAAGATGCATGAGAGAATTTCATGCCACCTTTGCTGCCAACTGTGATCAGGGGATATATACGATTGGTGCGGGAAGCTGTCGTCCCTGCTGGAATCGAGAAAAGTGAATCGATCTGTGCGGTGCCCTGGTTCTGAGCAACCTTGGCAAAGCAGTATCTGTATTCATCAAGTATCAGACATCCCATCAATGCATACACAAATTCGAGATTCTGAGGCTCGATAGTGGAGAGTACTTGAGCATATATGGCGTCAAGCTCCTCGTATGGCCTCGCATTGCTACTGGCTTTCGAGCGGATGATTGTCTGCAGACTCTCATCTGGGTGGCGGCCATGGTCAGCAATAAATTTCATTACGACTGACGCATAGATAAACTGGCCCGATGCGCGTTTCACCAGAACGTCGATGTCGGAATGCGACGGCCATTCGAAAGGCAGTTCACTGCGTGCAGGATGGTCTCCTCGGATTCCTTCGGATTTCGAGACGAAATACCGATGTATATCCATGTCCGATTGGTAATCATTGTCCAATGGGGTAGTCTGAATTCTTTCCCGAATGCTGGCTCGCACGAAAAACGATTGAATATGAGAAAGAGACCGACTGGCAACCAGAATCCGAACACGATGAGGGGTTTGATCTAACAGTCGCTCGAGAAGGTCCAGGACATCCCGCTGTGCGGCGTCATTATTGCACTCGTCCAACCCGTCAACCATGAAAATGCACAGCGGGCCAACCTGGGCAGGATTGAGCGCCCTCAAGGGATTAATGATGAGCGAATCCAGCTGTTTCACAAGTGACTTGCTGAGGATGGACGGGTCAGACAGAGTATCAACGAGGGGCTGTTGCAGAGCGGGTATGGAGAGCGACAGCTGGTGGGCCATGGTGATGACAAAATTCTGCTTGTCCCTCGGTCGTGCCGCAGATAGTCGAGAGAAGAAAAAGGATGTGGCGAGGGTCCCCTCTTTGTCGAAGGTCTCGGCGACTGTCTGCATGATAGTAGTCTTGCCGCTGCCTGCAGGCCCATACATCCACATAAGAGGAAGCGCGCTGGGTTCTTGAGAGTTCGCCCAGTTATGAATACCCTCGATGATTGCGACCCGGGTGTGTTCATGACATTGGGAACGTCCTCGCGCGCACCCGCATCATATGGAGCGCCCTTCTCCGCGCGTGAGCCGAGGAGAGCCATTGCGTCTGTGATCTTCTTCTTCTTGTCTGTTCCTCTTGATCCATTTGTGATGAGGGTGCTGTTGTGAAAATTTATATTCGATGCGTCCCGAAACATAGACCTTGTTGTGGTATCAGATGCAAATTGCGGCCTTAGAGAGTGAGCTCCTTACACTCCATCACCATTTTGAGTTCCAGATTTGCCTGAAGTAGATTGAGACATGTATGGTAGAGTCAGGCTCAGGTGCAACTTGTAGACTTGGAACGATATGGTACGTGAGGGAATGGAGTGAACTATGGAAGACGTTGATAATTCGGACGCGAACTAGGAAGCGATGCACCGCGCTTCTCGAGTCCATGGGCCCGTGTCATCAATCTCGAGGCAGCTTACATTTATTTTAGGCTCAATCAAAGCCAATTTAATATCACGTACACACAGCTTCTGTCAACATACTGTAGACTTGTAGTCTTTGCGTCATGAATAGGTGCTGAGATACGATGCAGTTCATGCAGACGGGCGGAGCCCCGCATGTTGGAAACATGCTAATGAGTGAAGTATACAGCGTGGTGCGATCTCAGTCTCAGGCAGTATGGATCATTTTCGGACACAGCCTACAGCTGTGAGGGCCAATTAAATTGTTAACAAGCATAAATGAGTGACGGGTGGTATTTACGGCAAGGTCCAGCTTCTACCTCGACGCCAATGCGGTACAGATGAAACTGTCTTAAATGATACATGTAACAAATGATAACCTGTGAAAACCAATAGAGTTTAGCGTCCACCAAGTTGGTAGGCGGGCAAATTGAGCCAAAAAACGGTAAACCTGTGATACGCAATAACCGGTAGGATTTTCCGGTAAAAAACCGGTAGGGTTAGGGCCAAATCAGGTAGGATTAGCCAAATTTGGCACAACTTTTGTGTCAACTCAGCCCTTTTCTGGGAAAATAAGGCTCTTGGCTGCTATATCTGGGTAATATCATATTTTCTCTCTCCTTCTGGCGCACGTATGGAGAACTAACATAAGTGATAGATCACGTGTTGGCTTGACAAGATGGTAGATGACGAGCATCAATAAAATTCCCTCAAGCTCAGGCAAGTTTCTGATATCATAGATGCTAGGAAGACGTCTAAGGATCACTGACGATGTTTTATAACTAAAAAATGTGCCAAAGATGAGAAGAAATCCCAAAGTTATTGAAGCTATTTTTAGACCATTCCGTCGAAACTGATAACCTGTGATAACCAATAGGCTCAGCTGTCCACGGAAGGGTATCATTTAAGACAGTTTCATCTGTATCGACTTGTTCTGGAATGCGAACGGACACGTCTTACTTACGACCCCAATCAATATCTTCCCTCCCCTGGCCCAATCGCGCCCACCTCACCCTGCTGTTCTTCTTGGTGGTTCCCGTCGACGCTGTTAGCAGGCGCAAAGACCGATCTTGGGCCATGTGCGGTAGGCGGCAGTGTGAACAGCGCACAGCGAACAGAAGCACCAGTCTGCTTGGTAGCTGGCTGTGAGTTTTTGCAGTGACGAATGAACGTGCGTCGATGAGCTTACTTTGAGTCAGCGAATTTGATATACGGATTGCGTTTGTGTTGAGCATCGAGCTCATCTACCTGTCCTCCATGAGCCAGTTACCGATGGCGCTGTAGATCAACGCAGTCCGGAAGGAATCTTTCGCCAAGCTGTAGTTGTCTCTAGAGAATCGTGAGTCAAGCAAGAGAAGAAGTAACTAAGGAGAACTCACCGAACGAGGGTGAGCATTTTTTGCGCTGCGGGCTTGAGCGTCGCTCTTGACATAATGGTCGACGAGCCACCGTTTCATCTGAGAGTCAGTCGTCGGTGTGGCGTTCACTGCAGTGCTAACTCTGGCGACAATGCTGGATGACGCTCTCGCGGCACTCTTGGAGATTTGAGTAGGGGTACTATCGTACACGCCTGTCGCGGCGAGGATGTCGTGAAAGTATTCTGCGCGAAGGCGTATGGTTGCATGTTGTGGTGGGCCAGGGGCTCAGACGGACTATTCAAACCAAGCAAAGCTCTGGCAGCGAGGTTACGAGCAGACGTCGGAAGTTGCTGGGACATCAAAGTTCAACTTTCAGACGTTGACTCACGCACTGCACAAGTTGGCAGGTGGCTGCTGGTGTCGACGGCAGGCAGATGGAGTAAGCGTTAGGGCACGGATTGGACGGCGGAGCTGCCAAATGCTTGCGGCGAGGTTGGGGAAATACACTGGAGATTCCCGTTGCCGTCCGTGGGGAGCGAGGGCGGTTTGTGACCGAACGAGACCGAAGACCCTGAGGGTGTATGCGCTTGAACGGTCTGAAATCGACATTGCGGGAGGGAGCGATCAGCTGCGGGTGAGCGATCAAGGTGGGGTCTGGTGGCACCAGGTGGAGGGGAGTGAGCAGCGGCGCTACCCGCCAATGTGTTGGTGAGGGTGCGCTTGTTGTTCGTGGCGGGAACGGTAGGGGTGGGATGGGATGGTGGTGGTGGTGGTGTATCCAATCTGTAAGGGCTGCACCTGACTATCCAGAGCGACAACGGTTGGGCCTAGGAATGGGATGTACTGGAGCGGCTGTACACGGATGGCAAGGGAGGATACGGTGAACGTGTTAAATAACTGATATTCGTCGAAACCACCGAACAAGTCGTCCAGGGAGAGGCGGATCTCAGCGCGGGCTTCAAAGAGGTTGGCATCGTCGGGAGCGGTGTCCTTCCCCCTCAGGTTCAGCCGGCGAGCCAGACCTTGTGCTCCGCCGATACAGCACAGACGTCGACCATGCGCGCGTTCTGGGCCTGGTAAGGTGGTTCTGAATCGGGATGATGAAGCCGAGTACGGTCTTGTCGTAAGTAGGCGATACGGTGCTGATTGTATGCGTCGTCCGTGCCTTCGACGATAGGGGGAGGCCAAGCTTCTCAACAGCGGGCAAGTCGGATTAGTTATTTTTGGGGAGGATGAGATCTCTCGACCAGCGGCAACAAGGGATGCGGGAGACTGCTCAACAACCGAGCGGGAGGAGATCTTCAACGTTAACGTTCAACCTTCAAAGCTTGAAGAGGCGGCACCGTCGCATGAGCGCCCGCAATGGCAGCAGTTCGAACGAGCAGCATTGTGATGGAACTAAGCCTGGGCAATCGTCAACTGGGCTGAAAGTGCATCGCTGTTGGTAGCTGAGCCAGGGAGATGCAGTGCCGGCATAGGTCAAGGTGTCAAATGTTGAGAGGGAAAGGAACCGCGCTGTACGTGATAGGATCGGCAGCGGCGACGGTGGCGTGACGGCGGACGTGCTTGTCGTGCTTCTCGCTCATCAATCCATCTTGCTCATTCTCCGCGCGATTGCTGCGCTCCGTTATGCTCTATGGCCATCAGCATACTAACCCCGTCTTTTGATCTGTGTATATCCACCCCGCCGTCCGCGAGGAATGCAAGCAAACGAGCAGGTACCCACCGCTGATGAAGCGCTGTGAACACCTCAAGGAGAAGGTCGCAAATGGCAAAGTTGTGTAAGTATGTGTCATTTTCTTTCCGTCGGACTCCCCCGCTTTCGATCCATCTTTCCAGCATTTAATGTACTGACTGATTCCCTTCGCTTTTTCTCCCTCTCTACATACCTTTGCCTACAGGTTGACCCAGAACCCTATCATCCCCTTTTTGTTCCTTTCTTTTTTTAGTGATGGCTCCCTCAAGGACGGATCTGCTTGCCTGGCTCAATGAGCTCCTCCAAACCAACAACACCAAGGCCGAGCAGTGTGGTGCGGGCAGCACATATCTCCGACTTCTCGATTCAATCTACGGTGAGCCTACTGTTTATTGTCTCCAGATATTACATTCTGATGAACGAGTCTCTGCCCCGCACCCCTTCCCTCGTCGTTTCTCTGGACCTAACCTGCACCGACCTTGTGCCCTCCACATGGGCCTGTCGCTTCTTCTCGCCTACGACCGAGGCCCCGGGCTTCCATTTTTCACCGTGCGCGCCTCGAACTCTGGAAAGGCGCTACTTGTGACCCGAAGCAAATTTGATCCTGCATCCGTGCTATGCCGTCGTCGCTACCTGGTCTCGCTCTGCAAGCTACGTCATACCATGTTCTTTTCGTCATAGTCGTCTTGTTGCCTCGCTGCGCTGCGTCTCGTTTGGTCACTGAATCAGAGGAGCGGTGCACATGATGCACCGCGTAGAGGTGAACTTTCTTCTCTGTTCTCATTTTCCTATTTCTTTTGTCTTTTCTGTGTCCGTTCAGCACCGTTTATGTTTTCCTGTCAGGTTTATGTTGGGTGCTCTGCCTTTTTTTCTCGTCCGCGCGCCTGCGTGCCTCGTAGCATCAATAACCTTTCTTCGGGCGTCGTCCCTCGTTCTGGTTTGTCTGTCTTTCATTCTATTCCTCGTCTATGTTGCCACAGCCGTGATTCGGGCTACGCACCGTCTCTTCGGTTGCCGGCGTTGTATTTTTTTTTCTTCAGATATTCTTGTGCCCGTCGAGGTCTCTCTTCGCGACGAATATCTCCTGAGGCCTGCGCGTGTACGGGGGCTTATTCTTAAACAGCTTTTATCGTAGCGGCAATAATGGGGCAGGGTGTGTCGGGTTCGTCTTGTTTGTTACTCTTGACTCTCAGCTCGAAACTTTAATCCTTGTCCCTCGCCACATCTGCCTCTTTCTCCCGCACACTTATACGCTTCTCCTAGGGGCGTGTTTTCCTTCGGTGCACGAAACACCCATTTACATCGCGCCCCTCCCTATCTTGAAGGGACTTTAAATCGAAGTGACAGTGCATATGGTGGGCGTTGTGGATGTGCGTCTTTGCCCGTTTCCTTTTTCTGTGCTTGTTTCGTTTTCTCGTATTTGCTCTCTTTACTATTCGCGCGACCCTCCCGAGTCCCCATTGCATTCGCGTTGTTTTATCCCTTTTCCTGTTTTTTTTTTCCTCGTTAAGAGTACAATCGGTGGTTCTCCTGCCGGCCTGGTATCGAAATCTCTTCGCCTCACGACAGCTCTGCTCGTTTGTGTCTCTTTCAGTTTATATTTTGCCTATGTGTCAAGGCTGTTGCTATCGTATTACGCACCTGGTTGACTCCACTATGCATGTATATTATATGATTGTGCGTATCCTCCGGAAATTCTATATTCTTTCATTTGAGAGTATACGCACAATTGCAACGGGCTAGCCGTTTGCGTCGAAGACTGTTGGTGTTTGATTTTATGAGATTTTTGCGATACAGTACAGCTCATTTTGCCGCCAACGTCTTCATGTCCTTTGTTCCCAGCCATTGTTTCACCATTTATTTATTTTACAATGGCTTCGAACGTATTGTACAAGGCGCGGCTCTTTCCCTCGGCGCAATTATTGGGCGTGTAATGCGAGGTACCATGAGTAGATATAGTCCGTCGGTGATCTCCTTCGGGGGTGATATTTATAGTCTGATCAAGGTCAGTCTGTCCTTTTCAGTTTTTATCGCGAGCCTTGTTGCTATTTATCGTTGCTTGTACATAGACCAGAACTGTGTGGCGCGCAATCGCAGTAATCAAACCTCTTGACCAATGAATTAGGGCAAATAAATCTATTTACAACGTTTGGATCAAAGTAATGCTCTCATCCTCAAGCCTGTATCTGACCTACTGTTGTCCTTCTCACTTCGGACTCATATAGGTATAACATCAAAGACACATAATAATTAGAGATAATAAGGATTGCCCTACACCCGGTAGTGGCACAACACTATAAGTATGACAGGTACATATTCACCGAAGTATCAAGAGGGCTATGCAACAACCGGAAAGAAGCGTACGACCATGTCTGCAAACCAGAAGATTCATGCCTGTAGCCAGAGCAGGGGGATTCCGGGGATCAACTGGCGCAACTGGTTGATTTGCAGAAATTGAGGTGCCGGTTCTTCAGCTATCTGCGCGGGTACAGCATCTGGTTTGACTGG
The DNA here is from genome assembly GCA_013368295.1 of Psilocybe cf. subviscida. Classification (NCBI taxonomy): domain Eukaryota; kingdom Fungi; phylum Basidiomycota; class Agaricomycetes; order Agaricales; family Agrocybaceae; genus Psilocybe; species Psilocybe cf. subviscida. The sequence continues at coordinate 963,302 of JAACJJ010000044.1, read as the reverse complement.
CGGGTCGCGCGAGATCTCAATGTCCGCACACTCTTCTTTGAATGGATCAAACAATAGGCAAATTGAGCAAACCCGTCTGCGTGGGTCAAATTCCGGTTCATGCCGATGTTGTGAAATATAAGGGATACCGCATTCCTAGATTACTACATAAGCTCGAGTCCCGATGGAAGTTGAAAAGAACCAATGATGACTCACAAAAAGGTAAATGCAGATAAGCAACAATGTCTCCTTTTCCTCGTTGATGTGGTTCTCCTTGGAACTGGCCCCCCTATTGGCAATCTCCTTGTCAATGAACTCCTTGTCAAAATCAATTTGGATGAGGTTAGCATTTTGATATTTTTGGAATATGGCCTTGAGTCGGGTTGACAATTCCTGAGCAGGCGACGCATTACATAACACCTTGAGAATATCTGGTGTAAGGAACCTGAAATAAAAAAAATTAATGTCAAAAGTAACCATTGTAGTCAGTTAGCCTACCAGGTATCATCCATATATCGCAGCACCATTTCCGCATAGATGCCTTCATTACTGAAGAGGGCGTTATCCATAACTGCGTCTGGAACCAATGGTTGGCAAAGCCAGATGCATAAAAGCTCCCGCACATCCTTCAAATGTGCCGGAAATTTGACAAAGGCATCCACGAGATCAGCATGCGCCATGAGAGAAGAGTCCTCCTTCATGGCCAGTTTGTCCCCATACAACAAGGTACCAGGGTGGTTGTACCACGTCAGCATAGCCGCAATGACTCTCCTGTCAGCAGGAGAGATTTGCGGCACCGGTAACCACGATTGGTTGCAACCTCGAAGAAATTCTGTATGTGCTGTCGATTGTAGGTGCTAGAAAATCATATCATTATGACTTAGAATGCTACTACATGTTTTAGGAGAGTCGAAAATACCCACGTGCTGTTCCAACCAGAATGTAAAGTCCACCCAACGGAAAGCGTGCACCCAATGAAAATAAGAGTCATCATTAATCACCAGGTCAGCTGGAGGGCGAAAGAAAAGGAGGGCCGTCTGAAGATCAAAGGCAAGCATATCTTGCTGCAGCTCAGGGGTCCACTCTGCTTCCATACAATGGGCGATCACGTCCAATTCCCAATATAAAAAGGCACTTTGATCTAGGAATGTTTGGGCAAGTGTCCTCGTCACACGGCACAGAAGGGATAAAACGTACTTTTTTGAAGCTCGTAGCTCGCTGCGCCGCTATCAGTAGTTCCTTGGCGTGGATCGTGCTTGAAGTGTACAGAATATGATTTGAACCAGATACGAGCTAATCTGCAGTGAACCTTGGGCATGTCGAGAAAGAACTCTTTCGATCTGGAACGGTCGAGAAGGTATTCGGGGAAGGATGATGAGAGAATTTGATGCCATCGCTGCCAACTGTAATGAGTGGACATATACGATTGGTACGCGAAACCGTCGCCCCTGCCGGAATCATGAAGAGTGAATCGACCTGTGCGGTGCCCTGGTTTTGAGCAACCTCGGCGAAGCAGTATTCGTTTTTGTCGAGTATCAGACATCCCATGAGAGCATACACAAACTCGAGATTCTGAGGCTCGACAGTGGAAAGCACTTGAGTATATACAGTGTCGAGCTCCTCGTATGGCCTGGCATCGCCACTGGCTTTCGAGCGGATGATTGTCTGTAGACTCTCATCTGGGTGGCGGCCGTGATAGGCGATGAACTTCATTACAACCGACGCATAGATAAACTGCCCCGAGGCGCGTTCCACCAGAACGTCGATGTCGGAGCGCGGCGGCCATTCGGAAGGCAGTTCACTGCGTGCAGGATGCTCTCCTTGGATTCCTCCAAATTTCGAGACGAAATACTGGCGTATATCCTCGGCTGATCGGTAATTATTGTCCAGCGGGGTAGTCTGGGTTCTCTCCCGAATGCTGGCTCGCACGAAAAATGATTGAATATGAGAAAGAGAACGACTGGCGACCAGGATGCGAACACGATGAGGGGCTTGATCCAACAGTCGCTCGAGAAGGTCCAGGACATCCCGCTGTGCAGTGTCACCATCACACTCGTCCAATCCGTCAACCAAGACAATGCACCGAGCGCCAACTTGGGCAGCATCGAGCGCCTTCAAAGGATTGATAATGAGTGAGTCCAACTGCTTCGTAAGTGACTTGGTGAGGATGGACTGGTCCGACAGAGTATCGGCGAGGGGCTGTTGCAGAGCGGGTATGCAGAGCGACAGCTGGTTGGCCATGGTGATGACAAAGTTCTCCTTTTCCTTCGGTCGTTTCGCGGATAGCTCAGAGAAGAAAAACGATATGGCAAGGCTGCCCTCCTTGTCGAAGGTCTCCGCCACTGTTTGCATGATGGTCGTCTTACCGCTACCCGCGGGACCGTACATCCACATGAGCGGGCGCGCGTCGGGTTCTTGAGAGTGGGCCCATTTGTGAATGTTGAGATAGTATGCGCAGTGGTAAGTTAAAGTAATGAATTCTTAGTTGTACCTACAAACATTGAGCTTATATACCTGTAAGTAGAGTAACTAGAATATTCTACGAGTATGTATTTGAGTCAGAATGCTGAGTAAGCGTAATGAAGATTAATAAGAAATGCTCGAATATACGAGCGTGAGGTGGAATGGCCGACTATCGTCGACCGTGTTCGCCAACAGTGAATACCGTCGTCCGTCGATGATTGCCACGCGCGTGTGTTCGTGACACATGGGGACGTCCTCGCGCGCAGCTGCGTCGTATGGGGCGCCCTTCTCCGCGCGTGAGCCGAGGAGGGCCATTGCGTCCGTGATCTTCTTCTTGTCCATCCCTCCTGACCCATTGATGAAGGTGCTGCTTTGAATGTTTATATTTGATGCGCTCCGAAACATAGACCTTGATTATGGTATCAGTGGAAAATTGCGTTATCAGATGATGAACTGCTTACGCTCCAGAGTCAACATTTCGAGCGCCAGAATCGCCAGAGGTAGAATGAGACATGAGTGCTAGAGTCGAGCTGGGATGTAACTTGGAGGAGAGGGGGTTTGCACTATGTGGTTAATGAGTGCAAGGAGGGAAGACGTCGATCGGTTGGGCATGAGTTTGGCAGCAGTGCACAATGCTTCCAAATTCAATCCATCAAGCTGTTAATTAACGTCCTTGAGTTGGCCAGCATCGCACGGTCACACTCAACTTTCTGAGCCTGTCCCGGTCCCCGCCCAACATTTTACGCGCTTGTTATCACAGTCATCCCCGGGGGTCTGCATCTCTAGTCGTCTCTGCCAAACTTTCCGACCATTCAAAAACCCAACTACTCCACTATTCTCACTCTGTAACACCCAAGAAGAAAAAAGGAGATGTCCGAAAATGAGCTCGTCCATCGCGTCCGTCTTGTCCAACGCTGACACCACCGAGAGCCAGAACACAGTCACTGAAGTGGCCGAGGTCATCGTTGAAGAGTCTTCTAAGAAGGAGCGAGCTTAGGAGGCAGAACACATGGAAGAGGAGGACGAAGAAGAACCTGAGGATGTGCGTCTTGATTCTTCCTGTTCATGAAGCTTGGGCACTACTGTGCTCAAGAGCAGGTGGTGAACGAATTGGATAGGATGCTAACCCGGTCTTTTTTCCGTGTGGCTTCACCCCGTCATCCAGCAGTAGTGCAAGCAGATGAGCAAGTGTGCGACGCTGACAAAGCACTTCAAGCACTGTCAGGAGGAGGTCGCAAACGGCGAGGGCCTCAGGGACCAGGATTGCGTCGAAGGGCTGTGTATGTGCGTTTCCTATATTCTTATCCTCCTAGGACTTGTTTTACTTACTAATTTTTTCTCCCTTATTCTCCCCTTCTGCTCGATCTGTTCGTATTACGTTTACTCGTCGTGACCACTGCTCCATCCGTGGCCGTCGCCGCTCGACTTTACCGCTATCAGCGTGAGTGTCTATCTCGCTACCCGACTTTGACTGCATTCACTCCCACGTGCGTCGGGATGCTCACTGTCGTTTTGATCACAAACAGTCTACTTGATGCAATGTGTAGATCTACGTCCTTCCATCTTGTGTTTGGGCCTCTTCTCTTCGTGTTTACTTTCGTCGGAGCATTTCCTCCATGGTTATCGGGCGGTATTGTTCATTCACTCTTCTCCCGCATTCCCGGTTTGCGCAGTCGTGGCCGCCTCGCCTCATTGATTTGCCTACAGCCGTCTTGTTGCCCCGCCGCGCTGCGGACCAGAACAACAGTGCGTATAATGCGCTGCGTCGATACGCGTCAATCATCCTGTTCTCAATTTCATGTGTCTTCCGTGGTTTCTGTTCTCGTGCTCACTTGCGTTATCGTTATGATTCCTACCTCTTCCAGGGTTTTTTTGTCTGGTAGGGTTTATATTGCACGCTGTCTGGTTTTTGCCCGCGCGCATACGTCCAAGCAGCTCCAAGCAGTCGAGGTCGCTTTCATTTGAAACATCATCTAAAATCCCTTCGCTGGTGTTCGGACTGTAGGTATGGGGTATAACAGTAGTGGGCCGATGTCATATATATGATAAATGCGTAAGTAAAGTGTATGCCATGAATCCCAAATGATCAGGTCAAAAAAAAACGCAAAGAGTCGCTATCAAGACGGAAGAGAGCAAAGGAGGATGGGTGAGAAGGTGAATTTTAAAGTCAGAAATATAAAGTGAAAGTCTTAGGATCGAAGCGTCATTCTCCCCAGCGGGATGCTTGAGATCCTCAGCCTTGTCGCTCGCATAGTGTGCTGAGCGCCGTGCACGGGTCCTGGCCTCATGCTTGGACCCGTCCCAGCAGGCGCCATGGTGCAATAGAGGAGGTCGTCGGTCTCGTAGGTCCAACAGTTGACAGCCTCCTCGATTTTGGCGTAGAGTCACTGCCTCAACCTATCGGCATCGGAGGCGGGTTTCGTCTGAGAGTCGGTGCGATGAGGGTATTACAGGAAAATACGATGGACAGTAAACATTCTCAAAAAAAGGGTCGCCGGCCTTATGGGGAGTGTTTTCTTTCCAACACCCCCGGAGCGGAGGGAAGTGCGAAAACGGGTGTCAGGCCAGTCTGGGAGCGTAAACAACACACAGAAGCACCAGTCATCTGGCAACGGGCTGTGAGTTTTTACAGTGCCGAATGAATGCTTATGAGCTTATCTTGCCATAGTGGATTTTATGAGCATCTCGCGTTGGCGCTGAGTATCGGGCGCACGTACCCGTTCTCGATTATCCAGTTACGAATAGCGTGACGAGTTGTCAGGCACGGCAGTCCAGAAGGACACTTTTACCAAGCTGTATTTGGCCCCAGAGCGTAGTGATATAAAATCAAGAGCGGAGCTTACTGACGAGTTCAAGTGCTTTGCCGTGGTTGGCTAGAGCATCGCTCTTGATGACATAGCGGTCGATGAACCACTGATTTAACTCAGAGTCGGGTCAAGTGGAGTAAACAGTGGCCGCTGCAGGGTAGTGGTAATCGATCATGAGTTTCTCAAGATATTCAAATTCCTTTAGGCGGCGGATTTGAGTGTATACATATTCTGCGAGAGAAGCCAGTGGTGCTGGAAATATTCCAGTCAGTGAAACAAAATACGGCATTGGATAAATAAAATATGCTCACAATATAAGAGTCGCTCCAGGCCTCACAAACCGAGCTGGCAAGAGCAGCATATGATTCGTACACCTTCTACAGGAGCTCATCGCGCTTGTATTGCGATTTCCTCTTTATGACGCCGTGCTCCTCCAACCGCGAGGGAAGCTCGTCGTCTGATTACGCAGAGTAGATATGGTCTGTCGAGGTGTCGATTTGACAAACGGCGGAAGTCTGTGCGGCGTTCACTGCAGTATTAACCCTGGCTACAATACTGGACGACGTGCTTGCGGCGCTCCTGGGAATCTGAGTAGGGGTGCCGCTGTACATGCTCGTCGCGGCGTAATTGGTGGAGGACCCGTAGAGCAGCGTCATTGTATGCGCGGTACTTGTGCTTTACCAGCAGAAAAAGGTGCTCTCCGGAACCCTGGGGCATGATAATGCGGGACTGGAGAAGGAACTCGTGGAGGTGCAATTAGTCCCGAATATCGTCGCGCAGGTCGGTGAAAGCATGTTTCCATCCTTGTCGAAGAGCTTGAAGACCACTCTGAGGTCCGCATTGGTGTCAGGGTTGGTGTTGTGGGTCAGTCGTGCCATCACTATGGTCACAAACGCGGGGCAGTCGATTGTACCCACTGACCGCAGAGTTTGCGACAGAACGAGACCGAAGATCCTGGGGGTGTATGCGCTCGAACGGGCTGCAAGTGACATTTCGGGAGGGAGGGCGAGAGCTGGACGATCAGCTGCGAGTTAACGATCGAGGCGGAGTTTGGTGGCAGCAGGCGGAGGGGTGTGAGCAGCGAAGCTATCAGCCGCCATGCCCTTGGGGGCATGCTTATTGTTCGTGGTGGGATGTTGGTGGTGTACCCAATCCCTAAGAGCTACATGCGACTTTTCAGAGCGGCCACGAGTGGGCCTAGGAGCAGGATTTGCTGCAGCACCTGTGCGCGGATGCCAAGGTAGGATACAGTCGATGTGTTGGATAACGGATAGGCGTCGTCGGGGACGGTGTGTTCGACGAAGGGTGAAGGCCAAGCCCCTTAACAGTGAGGCAGTCGGGTGGAGCCTCTTCGACGGAACGCTTGATCCCTTTAGTCGTGCTGGGGGAGGATGTGATCTCGTCACCAGCGGCAAGGTCTTCGAGGCCTGCGGCACTATCCGCATGGCAGCGATTGGGTCGGAGGGCGTCGTCGCAGGAGCTGAGGCACGGAACTAAGCCATGCATAGAGCAAAAAAAAAGGGCGCATGGGCGAACCAGAACCGGGGGCGGAAGTGACATCCTCGGTAGATGAGCCAGCCGGGAAACGGAGTGGCGGCAGCCTGCGTCTGAGCAAATCTTGAGGGAGAGTCGACCATGATGAGATCGACAGCTGTGACGTCGGCAGCGATGCAAAGGGCAGGCAGCCGCGAGTGCTTAGCGCGAGAGCCAACAATGGACGACAGATGTCGGTCTCATGAACATCTGGGCGTCACGCTCAGTAAAAAGCGAAGTCGGACGTTTGTCAGATGTTTGGACGAAAGTCAGACAAGCGTCGGACATTTGTAGGACCTTCGACGAGAATTCACATCTGTGGGAACACAGACCTGTCCTCAGTGCATGTAGCCGATTCTAGCGGTAAAATTCAAGCTCAGATTTGTCTTGGTGAGAGTGGGTCTTGACTTGTTCAAGTTCACTCACCACCATACCCCTGTAGTTGCCCCGTCGACAATCTCTTTTTCAGCTCAATGCGGTCTTCCGTCCACACATGTTTCCATGAACAAGCCTGAACAAGCCTTGCCGTCTCCCACCTTCAACCAACATCGACATTTTCACCATCCACGTCAGCGACTGCACGGGCGCGCCCTAGACTCTAATCGACGAGCTGAGCATCAACACCATCTACACTACGACGGATATGGGGCCTATCAGCTGAATGTATCAGTAAGTCACTTGCAACCGCAAGAGCCGCACTATCATGCTCCTGCAGCAGAGTTACACCGATTTAGTCATCGCGTGCTTCAACTTTGTGTGCAGGAAGCCGCTTTCCATCCCCATTAACCTCACCTCACCTTCCCAACTGACAAAAACCCCACGAACGAGCAAGAGATTGCGTTCATGCGGCGCATCCCATAACCCGACGCCATCGCCTCCAACTGCAGTTGCCTCGCACAGGGAAGGAACGGAAGCGCGTAATGGCCACGGTGCGTCCAATTTCTCAGTTGTCTTTCTGGCTCATTGGCCATACTGAGCACCTGCCTCTTTCTGCCCAGTCTAAATACTCAGTCCTTTTTTTTCTAAAGCGCGTCATGTGGTGAGTTTGTTACTGTGATCACATATCTCCCTATATCTCATCAGGACTGCTGTTATTCAGATTTGCCCTAAAGCTGGGTTCTTTACTACTTACGCGAGATTGTGCATAGGGAGTATGTATCTTGTCTGTAGAGTATCTATTGTGCTTGTACTGTAAGGTTGTCGTCAATATACCACCGTTGCCTTAAACTGGATTCGGAATGAAGTACAATGTGGACAACGATTGATACATGCCTGACTACTGTGGGGAGATATTGCCGTATGTCCGACAAATGTCCTACAAATGACTGACTGATATCTGACTGAGGGCTCGGACGTTTTGCGAATTCTACGCCAAATAGTCGGACGCTAGTCAGACGCCTATTTGTCCGACAAACGTCTGACTAACATCCGACTTTGCTTTTTACTGAGCGTCACGGGTGTTGTGCACTGTTGTGCTCCGTGGTTAACCCGTCATTTGCACCACCTCCACCAGCACCTCACCTAGTCAGCTGCGAGGACACAAGCTTGAAGTAGACGGAGCGAGTGCGCCCTGCTGACGACGCACATGAGCACTTCCAGGAGAAGGTGGCGAACGGCACCAGACACAGTGGCAAACTTTGGGGGAGGGTCGTGTCGAGGAGCTGTGTGTGTACTATTCTTTGTCTATCTTCACTTTTTCCGGGCGTCCTGAGGCCTGAGTCGCGAGCTCATTCCTCTGCGTAGAGTGTCAAGGTTCCTGCCGAAGATTTGATGTGCTGACTCTTTTTCTCCCTCTCTACCTTGGGCTACAGGTGTTCATTGCTGCTATCGTCTCCTGGTGTCGCGTTCTACATACACCTCCACCCCGCGCTCGGTCTCTTGCCGTCGTTTCTCCAGAGTCCAGATGTGCCCTGCACCTTCTTTCGTGCTATTTAGCTGGCCCTCTCCCTCTTGTCTACGACTGCACTCCGCCGCCTTTTGTCTACCTGTCTTTGGAACTCTTGAACGGCACAACAGGCGACCCGACTTGAACTCCTGCCTGTGTCTGTACTGTGCAGCGCAGCGCTCTGGTGGCCGCCTGGCCTTGTTCCGCGATCCGCGCAACGCCCTGCACTCGTCGTTGTCCGTGGCCACCTTATAGGCTAGCCGGACTGCGTAGATGTGCGTGTTTCTTTATCTTCGCATTTTCGTGTCTGTTTTCCCTTTTTTTCGTTTCGTTCCTGTTTGCGTTATGATTTTCGTTTCTACATCATCCTGCTTCTGTTTTTATTTTCTATTAGGATTAGCCCTGCCCGCTTTCTCCTTCCTGTGTGTGCATGGCTGGGGTGGTATCAATACGTATTCTTCGCTCGCTACCCCTCCTCTTTCGTCTATTACTCGTTCTATTTCTTGTGTTCCTTACTTTCCTTCCCAGCCCAGGCTCCTTTATTTTTATTGTAGGCCCATTTTCTCCGGTGCTCAAAAGATCCATTCGTATGGCGCCACTTCTCATTTGATTCGGACTCCAAACCGGAAACGATAGTGCACATTATGCACTGTGTAAATGTGGATCTTGCTCTTCATTTGTTTTCTTTCTCCGTTATCGTTCCTGTTTGCGTGACCACCCTCAATGTATTCGCTTTACCTCCGCCCCCCCCCTTTTCCTCCTTATTTTACTCCTTACCCGCAAAGACCAAGCTTCCAAACTTTTGTCTGCTCTCGTTGAGTCTCGTCTGAATGCTTGGAAGCTGCCTTAACCAGTTGTTCTGACATATTAATATTTTTCATATGTGTCGAAGCTGTTACTATCGCATTACTCTACACGTGCATATTATATTTCTGTGCGTATCTTCTCGAAATTCTATATTCTTTCATTTCAGAATATACGCGCAATTGCAACAGGTTCGCGACAAAGACCGTGGGTGCTCGATTTTATGAGGCGTTTGTGTCAACAGGATGGCATAAGTTCCTGTTCACTGTATGTCGCTTTTGTTCATCTTTTTGTTCTTTACACCCTGCTGATTCGTCACTTGGCCTCTCCTTTTGCTCATCCGGGGCATTTCTTCTGCACCGCCACGCTCATGCCTCCATACTCTTTTTTCCGTTCTGTTTGTGATGCGCCTTCGGTCAGCGCTCAAACGCGCCTCCTGTGTAAGGACTGGCGTGGGTAAAAATGGGTTTAGCGACATCCCTTCGCGCAACTCGTCTACTCCATGCATTTTAGTAGATATACGCTGGAAATTGGACATACATATAGCCAAGATCCTATTACATTTGCTTGTATAAAAATCTAAGCAACAAACAGAGTGAAACGCGGTAAAATATCAAACGGATCTGAATGGGTACAATTTACCCAAATACCCAAACCCAATCGTATCCGTTTGCATTTAGAGGTCGCATTTCTGCGTTTATCCAAGAAATTACTGGACGACAATGATCCTGAGCATCAAGCCCTGCTATCTGGCATGTTACATCAAGTTTGGGAATGATCTGCCTACAGAATGCGTAGATTTGTGGTTTACCCAATGTTTACCCACGCCAGTCCTTACTCCTGTGATCGTTACTTCTGCGCTCTGTAAATGCACTTCACTGGCTGCTTTCTCTCTTGCTGTCCACCGTGTCTTTATCCCTTAGTTCCCCGCTATTGTTCCTCTATTTTTTTAATAACAAAAATATACTTCGGAGATAATGTTTTTAGTCTTCTCATTGCCTGTACATGGAATGGAACCATGTGCCGCGCCATTGCAATAATCAAAACTCTTGACCTATAAATCAAGGAAATAGATACGGCTACAGTGTCTAAATTAGACTCATATACATAGGACAACCAAGACACATAATAATTAGAGATTGTCCTACAATGCCTAGTAATCGCGCAACACTATAAGCATGACGGGTACACATTCACCAAAGTAAAAAGATAACTATGCAACTACTGGAAAGAAGCGTATCATCATGTCTGCAAACCAGAAGACCCATGCCTGTAGCCAGGGCAGGGGGACTCCGGGGATGAACTGGCGCACCTGGCCAATTTGCAGAAATTGCGGTTCTTGTTCATCGGCTATCCGCGTGGGTACAGCATCTGGTTTGCCCGGCGGGTCGCGCGAGAGCTCAATATCCGCAGACTCTTCTTTGAACGGATCAAACACAAGGCAAATTGGGCAAAACCAATTTTTGCGCATGTCAAATTCTGGTGCATGCCGGTGTTGGGAAATATAAGGAATACCGCATTCCTAGATCGCTACGTAAGCCCGAGTCCTGATGATCCATACGAACCAATGATGACTCACGAAAAGATATATGCAGATGAGCAACATTAATTCCTTTTCCACATCGGCGCCCTCGTCCTCGTCCTCGTCGGTGTCGGAGTCGGAGCGGAGGATGGACATGAGGCCCGAGTAGGGGCCGAGGAAGGACTTGATGGCGGACTCGGCAGTGGATTCTAGAGAACTTTTGTCCATTTGCAAGCTAACATTGAGTCGGGTCGACAACTCCTCGGCAGGCGACGCTTTACATAACACCTTTAAAACCTTTCGATCAAATGACCTGAAATCAGAGATTAGCGTTGAACGCAATGTTTGTAGTCGGTTAGCCTACTCAGAATCATCCATATATCGCAGGATCATTTCCGTATAGATGTCCCCGTTGCTGAAGAGTGCGCCATCCATCGCCGCGTCTGGAACCAATATTCGGCAAATCCAGATACACACAGCCTCCTGAACATCCTTGAAATTCGCCGGCAAATCAGCAAAGGCTTCTATGAGGGCACTATGCGCCTCGAGAGAAGAATCCTTGTTTGTCCACGGTCCGTCTTCAAGCAACAGGGTACCAGTGTGATTGTACCACGTCAATACAGACGCAATGACTCTCCTGTCAGGATGAGAGATTTGCGGCAGCGGTAACCATGACTGGATGCAACCTCGAAGAAATTCTGTATGCGCTGTTGATTGTAGGTGCTAGATAATGATATCATTAAGAACGCTACACGTTTCGGGAGAGTCGAAAATACGCACTTTCTGTTCCAACCAGAATGTAAAGCCCACCCAAAGGAAAGCGGGCTTCCAATCAAAATTGCGATAAGTGACCAGGTCAGCCGGAGGGTCAGTGGAGAGCGCCGTTTGAAGATCAAAAGTGAGAAAATATTGCTGCAGTTCAGGGGTCCACTCTGCTTCCAGACAATGGGCGATGACGTCCCGGGGTAACGAGACACTCCGATCTGGCAATGTTTGGGCAAGTGTCCTCATCACATGAGATAAAAGCGATAAAAACGTACATTGTTGAAGCTCGTAGCTTGCTGGGCCGGCATCAGCAATTCCTTTGCGCGGATGGTGTTTGAAGTGTGTAGAATATGATTCGAACCACATACGAGCTAACCTGCCGTGAAATTTAGGCATGTCGAGAAAGAACTCTTTCGATCTGGAACGGTCAAGGAGGTAATCAGGGAAGGATCCATCAGAGAATTTCATGCCATGGCTGCCGACTGTAATGAGGGGACTTATACAGTTGGTACAGGAAGCTGTCGTCCCTGCCGGAATCATGAAGAGTGAATCAACCTGTGCGGTGGCCTGGGTTTGAGCAACCTTGGCAAAGCAATATTTGTGTCGGCGAAGTACTAGACATCCCATGAGAGTATATACGAACTCGAGATGCTGAGGCTCGATAGTGGAGAGCACTTGAGCATATGCGGCGTCGAGTTCCCTATATGGCCCTGCATTGCCACCGGCTTTCGAGCGGATGATTGTCTGCAGACTCTCATCTGGGTGGCGGCCATGGTCGGCAATGAATTTCATTACAACCGACGCGTAGATAACCTGGCCCGAGGCGCGTTTCACCAGAACGTCGATGTCGGACCGCGGCGGCCATTCGGAAGGCAATTGACTGTGTGCAGGATGCTCTCCTCGGATTCCTTCAAATTCCGACACGAAATACTGAAGTATATCCTTGTTCGATTGGTAACCATTATCCAATGGGGTAGTCTGGGTTCTGTCCCGAATGCTGGCTTGCACGAAAAACGGTTGAATATGCGAATGAGCCTGACTGGCAACCAGGATCCGAATACGATGAGGGACTTCGTCCAACAGTCGCTCGAGAAGGTCCAAGACCTCCCGCTGTGCGGCGTCACCCTTGCACGCGTCCAACCCGTCAACCAAGAAAATGAACCGAGGGCCAACCTGGGCAGGATCGAGCGTCTTCAAGGGGTTGATCATGAGTAAATCCAGCTGCTTCGTCAGCGACTTGGTGAGGATGGACGGGTCCGACAGGGTATTAGCGAGGGTCTGTTGCAGAGCAGGGATGCAGAGCAACAGCTGGTGACCCATGGTGATAATGAAATTCGCCTTCTGCCTGGGTCGTGCATTGGGTAGTCTGGAGAAGAAGAATGACCCGGCGAGGCTTCCTTCCTTGTCGAAGATCTCCGCCACTATTTGCATGATGGCAGTCTTGCCGGTGCCTGTAGAGCCGTATATCCACATGAGAGGGCACGCGTCGGTTTCTTGAGAGTGGGCCCATGTACAAATACCCTCGATTATTGCGACCCGGGTGTGTTCGGGGCACTTGAGGTTGTCCCTGCGCGCAACCGCGTCGTATGGAGCGCCCTTCTCCGTGTGCGACTCGAGGAGAGCCATTGCGTCCGCAATCCTCTTCTTCTTGTCCGTTCCTCCTGATCCGTTCGTGATGATGGTGCTGTTGTTAGAGTGTATACCTGATGTTCCAGGAAACAGGGACCTTGCTCCAATATCAGTTGCAAATTTCGGCATCAGAGAATGAGATTCTTACATTCCAGGGTCAGCCCTTCGAGCTCCAGAATCATCTGAGGTAGGTTGCGACATGCGCTGTAGAGTCGAGCTGAGATACAACTTGGGGGGTTTAAACAAATGCGGTTCCTGGAAGCTAGAAGTGTAAAACGTTAATCAGGTGGGAGCAAGCTCTGAAGCGGTGAACCACGCTTCTAGGATTTTTGCCTTCACGTTGTCAATCACTATTATCCTCGACTTTTCCTTAAGGCAGTTTTGCACCTATTTTTGGATCAAACAGGGGTCAGTTCCATAGTTTCCACTAGGCCTCCCCTACCATGTAGTATGTAATGTTACTACATATCATGAGGAGTCGTTCCGTAGGTGATGTACAAAGGCGTCAGGAGGAATTCCTGCTGATCGGGACGTTTCTACCGCAAATATACATGTTGTCCAGTTGACGTCTTTACTCTAAGTCTATGGCGAGTGAGCAGAGTGGATCGGAAGTCCATATACAAACCTCAAATGCTCAGATGGGATTGTGCCTGCAATTCCACATTTACACTTGGGCGCCTTGTGGGTCAATTGTGGGCGCCCGTATGCAAACCACAGACGGAAATTGCCGTCTCCATCAAATCGTACTTCGCAAAGTCACACTTGGCTTTCCAAGACTATCTGCTCAAGCTCGTGGTCACAGCTCACAGACACCCCTGGGTTTGCATCCTTAATTGTCTCCGCCAGACCTTCCTATCATCTCTTCGAATTTAAAGCCCCGACTCCGACTCTGTGACTCCAAAAAAGAAAGAAGAAAAACCCGACAATGAGCTCGTCCATCGCGTCCATCGTGTCCAATGCCGACGATGCTGAGAGCCGTAAGGCAGTCACTGCGGACGCCAAGGTTGCCGTTGAGGAGTATTCTCAGACGGGCGCCACGGGGCAGGCTGAGGAGACAGAAGAGGGCGAGGATGAGGAGGAAGAGCCTGAGGATGTGCGTCTTTTTCCTTCCCGTTCAATATACACTTGGGCATTGTGCTCGAGGAACAGTGAGCGAGTGGAGCAAGATACTTATACTAACCCCCGTCTTTTATTCCTTGTAGGTCCACTCTGTCATCCGTGAGGAAGCGGACGAGCATGTTCAATGATTTCACAGGATTCCTGGACAGCTTCGCTTTTATGGGAATTACACCGCCACCACACTGGCTGGGATCTGTCCTCCCCGCCGTTGCCCTGGCAGCCTTGCTAAGTACTAGTTCCCCACTTGCATCATCGCTCTCATCCCCCATTGTGCCTCATCTCCCCTTGTGTGTCCTCAACCTCAACGTTCAACGTTCAACCACCGTCAATGACGGTGTCCTACTAGTACTTGCTATACCGGCGACGATGACGACGATGCCTCGACAGATGACGCCTTGCTTCTACATAACTTGCGTGTGTGTGGCTCCGGCTTGCTTGCATTGACCTGACCTGCCCATTATGCTCAACGACGAGATGCCGCCATCTGCTCCTTTTCTTTCATCACCATAGGTCCTCGGGAACGCAACAACACCATCGCCTCTGCTTTGCTTTCTACGGTCTTGGAAAACCCAACACGGAAGAAGACCCAACAAGGAAGAAGACCCAACACTCCCTCCTCGTCCTCGTCAACTCTGTGGCGTATGACCATGAGTGCTCAAACCCAAGGTACACAGGATAAGCGCCGTGCGGTCAAGGAGAAGGAGAAGGAGATGAAGAGAATACATTCAGAGCACCATCAGTTTGAGTTTCCGGTCCCGCCCAAAGCCGCCGATGTTGAGACGGTAGACACGGAGCCCAGCCACTGCCACTTCATCCGCCCTGACCAGCCAGCAGCCTTTCATGTTCAACGTGCCTCGTCCCGCACCCCGCAACCTTGACCACAAGACCTCAGAGGATGTTGCGCCGCCTATAGCCGAGAGCCTCAATGTTAAATTTTTGAGCGACTTTGTGGCTTCTGAGGGTCATGAGTACGTTTTACATATTTGCCATTCACCCAGTATCTCAGTATTGACAGTTTGTTGCTTTTTTTAGAATGCTCCGCTCCCTTAGCACTATCTGACCAGTACTGAACGCGAGATGACCGTCACTCTCGCGCCCAACACCACCCACCTCCCTACACACATGCTCGCTGTCTTCCGCCGCTACAGCGCACCAACACCCACCCGGCGGCCAGCCGCGCCTGCGCAAAGTCACCATGTACCCCATGCACAGTTTTGTCCTCGCCACCAACTGCACAACCATCACAACGCCCCCACCTCCCAATACTGTCTCGCTGGAAGTCCTCGATAGCTCCGCGTTCCCGTCTGGCCCCTTGTGCTGCCCCACACGCACTCATGCAATCAGCACTCATCGCACCTCTACACCAAGGACGTTGAGTTTCTCATGAAGACTGCGCTCCCCCTTCCCCGACGTTCCTCGAGGACACGACGGGTTCGCTGGTGATGATTTTTTGCAAACACAGTGGCGCTGGCAAAGAACGTCGTGAACCTGCACGTCCTGTGGGGCAAACACGTTCTCGCTGGATGGTCGACAAACACTCTTCGACGTGATGGATGTAATGTGAGACGCTCATGCTGGCGGTTCCGGTCTCAACTGGCCAGCCGCTGTCTTGGTACGACTCGCCGTCACCAAGGGTTGCTGCAGGCCCTTTGCGGTCATAAATGGTCCCTGAAGTTGTCTCGCTTTCCTTCGCTGCTTGAGTGTCATGTTCACTGCCTGCTTGTCGCTATCATTATTTGCATTTGTGCCTTTTCTTTCTTCTTGCTTGGTAGTAGAATTAAAATGGGCGTAGAATAGGAATATATTGGTACAAGATGTAGAGATGACTCAAGCACCCGGTTGAAAGTATAAATAGCCGCCTTGATGGTGCTCGCTACAGAGTTCGCCTACATATCAGCATACATACCTTGGCAGAGATCCTCGGCATGCTTGGCCGCGTGCCACTCGTGCCATACGCATATTGTTAACGTGATGAACACATACGGAAAGAAAGTCCATTTACCACAAGATTACTGGAAAGGCCCTCAAGGCAATACTAAGTTATTGCCTGTCAAATTGCGCTTATCAAAACTGGACTGCACTCACTACTGTTAATATGACACAGTCACGGAGCTGTCCTGAGACAATCGCAAATATCTCCCTCAATTCATATCTGTTTCCCTCAGTCTTGTCTGTAATGTATCTTTATGTGCTTACCGTACAATACTATGTGCAAAATGAGCCTATAGATATTAGAGAGATTGTGCATAGCCACAGAGCGCTGATCGTGGCAAAATGGCAGTGTGCGGGCCGGTCACATGGCTGCATCGTGGCTATATTCGTGGCTAACTCATTGCGTTGCGCTCTAATTTCAACGAACTTTCACAGTTTTTTGAGTGTATTTTCATAGTGAATATACGCTGAAGGGGTTCGTGACTCTCTGCTGCTGCCCAAACGCGAGTAGCAGGTCGTTGATGTCACCCCTGATTGACACCTTAATTGTTGATGACATTTGCAAACCTCGTAGAGCTTCCTGATAGTACACATTAGATCGCCAGGTAATATTTCAGTAAATTAGTTGGCGGGTAAATCAAGTTGAATCGATATAATCAGCTCCCAGTGAGCAAAGCAAAGCCACGAGATAGCCAGGAAATAGCCAGGAGCGATGCCTGAGCCACAATCAGTGTTTGTGGCTATTTGTGGCTATGCACAAGCTCTCTATTGTACTCGCAAAATGGCCCTGCCAGGCACGCCTGGACAAACGTATTGCGATTGATGAATCAATGATGATAACCTGTCAGAGGTTTTTTTTTTTTTTTTTTTTTTTTGATTCAGTGTTTATACCCTACTGTGGCGTGCCATATGGTGGGGTATGCTACTCAAGATCGGACTGGGTGTGTATGTAAATGCGTAGGTAGTGAATGTGCAACATAGGTGAACCTGCATCTGCAGGTTCGGAGTACTTGGGTTAGCAAATAACGAAGTAGGGTGGGCATTATGCCCCGAGTATGTGTAAGTATTAGGAGTATAGTGGGTAATGTGGTATGGATAATGGGCTATGTGATTATATAGTGGTCATATGGTGATCTATCTGTGTGCAGTTGTATCTAGTGAAGTATGTACATTCTTGGCGGTGAGATTTGGAAACCTGGTTCTTTAGGGCGCTCTGCGCTCTTCCGATTCATCGTCGTCGTCATCCTCGCTGCTCTCGGTTTCCGCTATTTCGTCCTCTCTCGCTTTCTCGTCTAGGACGGGTATGTTTCCAAACACCGCGCGCATTCGACCTGTTGCCGCCACGTAGTTGAGTAACCGTGCTCGGAGCTCTTTCGTGGACAGTAGGTGCGTGATGTTGTGTTGCGACTGTATTAAGCCCTGGAGTAGTTCCGTGCGGGGGGTGTTGTGTACTGGGCAGTGTATGATAAAGTGATCCACGGTCTCGTTGTGTTCGTGGCAGGCTGGGCACAGTGGCGATTCGACTTTTCGTATCTTGAACAGGTGTGCCGCAAGTGGGATGTGTCCCGTTATGATCTGCGTGATAATGCTGGCATGTTTTCGGGGCAATGTTTCGAGGGATCTGTAGAATTTCCGATCGGGTAGCGCGAGGCGTTTAGTCACTTGGTTGTGTCGCGGGGATCGTTCCCATATGGCCGTTGCTTGTTGGTCAATGGCTGCACGAATCAGCTGTCGTGCTGCGGTTCGCCTGTGCGGGAGTGACTTTTTGAGGTATTCGGGCAGTCTGGCTGCTCTGCTGGTTGCCCCTGCCGCCGCGTTTCTCGCGATTTCGTCTGCCGCTTCGTTTCCCGTGATGTCCATGTGTCCCGGGACCCATCGAAGGTGTAGCTTGAGGCTTCGATGTTTTGCTACTACCTTTGAGTATAGGTATAGGCGATCTGTCAGAGGTTTGCAGTCGCATGTTCCATGTGAAATGATTTTCTGATTCTGATTTCAACTGTATACTATCTTGTACACACAGAAGCATAAAGTAAAGGGAATAAGTCTATTCCTTGTCTTTCATCGAAATTCAATCACAATAGAAACTTTGTCAAAACAAAATGATATCATGCTACTGCCAGATTTCGCCACATATAGAAGATACCAGCAGGGTACCTGTGCTCCGTACAGTGGTTGGGGTTTTACGTCTCTAATGTCTCTTTTTAAATTTCCGTTCGTTTTTTACACATCTAATGTTCCCTTTCATGAACATTTCAATTTATCTGATAGCCCTTACGCTTGCAACCACCAGCTGGGAAGTAAGAGATCTCATATAGAGTACAGGTACACACCGGCCCGGAACTCCAGAAAAAATTGCAGTCTTACACGGGTCGAAGCCTCGCGGCTGGTCCGCTGTGTGAGACTCTGCAATCAAATTTACTGGAATTTCAATGTGCTGCCACTTATTTGCCCGTGCTCCTGTCTTCATTAAAGCCCGTTTGCGACTCTCACTCAGTACCCCCTAGCCATTCCTTTGTTTACGTTTTGATGGATTGATAAGAGCATAACTATGTACACACACGACCAAATACCCTCATGGACAAGACCTAGACACAGAGTGTCCAGGCACTGTGTACACCCTTGGAAAATCAATATTTGCTGTCTCAAGGACCGGTCCATGGCTGTAAAAACGAGAATAACACCAGTGGATTGTTTATTACCATCCGAACAAGGCAAAATGGATGTGTTTTACTTTGGGAGAATGGAAAAATATAACACATCACATATACGGTGGACAAGCTCCTCAAGCTCAAGGGTCGCAAGTAAGATCAATGTACGACTGACCTGACAGAATTTCCCCTAAAAGCAGCCAACTCAATGCGAGAGCTCTCATGGCCATAGGAGTTCACCGTTCACGTATATCAGTCCACTGTTAAACGCAGATTAAGAACCCACAGGGTATCCTGTAGCTTGTACAGCACTGGTCACAAAACTCACGACGTGGTCTGCCAAAAACATAATTTAGGTGTTAGCTCTGACCGGCGAGCCATATCTTTTTCAAAACTGCATGATGTCCGTTCTAGCACGGCGACTACGACCATCGAGACATGTTAAAGAAGAACCATGTAAAGTTTGAAAGGGGTAAAACAGGATGCGACTGAGCTGCATCTGCTCCAACGACGCGTCATTGTTCAGAATGATGCAAAGGACCGTCGCTAACGCTGCTCTCGGCTTTATCAGGTAAACAGGGTGAATGCAGTCTAGTTTTTTTTTTGCAGAGAGAGGTCAGTATTGCCTTGAGGACCTTTCTAGTAATCTTGGTATTCATCACGTTGACAATATACGTATGGCACGAGTGGCACGCAGCGAGCATGCCAAGGATCTCTGCCAAGGTATGTATGCTGATATGTAGGCAAACTCTGTAGCGAGCACCATCAAGACGGCTATTTATACTTTCAACCTAGTGGTTCTCGTACACCGTACAAGCAGCAAGTAGCGCAGAATTATGAATATCATTACAATGATGTAGAAATGGAGAGTCAAGACAGAACTTGAATAGGAAAAGAGATGCAAGGCGAAGGGTTAAGGTAAAGGCAGTAAGATAAAAGTCTACTACTAAATCAAATTTGCATCCATCTCATCATCGAGTATTGCAGAGGACGAGTGCGATTACGGCCCAATAAGCGGTTTTTTCACCTAATGGACAAGCATACTGGGTGCCCATTCTTGCTTGCTTGCGGTTTTTCTGTGTTAGAGTTGGTGTTAGCTCTAATGGCGCTGATGTGCTTGCACGTCGCTGGCCGTGCCAAACACAAGACAAACACGGTGGGACGCAGTAGCTGTAGGTTGCGAGTTTGGGATCCGGTGGGAGAGGCTGTAATGCAAATATGGGTAATGTTCTTCTGTTGTATTGGATGTAGCTACAGGATTTTATACCTAGGTCCTACATATGTGTATGTAATTGTAGAATTTAGTGGATAATCATGTTAGTGTGCAGGGAACAATAGTAAGAATGTATATCTACGCCGTGGAATGGTGTGAGGAGGCCGAGGATGGTCATTTCAATGCATAGGCGCGCGCTGATGGGCCGTGGGAATAGCTGCGCAGACGCGCCAAGCGTCGGAAATTGATGTCCCGAAGCGAAATGCAACCAAATATGGTAGTGGGTGCTGAGGGAAGTATGGGAATGCGAGCAAAATGGAGGGTTTGAGGTGGCCGGGAATGGAGAAGAGGGCCGGGATATGCAGTATAGTGGAGTCGAAGGCGGCGCAGTTGAGTGTGTGAACGTGGGAATAATGGATTTCGGTGGTCAGCGCGGAAGCGTGCGCATCAGTGCCTATTAATCGTTGGGTCTTGAATCGGTGTCAGAATACACCTCGAGGAATTTTTGTAGTTTCGTAACCAGACCTCTCAAAGAATAAGATGATGGGGACGTCTTCATTGTTAGAGGGTCTGGTACATTCCAGAGGATTTTAAGATGGCCCACCTTTCGAGCCCTTTTGAAGGCTTCCATGAGAGTGCCAAAAGCGGGCAGTCACATCAAACGGATAATCATTGGGGAATTTCTGTCATACTTCAACTGTTCCTTATGATTATTTAGTAGTACAACCATCACAGAGGGGGGAATTTTTTATAGGGTTCTATTTGATGCTAATTAATTACAAAGGCTGGAAGAGGTTGAACTACAGCAGGTTTGGGACCATTTTCTACCTCAACTACCTCCTCTTCAAATTTCCTCAGAATTTGACACTGCAGCGTCTTCCAGGCATAAAGTGGATGAGGTACTCTTCTCGATTTCGATACTGTCAAACCATTTTATTTATATGGGTTCAAGACGCATAATAATTAGAGACAGGGCAACACTATATGTATGGCAGGTACACATTCACCAAAGTAACCAGATGACTATGCAACAACAGGAAAGAAGCGTATCACCATGTCTGCAAACCAAAAGACCCATCCCTCCAACCAGAGCAGGGGGATGAACTGGCGCATCTGGTCAATTTGCACAAATCGCAGTGCCCATTCTTCGGCTATCCGCATGGGGACAGCATCTGGTTTGACTGGCGGGTCGCGCGAGAGCTCAATATCCGCACACTCTTCTTTGAATGGATCAAGTACTAGGCAAATTGGGCAAACCCAATTTTTGCGTGTGTCAAACTCTGGTGCATGCCGATGTTGTGAAATATAAGGGATACCGCATTCCTAGATCACCACGTAAACCCAAGTCCTCATGATTCAAAAAAAACTGATGATAACTCACGAAAAGGAAGATGCAGATGACCAACATTGACTCCTTTTCCACGTCGGCGCCCTCCTTGTCCTCGTCGGTATCGGAGTCGGAGTCGGAGTCTGAATCCGAATCGGATTTAGAGTCGAAGGCGAAACTTAGAACCTTTCTGTGCGTTTGTAAGGTATCATTGAGTCGGGTCAACAACTCCTCGGACGGCGACGCTTTACATAACACCTTCAACACATTTCGATCAAATGACCTAAAAGCAGAGATTAGCATCGAACGCAATGCTGATAGTCGGTTAGCCTACTTAGAATCATTCATATATCGCAGGATCATTTCCGTATAGATGTCTCCATTGCTGAAGAGTGCGCCATCCATCGCCGCGTCTGGAACCAATGTTTGGCAAATCCAGATCAATAAAGCCTCCACAACACCCTCGAAACCCCTCGGCAATTTGAAAATGCCATCTAAGAGAGGAGTATGCGCCTCCAGTGAAGAATTTTCTTTTGTCCACGGTCCGCGCTTATGCGACAAGGTACCAGTGTGGTTGAACCACGACAGTACAGACGCAATGAATCTCCTGTCAGTAGGAGAGATTAGCGGCACCGGTAACCATGACTGGATGCAACCCCGAAGAATTTCAGTACGCGCTGTTGATTGTAGGTGCTGGATAATTATATTGTTAAGAATACTACTACGCGTTTCAGGAGAGTCGACAATACGCACGTGCTGTTCCAACCAGAATGTAAAGCCCACCCAAAGGAAAGGGGGTGTCCAATCAAAATGGCCATAAGTCTCCAGGTCAGCGGGAGGGCTTATGAGAAGGAGGGCCGTCTGAAGATCAAAAGCAACAATATCTTGCTGCAGCTCAGGCGTCCACTCTGCTTCCAGACAATGGAGAATCACGTCATGAGGTAATGACTCTACTGATCTGGCATTCCGGTCTGGCAATGTTTGAGCAAGTGTCCTCATCACACGGGACAGAAGGGATAAAAAACATACGTTTTTGAAGCTCGTAGCTTGCTGCGCCGCTATCAGTAATTCCTTTGCGCGGATGCTGCTTGAAGTGCGTAGAATAGGATTCGAACCAAATGCGGGCTAACTTGCAGTGAAACTTGGGCATGTCGAGAAAGAACTCTTTCGATCTGGAACGGTCAAGAAGGTATTCAGGGAAGGATGCATGAGAGAATTTCATGCCATTGTTTCCGGTTGTGATCAGGGGACAGATACGATTGGTACGGGAAGCCGTCGTCCCTGCCGGAATCATGAAGAGTGAATCAACCTGTGCAGTGGCCAGGTTTTGAGCCACCCTGGCGAAGCAGTATTGGTCTTTGTCAAGTACTAGACATCCCAGGAGAGTATACACAAACTCGAGATTCTGAGGCTCGATAGTGGAGAGTACTTGTGCATATACCGCGTCGAGCTCCTCGTATGGCCTTGCATTGCCACTGGCTTTCGAGCGGATGATTGTCTGCAGACTCTCATCCGGGTGACGGCCATGGTCGGCAATGAATTTCATTACGACCGACGCATAGATGAACTGACCCGACGCACGCCCCACCAGAACGCGGATATCAAAATGAGGTGGCCATATGGAAGGTAGCCCACTGCGTGAGGGATGTTCCTCTCGGATTTCTGCAAATTTCGAAATTAGAAGCCGCTCGATGTCCTCGTTTGACTTATAATCATTGTCCAACGGGATAGTTTGCGTTATCGCCCCAATACTGACTCGCGAGAAGAACGACTGAAGATGAGAAAGGGGCCGACTGGCGATGAGAATCCGAACACCTTGAGGGGCTTGGTTCAACAGTCGCTCAAGAAGCTCCAGGACATCCCGCTGTGCAGTGTCGCCGTTGCACTCGTCTAACCCGTCAACCATAAAAATGCACCGAGGGCCAACCTGGGCAGGGTTGCGCGTCTTCAAGGGATCGATGATGAGTGAATCCAGCTGCTTCGTAAGCACCTTGCTGAGGATAGCCTTGTTCGATAGAGCATCAGCAAGCGGCTGTTCGAGAGCGGGGATACAAAGCGATAGCTGCTGGGCCATGGTAATGACAAAGTTCTGCTTGTCCTTCGGTCGTTCCGGGGATAGTCGGGAGAAGAAGAATGACGCGGCGAGGCTCCCTTCCTTGTCGAAGGCCTCTGCCACTGTCTGCATGATGGTAGTCTTGCCGCTGCCTGCGGGACCGTGCATCCACATGAGTGGGCATGTGTCGGGTTCCTGAGAGTTGGCCCATTTATGAATGCCCTCGATTATTGCGACCCGGGTTTGTTCGTGGCACTTGGGCACATCCTCGCGCGCAGCCGCATCGTATGAGGCGCCCTTCTCCGCGCGCGATTCGAGGAGAGCCATTGCGTCCGCGATCCTCTTCTTTCTGTCCATTCCTCCCGAGGCATTTGCGATGAAAGTGCTGCCGTGAATCTTTATATTCGATGCGTCCCGAAACATAGACCTTGTTATGATGTCAGGTGCAAATCGCGGCTTTAGAGGATGAACTCCTTACACTCCATCAACATTTCGAGGTCCAGGATCGCCTGAAGCAGGTCGAGACATAAATGGTTGAGTCGGGCTGGGATACAACTTGGGGCGTTTAGAATAATCTGGTAGGCTAGTGCGGGCAGTGAAAGACGGTGATAACTTGGAAACGAACTCGGAAGCGATGCACCACGCCTCCAGGATTCATGCAATGTCGATCAATGTCATCCTCGACTTGTCCTCGAGGCAGCTGAAATATATTTAAAGCTCAAACTGGGGTAGAATTCATTAATTTACACTAGGTATCACAGGCATAGAGTACCCATATCATTACGAACAGCCTTTGCGTCGGCGAAGTACAATACGGTCTGAAGGAACTCTCGCACACCGGGAAGATGCTGATGAATGAACAGTTGTACAGCCTGACTGCAGGCGATATTTCGTTGTAGATATGATAAATGCAGGACGTAAGCGTTGATACAAATATGAAACAATGAAATCGACGAACGGCGAGTACATCTGCGACCAGGGATTATACGGCGCAGATATCGCGTGGTTCTGTTTTACATGTTGCCAGGTTGACTGTTGCTTTATTCTACTTGAAGTCCATGACGAGCCATGCGAGCTGGAAATTGGCTCGGAGGGCGCGTAAATTTATGACCCACACTGTGATAGACGGTAAGATTGCTTGCACAGGGGTTTCCCTGCAATCGGCAGACACACATTTCACTTAGACGCCCGCGTGCGGACCACAGGCGGAAATTGCCGTCTCCATCAAATTGTGCTTCACACGATCACACTCGGCTTTCCGAGACTATCCGCTCAACATTTTACGCGCTCGTCGTCACAGCCATCCCCGGGTCTGCATCCCTAACTCTCTCCATTACACCTTCTACCTATTTCTTATCCATATAACCCGACTATAAACTCACAACCCTTTCACCTCCAAGAAGAAAGAAGAAAAACACCAAAATGAGCTCATCTATCGCGTCCTTCTTCGCGTCTTTCGTGTCCAACGCCGACGCCACTGAGAGCCAGAAGGCGTCCACTGAGGACGCCGAAGTCGTCGTTGAAGAGTCTTCCAAGCAGGAGAAAGCCGAGGAGACAGAGGACAAGGAAGAGGAGGAAGAGGAAGAGCCTGAAGATGTGCGTCTTGTTTCGTCCTGTTCATCAAGCTTGGGCATCACTGCTCGAGAGCAGGGGGGTGAACGAATTGGAATAGGATGCTAACTCTGTCTGTTTTTACGTGTAGGTTCACCCTGTCATCCGCGAGGAATGCAAGGAGACGAGCAAGTGCGCGCCACTGACGAAGCACTTTGAGCACTGCCAAGAGAAGGTCGCGAACGGCGAGGGGTTCAAGGGCGAGGATTGCGTCGAGGAGCTGTGTATGTGTCTACACTGTTCTCGTATCGGACTTGTTTGACTGATTGATTGGTCTCTCTTCTGCTCCATTCTATCCGACCCGTTCGTGTTTCATTGCACTCGTCGTGCCCACTACGCTTGGTCCTCCCTCGTTGGTCGCTTTGGCGCTCTGTGTCGCTACCGCCTCCCTCTCGCCCTTACTTTCATCCTGCGCTTAACTTTCAACCCTCTGGCCTCCGCCCTCGTCCTTGGATGGTCACCCCGACTTCGCCTTTCCGCCCACGCCGTGTCCCTTTCCGCCACCCACCTCACCGCATCACGCTCCCCCCCCATCGACATCGCCCGCCGGCCTGCCTCCCCGCATGTCCCGGCTGACTGACTTTGATCTGTGGATGGAACGACGTGTTCTTCAAACCCTAAATCTGGATTCGCATATGGGCACCCTCCCGTCGATGGCTTTCCCACCTCACGTCGGGCTCTGCTTTT
The DNA here is from genome assembly GCA_013368295.1 of Psilocybe cf. subviscida. Lineage (NCBI taxonomy): Eukaryota > Fungi > Basidiomycota > Agaricomycetes > Agaricales > Agrocybaceae > Psilocybe > Psilocybe cf. subviscida. Next base: position 937,325 of record JAACJJ010000044.1, on the reverse strand, counting down.
CGCGTCCCTCTTGGTCTACGCCCTGGCCTATACCCCCGCCCTGAACGCCTGTTCTACCCGCCGCATCCGCCTTCTTACGCATGCGCCTCGCACTGATCAACAAATAGTCCACATGATGCACTGTGTAGATGTACGTCCTTTCGCATCCTGTTTGAATTCTTTTTACTTCTTTGCTTTTCATTGTTCATTGTTTTTGAGGAGTCCTTTCCCCGGTCTCGTTCGTTCTTTTGATAACTCTCGTTGTCCCTTTGCGCGCCAGCGCGTCGTGCCTGGTCCACATCCACGGGCGTCTATTTCTCTCTTTCTCGTTTTTTTTGTTTGGCGTATATGCACCGCACTGCTCTACATCGGTAATACGCCATGTATTCTGTATCATCGCTCCCGCGCATATGCATTTGGCGTTCTTCCTGTTTTCATTATTTCGCTCTACTTTTCTGAGTCCGTCGCGTCTCTTCCTTCCTTTATATTCTATGGGATAGCCAGGCACGAGTCTGGATCCTCAATGCCTTTCTGCGGTCTATTGGTGTCGGATTATTGTGCGACGCGGAAGAAAAGTATGGATAGGATAGGATTTGTTTCATGCATGATAGGTCACCTCCTTTTCTACTCCTTCGTTTTGTATCGATTCGACACCCGCGTACGCTCATTGCGCCCCTGTCCATTGATTTTTTTTAAAAAAACTTTCACGCGTTCCCTGCGGCTTCTTAACTTCAAATTTTGACTGCCCTATCCTATATTCGTCGCGTTTTCCTCTTTTGTTCATTCCTTTCGATTCTCTCTATTCTTGATGTACCGTCTAGTTCTTGTACTGACGCTCTATATTCAAATGTAGGAATGCGCCGGCGACAAGCTCTGGACGAAGCTCCGTTAAGGAAGTTTCGCCGTGAGGAATGAAGGAGGTGGAGGTGTAGATAGATTAGGTGCGTCGACTTTTTATCCATTTTGGACGGCGAAGACTGACTACCCATTGACGATGAATAGAATGACGTTGACGAAATGGATTTACTTTTTTTTGCTATTATTTTTCGTCTTGTTCTTGACACATGGCTCTGTGCTTGATGCGTTGGTCAGGGTACGTTTCGCCTCTATGACTATGAGGGCTCAGCAGCGCGTTATTCTTCACTGTGTACCCGTGCCCGTCCAGTCGCCAAACCATCGGTGGCCACTGTCCGGTGCTTAATGTGGTCCGTTTCGATGGGTTCGCCGGGTTGCATGATACGGATTTGTTCCTCGAGCTTTTGTTCGTGGTTCGGGACTCTGGACATGATAGAAGGTGGTGACCGACTCCGGATGGTCTGTATGCTTCCAGTGCTTTCCGCCTCCGGTCATCATGAACTGAACTTCATGGCCACCATGAGGCATAAGGGCGCCTCTCCTTCACTTCTCTTGACATATTAATTCTCTCTGGACTGCGCATGAGTCTAGCTTAAGGATGGGGGCTCGATGAAACAGATGCGGACTGGCGCGGCGCATGCGTGTCGTGCTGCACGGTCTGAAAGAATTTCCGATGGCCGGAAATTGATATACGCGTTGGGTAGGTTTGTCGTGGCGGTGCAGTTCCAGTTCTAGCCGGGCAAACAGGTGGTCGCTGTCGCCAATCAGTAGGACGGCGGTGCGTCATCCACGATTGACGTATTCTTTCATCCCGGTTGGTTAACGGTCTTTCTGGTGCCTTATGACACATCCTCATTGGAGACCTCCTGTTCGCCATAGCAGGATATCGGGGGATCGCAAGCGATCCTACGGTTTCTTGTCTTGTTTTGCCTCACCGCAGAGCCAAGGAGGCCTCGTGCCCTGGTTTCTGAAAGTATTATGTCGGAGGGGTTGTTCTCCGGATTCACCTTCCGAGCTCCTGCCCGGTCCTGAATCATGATGCAGCATGTATCGGGCAGTGGGTTGGTCTCTCTGCCCGTTTCTTTCGCGGCATGTCACCTTGAGATGTTGTTGACACCAGCCGTGAGGCTAAGTATGCACAGTTAACCCAGTCTGGTTGAAGTAAACTGTTCATTGCAAAAGCCAAACTAAGAGATCAAGAGGAACGCCGTGATAAGGAGATAATGAAGCCGGGGTGGAAACCGCTGAAAGACACACCAAGCCCAGTGGTGGTAACCAGCTTTTGAATGGCTGACTTCCCAGTCACTTGCGGGATTCGCAGTTCATATGGGCGCTTTTATGCTGATTATCGCAGGGCATGACACGCAGGGGCGCTGTGGGAGTCGTCAAGGGCTCTGGTGACAGACCCCACTGTTGACTGTGCATGATTCGAATTTTTGTCGGATTTGCAGAGGCTGTATGATCATGACTCAATATGTCAGTCGAGCTAATTTAAAAGCAACCGCAACAAATTTGGAATCTCCTTATGTGGCTTTATGATCCTGATGGGGTCTGGGTAAGGCGCGAACGAATAGAAGCGGCGGGACTGTTGACAGGGCGCGCATGATGCGCGCAGTGCGCTGAAAGCTCTCAAATTATCATCCAAATATGCTCCAACTCGCATCTGGGTATTTTTGCTCCACTTCACAGCAACCTCTCCCATTGTTCACTAGAAGTTAGTATACGCAGTACCCAGCCCGTGGAAACTAACGCACATCCAGATAAATAATAATGCAACTTTTGAATTGTTTCTAACGAACCTCCATTTCTGGAGACATGCGCCGATGGAGCGTTTGTGCATTCGACATATTTTTAATCTATCATCTCTCGCTAATCTCTGCCTCTACAACCCACAGCTATCCAGTATCTTACCGTTTGCACATACGTAATCAAAACCAATTGCCCCAAGATGGAAATGTCCATTCATTGCATTGTACTTTGTATGTATTCACGGAGGCGCGAGTTGACAATTGTGTTTGTTTTTATCGCCGGTTCCCTGCACAGCAGTGGGCTGCCGCGCCACCAAATGATTTATCGCACCCTATTTCACCGTGCACGAGTCGCCTCGTTCCCACCTCGTTCCCTCCAACGCCGGTGAAAGACACAAATGTATGTGCCGATGCGCCCGCGCGGCTGCCAAATGCATATCTCGTTATTATTATAATTCTGCACTTTTATGATAATGGAGGGAGGAGCCCTTTGTCCCCTTCTTCCCTTTCGTCGCTCCCCCAATATCTTCTGTTCCTCCCTTTCGCCTTCGCCTTCCCCTTGGAACCATTTGTCTCCTTCCTGCTTCCCTTCGGCCCACAGGTCTAGCCATCACATTGACCTCGCGGCTTTCTGCATTTTTTCAAACGCGCAGTTGCAGTTTAGTTGCCTGATCATTAAGAGGCAGGGAGGTCTAGCAGAGGATTGGACTCCCTCGCTATCGTACCTTTCACTGGATCTGGTTCCCGTCAACACTCTCTGACATCCCCATCTCACATTGGAGTACCGCACCAGGATATCTTCCAATGGCTCCCATCTCCATGTCTGCGCAGACGGTGGATATTGACAACACAGCGGGTGTGCTTCTACTAAGCCTGTTTGGGGCGTCTTTGTACGTGCCTTCCTTTACTGTAGAAGCACCAAGCTCAACGAATCTCTAACATGGTCTGATTTCTTTTTCTTGGAATGGACAGCATCTATGGCATCACCACACTTCAAGCGTACTGGTACTACCATTCATATCCGAACGACTCGCGGGTGAATAAGACCTCCGTCGCGGCACTATGGTATGTCTTTGCCGCATCCCTTCTACCCCACTTCCAGTGTGCTCTTTCTGCGAGGAGAGGCTTCGTATATGTCGCTCGAGCGCGTACGAATAGCGCACTGAGTAGAGCGCCCACGACTGATGGCGGGACCCAACGACAAAAATACGCCGTACTCATCATGTTCTATTTTTGGATCAGGCTTTTGGACGGCTTCCATCTCGCGCTCGTCATGCACGCGGTGTATCGCTACCTCGTTACAGGGTTTGGGGATTCAGAGCGGCTTTTTAGTATCACATGGTGCGTCTAAATCGTAAACGCCTACTTGGTTGATTGATTTCTCATGGCGATATTCTGGTAAAGGTCATTGAGGGTACGCCGCTTGATTGACAATTTCGTTGCTTCTTCGGTTCTGATTCGAAAACATTGTATAGCTTCAAAACAGTGTATACGTGAGTTCATTCATTCCATTATTGCTTAGATCAGCGAGAACCTGACTAGACTTCTCAATATCAAAAGATCATTATTGTGCTAGTAGTTCATGCGTACGTTCCCTGTTCTTTCTACGAACCTGCGTTCGACTTACCAACGCGCCATCGCAGGTTATACGCGTCTCGTGTCTGGTTCCGTCAGTATTTCATTGTGATATATAGTTTATTATCCTCTCGCTTACAAGCTCTTAGTGAGCGGCTACCATGGCGGGTTCCTCGGTTACTTTGTGGTATGACTGTGTACTTTCAGAATTGATGTTTAGATTCTCATTACATGATAACAGGCTCTGGTCGTTCTCGGTGGATTTGGTGTCGGGGTTGGCCTCTCTTACCTGATGTACGTGCTCGCTCTCAGCTCACGTCTCTGAGCTTACCATGACCCCGGCGTAGCTACACGATCCCATCATTTCACGACTTGGAAAAGATTTCGGTGCGTATGCATATCTTTTATGAAACTTGAGTCCCTTAAAATCTGAGTGTTCGTTGTAAACGTATAGTGGGCAATCACCGCCGCGCTAGGAACCTCGACAGCGATCGACTTTGTCATCGCCGCTTCGATGTGCTACTACTTGTCCAAGAGCAAAGGGAGTTTGATGAGGTGCGTGCATTATGTCCTGCGGTCCAGATGTAATTTTCAATTAATGCGACAATATAAATCGGCAGGCTGAACTCGCGCATCTCGACAATCATGCAGTACACGCTGAGCTCGGGGCTTCTGACAAGCGCATGCTCTATCTCGGCAATGTTCACTGTGAGCTCACCAAAATTTCAACCCAAGCACTGAATTAATTTGTTTGTTGCATCTTGCTCAGTATCTGCTCCTTCCAAATACATTCGTCTTCCTCGGCCTTCTCTTCTTTGCGACCAAGAGTGCGTCCTTTCCCTTGCCTAACAGCTGCAGAGCTGACATTCCTTAATGTCCTTTTAGTCTACGTCGGGTCCTATGTAGCACTTCTCAACTCAAGGGAACGAAACACTGCAGGCATGAGCTGGTCAAACGGCTCGGAGCACTCCGATCTCGAGCCGGCCTTTAAGCGCCCATCAAATCGTGACACTCGAGAACGGCAAGTGACAACAGGGACCTCCAGTCTCTGGGGCCCTGCGCCTACTCTGTCGATCATCAACTCATTCGTAAGCGCTTGTCCGTGCTTGTTTTCTGCTTGTTTTTGAGTGTTCATATGTCGTTCCTTCTTTTGAAGCCTTCACCCCCACCCATGACTTATAAGAACCTCGAGGTTCAACCTCACACAACGATTTAGAGACGCCATTCTATTCTATGACACACCGACAATCATTCCAATACTCACCCTCTACTCCGATACCCCATCATCCTGGTGCATATTCCACATTGTGTGCCGGAGTACGCAATGTACCACTATCATCATTCCCCTACATTCGTTGTATTGTAACCACCGGCAGCCTGTAAACTGGTCGCTATCATTCGTTCAACTTCTGAATGCTCCTGGCAGCAGCATCTCATTTTTATTTTATTTTGCGTTGAGGCTTTATAAGAGCCCATCCATTCCTTTGCCCTTAGCGCTTACGAGGTGTATTTATAGCTCGGTCATAAGGCTTGCTCCCTTTCGACTTCCATCATCGTTTTTTGCGCTCTATCTCGGTACTTCTGTCGCGACTCACTTCACCCATTTGGCCGCATCATATTGAGCGCGTCGTCTTCTCATGTCTATTCAGCCTGTATCTGTATCGGAATCAATTGTTGTAGTAACTTTGTACTGCTGTATACTAGTCAACCCTAAAATGTGGATCGCGTTATGTGTTGAGTTCATCAGCGGTGTCGACGCAACGGCACGCGATCCCATCAATCAACTCGAGGGAATATAACTCTCAATGTGAAACGACGACTAGTATGTGGTAACGAAGTTAATTTCAAGTAGAGGCAAAGTCTACCAATGTCGAAGCAACTACATATAGGGATGAACAAGACTGAAGTTACCACAAAGTAGCTTCACTGGGGAGTTAATGTGAAGTATTCATAGGCCATTTCAATGATGCCTGTCGTGACATTGGTCTCTACGGAAGTAGTCACGGGTTGCAACGGCGAAGTAGGATCCCGACTCAGCAGATACTCAATGAATAATATCTCCCGCATGCTTTGACACATCGGTAGATCCTGTGCGCTGTGCCACTGATAAGCTAAGTGCCGAATCATCTACATCAACGTCCAGCACTCAACACGCTTGAGGGGAGCAGCTCTTGCGCTTATGAAGCATTGAGCCTGGGAAGATCGTAAGCGAACATGTCCAAGCTTGTCCATTTCTCATTGACCGCTTCCGTTGGCAAGAGCTAACGCTTGGCCCCTCTACAGCACATATAAAGAAAACAGTGCCAGAAAATACTAATTGCCTTGACCTCTCAGGACTCCCTCACTACTCGAGACAAAACAAACTTACATCATCGCGGGGTGTCCAACCAGCATTGACGCTTCAGTAGCTTCGACACGACTCCTTCAAGCCAAAATTAACGACACTGTCAACACTGGAAATATGAACCACCTACAAAGGCAGTCCACGCAAGCGCAAGCTGTAGCAATCAGCCAGATGATTTCTGTTCAATCGAGCTTGCTCGCACAATACCGACATGATCACATTCAAGGACCTCCCGCTTCAGCTTCTGCTATTGAACAGCACTCTCCGGCTTTGGCAAAAATTAAGCACACCCAATCCATACAAGATGTCGTTCAAGCACCTCAAAACTCATTATCAGCAACGGTCCATGCCCAGTCGCCCATCATACCAGACCGCGAGCGACTCGTTGTTTCCCTTCATAGAGAGAAACAACGCATCGCTCTCCAATCATACAGCCAATACACCGCGATGCAGCGTGATGCCCTCCAAAAACACTCCCAGATCATGTTCTCCTTCATGGAGCAGCAGCAATTCCTCGAGCGTAAGCTTCGTGAAGTCTCGTCTGTGTCGATGCACTTCACAAGGTGCACAGCAGCCTTGGAGTCCCAGTGGCGACCGATGAACTGATGAATCGGAAGCTAGAAAAAGATCTCCTCCACCAAAAGTTGAATATCCTGAAAGACATGACTGCTCGCGAAGAAATGCATCAAAGAGCTGTGATATTTTCCTACCACCAACTCATCACCTTGTATTCACCCAAAGCTGGTAATTGACGGGAGACGAGACCAGAGAGCGATTATCTTGTTTACAATATTCTTATTTACACATGTACGATGATTGCAATTTGCTATTCCATATTTTGACACCACCACCTCGCTGATCCTTTTGAAGTCAACTCAGGGTCCTTTTATAAATGGGATTAGTCATCTAATTTCTCGGTATTCCTGAACCAAGACCCAGGTGAGTTCCAGTCGCGTCAAGAAATACCAGAAACATACATTGAAGAGTTATGAAGGCCCCAGTATCTGGCACAACCACGGCATTGCCAAAGGTGAGCCAGCTGCTGTCGGTGTATTCAAATGACACCTGACTGCCTGAGTCGAGGGGATTGAGAATTAGTTGGGCTTACTACCAAACCTCTCGTCCCGTGCACTTACCTACGGGAAGGGTGGTATTCCATGTTATGGTGGATGCATTCGTCGGCGGCAACGCAATCTGAGCATTGAACTGCGTGCAGTATTGCAGATTATTGATAGTGATTCTACGTTACAGAAGAGCAGATAAATACAAAGACATTTTCAGGGAGTCCCGTGAGCGTACCTCTGATGTTTAGGCGCACAATTTTGAGTGGTCAACACAACAGTCAGCAAATTGCTCTTGAATGATCCCAATCCAAAGACCTACGACATAATTGGGTAAGACTACAACGCAACTCCATGGGTAAGCATAATATTGCAGCCAGAATGGTTAAAGCCTCACATTTCTTGTTACCGCTGAGATTGATCACGGTCGGTACCCCAGAAATGAGCTTATTTCTGCACAATTGAACTGATTAGACGTAGTATTCTTTGAAAATACACGTGGTAATGGCTTACGGCAGAGTTATCACAAGGTCCTGACAGTTTGGGTCGGTGGACTGTGCGCATTCGAACCCTCGAGCATAAGGGAAAACGGCGAGTGTTGCAAGGAGAGACAGGAATTTCATGGTTGTGATTGAAGATATGTCTGGTGGCGTGTCCCTTTTATGTCGCAGGCAGGTAACAAGTCTCGAACTCGAGTACCGCAGACCTATCAATTCTACAGATTACCCCCACCCGCTCCGCAAAAATGCATTATGAGTGAGGCGGAGGTGATATTTGAGCAGTGCAACCTGAGCTCAATATCGGGTAGATCAAACATGTAAAAGGCGCACCTGCTGATTGTGACTTTGCTGGGCGTCGAGCATGTGCCTTCTAGGTATTAGGCAGAGATACAGAAGAGAAAGTATCAGTGCTTCTATTCAGTATTTTGAGCTGGAATGAAATTGTTTTCTACATGTTATTCAATTTCATCTTCCATTTCTTCACATGTCACATGTGCTGCCTTATGGAACTCACGAGCACTGTGAGCTATTTTAGTAAGAATGACAACTTCATCCGCGGCGCGAGGACTGTCTACTCAATTGCTTCAGCAGAGTAGAGGGGGTTAAAAATGACACCTTGATGAAGACCACGGTAATCTATAACCTCTCTGACCTTTACTACCACCTGGCGCTCAATAACATCACATGCGGTCCATCGAAGCGCTAAACTGTACAAAAGTTTTAACAGGCAGCATCTTCGAAGCCACAGTTGAGAGTAATCCCAGGCTAATTATTGCAGTATTCTCCCTTGTCGAGCATCACTCTGTATATACGAGCTTTATGGGTGCTTGTTTGTTCACCCATAAGCAGGCATCCGATCCCACGCTTCAAGGCACCAGTTCATATACCTGACGTCGCTAAGTACATTACACACCTACATGCCATGCGCTGCACAAGGTAGAAATTGTATAAAGTACCCTCTATAACACAACACAAACTCCAACCTGCACACAGCCCAGTGCCTACGGTGCGCTGAAAACTAGCATCACATTCACGACGCGCCTGCAGTTTACAGAGTTTGCGCTACTTCCGTTCTGGCAAGTGGCGTAACGGGTATCTGCTGCTGCACCAAAATGCACGTCCCCGGAAGATCGAGAGAGTGGTTCTCTGTGTGCGAGAATGAGGGTGTTTCTAGGTCTGCAAAGGAATATGCTACCAAATCTGGCGTTGTCTACCACTGACCAGCGAAGATGTGGAGTGAGATGTAAATGATGACTGCAATTCTGCGGTCGCTTTTTCATTAATGGTGCATATGCAACTATCTTTATATTGAATTACTTCTGCGCTCGGTGCCTGGTACACCTCATTCTCCCTCTTAACGCATGAATATCCAGTTGGACAGGGTCAAGATACCCTGAGTAGTCCAGAGCCCGATATCGTCGAAGTCAAGATGGAGGAAGCCTGGATTGATACATACGGTGTTGGAACGAGCATTCATAAACCCTCCACTCAACCCACAAGGAGCCATTTGGGAAGATCTAGGACATCCGAAACTGACCACGACCCATCATCGTCGTACTCGATATGGATGAGACCTGGAGGACAAAACCACACGCGGAACATGCAGCCGAAGTTCAGCCTCAGTCTGGCCTCCGACGCCATTAGAAGCATGTTCCCCATTGAGATCCACTTCATCTTATCAAATCGCGTTTTATCCGCAAAGAGGTCCCGCCACCCGCCTCGGTATTTACGCCCTGGTCCATTTGGACCTGTCAGCCTGAGTAATGACATGCCACCGATTATAGGGAGGTTTGGGAGCACATCGTCCTTGAACTTTTTATCAATCTCCACGAATTCGGCATGAGCGTAGTCGTGGCCATCGATGATGTTGAAGTTGGGTCGGCTGCTGCTGGTTGAACCGCCTGTCGCGTCACTCGCCTCTGCCGTTGAACTGGGTTTGTCATGAGACTGGTGGTCGTGACTGAGTTTTTGAAGAGATTCCTTCTTATCGCGCATTCGCACCGGACTAGCTTTTGGCATTGAGAAAAATTGGTTGCGTCGAGACCAGTATGAGTGCGTGAACGAGCAAGGTTTGGCAAGGGTGAGAAATCGAGGAACTCGGTTCAGACATACTGTCTCAGAAAGGCGCGCGTGACCGTGCGGATCTCTAACGGTGCCATTTTCACCCAACACATGCCCATCCCTTCCTCAAAGAGCAATACTACATGCGAACGGACTACCAAGAAATCTGTCATCTCAAGCACCCACTTTTACGTCGCTTGTCGACTCGGCCATCAGTTCTCTGACTTCTTTGTCCTGATCCAGACGTGCCTCGATCTCCATCACGCGTTCTTTTACGCTCATCTGTGGCTTTTCGCGCTCTGGGATGGCCGTTGTTACGCTGGGAGACTGCGACACGTCCTTCGACACCATCATGGGCTGTTCCTTGCCAGTTTCAACACTTGCTAAATACTCAGCAGAGAGCGCGAGCTCTTTGGTGCTGTGATCATCGTCTGCCTCGGTAATGTCCTGCGTATGCACATCGCCACTCTCGGAGGTACGAGAACTGTTCATGAGTGGCGTGTGCAGATCCATGTCTTCGAAATCGGTTGTTGACGCCGACGGCGGGTCACTATCTCCATCTTCACTCAAGATCGCACCACCTGGTGATAGAGCCGAGCCTTCCAGTCCTTCGTCAATGTTCGTGATATCGCCTTCGAATGCAGGCTCATCTTCGGTTGGAATCTGCTGTAGGGACCCCTCTGCTTCCCGATGGTTCGTCAATTGATCCAACTCCTCCAGTAGCAGCCCTTCGACCATCTGTGCGCACATGTAAAGCTTCTGCACCCCTGATTCGAGTTTCTTCGTAGCCAAAGGATCCTCAGCGAGCGCGCGAGCGTAGTCGACAGTCGTTCTCCCAGAGCTGCTGCAGAAGTACTCCGGCAGCGGAGACGCTACCATACCTCCATCTAGAATATGTGAAAGGGGGCAACCGACCCCCTCATTCGCTGTAGATGTTGAGGGTGCGCCTGGGGGAGGCATATCGTGCAAAGATTTCATCAGCTCCGGAGACAGAGCGACCATGTTCACATTGCATACGGCCGGGCCAGTAGTGCTCCCTTCGTCGCCCAGAATAAGTAACACGACGTCCTTCGCTGACCCAAACCCACAGGCCATTACGTCGGTTTTCCCGGTATATCCACACCCAGCGAAGTCGGACACGACGCGCCGCACAACCTGGGGATCGTCTACAGCTAAGGAAACAACCGAAATGCCTGCCTGCGCACAGGCCAGTGCCTGTGGTGCGTTGCTAACCGGGGTCATATTCGCGTGCGCGCCTGCTGCTTCCAGAGTGTGCGCGACAGCCAGTCCGAGCGGCGTCGCGGGGATCTGGACCAACACGCGCGACCGCGGAAGGTCAAGAGCGTCGTTCTCTGCGAGGAGCGCGCGTGCGCGAGCGAGGGCGGACGCTAGACTTTCGGGGGAGTACGACAGTCCATCAATCATCATTGATACCAACGACGAAGTCGAGCAAGATGAGGATGAGGATGAAGATGAAGACTGGGATATCGTCCCCATTTTGGTGCCAGCGGTGCATGTATCGATAAACGGACGCGGGTCCAGCGGCAGGGAAATGCGGTCTGGAACAACGTGGAGAATCTCACGACCGAGGAGAGCAAGCTAAAAAAAGAGGGACATCGGTGTATCAGTGAGTGATTAATCATAAAAATGCGGTGGAGAGTAAATTGAGCGGGCGAGCGTAGCTGCGCCTGTGCGTAACTCTACATAGATGCACTGTTACTGGGACTATGTCTGATACACATGTGGACCCATAGGCGCCCACCTGATGGCTGGTCAAAGCGACACCAAGCGAGCTGTGGCGCGAGAAGATGGGGCCAACGACTCGCCGCGGAAGTAAATTACAATCAAAAGGGAATTTACTCTTCCGTTTCGAGAATAGAAAAATCTCGACCACTGGCGGTATCAAACAGAAAAACTCACCAAGCGATTCATCGCTACATTCACCATCGTTTCGTTCGAGTCTATCAACTCCTCGGTTGAGCTCGAGCTCGCTTGGGCTGAGGCGTATACCGCGGCCTCCTTAAGGAGATGGGCGTACTCGGGCTTGCTGATTGCATCTAAGATGAGCGAGAAGTTGATGCTGGCGTCCATGGGTGGCGGAGACATAGCGGCGATTTCTGAATGGAGTGGTTAGTCCCCCCATATCCTGTCGACGCTCCTGCATCATGAGCTGCCGATGACATACTTAGGTATTCCGCGGTTTCAGCGCACAGGGCGATTCCCGATGCGCTTAGGGCGTCAAGTGCCGTCGCCGCAGGCTCCTTAGCGCTAGTCGTCGATATCGGAGGTGACATGGCGGGCGCGCTCTGAGGTATAGAAGAGTTTGGTATGAGGCTCTGATTCGGTGAGCGGTGTATCGACGAGAGGAGTTGAGACAGGGAATAGGCTAGCAAGCCGCCATTAATACGGCTTTGTTCTTCAGGACTGAGTCAGTCTGCTATGAAACGATCAGCGATCTTCAGTGTGTAGTCCGCGACCTAATGTATGCACTCCGATGTTCTGCCTCTCGACAAAATTGTCTGCTTCAGGCTCTTAGAAAGCACGACCAATTCCTCACTCGATGTGCTTGACTGGCCGTATTAATACCATGGCAGCTATTCCGCCCATTCGGGAGAAGATTACTCTTACTGTTTCCAGGAATAACACGGTTCGGTAACAACATCAGCGCCGCCTGTTACACGTTCGTACATGGACAGATCACTACATCACTGCGCACCAGTATACTAATAGGCGCTGAAAGCTGCCCATCATGTCCGCAGGGCGACTGACGCGTTAGCGCTATAATTAGCTTACTGAAGTTTCACGGACAATAGGATAAGGGCCCGACCTTCGAAGTCAGAGATGCACTGATGCACTGATGCATGAATTCCATTCAAGGATTGCGGAGATGCAATTCTGTGCCATCCAGACCGTAACGTTACTGATCACATTCGCGGCTCCCAGGAAGCACGTTCAAGTGGAGCTGACTGCTTCTCGTTGGCACCCTGTCAAGGAAACAAAATCCGACAAAATCCCCAATAGATCGGATTACCCCTGGCATACTCTAGTACCTGCTAAAAAGGCGAAGTGGTTAAAATAAAGGTCGGCGAATGCAACAGTCTGTAATATGTATGAAGGAATGGATGTATGTACTACGAATGTGTCTATTAAGTTCAAGCAAAGAGGTCCATGAAATATGCATCCAAAATGCGGGTATGAAGGTAAAGAATCTGTGCTCAGTATGTCCATGGCAGGCACTCGAGATATGGGAGCAATCGATAATAGTGGGAGGCCCAGGCCCTTCCTAAAAGGCTGGAGCTGAAGCTGAGGTTTTGAGTTGACCGAACCAGCCGGCTACCACACGAGGGTGTATGCAGCTCCGACGAGGACGCCCACTGTACTTAGCAGCAACGTGTTGACGTTCTGGCCTGTTAGCAGGTTCGAAAGGGCGCCGTTCGCGATGGCTGGGAACGTCGTGGCGAACTGCGCCGTCGGATTCGGGCCGCCACTCACCATGACTGTCGGTACGCCTCCTGCAGGAGTCACGGTCGGCGTGGCAGTTGGTGTCGTGCCTGCGGCGAGTATGGAGAAGCGGTTCGAGGTGGCGTGCATCACGCCGTGTGTCGAGTTGATGAAGATGAGGAAGTAGTCGTCCGCGGGTGGCACGTCTTTGAGCATGAGGTTGAGCTGTTTTTGCTTTGCGGGGACTAGTCGGGGTTCCCGATGGTCGTATGAGTTGCCTGAAGGAGTGTGATAAGGATCTGGACGCACCATTTCTTGCGAGCAGCATTAGGCCGTCCTGGCTCATCCGTGCCATCTCAACGTCGAATCCGTTTATGCCGTCCAGCAGCCCCTTCTCCCATGTTAACACGTTCACGCCGTTGTTCACCCACTGCGTCCCTTGTACTGGATTTGTGATCTCGAAGTATGAGGCTGAAATGCGGGCGGGTCAGTTATGCATGCATCCTGTCGAGCCGCCAACACGACTGGGACTCACCAGACACTTGCACCCCTACTAGGGCCACAACGGCAGCAACCCTCCCGACGACATTGGATAGGAACTTCATGGTGTAAATTTTTTGCGGGGATTTGACGTTCGAGATATGATTTGTGGGTAGGATAATTTGCAGGGTGCCGATAGGAAAATACGCAGGCAGGTGGCAGGCAGTAGCAAGGGGAAAGATCGTCAGGGGAATGTGCTGGCAAAGATGAAAAGCAGAGCACAGAAGGGTCCTATCTAGATGGGTGGCGGATGGCGTGGGCGGTGACAAGCTTGACAAGGCGTTGCTGGCCGTCGTTGACTACAAAAGGCCAGCAAAACTTGTCCGGAACGACTTGGCACGTGCCATGCCGACCTCGGAATAGATGCCGTTACCTTCAGGCACCGAGATTCTTAACACCTCCCAGGGGATGCGTGAATGTCCCTAAGCGCGCAATGCTTTGGAGTGGTCGAATAACGTGTGGGGACACTTAGCTATTGCAGAAATGACCACATAGAGGCCCAACATGCGCCCACAGAAATGTTGGACTGCGAGTTTGCAGTGATCGACACAAGCGAAGCCCCTAAAAAGCCAAAAATAGCTCGGCGCGAGCACACAGACGCTGTGAGGAAACCAGAGTGAACCAACATTCCCTCTTGCGGTGGATAGCTTTACTATTCGTGGATTGCATAAAAGCGGGTAGGTGTACCCTTTCTGTGGTAATAAAGACCGAGAAACAGATGCCTGAAGCCAGCTGCGAGCAATCCGATGACAACGGGCGCTTAACGAATTATTCATGTGAACCGGTTCCACAAGATGTACTAATGCATCTTTGCATACCTGACACATATAAGAAATTTAAAGTACTTAGCGTTGTACAGCACAGTATGCTCCACCATAAACCATGAACGAGAGATGCCTCGCAATATATCCCAGAACGCGATCTCTTCCTCGACAACAAAACACCCACATTCGGCGATGTCTGCATGGGCGCTGATGTAGGAGTATGTTGTGAGAGAAAGTTGGCCGTTCATGTATTAATATCTTCCCTCCAGGCTGAAGGCTCTCGTACAAAGGCCGTTAGTTGTCCAGTGTTTGTCTATTGGTCTGGATATTTGCTCGACTATTCCCAGGCCGAGGTAAACACGCTTGCTCCTAGCAATGGGGTTGAACCTCAAGATTTAGCGCCAGTCATTGCTGAGAGCGGTGCGATGCATTGTCCTGGATGAGCCCGTGTCTTCTTTTGGGTCAAAAACTCATCCAATGGTTCTAGTTATCTGGCGACCAGCCTCATTGGTCTGGAACTTGAAGAATGGCACATGTAACGTCTGAACACAAAAGACTGGCGGTCGCTTTGTAGCTCCGAAGAGAGTATTGAAGTCATTGCTTCCGCCTTCGGGTCCCAGGCCCATCAGGTGCCAGGTCTATAACCTGTCTCACTGCCCAAACACAAATATCGCGGAAGGATCACCTCGTTTACTTGTGATAATGCAAAGTTTGGAATAGCACCCTGCAACATGTTATTTAGCAAGTGAATGCGTTTGAAAGGTATTCAGTAGCCCACATAAAGTCAAAAACGATATGATACGATCGTCCCAGATCTCCAACAAGCTTTGAGTATTGACTAGCCGGATCAAGAATATGATATTGAACAAGACAAATCATACATATTCAGCTTTCAATAGGGCTTCTACGGCGTAGTGCGCTTTAGTTCTTGATGGTTGAGTGGTGCTAGCAACGCCACTCAGCGAAGGCCATGTTGCTGCCTGTTTACGGAGACGAACAAAGAGACAAATGCGATATGTAGAAGCGTAGGATATGTGGCAGGAGGGTTTCTCATTATCTGTCCGAGCTAGAACTTCAAGGTGTTCCGACGCTTTCTGAGAAATATACCTATTTCCCACAACAAGGTGCCCAAAGACAGCTCGAGCAAACCCTGGCCCCGAGAGGATCCCAATAATTATGCATGAGTTGCTAGTAGGTCTGAGAGGTGGCAAGATATCGTAGTGTGCGCAATAGAGTGGCGTCAGTTGGCCATCTTAATAGCAAGGTGTCCTTGATTGTGACTGAATGGAATGAACAATCTGAATTACCATGTACCAAGAAATAAGAAATTGTATACCGCACTTGCGCTTCACGGGAATGCTGCACGAACCACATGGGGTAAGGCCCTATCATTATGCCCGATGATCATTTCAAGCTTTCAATTCCTCGCACGTAAAGCAGGTTCTATGTTGCATGGTGTACGCGATTGGCTATCAGGAGTTCATCGGACCAATTAAAAGAGACTAATACGCATGGATCAGTCCATCGGACTGCATCCTACCTTCGAGAAGGTGTCAAACCCGGATCAAATAATCAGAATATTTTTCCGGTAGAGCTTTAAAGAGGTCGCTACATCGTCATTGATAGCTTTCCATCAAGAACAAGCACTTCCTCGCAGACACTGAGACGTATATGTTGCTCACACTTCCGGCAATCATTGTTGTGCCACTGTGTTTCCAAATTGGGAGCACCGCACCGACCGCCACTACTTCACAGCACAAACGACTTGTTCATGATTGGAAACCATTCCTGGCTGTCTGCTTGACCTTCCTCCAGGTAAATCAGGCTTGTCTTTCTACTTTGGACTGGAAGTCACTATTGATCTTTGATAGTGTTCTATTTGGTGCCACGCCGTGATCGAAGTCCTTCTTACTATTACACCAGCCTCGAGGGCCAGCGATATAGTCTACGCGTTACGACTGCACCCAGCCAGCGACGTGTATATATCCGGAAGAAGACTACTCGGCGGGGTATTCTGCCTCGCAGGAGCCACCTTGAGATGGCTTTGCTATCGAGAGATGGCGCATCAATTCACCTTCCACATCACCGTGATGGAGGATCACAAGCTTATCACCTCTGGTCCATATGCCTACGTCAGGCATCCGTCATATACGGGCGGGCTGCTTCTTGACCTCGGCATATTACTGTGGCACCTCGCACCTGGGTCATGGTTAAGAGAGAGCGGAATTATGCAGACAGCACCGTTCTGGATCCTGGTCGCGCCTTCGGTGGTTTTGATGTGCTTCTCGACGAAGATGCATTTTTGGCGCTGTGGTATAGAAGACAAGATTATGAGGAAGGAGTTTGGGAGGCAGTGGGATGAGTGGGCTGGCGCTGTACCATGCAAGCTGCTTCCTGGGGTATTTTAGAAAATAGGATGGCCACCAGGAGTTGGCTGTGTCGTCTCAATACATCTTTTTTTTCGAGGCAACACTAAAGGCAAAGCGGAAGCATCTGCATCAAAGCATTAGTGCCACGACGTATGGAATTATTGATACAATTCGTGAAGGAGTGTTCCATCATGATTTCCACGTTGTAGACCCCTCCCAATGCGTACGTATAAAAGCATTGATGGAGCACGCTATTTGAGGGCAGCTCTCGACCCCAATGTCGTTGCCCATACTCACGCTCACGATTGCGGTTATGTATGGAGTACACATCGCAGTCACACCGCCCGTAGTGGCCAGGAGCAGCCAAAGAACCTTTAGTGCTGAAAACCCATACTACTTCAGTCTTCTATGTCTTCGCATACTGGATGTAGGCGTTGCTATTATCTGGTCCGACCCGCGCTTCTGCTGACCCTGCCCCATCCACCTATGATCCAATACTCGCAGATTGCCAGCTGTATTATATCATCGATCGAAATACTTCTGCTAGCAACCTCCTCTCTTTCGGTGCATTTCCCTCAATCGGCGGTTATCATTCATATACACGACTCTCTTTCCACCAAATTGCTGATCTCTCCAGGACACGCCATAACAGTCTCACCGATCAGATGCACTGCAGGCATCGCCATTATCACTGGATCAGTCATACGCGGGTGGTGTTATCGAGAAATGGGGCGACAATATACGTTCCGCGTCAGCGTGCTGAAGAACCACACACTCGTCACTATGGGGCCGTACAACGTCGTCCGACATCCAGGGTACACAGGTGGTATATTGCTGCTTGTTGCGCTACCATTTTGGTACGCATCACAAGGCGGTTGAATATACGGAACCGAGCTTTCCGATGGGAACAGAACAACTTTGCGCGCTATGGTGGGCGCATCATTTGCTGTGCTCGGGGCTCCTGTTGCGTGGGTATCGGCCAGAAGAGCAGCCGAGGAAGATGCCCTGATGAGAAGAGAGTTTGGAAAGACATGGGAGGACTGGGCAAGGAAAACTCCCTACAAATTTATCCCTGGTATACTATGAATAAAACTACGGGGGTGTATGTAGCCGGAAGATGAGGAAGTGAACGGCGAATGCTGTACCACCTAAACTGCTTCCTAGTATGCTTCAAACCACTTTACGTTGTTTTCCAAGGTAGTTATGCAGGATTGAATCTATATCCGCGCTCCGCGCAGTTTGTCCATCACGAATTTACCTCATGCGGAATTGAGTTGACATTCCTGCGCGCCTTTTTAAGAACGGGATCGCCAATTATGATGCCAGCGTCATCCGGCACCGCCTCCTCTGAACATGTATTAAAGCGATCGCAGAGCACATTTTCTAGGAACGATACTCGACCCAGATGGCGCTACCTATACTTGCACTGACGAGCGCTATTACGTATGGCGTACATGTCGCAGCAACGCCACCTGTAATGGTCAAGAGCAATGAGAAGGCCTTTAGCGCCGAGAAGCCATATCTGCTGCTCTTCTGCCTTCGTGTATTGGATGTAAGTGTTAAAATTTTTGCTCAAGCCACGTCTGCTGACCATGCACAATCTAAAATTGTAGATTGCAAGCTCCATGATATCAATTATCGAAATACTCCTGCTTGTGACTTCCTCTCTCGCGGTTCACTTCCCCCAATCGGTGTTCATCATTCACCTATCCGACTGGCTTTCCACAACGCTGCTGATGTCCCCTGGACAGGCCATTTCTGCCCCACCCATGAGAATTATTGCAGGCCTCACTGTTGTCGCTGGATCAGTTATACGATGGTGGTGCTACAAAGAAATGGGGCGACACTTCACCTTCCGCGTGACCGTCCTCAAAAGCCACACTCTCGTCACGACAGGGCCGTACAGCATCGTGCGCCATCCAGCGTACTCAGGCGGTACATTAATTCTTCTCGCTTTACCGTTCTGGTATGCATCGCAAGGAAGTTGGATATACGAAAGCGTGATTGCCCGAGGAAGCACACCAGCTGCGTGGTTTGCAGTGGCTGCAACATGTGCAACGCTCGGGGCTCCTGTTGCGTGGATACCCACGAGAAGAGCAGCTGAGGAGGATGCCTTGATGCGAAAGGAATTTGGCAAGGCATGGGATGAGTGGGCAGAAAAAGTACCCTACAAATTCATCCCTGGTATAATTTAAGTAGAATTTGTTGGATTATTAAATTGCTTACGAACGATTTCATTCCCTTATTGTTATACTTACATTCTTATTTGCCAACGATCCCCATTTATTGAAATTATTCTTCTTAGATACTGTGCTGAGTCTCGTAGGCACATAACAAGCCCCCATGTATGTATGTACGCTACGGGTTTACCCTCCCTCTCAATCGTATCCGCGCCCGCGTTTTTCCTCCTCGTCGCGGCATTCCAGGACTCAATTCAACAGAATTGACGGGAGCGCATGCATCAGTCGACTGGTACTGACGTCTCTTCAGTTGCACATACTCCTGGCAGAGAGTTCACACGCTCATTGTACTGTGGTTCTATTTTGGCCGCGACTAAATCTATGAATAGTTTAGATGTTTCTTAAGCATTGTATGTGAACGTCAGCGGTAGTTCAGTGTCCAGATCACCAGTTCTTCAAACAAGGCCTGAGAGGTCGGATATTCTTCGTTCCTTCCCTAACCACCGTAAGTAAGTGAAACTCCCACATAATGATGCGCATGTGATAGAGGACAAAACACCGACTGGAATATCATACACCCATGAGAGGCAGGCACCCAGACATAAAACAGGTTACCTGCGGAGGAAAACGGTCTGCAGCCCCTGCTGTAGTTCTACACAAGAACCCATGGCGTCTCTGGCAACAGCATGCGTAATTGCAGCAGTAACGACGAGTATACATATTGCAATCACTTCGCCCACACCTTCACCACCAAAAAAGGATCGCCTTAAAGCAGACTATACCCCCTTCCTGTTTGTCTGTTTACAGGTTCTGAAGGTGAGTAGGAAAGTCCTGACTGCTACTGCGGGATTCAGTAACTGAGCTCTCCACATTGAATGACTTCCAGGGCTCAATTTGGGTGCACGCAATAATCGAGCTGGCCATCGCTCTGTCGCATGCACTGGCCCTAAATCTGTCGGCCAGAGAACGCCTATTGAGCATCCTGCTCATGGACCAGCACCCTCACAGCCGAACCATCTCCATCCCACCCATACGTTTTGTAGCGGGACTTGCAGTAGTGATCGGCGGGTGCATTCGCTGGCTAAGCTATCGTGAGATGGGGCGATACTTCACCTACCACGTCACCGTCCTCAAGGAGCATCGTCTGGTCACCACTGGCCCTTACAGCTTTGTCAGACATCCAGGATATACAGGAGGCAATCTCGTTCAGGTCGGACTTGTGTTCTGGCATGGAGCGAGAGGAAGTTGGTTGCGGGAGAGCGATGTTTACAAGAGCCCCATTGCGTGGCTGGTACTTGTACTCTGCTCGATCTCGGTGACTTTGACACTGAAGCTTTATGCTGAGAGACCAGAGCTGGAGGATGCGCTGTTGAAGAAGGAATTCGGGAAGCAATGGGATGATTGGGCGAAGAATGTTCCTTACAGGTTTTTGCCCGGAATTGTCTGATGAAATGGCATTATATTCCGCCCTACACCGACCACTTGAGCGTTCCAACGTAGTTTGGTATTTGACTGAAGACATAGGCAAGATCGACAAAAAATATTGGCCTAAAAGTTGCCTCAGGCCTGGGAGACAGAGCGCACTCGCATTTCACAACGGAATCCTCGGTCAATGCCTGCCGGAGATTGAATTATGACAAACACGTCCTCCAGCCATAGTCCTCGGACCTCAACTTTTTAAATTCCTTCCAACATCCTCAACCCCCATGTTGATCTGGTATAATACCCTGTCTTACCTTCGTCGTTTGATACGTCTAGGAAATTGTCCAAAATATTCACGGCTCGCAAACGTTTCCTCGCAGTTCTGTAGACCCGCGGCTGGGAGTTGTACACTCTGTTCTTCTCTGACATTGATTCACGCAGAATTCTATCTCACCTTGGCTCAATCTTTTCAGTATGCTGGGTACTATACAGCGAACCCGATTGGAACTCTTCAAGGAAGTTGGTGCTTTGTGTTCTTTCCCTTAGGTTGCACAGTGCACTAGACCAGCATGTTATCATCTCGTCTCACCTAATCCTGCCAGTGTCATTAATGACCATCTTTAATCAACAATCGAGCACTTTATATGAATCATCTTTAATCAATGATTGGGCGTGGGAACATAGGAGTAGCACATAACTGACACCCGTTTGTACTTGTAGTTACTAAGTTAACTAGTGCACTGAGCCCACAATGAATACATTTAAGACTTAGGGTCACCCCGAAGGGGTGTTTATGGTTTAGGGTCGCCCCGCAGGGGCGTTTAAGGATTCGGGATTAGGATTTAGGGGTTAGATTTAGGGGTTAGATTTAGGGGTTAGATTTAGGGGTTAGATTTAGGGGTTAGGCTTAGGGTTTAGGCTTAGGGTCTAGGGCTTAGGGATATCTGTATATGTAGGGTACAATATTGTGTATGGGGAGCGCAAAGCGCTCCTTTAGGGTATGGCGCATTGCGCCATACCCTAAATAATGTTGATCAGCAAAGGGGATATATAACTTCATGTAAGCTTACCATTTAACCTCTTATTGTGTAGTGGAAATTGTGGCTGATGCTGCCAATGTCCTACTTGACATTCTGAGTTCGATTCTCGACGACAGCGACTTTTTTCAGCATTCTGAAGCCAAATGCTGACATAAGAATTACCAAATATGATCACCAACTCACGGATTGCTGAGATTATTGAGCTCATATATGAGCCAGATCATTAACTAAAGACATTTCATATAACATGTTCGGTTGCTGGTCAAAGATAAATCATATATGAAATTGGCAGGTACGCCTGCTCGTCTATGGGCGATTCAAATCCAAGCTCTATGCCCTGGTCTTTCTTGTGCGCCTGCTATCAAGGGTATGCTCTCCAGGTTGGCCAGGATTTGGCTCACTTACACGCGGTAGTCTGTTCCATTCACATTGTTGAAAGCGACTGCTCAGATTTCTTCACAAGAACTGACGGTAGATTGAATGCAAATAAACTCTCCGTCGATGTCTCTTTGTCTCCGCAGCTACGCACCACTGGATATCACGACTAGCGACATCTTTTTCAACCAGCTATTAAACGCGTGGCTATGGAACAATGTAGAGCCTCCTGCGGAACCTGAAGACGCATGTTTGCAGCTTGTATGGATCTGACGACTTCTATTGGTCGAATTTCGCTCACCTTCAAAAAGGTGTACACCCTTCGCTCAACGCTGGGAGTGGCTGGATGGGTAAATTAGGAGGTGTAGGATCTAATACTGCGCCGTGGTCGCATTGTCTAACGCGAATTGTCCGAACACTGACATGATTTCGCCCTTTAACCTTGACGATTCTTCGTGCTTCCATATGTGGGTCTTCAAACTCGAAAATCTCGGCACTAGATCCCTTCCTATCATTTATATAGGCGCTTGACGAGTTTTCACTGACTTACTTTGTGACAAAGTCATCGCTCCGCAGGCCGGTTCTCTCTAAGAAACCTGTACATAAGTGATTCAAACTCGTACATCATGAAACCTGCGCAGCATTCTTTACCAAATACGCGGCCGCAGTCCTCCCTTTCAAACCAGTAATGGATTGCATAGAGAAAAAATTTGTCAACACAGATTTTAGCGACTCCATTCATACAAGAAACTGTCCCTTCTCAGCAGAATACATTGTCTATCGAGTCATTGAGACTCACTACGAGTATCAGCGGCTGTTCTAAAGAGTCGTCAACGCGGACGTTGCGCGGACGATGCTGAATTGGGTTGCAGACGTCACTCGTGGGATCAGAGCCTCGGCATCAGTCGCCAAACCATCTTGACCTCATTCTACAACAATGTCTACTGAAGAAGTGAGTGTGCCCATCGTCGTCGTGCCCATCACTCCTAACACGTATGTAGGCCAACGCCGTTCCCCCTGCCCAGCGTGGTAGCTGGTCCTCATTCCTCAAATCCATCGCCTCCTTTTCTGGAGATCTCTCTTCGCTCACGGCCCCACCCTTCATCCTATCACCCACTTCGCTCACAGAATTCCCTGGTGAGTGTGAGTCAAAAATGCAACAGCAGTAGCTCATGGGCGCAGCCTACTGGTGTGAGCGCCCAGAGGTCTTTGCAGCTATCGCAGATGCAAAACCAGGTCACGAACGTGCGGTTGCGGTGCTGCGATGGTTTATCAGTACACTGAAGGATCAGTACACATCGCGAAACGACGCAATGGGCTCTGAGAAGAAGTGAGTCCATTATTATCGCCTTTGTGCGTTCCTCACGTCGTTCAGGCCTCTCAACCCCGTTCTCGGCGAAGTGTTCTACGGCACATGGCCAAACGTCAACAACCGCGGCACCACAACACTCCTCGTCGAACAGGTCTCACATCATCCCCCAATCACCGCCTACGTCATTGAGAACAAGCAGAAGGGGCTTCGTCTCGTCGGCCACAATGCGCAGAAGACCTCCTTTTCCTCGGGCTCCATTATCGTCAAGCAAATCGGCCACGCCGTGCTCCATGTTGGCGATGAGGAGTACCTCATCACACTCCCGCGTCTGCGCATCGACGGCCTCTGGTACGGCTCGCCCTACATCGAACTCACCGAGACCTCGCATATTATCGGTGGCGGCCATGTCACCGCGATCGAGTACAAGGGGAAGGGCTACTTCTCGGGAAAATCTCACACGTTCAAGGCCACCATGACGCCTATCCCTGGCCAAGGCGGTGCAGGCCCCAAGGAGACCGTCGTCGAGGGCACCTGGCACGAGGGCAGCAAGTTCACCAAGGGCCTCGCGGGCAACTTTTACGACGTCGTTTCTGGCGCCAAAGAGGAGGCAACGCCGCTCGAGTGGTCCGCCGAGCTCGGTGAGGAGGAAACCCGCCGACTGTGGTTCCTCGTCGCAAAGGGCATTCGCGAAGGCGACTTTGAGCTTGCCAGTCGCGAGAAGAGCAGAATTGAGGTATGACGCCTTCACCTTGCGGCGTTTCTGCCACTGATTGCGTCATCACAGAACGACCAGCGGCAACGGAGGAAGGACGAGCAGGCTGAGGGTAAAACATGGCAGCTCAGACACTTCGACCGCATCGAGAGCGATCCTACGTGTAAGTCGTCTTTTTCATGCTTCAGCTTCTCTACGCACCTCGACGATCTCTGTGGTCGAGCCATGACGTCAGCGCCTCAATTCCGCCGCAATAAATGGATCTGGGATCTTTCCGCTAAAAAAAATATATGTTAATGATGCCCCACTACAGACGAGAAACTTGGCAAAGCTGCTAAACTGACGCCTCCGACCGAGGATGGCTATTCCTTCAAGGGCAACTGGCCTAGTTCTCTCGCGGCATTGGCGTAGAAGGATGTCGGTGCAGGATTTTGGAGCTGGAGAACCCAATGCATGCCAGCTAAGGCGCTGAGTTGTTTGTCTTCTTGGACTGGTTCAAATATTATACCTGATCTCCCGAATGCGGCCTGGAAAGTGTATATAAGCGGAATGGGATTGTCAATGTACACAAGTTTCTGCTATCCATTCAAATCGGTTTGTCCAACCGCAACATTGATAAATGCAGACTCCTTGGATCTTCTTCTTGCGTTGTCTCTAAGCGTAGCTGCATTTCTCTGCCAGCACTAATGGGTACTCGCCAAATCTCATCCAAGGAACCCATTGAAGCTCACTCTCCCATTTAATCTCTCGTCCTTGATGGTCGGGGTGATGCACTGTGGTCTGCTCCGATTGGGGAAAGCGTCATACTGGATTTGGGCTCTCGGGTGAGTAGTTTATCCGTTTGTCCCTTCGGTACTGTACTAATTCACTGCGCAGGGTCATAGTACTGAGCCTCTTCAAAATGATGTGCGCGACGGAAACGGTTATCTGAATATGTTACTGAGCGCCATCATACACAAAACGTCATGAGACCACCCTCTTCACGGCCAATAAAATGCGTAGCGCTCGTTCACCATTCATTCGATGGATCTTACTTGATGCCCGGCCTGCGAGGTAAAATTTATGGAAAGGTTATTTGATTTGAGTCATTGAGGAGCATGAGAGCATGAGGGCGCTCGCTGAAATGGATAAAGCCTACTGTGCCCTGGCTTCATGGATGACATTAACTGCTGAATCATCGAACTCCATCCCCACACTGGTGCTCGTCATGCCAATAACAACCTTTCTCATCGTGATTGGGATTCTCAACGTCCCATTTTGGCTACACCTATCGACAACATCGCCCACACCTTCAACTCCCAAGGGAAAGCGTCTTCGAAACGACTTCACAGCATTTATGACTGTCCCTCTTCGATTGATGCAGGTAGGTTCAGTGGTTCACTCGTCATCACAGTTGTACGCATAACTAAAAAGCTCTATACACAGCTCTGCTTCTGGCTGCATGCTGCGGCCGAGTCGCTGTCAATCCTCTCCTCTATGGGAATAATTCCCTTAGCAACATCGGAATACCTGCTGCTCCCGGATGGCCATTTCGTTTCCATCTCCCCACTCCGCGCGGCCGCTGGTCTCGCCGTCATTTTGGGTGGCTTCCTGCGGTGGAGATGCTTCCGCGAGATGGGTGCACACTTCACCTTCCACGTCACGGTGCTGGAGAAACACAAGCTCATCACCACCGGGCCCTATGCATATGTCCGCCATCCGTCGTACAGCGGTGGAGTGCTGATTGACCTTGGCCTATGGCCCTGGCTCTTCTTGCCTGGCTCATGGGCTACGGAAAGCAGTATTTCCGCCTCCCCCTGGTTCTGGCTTGTGCTCGCGCCATGTTTGACCTTTGGGGTTACGGTCGTTCCCATGATATTCGGGCGCATCAAAGCGGAGGATGAAATTCTCATGAAGCAATTTGGGAAAGAGTGGGAGAAGTGGGCCAAAGATGTTCCTTACAGACTCATTCCGGGGGTGTACTGAGAAGAAGCCAATGGAAGCCATATTCGACTACGTCTTGATGTTATACTTTGTGCTGTCTCAAACAAAACAAAAAAACTTGGCTTTCTCTTTCTTCTCAAGACCTCTCGCGTCACACCGAGTCCACGAGCTGAGTAACACACTCGAGATATCCAATGTTTAATCCGAAGGTGGCTGGAGTTTTGACGCGTATTGCATTTGGCGTACATTTTGCTAGCCCCCACACAGTTGCTGGGATCACCTCACTAACAATTCCCGAAGCTGAAATGTTGGTGTATCTCTCCAAAAGATGATTCCTGATATCCGAGTTCGCCAGAGACCAAGTTTGGAATTAAAAGCGGATGAGAGGGTTATAAGTAGATTTAAAATCTTAAAACTGGCATGATCCGATGATGCTGAAGATGAGATATTCTCGACCTTGACAGTGCAAAGAAACGAATTGTGTGCTTCCCCATCGTGATCATGTCACAATCTACATCTCCAGCAAGCGGCTTTTCTGCGGTACTATGTATATATAAGGATTAGACCAAGTTTATGTACCACGGATAGGTTGCAGATAGGATTAAAAGCGGATGAGAGGGTCATAGATTTAGTAGCTTCAATTTGCCATGATCTAATGCCAAAGTTGAGCACAGAGACGCTGTCACAATCTACGCCGCCAGCAAGCGGCTTTCATACAATCTCTGCGATATTATCCATATTGGAAATTGTCAATGTCCCATTTTGGCTACTGTATTCGACGACTTCACCGACAACCGTCTACCATAATCTCCAAAACGCAGCGATTGTATCATAATCTTTCATTGTGGCTATGGGTCTGCAATGGTTACGAATGGGCTTAAACTCATTCTCTTTATGCAACTTGTGTACTAATTCAAGGAACAGTCCCTTATCTGGATGCACGCCGTCATTGAGTTTCTTGTTGACTTATCGTCAGTCGGGATCGGACCTTCAGATCTACCAACAATCTTTCTACTGCCGCAGAACGGTAGCATCCACGCATCATCAGCACGGATGCTTGCGGGAGTTGTCTCGATTGTAGGAGGTGTTCTGCGGTGCAGATGCGTACATGAAATGAGCCCATAGTTCACATTCCATGTTACCGTGCTGTAGAAGCACAACCTCGTCACCTTTGGTCCTTATGCGCATGTTCGACACCCGTCATGTAGCGGTGCAGATCTCCTGTACGTTGACTTTTTACTGTGGGATTTTTTGCCTGGATCTTGGATTAGGCAAAGCAATCTCCTCAGCACATATCGTTTCTGGACCATAGTGGCGCCCGTTGTAGCATCTTTCGTCGCGGTTGTATAGATGATATGGGTTAGATGGGTTAGATGTAGAATGGAGGACAAGTTTCTTAGGACGAAGTTCGGACCGGATTGGGAGCAGTGGGCAGCACAGGTCCTTACAAACTTTGCCCGGGCCTATATTGACAGACAATCTATGTCAAATTTCTGCAGTGCCCTGCTTGTAATGTCATTACTCCTTGACTGTATTCACCTATAGTGCTCTCAAACTCTGTCAAGCTGCTTTAAATCCGTAAAATGACCCATACCGTCCGGTTCTAATGGTGTCGAAACTGTCATAAACTACATACACTGAACCTAGTCTGATGGGCGCTTATTCGGAATTTGACACGCCTATTTATAGTCAAACAGCTAACGCCACACCTGCCATTCGGCAAGCGCTAACAGAGCGAAAAGGTGAATGGCTAATAGGATTAGAGAAAGGGAATCATGCCCCCTCTTCCTCGCTGGCGATTTTTGTGCGCCTGGTCATCTACAATGCCAATAATAGCACCGTCCACCACTCCGGTTGTTTTGAGCCTGCTGCGTCCTGACCGGCGTCGTGCCCAAAGGCTCCAAAGATAAAGATAGTGTCTTTCCAGTCTAGATCGTACGCTCCCAATGTATTCACCCCGGCTTGGCACACGAAGAAGTCTTTCAATCGACCTTGACATTTGTTCTATACAATGCTGACTTGAAATGAACAGATGATTGCATTCTGAACAGCCTTGCTAGTATGATCGATCATGGAATCCATTCACCCCTGAAAGTGTGGTCTGCTGTACCCTACAAGTTATATCAGGTCCCGCCTCGTTGCGCCCGTGCCGCCCGCTGCACACTGTGTATGACAACACTGACACAGCGCCGGCATCGCTTCCATCTTCGGTAGCTTCAGTCCACTAACCATGTCGTCCGATCAGTTCAGGACTTAAAAGCCGGAGGGTGTATATAGGATAAGCTTCAAGCTTTTCTAAAACTTCCCCCTCGCTACTGCCCCCCTCGCATTTGCCAAAGGTTCCATCGCCTCCGCCGCGCGAGCTCGGAAAATGGGCTTCCTCAAGTACACGAGTCTCCTTGTCGCATCATGTACTGTTGTTCTCGCCCTTCTCCCCCGCCAGAATAGCAAATTTGTACCTCTTGTAAACAAGCGTTACAAGTATGAGGACATTGTATGCTCAATTATCGGTCCTACGTCGTTTGTGTGCTAAAAATAAATCAGCCTTATCGCGTCGACACCGACGTCGGTCTCGCGCGCGGCGAGCAGGTCGGATACAACATCTGCAATTCGACGACCCAGGGTCCCAGTTCGCTCTGCCAGACGGCAATCTTCAACTCCGTTCAAGGTACGGCAAATTATTTATCGTGTTGTGCCTTTAAAACGAGACATCTAACTGCGTTACTGTTGTTCACACCTCTTTTCCTTCTCCCGTCATTGTTGTCTTGCATGTTTGACTTCATCTTCTTCTTCGCGCAGATTTCTGCATCTGGGCACCACCTAAGGCTGGAGAGGAGGTTGGAGCGATTGAAGGGGAGATGGTCGCGTGGTGCACCCGCGGCGGACATGGGACACGCGTAATGCCCGCAGGCACGATCACTGGTGTCCAATGGACGACCACGCCGGACTACATCCAGGTAAGTAATTTCGAGCTTCCTCTTGTCTGAATTCTACTGTGTTGTGTATAACGTCGTACGAAGGCTGTAGGTTTCATGGATCAGACCAAGATCAACATGCTGAAAGGCGATAGTGGCGGAGAGATGGACCCGCACGGTGCGGATCTGGTGAGTCTATTCCATGTTAATCGGGTACCATTGCATTGACGTCACGGTATCCCAGCGCGGTAATCCCATGGGAGGACTGATATACACCAACGCGTGGACTGCCAATGGTTCATACACCCAGGTAGTCGAGTGGCACAAGTGCGTCTTCTCATCGCATCATTCGCATTCAGCCCAATTAAACTAATCCCAACCCCCATCGTAATATCACAGCTTCAACGGCGCGGACATGTTCTGCTTGAAAGCATGCGACCCGCGTACTGCACCACGCGATGCGAAGCTGTGCGAGCACATCTACGACACCCAAGGATGTGGGTTCAACGCGCCATCGAACGCGCGCCCCGGTGTCTTTGAGTCCTGCCTTGGAGACTCCCAGGCGCCTCCTGGCCAGGGAGTCGCTGTTCCCGCGAGCTCTTCGTGCACGACATACGCTAGCACAGCGTTGTACGATGCCAGCGCTACTGCTTCGGCTGGTTCATCCACCCCACCCGCGACCACGAACACTGCTAGTGGTTCTTCGCCGTCATCTCAAGTCACGGGCAGTGGCCGTTCCTCTCCTGCCCCTACCCCAACATCAGGTGCCCTTGGCCTGTCGTCTGTATTTGCAGGACTGGGTGTGTCGATTGTCGGAGGAGTACTGGCTGTGTTCTTGTGAGGCTGGTAGAACAATCTGAATTTGGGACTCATGGCGGACATCACACGAGTAGACTCTTTACTTACCTGGATCTCGGATGTCATTTTGGTTTCTCGCGGAGCTCAGTGGACTTTACACTTCTTTCATGGACATTAGTCATTCCCGTAGTAGTAGTGTGCACTTATGAGACACCGTAGATAACGTTTATCATGACCTCGTCGTGGGCCCGGTCTCATCGACCACGTTATAACGAATTTCCTTTCAGAATGGGAAGTCTCCCTTGGTACGGGCGCCTAACGTACTTTCCCACACTCTCCAACCGATTATTCGGTAGCTTGGGCCAACTTCGTCACTCCCCTCTTTGTCTTTTTTTTCTTTTCCTGCTGTTGCTACTCCCCGACCCTAGAACGAACAAAAGCGGGGTTGCTCATCGGTTGCCCAGGGACTTCATATGAGACGTCGAACTGCGACACCGGTCCTTCGCTTTGGTGCATAGGAACGTAAGTAAATTCATATGCTCTCCACGACTCTGTCCTCAAGGCGCTGAACCGGCGCCTACAGCCTCTGAAGACCTGAGCGTCGACAATTTATGTCGGATAGCGAACTCGGTGTGGCCGAATGGGCGGAGAAACAATTGCGTAGGCACATATACGGGGAGGCCCTGCGTTGTCGTTTTCATGAATCCCTGACTTCTTCACCCAACATACGTATAGATGTCAATCAAACCTCTATAGGGAGGCCCGCTAAGAAGCGATATTTAGGGGTCTGCAAGCGTTCTGTGTAGCAGAAGTTGGCATCTCGCAACGTTGGAGAGCGAAATAGGGAATATCTTCAGTAACCTGCACTCATCTTTGTGGTTTTCTGATTTCGAGTCGGCGCTTGCGATAAGAACTGTTGATCATGGCGGTGAATCATGAAGGTTGAGTCTGGAGAGCCGCTGGTGTGTACATTTCCTCACGAAGATCCTATTGACGACAAAAATACGTATCTGTCAACATGAGTAATCTGAGAAGTCATCAGACCTCTGATTATGCCAAGAGCGCCCAAATGCCGTCAAACGGCTGGCGTTGTCGGCGAATGAGGTCGAGGCTCGGCTCCCCTCTTGCTCCAGCGGTTGGAAAATGAAGATCTTGGGCTAAGAGAGTAATCAAAGTCGGAAAATAACCTGTTTACTTCGCTCAGACTTTGAGCGAACACAGGAGGACACAGGAGGCAGAACCCAGCCCACATAGCACATAGTGCAATACGAGCGTAGGTGAGATGGCATGTCTGTTTTGGCGGTTGTCCCTTCGAAGATCGGACACGTTTCATTCATCCTGGGACTTCTTTCCGGAGATCAAGGAGAACACAGCGTGGGTGGGCGATGTGCCGAGTCCTGAAACATGATTGGCGCAACATTAGATTGGTTAGCGCAATTTATTTCGTTGATGGTATGCAGGGCAGTGCTGATCTGGGCGACATGCCAACAAGCCCATACGGGCAGGGTATAAAAGACAGCCCCCTCTCTCGGTGGATTCCCCAAGCCAGGTGCTCTCATCAATCTAAAGTGAGTGTTCCCCTCCCCTCCATCGACAAGAATGGCGAGCTGACCTTCCGTCTCCCTGTGTCTAGTCTTAGGCCGGTCCTTTGATTTCACATTCACAACCTTACCAAAAAATCTTCACTACGTATGTTCTCCGTCTGCGATGACTCGGTGGCCAGTTTACTGACGGTCGATGCCTTTCAGTCCCTCTAACGAACCCTCACTTTAAACTCACCCTTTAAACCAACCAATCAAACATCATGCAGTTCACCGCTAAGTTCGCTCTCCTCGCCGCTGCCGTCACCTACGGTTCCCTCTCTGTTGCTGCCCTTCCCGTCTACAACCAGTACAACGCTCGTGGGCTCTCTATCGATGTCCAGACCCGCGAACTCGAGTCTTACCTTGACGCTCGTGAGTTTGACGAGCTCATGGAGCGCCAGACTGTGACTACGCCTACCACGCCCACCACCCCGGTGACGCCTGTCACACCTGCCTCCACCACTGGTTCCGGATCATCGGGCTCTTCTACCTCCACTTCTGCGCCCGCAGCGCTCACACCTGAGCAACACGCCGCGCACAAGGCTGCCCTCGCCAACCCCAACCACCCTGACCACCAGAAGGCGTTGGAGAGGCAGAAGCACCTCTTGGCCCACCACCAGGCTGCGCTTGCTGATCCCACGCACCCGCACCACGCCAAGTCCGTCGCTCTCGAGGACAAGAAGAAGCTGCACCACGCTGCGCTCGCTGACCCCAAGCACCCTATGCACGCGCACGCTCTTGCAAAGGAGCAGCAGCACAAGCTGAAGCACGCCGCTCTCGCTGACCCCAGCCACCCCCACCACCACGCGGCGCTCGCACACGAGACCAAGAAGGCCGCGCACAAGGCCGCTCTTGCTGATCCCAACCACCCTAACCACGCCGCCGCGAAAGCGAAGCAGACGAAGAAGGACGCGCACCACGCTGCGCTCGCTGATCCCAAGCACCCTCTTCACCAGGCTGCTCTGGCTAAGCAGGCGAAGAAGGACCACCTTAAGACCGCTGCCCTCGACTCCAACCACCCCGATCACGCTGCCGCTCAGAAGTTTTTGGCCCACCAGGCTGCTCACAAGGCTGCCCTTGCGGACCCCAAGAACCCTAACCACGCCGCCGCTGTCAAGACGGAGGCTGAGCACGAGTCTAGGAAGAAGGCATCGTACGAGGCTGCTCTCAAGGATCCCAACCACCCCAAGCACAAGTTCGCTCTTGCCACCCAGAAGCACAAGGAGGAGCTCGCCGCCAAGGCTGCCGCTGGTAACACCGCCGGTACCACCTCGACGACCACGAACTCTGCGACCGCACCCGTCGTTCCTCCCGTGGGCGCTGCCCCCGCTGCTCCGGCAGCTGGTAAGCAGAACCTCCGCCGTCGCCGTGT
Source organism: Psilocybe cf. subviscida (assembly GCA_013368295.1). NCBI lineage: Eukaryota > Fungi > Basidiomycota > Agaricomycetes > Agaricales > Agrocybaceae > Psilocybe > Psilocybe cf. subviscida. The sequence goes on along the minus strand of JAACJJ010000044.1, from coordinate 904,456 downwards.
TTACTGGGCATAGACTTGTACTTAGCTCTGTATGATCGAGACTAGTTAATGAATAGTGGAAATTTCGTGAACCTCATCTTCTGTGTGATCATCTGAGTATGTTGAAGGTTTAAACATTGAATCTTTCCAGATGGTGCATGCTGTTGTTGAATAACCTCGACAATGTCACAGCTATGTATGGTTTGTCACACATGGTCACGTCGTGCGCGGAGCGCAATCTTTCTCCTGCTTCGTCTTCTCCCTCCACCGTCAGACTTCCTCCATCATCCTACGCGCAATGCCTCCCTGCCCTATTGTTTGTAGGAGCTTGAAGAATGACAGATCGACCGTTCATGTTTCCCCTTGCTCTCTATTTCGCTGTACTGGAATACCCTCCGGCACCTATTCGTGCTCACACCTGGGGCTGGATTTTCTATGAGCACACACAACTCTCCGGAGAGGCATCACATCTGCTTCTCTCTTTAACCGTGGACAGCCCCCAAGTTATCTGCAACATTGGGCGGTCGAATTCGGTTTTTTTTCGTCCTTCTGATGAACAAGCCATGATGCACACCACCAAGATCAAAGTTCTGATATTGACATGTTGCTATTCTTACAGTCCTCCGCGACGGCGCACATTTGTGCATCCTGTAATCGCGTCTCTTTGAGACTCGTCAAGGCCGACAGTCCTTCGAGACATGCTGTTCATTACGCTGAACTGTCGTCGAACTTCGTCTCACCCGCTTCAACCTTCAGCTTCAGCTTCAGTTCTAAGGCTTTTCAAACCTTTGCTCGTGTTTGTCGTCGAATGCTGGGTCTGTTACTGGGAGTTTATTCATAGATGTATGTGCCCTGCATGAATGTGTGCCTGAAGGTATCAAAGTATGCAAACTGTCGGCGCGGGCGAGGAATCGAAACATATCGGAAGCCCACTGTGGGTATAGCCAGCTTTGCGCCGCATCTGGCATGCCAAGGCCCAACACACTCAAGTAACTGTCTGCATCCTGCGCTCGTCGATGACGGTTGTACTGACCTGTTCTAGCGCTACTGCTGTCTTAGGCTGGACCTTTGATTCCCTGCTCGACAGCAACTTCCAAACCCTTCGGTATGTCCTTCACTGCGCATTTTGTTCTCGTGTTTAAGCTACTGCGGGTCTTTTTCAGGCCCCAAGCACCCCCAGCACAATGAAGCGAAGGCGAGGCAAAATCTAGCCGCGCTTACAAACCCCTCCCCCCCCCCCCCCGCAGGCATACCGAGGCGAAGGAGAAGGAAAGAGGTGAAAAGGGAAGATTCTCATGAGGCACCGGCCACCCCGAATCATCCGCACCGCCCTGACGCGCAGATAAAGGCGCACGGGACTGCCACTGCCACTCGTGCTCATGCTGCTGCTGAACATGCTCGTGTTGCCATAGGACCTGATCGTGCTGCTGCCGTACTCATCACTGAATTGTACACTAGGGTGGAGGCGCTTGATTGGTATCTGGCGCATCGCAGAAGAGATCTCAGTTCGTGTGACAGATGTGACTTGATGCGACGCACAATCCAAGACTCTTTTTTCTTCGTCCCAACGAAACTCAAGTTTCAGCGCTTCGGCTTCAACTCTGCTTTGTCCTTTTGTATGCCACTGGAGAAACATACCGTTTCTAGGACCTCGCTCACCCGCTGCTCATCTCTGCCTCTTGCATACCTCCGCATTGGTGTTCCACCCAACATCTAACGCAGATCCACCCCACCTCCGCAATGACCATGCCAGGGAATACTTACTAACGTAGGTAAAGCACGCCTGTATGCCAGTACATGGTCAGCAGATAACCTTCACGGACATCAGTCCAGTACGGCGTCCGTCATCTTAAATATGCCCGATATCCTCCTACCCTGTATGCCAGGGTGCTGGCACTGGTCATGATCGTAATCAGTCCAGGTATGCGCAAGGGCCCACCACTCATGTCAACCTATTTTGGACCTGTAGGCAGAAGCGCCACAGTGTTCTTATTGGGTTTATACTTAGGAAACCCCACAGATAGACGTTTCGTCGTCCATTTCTATCCCCCTACCTTATTCACGCTATGTGTTCCTCTGTCTTCATTAAGATGCTTTGTATGATTAAACCGCAAATGCGCCGGTGGCAAATCTCCGGGCTTTAATCCCCGACGCGGCGTCCTCTGGCAAATCTGAAGTAGTTTGCACCGACCTTGTTGCAGGCTCCGTTGTTGCTTGCTAATCGCGCTGTCTCCCTTCAGTCTCGCTGATATGCATCTTACGGTACCATACTTCGTAAGATTCTCCTTCGTCACTATTTTCGTCCCTGGTCCGAACATGGTTGGGCCTTCTGCATCCATGGCTATGTAGTCGTCTCTTCTTATTTCGCGGTGAGTCGAGAAACCCATACAGGTAATTACTGGCCAGTTGAACAAATTTTTCTCTAGGTTCTGGTTCAATTTCGCCTAGGCATCTTAAATCCCCGAATTGTGTGTCGCCGACGGCCATGGTGTTGCTTAACATTGATTAGTATTGGTTCTCCACTCCGATTTGCGTGTCCAGCGGGACCGCTGAATGATACGAAACGTGTGTCCCAAGGGGATATGTAGGATATGGTATATAAACTCCCCTCTCATGATTTTGTTTTCTTCAAGCCAGGTGCTCAACACTTCCTAAGTATCTTGCTTTTTCTTACTTCGGTGGTGATGACTGGGCTAACACTCTCTTCTCCCATTCTAGTCTCAGGCCGGACCTTTGATATCGCTCAACATCATTGTCTTAAACTCTAAGCAAGTCCCTTTCGGTGGTCCCTGACCTCTAGAGTCTAACCCGTTCTTTTGCAGCATTAAACTCATCATTCAATATGCAAATCACTGCCAAGTTCGCGATCCTTTTCGCCGCTGTGGCATACGGATCCATCTCTGTCGCTGCGCTGCCCACCTACAATCGATACAGCACCCGTGAGCTCTCTGTAGATTTCACCGCGCGGGATCCTTCCTATCTCGATACTCGCGATTTCGAAGACTTCCGCGCGAGACAAGTAAGTTTTTCATCGTTTCACTCGGCTATTGATACTAACATCAACGTTCAGGTCGTTACGACGCCCGCTACTCCTGCGCAAGCCCCTCCAGTGTCATCTGTCGAGCAGCCCCATCACGCCAGTACTGGCGAACACGTCAAACCGCCACCTAAATTGACTCATGAGGAGCACGCGGCGCATAGGGCTGCCCTCGCCGACCCGACGCATCCCAACCACCAGAAGGCCCTCGACCGACAGAAGGCCTTCCATGCGTACCATCAGTCCGTGCTCGCTGATCCGACACACCCACATCACGCCAAAGCAAAGGCGTTCGAGGAGAAGAAGAAGGCCTTTGCCAAGCAGCACCAGGAGGCGCTGACAGACCCCACGCACCGCCTGCACAAGCACGCGAAGGCGTACGAGGCGCAGAAGCTGCACAAGGCCGCGCTTGCGGACCCAACGCACCCGCATCACACCGCGGCAAAGGAGAAGGAAGCGAAGAGGCAGGCCTTCAAGAAGCTACACCAGGAGGCACTGAACGACCCGAACCACCACTTTCACCAAGCGGCCAAGGCACACGAGGCGAAGAAGGTGCATATGGCGGCACTGGCGGACCTGAACCATACTCACCACCAGACTGCAATGAAGGAGCACCAGGAACATATTTCCAAGCAGCAGGGCCGCGATGTGGCTGGCGCATCGGAAGGCACCCACCCTCATGCTCATGAGCATGCTGCTGCTGCTGGTCCTGCCAGCACGGGTCCTAAACAAACCCTCCACCGTCGCGAATACTACTGAGTACGATACATGCCATTATGTTGAATGGTTTTTATGTGAATTAAATGTCTGAATGATGGTGTCGAAAAAACTTGTGTTATTGTAATTTGAAGGCATTGATACACAGATACTAAGTTATGTATACAGGAATTGAAATGTCTATTCACAATACGTTTATAACCTTGTCTCGGTCTACCTGACGCTCACTGCGCCGTTGGTAGGTGATTATATAAAATACTTAACCTCTGACTGCATTCTGGGGCGACAATGCCACGGAAACTGAGATGTCAAAGCTGTTGGAGTATCCCAATAGTGTCTAAGTATCTAATCCTTAGCTCTGATGAGCCTGTTTGATTTTGGCCCACATCCAATTACTATTTCGTCTGATCGAGTGTCGGAAGTGGCTCAATTGCTACGGAGTCAGCCACAAGCTAATCTTTCTCTTCAGATACTCACTCGCATAACCACTTTTCGCGCTCACAATGATGTTCAAGCACATCTCCCTTATATCTCTGAGCGCCGCGATTGCTTCGGCGCAACTAACCAGCGCCCCGCCTTGCGTGCTCAACTGTGTTCTTCCTGCAGCCGCGCAAAGTGGATGTCCTATGTAAGAGATTCGTTCAACGAAACAAGTCACAACGGGGCGACCATCTCACTCGTTATCAGATCACAAGCCCAGTGCATCTGCACCTCGAACATCTTCCTGTCCGTCACCAAGGCATGCCTTGAATCGAAGTGCACGCCCGCGGAAGTTAAAGCAGCCGAATCCGCCCAGGAGAAAGAGTGTGCGACCGTCATTGGTACGACCACGCAAACCTATTCGATATATGGGAGTGTGAAATAACTGAATCGTCTTTTCCAGCAACCAATGCGACCGTTGTGAGATTCACGCAGACCGTTGCAGTCACGTCCGTAGTGCAACAGACGCCCACGAATGCCGCATCTATGACCAGGGACTTGGCTATTGGTCCTAGCTCGTCAGTCCCTGTTAACGCGACCGCGAGTGTATTGAGCAGCGGTGCCACATCTTCTGACGCTCCTTTGAATACCGGCATTGCGCTTATTGGTGCTCTTATTCTCATTAATTTTGGTTTGTAGGAGGGGAGATACGCGTACCCATTCTTTAGGCTAGTTTATGGCTTGAGTGTATTTGTGCCACTGTCGTCCTTCTCGAATCATGTTTGCTATGTTTCTGTCTTATTCGAGGAACTGACTTGGAACCAACGGGGACAAGATGGTGATGGCCTTTAGAATCTTTGATCCGTGATCTTCTATTGATCCGTTCATCTAGCTGAGATCGTTTGATCCGTCAAACTTATGTAACCAGAGAGCACCAGGAATACTTGCAGCACGCGGGAGAGAGAACGAGAGAGTAAAGACGCGTATGCTTGCTCTGCATTTTCTGAACAGATTATTATGACAAATACCATAGCAGCGACTCCTTCCTATATTGCCCAGTCCTTACCACAGGTTGACCACCCTTTTTGGCACCACAAAGTACCCACCCCTCACGCAAAGGGACGGGTCTGGTTCATCTTGGTCCTAGCTTACTTCACTTCAACACCCTCAGGGTTTGATGAGGTACTACCCCTCACGAGATGCAGTGCGAGGGTTATTGATAAACTACGTGAGGCGCCCTGGGTACCATGACTTTGAATCTAAATAGATGACTCTGCTATATTTTGGGTCTATCATCTTCATGGCGAGCCCGTATCCTTGTTTATATCGTTGCACTGGACGTCTAACACGAAGTCGATGTTTTAACTATTCATGCTGAGAAGAACCCTGTTTGTGGATAGAAACTGAATGTGTACGTTAATGAATTGACCCTGTCTAAGGCTAAAATAGATGTAGGCAGAAGTAATAAAATATCAAACAAAAAATTATCATGAAGAGAAACCAAAGAGACAAACAGCGATCTATGTCATCCCGTTGACGAGACAAATCGACAACTAAAGGAGTGTACTAAGCCACGGACACCCGATGAGTAGAACCCTGTAGGGGTGGGAGGCTATGGGAAGAGTTCACTGCGAACTTGACAGGCGCATACCCGAAGAATATCTTCAGAAGAGATTTGAAAAAGTTCAACGCCACGCTAGCAGGTAAAGCGATAGTGGCCGCAGTAGGAAATCTGAGATATAGAACGGAATACAGACAGATGAAAAGGAGGGGCCGCGGGAGAAGAAAAGGAATTGATAACACCTCGGTACGCACGCGCGCGGATGAGAACAGAAGATGGCCAAACTCAACGAAATGAGCACGAGGAAAGGCAGGAACGAGAAAATAGAAGAAGAAAAAAGAAAAACGAGAAAATGAGAACAGAAAGAAAGACGCACATCTACGGAGGAGTGCATCATGCACATTGTTGCTCCGATTCGATAACCAATCGAGGACCACCACGGTGGAATAACAAGACGACCGCGGATCAGGAGGAGGGCAGGGTGTGACACAGCACGCATGCAGAGCGAGGCAAGGCAAGGCGGCCACGACGGTGAAGTACAGCGCCGGGTGGTAATTTCATTGTTCAAGAGTTCCGATGTCACCAGTAGGTAAACAAATGTGAGCGCAGAAGTGCGAGTTCTGCGTCCCGGTTATGCAGAGAGTAAAGAAGTGCGAAGCTAGTATGGGTCTGGATATTGGCAACGCGAAGGCAGACACAAGGCAAATCCGGGTAAACAACGAGCAAGTTGGAGGGGGGAGGTGGCGAGTCCAGAATGCGGCGAGGGGGAAACGACGCGGAGAGAGGGAACTTGTGGGTAACCTATGAAAGGAGCAGAAAAGGGGTCAGTGAGGTAGATCATCGGAAGGACAAAAGCGGGCGGCTGGAGTGACGATAATGTTCTGCATGCTGGAAAAAGCTCGCGGCGCAAATTAGGGGGAAGACAGAGAAGAGGGAAGAGCGTAAAAAGAAGAGGGCACATACACAGCTCCTTGATGCAACCCTCGCCCTTGAAGCCCTCGCTATTGGCAACATTCTCCTGGTAGTACTCAAGCTCAAGAGTCAAAGTGCTTCGTCAGCGGCGCAGAAACACGACTTCGGTCAAGGCGCATTGGGCGATGGCCTGAACAAATCCGAAGGACGTGAGGGCGAATGGGCACCAGAAGCACGATGTGAGCACATGTCTTGCAGTGAGTGGCAGAGGGCAGAGATCGCAGAGGTTACGAGGAGTGCGTAGCACTTGCAAAGACCGTTCATGTAGGTCCAAGTTCTCTTTTGGGGGGTTCATCACGTGACTGACAATTAATCGCGTCGCGCGACGCGTCTTGACTTGGAAGCTGTACATGGTCGGGCGCCTCGACGACACCAATCCGCAGGTCGGATGTCAAAGCAACCAAGAACCGTTTTTGCGAAACTCGGACTGCAACCGATATTCAGGTCACTGTAATTCCTGCCCACACGAGCCCACACGTAGCCTGGTATTGGGACTTACTCAAATCACCGGAACTATACTTGGATGGCGTTGCACATGATAACCAAAGTCAATCAGGGCATAGCCTGGTACTTAAACGACCACGTCAAGGAAGGGCTAGTGCCTCCATCCTGCTTTGTATGTGTACGCTCTGGACATGGCTATAGGTACAACTTCATGATACAATATTACAAGTAACCATGGCTTGTCATTCAACCGATCAGCCCTGACCTTACCTCGATTTGCATATCAGGAAAGGTGATAAGATCTGCCTGTTTGGATTTTCACGTGGGGGTTAGTTGTCTTCGTGCAGAGGCTCTTCCGGCAAAGTTGATGAATATATATCGATGGCATATACAGCACGCGTGCTCATGTGAGTGGGAGAGAAGAAAGGTAGATTGCTTCGAGGGATATGGGTAGTACAAATTAGAAGATAGGAGGTAAAGCTAGCGAGAAGAAGAGAGAAATCAACGTGGGTAGGCCTATTGCCCCACGATTACAGCAGGGTAAGATGTCTTCAGGGCTTAGGACCGCAGTAGTAGCGAGCCCATAGAATGCGCCTCGATACGTCTTCACCAAGGTCGGGGATGGTCGTGCCATTGACAAACTCTAAAGGGTGGAACCACGATTGAGCAAATAATCCAAACAGGGGGTGATTCGGTGAGACGTACCGTTCCCAGCCCATTCAACGCGCACGGAGTGGCTTCCAGCGGGAACAACTATGTCAGCGCCACTGAACTTCTTGATATAGCAGTCATAGGCCTCGACGCCGCAATCTTCATCCTTGTCGACTACAAAGTCCGGTGAGAGGCCACGGAGGACTTCGTCGACATACAGCGCCAGTCTTGTGTCCTTCTTGTCGGCGTCGAAGAGCTGAAGACGATGGGGAATGGGAAGGGTGGCGTTGTACACGATGTCAAGGGGTCTTCCCTCTGGTCCTGCTTCCATGATCCTCGGGCCCCAATCGTCCCAAACCGTCAAAGGTTCTGGGCATTCAACATAGACCTGCTTGACGTCGGATTGCTGGACAACCTTGACCGCTCGGCGCAGCCGTGGCCCATAACCCAAAAGGAGAAGGATAAGAGCCCAGAAGGCGAGTAGAGCCACTTTAAGAATGAATCGTTAGGGCGAATAGAGGTAACGAAAACGGAGGGATGCATACGTATGGCCTTGTAGGCAATCCAGAAGGCCGTCGCAATTGCAAGGACCTTCTCCGTAGTTTTGGTCACTTTCCTAGCGGCGTTGGGGGCAATTCCAGATTCCCACTCCGCGATGTCCATCTTCACGTCTCTGCGATGGAATGAGTACACGTGGCCAAGAGAAACACAGGCGATAACAAACTCACTGTTTATCAGACGACGAGTCGACATACTGGTGCAGTGTGATCATTTAGCTCATGTCGGACCCACTGAATGAGATGGAATTCGTACCTCCAGTATCATTGTTTGAGGGTAGTAGGCTAGTTCACCTGTTTGGCTGATGAATGCTTTCGGATCCATCTAAATTTCAGGAGACGCCGGTGAATAAGTTAAGACAAGATGAGAGAAAGGCAAACGCACGCGAGTGGCATTGGGCTTGACACTCACAGCGTTCAAAACGCTATGGGGGTTATTGGCTATCCGCGAGAGTTCTTCCAGGCCGAAGATCGCTTTGATCACCTCAGGCATGGTCTATGAACAAGCTCAGTAATTCATATATTGAAACATGGTCAGTCCACGAACCGCGTCGATGAATGATTTTTTTGGGTCCTTGGTCAGGGCGGGACATTTGTGGGTGCCCAGCCCCAGCAAGGACTCGACGCGCCTCTTGGGGTCCACTTTGTCAGAGTTGTCGCCCTACCAAGAAAATGGTCAACATTTACAGGGTAAACATTGTCAGTGGATTTACCATGTTGTGTAGCTTATGGAGGTCTGCAAAGATGACGTCGCCCTTCTGTACGGTGATTTGGGAGCCAGAAGCGGCTATTGTGTCTCCCTCAACAGCGCTGCGCCACAGAGTCAGAGGTTGGCTGATACCTGCATTTCGAGGCTTCAATGACCACGCGTTTAAAGAAATGTGAGAGATTGACGAACGTAGCGCTTCGTGAATGTAACCAGTAAGCCTTTCGTTCACATCCAGCCTTTCCTGTTCGGTATTTGTGACCTCTTTCGACAACTTCACAATTTCCTCGCGTTCCTTGGCATATTTTTCTTGAAGATAAAAGTTAACAACGAGTGAGCAGGCTGTTAAATCCTATCGTAAGCCTTTCCGACTTGACTTCAAATAAAAAGTTTCCATACCTTGAGGGAAATTAACAGCTGTCACCGCTGCCAGGCCTAGAATGTTTGCAACAATGCGAGATACCTCGATGTCGCGCTCAACTTCGTCGTAGTGGTTCTGCGTCACCTTCGTCCCTTTAGGCACCTTCGATGCGATCTTCTCCTTGATACGCTTTTCAAGATCTGTCTTGGGAATTGGGATAATCCGGCTGGCTTGGACTGCCCTGTCGAGGAATGTTTGTGCGGATTGAGCCTTGAGGTGGATCCCGTCGAAATACACGATGACGAGCTGGTGGACACCATTATAGAGATCTTGTATGTTCTGCCTTGCCCAGTTTCCCCAAGACTAGGAACATAGTAATTTTTTTTACGATTAGTACGCACTCTAATGTGGGACGGAGTGACGACTTCATACCTTCGATAGAAGCCACTCGGGCTTCGGAATTTTAACCTCGATATGATCTCGAAGGTACTTGCTGGACTCGATAGCCCGCCGCTCCGCCTCATACCCATCTTCACGGTCGAAAATCCTGAAAATAAACCTAGTGCAACATCATGAGATTGTGATGGAATACTCGAGTGACTTGGACGTACGTATAGAGATTTGCAAATTCTTTGTGCATCTCTTTGGCCGTTTTATACCTCTGAGTGTCGCGTCGAGCAAGCTTGGACCTTGGCTTCTTGCCGGAATTATCTTCGTCATCCTCCAGCTTGTAGTCACACTGTATGCGTGGTCACTTGTGAGAAACGGGTGAATAGGACGGCATAATGCACCTACCAGAGTTTCGCAGACCCAACGGGTACAGACTTCGTTGATCACGTCGCCGATGATATCGATTCTGGTCTTGCTGTCGATCCCAGAAGGTCTAAAGGTTGGCATTCTGTTAGTATTCTGATCGATCACTTTCTCGTGCAAAATGACATACTTCCGATGTTTCTTGATGGCTGAGGCAGCGAGCTTGCCAAAGAGGGACCCGTAACGTTGTAAAGAGCCGTCGTCCGGGATGAGCGCGTACATCGTCTTGATTTGTGTTAATATATACACATATGAAGAGAGGAATACACCTTACCATTAACCTATCTTTGTCATGCCTTGGGGAATTGTGTTAGTAAATCTCGCGTCCGATCCTAATTGCAAACAACGTACAAGTCTTTCAGAGATCCATCAAAGCCCAGCAGATACCTGAAGTATACGTGAGATCGGATGAGAAGTCCATTAAGTGAATGAAATCTCACCCATAGTCGTTGGTGACTTTTGATAGACTGTCGGCATACAAAGCGTGGTAGAGTTCAGGCCTCTTGAAGACATGCTGGACGGCAGTGATGTCAGATAAAGTGTGTATGCGACGGTCGGGGGGCTTCTCGAAGGTAAGGCCACTTTTCTCAATAGCGACGCGATCGAATGAGGACGGAGTGGAGAACAGGAAGTAGGTATATGCGTTGTTATACTGGTAATACTCAGGCAAATTGCGCTGGAGGACTTCACAGAGACTATTAGTATGAACGAAATCGCGAATATATATATTAGCGACTGACTTTTGGGCAGAGCAGCCCCGTTTCCGGGGCGGGATTGGTCGATGCCTGTTTCGTGCTTGATCCAAGTTGCAAAAATGGCTATGCCAAACGTTGATCTCATAATCACCCCATGAGAACACACATCACCGACTCACCATTTTTGTCGCTCAACAGCGCTGGGTCGTCAAGACCGGGGTCCGAACGAATGCGGGTGATCTGAGGAGTGAGAACACAATTAGGGGTCTGTATGAAAGCAGGCGAAGCGACTGACAAGATCCACAATCAAAGCGTAGGTCTGACGGAGATTGGTAAGTGAGCCATGAGGAAGGATATATTAGAGAATAAAAACCTTGGTTGACCCAAACCCGAATCCAGAGGGTGAAGGGGTTTCGCATTGTAGTCCAACCTGAATGTTCATCAGTATATCCGCCATCGTGGTGTGTTTATATATCTCACGTAGAGGCCCAATTTGTCGATGTGTCCATATAGGTTCTCAGCCGCGCCCGCAATGTCTGGGTTATCATTCCAAGCAGTAAACGATGGTAATGCTGCAAATGCTCCGTCAATATTTTCTTAAGACTCGACATTGAGTTATGAACATACGCTTTAGACCATACAACTTGCGAAACTCGTTAAAAGTGCAAGTTTTCCACTCGCGTTCATCCTCTAAGGCCTCCAGATGAAAAATTGTGGAACACGGGGCCGAGTTTCTCCCAGTCGGTGCGGAAGCTAATTCTTCTCTTGCTGACGCAAAGATTTTTGCCAGGTCCTCGTCTTTGAATTGTCCCGTCCGCGCATCGCGTTGAAGACTATGATTAGGAAGGGGCGAGTTATTAGAACTCCGCCATGCGTGATTCCGGTCAATGCCGACTCACCCAGGATAATGACAGGTGGTCGGGTTTCGGTTAGTCCCCGTCACAAACTCGCCATACAACGTTCTGAAGGACGACGATGAATGCTACAGAACGTGTGAGCCCAGTGTCCGATATCGCAAATGTCCTCAGATTCACCTTTCTAATATCGTCTCCTTTAGTGATTTCCTTCATTTTGTTTTCGACAAAGGAGGCATCCTGTTTCGAAATCATTGGGCTCAGCTAGAAGATTCAATCGAGATGAGCATTGAATTTTGATTTCTTAATAACTCGATATTGGAGCTTACCAAATGTAGGAAGCTTGACTCCTTGTACGTCCTCATCTTGCCCCCCTTTGGACGACTCGAAACATCCTTAAGGAACGGAGAATCAGAATGGATTTTTGAGCTACATTGACGATTCGGAGAGCCATACTCACCGCAAGAATGTCAAGGCTCAAGCTGGAGTCGAAGGACGACAATCCAAACAGACCTCTCAATATGTCCACTGCAATGGTGTTTCGGAACTGCATACAGTTGATCCATCGGGCAATATTGAAAATATCTTCATCCTGTTTCGCTTTGGCGGGGTCTTCGACTGTGAAATCCGTTTTCCAGCTCTTGGTGGCTGAAAAGCGTATGAGCAGGTTATGCGCGATGAACTGAAAGTGCGGGTAAGCAATCGCTCCGACATGCTTCTCTACGAAGGACGCACATTATGATTTCTGTTCCAGAGGGCAAGTAGAGCTGACACGATCGGTGGAAGAAGTTGAACGCGTTGCTCGAGAAAGCAGTCTGGGCGCAATGTGCCTCGCCCGTCGAAGTTGCGGATTTGCTCGGTCTCCTTTCTCGTACATCCATACAGAGGTGAAAGATCGAGGTATGGCGTTGTCAGGTTCTTCGACGTATCCGTGTCGTCCGGGCGGTACAGGCACAGCTTGAATGTCACGAGGTGAGAGACATACAACGCGCATCTGCATTCGAACACTTACAGAAATCAAGGTGAAATAACCGTCTACGAGTGCAGAGACATTGTGTGGGTGGAGAGTTCGCGCTCCCCTTGCTTCGAGAAGATCTTTCAGCACATCTTCATGTTTCGCCGAGTTGGTGGATGGTGGAGGGTCCCTGGCGCCCAGCGACGGAGACACGCCTTCCGGGAAGTGCACTGTGCTCGGTCAACATTCATGATCATGACTAGCAAGTGCAAATCGCTCACGAAGCTCTATGGCGACCGTGTTCATCTTCGACTCGTCTTGGGCAGCGCCATTCGACATCAGGCGAATACCGTCTCGGAGCTGGATGAATGGCTATGAGGATCTGGTCGCAACACTGTCTACCATAGACTCACGGTTGGCTCTCTGTCATCGACACCTGTCTTCTTCAGGTCCAAGAACTTGCTCTACGGAGTAATTGTTCAATGCCTGGTACCTCATGCTAAACTTGATCACTTGCCTCTTCCTTCGGAATGCCTCCAACAAGGACTGCTGGTAATGGCACTGATTTTCGAAGGAACGCCCTGGCAGCGCCAACAGCATAACTCGGGGAATACCAAGCTGGTTTGGGTGGGGAAGGAGAATCGCTCGCCATAGTGAGTAAAGTGGAATATGACCAACACCTGCGTCGGGGGAGACGTTTTGTACCAACCCACAGGTCTGAACGCCGACAACACGCCGCTTCCCGTGAACGATAAGATCTGTGCCCTCATGCTCTTCATACCGCTGCGTTATTCGGGACGCGGTTTGCTCTGTGGCCGTACATTATGGGGGCTGTTTCGTGTCAGGCACTTTAGCGCTGGCAGCTACTCGTTTCATGCTTCAACAAGATGCTCTGCTGTGATCTACAGGCTTCAAGAGACCACGCCTAACCCCGTTCTTCATGCTCCCCATCACGTTTTTACCGCATTCACATTGACCTGTTCTCTCCGACGGGCGCTAAACGCACTGCTTCCCGCGAACAATGCTGATAGGGTGAATTGTTCATGATGTAACGGAACTTCTTTCTCTCCCAGGACCCTGAATTCGCTGATAATATGAGCGCTTGACCGCCATAGAATGCGACTTGAGGATGTTCAGTAGGACATGTGCTTGACCTTGCTTCACTGTCCGAGCATCGTGTATTAGAGCTGAATTTCATTTAGAGACTCATATGAGGCTAATCACTATCTATAGGTCTGTTTCTCATGTGCTTCTCGCTGTGTCCTCGAGGCGATTGTCCCGAAACACGAGTCGTCTATCGAAGTAATGCTGGTCCTGGATTGCCTACCTGGGTAAGTCGACCAGGCAGCTGTCGTGGGGGTTGAGTACTCCGCTGGAGAGCAGGGTCTTGTTGGTACCATTCAAAGCAGGGTATAAATTGAAAAGCATCTGCAGAGGAAAATGGATCGACTCAACTATGGCTACTAACTCCCAGGACGCCCCTCTACAGAGGCCGACCAAAGCGATTATATGTTGCTTTGATGGTACGGGAAACAAGTTCGGCGAAGTAAGTCTCCCAAGTGTTACGCTTCAGTTTCGGTGATGCGTTTACTCACTGTCCTCCTCCAGGAGGTAATCATATGCATTATCGGCTCGCAACGGAGACTATGTTAACATTATGCAGAACTCGAATGTTGTGCGTTTCTTCAGTGCGCTGATCAAAGATCAGCCCGAGAAACAAGTCGTCTACTATCAAGTCAGTGCTTTCCGCTTCAATCCCCTCAAATTTCAACTGCACGCTATCATCGACTAATATTGCAATCTGTCAACACAGCCCGGTATTGGCACGTATTCCAACCACCAGTATTACACAAAGACGGCATCGACGATCTCCACCAAGCTGGATCAGGGGATTGCCTGGTACCTAAACGACCACGTCAAAGAAGGGTTAGTGAAACCATGCTCCAACGTCACGTCGGACTCACAATTTTGATAGGTACAAGTTCATCATGCAGCATTACAAGTACGTGTTCGCCGCCATTCACCGCGTCTGACTCGGTTCCATTCATGCTGTCCCTGTCCATTTCTGCACCTCAGGAAAGGCGATAAGATCTGTTTGTTTGGATTTTCCCGTGGAGGTTAGCTACATTCGGCCTATAAGCGTGCAGAATGATCTCACTTACGTTGTCTTAGCCTACACTGCGCGAGTTCTCATGGGCATGCTGTACAAAGTTTGTGCCGCGTTCCCTACGATCTTGTTCACTGCCTACAGCAATTAACCTTGTATCACAGGTCGGCCTACTCCCGCCGGATAATATCCAGCAGGTTGATTTCGCTTTCTCCGTCTATGAGATGACGGGAGAGAAAGGACGAGAGCTCAGCCGGGAGTTCAAGAAGACTTTTGCGTTAGTCTTCTATATATGCGGATCCATACTTTGTGGCTAATTCCACATTTGCATAGGATTCCCGTGACAGTAGAATTTGTCGGTGTCTGGTAAGTATTTAAAAGTGATTACTCAATGGCAAAGTGTTGACATGATTATAGGGACACTGTCTCCTCTGTCGGAATATACCCCCGCAGCAACAAACATCCATACACCTCTGTCAACTACGCCACCAAGTTTTTTAGACATGCGCTTGCGCTCGACGAGCGACGAATTCGATTCCGCGCTCAGACATGGCATGAAACCACCACTGAACGCGAACAAGAGCTTGATGTGGATGACCCAGACTTTCCCGAAAATTCTGACGGAGATTATAGCCCTCCTAGCAGGAATATCGCCGACGTAAAGGAGGTTTGGTTCTCTGGTTCGTAATTCATATATTTTCCATGATATGTGCTGACGCCACCTTGCAGGCGCTCACGCAGATATTGGAGGTGGTTCCCATCACAACCGCCTGCGAAACAGTTTATCCTTCATCCCACTGCGTTGGATGATTAGTGAGGTCGACGAAGCTAAGTGCGGCATTATTTTCGACGAGAAACGCAAGCAAGACTATATGCGTGAACCGCTGGCGACATCCGAAAGCCCCCCTGCACACAACACAGTAGGCGCCCAAGGAGTAGCCAATGGACACTCGGCCCAAAGCCAGGACTTTCCACGATACGTGGCCGACATCTCTGCTAAACTATACGATCAGTTGGTCCTCGTGTGGATCTGGTGGTTCTTGGAAGCCTTCCCTTTGTTGACTACATACCAAACTATGGATGGAGACTGGATGCGCCGGAAAATGTACGTCACCTTTATTCTTCCCTCACCTTCAACGTATTAATGAAATATATTAGACGCAACTTGGGGGATGGCAGGCACGTCCCGTTCCACGATGGAACTGTTCTTGTCCATGAATCGGTGAAAAATCGAATCGCATATACCAAAGGGACTGATGAGCCATACGAGCCCCAAGCTGTCAATTGGAAGGCGTTAGAAAAGACGGGCATGATCAAGTACACCACGGATGTTGGAAGCTATTCTTAAATCGTTTCCACTCCTCTAGCACACGTATATTTTTCCAGGATATTCTCTGCCAATAATGTTCATTGCTTTCCTCATCTTGCAAACGTCCCAGATGTCTGATGTAAAATTTATCTTCAAGTATTGAGCATCTGAGCGCTAAATCTCAGGGACTCTGAGGCCCTAGTGTGACCCGCAGCAAACTCTTCGCAGATGATATTAACTTCGATGTGCATAATTGCGTGAACATGAGGCTGCATTTTGCCATCTGACGGAGTTATTAACTTCATTAACACGCAGTGTCTAACATTCACCACTTCCATGACACGGACCCTGCAGTAACACCATGCCCGGCGCGTGTGTTTCTACTTGCCTTAAGTTGGCTTATTTAAAACGGTATGTCGAATGAAATCTTACCAACTAAACAACGCAATGGCTACCTCAGGTACGCACCCTCAGTATGTTCTGTATCCTCGACTTCTCATGAATTAGCATCAGCGACCAAACGCGTCCTCGTCCTGGACGGCGGCTGTATCCGAGGACTCGGTTGCCTCTTTCTCTTGGAGGAGTTGTCGAAGAGAATCGGTGAAGACCCCTGTGCCTTTTTCGACTTGATCTGCGGCTCAGGCTGCGGCGGACTTCTCGCAATTCTTCTGGGTCGTTTGAGGATGAATTGTCAAGCAGCAATAGGGGCTTATAAGAAGCTTGTGACTGCCCTATGCGGCACTCAAGCAACAGATTTTCATCGCCGTCTTTTCGAAGGAGATGGCTTGCTTAACTCTTCTGAATTTAGCAAGGCTCTGTCCGACATATTAGAAAGCCATGGGTCTGATACAAACAACATGCTTGCTGGAGAACTTGAATACGACGATGGCGCGAATGTGAGTTACTTTCGATTGCCTTCAGCACATTTTCTTATTTCGCTTTCACAAGACTTTTGTCACCACCGTGCACAATAACTCCAATCATATTTACCAAATTCGGTCGTATCCAACTCCCTCACAAACAACATTTGTCGCTCATCCAAAGGACCACACTTGGGATGTTGTTGAGGCGGTCCAAGCGACCTTCGCATGCCCATTTTTCATGCACCCCCTTTCCGTCGAGGGGAAGTTCCCATATTCTGACGCAGGTTTCGCCGGGTCCAACAATCCTATCAATCAGGCCGTCCTCGAATGTGAGAAGCTCTGGGGCGGCGAGCAATCGGTCACTTTTGTTAGCTTGGGAACCTCGCTCGAGTCCCTTACCACGGGTTCCGAGCATGTTCGTGCTTTTGAACTGAGCCGCCCAGCAGATTGGGACGCCACAGCGTATGTGCAAAACAAGAAGGAGTTTGCCCAGCTGGCGGAGCGCTTCAGTATGATCGCTGGCGAGACTCGAGGAGTGACTCAAAAACGCAGCCAGGAGAAAGATCAACAAAGGTACCCAATAACTTGTCCCGGACTATCCCATCTTTGTTGATATATTGGCCCCGCATTTTCAGACAATTCTTCCGCCTGGATCCTCCTCTTCAAATCCCTGAAGTCGTCCTGTGCGATGTATACTACGAGGCCGACATTCGACGTTCGATCAACGAATGGGTTCAAGGGAAGGGCGCCGGCATTATCATCGAATTGTTGGCCACTATACCACCAGATCCAACACCACACTCTCCCATCACTCGTGCAGAAATGGAGCAGAGAATCAAAGAAGCTCAAATGTTCGAGGTTCCAAAGCCAGATCCTGGCACCGTCAATGTCGGGTATAATCCTGAGCTCGACAAAAGGCGCCCAACTACTATTGACGATTATCTGCAGTGAGTGAATAAGCCCTGTCGATTTCTGCCCTAGTACGTGCTTACGCTGCGATATTATAGACGATACCACGTTCTGTTCGTCATTGACGACTCTCGCTCGGTGTGTACTGAGCCATATTTGACGATATTGAAATCACTTTCTCAGTCCGCTCGACCTACTTAGATGAAAGGGAAACTCTGGAAGGAAGCCCAAGAAGCTTTGAAGAGAATTTCGGACTATGCGGTGGTTCATCAGACCGCCAAAATCGAGGTCGTGTTTCTCAACAATTCAAATCGTATTGAAGCAACTAAGGTGAATAAGCACGATTGCATATGGGTTTTCAGTGAACTGAATATTCGAAGGGCGGGCGCAGCATTCTGACCATTTTCAATGTCGTCTCGCCTCAACGTCCGTCATTCTCAGTAGAGAATCTGGACAAGCTCAAGTCTTATTTGCTGTTAGGTGGCACGCCCACTGGTGAGCGCTTGCAACAAATCTTAAACCAGCATATGGGCACACTGGACGCGGCGGTGGGTACCAGCGCTTACAGCGCCATTCACCCCCTGGATATCATCGTCATCACGGACGGCAAGCCAAGTAAGCATAATTTCCTTTGCCACCTCGCTCTTCAAGTAGCACCCTGATCTTACATTGCATTTGGCCAGCCGACGACCCTGCTGCTGTTATGAAAGAAGCAGTGGCACGCATGCGCCGTTCGAAACACCATCCTAATTGCATAGGCGTGCAGTTTGTGCAGATCGGGAACGACAAGAAAGCGAAGCATGTCCTCGAGGCGTTGGTGCATGGGGAGAACGGTGTAAGTCTGTAAATCATTGGAGGCTATAATGAAACTAAATCTGGAATGCTCGCACTTAGAGCATGGTTGACACTGTGCCTTATGACGGCGTCCTCACTCCGGAACGGCTGGAAAGGATTCTTTTAGGAGGTCTACATCCCAATGTGCGAGCATTGATCTTGTGATGTACAACGGGGCCGTCAGCTACCGATTATTTACTTCGATTGGCGGACTAAAATATCGTAGTGCCCAGGTCTAGAGAGTTTGAGCTCAAAAAAACAAACAAAAAAAATCCGAGAGTGAAACTCTCACCTGTAGAGTAGAACAAGGGGCGCACAATCTTTGTCTGGGTCATTCCTGAAAGGCACAAAATCCACTCCATCCGCCCTCACGCCATTTAGGTAAGCGAGATCTAGATTCAACTGCAATGCGCTAGTGAGAGCCTGAATCTCAACATTGTCTGTAAGTGACATGAGCGTTGACTGGTAGCAAAGCAGATAATACAAGGAGTACCTGCTTCTTTCCCTAGAGCTTGCACGACATTGTTACAGAATGAGTCGACATCCATGAGGTCCTTGGTGTCAGGGTGAACAAGAAACCCCTCGTAATCGTCGCGGTTCTGCCGAATCTGCGCTGACTAAAAAGGGGTATCAGGGAGAGCAGATATGCAATCGAAAGTCATTGAATTCTCACTGTCAGAAGCCTCAAGGCCATGACAATTGCATTGGATACTAAAAATATGAGCAACACGCACCGAGATGGGCGCTTAAAACACACCTTCTGCCTCCTGAAAGGCTTGCAGCAGTTTGGCAGCAGTCAGAACCCCGTCCTTGCCAGGTTTCATTATGTTTTCTACAAGCGACACCAGGGCATCGTAAAAATCTTCGTAAACAAATTGCTCAATACCCGCTGCATCCAGCGTGGATTTGGTGCTCTCGAGAAGCGAGAGACTACGGCCAACGGCAAGATTCTTGTCCGCCGCGTTGAGAATCCCTTCAACATAGGCAAAACCAAGAGCTTATACTACTATGTCAGCCTTTTCTATCTTTGAGAATCTGTTTGTCTCA
The DNA here is from genome assembly GCA_013368295.1 of Psilocybe cf. subviscida. Classification (NCBI taxonomy): domain Eukaryota; kingdom Fungi; phylum Basidiomycota; class Agaricomycetes; order Agaricales; family Agrocybaceae; genus Psilocybe; species Psilocybe cf. subviscida. The sequence goes on along the minus strand of JAACJJ010000044.1, from coordinate 884,665 downwards.
CATCTGTAGAAGCAATCGCCATCGCCTTCGTAACATACGATTAACGCATGTGTGAGTACGAAGCACCAAAAATACCTTTGGTCCTTTGGATGTGGTCAAAACTATGTTGTATCAGCCAATCAATTTGCTTCAGGAAAGCAGCAGAGCCATTCTCGTATTCGGACCGCAAGGTGGACATGGGTGCTAGAGAGTCAATGAGAGGGCGCGTTGGCACGCTCTCATTCAGAAGGTCCTAGAAGCAATATTAGAGACGGGAGTATCCCGATTGGGGATCGCATACTTGATTCATGTTGTACACCTCGGCAGAACTTAGACCAGCGAGATCTAAAGCATATGAGAAATAATCCGCGGGGTAGATTGTGTCGCACCTTTGTTGGCAAAGGCTGGCTTATCATGCTGACCATCAGACTCTGGTGGTAGATCAACTGGTTTACGAAGACCCGCTGTAGCTACCCATGAGAAACGGCGATAGCAAATCCCAGGTTCGTCTCTGCTTACTTGGTGTTCGGAGTAGTTGTGGAGTGTCTGCCATGGTTTGATAGACTAAGCACAGAAATCAAGCAGGTTATGAAGCCAGAGTGAACAGGGCGGCGGGAGAAGATGTCCCTGAGAAAGGGTAGAGAGGTCAGGATCCAATATTCTAAGTCCAAGTTGACTTTGAAGCTTGGACGAACGTGGAGCAGAACTCAGGGAGGACTCAAGTATTCAAGGTTGACCACAGGTCCAGGAGGACGAATTCGGTCGATTCGGAGGCGGATTCAGAGCCATGGAGAAGCTTACACAAGCTTCTCGGATATTGCCATGTACAGGTATCCACCGTCACGTGATACACCACTACTCGGTGATGCAGTTCGACCATAAATTATCTCTAGTGCCTCTAATTCATGACCAATTGCCATATTCTTTTTTTCTATACCTCCACATACATCGTAGGTACGCATAAAAACTACTTATGTACTTCCGATATGACTCAAACATGTATCATATCAATAATGCGACACCATGTGTTTTTCTAAAGGTCTATTTCGAAATTTGTTCAACAGACTATGTTGGATTTTCCATAATCTAACATGTATCATGAGTGCGATCAGATACCCCATTACTTCTAGAGGATTTTGAACTTGATTTCGTAGAAATTGGCCCAGAAATGGCTGTGATACCAAGTCTGCAGACTATTATGTGTATTGCTGTATTAAGGCATATAGTACTCGGTGCTCCAAAAAGTAACCGGGCGCACGTGATCTCTCGCGTCGCGTCCAAGTAACAATTGTCCATTCACATCGCAATTTTTTATGCATTAAGTTACTGTTTTACCATATAGGAAACTATACTGCTTCCTTAGATTACTCTCATGATATCTGGATAGCATAAATAGCGTTTTTGACATGAACCACAGCGCCAAGCTGTTTTAGTGTTCTTTACGGACATATTGTACTTGTAAGATGGATAACTACTAATATATGATATATAAAGCGCTGTGCATATACCTATGGATGTATTCATAGCTTAGAAATGTATTTATGTGCCTATGGGGCGACAAGTTCAATTTCAAAAAAGATACATGCAAATGCACACAATTGATGCAATCGTACAGACTCCGGAATCAAGACTCGGCTGTTATACCTAAAAATCGGCTATTATTGATGCACAAAAAGTGATAATACTAGCCATCTAAGTTTATTCCATCCATGGGGACACACCTCTAGCAAGAAATCGGAGATACTTCAGGTTTAATGAGCGTTTTCAGCAGGACCAGCATCATGACTGTAGATCACGTGTGCCCGGTTACTAATTCGGGCACCGAGTAGATATTGTCGTATTTATTGCATTTTGTGTGCTCGCAGGTCGTTCCCGCCAGCTGTAATTTCCCTCTGCCTTGCCTAAAACTTAAAGAATTTATTCGAGCCCGCGCGAAGTCATAAGTGCCAAAGAGATCTAATGCAGTCACTGCAGTTCGCAGCAGATATGTTATCCGTTCATTCTGCCCCAAAGGCAGATAAAATTTCGTTAATTTGGCATTTTCCAGTGAAGAATATAATGTTTGGGATGATATTGGCGATACTATAACCTAAATGTCAAATCCAGCGAGCAGAACGCTGACAGCGATGACAATCCGTGCTGTGTATCATTGAGTGGTTTTTGCTATTTTTGGACCTGCCATCATGTTTTCCCCATATCTTCCGCTGTACTCGCTCTTTCTTCGTAAGGTTACGTGCATATGATACCCAATGATACCCTAATTCTATCGATGTGCTTGTTATAGCTGTATGTGTTGTTTTCGTGATTCTATTCACCATTTACGAATGTGGTGTATCACATGACGGTGGATACCTGTAAGTTTCTAGATCAGCTAATGAGATGCCTTGCCTAGACTGCTGATCGGAGTCGCTACGGCAAGGAGTTCACAAATGGCAGGTGACTCTCGGACCCACTTGTTTGCTCAATATTCGGTGAGACCGTTACGTCCAACTTGGTAGATTACCCGCCCATGACAATAAATCAACAATAAATATACATGAAGTTGCGGCGTAGTTACAAAAGGCAACGGCTTCTGGCGAGCGATTACCAACTCTATGTGATACTTCAAATAATGTATGCATGGAACCAAGCCAAGGATTATCCGAGAACGTAGCACCGGCCAGCACACATTACGACTCAAATTCTAACGTAGTTTTTGTCCATGTCTGGCGAGAGGTCGCCTATCTGTTCCCCACCGCTATCGTACTGTGGCTTGCCCGCCAGCTCCTGGAATCACCCATACTCAAGATTGTGCGCTTTACGCTTCGGGGCGTATTCGATATTATTTGGCGCACGGCGGTTGTAACGCTCTTCAACGTGTTTTCATGGATAGGAATTCCACTGATTCCATTGGGGGTGATGGTCACCAGACCAATTACTATTCGCAAAGGACTTCACAGGTTAAAGATCGCTAGATTCCTTGCTGCTGAAGTGGAAAGGGGGCAAAGAAGTAGCCTTCATATATCGTTTAGATTCAATGTTGTTGAACGTTTGGGGGCGTCAATATCATATTGATTACTTCGTATGATCAACACAATACAATGAACAACAATCAAAGTGACAACAACTGAGCCTGGTCAACGGTAACCCAACTGGATCGCTTGGAACTGACACAAATTAGGCAGAGGCCAGGTCAGCTGTGAATATCATTAGCAAAAATCAAAAATCACTGACACTTTTTTCTGAGAAGAGCTTGAAGGCGGCGTACCAAGGACGAGTTTGACCGTCTTCACCTCAAAGCCGCGGAAGTTTAGTGACAAAGTGGTTTCTGAGCTGTCTGCGTCCTTGGCACGCAGAATGTATAGCTCCTCATCCTCGTCTTCCAAAAGGTTCGTCGTAAATGCTTTGACGACAGGAAGGTGGCCTGAGATGCGAATCTTCGCTTGTGCATGTCCACCAAATGCTTCATACAACCTCAGCACAATAGTTGTGGTGGTAGCCTTGTCATCCAGGTTAGCAGAAGATTCAAAAGAGTCGTACTCCCCGCGTTTGACAGTCTCAAGAAACACATTACGAGCTCCTTCCACCACGAAAGGTGACTTGAGGGCGGAAGTCAAATCCTGAGCACCAGCGGGGATGACGCGAACTACGAAAACCAAACGATTAGATCACTTATCGGGAATAGACGACAATAAGATACTCACCCCTCAGAGGAGAATTGTACAGATAGCCGGCGACCGGAACATCCGACTCCAGGAAGTGACCCTCATGAGGCATGACACCCCATGAGAAATGATGTTCACCTAAACAAAGAGTCGGCATGATCATTCGTCCCAGAGGTGAGAGGTTATGCACCTTGATCCTGCTCAGCATCCGGAGCAGTCGCCGAACGCAGAAGAGAGATGCGAAGCACATTCCCCTGGCAGGAGAAGCCATACTTCGACTCGGAAAGAATCGCTACGCCATATCCGAATTCACTCAGATCGGCATACTTTAGAGTACCCGCATTAATGGATGTAGCCTCGAGTTATAGACGTGCATACCTTGTGTCCGCACACTTCGAACTGATCAAAAGAAGATAAGCCTCATAGTCTGGATGTATGGCTATCCTAATCGACTTGCCTTCGCGATATCCCAAGTTGTGTTCTTGTGCGTAGGACGTTGGACGAACCCAAATTGAGTTTCATATGTTGCGGTGTCACTGTGAATATTGAGAGGCAACTCGACTGTAGGCGTGTAGCTTCGTGTCAGTTCCATATTATTGGCGAAGGGCCAACAGTAACGCACATTTCAAGAACTCGTGTCTCTGGTGCCAGTCAATTACTGCATCGAAGTTAAATAGGGACCTAGAGTTCTCCTTGACGGTAGCTGGGAGTAATCAAACGTTACACAACATGCATCCTTAATCGATGCACACACAAACCTGTGGTAGCATTGAGAGAGATCTGGCATGATCAATAGTCAAAACCAATGAGTTGCGCGATTTAATGCGGATGCATACCGTGACAGAAATGGTGCTCTGCCCATATCGAACTTCTGCACGGACAGCTGCAGTCAGGGGACCCTGAGCCACCACGCAGACATTGGAGAATTCCAAGGGTTGGGCGGTTTCGAGATGATGAATTTCGACATCTAAACAAGACGAATAAGCATGGGCGCATGAATACGACAAATAGTGACTTAGACAAACCCCAAGCATCCCAGTAGTTCGGACGATCTTGGAACATGACAAGGCCGCCAGTCTGCCCCTCGGGGATGAGTTCGCGGCTGTAAGGGTCCTGTAAGACATTTGTGAAAGCTGTCAGCGAAAGCTACGCACCTCAATTTGACGTCGACCAAGCTGCTGATACGACCCTTAGATATAGTTAGCTGAACGCTTGCATTACGGAGTACGAAGTGGTCGGATCCATTGGTGTACACTGACCACAGTATCAGCCATCACTCGACATATTACCTTACCATTCCACATACCTGACACAGGCTTCAATTGACCATGAAGTGCATTTGACGGATGCTTAAGCTCTCCAGTTGCGCCGCCACCTGGACAATGCATAATCGCATAGCCCTCCTTGCCGTCGTCAGATGCTTGAAGTATCTGTGATTTGAGCGTGGAGCCAGCCTTGGCCAAGGGGACCTTGACAATGTCCCATCGAGGGAAGAAGGTGGTATTGAACGCCACAATTTTGCTGGACCCAGCTAGCGATTTGGATCTCGTCGATGAGCTCAAAGGGACCGAGTTGGGGAACAGGACAGAGAAAGCATCCTCAAGTAGTGCCTCTCCATCTCTCTTCACCTCGGCGTACAGGACTTCGGCGTCGTCATAAACCATACCACTGGAACGATTGGCTTAGGATGACACATTTAAAACGATATAGCGATGACTTACATCGCAGAACCAGGAAGAACTTCACCGTCGTCGCGTCATTTTACCAAATGTAGGGGAAAATACATGTAACATACCATCGTGGACTATGGAAGAATATTAGCGATGATGAACGGAAACATCAAGAAAACGTACATTGATTCAAGAGAACTTTCTCCCAAGACTCGTCGATTTTGTCTTTCGGGTAGACATAATTCTTCCTGCTGTGTTTATACAACGATGCCAAGGTCGTGATTTGCTGATAATCAAGCGTGAAGTGGTTATACCTGTTGTGAGTGCTTTGCTCGTACCTCGACATCCCGCAACAATATCTCTGAGTGTCTGTTTCCCTTCTTGATGGAGCCATGGGATGTATAGGTACCACGATGGAACTAACCAAGCACCCGGCCAGGATATCAGTGAGGTGCTAATGACGCAAGCGTGGAAAGAAACCGACCTCAAGATATAGCTCGCCGTGCCTGACGATGCGGATCAGAACCACGGGGCCAAGATCAACTTCCCCACAACGATCGGGCGCTTATTGAGCACTTACCAGTTCGGCAACTTGGCGCCTGCCTTCGAGTCCTTTTCGAGGTGCTCAAAGAACTCGTCGACCGAGTGACCCATGTTGACGGGGGGAAGTTCACGGTGTGTGTTTGTGACGGCTCTGATACGGCGGAGCTGGGGAGAATACAAATCATTGAGCTGATTCATTCAGAGCTCCAGAAAGGCATACGTTTTCCAACATCTTAGCAAGGGGACCTCCTCCGCCGTCGCCATTACCGAAGACGAGGAGCGAGGTGTCTGAGGATTCGAGATTCTAGATAGGGAAGATGTATAAGAATGAGACAACATCGTGGAGTACAATCCGTGACAACCTTGTGGTTGGTCAATCCCTTGTTGACATCCCCAACGGTTGCTTGTGCAGTGTACGTATCCACTGAAAAGCAAGTAATGTCAGAAATTAAGAGGGGCGAATTGGAAAAGTGGATCGTTACCAGGCGTCATGTGGCAAAGTACCTGGGTTCCGTCAATACCCACCCAATTGAAGGTGGAGTGCGGGAAGACATTGATGTTGTTCCTAAACGAGAGTCGCTTAAGGGTTGAAATTGAGCAAGTGGCAGCTGCCTTACCAGGAGAGCTTTTGCGTGAAGAAGTAGTTCATGCCTGCAATACGATGTAGCTAAAGTCAACTGTTGATAGTGACAAATATAGAGACTGCCACAAACCTGCTCCACGAATGAGCTGCGGGAGGGCGCCAGTCAACCCAAAAGAGTCAGGCAACCATGCCGTGTCGCAGCGCTTGCCGAATCTGGTTTCGAAGTATCTCTGGCCAAAGAGGAATTGACGGACGAGTGCCTCTCCAGACGGCATGTTGGAGTCATTCTCGACCCACGAGCCGCCGACAGGTTGGAACCTGCCGTCGAGGACCTTCTCTTTGACGCGATCGAATAAAGGTGGGTACAGCTACGAAAAAGATAATGTCAATTAAGCGGCGATGCAGCTACAGTGATGACCAGTACCTCCTCGAGCCATTTGTATTGTTGGGCAGAGCTACAGGTGAACCTGTGTTCGGGATAACGTTCCATCAAGTCCACTTGCGTAGCCCATGAGCGAGCCACCTTTTGCTGAGTAACACGATAGGGCCAAAGCCATGCAGTGTCGATGTGGCAACTACATTAATTTTCAGCATGAAATACGAGTGTTTTGGTACGAATAACACATACTGTCCTGTTAAATGGGTCAATATCGAAACAAGTCCAGAAGATATAGCACATACCTATGCCCCATACGTTATCCTTCTCGGGACCTTCCTCGTAGATAGCGGCGCCCTTCGCTTCCCAACCTTCACCAAAAACTTGTTCTGCGAGTTTGCGCGCTTTAAGAACCGCACTCGTATCATTCTTGTTGAAGACGTTCATAATTTCGTTGGCGACGCTTAAGGCCTTGTTTTGAAGGCTGTAACATTTATATCAGAAACTGTAGATGGTCTCAACCACAAGACGTACGGAGTATTCCCCGGTAACGTGTCCACAATCTCTCGAAGCGCCTGGAAATCCCACAGGAGGCCCCACGCGTCCATGTTAGGGACAACGAGGTCGGCAGACGCCAGGGCAAAGTAGCGGTTCATGTCAGGCGGCTGGATGGTGTCGCCGTTCCAAGGCACGCCGAACATGCCGTTACAGCTCGACTCGATGATGAACTCGTGGACACCAGCCTCGCGGGCCTCAGTTGGGATGATATATTCAACTCGTCGGTCTCCGCCATATCCACCAGTGATTCCTGCTAGCTATGAGAAACCTCTCAAATAGCGAGTTATGAGCAACGTACCTTGCAATGGAACGCCATCAGTGCTGAATATCATGGCTTCACACCCTGGGTCAAACTCGACTAGGCCGCGTCAGTTGTCTGTATCGCTGCATAGAGTACATTGCCTACCCACATTGCACGCGCTCATACTGTTTCCAGTATTCGGGAATTGTTACGGTGACTTTCCACCAGTGGTTGGTCTGCGAATATCAATTATTTTTATTGAACATTTCCAGAGGTAATGCGTGAAATTACCCCTGTAGAAGATATTAGCACTTGAAGCTGCAGATGTGGCAAAAGACTTACAGGAAGGCCCAAACGAGTCGCCCTAGAGGACATTAGCCAGATCAACAATACAAGTCGTCTGATCGCACCTTTTTGGCCGTTCTGAACTTTTGTTGCATTGCCTCCTCAAACGTCGGCTTCGTGAGCCCTGGGGCACTCCATCTAGACGCGATTCAGAGCCTTTTCTACCACAACATCTCTTCACGTACACTTTGAGCTTCACATGTTCTGCATTGTCCAGACGATGCGTAAACAACACCGAGGCGAGGTTGACGTCAGAGTAATGTCCTCCGTTGAAGGTTCCAAGGCGGTCCTTGGTGAGGTTTTTGATCCATTTTGGTCCTGCGCTGCGATTTATCTCTGGGTACGATCCGTGGCCGTGGTTGCAGGCCATGTTGTAATGGGAAAGGTAAGAGGTCTGCTGAATGAACTCGTCACTCCTGAGCCTGGGAATGAATACATTTACATGACCTTGTTCGGGACCAATACCATCAAATGCTTGTTCGCTTAGATTACTCGATCACGTTCAAAGATCAGGATCACACTTGCGACTGACGAAAGGGCAGGAGATGCATTGAGGATGCAGCCCAAAAAGTTCACCAGGAGCTGAGTGAGGGAATTGGGACTTGTCAATTCTCTGTCTTCCGGCTTCAGTTTTCGCTTGAAATTTCAAGTTTGCACCCGCTGTAGGTTGGCTGCTGGTGCGCACGACTCAGCATAGTGCAACATGCGCGGAAAATGGTCGTCAACGGTGTTCAAATACGGGGAGTAGAAATACTTGCGGAACAAATTAAGCGGGCGGGATGATGGTTCCACCTGTAAGATTCGGATTTGATGCAAAGCCCTCCGATGATAGCACTTCAAGGTGTATTTACATGACTTAATTACATCTGACGGGCGAATCAGACCACTTTCGGTGGAGGGATTCATATAGTACAGAGGTGCATATAATCTTCATAAAACGTATCTGAAGTCGCGATTTTGCTTGTCTGTCAGGTCCAGATATTCCTGCGATTTTTGTCAGACCATGGCTCAAGTCCGATTATTTGGCATTCGTGTGTACACACCTTTGAAACCTTGACTCTCTGGGCCTGTCCATCTTTCCCAATTATATTGATGTAGGTATTTGCAAACGAGTCATCCATCGGCTCAGCGTCACGGCGCTTATTCTCGGAAGACAGATACGAGCGTATGACGAGGAGCAGAGCCATGCACACTACGTAGCATATACCAATGATGATCCAGGGGATATGGTTCCTGATATTCGATGAGTAAATTCAAAGATTTTGATGAGGGGTTCAGATCATGGCGCACCTTGGTTTGTACTTTGCTTGCCACATGAAGGGACTGGCGGCATTTCCTATGCAGTAGGCTGAGAGCATAATAGCGTTGGTTGTGACTCGTTTGGTGTGGCCGGCGGTCACAGTTGACAGCCACGAAAGGGAAAGAACGAAGCCAGTAGTGCCCACGCCCGTAATCCACACCGAGAAGAGCAGCCCGACCTTATTCTCCCATGGGAGGAAATTGACCAAGAAACAGCCCAATACGTTCGGTATGAAGTAGATAAAGCCGACATACGCAATGCTGTTCGGAATGCGTGCAGCAAGGGTAACCCCAGTCCAGATAGTTATAATCTCAACCGCGCCATCCACGCAGCCCAGGAGCGTCGTTTGCAAGGGCGTGAAGCCAAATGAGGATACGATGATTTGACGTTGATTGGTGAGCGAGTTGGGGATGTTGTCGAGGCAAGAGAACAAGGCGAACATCCACGTTTTCGGATCGGTGAGCGCCTCGATCATCCTTGAAAAAAAGGGTGAGACGGTGAATGAAAAATACTCAAATAACTGATTTGAACGTACTGGTCTTTCTTGAAGTGTTTGTTCTCCACACCAGTTTGGTTGCTCTGTCAATGATGTTACATATATTCCAGTTGACGAACCCGTAGAAATATATACCTTAATCCTGCGAACAGCAATTGAGCGCTCATCTGGAGTGAGGAACCAAGCTGTGGTTGGCGAATCCGGGAAAAGGAACCTTAGTTGATGGAATCCGATGCTTTAGTCAACCCAGGGGAGATCAGATTTTGCCACGCACCAGAACGCCAACGAAGTGCAAAGAGTGATGGCACCAGTAATAATCATAAGCCTGAATCACGACCAGCACACTTAGCAAAAATTATGGCAAACTATGTTGATATTCAAATACCATTGCCAGGGTTTAAAATGCGTCGTATGTATGTGCAAAGAACCGAAGCTAATGAAACCAGAAATAATCTGGGCTGTTCAACCGGTTAGTCAAGTTTCGAACCAAACGCGAAAAACCTTACGCACCAGTTCCATTCATAAGAACTTTAAAGTTATCACTTAGTTGAAGCGAATTAAGCACTTAGAGTGGGAAAGCACCTACACCAATAGCCGACGCGCCTCGTCTGTTCTGTCCGAGTGTAAAACATGGAAGTAACGATCATGAAGCCCGCAGTTATCGAGCCTTCGCACATTCCGAGGATAAGGCGGACAGCGAAGAGCCCGCCAAAGCTCGTGCATGCCGCGTGCGAGGCCAGAGCAACGGCCCAAACGAAAATATTTGTACTTGACCCCATGTAAATATAACGCTCCGAAGGTATTGAAGTTGAAGGAGTACCTCATCCACTTTCCAACCGGAAAGCGCTGCAACGCCAAATTCTGAGGGAATTCGAAGAGGAGGTAGCTGAGGTAGAATATAGTCCCAAGCCTACGCACAACTTCAGCGATTACTCCAGACAATTGAGTTGGATTCTAGTTTGCGTACCAGTTGTATCTAACCATCCAATCAACGAGAAGCTTGAGACACTGGTCAACTCGAGAATGTGACAACGTACTGATTAGTGGTCAGATGCGCAGATTCCCTATGGAGCGCAAGTTTAGGGCGAGGAGCAGGTAACGAAGATGGTCACGTACCTGATACCAAGAATAGCAGAGGATCCCAAGGTTGTCTTGTCCATGAATTGAACCCTAAAGGTGTTGTCAGTACTGGGTTCGGTGTCCTGGCACGACACACGATAGCCCTCACCAATAGAGAACTACAGTTGTTGAGTGAGTTTCAAAGCCGGCTAGCTCAAGAGAGCGACAAGACTCACTGCACATAAGAGGTAGTATATGTTTGTCGATCTTTTTTCTGGAAGAACCAATTGAACACTCAGACGCAGAAATACTGTCCCTAACTCACCGAACACGAAGCGCCTCTTGAGGATCGAGGTCCTCATCATGACCAGCGGCGAGCTCCGCCGCGGTATCGACCTCCTTCGATGTGACGGCGACGAACTCGTGCTTCTCGAGGCTATGCTTCTCGTCGCTGCCAGATAGCGAGCCAGTGCCCATCGTGGTTAGTCAAGTCGTTCAGAAAGCGAATAATGGGAGAACGCCACAACGACGTAGGCAGGATCCTGAGGAGCATTAGAACTGGGTTTTATATACTTATAAATATGCACTTTCTCCAACTGCTATCGGGTATAGCGCGATAAGCCACAGAGGTCACGATGGTCCCAATGCCCCATTTGAAGGCGGGGCTTGGCGCTTTCGCACTTGAAAGCCTAAAATAGAAATCTAAAAATAGAAATTCACTTGAGGATGAGAATTGCTCAAGGCAAAGCAGGGCATACAGTAAAAGACTTCGGGGAATACAAGTCAAACGCCTAATTATTGATTTCAAGTCAGAAAGATATACCCTATCATGTCAATCCGGATCTATCTGAAAACCAGCTGACCTCACGGACGCCTCGAGAAATTGCAATGCCTCTGAACCAGCCTGGTAGTTTGAGATCACAGAGAAAACCTATGGCAGTCTCGGACAGATGTCAAAGACGCCAGGATCTTCAACCACAAGACCGGCAATTGACCGGGCTCAAATCAGGCCCCTTAAATGTATTCGCAAATTGAAAAGATCGAGGGTGCAAAGCGGTCCATTGTGCGACGTCGACGTGATTTTCGCGGTAGCCAAGGAATGATCTTGAAGGACGCATTGCACGCTGACGGAGGTTGAGAGAGTTGGGACCAAGCACTTGCGAGATTGGAGTCGTCAAAGAGCAGCCATATCTCATCGTCTACATGTGCGTTCTGTGTGTCTTTGGGTTGACTCGCATATCACGAGTTCGACATGCACCGTGCAACGATAATCGTTACTCCACAAAATGGTCATTAGAGACAACACGCCGGAGGACCATTGCTGATTCATGAATTACACCTTTATACTCGTACTAAGAAAGACATGGTTTAGGATGATATGTTTCCCGACTTACAAGCAGAAATCGTACATTGCGTATCAGGCACGATGCCGCAAGTCCCAAATCTTGAGTGTTGAGTCAAGGGTGATAGGCTGTGCGCGAGCTTCTGCACGACTATTGTCCTCATTATCGCTTGAATCCGAATAGCTCTCAATAAAATGTCGCGAGCCCGCCGCGGTGAGTATTCTAGACTCGAATGGATGGAATGCTATGGATCCCACCACGTCTGGTTGGCTTAACGTCAGATTGGAAGGCCTCAAAAGCACGATTTACCCACCATTGTGCGCCGGAAAGTGCATTTTGGGCACATATTCTTTCGTTTCAAAGGCAATGGGGTCGATGAAATTTGCGGGGGCCGAATCCAGCTCGAATACGGATATGTTGCCTGCCTGTGCGATGTTAGTTGGCTCTGGTTGAAGAATGTAAGTCCTCTTACCTTGTCGCCCATGCTCAACAGTCGGCCTGCCACGTCCAGGTCGAATCGAATCTTTTGATTCGTAGGCGACCGCTGGTGGTTTACTGTCCGGAAGATTTCCAGTGGCGAATCCACGTTCGACCGCGTGTCCCAGCTGTAGACAAGACCGCTTGCGTGACCTCTATATCCGGCATATAATATGTGCGGCCTCATGGGATTGAACTTCAGCTAGGCGAATCTTAGCACAGATGTTCTGATTTCTTGTAACCCTGACTTACCTGCGTAACGCCTGCACGAGGGCCGCCGCCAACATACATGAGCGGCACTTGCTGAGAGTCGCTGAACAGAGCAATATTGTCTTCTGTTGGTGTGAAGGTCCCAGCAGCGAAAAACGATTCGTCGGCAGTGAACGACGCTGAGAATGCCAGGGCAGATACAATGCCTTTTAGGCCATCCTTGCTCTTTTTTGAAGGCGTCGTCGGCATCCGGGTGCCTTCCCCTGGACGCAACAAATCAAAGACTTCGATGGCATCTTCGAAGCCGCAGTACAACCTTTGGGCACTCAGGTCAAAGCTCAGGATGTGAGGAGCAATGTGACGTTCCCTATGGTCTACGATCTTATAGGAGGCCCGAAGCTGCAATGATGTCAGAAGGATCCTCGAAGTCAAGCAAGACGACGTACTCTGCCGTCACTCGCATCTAGGAGTTTTACAGGACATTCACGAACGGACGCCACAAAGCAATACGACGCGGGATTGCTTTTCATGGCGCTCGGATACCAAGCAAAGTCGAGGATCGGTGCCGCCTGACGGAACTCTTTCCCTTCTGTATGAAACACTCATCGACTAGATCCTTTCAAATAACAGAAGGTGGACTTTCCATGCTGCAAGGAACTAATCAGTCTCTTCAGAACACAGGTGGTTCGCGCATTTATTCGCAGACTTACGGGTCAAACAGATGGAACGCGCCGCTTTCTGACTGCGATAAAATGGCAGACCCGTCCGAGCACCTGCATCATGCATAAGGTTCAGGCTGGCCTCGTTGAATAAGCTACACACCATTTCGCAAGTCTCGGAAAGTCGTTTTCTTGGATCATTCCCATCGTAGCTTCCAGGCAAGGAGGGCTTAATAAGTTGTATGTGTCAGGCGCCCATCCTGACCAACTTTCGGGCTGTTCCATGATAGATATGTGCGATGATGATGGTGGTTGTGGTGAAAGTGTCGGAGTCGTTTGATCGACCATAGCCAGCCGATCAGTTTCTTGTTTTCCAACCACTATCATGTCCACTCCAGCCTTCATACCTTCACTATCCCCAGCCGATATTGAACAGGCCGTGCAAGTCAGTAAGCTCCTTGATTCCTACCAGTCCGTGAACTTTAGCGCTGACATGGGTGCGTAGTTGATCCAACACGCATACGCGCCACCGGCGGCAGGGACAACTCCAGAAGAGCTCAAACGCCTTCAGCATGATCTGTTCGAGATCCAAAAGCGCCCAGAAGCATGGGGCTTGGTTATTCCGCTATTGAATCACCAAGACCAGAACGTACAATTCTTTGGCGCTCATACCGCGCAGGTGAAGATTGCGAGAGATTGGTGAGCTTCATCGTTGAACGGTATATGATTTCGCCTTCATGAAGGACTGTGTAGGGAGTTGTTTCCAGCAGAACACTCTGAATCATTGCGCGATCTCCTGGTCCAACTCACCGCACATTCCATCGCTATTGGGCGCAGCAAATTCATCCTTCGCAAATTATTCGTCGCTGTACGCTCAGTCTCCAATTAATTCCAATCCTGCATGAGATCAATATTTCGTCCTTTCGTCGCCCATTCAGCTTACATCGTTGGCATTGAAACTTGCCCCGGGACACCCTTCACGCTGGCCTGAATGGATTCTTTCGACTGTCACGATCTTTTCGTCACAAGGAGCGCCAACAGAACATGTAATGGACTTCTTGTCCATTGTAGCCGAAGAAGTAGGCAATGCCGATCTGCTGGGCCCCAGTAAGTACGTCTAAGGATTGCCATTAATTATTGTGATTCTGGTCATGACAACTTCTTAGGGCACAAATGCAACAAACCATCTTAGACGCGACACCGATGGTTGTTCAGGCCATCTCCACAACGATAGTTCAACCTTTTGGGACCGTTCCCACTGGGCAATACCTCTCAGCGACTCGCTGTCTGCAAGCTTGGATGGGATTCTTGAAAGCAGAGTACGTTGTTCTGCCACCTCTCATGTTACGACTAATCCAGAGTTTCATAGTCATATCACAGCTCTCATTCCACCTTTAATCTCACTGCTGGACCCATCTATACCTGATGATACGATATTCGTTACAGCATCCGACACACTTCAGGAAATGACCGCCAAGTCGCCGCTTTCTGATGGGTCGGGGAGCAAAACATTCACTGAGCCTCTCCTCGTCTGGCTGGATACCGTCGGGAATCGCATCATAGAGACCGTTCTTCCCAACGATGCATTTTCTCCCATTATTCATTCACTCTGCAAGTTGATGGTCGCGCTGGGCGATCATTCAACAGCTTACATCGCATCCAACATATCGTCTACCATGCCCGTCTCCACTGGATTGAGCACCCCGCCGACAACCAAAGGACATCTAGTTCAAAGCTTCCTGCGTCTTCTCTTGGTGTTTACTGGCCTTCCTGGCTACTATGGTGTCGATGAAGAAGAAAGCGAGATGACACTCGGATTTTGGTACCTCTTCCAAGAAGCGCTCTGGAGTACCGATTTCTACCTCGACGACGGAGAAGAGGACCGATCATCTGCACCGCCAGAGAGCGCCGCCGGCGGAGACTCAGGTCAAGTTCTCGTGGCAAAGGCTGTTTTCATTGAACTTGTGAAGGTCTTGCGCAGGAAAGTGGAGTTCCCTCCCTTAGGCAGCGGGTGGTCACGCGGTAGGTTATCAAAGTGTTCTATCTTCACCTTACAGTCGTTAATGTTTCCTCAAAGATCAAGTTGAGAAATTTCAAGTGTTAGTCTTGTGAAATGCATAGTTAACGCGAGAGCTCATGATACCTTATAGATACCGACGTGATGTTGGCGATACCTTGATTAATGCGTAAGTCCATGTTGTTCCTGCATCTTCTTTTCTCAACGCTCTTTCGCAGATACTACGTCCTTCGGGACCACATGCTTGGATACTATGTAAATGACATCAGCGAACGGCTTGCATCGAGGCAGGAATCTGACGGCTGGCAGGTCTGGTTTGGTTTCCCCAAGTTCCACCATTGCGAGAGCCTTATATTACTTGCAGGACATTGAAGCTACTTTACATTGCGTTATGTCCATCCAAGAGGCGATAGACATGGATAATGTCCCACATCTTGACCGCTTGTTCAGCCCAGATATACTCGCCCGGCTACCTTCAAATGGGAGGGCTAGAGTCCGTAAAACAGCATTGGGTGTAATTGGTAAGTCATTGCGACCTCCTTATCCATGAGTATGTCTCATCGTGCCTCAGGTGCATATTCGTCTTGGTTTGCTACACAATTACATTCTTTGTCGACAAATCCCTCACAGCCGAACCTCCTTTTAACGGTGCTTTCCTATGTTGTATCCGCTCTTCCCGATCCTTCCTTGTGTCTATCCGCCGCCACCGCCCTCCGTAATCTATGCGAGGCTAATAGAAACGACTTAGCTGTTCATATACAAGCATTTGGAGAGCTACACGCAGGTTTGAACAGCATTCCTGTAAATGAATTCAGTGTCTCTCTGTTATCACCCATCGGCTGACGCCACTTTCCAGGATTCGGAAAAGAGCAAGGTTCTACAGTCGATCGCAAGTGTTATCCAAGCCATGCCTCCACATGAAGGAATACCCGCTATTGAAGTTTGTCTTTTCTTCAGAAACTTATCTCGTTCTCTATCACTTACATGCGCACAATCAACAGGCGATAATCAGCCCGATCATCCAGAAATTGTCGGCTTCCTTGCAGGCTTCCGCGACAGTGCGTTACCCATGGAATGTCAGTCAGTTGGAACTAATATCGCCCTCTAGCAGCAAGAAGAAGCCCGACTGAGCGCAATTCTGAACCTCGAAATTCTCGCCGGTGTAGCAAAAGGCCTTACGAGGTCGATGGAAGGAGGCATTTTCATTGATGATGAAACGGATCCAGATGGTAATTCTGATGTAGCCGCCATCAAGCGGACTCGCGAAGAACCACAAGCTATTGCTCTGCGAGAGAGCATCTTTACCGCAATCAGGGGCGTAGTCGAGATTTGGTCGTTGGATGTTGAGGTGTCCCATGTAAGATCACCTCAGTCTTCCGCGTCGGAAATCCTGACTTATTGTTTGTTGTTAGTCCATTGGCGATCTATTCAAATCCATTACATGCCTGCCTTCTGATCTCACCTTAATCTCCCTGCCTGCGGGCCCGCTTCTAGAGCTCGTGTGTCTTGCTGCCCAACGACAGTTGACCGCTTCGTGGTTATCGTTAGCAGCCATTCTAGTAGCTCAACTTAACCCACCTGTGTTTTCGTTGAACCTTGCTGCCGGCCCTCCGCCGGAGGCGAAAGCCATCGTTCAAGTTATTCTCCCTCTTTTGATTGAATGTGGTCTGAGGATGCTGAGCATGGATGGTGCTGCCGAAAATGTAATACACTTTCCCCCTTACTACATCTGCAACTAACGAGTATTACATTTCAGAACCCTGACATCGTTCAAGAATTCTTTGCCTTCTTGGAACGCGTACGTGCAATCGGCAATACCTTTGCAAGTTTTTACTGACGCTCAGCGGCTATGCAGGCTTCACAAGACTTTACGTCCGCATTCTATGCACTTCCAAACGGGCTGCTTGACTCTCTCATGCAATGCGCCATTCGTGCCCTCTGCCTTCAAGAACGATATTCTCTCGTTGCTGCCTGCAACTTCATAGTGCGTATGATGTCGTCAAGGAAGATGCTTGGTAATTGACTGATGACCACAAAGTCAACACTGATACATCGCTCGTCGGTGGCGGATGACCTCGGTAGTCAACGAGACAACCTTCTGATTGCACATGGCCGACCTCTGATGAGGGCGGCGCTGGAAGGCTTTGCTGGCGTTGCTCCAAGAAGTGTTGTGCCAAACCTGATAGAGATTCTGGGCACATTATTGACTCGTGCGAGCGACGTGAATCTCGCCGGAGGGGCATCACAATGGATGAAAGAGATTCTTCTGGCCGTAAGGTTTCCTTTACTAGCAATATGCGCCGACACCAATGTTTGATTTCTTTAGGATGACTTTGTCCAGAGCAAGGCAAGCGCTGAGGCCAAGATGAAGTTTGTAAAGGCGGTAGCAGGGTGATTGCGAGCTTTTTGTCGTTGTTGCGATCGCCCTAGTCTCACATCTTTCTCTCTAGATCGCGGTCGCTGAAGCGGACTCGAGAAGCCGCTCAACAATTCACATTGGTGGCTAGGGGCTTAGAGGGATCTAACTTCGGATATTCAACTTTGACGATGTAGAAATTATGTTTCGCTAATTTCACACCCTTAGACCCTTTTGAAGAATGCGCTGGTACATCATGATTTGTTTCAATTTACGTTGGGAAGTGGGTGCTCTTCTGCGACATGGCCGTATGTCCTTCTTCGCATGCTGTTTGAAAAAGGTTTTTGTATCTCTCAGAGATTCAACCATATAAGGTACCTATATGGACCATTCTGTGTAGACATGCTGATTTTTTTCGTGGCTTTTTAGAGTCTCAGGATACTTTCACTCTTGTTTTGATGACATGCATAGCCGTCACAAAGCCTCGTGGCCCATTTCCCATGGCGCCCACGGGTACCACATTGGAACTTGTAACTCGTCTCTTGGGAGTTATAATATTAGCGCGACGATCTACTATGAATTCCTCGTCACGCAATCGCTCTGCGTCTGTGAGTTCTGAGGGCGGGGTCATCCAAGGATCATCACTCGTCGACCCCTTATATTTACATCCGACACGTACCAATCGCCTCAACACTGACATGTAAGTAAACAACGAGGTGTTCATATGCTGTCCGTAGCCGCAGTAATGGTCCTTCTGCCATGCCTGCTTGACGAGCTCTGGATCAGTCTCATAAGCCAGGCTTGGTCGTCAACACTAATCACGCCCAATCAACGCCCAATACCCCCTCTTGCCATCTTGTCTGCAATGGCAACGTTCGAGACGATTCAACAGTGTCTATTACCAACAAGCAATTCATCCACACCACAAAAACTTAGACTGTATCGAATATCGGCCCTACAAATAGGCAACATTATGAAGCAATTCAGCCATAACGCGGCCAAAAGGAGCCACCCCTTCAGCCCCGTCGGAGTCTCATACACCATATCGTCGACTGGTTACGTCGACACTCTAGCTTTGGCTAACATTAATTCCGTGTTTTGCGTTGACTTTCATCACCATCCCAGCCAACTGACCAAGGACTTCAAAGAACTCCTTGCCGCCGGGGGTGCCTCCAGCACAGCAGATGGGAAAGAGTGGTGTTTGGTTGGATTCTCATTTGCCCGCACAGCAGTTCAAATTCACCAGGCTACAGGCTTGCGCATACGAGGTGTTGACCTTTCTACGCTGTTCAGCAGAGATACATCGAAACCGGACCACCCAGCTGCAATCGTTCAAAAGCGCATTTCTAAATCAGTCGACTCTTGGAGCATTACTTCATTGTGGACGGGACCTCACAGCCAGACTGATGCAGCCTATCAGATATCGTTGCAGGCCTGGCTGGCAGCTAGGTATGCAGTCTAATGCTTTCACACATTGCATACTTATAGACTGTCTTCAGTGTCGCGGACAAATCTTACGCGTCGATATGTACAGCAACAAAAGTCGATAGTACATTTTTGAGCACCAACGTGAGTCTGAATATTTCAAATCGAGGACTTGAGTACTCCTTGCTCATGTGCTTTGGATACTAAAAAGGAATTTGTGTGCCTGTCTCAAATGATCGCTCAGTCCGACCTTTCAGAAAGTCACGCGCCTAGGGAAATCCTGAACGAATTTACGAGTGCCACTTTGGACAAAGATGGAAAATATTCAGTGAATAATGCACGATACAAAACTCGAATCAGGCGCAGTGAATTGGTAAGTTTGTAATAATCCCGCAAGGATCGAGCACAAACTTCTTCGAACCAGTCGCAAGTAGTCATAACGCACGCCGACGGCAGGCGACATATTGGATTGGCGAGTCGAACTGTTGGCCGCCGGACGCATGTTTCCGTTCATGGAAGCGGGAAGTCCGGTGAACGAATCAGCGGCATCACGGTTATCGGCAAGCAGGAGCCGACTAACTCTGAGCGCTCTCGCGATGAAATGATACACCTTCTGTTAACGGGGAAGAAAAATATCAGGGCATCTGCGTTCATCCAGACTCTGTGGCTTTCGAAGAATCAACTAATTCACCCTGTCACCCCCGTCGTTATTGCGGAAGACATAGCGAATAGCTTCACAGCCGACATGAATCTGAACACTGCGCAACGAAGAGCCGTCAAGGAGATAGTAGGTCATCGACCAATCGTGGTGATTCATGGTGACTTATCAAGCCTTGTTAACGTCATTATTATTGAATTAACCCCTGCGGTAGGACCTCCTGGAACGGGCAAGACGACAACGATTGCTGCCGCTTCAAAGATATGGACTTTATATTCCTGTGCTGTATGGATTGTTGCACACTCCAATGTTGCAGTAAAGAACATCGCCGAGACGCTATTCAAGAAGGAGGTCGATTTTAGACTAGTAGTATCCAAAGAATTTTACGAAGAATGGTGCGCCGCTTTCAGATTACAGTGGCAGTTCGATATTGGTTCTAACTTGATTCATGTATCCATCTACACTTAGGCATGAACATCTGTATACGGAGGTAGTGCACAAGCTGATTCGATCAGACGAGCTCCCAAGCAATGCAAAGGAAATGCGCAAGGTTATAGGAAGTTCCCGGATAATGTTGTGCACACTCAGCATGCTCTCAAATCCAGCACTTCGGCAAAACGGGACCTTTGAGGTCATACCCATGGAGCGTTTGATAATTGATGAAGCTTCACAGATCAACGTTTTCGAATTCATGGTAGGCTTCAACGAATTTCAGCGGCTTTCTCCTCACCACTCATTCATACTCAGCACATATTTGAACGATTCCAAAAGACCTTAGAGAAGGTCACGTTTGTTGGAGACCCAAAACAACGTCAGTGGATACGCGACTAAATTCTATATATCGCTAACTACTCTCATTTGCATTCATTCACAGTGCCTCCTTTCGGGCGAGACAAAATCAAAGCGATGAAGACTATATTCGATTTGGACGCTGCAGTAGGAAGGGACTGTTGCTTCTTCCTCGACACGCAATGTAAGCGCTTCTGCGGTTATCCAGGATTATAATTCTCACAACCGTCGATAGATCGTATGCCAATCCGAGTGGGCGACTTTATATCTAAAGCTATATACGGCGGGCGCCTAAAATCCCAACATCCTATCGTCGACTCGAGTTGCGTCGCCTTCATCGATGTACCTTCCCCGCGAGGCCAGGAAGAAAAGCATGGCGTCAGCTGGAAGGTACCATTCTGGTGCTTCGATTGCGTCGGTTTTCTAACATCATTTCAAGAACCAAGGAGAGCTTGAGACAATCGTAAATCTTGTGAAGCATTTTTATAAGACACAGAACTTCTGCGTTATTACCCCATATGACGCACAGAGAGCCGCTATACAGAACAGTCTCGCGCTAGCACGACTTCCTTCGGATTCAGTTTATAACGTTGACAGCTTCGAAGGTGTGCAATCCCTTGAAGCACTCCTGGGTTAGCACTCAGGGAAATACTCATTCAGGAAATGAGGCCGATTATGTCTTGGTGTCCGTGGTTAGATCCTGGATGCAGCCGGGCTTCCTTACATCGGAGAACCGGATGAACGTTCTGCTGACTAGATGTCGGAAAGGCATGGTCATCGTCTCAAGTCGTCGATTCATGGCCGAACTAGGAGGAACAAAGACCGTTCTGGGTGATATGTATAGGCACTGGGTGGGTGCATTCAACGCCACTTGGGTTGATTGCCGTCATGTATCGTCTGGGGTGGCCGATTTGCCGGGTGCTCCAGGCCCACACCGGACTTTACCAAGACAGGTGGCCTTCCGCAACACGGGCCCTATCACCAATGGTCATGCCGCCCGACCAGCGCCAGACATGGCATCGTTGATCGAATTCCCTGCGCTTACGGTCACAAAAACTCCAATCTTACCAGGAACTTGGGCGAACTTGCAGGTCAAGCAGTTGCGGTCGGTCGACGCGGTATCCAAATATTCCCTCGTACCCAAGAGACCCGCGACGTCTACAAAGATGGGTAGCAGGGGTGAGAAGTCCACTCAAAGAAAGAGTGCTTCTTCCACGCGTGTCAATGGAATGGTCGACGACATGACGCATTCCAGTAAACGGGAAGCAACTACACTTGGATCCTTGTTGGCAGTTCCCGCACAGAGGACACTCTCGACAACCACCATATATCGGCGTAAGCACTGAGTCTTTGATTCTCCCTTCCCTCCATAATTCCCTGGCTTCTTTTGCGACGAAAACAATCGCCTGTTCCGGCTAGTCGGCCCGGGAGGTGAGCCACTCAAACCCACCACGTGCTCGTGTCCGAATTACTACCTGTTCATCATATCCTTCCAACAACAAAAAAATCTTCCTACAGTATCTTACATCTATCTGATCCACACGATTGTAAATTCCCAGCTATCAAACATATAGTATTTATCCCACTATTTCGTGTGTTGACTTGTTGTTGACCTATAGACATGGACTGACGAGGCAGTATATCTACCTCATTTGCTTACTTGGTGTGTAGCTTATTCAGCCTTGAATCCATTCCAATTTTGATGCAATGATGCGAAAGATCCGAGAGACAACAAGAGAATGAGAGGATCAAATAAAAAATGACATTCAACAATAAAACTACAGATGTTGTATAGGTACAGCAAGCAAACTCTAATCGAGACGAGCCATAAATACAATGCTGGTGGAATAAAGACTTAATATGTTTTACAGTAATCTTGATGGGGTATTGTCGTAAGTGTTTACTTCGCAGCTGCGATGATGACATCGGCAGCCTTCTCGGAGATCATGTAGATGGCGGTGATGATGTAGAAGCTGGGGATCTTGGGGAAGGCGCTGGCATCGACGACACGGAGGCCATTGATACCCTTGACGCGGAAGTCAGTGTCGAGGACCTGGCCGATGGGAACGGTGCAGCTGGCGTGGTGTCCCCAAGCCTGGTCCCTGATCCACTGCTTGGTGGCGGCCTCGCCGACGACGTTGGGGCCGGGGCGCTCCTCGATGAAGGTGCCGGCCAAGTTCGGCATCTTGGAGAACATGTCGCGCGCGAGCTGGACACCCTCGTATGCGGCCTGGACGTCGAGGTCGCCGCCGACCTGGAAGCTGTTGAACTTGATCTTGGGCATGTCGCGGGGGTTGTTCGAGGTGAGGGTGACCGTGCCGGCGTTGTTGCGCGAGTGCGCCTTGAGAACGAGCCAGGTCCAGTGGATGCCACCGCCGGCGACGTCGTTGCTGAAGCCGGGGAAGTACCCGAAGAACTCAGCGGGGACACCACCAATGATGACATCAGCCTCGGTCGATGCAGCGACGGAGGTCTTCTGGACGGCCATGACCTGGAAGAGATCGGACTTGTAGACGCCGCGGTCGGTGGCGTTGTTGAGCCACTGGGCGAGGCACGGGTCGTCAGCGGTCGCGCCGAACGTGCAGCCGGCGTAGAACTGGAAGAAGTTAGAGGGGTCCGAGGCAAAGCCAGTAACACCAAGCTCGTAGCGATCCTGCATGTTGGTGCCGATAGCGGGTTGGTCAAGCACGACGGGGATACCGAACTGCTGGAGCTCAGCCTTGGGGCCGATACCAGAGAGCTTGAGCAGCTGGGGAGTGTTGAAGGCACCGCCGGAGACGATGACCTCGCGTCTGGCAAAGAATGATCCAGAGCCGGTGACCTTGCCGAGGGCAGCATTGGGGTCGGCACTGTACAGGTGTGCACCAGAGAGATAGTTAACACCGACAGCACGAGGAGTGGAGGTCGAACGGTCGAAGAGGATCTTGGTGACGAAGGTGGTGAGCTTGATGTCGAGCTTGAACTTTTTAGCGCCGGTGGATGTCACCGCGTTGGCAGTGTTCAGCATCATCACCCTGTGTGTCGAGCGCGAGGCGGTGGTGTTCACGACGGACATCGGAAGCTGGTAGAGGCCAGTGGCAAGATCACGACCAGGGGCGGCGCTGTTGAGCTCGATGCTGAGCAGGCTTGCAACCGAGCTCATGGTGAGCGAGGGAGGAAGGGTCTTGCCGAAGGCGACGGCCGCAGCTTGGATGAACTGGACGACCTTCATGTCCTGAGCCGCATCGCTGAGGCCAGTGAGGGTGGTGTCGAGCCATCCTCCGAAGCCGTATCCGGCTGTTCCTGCAGGCTCGTAGTGGTTGTTTTCGATCTTCCCGGACCAGTACTTGCGCATGTTGGTGGGCGACCAGCTGCTGTCACCGGTGATGTCGGCAATGGTTTGCCAGTCGCTCTGGTGAGGGTAGATGGTGATAAGTGCGTTGTGCTCAGCGCATCCTCCGAGAGTGCCAGTACGAGGGTAGTAGATTCCGAGAGGCTTCGCTCCAGATGGTGGGTTAGGACCGACATGGAGAGTGCCATTGCTGAGCTGCCAAGTGAACTTTTCATCCTTCTGGGCTTGCACTGGGTCCTCGTAGTGGTCCACAAAGAATTGCCAGTGAATGGGGGTGTACTCGGCTGCGGCGGAGAAGAAAGCAGGGATCTCAACGACAGGGTCTGTGCCGTGGTCTTCGCCAGCGTCGATGAGTGCCACGGAGAAACCGGCCTGTGCAAGGCGTGCAGCAAGAGGGCCTCCTCCTGGGCCAGATCCAACGATGACATAGTCATAGGTGTTGTTGGCATTCACTGCCTGTGTGGCATCGGAAGGGGCCTTGATAGTGGTCGCAGCCGTGTCCCTGTTGTTGTTGATCCGGACGGCATTGGCGAGGAAGAAGGGCCTAACAAAAATAGAGCGGTCAGAGCCTAATCGCAGATCAAGAATATCTTCACTCACAATGAGGCCACAACTAGTGACTTGAATGCGAAGTTGACCATTTTCGAGCAGATGACCAAACTGGAAGTGCGAATATTAGCCAAGTACTGAGGATGCCTTTGAATCGGGCTCACCTGTCGCTGAATGAGAGAGGAGGAGATTGTCTGAGGAATTAGTGGAACATACAGGTAGGTTTTATACTAGAGTTTCTGGTACAGAGTACGACTGGCCATCTACTGCTCCTCGGATTATTTTCACGCCCTTTGCGGAGGGGAGACGGTGCGAATAGGCTGTCCAAGGTTGGGTGGTGACTTCCCCATTTGATGCAACTATGATTCGTGGACAGATTCCCGATGGCTCATGGAGGGTCAGATCTACGTTTCATGCCAGGTCTGCATTACTATGTCAGCTTACACCGTTAGCGTAACTAACCAACGCAAGATTTTAAACCTGGGGTACACTAAAAATATCCTAAATACGCCAAGCATTCTATCTTTAGTTCGACAATGGTGTACGGTGTATGCATATGGCTCGCGCAACCGCTTGCCTTTTGATGGCCACCCATTGATTTGGAGCCTAAAGCGTGTGGGGGTCAGGTATTCCCCATGCGTTCTAAAAGGTACAAGCCATGAATGGAGTACGGCCCTGCGAAGTTTCGTACCTGTGTTACATCTGTGCGTTGCGAAGACGGGGACGCTGCGCGTTTATGCATCCGATCACACTGCGAGCGGAACAGGAGATCACACCCGGCGCGATCCAGTGGTTGAGCATTAGAGTGTAGACCAAAGCTGCTTGGAGTCTGGACTGTTCTACATTCAACTCGCCACACATAGGCATTCGCAGGCGCGTACAAAACCCTCCGCGTAGAAGTAAAGTTCGTGTCACCAGGCCTCTGGTAAACTGGCCTTGTTCGGACGACCGCCCTGTCAAGGTCGAGCCCCAATTACATCGACAGACTGTGATAAAAGGATCCATTAATTAGCATCAATCTCTCGATCATGGCAAGGTGCTCCCCCGGCCCCCAGTATCGACAAACAATTGCAAAGTTGCAATATTAATTGTGGACACTATTCTCGACGCATGAGCCTGAGAATGGCCGTGATTTCGAGTCGAGCTTGGATAAAGCGGATTGAAGGCATACCTCCGGGCGGTTTAGACTCGACAAGCCGGACATCTGGCTATGAGGCAGTTGTGACGATGCTATATCACTGGAGGACTGCCATCCATCGTCGCATCATTTTTGATTAGCGGTGATCCACTATTATTATTAATAGAATGTGCTAAAATTAGACATCGGATTTCAACGATGCTGACAACGTTAATCCTCAAGATGCGAGCTAAGCGCTAAGCGTTGAACTTTAAACCTCCTATCTGCGATGGATCAGCAAACTAGCATTCCGCAGAAATTGCAACAACATGAACATGCTCGAGAAACAGGTTTTATTTGCTGGCTTATTTGCTGCGATGGTATTCCATCAATCTGTTAGAATGACTGCCAGCTTGAGCACATGGGTAGAGCATTTCTTCTCATTTTATGAGTGACGTTTCAACCACCCAGCGCTCTTGTACGATAGCGGGGAAACCATTTCCTCAACTTGGAGACCAGGAAATTCGAACTTTGGCCTCGGATGAAAGCATACACTCGGAGGGGTAGAACGAAGAATGCATTTCTCTAAATAAAGGGCTTGTTTTGAATACAAAGTAATGGACGTAGGGGTATGATATAGCAGAATTAAATTATATAGATACAAAGGCAATTCGTCGCATATTCGTGCGGTGGTACCAATTAGTGGCCACGTCGTCTGTGATGATGCACAAGCAGCCATTGAGCAACGGGGTGTGTGGTAGACACGATCCAGCCACTTACGCGTCAGCCAAGATCGAATCCGCGGCCTTCTCTGAGATCATATAGACCGCCGAGATGATGTAGAAGCTGGGGATCTTGGGGAAGACGCTGGCGTCGACAACGCGGAGGCTCTGGACACCCTTGACGCGGAACTTGGAGTCGAGGACGGACTTCTTGTCGCCGGCGGGGCCAATGGGCACGGAGCAGCTGGCGTGGTGGCCCCAGGCCTCGTCCTTGATCCACTGCTTGATCTGCGCCTCAGTCTGAATCGAAGGACCTGGGCGGGTCTCAGTGAAGACGGCACCGGGCTGGAGAGGAGTGACGTTTTGGGTCCACGAGCGTGCGTTCTTGACTCCCTCGTAGACGGCCTGGAGGTCAGCCTGGCCACCAACAGTCCAGTACTTGAAGTCGACCTTGGGCATGTCGAGGGGGTTAGCAGACCTGAGGGTGACCGTGCCGGCGTTGTTGCGAGAGTGGGCCTTGAGAACGAGCCAAGTCCAGGTGACACCTCCGCCCTCGACATGGTTCGAGTATCCGGGCCAGTAGCCCCAGAACTCGGCGGGAACACCACCGGTGATAACATCAGCCTCGGTGGATGCAGCCTGTGAGGTCTTCTGGACGGCCATGAACTGGAAGAGGTTGGTTTGGTAGGTACCGCGGTCGGTGGCATTGGTGTAGAATTGGAGCAGGCACGGGTCGTCGGCCGTCCTGGCGAAGGTGCAGCCAGCGTAGAACTGGAAGAACTTGTCGGCGGGTGCACTTTGGGTGATACCGACTTCGTAACGATCCTGCATGTTCGTGCCGACTGCGGGAGCATCAAGGACAACGGGGATGTTGAACTTCTGGAGCTCAGACTTGGGACCAATACCGGAAAGCTTGAGCAACTGAGGAGTGTTGAAGGTTCCACCAGAGACGATGACCTCCTTGCGGGCGTAGAAGCTGCCAGAGCCGGTCTGAACGGCGGTCGCGGCGTCGGGAGAGGCTTTGTAGAGCGAGCGACCAGTGATGTAGTTGATGCCGATTGCCTTTGGTCCAGCATTGGTGCTGGCGAAGTTGATCTTGGTTGCGAAGGTGTTGAGCTTGATATCGAGCTTGTACTTCTTCGCGCCAGAGGAGGTGACAGCATTAGCGGTGGCCAGGAGGAAGGCACGGTGGGTAGAACGGATGTGGGTGGCGTTGTTGATGGACATCGGGAGCTGGTAGAGACCAGTGGCGAGATCGCGGGTAGACCCTTGGTTGTTCAGTGTCTTCCTGAAGATGGTGGCAAGGTTGGAGGCCGACAAGCTAGGCGCAAGGGTCTGGCCGAAGAACTGAGCAGTAGACTGCATAAACGAGAAGACCTTGTAGTCCTGAACGGCGAGGTTGAAGCCGGTGAGCGTGTTGTCAAGCCAGCCGCTGAAGCCATAGGTGGGCGTGCCAGTGGACATGTAGCCGTTTCTCTCAAGCTTGGCCCAGTACTGGCGCATGGTGGTAGGGTGCCATGTGGAGTCACCGGTGAGGGAGGCAATTCCGGACCAGTCGCTGTCGTGAGGAGTGATGAGAATGACGGCGTTGTGCGTAGCGCATCCACCGAGAGTGCCTGATCTGGGGTAGGAGATACCGAGAGGCGTGCTGCCGTTGGGTGCACCAGAGCCAACCCAGTACTCGCCAGCGGGTGTTTGCCAGGTGAACTTGGAGTCCCTCTGGGCAGTTGCGAGATCGTCGTAGTGGGAGGCGAAGAATTGCCAATGGATAGGAGGGTATTCGGAGGCGGAGGTCTGGAAGGCAGGGATTTGGACAACGGGATCATCACCCCTGTCGTCACCGGCTTCAATCAGAGCGACCTTGTATCCTGCAATGGCAAGGCGAGCAGCCAGCGGTCCTCCACCAGGACCGGAACCCACGACGACATAGTCATAGGTATTGGCATCAGTCTTTGCTTCTGTCTGTGCGCGGACGATAATAGGCCTGGAATATTTGTTAGTCTCTAAAGATAGAATGGGTGAAAATAGAACGTACAGGGTCGCCAACAGGAACGAGGCGAAGGCAATTTTGACCATCTTTGAACTACCGTACTATGCTAAAAATAAGTAATAAGTAACTTCGCCAACGAAGCGTGATCGTAGAAGGGATGTACTCACTCTAGGACTGGAGACCGATAGGATTATGGATTATTGCTGCAGAAACCATGCCATTATATACCTGCCTTTGGGTACGAGGTAATGTTCAGGGGCGGGGACGTCTTAGGGAGATCGAGGCCAAGAGAACGCGACTCGCTGTTTGACCACCATCGAACGGCGCGATTGAATAGCAGCACAGAGCGGCCGCTTGAAAAAAAAAGACTTGGCCAGAATTTCGGTTAAGATTTGGAATGACATCTCCTGCATCAGACATGCAAGTTTGACGTTTGTCGTTTCTTCGTCAGGAAGGATATGGGGATCCCAGCTTCTTGCCATGCATTCGTCAAAACACGAAACTCTGATGTTTCCGAAGTCTTTACATTGGATGAGGTCGCTCATTTTTGCAAATAATAGCTGGCCTCAGAACATACATCGTCCCCAGATCTGAGAACACTTCTTCGTCGGTACCCAACCGTAAAGACTTTGATCATGCTGATCTGACAAACGGAGCACTCAGTGTAGCCGCAGTGAACCATTGAAACAAGCGGAATCGGGAACGTACAGCTTCATTAGTAAGAGACCACGATGCTAAGGTCCGTTGCTATACATATGCATATGCACCGTCAACAACCGGTTGAACATATCGGCGATCTGAGTCCGGAAGAAGACTCTGAAGAGACGTTAAAAAAGCCTCGAAGAGACCTGTCATGACTGAACATGACTGGACAAACGCTGCCGTAATCTGTTCTCACGCCTATTCGCTAACATGATGATCTTGAATTATTCCCCTCAATCAATTTAAAATATAATATAAGATAGAGAGCGCTGTTCTGGATAGTATACACAAACTAAATCTTTTCTTGAAAGACTTTTGGAGAAATGTACAGCGCTAGGCGCTCACAGATGATCCGTACACGTCAGTGATTTAGGCGCTGATGCTCCAAGCACCCTCCATAGCTGACAAAGTTTTGACCACCTCACATGGAAGGCGGCTCAATTGAATTGAACTCTTTCTGGATACGGCTTAGCGTAGAGCTGTGCTATGTATATACAAGGCACGGCATCAATACTCCTCGGAAATCCGTAAGATCAAGAGTTCTCATTAGACCCAGGTAGATCTCATGAGATCAGTCTATGACACAGACTCTCTCTCTCTCAAAACTTCGCATCTAGCTCCAAATCACGTAGGTATCAGCGTACTCTAGACTATGAGCGCTTATGGGCGACTGCGACTATGGAAATCTAGAATTACAACCAATCGTTGCCGAGATGCAAAGTGTCGGACGCAAGAACTCGAGAGATCTATGAAACGAGTAAAAAATGACTCTATATCATAAAATTCTGGGGCGGTTCCTGTACCCTTACCTCTTATGAGTGAAGGCCGTAGCTGGTGGCACGATCGCGGAGGATGAAGGCATTCGGCATTTGCCTTATCTGTCATTGAATATTTCAGAATATTAACGTGATACGTAACGGTGCAATAGAAAGTTGGGAGCGCGCCGTACTCTACGGGACCATGATACAAAGTTGTATGTACGAATAGGGGCTATGTGTGAGAGACGGGATGCCCAACCCTGCTCGCAAGTCGATTCATCGGTGCATCATGCTATCCGGTTTGCTGAATGATGCTTGATGCGTACAAGTTCTACTTGGGGTCGCCGACATACAACACAGCTACAAGACAGCCTTGTGAAGCAATATTCCGTACACTCCTACACATATCATGCAAAGTGAGGGGACGCCGCTGACCACTCACTCTTATTGACCATCAGCGCACCCGGTGTACATCACTTCGCTTAGCGTTCGGCTCATATCATTGATCAGAGCAGATGCGTAACGTGGATCAACAATTGCATCCCGACATTCGAGAGGCGGATCACAGGCGCTCTCAGATCTCTCAAGTTGTGCTCCGCTCCACAATGTAATAATCCAGTCGCAAACTGGACTCATTGAGACCGAATTGGGCTTCGATATCGCCTTAGATATTAGGGTTGCGTCCATCTACTGAATGAAACGTTTTTTTTGAACTGTTGTACTTAGAATGGTATGTCGAAGCTACATCCTACATCCAATGGCGATTTCTGTATTTTATTGACTGAAATACGCAGAAATACACACTGGAAAAGGTGAGGGTAAAGTGAGGCCCTGTACTCCCTGTGCTATGTTGGCCAGTCGCCGCCTCAAAAAATGCGACGTAATCTGTCGAAAAGAACGGGGTAAATCCAAGAAACCGACGCGGTGTCAGTTAGGAGTCTCCATGCACGTCTACGTTCGTTGACATGCACATGGTGCTCATATCATTGCACATCGAGGCTCTAGAGGCGAACACAAACGCGAATATCGATTCGAATACGACTCTGTTCCTTAGGGAAACAATTGAGGTGCAGCATGTGTACATTTCTTCTTGGGGAATGAGACAACATACGCGTCAATAATGATGTCGGTAATCCTCAACAAGTCAATTACTCCGAACGCGAATGTGCGCTGAATGTATGCAAAGAACGTTCTTTCGCGTCCGAAGGCTCCGAGGATAAACACGACGTGCAAAGACGCCTCTTCCGAGGAGGAATACGGATGCCTGGCGCGCGCGTAGATGGGCGCGCACCACAGCCGAATGCAAAGAGGCGGGAGCCCCGAGTAAAATACGAAGTCTCTCTGTAATGAATGTTCGATTGATATCATGTGCACCGCGCGGCAGCCTCTTGCGATTGTACTAGTCGGTATGGAGTCCAGAGCGACGGCGGGGGGGATAGTTCATGCTGCGAGGAGACTGCTTCCCGGTGGGTAGGATTATTAGGGCTATCGGACAGCCGATGAGACAAAACTACTCTTGCCAGCCGGATCTTTAGCGTGCCTACACACCAAAAGGAGAGGCTGAACAGTTTGAGGGAATACAGCCAGCATTAATAGGCATCCAGTCATTTGGAACACTTGGAGCAAGGTAGTCAGTAGTGTCGAGTCTGGTATCAGATGGAGCTGCCAAAATGGCGGAAATGCACCACTGTGCGATTTCGGGACTGTGAACTTCACATTTCTCTGGCCGAGACGCGCTCGAGACTACTCACAATGTGTTTTAGCCGGGGCCCTCCAGCATTCCAAGTGAAGCCAGACCTCTTGCCACACAATGACCAGATGGGAGGTCGGTTTCACCGTCGGATAGTAGATACATACCATACGTCGAAGAGCTTCAAGATATCCAAATTTTGGACAATGTCGAGGTACGAAGTCGATTTTCATCAGCGGAGCATGATGTACAGTTTGTCAATCCCGGTGGTCCAGTGAGCGAGGCATATAATAGAGATAGCTAGACACGCGATGCGTTCGGGAGGTTGTGTATAATTAGGCGAGCCTTGATTCCAGTCGACATTGACCTCGAGGTCGGCGAGCAGAGTGTCTGGGTATGGGATATGGGGGAGCAACTAGCGCGATGTCATCAGGATCGCATTAGCACTTATATTTTTAGACGCTGACATCGTCAAGGACTCTACCCAGCTCTCCAGTCAAAAGGCAGACAGACAGGTTTGATGGTCAGACACGCAGCGCCCTGACGTGGGTTCTTGATTGTACAAAATTCGGCCTCTGAAGACGTATCTCCGTCGGAAGCACCAGGTTTGAAGGCGTAGTCCAGATGTGCGAGGCTCGAAACATGAGACGTATGATAGGATACTCATCGCATGGGACTTTGTAATGAGGACGGGATATCTTTGATTGCGCGGATCTGTTCGCACAAGGCTGGTCACAAATGTTCAATAAGGATATACATGAGAGGATCATTCATTCACCTTCGCACCTACTGAATAATAGGCGCCGACAGAGAGCACTTAATCAGCTCCGCGAAAATGTTCCTTTGTTGGTTCAGAAGATCAGAAGCAGTGTCAGGCGACTAAGTTGCTAAAAAATGGTGTGATCGTTCAGGCTGTGTATAACCCTGGCAGGAGAGGAGACAAAGAAACTGACACACCAGTTTTCTCGACGAAGACCTCACCTTCTGACCGATCAAGGGTCGTTCGCTTTTTCAGACAGTGATACACTCCCTTGGGATGTGATTCGTCAATGTCGTTAAATTACAGCTTCACAAGCCCTAAGCTAGATACATCTCACAAGACAGAACCCGGACGAGGACCTAAAAGGACAATGGAGAAAGGAGACTCTACACTTGGCTCACCGGCTCATAGCCTCCTCTACTGCTACCCGCCCTGCCAAGCCCCAGACCCATGAACATACCCTTCCGGCCAGCACTCTTCCTGGGTCCTCCATCCTCCTCGTCCTCCCGCTCTCGTCTCCTCTTCGATTCTCGGAAGCCCTCAATGGGCACATCATACAGCGTTTCGTATTCCACACCCAATTCGCGACCTTTTGTCCAGAAATCTCTGCAATTACCAACGATGCCCATATCGAAGGGGTTGCTTGCCTTGCTTGCACGCGTGAGGCCATCAACGGCCTTGCCCTTCGTGAAGCGGTCGAATCCGAGCAAGTTCATGAGGAAGCCAGTCCCGCAGCCTGCACACACACCCGAGTGGCGGTGCACGACGCCAGTAGTGGACGCTGCACCTGGCTCAGACACCAGTGCGGCGTCTTCCGTGTCAACACCAGGCAGAACGCTGTCTGCGCGCTGGTGACGGTGACCCATTTGTCCTGAAAGTGAGGCGCCGCCACGACCGCCCATGAAACCATAACGACCAAGATTGGATACTTCCAATGTTGTCATTTGGCGCGCAACTTGCCACAACTGTGACGCCAGCAAGACAGACGTCCAGGTGAGTTGCAGTGTTGCCCAGGCAGCAACAGAGACCAGGAAGGTGTCGTGAGCGGTGATTGCACAGAGATCGCCGGGGAGGGGGCACGACGGCGATATCTCTGAAGGGGAGATAGATGGTATAGTTGTGAAGTCTGAAACTCTCGTCAGCGTAAACCTGGTTCGGGAAGTCGACACCACATACATGCATACGTGAGGTAGTCGAAGAGAATAATGCCCATGACGAGTGTGACCACAAAGAGCAGGAATTGGCGGTGGTTGTTAGCACCCACTATAGGCTAGTCAGTTTACTACTTTGATTAAAATAACAAACAACACATACCGCAATTCCAAACCCAAGGACAGTGACTGGAATTTGTTAGATGAGGATGCAACTTACGAAAGGATGATACTCACTGATCGCTGCGGGCCACGCACTTATCGCAAACGCGACAGTGTTTGGAACGCAGGGGCTTTCGCGCCATACATTGAATGCAGAAGGTCTGACCATTAAGGCGACCCTCTGATGCAAGATCTTCAATAACCTAGATTGCCACTTAGTGACGTCAAAAGGTAGGTGCGATGACCACATACTGATTTCAGTTCGTCGTCGCTAGCAGGTTTTGGACATGTGCCAGGGTCCAGAGTTATAGCCCGGAAGAAGTTGTAAGAGCAAAGGCCAACAGAAAGAGCAAACATGAGGTGAGCTAAGGAGTGGTACTGGGTTTCTGTAGAGCCCGTTGAGTATATGATAGTCATGTCAAAGAGGGATCGTGATAGCTCACCTTGCACGAGCCTGGTGACCCAACAGTAAAGAACCCATAATATCGAGGCTGAGATAATTCCAGCAAAATACGGCGTCTGGCTGACGCTGTCGGTGTAGGTAGATTTGTTCAATAGTACACGGGTAACAACCTGGGAAGGGTCAGCACATTGAACACAAAGAAGGGAACCAACATACATGATGCATTCCAAAGAATTCCGCTGCAGCAAGCAAAATACCGGTATACCATGGCAGGATCGTTAAAGTCATAAACATCAAATAGAAAAAGATAGAGGGGATAACAAAAATGGCGATTTTAGTGTTGCGCTGCAAGGCGTCAGCAGGGCAAAGGTGATACAGACTGGTAGACGTACGTCGCTCAACGGCTTCCCGCGTTTGTTGCCATGTTCGTCCATACCGCCCTCCTCAAGCGCACGCTTCCAGGCGCCCAAGCTCTTCAACTCGGCGGCCATATCACGCGGCGTCTTCCCTTGCGCATCCTTCGCCGTCAAGTCTGCGCCTTTCTCAATCAGCCGCCGGATAGAAACTCTGTTCCCGCGCACGACCGCCCAATGGAGCGGCGTTAGTCCTGCATCGTCCTTCAAACTCGGGTTCGCGCCGTGCCTTAACAGTAAGTCGACGGAGAGGGCATCGCCTTGGTAAGCGGCCCACATAAGCGATGTGTGCCCCTGCGAGTCGCGCGAGTCGACATTGATAGGCTGGTGCAGAAGATACAGCAGTGGCATGATGGACGAGGAGTGGGTCACAAGATGGAGCGAATTGTATCCCTGCGAGTCGGTGATGGTGGGGTCGGCGCCATGGGCAACAAGAAGCTGGATAACATAGAGGTACCCGTTCCTCGCTGCCCATTGCATTGGTGTGGCTATAAGATCACCGCCCAGGGCGTCCACCTCGGCGCCCTGGTCAAGCAGAAACCGACATGCAGCAACGTGAGCGTTGATTGCAGCCCAGTGGAGAGGGGTGATATTTTGAGGGTCCCGGTCGGTCGCAGTGCCATTTCCTGACTCGATTATCTGGCGCATGAGCTCCACGTCGCCGCGCTGGGCTGCAACAAAGATTGAAGACTACGCCAATTAGGCGCCATACTGTCAAATGCTTCATACAACATACCTCATCCGCCGGTGGTGGCCCTTCATTAATGGCCTGGGAGAAGGACATATCAGTGGCCATTACTGACTCGGTCGTCACTGCAGAGGTCGAAGGAGGGGATTTGATGTTGAGGAGAGTGCCTTCCATTGTCGTCGTCACCACGAGGTCTCGGGTTTACAGGTGCTGTGCTTGTTTGTCAGCGGCTGTATCAATCACCCACGATTCCGCAGTTGTTCGGCGGTGATCTGTGTTGCAGCTTGACGCCCGACACCAACCCGACAAGTCTGCCAGTAGAGTACGAGAGTGGTAAAATGTGGAGATTGTGGGGGCGAGAGGAAGGTTGGAGGAGGGAGAGAAAGTTGTAGGTCCACCGTCACAGTTTCGTGACGTGTTGGGTGAAGTGCTGGAGTCACCAACCTGCAAGACCCAATGGAAATCTCCCCCACATATCGCAGGACAGAGAAAATATAATTGGAGGAAGATACGTCATCGAAGGGCGACGTCCACAATGAATCACATTCTGTGTGGAGGATGTTGCCTGTAGAGCTCAATCACACTTGAAATAATGTAGCCAAGACATGCGTGATGCTTCTTCTGTAAACGAGGCGGTCATAATAGGATCCATTAAAATGAGTGGTATTAACTGTAACTACTCTAAAGTGATGAGTCGGTGAGTAGTGAGTTTAACAGAATGAGGGCTACAGGAAACTGATGGCCGAAATAAATACTCCCAGATTCTATTAGTGGATGTCAGACCGTCTGTCCACAGAATATTCGGAAGGAGATTTGTTCGCTTCCTTGAATTGCGAAGGGAAAACCAAGCCACACCATTAGGGCCTCAAAGTGCTGCTCAATTCTAAGTGGTTCAAGATGAAATGTGGTTCAAGTGGTTCAAGACACGTATATTGCGCAATATATTGCGAGCCCCCTTAAGCGGAATTTAAATTTAGCTGATGTCCCATCACTTTTGCCCGCGGCAGCCTCTCCGCATCATGCGTCTTCATGCATCGTCGTAGCGCACGTTCTACTTGCGTCCCGCACTGATGCTTGTAGTGTTTTTTTTGTCGTGAATACTCATTGATAAGACTAATGAGATCTATTTGGTGTAAATTGAGGCTTTGATCGCAAAAACTGTTTGGAAACTTGGTCAGAACTGACGGAGCGCGCACGCATTCATCAACCGGCAAGCGGCCTTGCCGTTATGATTTAACTGATGCGAGATTATTCGGGAGGTCAGGGAATTTACTGTCCGCTTTGGAATCCGCAATATACGCATCTTGAACCACCTGAACCACATTTCGTCTTGCACCATTTAGAATTGAGCAGCACTCAAGGCCTCAGGCCTCTCAGGACTTGAAGCATAACGGGGTCGCTGTTATGTCATGTGATAACATGCCGAACAAGATTAAAAGCCTCACACAGAGACAACCATGTTCGCCCCTTGTCTGAAGTCATGGGCAGGAACCATTCATGGTTGGGAGGTACATACGAGAGGTGATGCAACTCATCTTGGGATTCAGTCTTCCAAATGGAGTGCAAGGCTTTCAAATCCAAGATCACATAGGCATCGTTTCAATTCAAGGCAGAGCATTGTTTCATTCATGTGGAAGGCTGGAAAGAAACGACCACTGTATTAGGCGCCCATTCTTTCCCACGACTCGGTGTACTCAATCAGTGTCCAATGTAAATCACCGCCGGGACTATTCCAATCAAACAATCTACGTAGTAGTGCTACTGCGCTGAATCATAAACGGATTTATCGATGGGTGAGTATCTTCTCTCCCATGGTGACGCCAGAATATGAGTCAACAGTTTGTACAAGCATCAGCCAACCTCGAGAATATCTCTAATGCATGACATCGCATGGATCATTTAAGGTGACGAGCGTAGTAACGACCAGGATATCTGTGCAAGCGGCATCATATCTGGGAAGATGGGCCCTGTGATAGATCCACTGAACATGCAAGTCATCGCAAAATCAATTACGAGCGCCGTCACAATGTCGCCGTGAAACCAGTCCCTATGATTGTTGGCGCAATTTGATGCTGGCGAGACTCGAGAACAATGTAGACGTTGTAACGTCAAGATGCTTGCGTAAATGTTCGTCAAGGGTGGCTGTCTACGTCAGCACGAAGACTATGCCCAGGCATCACAGAAAGAATTGTGCGATGAAGTAGCTGGGAAGAGATTTCATGATGAACGCCAATGGGTGTGTGCAAAAATATCATATGGTCACGAAATTAAATTAAGCGGATGCCTACTAGTACGGTGCTGTAAACCCACTACCTAAAGACAGTGGAAGTTGAGTGGAGGTGCATGATGGCAATGTAGAGATCACGTTAGTGTCAGTCAAGATGTTGAGCGCAGTCATCACAAATCATGATAATCTTTGTGAGGGGCATGAGATGAGTCCTACGATAGATTGCAAGTCTAGCGCAAAATCAAGTGCCAGCGCAGTCTCTCTTTGACTATATCATCTACTATATCATTTGTATATCATTTCGAATTGTTTTGCATGGGGTGTGACCACCCCGCCGAAATTTGAATTTCGGCGGAGGGCTCCTGGACCTGTGACAAATACCAAATTTCGGCGGATTTCAACTTTTCTTACTGAAAACCATTGGAGCTAGTGTAGTTCGAGTGCACAACAAAGCGTGGAGGATTTGCACATATTCTTATAACATTTTTTTCCGTTACAGTATTTACAGGCCCCTAGAGTGTTAATTACCGGCAAAAATTGGTTGTTTTCTGGGTACTATGTCACGGTCAGCCAATCTGGATATGACCCGGGACATGAACGAATTTCGGAGAACGTCCGGTCAACTGGGAGGGAGGTCCATAGACCGGACCTCAGACCAGACTCCAGACCTGGTCAGCTAAGCAACCGCCGCATGGCCCTACGGCCCTCATCACTCTTGGGCCGCAAGTGCACTTTTGCCCACGCTTTGGCGCCTGCCATCGTTCTAGTTGTATGTCAAGTAGTAAAACTAAGAGGCTTACAGCGTTTATTCTCCGTAGGATATGTATGTCTATATTTTCTGTTATTTAATAATTTATCTACTTCTAGGGTCTGGTATCTGCCATTAGCGGAAAATAACCTCAGAGTTTTTGAAGCAGCGCTTCTCTATGTCAAGTTACTTGGGCAAGCTTACCTGGGAGTGCTTCAAGGATTCTGCATGGGAGACTCTACTGTTTGATGGTTCTGAAAGTGAGTGCGGCAATCCTCCAACGTGGTCACCTATTTCTTAAACATGGAATAGAGCGGAAGATTGGTGTGCTTGTTACATTTCTAACTACCAATACATATACTGATAGAAGTGTAGGCATGTTTAATTCAGAACCACGGACTGACTGAACCCTGAGATATCAGCTTGCGCTTGAGAGGTACTGTGAGGTGAGGGCCAGCCAAGACAAATAATGGCAGAGCATGCCCCAATGGGGCCTGTGGCCACTGGTCCTGGGTCCGGTCTGGGGTCTGGGGTCTGGTCTGTGGTCTGGATGGACCTGTGACCCAGTGGATTCGACTTTCTGGAATTTCGGCGGATGCGGAGGGGTCCGTGACCCGGGACGGCTCAACAATTCGAAATGGTACAGTAACACAGCGGGAAAAGTAAGCTTTGTCCCTTGGACAAAGCCGGGGAATATGCTGATCAGAGGCCAAATATGACCATTGTTAACCCTGTGGGATTATGTCAATAAGTTTAGAAATAAGAATCACCATATAATCATATTTCGATTGAGGTTTGACCTTCAGACAAAGGTCGAGCATCTATCAAAATCTCACGGGCTTTGACCACTGAGCAAACACTGAACATATTTCAAATACACCCAATCTTTGTCCAGTGGACAAAGGCCGGCAACAGTTTAAGTGTGTCCCGGATGAGTCCATCAGTGGCATCAGGCAAAGCTCAATCGGATTTGGAGTACTCGTGCTCCCGGCAATTATGGAAACGCAGGTGACGTTCGCGAACGCGTGCGACGCGTTCTGCCATATCTCCCGCAAAACACAACGAAATTTTGTGATTTTTTCTAATAAATGTAGGCACAATGCACATTAAGTAGCATATATCTAGTAACCTTTGCGTACAGCAATAATACTAAATGAGCATGAAAAAGTATGTACCAAAAATATCCAGTTTTTTCAAGGCTTTTCGAACAATTCGTAGCTCTCGGGTATAGACTGTTGGGACCTGGCGTGGGAGCACGAGTACTCCAAATCCGATTGAGCTTTGCCTGATGCCACTGATGGACTCATCCGGGACACACTTAAACTGTTACCGGCCTTTGTCCACTGGACAAAGATTGGGTGTATTTAAAATATGTTCAGCGTTTGCTCAGTGGTCAAAGCCCGTGAGATTTTGA
Source organism: Psilocybe cf. subviscida (assembly GCA_013368295.1). Classification (NCBI taxonomy): domain Eukaryota; kingdom Fungi; phylum Basidiomycota; class Agaricomycetes; order Agaricales; family Agrocybaceae; genus Psilocybe; species Psilocybe cf. subviscida. The sequence goes on along the minus strand of JAACJJ010000044.1, from coordinate 845,112 downwards.
TAGATGCTCGACCTTTGTCTGAAGGTCAAACCTCAATCGAAATATGATTATATGGTGATTCTTATTTCTAAACTTATTGACATAATCCCACAGGGTTAACAATGGTCATATTTGGCCTCTGATCAGCATATTCCCCGGCTTTGTCCAAGGGACAAAGCTTACTTTTCCCGCTGTGTAATTGTATACGAACAATCTCCCGAATTCCTGGAGGTCGGTGGCGGTGACGTGGGAACAAATCAGCCAAGTGACGCTAATGAACAACTGTCACATTCAACTTTGAACTTAAACGTTGTGGTCACTGGCAGTGGCAGGATGTCACCATTATCCTCTAATTTGTCGTCTTCGCTATCTTCCCCATCTCAAAGCTCAGCGGAAGACACATGCTATTATACATTCTCCGAGTCTTCGGGATCAACAGAACACACTGAAGGGAATTTCAGCAAAGAGGTCACCAATTGGATCGCAGCGGAGGATGCCCGGAGAACAGGCCTCGAGGAATTCTGGGCGGCTTTGCACTACGATTCTGCGCTTTTTAGCCAACTGGCTTTCTCTGAGACCCTCAACCCAAGTGTTGATTTTGGAAAGATCGCGTCTATACTTAGTAATTCCACGCGTCAAGAATGTGGACTTGGTATGTACGTGCTGTCCCTCCGATTTGCATCCAACTGACACGCAGTTGATCAGCTGCAGAGCAGGAAATACTGTTTTTCGATGTCAAGTCGACTAAGCTTCGAGGGCACCCACGAGATACATCTGCCGACCCCGACTTCATCGCATGCAACGCGTCCATTTCGGCTGGTACTGAAGTTCAATGGGCTGAGGTCAGCGCCGTGGTTGAGATATACTCTGACCGCGCACGGGACGGCCACCACGCCATCGCATATACACTACAACTCCTACAGGCTCGGCCAGATTTGACTTGCGCACAAGGAATGCATGTAGGGGACGACGGCATTACCCTTATCCTAGCGTCGTCGGATGGCGTTATTCTCAGCCCAGTACTAAATATCGCTGCATCTCCACACGCCCAGCTTCTCTATGCCTTTATAAAGCGACTGTATGATCCCCATCTAATGATGCTCGACCCGACCATTCAACGCAGGAGGGATGCATCCACTGGACAATACACATTCGACATCACATTGACCTCTCCCGATGGCCGCTCAGTTGTAAAATGTCTTGGATACAGTATCATAGCAGCGCATCGGACGATTGGGGAGCGATCGCAGGTCTTCTGCAACACGGACAGCCCCGCGTTGATCGACGGCGTTCCCGTACCCGTCATCAAAGACCACTATCGCGAACGCGACAATCATTTTGAGGAAACCCAGATTCTACGTCATATACACGCCAGTTCACCCTTTCCCGGCGTTGTTGAAGTGGTGTACTCTGCGGACCCTGTTGTGCGACCTGATAAAACCCCTGTTTACTCTGGTGCATTGCGAAAGATCCGTCTAGGCTTCCGCCAGTTTGGAAACAGATTCATGAGTCTCAAAACACCCCTTGAAGTCCTTACTGCTGTATATGATCTTCTCGAAGGTCCGCACATGTTTTGTATGCCATATTTGTCATTCTGAGAAGCGCCCAACAGTCACTCGCGCACTTCATGCGACCCGAAAGGTTCTTCATCGCGACATAAGCGATAGCAATGTCCTCTGCATGAGCGAGCCAGAAATCTATCAAACTCCACTCAGCGGCAGCGCGGATGCAACTAGTCCACCCTATGAAATGTGCTTCATGCGTCACATTCTCGATGAAAAGTGAGTGCATTCTCCGGCTTGTTTTCTCTTATTTCTAAACTCGGTATTCAAAGTGTGCACCCGCTGTCTACAAACATGCTGCTCATCGACTTTGATCAAGGGGAAATCCTGGGATCGAAGGAAGATCACGACGTGACCCCCCGTAATGGTGTAAGTCATAGGCACCCGTCTCATCCGGTTGAACAACTGACACACTTTACTCAGGGCACTCGACGCTTCAGAGCTCGCGGTGTCAGTGGAGTCCATCTACCAGGCCATAATGTCATATATGCGGCTCCAGATTCTCTTGTGTCTTTCGCTCAAAAGGTTTATGAAAGGCTGCTCCCATTGCGCCTCGCACGCTTTGATAACAGCCCAGAATACCACCGCCTCCCCGATGAACACTGGTCAGAAGGCAACAGCCGGCCGTCGCTCCGCCATGACGCCGAATCTGCCTTCTGGCTGCTTCTCTGGTGGGCCGTTGAAGCACGGGCATCCACTAGCCCTGTGACCTATATTTCGGCATATTCTTGGCATATGCTCACCAACACTCACAGTAATGAACATGTGCGGGGTCTGCTACGCGATGATGCTCTTGACCCCGCCTATAAAGCCTTGGAACGTTTGCTTACCAAGCTGGGTCGTCATCTTTTCATTGATGCTGAATGGGCCACCGAGGCACCCTTTAATAACCCTGACTACGTACACGAGCTCCTGCAGCGGTCTATTCTGAATTTTGTTATCCAAAACAAGGACAAACCATTTATGCACTTGCCAACAGCCCCCCAGCCTCGCGTGTATCGACCTCAGTCAACAGATATTTCTCTCTTTGAGTTGAAACGATCAGGAATTACGCTCACATACGACAGGGTAAGATGTCCTGTTTATCTACTCTAGCAAGCCCTAATCATTTTACAGCCCACAAAACGACTAAAAGCCTAATTTCATAATTACTATTTTTATCCGTAGGCTATCTATTTTCATAACAAGTCAATATGTGCGTTTGAAAATTTAACAATACTGAATGCACCGAACGGCATTAGTAGTTCATTATCGTACGAGGCGGCACAAGTCACTTATCCCCTCTGTTATCCGATAAACTATCAGCTCCGGGCTTGAGGCTTAGCAGTTTATGTGTCTCGTACTTGCGTGCACGCAAATAATCGTTGTAATTCCACTTCACGAGCGCGAATGCTGAAGATGGTTACAGGACTTTTCATTCTTCACCTTTCTCAAGCTTTACTATTTATTTTTCTTACTTCCTTGCGACCCTGTAACTCCTGCTTTCCTCTTCTGACCTGTGGTAGGATCTACGCTAGCTACATCCCTCCTGATGCTGACCTCGCTCGTCGACAGTGATGGCGTGGTCGAGGCAGCGTGATCATATGTGCGGGCTTTTGCGTGGCGTTCGTCCTTTAAAAGAGGTTCGCCATCATGCTGGACAAGGAAGTTGAGCAGATGCCGCTGAAAAGCTTCGAGGGCTATCTCCGAGTGTTGAAGTTGAGGTGTCGCAGGGGCCCAATAAGTATCAAAATCCAGGAATTTGACCACATTAGTGAGTAGATCCTCGAGATCTTTGTAAAAGACGTCAAGGGTGCCTTTGACTAATCTGATTCTGCGTTCTGGGATTGTGCTGGTCACGGTGTGCCAGGCGACAGGGTTGATGACGCCTTCGATGGTGTTATTCGATCCTTGGGCTCGAATCGCCCACCATGTAAGGAGCCAGTATACCGATTCGGCATCGTGTTTTAACTGGTGCGCAAACTTAAAATCAGGCTTGACTGTAGCTTCTTGAAGTCGAGTGAAGTAATGGCCTGCTTTAAAATCATTTGCCAAACGACTTGGATGAACTTTCTCGTATCGATCCCTAATTTCCTCAACAAGATCTGGTACATCCCACGAAGCATATTCTGCCGCAGGAACAAGAGGAGCGCCAAGCTGAACGGCTCGTGCGGTGAAAATAGGGGTTCCCTTTGATACAACACGGTTTAGGATAACCCAGGAGGCAACTGTTGAAAGGGCTGCACCCACCGATCTACGTCTGAGCTTGGAATTCTCATCAATATTGGATCTTAAGTCCTGAGCCTGGTCGAAATCGATCAGCAATATTCTTGTCGAGGTCCTTGCATGACTGTGCCCGTCTACCCGTAGGATATGATTGATCGACGAAAACTGGTACATCGGAGAGTTTGCTCCAAGGTGATCGTAACGACTGGATCTCTCGATGTTCTGTTCAACCACGAGAACGTTAGCCTCACTTATGTCTCGATGCAAGATACCGTGATGGGTGTGTAGAGCTCGCAACACTACGAGTAGAAAAGAATATTCTGATCAGTGATCTTGCAGTGATCGACGTTTAACGTAATATCTGTGCTTTCAACTCACCCTCCAGTAGGTCGTATAGACCCATTAGGAATTTATCGAGCCTCAAGACGTCAACCAGCCTGACTCCGCTTTCATTGAGGAATAGACGCACTATCTCGTGCTCTTGGGTGGGATCTAGGGAAACTGGGGCTGGAAGAACTTGGTAGAAAACAAGCTCGATGACGCCAGGAAAGGGGCCGAGCTGCTCCTTGAGTTTATGTATCGTCTCCAGAATGCACTCTTCTTTGAATCTACGGGTCTTCTCCCGATAGGAATCTTTGATGATGGACACGGCGAGAGATTTGGCTCCGACGACGATCTGGGGTCGGTCGTTCTTATCTTTTCTATGGTACACAAACGTTCGTTTGGAGAACGGTTTGGACGATGACAGCAGTTGCCAGCCAGGTGAAAAGATAACATCGTCTCCTGTGGCACTTTCGATGTCGAAGAGAATTGTATCAAGTCCGAGTGTTGCGGTGTTCTGCACGGGAACGCTGCGAGAGATGTTGGGCACGTTGAAGGCCTCGCTGACATACAGCAAACGCTTGCAAAAAGCATAAAAAAGCATCCTCTCTTTATCCCTCCATTTCCTCATCTCCGTCTCCGTCTCTGTTTCCTTGCCTTTCTCGTTGAGATCATATAGATCACGGAAGAATATCCCTCTCGCTCCACCCGCTATGTAGAGTCTCACCACCTTTTGAGGACGCTTCTCCGCGCCCTTCCATCCGTCGTAGCTGCAATGCAGGCCGAGTACATGGGTGAGGTCCGGTCTCCCTTGGAGAAGATAGTAGGTGTAAGCCGCTGTTCGATTCTTTGATTTAAGCGCACTGGTTCCTTTGGAGTGTAGCTCGACTATTGCCTCCAACTGGGACCATTGTGTTGCCTCTGCGTCCTCCTCGTCATTGTCGGGTGATTGACCAGATGCGTTTTCGTGGTCTCCATGCTCCGGTGCGCGGAGCACTCGTATACCAACGAGATCCGGACGAGAGTATGTGCCAGTGGCATGGTCATGCGGGCGCTTACTACTGGCATCGACAAATCTTATTTTGTGTTCTATTGCGTACGGGGGTTTAGCTGCTCTTGTTCTATCATGATGGATTCAAGTATCTGACTTACCGTTGTTATCCTTCTCACTGATCGCGTTGCATGTCTCATTAAGCAGGTCCAGCCACGACCCGTCGATGTTTGAATCAATACAGGTGATATCAACATTGTGAAAGTCCCTCTCTTTGTAGCGTAAAGCCTCCCAAAACTCGTCCATGGTGGCACCGTCCATGTATTTGGTGTTGATATCGGCTTCAATATCGGCGACAACATGCTCTGCACGATATGAATCGCCTTTGCGCTTGACAGGAGAGGAGATATTTAGCGTATCAAGGGCTCTGGCCGCGCCTGAAACAAGATCAGAGTCCGCACGATCTGTAGCATCACCCATGGCCAGGGGGGAAAGGTTGCGGATCAAAGAAGGATGGACAAGCAGATAAACGGAAGTGAACGCTGAGTCTGTTCCAGTCCACGCAAAGATGCTGAGCACGCGGTTACCACGCACCTCCTCCTGATATGTCTTCTCTACAATCAGGCGCGGTTATCTCCGCGATTTAGTGCTCATTCGGTTATCACAGTGCGCTCTCTGTTCTGCACCTGTCCCAAAACTTATCGTTAGTATATCAATACCAACGACTCCTGACTCCGGAGTATGTAACAAGGAGGATAAACCCATTGAAAGTGACACAATTTCAAGTGGATCTTATTGATGCATCCTTTTTTTGCCAAAGCAAACATTTTATAGTTTTACAATAGTTTTGTTCCTAATCGAGTCTAAGCAAATGAGGCAACAACATAATTACAGTCTTTTATGTGGTCAATTATCGGCCCCGAGACTTTCAAGCGCTCTGTGTATCCCCCAGGGGCAACCCTCATCATTTGGAGGCTTGTCAACAATCTGTAGTCTGTCAGTACGCAACTTGTACGCAACCAAACGCAACCGCAGGAACCAGACAAAGGTCAATAATGTCAAACAATGGAGGATACGATGCCGGCATGCCGATAAGCCGTGCGGCACGCCAACTGCAAGTACTGGCAAGTTCCCATCAACTATTGAACTAAGGTAGGGTGCATGCACGACCAATGGGCCCACAGGTGAGGTGACAGTGTGACAATAAATCACATGGTGTCAAGGATCCTCACATTGGAAGCTCTTTATGAACTCGTAAAGCCATTAAACCTTCTGAAAACATGACCTGTGTATATTAGAGCTACATAGATCCTTCAAAGAGCCTTTTGGTGCTTGAAATTGAAGACTGTTGTGGTGTTTACCAACACCACTGAAATACGGAGTTGGTCATGTGCATCTGTACGTCTGCACAAAACTTTTGAATGATAAGACAACACAGAACCGTTAGAAAAAAAGTAAAAGCCACTAAGTATCGGGAAGATAATTTAGGACAGCTTGTGGCAATTGGATTTTAAAATATGAAGCGCATGAGGCTGATCATTCGCAGTCTTTCATTTTTGTCATGAAAGTCACGAAAATCACGTGTGGGCTCATTGATTGTGCATGTGCCCTACCTTAACCATTCTCCTTGTTTTTACCAAGTTTTCACTGTCAAATTTATCAGACCATACGTTGTCGATGTAATGCAAGCCACTGGAGCCCGTATCATCAGGATTAGTACATTAATATGGACTATGTAGGCAGATCTATGAGGTTAGATTTATGAGGCTTTGAAAGTTGAGCGAATTTGGCAACTAGCCGCCTTCATCCAGGGACAGATGTTCAGATACAGAGCAGTCTAAATTGTGAGTTATATTCACCAAAGCACAAGATACTAGTACACAGATAATGCAATGCAGCAAAGAAAGCGGGACACAGACGAGCCAAAACAACAGACGACGAAAGGTGTAGGCATACACAGCTGAGAGAAAACGAAGCCTTGGCAAGGGAGCGTCACCCACGAGAGGGACCCGGACCAGAAGCGTGGCGAAAAGGAACAGGCACACCCATTCAGTCAAGCCCGGGCCTCTCATAGTCCATGGGAACATCTTTCCGCTCTAGCCAGGCAGCATCGTCTCCTCCCAGATCGACGCCCTTCCCACAATCCAGGCGTCTCCGCGAAGGGAGCTCCTTGAGCTCGACGCCGGCGTTGCCATACCCGGGATCGGTTCGCACGACGACGAAGTGCTCGCCGTGCCAGCCCAGGAAGTCCAGGGAGGGCACAACGGTCGCGATGCTTCGGGCATTGGAGAGCCACATGTCTGTCTGCAGCTGGAACTCCTTCTCGGACATGAGATTGGGTTTGGGGCGTCGCTTAATGGCGATGAGGAAGTGCAGGAAGGAGAGGGAAGAGAATCTGGTGAATGAACGGGCGTATTCGTTCTATAGCATAGTATGTCAATTTTGGATAATTTCAGTGTCTTTTGGAATGGAACATACCAAAGGCTTTTCAGAGATAACTGTTGACAGGGTGATGGCCAACATTTCTTCAGGGATCGATTTTGTTAGTGCTGTGACTGCTGCCTGGGTAAGGTTTGCGATCCGTACGCCCAGCACGCGCAGACCAGAGAGTTCTGGTAACAGACTGAGAACGAGGTCCCAAGGGCAACTGCCCAAGTCCAGTCGCCTCAACGACTTCCGTTGGCGCAGGAATCGTATGACCGAGTTATAAAGCTGATGGTCGTCATCATGTCCCACCAGGACGAACCTGAAAGACTCAAGATGGGGAAGGAAGGTATGCTTCCCGTCGATAACATGGTCGCTGCCAAACACAACTGCAGCTGACGCCGCATCTTCAAACATGCCATGCAACGTCAAGCCCTGAAGATTGTGCGCATGCGCGATGCGGGAAATGACGTCGTGCGAGATGCGGGTGTCCACCAGGTCGAGGTGGGTGAGGTTCTTGATTGTGACCGATCCAAAGGCCAAGTCCCAGGAGTGCTGGCGCTCGAGGTATGCGCCGAGGATGAGATGCCGCAGCGTCTTCTCGTTGTGATCCAGCACCTTCCGCACTTCGCCCATGTCGGCCCACCCGTCGTCGTCTTCTGCACGTAATGTGAACTTGCGCAGGTTGCGGAATTCGGATACGCCTTCGGCGTCGAAATGCCAGCCACTAGTCCAGACTGAGTAACTGAATGGGCGATGTCAAAAGATGAGCCACTTACATGAGTCCGAGGCCGTGGAGATGCTTGTGCGTCCTAAGAACGGCCTTTACCATATCCGCCCGCATTTCCGGATATCCTATCCATTCAAAGTCCCGGAGGGATTTGAAGGCCGGCAATGCTGTCCTGAAGATACCTTGGGTTTTCATGAGCATAATTCCTAGGAGCGTGGAGAGCACTCACGAGCCATAAGGTCCAGCATCTCGCCCTCTTCATATGCCCAGTGAAGCCTTAGCGACTTAACACGACTCGCGAACACTGGATCCTCCTTCGCTCGATCGAATATGTCGAGTCCTCTGTTGACATTTTCCGCAAGGTCTTCACCGAAATATATGTCCAAGGTGTGAAATATATGCTGCAATGCAATTTCACGGTGCATTGAGGAGATTGAAAGCCATGTTCGGATATGATAGCGGGGCGTATGGGACGCTATCCGCTCCCAAATTTCCACCGGGGCACGGTGCGACGCTGGTTCGTGCGAGAAATGGATCTGTGGTGTCCGTTTCCAGGAACTACGCACTCGATGAAGCTCTTTGTTTGTAGGGTCGATCCTCAAAACTGCCTGGAAGTCTGGAAAGAGTTTCAGCGGGCCCCACCGAGCGATCTGGCGCTCCGCACCTTCTTGAGCCTTTGCAAGCAGCCTCTCCCCTGCTTGTTTTCGTGCATTCCCCCGCGCCAGCAAAGCTTTGGTCATATCCCTCCTGCTCACGCCAGGCGTCCTCAAGAACACTTCCACGTAGTTATCGACATCTGGGCCGTACCTGAGGGCAGAATTCAATAGAACGCCGTAATCATTAAGTACAACACGCACCGTCCCGTCTCAATTAGTGCCAGAGAGGTGTCTAGCAAAAAGTTCGCCTTTTTGTCATGGTTTAGCTGCTGTACTGCCCCACAAATTGTTGATGTCAGTTCGTCCTGGGGTATTGGCGTGGACATTAGATGGTGAAAGGGAGGCAAGATGTGGAATGCATGTCCGTTGACTGGGGCCGAATGGCCGGCGGGAAATACAATGTCGTTACCATCGTTTCGGGACCCCCTGACTTTTTTGGGCACAAAATGTCCGCGCTCAAATGAGCAAATCAACAGAGTGGGGATGCATTGCCCTGCAACATCTTGAAGTGTCGAGGGCATGCAAGAAGGACTAATTGTTGCAGAAAGACTCAGATATCAGAGGTTTTCAGATGTAGATTGACTGTCAAACCTGTGCTCGATATCCAGTCATTGGCAACAAGTGAATAGTAGTGAGCCCAGATTCCTTCGCTTCATTAACGAAGGGTATAGATAACAGACTTGCATTGCGTCGGACTCGCGTGGGTGGCTGCCAATGCAAGAGGCCATTTGGAACCAATCAGCTTCGCGGGACAATGGGGCTAGTGGCGGGCCAATGCGGCCCGGTCAGCCAATCCACGGCCAGTCACAGCCAGTCACAGTCTGAGTGCACTAGTCACGAACATTAATATTTATCACGTGATGTGACACTCGAACGCGTTGGGCTCAGACGTGACAATGCTATCCAATTCTTTCAACCACATCTCATTAAGCGCCGGCGACTGTTTTACAGGTTTGAAATACGTTGATCACCGCGAGCACCAACATAGAAAGTCATCCACAAGATTACCCTGAAAATGTCTGACTACGATGCAGATTTGGCAAGGTCGGTCTCTTCGCATACACATGAACGTTAAGTTCAGCTAACATGCGCGCTTGGACTCAGGGCCCTTGCTTTGAGCTTGGAGGAGAGCAACTCGAGACCAAAGCCTGCTTTGATAGATCTTGATAGTGACGGAGATGAAGGTACAAGATACCAGGAGGACTTACAAAATGCAATCAAACTGTCGCAACAACCATCCCAAAGCCAACCTTCTTCAAGTAATACCCAGCCATCGGGGGCAAAGTCCTTTCTATCCGAAAGGGCTCAGCTCGAGAAAGAGCGAAGGGAGCGGCAGAAGCGCCTAAGAGGTCCATCGCCTTCACCCGAGGACAGCGAGTCTGGGTCTGAGGAGCCACCAGCCAAGAGGAACCATGTTTCCAATTCTGCGAGTGCATCGTTCTCAAAGTCTAAAGCAGTGGCACCAAGCACTCGCAGTATACCCACCATAGACCAGATGTTCTGGACCGGGGAGCTTCGCCAGACCGCCACACAGCATGCCGAACCGCGGAAAGATGGACAGCCTACATTCCGTCTGACAGAAGTCTTGGGCAAGGTATGATTTTGAATAACGCACCTTTTCCCTGCTGAGTTGTGCGTTCTAGAAAACAGAATTAGAGTTCGCCATTATGTCCTCTTACTCGCTCGATTTTCCGTGGATATATGAGTTCTTTGATAAGTCCGTTCCAGTCATCATGGTCGCGCAACCCGATGCCACTGGAGCGGCGACCATAAAGAATGTGCTTCCAAATTGGATAAGAACCACACCATTTCTCCCTAACGGGTATGGCTGTCAACACATGAAGGTGCGCCTCGGATATATGCAAAAATTGGCGGTTATTGATCGTCCGATCATAGTTCATGCTGGTGAGTTTGGTGATTTGTCGTCGCATCCTTATCTTATTATTGGGAGTTATTCTACAAAACGGGCCGCCTACGAGTTGTCATATCTACCGCCAACCTAATTACATACGACTGGCGCGATATGGAGAACGTGAGTGCATATACTCATACCCCGGTATCATCTCACGCGACGCAGTCAGTTTGGTTGCAAGATATACCCCTGCGTTCAAAACCTCTCTCCGCCGCAGATCCGAAAACGACTTCAACTGACGACTTTCCTGCCGTGCTCCAACGGCTGCTCAATGCCGTCAACGTCAAACCAGCTCTTGCGGCGATGATATATGACAATGTGAACATTTTTTACCTGGTCCGTTCCTGAGAAAACGCCTCTGACAACGCCCATGCGTCGCATGTAGCACCCCAACCTTCCCATACAATCAATCGAGGACCTGCGCCTCAAATGGGACTGGTCAAACGTTAAAGTCCACTTAGTGGCTTCTTTCGCGGGGAAGCATGAGGGCTGGCCCCGTGTTATTCAGTTCGTCCAAATCATCATTTATTTAAACATTCTCCTCTGATCCGGCCTACGCACAGGACAGGGCACCCTCGACTCATGACTGTCGTGCGTAAAATGGGAATGCGCACAGGAACGGACGCAAAATCCAAGAAGTTGGTTCTCGAGTGCCAGGTCCGTCTTACGACTGCCGAGTGCAAACACCGCTGACGTGACCCGCAGGGCTCTAGCATCGGGACGTACACGACTCAATGGATGAACGAGTTTCACTGGTCTGCGCGGGGTGAGAGTGCCGAAAGCTGGCTACCGAAGACTAAGAAAAGCAGAGCAGAGGCTCCATACCCGCCTGTCAGGATCGTGTTTCCGTCCAAGGCTACAGTACAAGCAAGTACATTGGGCGAGCAAGTACGTTCTCTTGACGACCCTATAACTCGGTCTCGGCTGACTTGCTGCGCCCATGCTTAGGGCGGTGGTACTGTATTCTGTCGACGTAAACAGTGGGCGGCAAAGAATTTCCCCAGGGCGTCGTTCTATGACTCAAAGAGTAAGGGAGGGCCCGTTTTGATGCATTCTAAGGTCAGTCGCAATGTACCGGCTCATGCTGATTTCTAACAACATCAGGTCTGTCTAGATGATCATTGCCATGTTGGAAGATGGAGGAAAGCAGCCAGCCCAAGCCCAGGATGAATCTGACGACGACATTGAAGTCATCGAACCAGCCGTTGGCTGGGCGTATGTTGGGTCGCATAACTTTACGCCATCTGCGTGGGGGACGCTCTCGGGCTCAGCCTTTAGTCCAGTGCTTAATGTGAGTCGTCGTCTCGTCGACGATATGTGATACTGGTGTTGATGAGCGACATGACACAGATATCTAATTATGAAGTCGGCGTTGTCTTCTTGTTGAAGGATGCCAAGGAGGCTGACCGAGTTGCATGTTTCCAACGTCCCCTGAGGAAATATACTAGTCAGGATGACCCCTGGGTGCGTATATACGAGTCCTCGTTCATTTGTCAGTATGGAACGAACCTAACCGAAACTTGTTTCTAGATACAAGAGGAATCAGGTTCTCACCAGAACTAGTACAAATCCTCCCGCAGTTCAAGTATGCACGTCACCTGTTCGTCCAGGTGCCTGTCATGGCTTTGTCCTATTAATATTGACTCTTCTGCTCGGCGCTGTGACGCATTTAGATTTCAATTTACTGCTTAGTCTCTACACATTCTACCTGATACGCCATCACGATCCATTTAGTTGATTGATAGAGTTGCAGAAAGTGAAACATCGCGCTCAACATTCGGAAAGTTGGCGCTGCCCTTGTTCAATCTTTGTTGATGAGGGCCAAGGGCTCAACTGGCAAGTTTGACACGTAGATGCGCAGGAGGCGGGGTATTCCAAATATCCAATGCAATGCGATGCGATTATGGAGATGTACACTACTTTAATGAATTTGCTATAGCTACAGTGTATAATTGCAAATGAAGTGGGTAATTGCGAATAACATAGCAAATGTTGCAACAAGCTGTGACTGCCAAATAGGTCCGTATTAGTAGACAAGGCGTATGGTAAGAATAGTTATAACAACAGGTATGAATAGGTATTACAATAAGTGATAAATATATACGTGACTTGAAACATCAAGCGCGCCACGAATTATGCGCACCCAAAGATTTTGTCGATTTCAGTCTGGTATGCCTCCTCGACTGCCTTGCGGCGGATGTTGCCCTTGGTTGCAGTTCTGGGTAGCTGGCCGCGCGGAACAATAACAATCATGTCTGCGGAAGTTATGCGCTCGTGGAGGTAGCGTCTGGAGTGGAAGTGGCGAGTTTTTCGGATGATGTCTTTCTTGAGCTTGTTGTGGTCCACGGTATCGTCGGAAGGCTCGACGAACATCACGGGAGACGGCCTGCCGCTTCCGACGACGATGCACTCGGCGATGAGTCCTGAGCAGGTCGCGCGCGCATTGTCCTCAATCGCCTTGGTGTCGCAGCGCAGACTCGTCTCGGACTTGATCCAGTCGTCGTCGCGTCCGCGAGACACCCACCAGCCTGGTAGAACTTCTTGGAAGAGATCACCGGTGTGGAAGTTGTTATCGCTCTTGCGGAGACTGATATCGGGACAATCTGGGGACTCTGCGAGGATAACGAGTTCGTAGAGAGCAGCAGTGGACTGGTGGACGCCTTCTTCGTTGCTAGACTCGATTGGATCGAACCGGTAAGAGGTGCCTGGAACTGCTCTCAAGAGCGCGCGGTTCTTCTCGTGTTCACCGGATAGTAGCATCCCTCCGATTTCAGTGCTGCCGAATAGATTCTATAGAATACCAATTAGTTAATGAAAAGGAAGGTTAGAGTGACTATGTACTAACCCTAAGTCTAATGCCACTTTTGATCGCCCATTGCTCGTCCTCGTAGGGAATAGGCATACCAGAGTAAAGAACGTCGTCGAGGGTTGCCATCAGCGCAAGCAGCTTTGGGTCCTGGCGAGCATTTCGGAAATGCTTCATCAAGAACGCTCCAAACTGGTTGAGGCGGTTGAGACCGCAGCGAATGATTATCTCTATTAGCTCCTCGGATGAGAAGCCAATCGATGTGGGCTGCACAACACATCCACCGTACTGAAGAATCCCTACAAGCACTGAGAGGAAGTCAGTATCTCGGCAAAAGAATAGGCGGGAGAGAATACGAACTGAATGTCTGTCCAATGTGGCACATGCTTCCCCTGTTCAACATAGTTCAGCCAGAAGTCCTCCAAGATGGGCAGGCAAGAGTATTACTCACATAGGTACTGTAACGTCCTGGCGGTCAGGGTTCTGTGGCTTGCTGATATGGTGGGATTTGACAACGACTGAGTTGAGCCAACGGAAGCTCATAGGCACAAGCTTCGGGCTGCCAGATGTTGAACCACTAGTGTGAAAGTAGAACGCAATGCTGTCCTCGTCGATGTCCCATATACTCGGCAATGACTCTTCCACACTTTCGATGTTTTCTGATTGGAAACCGAGATGTGTCGGGAGAGGGCAGTTGCTCAATATTGATTCGAAAGAAGGTTCGAAAATCAAGGCCTTCGCGTCTGCTTTCGCCAGAAGCTCGTAGATAACAACTGGGTTTGGAAGTCGGAGACTGAAGAGCTGCGGAATGTATCCTGCTCTTGAAAGACCGTAGATGTGTAGGATGTCTGTGTACGTGAAGCCACTTATCCTAGATTACGCGTCAGTAACTTGTGAATGTGCATAAACAGGTTTGAACATACCACATCCCGATCACCGAGCGTCTTGGAATGTTCTGTCTTGAAAACACTCGAGTCCAGTGACGAGCAAAGAGCTCGACTTGGCTATGGAACTGTGCGTATGTTATTGAACTCCATGATTCAATGCGGCCTGCGGAGTCAAGCTGAGGCAGGCGGAATACTGTCGATGATGCAAATGTTTTCGAGCTCGACTCGAGAACAGTAAGATGAGAACTACTCATGATGAAGGGGAGGGTGAGTGACGAGGAGAATATGAAGAAAATGGGTAGCTGGACGGGCGTACCTGTGCTGCTTAAGTAGTGGACGAACTAGAATACATCAATTCAAGCATCGGAGTCCGAGTCAGATTCAGATGTACAACGGGTTGAGGCAGATCTCAGCAACTGGCAATCTTGTCAGCATTTGGCGGATGCGTGAATAGCCTCTTTGCTCACAAGTATCATGATGAAACATGGACGTGATGGTGGTTAGCAAGGCACGGTCCGTGGATCATTTTTGGATAGCGGAACCATCTTGACTCGATCCGAAATTCGGGAAGGGCGCTGGTGTGTCGAAACGGCATCGGAGTCATCATTCTATGGACATACGCAGCAAATATCGTCGCTGCGTATGAGGGTGGCTCAGCATTCAAATCACAATGGCCAGAATTGTGGTTGCTAGGCCATAGAAAATGGTGGAGGAGTAATTGCCCAAGGAGATAAATGCCCGCCCATAGACGAGTTTCAACGGTGCCGGCGAAGGTGGATGAGTAACAGCCTCACAAGACATATGTAAGAAGCAATAAATTGATTTTCTAACCACATCAAAAGTCGCCACAGCTTTACACTATGTCCCATCAATGAATTTCCTGTTTTGGACGTTTCCTCCGATCTCACGTCGGAATCCTTGCGCTATGATTTGACCTTCCACCACCCTCCCACGCAGCCAGTCCCACTCAGCCCAGTCATTCTGTCCATGTTTGCAGAGTAACTGTAGCCATTCATCCACAGACACTGGCTAGGAGGGCAGATGACAGACTTTCTGCGAATTATACCCTGTTTTCTTCCCAATTCTCGCTGACGCTGGCATGCACCGCACTGACCAGTTGACCTTATCTAGACCCTGGCTGACGTCGGCGAGTACCTATTTTCCGCAGGACTTTGTGTGGAACTCGCGGCCCGTATGTAGCTTTATTAGGATGGTACATCCCAGCATTCTCGGAATCAACCCGTGCACGCGTCGGAAGACGTTATTGACCGTCCTTGTTGCTTGTTGCGCATTGCGCGATAGACGCGCAGAGAACAATATCGCGGGCTTCACGCACCAGAATCTATGATTAGATATTCCAGCTTGAAATGCACGGAAATGCCTTCATATACACCATTTCCGCGCAGTAATTCAGCAGGCTGCGCGAGAGCCAAATCCCAATGGTTCCACTGTCTGATGGCCCCGTCTTTTCACAGAAAATATCGATACAGGACTAGGTTGTGTGTATGTGGAAAGGAATGGCGCAATGTGTGCTGACTGAGCCAGACTGAGCCCATTAGTGAGGTGCAGTCGTTTCAGGAAGTGTTATTTCAAAGCAGAATCTCTGACTATTGCGCTGACTCATCGCTGATGAGCGATCCGAGCGAGGAGTGGTGCGCTTTTCATGTATAAACAGTACAAGGTTCAAACATTGGCATACATCAGAACCTATATGTGACTACGTGTGTCTCGGAGCCGTAAACGTTTGCATTTTCTGTGACGAATTAGTAGGTCCATGTAGTTTTTGGTCTGCCTACTGAAGGCCAGCCGTAATGATTTGTTCGGTGGCTGACGCATCCAACAATGATCTGACTGCAAAAGTTCATTGAAGGCGATGATGAGTATACACAGTCGCACAGCTTGCCCGGTATATGATTCCTGATGCTACATTACCATGTACGCTCCCTGGGATAACCTTCCAAGGGTTACGCATGGGCAGTATGAAGACACTCTGAATCGATTAATTACCGGACATATCAATGAGTTGGTCGACCTAAACTACAAACGGGTTTTATAGTTGCGACTGAGTCTTGCTTGGTGTCGTATGACGACGAGTATTTGAGAGGGCAACAGATACGAAACGATCGCACCATATATCGAATCGTATATTGAAAAGGCGATGGATTATGGAATATCTAGTCAACAAACTGAACAGCGAGATGGCGCTGCAATGTTTCTTGAAGGTATGTATTCAGCCGAAATACAGGTTGCCATACAACTGCGCGACTGTCCTACAGCTGCACAGCATCTGCGGACGCGTATTTGACAGGCATCTGGAATTGCTATAAAAGGTCAATTGCCATTTGTCAGTTGGCGAAGTCACCGGAGCGGAGGTATTAGTCGGCTGAGTACCCGATACCAGGCGACTCAGGGTCGCAACTGTAAACTGTAATCATGCAAACAGGCGCCCATGGTGAGCCATAGTGCCGTGCAAAAAGACTTGACGGAAGGATAACACCTAAACCGGCGATATAATTGGCTTCGACAAATGCGACAAAAGTTCATGGAATCTCAAGTACAAAGTTGGCACAATATTATTTCCTTGATCATGGATCATTACAATGAAATCAAAATGAAGCACAACCATTAATGAATATGACGCTCAAGTGTTAATATTAGTTTAATGAACGCATGAGCGTCTATCATTGAGTTGTAAGTACAGTAGCTCTCGCAGAAACCCGAGATTGATCTCTGATGCTGTGTCGAGAGAAGAACTTCGAGGTAATCATTTGTCAGGTGACATTTCTCCGAATCAGTAGCAAACACGGCCTCTCTCTCTCTCTTACATCCCTGATATGTGCCTAAGACGCTCAAACGCGTTTCTTCGATACATTAGGCCAAGAAACGGCCATTGGTAACATGCTGATTTTTCGGCCGCTCTATTCGAAATCCGCTTTTGAAAGATGAGTCGGATGCGGCCTGACCTAGTCAGGTTTAGAATGAGACAATTGCGACTGAATCCACAGAGAGCCATGACATACGCTGACCAGCCCTTCGCTGTTTGCGGGCACAAACGTTTCGCTCTCTAATGGACGCTGGCGTCCTCCATGGCATGCTCCAGCAATCTTCCAACTCAGATGGCACCACCATCATCATTTTGGGGCCTAGTGGGCAGGTTCAGATGGGGAATGGCATCGGGCGTCCCGGTGACTCGATGAACACACCTTCCGTCCCTGATCCCGCTCCTCCAGACAGGAATCAGCCTCCTGGTAGAGATCAACCATCTGATGGTGCCGGTCCGCCAACTCCCATCATGTCCTTGACGCAGAATATGACGCCGACGGAGACATCGTCACCTGCAATTATCACCGACACCCCTGCAATCAAATCAACAACGGAACCTTCAGACAGTGAGTCGAATCTGTAACTACTTGATTTTGGGATCAACTTTATTGGGGGTGACAGGAAGCTCGGAATCGCCCATGGCCAGTACCAGCGCAACGCTAGTAGAATCCAGTGATGCCCTGCCGACTCTCTCGTCGTCTAGTTTGACGGAAACGTCTCTTTCTGTGCCCTCAGACTCCTCGTCTCTATCGTTGCCCGAATCATCGACGACAAAGGCTGTGACTAGATCTTCTTCCGCGCTGTCAACACCCGTGTTGACTTCGAAGAGCCCAACTGCGACAACATCTGGACACAGTAGTCGTCCATCGTCGACTTCACACTCTCAGGCATCATCACTGCTGTCCTCTGGTACAGCTTCTCAAGCAGCTGCAACAGCAGCTTATCGTCCTCTCAGCCCAAATTCTCAGCAACTCAATACGCATAGCCCTTCATTCTATGTTGTAGTATCTGTCGCAGCTGTCGTTGGAGCCGCGATTGTAGTCGCCCTCATTGCTTGGTGTATCCGTCTACTGACGAAGGCGAGACGAAGGCGCAGGAGCCGTCGCACGACAGTACCTTGGGGTAATCCACCCAACGACAAAGAGAACCGAATGGAAGTGGGCCAAGCGAATTGTGAAGACAGCTTTTCATCTACTAGCGGCACGAACTCGGGAAGCGGCAGAGACCTGGATTGTGCCCAGGGTTGGCTACATCATGGCGAGCTGGATGTCGGCGAAGTACACCGTGGGCGCTTCGATGTGAACGGCAATCCACTTCGAGACCATCCTATCATTCCCGGGCGCACTCTACCTGCTGATTACGCTTTCGACGAAGTAGACTTGGGTCCTTACCTTCGTCCCAATCAAAATTTGCGTCATTTACCCTCACATCTAGTCGATGAGGACTTGGCCGCTCGGGCACGTCTTGAAACGTGTCCTGTACACTCGAATATCCTAGGACCACCGCTCAGCCTCCGGGGTGGTGTATTCGCCGAAAGAGGGCCTTCGCCTGTCTCGGGCATCGAGAAATCACCGCGGACGGCGTCAAGCGTATACGAAAATTGCGAAGAAAAGATTGTCTCCGACGAAGAACCCACCGCTCCACCGCGCTCAATGGCCGAACGCCTGCGGAGTATTGGGAAATCTCCGATTGAAGCGCCCTGCGAACTGGGCGCCCAGCTACCCAGGTCGGATGAACATCAGCGGGATGAAGCATGGGCTGCCTCGTTGAAGAATAGTCTCGTATGCGCGTTTAATGCAGTGGCCGTCAACATATCCGGCGCGCCAAGGATGGGGGACAAGATTGACACACCAACAAGGCGACTCAGGCGGCAGTCAGTGCGAGATGTCCGATGGGACAAAAAGGGGTCAGAACTGATGCGCGGTACTTCTTTTTCGTCAAAGGACTCAAAGCCATGGACGCTTGAAGAGACGAGAGAAGGAGCTGGAGTGGTTCATCTCCACATCGACGACCCACGAGAATATCGCACCCATGCCACGGCGACTTCCAATTCCCCTCGCACGAAGGGATCGCTCACGTCAATTAAGCCTAGCGATACGAGTGTTCTTGCGGTGGCACATGGAAGGCCACATCAGCGTTTTCTGCACAGGGGGATCTCTCGCGAGAGCAGTATCTACTCGACACTCTCCGCATTCCCAGAATGGCGAGAACGACCTTCAAGGCAGGGTAGCATCAACCCCTCAGTACACTCTGCGCGTGGATTTATGTCTTTAAGGGTCACCAATTTAACTCACGAGAGCAGACAAAGCACTACAGACTCTATTGTTATACGGCCTCATCCAATTTCCCGACTTCCTTCGACGGCCTCTTCGGCCACCCATTTCCATGACGTTCAGACACTCGAAGTCGATGCCGCAGCCTCTCGCGCGCTTCGCGAGAGACAGAGAAAAGTTCTGAACTCATCCCAATGAATCATTTGACAGCTCAGCTGACGACTTGCCTTTCATAAACTCAACCTGGATTCGTGGAAATTTTGTACATCTCGTTATTGAAACATTTTGTATTCTCACAACATGGTCTATATTGAATGGCCTACCGTGTATGAAAATAAGTCAATTTTAATTGCAAGAATACTACCCTTTCGTTCGTACAACGGTTCATGTCACGGTTGAAATGGTGTTTCCGATAGAGTGACCAAATTAGGAAATTTGACGGCACCCACACGGAAGAGACTTAAGCAAGGGATAATTCGCAGGTGATCCATTCGCCCAGTAGACACTAAATATATGTGATGCTCAAGCACAGGTATTAGGGATGCATGAGTACGGACGAAGGGGCGATAGCCTGCCACTTGTGGGATCAAGGTAGCAACTTGTGGATGAAGTAACGCCTGTCGGGGATATGCACGTGACGTACTGGTCCGTGCGCACCCTCAAATCGACGCGTGACGTCACAGGCCCTTTACATCCAATGGCGTCTTGCTCGCGTCGCTGGCTCACCCTTTCTATTGCTACCGCCATGTACTCCTTGCCTGGGCCAATCAGTTCACTTACTTTGGACTATTCTGCCGTTCTTATATATCTTCTGTGTGGCTGAAGGTCTCCGGTATGATGGTCACCGCACAATCTGGACTGGGGAGACCTCCATGAATGTCCCTGAGCTCTCGTGGTTTCTGAGGGTAAAATCAACATATATGTGTGCAATAAATACGCATAGGGTGTGGACGAGAGTCTCACGATTGGTGCTTACCCTCAGCGCTGCATGGAAACTGAGAAAGGTGAGGTACATTTGAGTTCAATTTCCTCGTCTGCTGATAGATTATGTTGTGTCCGTCAGGGCAGACATTCCCCTAAGTACTATGGTTCTCTCTTACATATCTGTCAGTTTGTCTTGGGTCCTCGAGGTCGTGGTATGTCCCTCTTGCTTTAGATACTGGAATCTCTCTTCCATCCGCGCGCACAAATCCCTATCTGATTAGGCTGCTCTTCTTCGTCGACCTCTCCTCGATTATACGTCCTAGTCAGCAATATTTACCTAGCCCTGACCCTTCCTTTCGATGAAGTTCAGCTCAGCACTATCATCACGGGAGCGCTTATGCACATAACAAGACTATCTGGATAGTCAAATGGTCTCAATGCCCATCCATCCCAGTATTCAATGTCTCTTCCTAACTTACATCTGGCGATCCTCTGGACAGTAAGATGCAATTTGATTCACATGTTTTGCAGGCTCAGCTGATTTGGTGAAACCACATTATCTTGCTTTGCAAAGGAGAAACAATGCTCTGAAGGTGACCAGCACGTCTTGGCGGCACAATCGGACCGGTTAATAGACGCGATCACCTGACAGACGCGCTGATTGTGATGGCTACACTCTCAGAGTCTCTCAATCACCTAAATTTGAATGCAAACCCTTGTAAAAGCCTCACCTCATCAGGTGATAATTCTACCTTATCTGGCCCCACACCGGGTTCCAGAAAGCGTTATGCTGGGGATATGAACGCTAGTTCCGAATGCAGGTAAAGCTCACTGCTTTCAGCTACTATTGATTAAAAATAATCGACCATCAATCCGATAGTAGATCGTTACGATAACAGTCTTACCTACCTGCGTTGTAGGAGGACCTCCGCTGCATCAACTTGTTTCTTCTCTCTCATCTTACCTGATACCGCCTCTATAATGTCACGGCGGAGAGCACCGATGTTGGTTGACAGTTATCCTCTAGCCTCAAGGTATGTCCTCTGTTCCTAAATTATACTAATCGCTTGCTTCAATGGCCTTCTTTTCGCAACGTGTTCCGAAGAGACTGTCATCCTGTGCCCATTCTGACTATTCGATGTCCACAATATCTTGCCTTCGCTAACGCTCGCTTGCGACACGCCATCATGTTGGTTTCTCAGGATAATTAAGCTTAAAAGCCAAACTACGATCACGGCGACTCTCCGATTGTAATCTCTATTTTCCAGTCCTATGGCTCCAGGGCTTTATCTTCGCGGTTTGTTTGAGAGACATCCGATTCCGATTCCGACATCAGGAAAAGTTTACTCGTGACCGCTCGACTGCTTCTAGTTCCCCCTTATCCGGCATGAAAATGCCGTCGAAAAGTGGGAAAGTCTACTTTGCGCCTGGAAGACACCGTTCACAGCGAAAAAACGGGTAATGAATAAGCCATGGCGCTCTATCATCCAGTCTACTCACTCTGCATCTCGATTCAATTGTCTCTGGGCTTGCCGATGTAAGCATGCCACCGAAGGGTCCCACTCGATTGCGCGCGGAAAGGACCCATGCAAGAACTGACAACACGAGGATGGCTCTCTCCGCTGTTAGTCCTTCACTCCATCTTCTATCTACGCCTCTGGGGAGCGAGAATTCACCAGCTCAACGTGTTCTTCGCATTCCACCGAAATGAAAATCTGTCAAATGTGATGGTGGCAGATACAGATCTCTTCTTTCAAACGTTTCCTCTAATTCACGATTTTACGAATTGATTTCCGATCGCCCAAATCTTCTCAGCTATACCTGGCATGAACCGTCGCTCATGCCCCTATGCGCAGGATGATACTCTGCTCAATCTGCTAGCAGAAGTCCACTTCCTCTCATGCCACATCATGCGCAGCCAACGATCGGACGCTTACTCTCAGCCACGTATGTTCGACTCTTCGAGACCAAAACTAGGATGTAACCGCTTCTGTGCAGCTTTCCTTGGTCTGTTTTTGTGTCTTCACTGTACCTAGCGAACTACGCGCGGATCGGCATACTTCCACTGGACCTTTCGCAGAGCCCTTGAATTGGAGACGTTAGAGGCTCCATGCACTGGTCTTTGCCTGCCGTTCCCTCGCCGTCAAATCCAATTGACCAGAGCTTTTGAGGTGTGGGCTTGTATGGAGTTTTCATTCTAGGGTCCGTCTGTCAGCTCCTGTCAGTGCACACTTTCGCTCACCCTACGCGCCAGCTTCCATATCCTCCTCAATTTCTGGCCTCTTGTCAATAAATTAAGGAAATCTGTGCCTATGACATCACTAAACGAACCGGCTCACGGCTGCCATCAATTCTTCTTGATATTCTGTCCGACGCAGAGTAGGCTTCAAAGGCTTCGCGGGTCCAATCATTGTCACCGGTGCACAATGGCCATCATGCCAATCTCTCATATGATGCGGCACACCTTCCTATTACGAACCTCGAGGCTTATCGATGGATAAGATAACCCATTTTTGGGTGGCCACGGCAGCCACAGTGGGATTGGGTGGACACAGAGTCGGCAGCAGAAGCCTGCTGTCTGGCACAGCACTCAGCGGCATCGCCTAAGCACCCATAGCCAGGAGGCCATCAGATCTGCACGCGGGAGTTTCTGATCGCGTACGGAAATGAAATGTCAGTCCAAGCAGAGACATAGAGAGCTCTGATTGCTCTTTGTATGTATGTTTCAATACTTCGAAGGAGGTGCCCCAGCCCTCCCCACCACCTGTCATACGGGCCACCCTGGGGTTTTATGAATTTAAACAGGGCTGGTTGTATCATTTCCTCTCCATCATGTATTGACAACGTAAGGTTCGACATGGGCCGCTTCGACTTACTTGTTTGTAAACCAGTGGGGAGCTTCCTAACATTTACTTTAATACATTAACCATGTGTTGCGTTGATGAACCAACATCAGCTGTAGGACCAGGCGAGGTCCTCTGAAAGACTTGTATTATCAACGACCATGGTACGTCTGCGACCAGTGGCAAATGAATTGTTAGCACACATGTTGATATCCGTGTTATCAAGGAACTGCTATTAGCACTGGTACTTATCTCTATAATTCGACCGAAGGTAGGCCCTCGTGATACATAGGGGGTTTGGGTGTCTCCGACTGAATCTTCCTGACCACGTTTGTCCGTAGTCTTTGAGTGGCCCGTTTGTATAGTGTATCTTGGATATACCATGTTTAACAAGCATGTCAAGGTCAGCTGGGATATACCCGCATAGTATTTCTGGCCTTGTTTCGCGGATACACTCCGGATCTGCTGTGTATGGGCGCCTATGCACCCTTCTGGCATCTTACAGCATCGTATCGTGCCTCAAGACCGCCTCGCGGCAGAGTAATCAACATATTTGCACGTTGCCCCTTTATTACATTGAGAAAGCGCTAGTATTGCTTTCTCGATGCCGCCATAAGCTCCGCTGCATGATGCCTTTATATGCAGACAGATTGAGTCCGTTCATCGCCCTCGGAGCTGGTGGACAACAGAATCAGCTCTACCATGACCACTTATATTTGACAATTGCAACGTGTTGGGGTCGATATGGTGAGCAGCTATGAATAATGTGATGTCCTGACCTTTCAAGTCGACGCGCTCCGAGCACCGTAAAACGCGCAGTCAGTCAAACCGCATCCCAGCGCGGATTCGCGCAATAACCTCGCACCTTGAGGTTGCTTCAGGTGTCAAGCTCCGGTCAATGATAAGCCCTCTAGATTACAATTAGACAAGACCTGTGATCAGTGTGGTGGTTCTGTATTAGCATTGCATAGGCCTATGTTTTGTATTGACCTGACCTTGTCCGAGCCAAGGTGAGACGCCGCTATTACCCGACCGGGGGACGTGCAGAATCTGCGATTCATAATATGAATATGTTTTCATAATGTCTGATAACGATGTTCTTCACACCGCTTAGATCTGCCCTTCGCAGTGTAATGATGTCAGTCCTGCCAGACGTGCATGTCCTCTACACGAGCACTGGACGTTGACACTGGGGTAACATACACTTTATATTATTGGAAATGTAGTGAATCCTGTCCTTTCTTTAGAACAAGAGTGCTATTAATTAAGTTGGTCTGCGCTCGGTGGACTTCCGCGTACTCACTATCATGACCGTGTCTGTGGCAACACTATCTCTGGAATGGCACTCGACGGACAAGAAGAGAGGGTGATGTGGGAGGATGCAATATACATGCTGACTGTAGACTGTCAAACCAAGTGACGAGAAGGAGATCTTCAGCTAGAAGCCAGCATGTGTGTTATGGACCATGGTTCTCTCTTGACGAACGGTGCAACTGCAAGACAGATGTATATTTTAGTATTGATACAAGTACCTGCTCGCTTAGATTAAAGATTGAATGTTGAGTTACCACTGTACTGTACAGATAAGAACCGAACTCCGGGTTTTGAATATCCAGAGACACCG
Organism: Psilocybe cf. subviscida; assembly: GCA_013368295.1. Lineage (NCBI taxonomy): Eukaryota > Fungi > Basidiomycota > Agaricomycetes > Agaricales > Agrocybaceae > Psilocybe > Psilocybe cf. subviscida. Next base: position 820,152 of record JAACJJ010000044.1, on the reverse strand, counting down.
GGCTTGGGTTGAAAACATATGTTCCCAGATGCGGCTTTTTTGCAGACTTGATTTCATGACTAATTATCACGCCCAGTGGCCACTGTCCTGGTATTACTGTAATGCGCAGCCAGTAGGCGCCTGGGGACGTGAGATATTATGCGGATAGGAGGGCGCTGGATATACTTGTAGGGATTGTGCGAGCGAGCTGACCTGGTTCACTTTCCTTCTTGGGAGACGAGTACAATGATAGAAGCAGAATTCGTCGTCGCGATTGTGTCCTATTTCCTGATCGCTTGTCAATGAAATGACAGAACCCTTGCGTTGGAAGGACTCACCGGCACGCTCTGTTTCGTGACATCCAAGCTTTATATTCCACACAGTGTTTGTGCGATGTGCCGGTGCCCCTTGGATTTCGGGACAAAAACGTTGCTCCAGGTGAACTGCCTTCCACAACTTCTACACTTCGAAGAGACTTGCTTTGCGGCAGTGGTTACGCAGAAGACACGGATGGGCACGCACAGTAGCGGTGCTGCGTAACGCGCCTTTCCTATTACATACCCATGAAATAATAGAGTCATGTTGACGGATATTGCTGTGCGACAGTGCGAGAAAGAAGTATCAGCGCGCGTAAATGTGGATCAGGGCTCTCATCTACTATCGTAAGGACGCGTCCTCTTCCACCCATCCCTCGTCTGAACCAAGTCTGAAAGTGATGATCGCGCCAGATGTGGCGTCGCGAACAGCGACGTTCGCGCAGTTGACATCAGAAAACTGGCACACAAATTGAAATGAACTCAGGACCACGCACCTCGCTCGCTCACAGCCTTTTTCTGTCGTATGTGATTGCCGACGTTTGCAGACTATTAAGTATCCACTGCACACCTATAATATAGGTACTTGAGAAAGGTCCTACACAACATCCTTCACCGTTGGTCGGTTGGACAATGACCAGGTAGCGTTGACGTTCCACTGGGCACTCGGATATGTTTCTTGGTTTCTGGAAGAATGACCTTGTGTTTCTTGACTAGTGGATGGAAGATCTGAACGAGAGAAGGCGTCGCGTGATGAAGACAACTCCTTCTGGAGACATAAATTCCAAAGCTGAATGACTCTAGTTTTGTCTTTTCTCGTCACCGTCCGGCAACATTGGGCCACGATGTAAAGCGCGTTGATCATCCACATCTCTGTAGGCTTTCGTTCATTCCTGAAGTCTGGGTCTCAGTAAGAAGTTTAGAACGACAAGAGGACTGTCCATGGCTATTATCACAGTATTGAAATGTCCCGTTGGTGCAATAGAAGGACGCCCAATTGAGGCAATCCTGACAATGCCCATAACCCTACTCCTCATGTGCCTTTCTATTCCGGAGGAAGATCGGGGTGAACTGGTTCGAAAACATGTCGGTACTCGGCTCGAGATATGGAGTCAGATGGGCGTTGTCGTCGAATTTATAGTAGGAATTTCCAATCAAAACGTGCATCAGAGCGCAAGCCGAGTCGACAGGGCGAACACTTCTTAATCGTTCACTTCACCTCCTTCTTCCTTGATTCCTTTTCCTTTCCTCCAGTGCCGTCTGATAAATGCCCTCTATCCTCAATCTCAAGTTCAAAGTTGGTCGCAGCTAGCGCAGCCAATGATTCGCGTTGAACTCATTTCTTTTCCTCTTTTTTTTTCCTTCCCCGATCGTCATTGTAGGGAAATAAGTCTTTCGTTGCGTTCAGTAACCTCAATGATACAGAATCCTTAACCAAGACATGGAAGGTACGGGTGTGAAGTTTAACTGGTTTTCCTGTTCTCACCGATGTGGCAGGTCTGTACCAAGGTCGCCAGTTACCTCGAACAAGGACAAAGACTCGAGAACTTGAGCTGGAGGTTATGGCACCTTCAGAACCTCATGGTCGACACCGACAACGCGAAATCCAAACGCGAGTTCAAGAAGCTGAGCAAGTGCATGGGTGACAAGCTAGACAAGGAGAAAGGACGGTACGCCGACAACCAGTTATGTTATGTGCATACCCTAAACCCTAATGAAATCGTTCAGGAGCATCGAAGAGCTGGAGGCTCCCGACTTCAAGCGCAACCATTCGACCGAAATGATCAAACAGCGCGCTATTGAGAAAGAGCGCAGTAGGGAGGCCAGCCAAAACGCCCAGCCTGGAACCATCAAGCGCATGCAATTCACCTTCAGCGTCGACCAACCTCCCCAGCCCGTCTCGAGCACTCCGGTGAAGAAGCCCGACATGCGCCCTTCTGCTGAGCTGTCCAAGCGCCAGTCCAAGGTTGACGTCGTCTCCGCTCCAACCGAGTCCGAAGACGCCGTGATGGATGACGACGACACTCGCCATGCATCAGTTCGAGCCACCTCTACCACTTCCACCACCAGTTCCACTGGCTCAACTCAACAGCAGCAAAGCCTCCGTTTCCCAGATCTCTTCAAGACCGATTTCGGACCTTCTGCACTTCTTTATGCCGCTCCGACTCTTACGACCCGCATGAACTACGGCGAGGGATTGAATCCCCCTTCTCTGCCCAACGATTCCTTCAGCATCTCCCGCCCTACCATTGAGCTTGCTCTCGATGATCTTCTTTCTAACGACGACTTCTCTTCTGGTGATGACGAGTCGCGCTCCAACCATTGGTCGGCAATGATGGCGGCGCAACTTCAAGACCTTTCTGGTGGTAACGCGTCGTCCGCTGCCCCAGTCGAAAATTCGGAAGTATCTTCCGGCTCCTCCACCTCTTCCGTTGCCGCCGGTCAGCAACCTGATGTGGTCATGTCAAGCGCTCTCAATCATAACACTTATTCTAACGCTAACTCCACCTCCAACACTAACACTACCATGCCTTCTGCGACGCCCTCGCTAAACATGGTACTGGGATCGAACAAACGCCAGTATGCCAGCCTTCTCTCGGGCGACGATGATTCAAGCTATACGGCCTCGACCACTAACGACGATGAAGACGACTTCGGCTCACCGGCACCCAGCACAGCTCGTCGTATCTACAAGCACGCGCCACCCGCACCAAAGGAAATCCTGCCTGACACGGTCGTCCCCTCGCGCGTCACCTCGGCGGCAAGCATCTACGGCACTCGCTCAAATACGCCTACCAACCGCCCAACCTTGACTCTCCGCACGCAGACTACCCAGTCGACGCGTAACTCAGGTCCTAGCGCTACGGCAACTAGCCTCAACCCTGCCGTACTGCGTGGTTCTTCAGGTCTCAGCAACTCCGCGCCCGGTGGCGTCAAGGCTGAGTGCTCCAACTGTGGTGCGACTCACACACCTCTGTGGAGGAGGGGGCTTAATGACGAGCTGAATTGCAACGCCTGCGGTCTGTATTGTAAGCTGGTATGTGGTTCACTATTTTCCTCAACTTCATTCTCTTATCATGTCTTTTAGCACAAGCGTCCTCGTCCCAAGACCATGCGCAACTCCCATGGCGAGGGCCGCTCGTCGCAAGCCGCACCCCGCACTGAAACCACCACGACAAACGTTGATGTGATGGGTAAGTGGGCTGTCGACACGAAAGCCGCGCCGCTCTATTCAGACCCCGTTCGACCTTCAGTGGCAGCACAATGCTACAATTGTCACACAACTGCTACGCCGCTCTGGAGGAAGGACGACGAAGGCAAGACAGTTTGCAATGCGTACGTCACTACAATCATCAAATCATTGTTTTCGTTCAAATCTGACAGTTTTGTGCAGTTGTGGTCTCTACTACAAGCTCCACGGCTCTGCTCGCCCGATCTCCATGAAATCCGACGTCATCCGGAAGCGTTCGAGGCACGATGCTCGTCGCGGTGGAGCAGGAGGTGCCCCCGAGGACACGCCATCTGCAAGCCCCGGTGTCAGCCGCCGAACCTCTCCCGTTCCCGAGGCTTCTCCTACCCTCGCCCCCGATTCGACCACGCAGATGTCGTATGAGTTCTCGGATGCGGCGTCTGCATCTGAGCTGCTCAGCGCACTCAGTGCGGCTCAGGAGAACACGAACAACCACCAGCAGTTGTTCAACAACCCATTCCAGGCGGCATTCCCCGGACCGTACCACCCCGACTACCTCACACAACTGTACAATCTTCCTGCGGACGCTCTTCCATTCTCTAGTGTCGAGTCCAACGACGCGGACTTGGCAATGAGCCCACGCTCGAACAAGCGCCGTCGGATGAGCAACGACTCGGCGTCGGAGCCTCCATCAAGCGCTGTCTCATTCAGCTCGTTTAGCGGCGACGGCTCGTTCAGCAGCACGTCCTCGGCGTCGGGCCACTCGAAGCATGGTTCAATGGACTTTGCGTTCAACGGGTTCACATCGCAGGGCCCAGCGTTGCGCGGGAGTGGGAACACGTTCTGGCACCCTCCGATGATGCCTCAGGGGACGGCGGACAGCGAGCAGCTTGTGTATCCTCCAATGACCAGCGGAAGCGGCAGCAGCGGGAGCAGCGGCAGTAACGAGGACTCGCCTATGGACTACCTCCACCACCCACCCATGGCTCTGCACGACGACGAGCAGCTCTTTTCGGCGTACCTCCAGCCGTCAATGGTTCACGACGACAAGAGCCACGAGAACGCCGGCGCGTCCAACATGCAGGCCATGTACGCCGAGTATTTTTGATTCCCTTCGTCCTATAAATTAGAATCACCATCCATCGCAATGCTTTCAAGCTCTCCATCGTCATCATTATCACAGCATTTTCACTCTGTCGTCAGCATATCCATCATTCCGTTCAGCAACCACTATCATCATTTACGACCCCCCACGACGCACCATCTTGCTTTTTGCTTTAACTTTCAACGAGACAACAAGACCACTCCCCACATTCAACTGCCAGGTCGCCATCATATCTCTGCTTATCGCCTCTCCTGTCCAATCCACATATCTCACACATACCCCTATCTTTCCCTCTCTCTCTCAAAGAACAACGTTGTATATCGACGCGAAGGGCTTGCGCGCTCCCAGCCCCCAAAGAAACCAAAGCATAATAATTTATCGAGGCGTCGCCTATCTGTACATTACCGCGTAGCCGTGTTATAGTTATTTACTTGTCACTCCAACGTAGTGCTTCGTCCACATCCCCATCCGCCTGCCCAACTGCCCAGTGCAACCTCGCATCCATCCCCACCCATCCCCACCCCCTTGCTGTTGTCATTATCGAAATCGAACTACATCCAAAAATATACCAGTCATCACAGATCCATGTCGGTGGAATTCACGATGCTATTTTTGGCCGTCCAAATTCTCTTATGCATGTGCAACAGTGTGAAGTGCACATAGAATGGTCCCTTCCTAGTTATTAGTCGGAGAGCGGTGGCCGCTCATGCTGACAAGGGAAAATTTTCCAGTGTGCAGCTTGGACAGGTATGTGTACGCAAATCCTTAATGGTTCACGATAATTTGTGGCAAGTCCACTTGTAATCAGGGGGATAATAGGCACCAAGCTATGGTGTCGTCGCGGTACCAGTGCCCAGACAATCGACCGTTTGATCCGAGCACAGTAAAGGCTCGTAAAGGCACCTCCAGACTTCGAGCCACACCCTTTGATACGATTGCAGGCCAGTGCGCGAGATGGAATATAAAACGCGGTAAGATACAGTAAACTCAGCATGAGGGAGAAAAATGCGTCTTTCAGTTCTTTTTTCGCGTCGCCCACTATTAGCACGCACGTCGTTTCAAGACGCACTCGATTGTCAGTGGCGTCGGCCCTGGGGCAGAGGGTTGTTGCAAATCTTGGCGAGATGCACAAGGAAACGTAGCGAACCAGACCTCTGAATCTGCTGCAATCGGGCGAACCGCGTGAGTCGAGTCGTAGTGCGCATTAGCGCGCCTCGCGTTGCCAACTCTTGTTGTGCCGCGCGGCAGAGCGCGAGCGGAGCCAGCTGGACAGAGGCCTTGAGGCGTATTTTGTGAATTCGAAGTCCAGTTTCATTGGGAGTCGTTACTTATAAAATTGTTCTTTCAGAAGTCAACGAGGTTTTAATGAATGGCATCCACAGTATGTAATTTTGCTTCAATGTTGCAGTGGCTGCGCTCCAAATTCCACATTGACAGGTCGTGTGGGGCTATATTTCGACATTAGGAAGCTCAGTGGCTCAGAGGTTGTGTACATGCCGTTAGCCCGACAGAGCGGCTAACGGTAACTCATATTAGCTGTAATAAAACCGCTGATCTCTTTATCTTCCCTCGAGGCGCAGCAAAGGGGCCCCCATTCTATGCTTTAAGTGTATCTGACAGAGGTTGATGCACTTTGGTGCATTAGGTCCCATTGGACCCCGGTCAACACCGTTGAAGGTCTCGGCATGAATAGGGCAACTGTTGTATTCCCACTCAAAGTCACTCGCAAAGGGGTGGACGAGCTTCCCCATTGCAACGAGGCCTGTCTTGAATGATTCCTGAGCACCTCTGGATCCCATCTAAGGTATCTAATTAGATACCGTGGTACATCCGACGTAGGTATCTAAGTAGATACGCTTAGCTGTTTCTCCCCTATATACAATAAAAACAATACCGACCTACGGACTTAGGATATCATATCCTAGGGAAACTTGAAGCCACACGGTAGGCCAGAGTATGAGGACCAATGCTCGTTGACATTGGACCATAGATATCACTCTCAAACTTTCGAACACATGTACATACCGTTCAGACGGGGCGTGTGACGAGTTATGAGCATGGGTTTTGCATTTCATATTGAGAAATAACTATACTACAAACCTCTATACAATGCTATATTACTGCCTTACATCGGGAGGTGCATCCTGGCTGCCCTCTGCCATGGTCAGAACACCATAAATGCCGGTCAGAGCCGCCACCTCTTCATCCTCGTCGGCCTGCTCCTCTTCAAATTCGTTGTTACTATCTGGTTGAGCGGATACAAGTTCATGCGCATTAGCATCGGTTAGCATCGGTTGAAGCGTAGGGAAGGTGGCAGAAAGTGGTGAATGGACGGTTGTAGATGTCTCCTTCGCCTGCTTTCCAATACCCTTCTGTCCAGTGAACCCAGATAGTTTGTAGATCTTCTGGATGGTGATTGAGTGGTGGTAGTTGAAGCGTGCGCGTTCCAACTCATAAACAGCGCGGGCAAGTGGGGGGTTTGTGGAAAGCAGTTGCTTCTCCTTCTTACGAAGAAAGACATCTTCGTCATAAAGGAAGGTTGCAAAACAACGGACCTCTACATTCAGCCGTTCGATTTCCTCGCCCACTCGAATGGACTTGAGATACTTATCCATTGTTGCGCGGGCTGCCGGTGTGGCCCAGGGCTTCTTCTGGACGTCCTGTCAAGTATTGCAAAGAAGGTCAAAGTCGGCAAGAAAGGCATAGTCGACGACCTCCTCCCAGCTTAAACTCTGTCGTGGAGGTGTCATTTCTACAGCTGCTGCATTATAGCAGTCGAGCGCGGTTTTGATGGCTGTTGAGCGTGCCTTGAGGGCAGTGGAGATTGCTTTTGAAGGTTATAGCCTGAGATTAGATGTTACAGGTTGTGTCATTTAATGCCCAAAAGAATCTCGTACCGGTGTTTCACTGATTCATCCTCAACAGACAAAATTCGAGCTTTCTCCCTGCTGATGGGCAGCCCGTGGCGATTTCGGAATGGGCAATGAACATGAATTGATCTTTACAGCCTCATATCTCATGCACTGGCATTCGAGATGCTGTCAAACTTGGATGAGAGGTCACTGAGGCTCTGTACTATACAAATCTCAAAAAATTCCAAGGGATAATTACAAGATGGGATGATAAGCCTAAAAGTTTACGAAACATGCATCGGAATTGCATTTACGAACATGATTTCAAGTTGTCCAATTTAGCGAACATTCAAATGTCTACAGTGCACCAAAAAAAGCTATATGTATCGAAAGCTATCATTTGGTAGATACTAATTCATAGAGCTCATGACTTCTAATTAAGCCCTGCATCTACAATGACACATTCTTTCTAGGTATAAATGATTAGGGGCTCTTTTATTTGGTCGTCCAAACAAATCAAATGTCAAGATTGGTCGTCGAATTTGCTTGCTTTCTACCTGCTACCAATGGCACGAAGAGCTGTTCTGACCAGAAAACTGAGATATCAAAAGTACGTGCCTATGTTCTCTAGGCTACAAGGTATTAACACAATTTAACAGCAATATTTATGATGAATGAGAATAATCAAGATTGCGAGCAGCTCATAAGGCTGAAGTACGTACTCCTGCGGAACAAGCCCAGCACCTTGTTGCACAACGAGCATTCCAGGCACGGTACAGAGAGAACTGCAGGGAACTTCTTGCCATAAAAGCAGTTGCATACCCCTCATACGACAGCCATGCCGACGCTCTTCGAGTCTCCGACAATGACGATACTCAACCTTCAACTTCACGCACATCAAAGCGGGCTCGAAAGACTGCAGCAGATATCACCAACATGAATCCTGCAAAGAGAACAACCATGCAGAAGGCCAAAGCCCCGCCAAAGAAACAAACCGGCTCTCGCAAGGCCACGTCGCGGAAGTCCAAACCCCCAACTTAGTACCGCAGCAAGTCCGTCGTGCCAGATACTGACGATGAAGTGGCCTCTGGCAGTGTAGAGGCTAATGGTAGTACTTAGCTTATGTCCACCTGTGCTCGAAACAGGTTACCTGTAGTACCTGTAACTCATGTAATGCTATACGCTTCACTATGCATTGTTTACTATATTTCAACTCCTGATTACTGGTGTGTCACGGTTTACATGAGTACTCTATATTTTCGACTGTGGACTTGACAACAAACTCGTAGCCAAATCGAGTACCCAACGTGTGTTGCTCAATGTGAGCGACAACCACCGTCGACGAGGCATCTTCCTAGACCATTGCCTGCAACCTAGGGCCTAGCAGTATGGCTATCCTAAGCCTAAGTCCGTAGGTCGATATTGTTTTTATTGCATACAGGGGGGAAACAGCTAAATGTATCTACTTAGATACCTACGTCGGATGTACCACGGTATCTAATTAGATACCTTAGATGGGATCCAGAGGTGTTCCTGAGATGGAAGCTTAGGATAACACCATGAACATGTCAGCACTCGCTTCTCCAGTGGCAAAAAGAACATTCCATGCTATCTCGTGATGCCCTCCTCAGCTGGTGCTGTGAACATGGCCATTTTCTGGGCAAGGTTCCATATGAATCGGAGACATGTAAACAAGACGATATTTCTCCCATGTTTTATTTGGTCCGCGAGCTAAGTTGGGAGCTGTGCTAAGAGGCACGGTGCTCGAAGCCGTGCATTGGGCGAATCGGACCGTGTATCATATCCGAGGAACAGCCGTGTTGGTCCGGAATCCAAAAGAGAAAATTTACTTTTGTCCTTCCAGGTCCCTGGTAAAGAGGTTTCTGAAACGCTCTGCTGGGTGCCATCTCACACCGATATTCCCCCTCAAAACAAACCAATAGACGACGAATCGCAAGTCATGCATCAGATGCTCCCGACCGTACTTCCTGGTAAAATCAACCTTGTGCTTGAGAAGACGAGGTATTCCTTTAGAAGTGAGTTAATCCTGTGCACATGAATACTTGACAGTGGTAGGTGAACTCGCTGACCTCGGAACGCTGGGCTACGCCCACCCCTCACTTGGGGCTGGGAAGGCAAAGTCCGGCGCCTAAAAGTCAGTTGGGTATGAATTGCGTGGGAACATAACCAACACCATCCCCACAGGTGATACATTGCTAGAACCCTGGTTATGTCAATTTATCGGGCTGCAGAGTACAGAAGGAGAAAATTAAGAGTAGTGTTCGAGGCAGTGGTTGAAATTTGAAATGAGAAGATCTAAATTCACCAGGAAATGTTGAAAAAAATCATGCGTAATATGGGAAAAAACCAAATAAGAGAAGAAATGAAAGGGACTCTACACAAAGCGCTGGAAACTCCAGCTGTGACCCAATCTCAACTTGAGATTAGAGACAGAGCATCCATCCAGACGGTTCTTGGGAAGAAAGGTATTATATATGATTCAAGGACATCCGAGGTGAAGGAATTGTAAAGTGTTGATGTCTTCCTTTCTTACTTCGCTTTTTTTGTCTTCCTTCATCGCTTACTGAAGCTCTTTAGATCTAGCAACCCGAGTCCACACTCTACGATGACTTGAGATGAGTTGGCATTTTTGCGGCATTTCCCAAAAATTAAGAAAGAGATCCCGGACAGACGGCCCGGAATCCGCTTACGTGATTTGTAAAGATATCGTTTTCCAAGCATTCGAGTCCAAGTCAAGTCCAAATACCACCTCTTGACTATTTCCTAATCATTACAGAAATCTCTGTCACCGTTCCAGTCGCGAACATGGTAGAAATTACCATACGCAAGCGGCCAAGGTCTGAGGCCGTTGTTACCCAGCGCAAGTTTTTCAAAAAGACCGCTAAGGGGAAGGTTATCAAAGGTGAGCATTTCCGAGCCTCTATGACCGCTTCCTCATGGTGGTCCAGTGCTACGCGAACGATATCTTCGGGACGACGTTGCGTGTGGGATTGAGCAGTGTCGAGAATGCAACGCAGACGTGCTGCCTTTTTCTGGCGATAAAACCCATACGATGTTTCCTCATGGACATTACATTCTCCCCGATACGAATGTGTTTCTGTCACAGGTACGCAGGTAAAGTTCTCCATACGACGATGAATAACCCGGAACTCGAAGATGGATCTAGTCGAATCGCCGCTGTTCAAATCCCCGATAATATTGCTGCAAACTGTGATGGAAGAAGTTCGACACCGTTCTCTGCCGCTGTACAATCGCCTAAAGGCATTGACGAAGATGGACGAAAAGCGGATATACATATTCTACAATGAATATCGCTCGTATGTTGGCCATGATTGGTGTCTTTAAAAACACTAAACTTGACATAGAGAAACTGCAATTGTTCGTGAAGAGAACGAGACTCCCAATGACCGAAACGACAGAGGTGAGTACTACTGTCGAGCAGGAGTCGACCTGTGCTGACCATTTCTTAGGTATCCGAAAGGCCGCAGCTTGGTACACGTCCCATATCAACGTAAACCGACCACCTGTGCGCGGTCAAAGTCAGCAAGCTCTTCCTACAGTTGTTCTCCTCACAGAAGACGCGGCCAACAGGCAGAAGGCGCAGCACTCAGAGATTGTGTCGCTTTCAGGTGGGCAAATAGAATATGAGTCCACTGCCCGTATCTGACATGTGTAGTTCGCAAGTACGTCGAGGGACTACCAGATTCGACGCAGCTGCTTGATCTGCTTGCAGCCGATGGCGCGTCAGGAATCGAACCGACACGAGCAGTAATGGGCCGCCAGGCGCTTTACCCCGAATACCTTCCGGCAGCGACACTAATCGCTGGAACCAAGGCTGGGGAACTGCATCAGGGCCACTTCAATGCGAACCAGTACAATTACTTGGAAGGCAGTGTTACAGTGCCCGCATTCAAGAAACCAGTTCTTCTCATCGGACGGGAGAATATGAACAGGGCTGTAGATGGAGACATTGTGGCTGTTGAGGTTTTCGACGAAAAAGATTGGAAAGCACCCGCAGACGAGGTCGTGGATCAGGATTGTATGTACATTTTATCTTCAGTTGACGTCATCTCACTCTATCTCTGCCAGCGACCTTGAAAAATGACGACGCGGAGGACTCTGCTGATGACGCAGAAGAAGAAGACCGGAAGGCCGTTGTTTTGGAAAAGGCGGTGGAAACCAAGACAAGGTCGTCAGACAAGCAGCCTACGGGTCGCATCGTCGGTGTTATCAAGAGGAACTGGCGCGCATATGTATGCCACATTGACAGCACCTCGCTGACCTCCTCAAACGCTACCTCATTATCACAACAAACCGTCTTCGCTACTCCTGTCTCCCGACTCCTCCCCCGCATCCGTCTACGAACGAGACAGGCACCATCACTCCTCGGTCAGAAAATCCTGGTTACCATTGATCGGTGGGACGTCACCTCGCGTTATCCAGAAGGCCACTTCGTGCGGGCCCTGGGAAAGGCAGAGAGTAAAGAGGCCGAGCAGGAAAGCTTGCTGCTCGAATTCGAAGTGCCTTACAGGCCCTTTGGCAAGGCTATTTTGGACTGTCTGCCTTCGCAAGGTGACAAGTGGGTGGTCCCGCCGAAGAGTGAGAACAACCCAGAATGGCGGAACAGGGAAGATCTTAGGGACTTGCTCATTTGCAGTATTGATCCTCCTGGTACGTCAGCTCGCTTTTTTCTGTTGAGTTTGCGGCTCACAAAACGTTTTTCAGGCTGTCAAGATATTGACGACGCCCTCCATGCCCGTCAACTGCCCAATGGTAACATCGAGGCTGGCGTCCGTGAGTCTATTCACGCTCGTATGTATTGTATTTCGTTCGTATCTTCACACATATGCTCTTCAACAGACATCGCTGATGTATCGCACTTCGTTCACGCTGACACACCAATGGACAATGAGGCCGCGTCAAGAGGCACTACAGTATACTTAGTCGACAAGCGTATTGACATGTTGCCGGCCCTGCTTGGCACAAATCTCTGCTCCTTACGGCCGTTCGTGGAGAGATTGGCGTTCTCGGCGATTTGGGTACGTTTTTGCGGTTTATCAGTGGATATGTGCGCTGATGTCCGTCTCCCAGGAAATGACTCCGGATGCTGAGATTGTCAATGTAAGGTTTACTAAGTCAGTCATTGCCTCTAAGGCTGCCCTCACTTACGAGGAAGCTCAAATTCGGAAAGACGATCCGTATGTTCTATCTTCCTTTCCCACGAAGCGATATGCTTACTGACAGGTGCTGCTACAACAATAGTCATCAGCAGGACGACCTGACTCAAAGCATACGTCTGCTCAACAAGCTGGCTCTGAAGCTCAAAGCTGGGCGAATGGCTGCCGGTGCTCTCAATCTCGCATCGCCCGAAGTCAAAATCCACCTTGACAGCGCAGAGTCATCCGATCCCATTGACGTTGAGCAGAAAGAGATGCGGGAAACGAACAGTCTAGTCGAGGAGTTTATGTTGCTCGCAAACATCAGTGTGGCGCGGAAGATTGAGGAGACGTTCCCGCAGACAGCAGTCTTGAGGTGTGTTGTCTCGAGTATGACCATGTTTGTTGTCGCTGAGTTACCGCTCTGAAGACGACACTTACCTCCCCCACGGACGAACTTCGAAAAACTACAGGATATCCTGATGAAGCGGAAAGGCATGAAACTCGATGTCTCGAGTTCTGGTGCTCTTGCTGCATCATTGGATCAGTGCATTGTATGGTTGATTCATGTCTTGTAACGGATATCTCATCTAACCTGTCTGCACTGTCCAGGATGCCAATGAGCCTGCTTTCAACACCCTCGTTCGGATCATGGCGACCCGTTGCATGCTTTCTGCAGAATATTTCTGTTCCGGCAGCGTTGGAAAGGATACCTTTGGGCACTATGGCTTAGCAAGTCCCATATACACGCATTTCACCAGCCCTATCAGAAGATACGCTGGTATGTCCACGTCCCTTCTACACTGTTGCATATTATCTGACATGGACTTCATAAAGATGTTCTCGCTCATCGACAACTGTCTGCCGCCATCGGTTACACACCACTACATGCATCATTACATTCCAAGCCCCATGTCGAGCGCGTTCTCGGCGTTGTAAACCGCCGTCATCGCATGGCTCAGATGGCTGGTCGTGCAAGCGTAGAGTTCTATGTTGGTCTGGCATTGAAGGGACGAGGCGAACGGGAAAGCAAAAAGGCGGGTGAAGCCTCTCAAGTGACAGAGGAAGCTTTCGTCATCCGCACTTTCAGGAATGGTGTCGGTGTGTTCGTTTCGAAGTATGTTTCCGTCTCTCACCTCTCTGTCTGATTATGAATGAAACTGATTATATGTCGCCAACTTCAGGCTGGGGATTGAAGGATTGGTCATGTTCAAGAAAGACATGCAGTTTGACCCGGAGAACTACTCTATCACGGTGGGCTCGACTACAATTTCTGTCTTTGACAAGGTCACTGTCCGCATTGAGGTCGAAAAGGATCGGAACACGCAGCGTGGACGTGTGAAGATGACCCTCGTCCATCCCTTAGACTCAAGCGGCATGTAAACTCAATAAAATATTGTATTCTTGTCATCCTGTTCTATAGCTCGGGAGCACGTCCGCAAAAATCACTATCAGAATGCATGATACTTGGAAGATAGAACGCAAAGCAGCTCATACGATACAGTTTACAGGTCGCTCTGCATTCAGTCAAACCAGACACCACCGTCCACACAAATGCTTTGTCCTGCAAAAACATGTTAGTATTGCAGCGCACATCTGCTGATAATCACTTTCTGACCAGTTATGAAACCCGCCTCCTTCGAGACAAGGAAGGACACCAGGTTGGCTACCTCTTCTGGTTCCCCAACTCTGCGTAATGCAGTTTGTGGCTCCATCTGCCATCGCATTTTCATTATTTGGCATTCAACTTCGTTCATATAGTTTCCGGAATTCTTTCACTCACGAGCTTTCTGAAGGTTTCAGTGCGGTCGTTCGTGATGTCCGCCATTCTTGCGTCCAGCTGTGAAACTGAGGCAAACTACATTCAGCGACCATTATATTTGTTAAGTGCAGAGCAAGACTGACGCATATCCGTGTTGATCAGGCCCGGCGCATATGCATTGACTCTGATGCCGTGAGCACCCCATTCCGCAGCTGGAGGAGAATGATGTGAGATAGGTGAATCGTAGAGTAGTCAAGGCTTTATTTGTGCTTACCTGCTGATGATGTGAGACAGCGGACGGCAAACTTGCTGGACCCATAAGTACTACACAATGCGGCACCTACCAAAGCACATTAGTTTATCGGATACGGCAATGTTTTGATTCTCCCCCGGTTAGTACAACACTCACTCTTTTTTCCAGCGATGGAGCAGGCACCTGCGTATCATTGGGGCAGCACGTTAGAATCATCTAAGTCAGTTGGTGCCCACAGACAACAACACACACAAAGTGGCGGACTAACCAATGATTGAGCCGCCGGAACCAGCGGCAATCATCTGCTTAGCGGCTGCTTTGTAGCACAAGAGCACCCCCTTGACGTTGATATTGAAAACGCGCTCCCATTCCTCGACGGTTGCTAGATTCAAGAGCCCTTGAATACCTTCTATAATCTGAGTAGGTGTTGTTTGTTTATCACTGACTCTCTAGGATAGTGGAAAAAACAGCCACTCCGGCATTGGCGACCATCTAAAAAATTGATCAGTCATTTACGGGTTATGCCTACACCCGAGTGGTTCGTCAGGATCCAGATAAACTTACGATGTTGAGACCACCGAATTCAGCGACGGCTTTCTGTACAAGGTTGTCTACATCGGCTTCGCTGGTTACATCGGCAACCACCGAGATAGCTTTGCCGCCCTTCGCCTGGATCACAGAAACAACCTCGTCCATCTTCGCTTGTTGAGGCGCGATATCGCTGACGACGATGTTATATCCGTCAGCTGCAAGTTTGAGAGAAATTGCCCGACCCATCCCCTGTGCAGCGCCGGTGATGATAGCGGTTCCTGTGGGAGAAGACATTTTCAGTTGATATTCCTTGATGTTAAAGTGGGGAGATGGGGTTGGAGGATGAAATACATATGGAGGTCATCGAGGTACTTTTAAATCACCAGATGAATGTTGAGGAAGGTCAATCTTGGGAAATTTGGGGAATGAATGAGAAAGTATCGACGCTTCGGGTCCCAGTACCCAGTACCTGCACGGCCCCAGGAGTGAAGGGTAAAATCTCGCACAAAGAAGCAGTTCGTGCCCATTATTATCAGTATGATATTCATCTAAATCACACAGAAGGCCTCAGGAGGTCAGTGGAAGAATAATCATGTGTCAGAACACTGCGAGACTAAAGATCAAATTCAAAGCGCCCTTTGCGTAGCGGCGTGTCTCCTCTTGTGAGCAGCAAGCTCGATGTCTGGATATAGATCGTTGCTCTTAATATAGCAATGGAAGCGCCTACAACAACATGAATTTGGATTATGTTGAGTATTTTCCATCGGTTTACCAAGTAGTATGAGTCAAGGTGTCATTCTAATTGAAAATTATTTGGGGCACTGACCGGTATATGATGCAGATATGAATGGTACGTGCCTGCAGGTCATGCAAAAAAAAAACCCCAATGTGGCTGCTCACTAATCTTCCAAGCCAACTTGAATATATTTTTGGGGCTGTTTGCAGATCTCGATCATATTGAAATATGAAGAAGCGCAATTCAACAAAGAATGCATGGCGGTACAGTTCAGACGATGGTATGCCAAAGTGTACTTATCTTAGGTGATAATTCCACCAGTTGTGCAACGAGTCTGAGTGCTTATACGAGGCAGAGATGAAAGACCTGATATCGCTGTCTCAATTGAATTCAGTCGAACCAGACGCCGCCGTCGACACAGATGCTTTGTCCTGCAAAACATATTAGCATCGTAGCTGATATCTGCCGCCGACCCAGATTGCTGTCTTACCAGTGATGAAAGACGCCTCCTTCGAGGCAAGGAAGGACACCAGGCTGGCAATCTCCTCTGGCTCTCCGACTCGACCCAAGGCGGTTTGTGGCTTCATCTATAATCACAATTAATTGGATTATTTGCCACTTAACCGCGTATGTATAAAAGTCTCAGCGATTCTTTGACTTACGCTCTCCGTGTAGCTTCCTGCTGGAATTCCCATGAGGTCCGCGAGTCTTTGGTCCATTTTCGAAACTGCAGCACCCCATAGTCAGAATCCGGCATCGTTCATGAAATGGATCAATTGCCAGGCAATGAAAAGGCCACTGACGCATATCTGTGTTAGTGAGGCCTGGAGCGTATGCATTGACCCGGATGCCATGGGCTCCCCATTCCGCAGCTTCAGGAGGAGGAGAAGGGAAGTGTGAGACAAATAAATCAGAGGGTAGTAAACCTTATTTGCGCCTAGCTAACCTGCTGATTGGGTGAGGCAGCGGACGGCAAACTTGCTGCCGCCATATGTGCTACACAGTGCAGCGCCTGCCGACGCGGGTTAGATCAGTGGACACGGTTGTATTGTGTTTTGCGCCGTTAAGGCACTCACTCTTCTTTCCAGCGATGGAGCAGGCGCCTGTGGACCATCAGAGTGTCAGAAGGACGGCGAGGCCAGGTTCTTAAATCAGGTGTGCCCACAAACGACAACACACACAAAGTAAACAAAATGGGGGACTGACCAATGATAGAGCCGCCAGAGCCCGCGGAAATCATCTGCTTGGCGGCTGCTTTGTAGCATAAGAGCGTTCCCTTCACGTTGGTGTTAAAAACGCGTTCCCACTCCTCTACCGTTGCTACATTCAGGAGCAATATTAATCCATGAGTTTTGTCAGTCTAGGAGGATGTGGTCATTCATTTACTGACTTTCCAGGATAGGGCAGATAACAGCCATTCCAGCATTCGCGACCATCTAAGACATTAATTACTCATCTGTGGATCATAATTGTGGGCCAATGTCCAGATAGACCTACAACGTTGAGACCACCGAATTCTGCTACAGCCTTTTGCACAAGGTTGTCTACGTCGGCTTCTTTGGTCACGTCGGCAACCACCGCGATGGCTTGACCGCCTTTAGCTTGGATCGCGGAAACAACGTCGTCCATCTTGGCCTGCTGGGAGGTGATGTCGCTGACAATGATGCTGTACCCGTCGGCAGCGAGCCTGATGGCGATCGCGCGGCCTATACCCTGCGCGGCGCCGGTGATGATGGCGGTTCCAGTGGGAGCGGACATTCTTGAGGTAGTGATGTCACTGGATGGTGAGGCTGGCGGGGAGGCGTCTTGGAAGGAGAGTTAATAATCGAGGCTCTCAAAACCTTTTATATGTCCACGGGCATGACAGGGGCGGGAAATGCTAGGAGATGGAAGGAATTACTGAGAACTTATCGAAGTTTTGGGTGCGGCGCCCGTGAACGAGGACGTAGAATCGCACACACAGAAGCAATTTATGCCCAACATTAGTACAAGGTGCTGACAGCATATTGTGCGTATTACACCGATGAAATAGCAAAATATAACTTTTACTGGAGAAAAAGAGGGTCAAAGATAGCTGGGCGCTGTGCGTAGGAGTCTTATCTGGTTGTCTTCTCTTCTATTCGCGGATTCACGTCTGGATATAGATATCAGATTGGTGCTCGCAATATCATACGACAAAGTAATCCGCCTTGTAGATTGCTATTTGGAGAGCTATAAGGCATTTTGTGACGTGATGCGCTCATATGGGCGAAAGACGGAAATGGCGATGTCCAGACTTGGCTCCATCATTGGAGGGCAGGCCACAAGTTTGTGATATCATGATAAGTGGGAAGAGCGAGGCGCAGGAGTAATAAAGGTGGAGGTCAATGAGGTCATTTTAAACCACCAAAGAAATGTTGGGAAAGAACCATCTGGACAAATTTACTGAGGTGAGGAATGAGAAGATATCAACTCTGGCTTGAAGTGTATTTTTTACCGGTTCCACACGGCCTTGCAGAAGCAAGGCTCTAGAGTGACGTTCTTGATGTAATACATAGTAGAGAGTCATGCGAATTTAAAATTATGTTCAGAGAAATAACAGTAGATCTTCCGATTGGATGTGTTCATATGAGCCCAAGAAGAAGAACGGAGGTCGTGAATATGCAAGCAGAGTTTACATCAAGAAGGACAGGTCACGAATTTGAGATGCTAGAATACGGCTCGCACTACGCAGAGGGATGATTTGCGTACATTGTGTTCATTAGCGTTAGTGTAACGAGCAGTGGCCATCGCAGACATGGCGTACCTTGGACGCGTCGAAGTTCCAAAGTTCCAAGCCCACAGGAGGCGTGGGAAATGTCAAAGTGGAAGATGGCAAATGCCGAGCCAATCATGTGGCGAGAAAGTGCTCTCACGCGGGCTCTGAATTGTGGCTCTGAATTGTGGGTGCGGTTGCAGAGTGTCCGTGCGTCCTGTAGGCCAGGAAAATTGAGGGGGGCCTCTTTTTGCGGGGATGCAAGAGGGCGAAAAGATGGATACCGCGCCTCTCCCAAATAGGCATCTTCCACATCATCGCCAGCACACACCGTCCCCCTCCCCCGCAGCCCTGCGCTCCTCCTCCCCCACATCCCCCCCAGTTATCGTATCTTTTTCGTCGACATGGCTGGCTCTGATGTCGACATGGACGGCAACGAGGCCCGTCCGAGCTCGCTGACACCCGAACTCGGCCTCACCCCACCCCCAACATCACCCTCCCAGGCCACCAGCCGCCGCTCCTCCCTCGCCGCTGGCAACGGTATCAGCATCAACCAGGGCGACAGCCACGCTGGCGGTATCAGCATCCCGCTCCTCGTCCACTCGCCGTCGCCGTCGACGACGACGAAAGGCACCCCACATCAGGACCCAGGCGAGGCGTCGTCAACCCAGACTCCGCAGCAAATTGCCTTGAGTTCGGCATCGAAGCCTGCATCGTCCGCCGCTGCAGCCAAACCGCGCTCTTCGAAAGTTAGCAAGGCCCGCTCACCTTCGCCCTCGCCGCCGCCTGCACCACCTGTGGTTCCCCTCCAGACAATCCGGCTGTCCATCCAGCTCGGCGGACCGAGCAACTACGAGGTCGACATCGCCCGGCAGGCCAAGGAGACCGGGCAGCGCCCGCCGACGCCTCCGCTGCCGGAGAAGAAGGTCGCGGACTCGAGCGACAGCGAGGAGGACGAGGACGAGCCGCAGCAGCCGAAGGCGGACGGCGACAACAAAGGCGCTGCCAAGAAGAAGACGAGGAGGAAGAGGAACAATGCGGCGGAGTACTACGACACGGCGGACCCGTTCATCGACGACTCGGAGCTGGCGCTCGACCAGCGGCAGTATTTCGCGCAGACGAAGCAGCAGGGGTTCTATGTGTCGAGCGGGGAAGTGGCGCTGCTCAAAGACAAGTGCGTACCGTCCATTCGGATCTTCCTTTCCTCAGTGGCATCATCTTCTTGTCATGGCATTCTTCATCTTTATCTTTCTTCTGTGTGTGTTTTCCGCTCCCGCGAGCATGCAATCCTGCATTGTCGTCGGGCGGCCCTGGTTGTCCGTTGTCGTGATGCCCAGTTGTGGCAGGGCGGATCTGTTCTCGGATCGGGGTGATGATGGTGGCATTCCCAAAATGGAAATTGTCCAGATTAGCAGCGCGCCTTCCACTTTCGGTGCCTCCTGCTGCGTTGACATCGTATTGTGCACTGTATGCCGGCCCGATAGGTGCGTTTTCTGGATGTGCCACTCATAACCCCTGTGCTCTCTTGTTCATACACATGCATTTATTTCTTTCGCGTCTTTTCTGACTCTACATTGTATACATCTAAATAAGCATATACTTACCATAACCTCGTTTTAGAACCAAGAAACCAAAATCCAAAAAGATCTCCTTCGCCGCCGGTCTACACCCCTCGCTGTCACAATCAAACGCACTTAGCGCACCCGTGGAAGGCACACGGGACGCGCCCATCCCAGTCGACGGGCCGGCGACATCAATATCCGCTGCTCCCAACGGTATCAACGGCAGCAGCAACATCAACTCCTCGATCTCCGCCCCGCCGCGCTCCAACGCAGCTACGAATGCGAATGCCAATGGTCCGCCGCCTATCAATACGGATGTGGACGACAGCCATGCGGGCCAGAAGCGCAAGCGGCAGACGCTGATGACCATGGAGAATGGGAAGAAGCGGAAGGTGGTGGACGAGACGATGTTCCATCCTGACCTGCAGGCGGCGATCAAGGACATCCGTGCACTGGTCGCGAGTGGTGCGTGTATGCGGTTTATTTCTCTTGGCTTCGGGTCACTTTTTTTCCCCTACTTTTCGTTAATGCTGATGAATTTCGTCTTTCAGAAAACTGGGAAAACAAGGGCAAGTTCCCGCCATCGCTGAAGCCTCCGTTGACGAGGCTGGCCATTCTGGCCATCCGTCTGGACGAGTACGACGACGCCTTCTTCGCGCTGATGCCGTCGATCTTTCCGTACAACAAGTTCACGATGACGAAGCTCATCAAGCGCACCGTGTTTACGGACCACCTGGGTCTGCTGCAGGAGCGGCAGGAGGTGCTGCTGGGCCAGCTGAAGGTGCTCGTGGATGAGGGTTGGACGAAGGCCCAGGAGGAGTGGGAACGCAGTGTCGCTGCGTGGGGTGCGTATTCTTTTCCCATAGTTGTCGTTTTTACTGAGATTTTGGTGTGTTTTAGAGAGGCGGCAGGAAAAGCTGCGAGCGGAGGCGAGCGGCGACGGCGCCAGCGGTACAGGCTCCGGCGCGCCCACGCGACAAGCCACAGAGGAAATGGACGTCGAGGCGCCCGCACCGTCGCAGGCCGCGGCGAACGACCACGACAAGGACGGCGAGGACGGCAAGGACGGGGGCGGCAAGGACAACGCGAACCACCCGCCGAACAAGCGCTACCGCCTGACGGAGGCGATGCGGAATATCATCTGGGAGCTCGTGCTGCTGAGCAACGAGTGCTGCCGGCTGGAGAACGAGAAGAATAGCCTGGAGGGATCGGGCGTGTTGATTAGCGACCAGGGGTTAAGGAAGGTGTTGTATCAGAAGGTGCGTGTTGGTTTTTTGTTGTTGTTGTTGTTATCCGCGGAGAGGTTCGGACAGGGTGTTGACTTGTGCCTTTTTTTGTGCGGGTGGTAATAGATTGTTGCGAGCTACCCTGAGGGATGGATGTCGTCAGGCCAAATTTCGCGAGATGGTGCGTTTCAGCTCCGTTTTACACGTGGTGATTCGTTTAGTTGAGGTGTTTCCCTTTCCTACAGTGAGCGCGATCAAGAAACGACTGGAACGAGAGGCACTGGAAGCTGAGAACGATGATTGATCATGAACAGTGAACCCTGCGTTGAACCCTGTTATTCCTTTCGTTCGTCCGTGTTGTAGGGTTGGTATATCTATTTGCTTTCTATTAGATTCTTTCGTTCCTTTGATTCCCTATATTTATTGTCGTGTGTTCCATGACGTCTTTGATTCCTTCCTGTAAACTACACCTTGAGTTTGTAATGGTCTTTTTTTTGTTATTGCACTCATAGCCTGTGCATTTCCCCTTCGTATTCTGATAGCTTGCGACAGTGTCATAACGCATGTTTTTGCCTCAATTTTCCTTCGCTGTATTTTTTCTCGGTCGTGCAGGCGGACTGTCTGCGTCTAGTTATGGACAAAGAGATTCTATAGCCTCTTGTAGCGACTGTATTCGACATCATATGTAGGAACCAGTCCTGATGCATACAATGTGTACATATGCGTATCAACAAAACATAGGCATAGAAAGATAAATTTCTGAGAAAAGTATGCGTCGACGAAGAGCCTCCATCCACTCCTACTATCCCTCCGTATTGTAGAACCATCGCGGCACCTTCGACGACGGAGGAGTAGGAGTAGGAGCCGGGCCAGGCCCCGGCCTGGTCGCGCAAGCATCGCAGTCGAGCACGGTGGACGTAGCGAAGACCGTGCTGGCCGGCAGCGTCGCGACCATCGTACTGACGACGGTCACCGTCGTAAGCGCCTCGACTGTGACCGTGCTGGTGGCGAGTGCGACTTCGACCGTAGATGTGGCGGTAGTCGTCACTGTGGTCGGCGGCGGGCATTCGGTGGGTGTTATTGTGATGGTGCTCGGGGTGCATTCGACCTTCTCCCTCTTTGGTGGAGGGACGGGGGTTGGCAATATAGCAGGCGTCTCCGTTGTTGTTTCCGTTGTCGTCGTGTTTGGTCTGGGCGGTACGGGGGGTGGCAATATAGGACGAGGGGTCTCCGTTGTTGTTTCCGTTGTCCTTTCTGTTGTCGTCGTGTTTGGTGGTGGGGGCGGCACGGGAGGCGGCAATATAGGAACAGGAGTCTGCGTTGTTTCGGTTATTGTTTCCGTTGTTGTCGTGTTTGGTCTGGGTGGCACGGGGGGTGGCAATATGGGACGAGGGGTCTCCGTTGTTGTTTCCGTTGTTGTTTCCGTTGTCGTTGTGTTTGGTCTAGGCGGTACGGGGGGTGGCAATATAGGACGAGGGGTCTCCGTTGTTGTTTCCGTTGTCCTTTCTGTTGTCGTCGTGTTTGGTGGAGGGGGCGGCACGGGAGGCGGCAATATAGGAACAGGAGTCTGCGTTGTTGTTTCCGTTGTCGTTTCCGTTGTCGTTGTGTTTGGTCTGGGCGGTACGGGGGGCGGTAATATAGGACCAGGGGTCTGCGTTGTTGTTTCAGGGGTTTTGGTGGGTACCGGTGGAGTAAGAGTAGTTGGAATAGACGGAGGCTACATAGTGGGGGAAAATCGGTCAGTACCTATCAAGGCATAAACAGTCAACAGAATAGTTACTGGTGTGGGTGACGGGATACATGTGATTTTTATAGGACCGCCCATTGAGGTAAGCAGAGGTTCATCCCTGATCTGTGTCTGGGCACAATCCTCCGCGATAACAGTCATGATGTTGCGGGTTATTGTCCAATCTGGCCCACATGGACCGTATATCGGGGTTGGGTTGATCACAATTGTGGGCGGTGCCGCTTTTTCTCCTTCTGTCGAGAAGGGGTAGGCCGTTGTTGTTCCATTGGCCTGGAGAATCTGGAGACAGTTGTCTGGTATGCCGCTTTGAGCAAGAGCCTGCCAGTTCGTCGAAGAGAGAGAACCGATGAGATGCAGAAGCGTAAAGCGCCTCGAAGGAATCATTGCCAGAAACGACCTCGAAGCAGCCTGAAGATCTCGTTGGACTTAAGTACTTAGCACAGTGGCCGCACCTTTTCTTGACCATTTTACAGCACTGACACGGGGCGTTGCAGCAACGCGGCCAACATCCTGAAGAGGGTGATGCTAAATGAATACCATAGCCGTTGGCCATGAGACAATCTTATCCACTCGACATCAACATGAGGGTTTGACACACGTCTGGCTTATGGTTCTTCGGAGACGCCCTCGCAAAAAATGAGTCTGGCGGGTTCATTCCGAGAGCATTGGCGCCTATCAGCAATATTGTGTGAATGACACAAAGTTTGCGGAAACGAATGCTATAAGCATGCTGAGCCCTGCGCATTGTTGACAGATGGATTGGAAAGGTAAGAGTCCGTGGATATTCGATGCATTGTTGGGCAGGTCAACGTTGTCGCTTGTGTGAGGACGTCCAACGTTGCAGCTGAGGCCAGCTTGTTCGTTGGGTTATGTCAGCAGGTTCCCACGGCTTGAGTGGCATTTGGGTGCTGGACCTGGCCCTGGCGGGTTGAGCGGGACTTACAGGTGGGATTGAAAATGAGAGTACTCTGAAACTTTCGCGGCAGAGCACTCAGACTGTCAATGGGAGCGTTGAGGAACACCTCGCGGTTTATGCAAGACAGCCTCATTGTAGTTATAAAAATGAAGTCTCAATTGGGTGTGCTTCGGTATGTATTCCTATCTGAGGAGTTTCTGTGTCCCGAGAAGCAAGCGCTAATGAGACTCGGTTAAAATTGAAGGAATAGGCTCTCTCTCTTATTTGGACACTCGAACACGTACAACTTCGCGTCACTCGCTTTACATACTCGCGGCGTACACATGTGCCTGTACACATGCCCCATTATAACAGGCAACAGCGCGAAACATCATACTCTCTTAGCGATCCACATATGAGAAAAAGGCCAGAGACAATACGGCTTTCTGTAAATACTAGGACAATTGGCTCATGAAGGTATCAAATCTTATGAAGAAAATGCATTGATCTATATTTAGAACATTCAGGGCGCCTAATTCGATCCGTTAAGACTATACTCGGATACAAGCACCCCACTGCATACAGGTTGGTGTGAACATGAGATTAACACGAGCATGCATCGTGCTCGACTCATGCATTGATACGCTATACAATGTACACAGGTGCCTGGCCCTCCCTCTTATACCATTCTCAGGCGCAGGAAACCCCGCTATCCAAAGCAGCTCACCAAGCCCCATCACAACATGAGCTCACCTGCAAATCCAGCTCCCGTCGACAACATCGTCACCAAGCTCAAGCAGCTTAACAAAGTGCTTGACATCTTGGGCATGATCATACTCTATGTTCTTCCCTTCGTCATCCTCTTCCACGTCGTCCCCAAATACATTCTTCCACTCGCCCTGAGCGTTGTCTACTTCGTTGCGCCGTATCTGGTCGCGGTTCTCAAGAAAGTAGCGACTCTGGTGGCCTCACTGTTTGCCATTTGGGTGATCTTGCCGATGATTGCACTAGTAGCTTCAGTGGTAGCCCCGGTTGTTGTTGGGGCCGCTCGAACGGCTGCCTCACTTGCAAAGCGCCTCTCCAGTCACGCATCCGCCCGCGATGCGTCACATAATCCAAAGAATTGATGGTATCCAAAAAGGTAGACTTATTCAGTGGGTTACCGTGTACCATTGCGAACTAAGCAGTTTGTCTAGGCCTTGGATTGGCAATGCTTCGACACCAGATTATCTGACAGACTATACTCAGGTATGAATATCTTCATTTCTAATCTCTCAGTACGCTTTATTTATTTCAAGTCCACAGTTCTATTCAGTACTTCGTTCGAGAGTCCCCCAGCAATAATCCTACAACAAGCGCCCACGGTTGACACTGGGTTTGATACGCCTTTTGACAACCTGGTAACAACAACCACAGGATACTCCGGCAATATACAGATTGAATTGGTTCAACTATTACCCACTTTACTCTTTTGTAGTCTATGCGAAATATAATTCGTTCTAATTATAATGCGTACTTCCAGGGAGGCGAAACAGCTCGGTCACGACAATTGATTCAAGACTCTAAGCCCACTGTCAACTTGAAAGTCGTGGTGATACAGGAATTGAGTCTCGTAGCTGGCCGCGTTATCACCTTAGATCAGTTCATTCTGCCTAGAATAACCGACCTATCTTTTAGTATCTACAAAAGGCGCTAGTAGAAAGCTATTGGATAGTTCTTATCGCTCGGGGAGTGCCTCAACCTCTTATCATCGGATAAGCTACCTTTGCACATCTGTACAGATGTAGCATTCTTCATCATCAAGTTGAACCGTGGCTGAAATATATGTATAGCCATGTGAAGATTCACTCCACCCTCCTTCCTCTTGCCTTTGCCAGCGACGTAGTGATAAGTCCTCTTTACTCGGACCTGGAGTGGTGTCTGAATATTGGGCTATTTATAATCACTGCTCCAGGACAATCGACCTTTGGAAGGCCAGTCGGCGTCAGACCACCCCGACCTTCACTATCGTCGCCCACTACATATGACTTATTCGACTGACGACCTAGGAGGAGAGCGCTCTAGAGCAGAGGCGATTCAAAGGAGGGATGAAGCGCTGTTGGCGGAGCTTGGGTATAAACAGGAGTTCAAGAGAGCGTTCACACCTTTGGAGGTGCGTCATCCTTTGAGGGGTCCCTCGTTCGTCGTACATTGGTTGGGGACCTCACCAGCTTCTCCGCGTGTCTGTTGTTGCAGGTCTTCGGGATAGCGTTCTCGATCATAGGATTGCTTCCCTCTATTGCATCCGTACTCTTCTATGCATTGCCCAACGGAGGTGGCCCAGCCATGGTATGGGGAGTAAGCCATTGTTTCAATCTAGCTCATACGTTCTGGTAACTTACTGATCCATGTTAGTGGCTGGTTGCGAGTGTTTTCATTCTTTTTGTGGGAATGTCTATGGGAGAGTTGGCGTCAGCTGCACCGACGTCCGGCGGGGTACGTTGGTTTATCCCCCTCATCATTCCCTCTAGTCTACTTTGCTATTCTGCTCGATTGGCTGGTCTTTCTTCTCATTTTCATGGGGGATATTCGTCGAACCGAGATGTGGGCACGTATAGATCCAATTGCGTGATTTTCGCCCCTGTCACTGTTCCAAATTTGATTTTCAAATTCGCTTAGGCGTGCCACTACGCTTACCTTCCTGTGCTGATATTCCGATACCAGCTGTATTTCTGGACCTTCTCTCTAGCATCTCCTAGGTACAGAAACGTGTTGTGCTGGTGTGTGGGGTGTAAGTGAATCTATCTAACTCGAAAAATCGATCAAAAAGTTCTGATAATATACGTACTCTCCAGATGCGAACACTGTTGGCTCAGTGGCTGCTGTGGCATCTATCGACTGGGGTTGCGCTGTGCAAATCATGGCTGCGGCAAACATCGGAACAGGATTTGAGGCCACCTCAGGACAGCTCTTGTATGTTCTTCTCACATCTCAATCTTTGCGTTACATCTCATTGCGCTCTGAATCCTTTTTCAGTGGCGTATACGCTGCCATTGTCATTACACATGCTGTAATATGCTGTCTTGGCACTCAAGTACTGGCGCGCTTACAGACTGTTTACGTTGTATTGAATATTCTGTGAGTTTGTTTGGACGTTTTCCATTTGCGATATGATACTCATCTACCCCTGAAGTTTGTGCCTGGCAATCATAATTGCGCTTCCTGCTGCCACTCCAGCAGAGTTTAAAAATTCCGCCAAAGTCGCTCTCTGGGACTTCCATAATGGTAGTTAATGTATTTTTTTCATTGATGGGCTCATAAAATTTTCTAACATCGTTGTTAGTGAATGGATGGCCAGATGGATTTGCATTCATTCTAAGCTTCTTAGCACCATTGTGGACGATCTGTATGCATGTTCAGTCACAACCTCGCGCCGCATTATTATTGAAACTACTTATTAGGCTCGTTTGACTCCAGCGTCCATATCAGTGAAGAAGCGTCAAATGCCGCCACCGCGGTTCCATGGGCAATAGTCAGTGCGATTGGTATAGCTGGCGTTCTCGGAGTGGGTAAGTTGTCCATCATTTGGAAACCCCTCCATAGATTTATTAATTGCTCATCGATAAGCTATCAATATGGCGTTGGCATTCTGCATGGGGAGTGACCTACAGTCACTCATTGACAGCGACCAGCCCATGGCTGCAATATTTTTCAATAGCTTCGGACAAAAGCCAACATTGGCAATTTGGGCGATTGTGGTGGTTGTACAGTAAGCCAATTCGCTCTATATCCAAGACCAAGGTTACGAAGCCCTATTTTGTAGGTATATGATGGGTTCCAGCATGGTATGATTCGTCTTGCTTGTCTCGTAGACGAACGATGTACTGAAATCTTTTCAAGCTTCTAGCAGCCAGTCGGCAAACATTCGCCTTTTCCAGGGATTCTGCCCTTCCATTTTCATCGGTGCTATATCGCATGAATAGCTATACTGGAACGCCAGTGAACACTGTGTGGCTCTGTGCAGTGCTGTCGATCGCTTTGGGACTCCTTGTCTTTGCGGGGGCTCAGGCAATCAATGCGGTTTTTGCTTTGTCGGTGGTTGGCGCTTACTTTGCATATTCCATCCCTATTGTCGTGCGCTTCACCGGAGGACAGACATTCAAGCCGGGACCATTCTATCTAGGAGCATTTGTGAGTATAATATTGGGATCTATGTCACCACACTTCACTCATATTTCTCCTCGACAGAGCTTCCCCGTCGCTCTGATATCAGTGCTCTTCATGGGCTTCATGAGCGTCGTATTCCTATTTCCCACATCCCCAGGACCAGCGGTTGCCGATATGAATTACACCGTTGCTGTTTTCGGTGGCGTAATGCTCCTCGCTTTGATTTATTATTACTTCCCCAAATACGGCGGAGTGTATTGGTTCACTGGACCTATCTCCAACATCAACATCGACATTGCCTCACCCAAGGCCAGTAGTGACACTCCGTCGCTTGAGGATATGAAGAAGGGTTCGGGAAGGACCGATACGGTTGAAGTAGAGTAGTTTAATTCTTCTGCTGTCCATTGCAATTTTGTAGTTTGAGCTTGTAAACGGAACGATGCGTTTGTAAATGAATATTTTGAGGCCGCTGACTTCTTGTGTACACTGTACATCGGTTGCAGGCTTTTTGTAGGTGGGGTTGTATGTCAATGACGGACATATTCTATGGAGGCGCATGGTTATTCATGGGGATGATGAATTACGATCACTGGCCCCTAGATCTCGCAAACCTTCATGACTTGATAATGTTAACGGAGAGAACATGTTCGTATTAGCGATTACTACTAAGTCCCTAGAATATAAATGTCTGATGAAACCGTCAAGCGTCGTATACGAATGGTACTGGTCATAAAGGTCGTAAAATAGTATGCATGTAGGGGTAGCCATAACTATCCTACCGGCGTGCAGGGCTACTGCCCTTCAGCCTGATCTGTTCGCTTGCCTGAACCGCACTCTGTCTTACGCGGGACAGAGGTGAGACGGAAGTCAGCGGTGGGGAAGTCACCGGTGCGCGACTTGAGGGACGCAATCCGCAATCGCGTGGCGCGAGTTCACCACACTTAACGTGAGTGCTAATAACAGAGGAATGGAGGTCAGGAACCAAATATCCAAGAACATCTGAATCCGACTTGACGCACCGAAGTCCACAATCGTCACATTCCAGCACAGGCTTCCAGCCTATCCTCTTGGCACAGAGGTCACACTTCCCAACAAGAAGGCCGCTGGAAAACAGAATTTCAAGTGGGTTCCACCCACCGCCGCCGCTGCTCTGTGCGGCCATCTCGGGGGTGCTGACGCTATTGCTCATGCCGTTAGGCGATGCGCTTCCGCTCACTCTCTTGTGCTGCCGCGCACCGGGTTTGAGCAACGTGAATCGATGCACGAGAGGTGCGACGTAGTTTCCGTGCAGACTACGAATCGTGGACCCACCCTCTGTTGCGTATGCGCTGCTCAGGGAGGATGACGTGCTTCCGTATGTAGTTGACACCCCTGAGATAGCCGACAGAGACGCGCCCGGAACTGGAACAGCTGTATGGTAGGAGTCCATGGTCGCGATGCTGAGGATAGAGCTTTCGCGACCGAGGGGGTCGTCCTCAAGGTCACCTGTTCGAGTATGCGGAGCCACAGATGACCACGTAGAGAGGGTATGGGATGCGGGGAAGATTGGTGTCGCACTGCTGTTGGGGTCGGGCGTTGGGCGCACCGTAAGGATTGAAGAAAGCGATGGTGGCGCAGCACCATGCGATTTGATCACTGTGGTACTATACTCGGATGTCGTTGGGGTATCGTCGGGGTGAGGTCGAATAAGGAGAGGCTCTCTACCTGAAAAGGACATTGGTGCAGTCAATATATGGGCGAAGTTTGACAGTTGAAGCAACTCACTCATTGATGAAACGCTGACAGCAGACAGCTTCTTCACTGCTTCGACGAGATCTTCATCGTCGCTATCCTCTGAACTGGTTCCCGTGCTTGATCCATTTCTAATTTCCTTCCCAACTCCCATTCCAAAGCTCGGTATCCTGGGACCAGCCTCAGGACGCTTTCCCCCACCTGTCATAAAGCGCACACTTCCCAAATGCATATCGTCGCCTTCACTTGGCCTCAGCAGCACCTCAGCTTCAATAAGGCGTAGCCGTTCCAGGATCTCCCGCGTCGTTGGCCGTGCTTTTGGGTCGGTAGCTAGACAGTCGATGCTGAGCTGATAAAAGTCCTCTGGGCATCCCGGTGATAAGAGACTTTTGACTTCCACTGGGTCAATTCCAAAGGTGGGCGCAGTACGCTTGAAGGTGGTATCGTCCGCCAGCTTCCTTGCCGCGATCTCACAGAAGATGATGCCGAGAGAAAAAATGTCTGTCGGGAGATCGAACTCGTCGCCTAGTAGGATCTCTGGGCTCATATACGAGTCCGTGCCGCAGAATGTAAGTCGTTTGCTCTCCTCAGCGTTGCGCGCTGCGATCCGCGCAAAGCCAAAGTCGGTGATCTTGAGGCGGCCGTTCCCGGTCACAAGCAGGTTCTCGCCCTTGAGATCGCGGTGGATGCACTTGCGGGCGTGCAGGTACGCAAGTGCGCGCGCGACGTCCGTCGCAAAACTCAGACGCAGCTTCCACGGGAATGGTCGCTCCTTGTCGTGGATGTATATCCGCACGTTCCCGTTTTCGATGTACTCGCTGACGATGAAAATGCGGTTATCCGGTGGGGGCGCGCGGCTCAGGCCAATGAACAGACAGATGTTGGGGTGCCGACATTCCTTCATCAGGCGCCATTCGCGTTCAAAGTACTTCCCGACGTCGTACTCCGTCGATGGTAGGACCTCTTTGATCGCAACGTCGATACCCAGGTATGTACCTTTGGACGATGAGCTTTGAGAAGACCGGCGATTGGTGAGACGCACCCTTGTATACATTGCCAAACGATCCGGATCCCAACTTTGACCACTTTCCCTTGATGTCCTAGGGCCAAACGTCAGTTGATCCTGGCATATATTACTCCAACTGCTCACATCGTATGGTATCACATCAAAGGGGTCTGAATGAGTCTCTTTGGTCGGAGGCATGATGCAATGAGATGTCGTGCGCGATAGAGCTACCTAGACCTGAAACCAGCAGATTCTAAGGTGGATGAGTGGGAGGATGGAGTGAAAGCCACAAATAGACGTGCTTGGTGTCAATGCGGAAAGGAGGAGTGGTCGAGACCGGAGTCTGCGTCAAGTCTGCGTCATGACTGCAGCGGAACTCCTGAATGGTGTCGGAGGACAGGGGCTTGCTGACTAATCATCCCAGACAATCTTGCTCGAGTCAAGCTGGCGATTTGTTGTTGAAAGAGAGTTAACGAACAAACGGGTCCTCTAAGACATAAGAACTAGCTGCGTGAGCTGTAATTTTCTGAGAATATGGACGAATATTGCATGAAACCAAAGACGAGGCCGATAGGTCAAGGAGTGGGATGCTGAGTTACTTATTCCAATTTTGTCGTGTACTGGGTTGATGCAGGCAGGACACAAGGTTGATGCGATTGGTCCTTGGAGGGGCCTCGCGGCAACATCCGTTGTGTTCCCACGGGCCTTCGGCCTCCTCGGTTTTGCTCTTCAGTTTATAAAATGTGTAGAACACTCATGGCTAGTATAGACGATAAAATATGTCCTTTGCCAGTGGGAGCCCGCAGGCATAACACCCGAGCGTACACATAAAAACGTATATTTACTCAATCTGGGGCGCTTAAATTTTTGCATACTTCCCTGTAAGATCAATGTACTGTTGTTCTTCACAAGTTCTTCATGTTGAGGTGTTGTCCAATCTTCGGAGTGGTTGATTTTTTTGACAGTTGTGTAGATTCGCGCGCGGCGAATTATTTGATTCTGATGCAATGATAGAATGTGTGTGCGTGTGCAATGTGTGGTCGATTGATCAGTAGTCTGCTTTCACCACCACCTCTTTGGTTACAACAACAATGACCGACCAACTATCCTCATATATTTTGGACTCCTCCACCGTGAATTATACCACCCGGGTTGTTTTGGAATCTCTTCGCGATGAAAACAACGCGACCAAGAGAAGAAGGGCTACTTCAGCCATTGCCTTTTTCACCAGCATCTTGGACCCTGCCATCGCCGCGGAAAAGGCTCAGCTGAAGCTTTGCCTCCACTATCGTGCTGCTCTTGATGGTGCTCTTGCTAATATTGTATGTGCTACTTGCATGCTGAATGTATATACATTTTAGACGCGCAAACCGCAAAGGCTATTCTGGACGCAAATCCTGTCAATAGCGAGATTCCACTGGCGTCGACCACCACTGGCAGGAAGCAAATCTTGGAGTCAGAGCTCACCCCCGCACACCGCGTTTTCAGTCTCCCTGAACTTCTTGATGTCATTTTCTCGCACATCCCAACTCTCTCAAAATCCGGGCGGGGTACTCTTCGTGCCGCCGCTTTGACATCCCTCTCCCTGCATCATGCGGCCCAATTACATCTCTGGAGGCGCCCCCGCGATCTCAACACTGTAAAGCAGCAGGTAGAATTTGCTTTTGGTGGGGTCATCGGAGAGAAACTGGGCGTCCACGTTCGGCAGCTGCGCATACGCGTCATCAAGGGCGCTTGGAACGTGCGGCTCGTCACTAAGATAGTGGAGCTATGCCCCTCGATCGTAGAATTTACACTTTACTGGGGAGATACGGAGGACGGTAGTGAGGAGGTGACGTCCGACAGTGTACACTGGCTGTCGGCCATTCTTGGACTATTGCCAAACCTCAAACACCTAACTCTTGCGCAATTTTCATGGGCTGACGTTCAAACTGCACTCATCTTCCCCGAGGATGCGCATCTCCCATTCTCCCGGCTTGAAACGCTCGAAATCAGAGGCTTCGGCTGGTACTTCGATGTCATCGCGCGCGGCCTAGGATCCAGTTTGACCTCGCTGGACATCGGTTCCCATATTAGTAGCTACGAATCGGCGCATGTTGTCGCCATTGCCCGTAGGCTCACCGCCCTCACCTCGTTACGCATTTACGGCTATCCTGAACTTCACCAACTTCGATTATTTGCGGAGACAGCTCCAGGTCTTGAGATTATTGAAGTCATGATCTTCGACGACCGCGACGACTCATACGTGGCAGAGATCTACTCTATCATCGCAGGTTTACCTGCCATTAAAGAGGCGTTAGTGGGGCATTTAATTCCAGCACGGTTAGCTCAAATCATCCAGCTGGCCAGGTCGACAGCGCCTCTTGAGGTTCTCGCATTCTCGGTCCAGGAGGATGAAGAAGAGAGCGCCGTAAATGCTGCTCTTCTTGAGTTGGTTATGTCCAAGAGACACACCCTCAAGTCAATAAACGAGTGGCTTGGTTTCAAGATCTGTGCGGATAGTCGATTTATTGACGCCTTGGCCGCTTGTCCTCAGCTGGAGCGCATTGGGATCACATTCGACGCCGAAAAGATTGAAATCTCCAATGCAGATGTGGAGAAGCTTTTAACTCAGTGCCCGCACCTACGCTTCACAAATGAACTCAAAGTTCTAGTCGGAGAACATCCTCTCTGTGAAGCACGATACAAAGAGTATGAGAAGTATCAGGCAGCGGTAATAGAGGAACTGGCTGAGGACATACTGGCAAACTGAGAAGTAGTCTATGGGATATTTACCTATATGTAATATGAATCACTCTCAGCCCCCTACTTAGCCATCTAGTTGTCGAGTACCTCTCCGATCTGTGTATTGTATTAATATACACAAATTTTACCATGGAAGAACCTCTGAAGTCGCCCAGAAGGTTTAATGCAAGGTTATTCCCTTCACAATATTATAACCAATCAAATAAGAAAATGTGCTCCTAAGGTACGTCGTTGGTACAGTATTATGTTGGCCCCCTTATTTAGGTATTGGCTAAGTTGAAAGGTCCCACCTGGAAGCAGACTGGTCAATCACAAATATACAGATACGACTTCGAACCCAGTCTCCTCACTCTGGCTTCAAATATGAAGTTGGAAGCAGAAAAATCATGACGAGCCAGTAGGTGTGAAAGTTTGAACTCCGAAAGTGGGGACCTGTTCACAGCCGAGGTTCCGTACGCGGCAATCGGCCATGGGCTCTGTCACGAGAGACTGGGCGCTGTTATAAGGCGAATGCATCTTATCAGATCAGATATTGTCCTCACCTCACTAATTTCTGGCACACAGGCGAAACCCTCGAAAGCATTTCCAGTTCCAAAACAATTCCCCAGTCTGTGTGTCTCCTTCTGCCTGTCGAGAGTTTCCTTACCCCCGCTTCTAGGTACAGCAATGCCCATTGATATGATCGCGTTCGAGAAGGCCATCAAGCGGGCCATCCCCGTCACACACCTTGAGATCGAGGATCAGTCCAGCGGGTGTGGGGACAACTACGCCATTGTGCTGGTCAGCGAGGTATGCTTTCACGAATGATATTCCTGAACCTGCCTGAGCAGCATGAGCGACGCTGACACGCGGTTCCGGACTTCCCTCAGGCATTCCAAGGAAAGACGACGCTCGCGAGGCACCGCATGGGTACGTCAGACCACCAGTCTTTGCTTCTTCGACTTTACGTGTGCTCATACTTGCTATATGAAGTCAACGAGCTCCTCAAGGACCAGATAGCACAAATGCACGCCTTTTCTCAGGTAGCCTCTGAATCCTTGTCTTGTTTTAAGTCTAACGGAATCACAGAAAACTTATACGCCATCGCAATACGATGCACTGCAAAACAAATCCAGCCAGACTTGAAGCGAAGAGAATCATACATTTGAAGAGACACATAATCTATAGATACCCCGTATGTTGCCCATGCTTTCACCCTATTTCAAATCTTTCTCCCAGTTATAATCGTGCCATGTCGCATATTCGTCTGTCACCGAGGCAGTCTATTCACCGCAGCTCGCCGGGCTACACCGTTCATTCTCGTTCACCTTGTTCATAACATACCTTCCCTCGGTATATTTGCTATCAGTCAGCCCCCGCGTGGTTGCAGCTAAATTTAGCTGGCTTGCATGGCGGTACCTTGAATGGACGACCATGAGCCCGTTCATTCGAAGACGTCTTGGACGGCGCTAGTAGCCCACAAACTGTGCAAACTGTGCAATAGCTCATGAAATATTCACACTTTCACTTTCCAGGAGATCCATGTGCTCACGTCTACTGAACGCTAAATGAAAGCTCAGGGAACATCTGGGTGCTGATTTTCATGTATTAAACCGAGCGAGCAGAGTGGCTTGGGACTGGCATTCCTGTTTTCCTATTTTCAAAAAATGAGGATCGAACTTACTCTTGCGGCCGCCATCTCGGTCCTCACTGCCAAATCTGCGAATGCCTGGGGAGCCAATGGGCATATGACTGTTGGGTGAGTGGTGTTGAACTGTGGGTATGATTGACCCAAGGAGTTAATCTAATGATTTATTCAAGGCTGGTGGCAATGGAGGTGTGTAACTCCGTTAAAACAACACCAAGAAGCGTCAAGGGCTAACCAGACGCTAGTTTCTGTCTCCCAACGCCCTGTCCTTTGTTCAGAACTCTCTTGGAGCAACGTACAACTTTTCTTTGGGACCAGCTGCTACTGTGGGTCAATAACGCTCATCGGTTCTCAGAGCTTACATTCATTCTTTGCTAGTGGGCCGACAATGTCAGATCAACAGCCGCTTTCACTTGGTAAGTACTGCGAATGCCAAAGTTGACATCGGGTCGCTGAGATGTTGATTCGCAGGTCCGCGCCATTCCACTTTGTTGACGCTCAGGGTACGTACTACAAAAGATTATCTATGTTTATCATGAGAGGACGCCACTGATAGGTCATCTTCACAGACAACCCTCCTACTTCTTGCTCAGTCTCAGAAACCAGGGATTGCGCCAGTGGCACTTGTATCTGTAAGATTCACGGCCAATGGTATCCTCATGCAGGGACTAAATTTCGTAACAACAGTATCGGCTATCGCGAATTACACCGCGCGAGTTGTAGACACGACCTTGGATGATGAACAGCGTCAAGAGGCGCTGAAGTTCGTCGGTATGTCTTGACAAAATATTTGTTGATAATAAATATTGAAGAATTCACTCGTCTTTAGACCATGTAAACATTCTCTCTCAGAAATTATAGCTGAATAATTAATTTCCTTTGCCAGTTCATCGGCGACATTGGCCAACCGCTACACGTTGAGGCGGTTTCCCTAGGTGGAAACGATATCACGGCGAAGTGCCAAGGGACGAAGACGAATCTGCACGCTGTAAGCCTCTCGTTTTTGTCACTTCGTATAACACACTGACTGCAACGAACATCTATTTGCTCCACTGCAGGTTTGGGACTCCGGAATTATAAACGTGCTGCTGAAGGACACCTACCAAAACGACATCAACGTATGGGCGAACACTCTAATTCAGCGCATTAAGGTATTGTGAACCGCCCAATGTACTTGGATCCCAATTAACATCCAGTAGACGGGCTCCTACGCTGACCTTGCTGCTGGCTGGATAACTTGCTCCTCAGCCACTGATCCCGTAGCCTCTAAACGCAGCATTGAGCATGACATCGCAGACATACTTCGACGCGATGTCACGCCTTTGGCTTGCCCCTTAGTCTGGGCGTCGGAGTCGAACGCTTTCAACTGTGTGCGTCTTTATTCCATCTTCTATTCACGAATTACTTCGAAGGAAAAGCCCTGACAATGTCCCTCAACAGCCCAGTGTTTTCGCGTTTGTGCCTGGTGAGGACCTATGCAGTCCTGCCTATTATGCGCCGAATGTCCCTATCGTACGTGACATGCACCCAAAAATCCGTACCACGACACTAATTCGAATTCTTAATCAACCCACCCACCCCTTCCCTCAACTGCATCCTTCGCATCTCCCTACGTCTAACATATGTTCTATTTTTAGATCGAGAGTCAGATTGCCAAGCAGGGCTTCCGGCTTGCTGCATGGCTCAATGTTCTGTTTGATGGCGCAACGAATCTGCCTTGATAGGCATCCAGCTTTTCAACATGGTAGTATGTTTCATTATTCTACTCACCATTCGGAGTACGCTTCAATAGCAAAAAAAAAATCCTAGTGTAGGATTAGGGCAAGGAGTTGAACAATTTTGCAAAGAATCATGAAGTTTGACATCATATTTTCGGGCACGCGACACCTATTTTGGTGGCTTCACGGCGACCATGTGCTGTATACCCGAGTTCATCAATCGCTCTCAATGAGCTTGCAATGAATCTGAATCTCATTGCGTGTTTCATTTTTTTCAGTGGAGGCTAGTGCGTGCCATGGGCGATTGAGGATCTGCTCGATCTGAACTATGTGTTCTTCCCGTGGATGTGCATTTGAACAATTTTCATCTAAGCGCCCACACATCCGGCATTATCTGTCAATGTCTGCCATCAATGATCCTAAATAACATCTTCAAAATCATATTCAAATTCGAAGTGTGTCTACATTGAGTCTCAGAAGGTCCCAGAGCGCCAAGTGTAAAGTGTCCGGTACTGTCGTGAATTATTGAGATATCGATGTTCCTCACCACATGGATCATAGCTCCAACAACATTTCGTTCAGGTGGTCGAACTACGGCATATCTGACCGATACCAGTAGTACCGCCAACTTCCAATATCTAGTCGCGTAGGTGAAAAGCACCACATGGGCCAAGTTCAGGGTACATATACAAGCCATGTTATCCCGTCCACTTTGTTCCGCCTTTCTGCCCATATCCTCATCATGAAAGTCAGCGCTCTTGCTCTTGTGCTAGCTTTTGCCACCCCCACCGTGTATGGATGGGGAGCCAGTGGACACAAGACCGTCGCGTGAGTCGAGTATGCTCCATTCACACGGATTGTTCACATCTTTACCGACAATGATTAATTTTCTAGGCTTGAGGCCATGGAGGTGCGTTGCTCAATATTGGGATGTCGTCGTATGAGGCTCATGCACGGTTGATAACCATTCAGTTCCTCACGCCAAAGACACTTCGAGTCGTCAAGGAGAGCTTGGGGCCTACCTACAATTATTCCCTAGCTGGTTGCTCCTCGGTAAGCTCACTAGTTTTGGGCCTGATTCGAGCCACTTTCTTACCACTCGTAGTGGGCAGACGAAATCAGATCGCAGCCTGGATGGGGATGGTCAGTTTTATTTTCAGCTTCAATCTATTCATTATTATAACAGACGGTATCCGATGCTTAGGAGCTCCGAGTTGCATTTTGTGGATTCAGAGGGTAAGCCCACAACAATCGCCTTCGTGCTAGTTGATGACGAATTCTATTTTTAGATAGCCCTCCCGAGAGTTGCTCAGTCAACACGGTCAGGGATTGCCCCACTGGCAACTGTATCTGTAAGAGTTCATTATCGGCCAGCTTATCTTTTGAGATGATCTTATTTCTGACTTATCCAGTGGGCGCTATCGCGAACTATACTCAACGTGTCGTCGACAAGCGCTTAAGCGCCGATGAGCGTCAAATTGCCTTGAAGTTCTTGGGTGAGCATTTGTCCTTACTTGCTTTTGCCTGTCGAGCTAATAGTGGGTATCAGATCATGTACGCTCAGCTTCATATCTCTCGCAAGTCGATACTAAAAGTCTACTACACAGTTCTTGGGAGACATTGGCCAGCCTCTGCATGTTGAGGCTCTCGCTGTCGGTGGCAACACCATCTTTACCAAGTGCCACAATGATACCGTAAAGCTGCACGCTGTAAGCGCTTTCATCCTTGTAGACTTATCTACTTATCTGACATGAATGCATAGTTATGGGGTGAGCAGATTAACCATCACCCTGATTCCGGGCCATCCTGACACTCACTCTCAGATACAAGCATGATTAATATTCTCTTGAACACGACCTACAAGAATGACACCAGTGTCTGGGCTAAATCATTGGTATCCAGAATCAGGGTCAGTAGGATTACTGTGAAAAGAAACGCTGTATATGGCTGAATATTTTGTCCAGCATGGGGCATACTCCTCCACTGCACGCTCATGGATCTCATGCTCATCCACGACCGCCACAGAGATGGCCTCGCGCAATATCAAAGACGACATCACCGAGCTTCTTGACGGACGGGCCGTCTTCCAAAGCTTGAACTGTCCCATGGTTTGGGCTCGAGAGTCTAATTCATTCAACTGCGTGAGTGTCTGCGTGTCAAAAGAAAAAAAATGAGTTCAAGGCTTAATATTTCATCTTACCTGCTCTAGCCTACTGTCTTTGCTTTCACCGATGGTCAAGACCTCTGTGCCCCTGAGTACTATAATCCAGCAATCGCCATTGTACGATACCTTGCGACTCTCATGAACGTTTCATGTACTAAACTTTCGCTGTGCAATATAGATCGAAAAGCAAATTGCGAAGCAAGGCTTCCGCCTCGCTGCATGGCTGAATGTTCTCTTCGATGGCGAGCACGGCATTCATCACGGGTGCCCTGGTCCTCATTGCGATTTCGTCATTAAGCACCACCCCAGGATCGAGGGTATTGCCACGCATGAGGCTCACGACGACTAGTGTAGCCTTTGCAATTGATATTTAAGTACCATTGTTGCACAAGAATTGAATCTACGGTCACCATCACGACGTAAGTTAGAATAAAATAATATGTGGCAGAACTGTCCGTGTTTGAAACCCATTATAAATACATGATTTGTGAATGGCGTACGCTGTACTCCAGTCTAATTCAATAGTAAGGTCATCAATACCGTACCGTACTCAGAACCTTTTCGGGCCCATACGAGGGTTGGCGGGAAGACTCGGTCTCCCGGAAGCGCTCTTCCCCGTCAAGATGCTCTGTCTCGCTCTTCCAAGCACTACTGCTGCATTGACCGGTCGGGTGATGCTGACAGACAAGCTCTCCTTCGAGCTCGAGTGCGACGAAATGCTATCCTCGCTCAGTCTCGGCTCAGGGGTACCGGACGTCGCAGCGCCAGCAGTTGATACAGGCGGGTATGGCGGAATGATGCTCCTCCTCACGTTGCGCACCTTCGCAAAGAAGGATTTCCTCCGTGGAGCAGGACTGAGCTCCGAGACAAGAGGCGGGGAGGCGGAAAGCATGATGGGTGAGGAGTCGTTGTCAGAGTACACAGACTGGCCGCGCCTCGTGGACTTGTTGGCATCCTGGCCATTGCCGTTAAGTGTTAGACCTGTCCCCGAGCGCTCTGGAACTTGCAGATAGAGGGATTTGAGAGCTGAGATCGAGTTGCTGCGTCGAGCCCCAGGGTCGTCACAGGCAAATTTCTCTGGGTCTTTCTCATCCCCATATTTCGGGAATACGACTGGAGTAAAGTCGACACCTTCCAGCGCGTCTGCGACTTCCACTTGATAACACAATAAGACCAGGTTTCATAATGCACTCGGTCAACCGACTTACAGTAGTGCTTGAGGCCCTTCCCATAGTTCAGGCGACACAGAACTCCAAGGATGGCCGTGACGACAAGAACCACATACGCAGTTACCGTAACGGCAGTGAAGAATGGCCATGTGCTGATAATGTAGACATACACTAAAGCTTCAATTAGCCAAGTAATTGACTGCGAGGAAGTGAATAGGCTTACGCGATCTCGTGAACATCAGAGTCGGAATGAACCATAAAATGAAAGAGATGACACAAAAGACACCAAAACGGATACGACATTCTTTGCGGACGCAAACCCAGCCCTGAAAGCACAGTCAGCACTGATGGGTTGATTATTGAATGAGAGTCAAGCTTACAAGAATCATCCAAGGTATTTCAAGCTGTAAGAACATTTTCCGTCGAAAAGAACTTTTTCGATACCAGCTGGAAGAAAAACGCACCAGAAAGCCAATGACGAATAAGGCCATATATAACTTCGAATGTCTTGCGACAAGCATAAGAGTTCCGTGGCACATCTTGTCGATCCACATGGCGCTACTCGCTAGTGAGAAGAAGCCCGACAATTGCAAAAAGACAGAGAAGATGAGCACAATCTAGGTCAAGCAAATTGAATGTCAATCATCGGGCAGTGAAAATAAAAGCCGACCTTGTACACCCTATGAATCACCGGGCTGGCACCTACTCTGCTGAAAGTTTGGCGTGCGTACACTTTAAAGAGCGTGAAGGAAAGGTACACGATCCCCAGCAATACAATACCATTGACGACGACAAGCGGTATCTTCATTGAGAAACAGAGACGGAAAATGATCAACCAAGGCACTAAACACTCACAAAGTCGAATGAAACGTACCGCATGATGAATCCTTACAGTCCACCACTCGCCCATCAGATCTTGGTTCGCACATGCCTCAGGCATGATATGATTCCTGTAGAAGCGCTCGAGGGATCTGGTACTCGACAGCCGGTATGCCGCCCAACCAGCACCCAATGCGTGTCCGAGCAGGGCCGTCACTAGATGCGGGATGGACTCTGTCAAGATCTGGCGCGACGTCAACAAGTATTCAGGTACAGAGAAGAATAGAACGCACCGTGACGAGCGCTAGCGCAAACAGCCAGACTTCGAATAGGAAGGTGACAACGTCTTCGCGCTGGCCGTCGTGAAGACTGCAAGAAAGGGTCAAAACAGCCGCAATGATGATGGGCTTGTGCACGCACGTCTCGTTCAGCCATTCCAAACTAAGAACACAGGTTTCTTCCAGTACGAGGGGTGATGCCGCAGCAGCGAGTGAGACTGTTTCTCTAACAGCAGTGGGCGTGGGCTTCGAAGTTACAACCGAGATAACGGTAGCTGTCTCTGTCGTAGTGGACAGCTTCGTCGGGGCAAAAGAAGACTTGTAGATGCTATCATCGTCATCTTCATCGTCGGAATCATCGTCCTGTTGAGGTAGTCTGGAAGCCGTAGGGGATGGCGAGTTGGTGGACAAGGTTGTCGTTATGACAACAACCCGAGTGGAAGAAAATCCCGTAAAAGATGTTGTAGACGACGTGAAAATGGCTGAAGAGCGTGTGGCGGACGCGGTCGTTATCGAGAAGGTGCTAGGGGGACTCGATGACGCCGTGGCCAGTATGCTCGCTACCTTGTCGTCGTCGTCATCTTCATCTTCATCCTCTGCATCTTCATCATTATCACTGTCCTCATCTTCATCGTCATCGTCGTCTCGCCGGTATTTGTAAATTCCCGTGCTTGGCTTTTTTGCTTTCCCTCCACTGAAAACCAGAATACCAGCACATATAGTTCCAGGCTGGCCGGGAAGACTATCGCAAACGCTCAGTACGTTATTCCGGATGATAACGAGACGCTTGTGTGTGGCATCCACAATAAGCGGTTGCGCTGCAGTCGTGGTGCTTCCATTTAGAAATTGCGAAGGTGTGTAAATGAAGTTCCTGCTCTGGCTGGTAATGGCTTCCTCAAGGACTCTGATGGCGGTTACATTGTCGGAAAAGGTGAGGGCGTGAAGCGCTGCGAGGGTGAAGAGGGCGCAAGAAGCAAGAAAGAAGTACGCGGTGGTGAAGCGCGTGAGCGTGACGCGTGCGTACTATCAGTGATCGTCGATCCCCATCAGACACTTTCTGTCGTCGGAGTCAAAGAAGGAACGCACCAGCAACCGCACTCTACTCCACGACAGCGTCTGCTTGAAGAACTGGCGAACGGGATGGCGCTTCGCTCCTTCAGGGACTGTGTATGAGATGCCTGTAGTGTTTGTTGCCTTCGATTGTGATTTCCATGGGATAAACTTGGACAGAGAATTTGTATGCGCAGGTTGAGGAGAAGGTGGCCAGTCGATCATGGTGCTGGTAGCGCGATTCTAGGCAAATGCGGAAGGAATGTGATACATGGGTTGGAAAGGACAGACAGAAATACAGTGGGTAGGGCCTGCCACAGAGAAGGGGGAAAAAATAGACAAGATCGAAAGTGAAGAAATAAAAGAATGAACAGAACTAGACACAAGAAGTGGGTAGAAGAAAGAGGGACAACGAGGCGGTCGCCCCTCACACGAAGAACATATACACTGTCTCGTGGTCTTCTGTCGCCTAGGTTGCGAGAGAGCAAGTCCGAATGCCCGCACCTAGCCCGCACCTCAACGGCGTCGGGTTGCGCGTACGCGCTTTGCTTGGCGTTGCCAATGGTTGCGACCGACCATGATGCGGCCGGATATTGCCTCTTCTAATTCCCACATGATAAGATGCGAATTGGAGAGTAGGTAGGATAGACAGGTCTGAGGTATCCCTAGGGCTCTTCAGAAATCTTGCACGCAAATTCGCAACAAGAATTAATCGTAGGTGTTAGAGATGAAAGAGTAATACTTTTCGTGAACACAGGGCAAAAGCAAAAGCAAGTTTCTGTGAGTGCCCAAAGATGCCAATCAGATACTGGACTTCTAGAGTCCATACATGATGTCTCTCGTGGGTTGAGGCAAGTCGCAGCCGAGGGATTAGGGAAGCTTGCAGCCATTGAAAAACTCGACAGATTGACTAAGATTTACGTAGACCTGTAGTCATGACAGAAGACTGAAGAGACTGCTTCCTCAGCCTTTCAACTTGAATATGAAGTGATGTCGCTATTACAATATTCGACCGGAGTGCACTCCATGTGCGGATGTACATAGGCAATTATGGATATTTAAATGAATATGTGTGAGCCCCCTCAGGCTGGGTCCAACTAGCATTTTCTATGTGATACAGCGCTCTGATGGCGTTGTCGGGCTCCAAACGATGCAGATGTACCAGGTGCCTCTGGAAACCCTACAGGTCGTCGGCCTTATTGTGGAATCATTAGCATTCAGCACCGCTAATAACATTATTAGGGTAAAGGGCCCTCTGTGGTTGGGTGGACAAAACCGAGATGAGCGAGTCTTGAAGACTGGATTGACCAAAGCCACTTCATGGAGTAGAAGTGGGTGAGAAACGGGGTCATTCTTACAAAGTAAAGAGGGTATCTCGGTCACCGGAGAGACAACCGCGAGTGGTCTTAGGCAGGGGAAATAATAAGAGCAAGGCCCAGCAGAGTGGGCAACAGAATGGTCAGAGTAGCAGGGCACCACGAGTCGCGAGGTGCTAGAGGGCAGGTTAAGCAAGAACTCCGTGGTTCATCATAAAGCGTGAGTGGGCTGGAAGGGCAGACTTGAGACTCTGACAGGAAAGGCTGAGAAATTTCTTAGATCCATGCTCAAATTCATGGGTCCCTGAGTGGTCCTTGGG
The DNA here is from genome assembly GCA_013368295.1 of Psilocybe cf. subviscida. Classification (NCBI taxonomy): domain Eukaryota; kingdom Fungi; phylum Basidiomycota; class Agaricomycetes; order Agaricales; family Agrocybaceae; genus Psilocybe; species Psilocybe cf. subviscida. The sequence continues at coordinate 776,000 of JAACJJ010000044.1, read as the reverse complement.
ACAAATTGACGGGTTTAACTACGGTAGCTCATTTTGGGCCCTGCTCCAACACTACTTGCAATTACATACGGTTTGCTGGAACAGTTACCCGCATTCAAAATATGGCTCGGCATGCATTTAGCTTCATAGTCCTAAATTTCGGTATCCCTCACATTGATTCTCCAGTGGTAGTAGAACCAGCCATCAATGTTCAATTAGGCGCCCGACGCCGGTCGCCATCAGCACGTGACATCTGGTCACCTGACTGTGGTGCCGTTGTGAGTATATAAGTCTAACGCTCCCACGCCCTTCTTTTTCCTTGATTCTTCCACAATCAATACCGCCCATGACGATACCTTCCGGTGCAGCGCGATGAGCCAGCCGCGGGCCAGCTGTAACAGGCAGACCTGCAGGCGGCGGTGACATCGCCCGTTCGGCACCACATACCTTGTTATACACATAGGGACGGGCTGAAACGATCTGATGGCGGCCTTCCTGTCGAAAAATTTCTTTATCCTCTTCACTCTCCACACCACCTTGGATCATCTTCCCTATTACATCTTTCCTCGCGAAATCGCTCCCAATCTTGTCGGAAACGGGTACTGGTGGTATCTTCCATCGAACGTGCGTATATATGTATGTTCAATTCTGGGTCGCATCTCTCGAGCCCGGTCGTTTGTGTCGGAGTTGGGTGTGCATGAGCAGGATTGCTTATGTACAGCAGTTTGACTCGTGGATACCTCGCATCATTTGGGCCCGTGGTTTTTGCAAGGATGTCCCGGGTCCGCTACATGATGATAAACGTGTGTTATGGTGTGTGCTCCATACCTGATACTTTCTATATGATTATCGCAGTGGCCCAAGTTTGGGGACCAGCCACGTAGAATAGATACATAAAATATTTTCAATATCTATTCTTGGTCGATATGAAGACGTACAATAGAATCGAAATAGGGCTTTTGGTCTCGATACAATGATAATATCAATGCAATTAGACCACGATCTGTTGCACGTTTATAACTTCTATCTACAAAGAATAGGATATGAAAGTAGTATTCCTCGTTTATTCTTTGTCGATAGCGGCTGTTCCCGAAATTTTACCTACTGTACATGGAGCTTGCGTTGACAAGGTGCCCTCTGCCTGCGCACGGTGATGATGAGTAAGATCGTGCGTCCTGCTTTTTTTTTGCGATCGATTGCCATCCCAGAATAATCGATATTCTATTGAATTGGAAGGACCATTATACGGACCCTTGAAGCGTTTCGCGGGGTTGCACCAACGATCCGGAAAGAGTGTGAAGACGAACACGGCCTAGCTTTGCGAATTCCTGTGTCGTTGTTTCCTGAAGGCCGATGAGAGGCAATATCATATTATGCTGCCTTAGCCCAGAACTGAGAAGATGATTTTGTGCAGCGACAAAATGAAACGATCGACTATTTTTGGCCGCTCTGAAGGACGACTTTTGAAATAACTGCAAAGCTGCCGGCGGCCGCTGATAGGTGTTCACACTGGCAACGTTCATCGTCTGAATACGGGCACCACCAACTATTGGGAACTGTTGGAGATTGATAACAGTCCCTGAATGTGTGTTGCAGAGCGAGGTTGGGGCCGCGAGCCTCGTCATCGACAACTCACGAGTTTGTGGCCAGACCCGCCGAGGTTGTATGCTGGGAAACTAGCCGTTCGCACCCTGCGAAGCTGAGAGCTCGAGGGGAGGCATACACCAGGCCTTTCTGTCAGACGGTCGAAACACGTCAGAGACCCGAGACCGCGGCGAATCGAGTGCCTCGTGAGGGATGATAAGGACTTCTCTTAGCAGGTTTGAAGTTCAGGTCCAAGGGCGAGCAATCGATGTACAGGTAGACCGGGAGCAGACGAAGAGCCTATTCATTTCGGGGATTTCGTGGCAAGAAGCAAAGTAGAAGAGCGTCGAGGGACCCTCCCAAGGCATACAGAAGTGGTGGAAGACCATGGGAGACAAAAGAGAAGGGAGGAATGGCTGATATGGTGGTGACATGGATGTGACATCAATGTCACCCAGCCGAATAAATAGGCCGACCTTGACGCGCCGCGGTCTCTTCTTTCACCTCCTCTCGTCATGGCTTCAATCCACTACCGCCAATACATGGGCGAGGAAGACCTCCCACATATCATGTCACTCGTGCAGAGCGAGCTCAGTGAGCCCTATGTCGTTTATACGTTCCGTTACTTTCTGCACCAGTGGTGAGCCCTCATCAAAAGATCACGGCTGTGTCTGGGCACTAACGAACCACCAGGCCACATCTTGCCTTCCTTGTGAGAGAGAAAAGCGTCGGAATATGACCCCAGTGAATTGACGATTGTAAACAGGCATACCCGGACGACCCATCTGTGTCCTCCGACCCAATTGGTGTGATCGTGTGCAAGCAGAGCATGCACAAGGACCTGACTAACCGCGGGTACATCGCGATGCTCAGCGTGTCGAAGCAGTGGCGCAAGCGCGGGATAGGTGTGTCCACATTCCGTTCTCTCTCCCCGCCCTTACATGCTTTCTTAGAGTCGATTAGCTAGTGCCCTCGTCCGGAATTCTTTGCAGGCCATGAAGGAAGACGGCGTGGACGAGATTGTGCTCGAGACGGAGTACGACAACTTCGCCGCGCTCTCGCTGTACGAGTCGCTTGGTTTCATCCGCGAGAAGCGCCTGTACCGCTTCTACTTGAACGGAAAGGATGCGTTCCGCCTGGTGCTGGCTGTGCCGCCGCCCACGTCGGACGACTCGAGCGGGGACGACATGCCACAGAAGAGCCGCCGTGCACGCATCCAGCGGCCCTCACACCGTGCCATCTGCGTCTCCCCGTATTCGGATGACGAAGATGAGGAGTCGACACGCTGAGCGTTCTTCGGTTCCTGTCTTCCATACCACGCTCATCTGTCTACTGTATAACGGTCATGGTGAGTACTATCACCTTCCTGTGCTTCCCTTCTCCATGTCTAACCTCCATCTGACAGCCATCCTGAATGTGCTATGCATGTAGCTCTGCTCACCTTAGATTACACCTGCAACCCGCCCTCCCCTTTAACCCCGACCCGTCCTTATCATCCCCATAGCGGACCCAGTTTTGTACACACCTAATCTCGCCTGGGTCGCCTGTCATCCATATCTCCCCGCTTCGCCTCTGCTCTATCGCTATCGAGTACACTCTTCGTTCTTTCCTTGTTGTATTTCTATATCTGCGGCTCCATAACCACTCACCCCCGCTCCGTTTTTGTCTCCTGCCATGCTTATATCTTTGTATACAGTATAATTGTGATACCTTGATACTGTAATGGAATATATTTTCCGCTCCCCAATGCTTCTTCGCTGATTCTTCGCGAGCATGGCTTTTCGCACGTCTGTTGCCCGTGGGCCGTAATGATATTCGGTTTCTTGAAATTTGATAATTTACGACCACATGACCCGGTCTATTACCCCGCATCGTCATTGTTCTTGGTGATGCCAATGACGGAAGAATCGCTCGTGAGATTGGATATGGACACACATATATTTGCAGAGAGGGGCAGAACAGCGGAGGAGGCGATTGAGTGTTTTACTGTACCAATATTCTGGCACAGGCCTGGCGCCATTGACAAGACAAGTACGCACGACGAGAGATTCAAAGGGTGGGTCAGAATGCTTGGAATCCGGATCATCTACGCTTGGGGGTCGTACGTACACCTTCAAATTCGTTTAGGAACGGATCATAGCCTCAAGGCTTGGTGAAAGACGCGAGACCGCGAAATGCTGGGCATGAGACCCCAGTGTGGCATATTCAAATGTGGGCGCCTGTTGATGCTCGCACGCTGCTGATTGATATGCCGTACGCAATCGCCTTGTGCAAGCGAACAATGGCCAGTCTCGAGGACATGATATCTTTGACAATAGAAGATTTTGGGTTTGTGTAAAGGTACAGTGGTGACACCTCGAGGAATATTTTCGAGACTGTTAGAATCAACATCGAATAGCAGTAAAGCACAATCAAGAGGATACATACATCCTACTACACGTAGCTTACTTTCTGCGGGCTAAGAGTCCAGCTTGTACAGCCATTTGGCGTTGCCGAACAAAGCACCCTCGATGATGCCCACCGCCGCGTTCTCCGTCAGCTCCCGACGGTCGACGTACTCCGCCAGCACCTTGATGCCATGAGCCTCAGTATGTAATCCGCCTTGTGGGGATGGCGATGTGTGTACGTACCTCGAATAAAGCCTGACGCGCTTGGTATGCACCCAGGTAGAACGATTCCGGCCACCAGTGGCCATCACCTGGTTGGCAGGGTAAGTTCGACTGACTGAGGAGGGCTGTATAAACTGGACTTACTTGACCACATGATTTTGTTGGTCGGGCTCAGCTCGAGCACCTGCCGGATGATCGAACGCTGTCCATCGGCAGAGACGAAGGGGAACACCTGCATTCAACGCCGCATTTTAGCATCATATAAACCGCGGCCGATGATCACCCGATTGGGCTTGCACATACCTCGCCGAAGTCTAGGAATACGTTGGGGTATACGGCGGTCAGGTAGCCTGCGTCGCGCGTGTAGGGATATGAGGAGTGGAGGAGCACGAACGTGGCGGTGCTGTGCTTTTTGATGAGCGGCTGCATGTGCGCGGGCGAGGAGTGCGCGAGCGAGATGTCGCTGTCGCCGAGGCCGGTGTGGAATTGGACTGCACGAGCCGGAGACGTCAGCCGGCTGATAAATGTGATGCATTTGTCGATACGTACCAGGGATACCAGCCTGCGCGGCGACCTCGAGGGCCACGCGCACGACGAGATCGTTGAGGCTCTTCTCCGCGAGGCGGAGCTTCCGTGTGATCTTGTACGAGTCGTGCAGCCGGACGATGGCCTCGAGCTGCTCGGCGTAGCGGTGCTCGAGGGACACGTCCAGCCCGGTGCGGTAGCACACGATGGACTTGAACCCGACGACGTCCGGGTGCGCGGCGCTGCGCGTCAGGCTCTCGCCGAGCCGGCTCTCGAAGGAGCTGATGGGGTCGCCGCTGGACGGGGTGGTGAACATCGATTTCAGGATCGTCTGCGCAGGCATGGGGTAAGCGATGTGTTTCCCTGCAGCGCTCAAGTGACAAGCACCTCGGCCTCGATCTCCACGCGCACGATGCGCTTCGTCTTGCCCGGCGTCCACCGGTCGTGCCACGCATAGTCCTCCGCCAGCTCCTGCACGCCCCCGAGCCCGTCGTCAATCAGCAAACAATGAATCCCTGCTTGTGTGAAGGCGCGCGCGCACAGCGCGTCGTAGGGCATCGCGGCGCGGCGCGCCTTCACCGCGTCCCACGTCGCCCCCTCCCCCGCGGGGATGTCCAGGAAGGCGGCGAGCTGCAGCGTCGCGCGGCGGCAGGCGAGGGTGTGCGGGGCGTCATGCACGAGGGCGGCGTCGGCGGCTTCGGAGATGAGGCCCTCGAAGGGGAGCGCGGCGCGCGCGGATTCGCGCAGGAGGGGGTGCGCGTGGTTGTCGATTGCGGGCTGCGTGAACGCTGCGTGGTGTAGTTTTGGGTAGCGGTTTGCGAGCTCGTCTAAGCTGCTGGAGGAGGTGCTGGCCGTCATGGTGGATTTGGTGGAGTTTTGCTTGCCTTATCGAAGGCCATCGGGATAGGGGTTTTCTCAGATGCTTGTGCCAGTATCACGCCTCTGACCTCATCTGTCTAAAATTATCCGTGTCCATTGGCAGGTGACAAAGTCGAGACTCGAGGGGTCACGACCGTAGCGTCAGTGATGTCGATGAGGTGGCAATATGTGTAGTATTCTGCGTGGCAATCCTGTCTGCTGATGACTGCGCATAACATTGGGGCGCAAGGTGTAGCGTGAGCACCAACAGGGCGACACACACAACTCCTTCAATTCCCAATTGTGCTATCTCTGCTTCATGGTTGAATCTAGCAAGAATGAGAGAAGTTTCCAGAAAAATCTCACAGGCGCCTAATGTGAAGCTTCGAGAAAAATAGAGACTTTGCGGCGAATTTCGAGCTTCTTGCGTGAGTGTCAAGAGCAACACCTCGTTCCGGTGACTGGTTTCATAATGTTGGTGACAGACAGACTGTAAAGCCACGTCGCGAGATAAAACCTCGGAGAAGAGGGTCACATGACGGGCCACGTCTGTGTGACACGTCATGGAATGCTGGCAGAATAAATACCAGAGCCTACAACATTTCTACACTTTCTCTGTAAACCACGACCACCACCGCCATGTCTGTAGCTCGTCGCCCGACGCGCGCCCAGTCCCGGCACCTCTTCTCCACCCTCTCCGTCGCCTTCTTCGCCCTTGTTGCGCTCGTCTCGCTGTGTCCTTCAACGGTCAACGCCGAGGAGTCGCACCCAGAATACGGAACCGTTATTGGTATTGGTAAGTTATCTTCTCGAGGAATTACAATGATCAATTACTGACCAGCGTTGGGTGTAGATTTGGGAACTACGTGAGCAGATTATCTTGGTTAAATCGCGAGCTTTAAATTTCTGACATTGATGTGCTGGCATCCAGTTATTCATGTGTTGGGTATGTTCTCTCCTGAAAGTCTCCCAAAGGGCTTCTCTGACATCACTGAAACAGTGTTCAGCGCGGCGGTGTTGTCGAGATTATCGCAAACGACCAGGGTCATCGTATTACCCCATCATGGGTCAGCTTCACTGACGAGGAGAGACTGTAAGTCGTGTTTCTTGTGTAGTTCTTCGTCCTCTCACTCGATACGCGCTTCTTCCAGTGTCGGTGACTCCGCCAAAAACGCCTTCCACTCCAACCCCGAAAACACTGTCTTCGACGCCAAGCGTCTCATTGGCCGCAAGACGGACGATCAGGATATCGCCCGCGACATTAAGCACTGGCCTTTCAAGGTTACAGAAAAGAACGGAAAGCCCGCTATCACTGTGAAGCACTTGGGCAAGGAGCGCGACTTCGTGAGTTGCTCTCTTCAATTCTGTGTTGATATGCAATCTCATTGGTTTCTTTTAGACCCCTGAGGAGATTAGCGCTATGGTTCTTGGAAAGATGAAGGAGACTGCTGAGGCTTACCTCGGCCACAAGGTCACCCACGCCGTCGTCACTGTCCCTGCCTGTTCGTATCCTACTTTTCCTTGCCATATTTGCTTCTTACACCTTGTGCCTGCTATCTAGACTTCAACGACGCTCAACGCCAGGCCACCAAGGATGCCGGAACCATCGCCGGTCTCCAGGTTCTCCGTATCATCAACGAGCCTACCGCTGCCGCCATCGCCTACGGTCTCAACAAGAAGGGTGGTGAATCCCAGATCATTGTCTACGATCTCGGAGGAGGAACCTTCGATGTCTCGCTCCTCTCCATCGACGACGGTGTCTTCGAGGTCCTTGCCACCGCCGGTGACACCCATCTCGGAGGCGAAGATTTCGACAACCGCGTCATCGAGTACCTCACCAAGCTCTACAAGAAGAAGACCGGCACCGACGTCACCAAGAACCTCCGCGCCCTCGGTAAACTCAAGCGCGAGGTCGAGAAGGCCAAGCGTACCCTTTCCAGCCAACAGAGCACCCGCATCGAAATCGAGAGCTTCGAGGATGGCAACGACTTCTCCGAGACCCTTACCCGCGCCAAGTTCGAGGAGCTCAACATGGACCTCTTCAGGAAGACCATGAAGCCCGTCGAGCAGGTTCTCAAGGACGCCAACGTCAAGAAGGAGGATATCGACGAGGTCGTCCTCGTTGGTGGTTCCACGCGTATCCCCAAGGTCCAGCAGCTCCTCAAGGAATACTTCGGTGGCAAGGAGCCCTCCAAGGGAATCAACCCCGATGAGGCTGTCGCGTACGGTGCCGCCGTCCAGGGTGGTATCCTCTCTGGCGCTGAGGGAACCGCTGATGTCGTCCTCGTCGATGTCTGCCCCCTTACTCTTGGAATCGAGACCACTGGCGGTGTCTTCACCAAGCTCATTCCCCGTAACACTGTCATCCCCACCAGGAAGTCCCAGATGTATGTATTCACTTCCCAGTCGATCTCGTAGCCTTTGCTGACTGTATTTCCAGCTTCTCAACTGCCGCTGACAACCAGCCCACCGTCCTCATCCAGGTCTTCGAGGGCGAGCGTTCGCTGACCAAGGACAACAACCTCCTCGGCAAGTTCGAGCTCTCCAGCATCCCGCCCGCACCCCGCGGCGTGCCCCAGATCGAGGTCACCTTCGAGATCGACGCCAACGGCATCATGAAGGTTGCCGCCGCCGACAAGGGCACCGGCAAGTCCGAATCCATCACCATCACGAACGAGAAGGGCCGTCTCTCGCAGGAGGAGATCGACCGCATGGTCGCGGATGCGGAGAAGTTCGCCGCGGAGGACGAGGCGCAGCGCAAGCGCATCGAGGCGCTCAACTCGCTGTCGAGCTTCATCTACGGCCTCAAGAACCAGGTCGCGGACGCCGAGGGTCTTGGAGGCAAGCTCTCGGACGAGGACAAGAAGGCGCTCCTCGCGACCATCAAGGAGACGGGCGAGTGGATTGACGAGAATGGCAGCAGCGCGAGCACGGAGGATCTGGAGGAGAAGTTGGCGGATGTGCAGAGCGTTGTTAACCCCATTACCTCGAAGCTGTATGGCTCTGGCGCCCCGCCGTCGGACGATGACGATGATGAGGTCACTCGTGACCACGACGAGCTGTAAATTATTTCCAGTGACTGATGGAGGATGTGTGGGCGCCGGAGAGGACGGGGAGGCTGTTGCAGAGCGCGGAGGCCTTTCTCGTTTCTCTTCGTGTGTACCCTCAAAATGATTCGTGGCGTAGCATACTTTGGCTAGCGTAATTATTGATATACAGAATACGACCAGCATTCATACCCTACTCTTGCGGGATATCGTTGAGCTGTCTTGAACTTGTGTGTTCTGCTTATTGTTTGTGTGTGCTTCGGGTGGGAATGGCTCCGTGGGACTTTGCCGACTAATTTCTGGTCCCAGGACTTGTACTCAACCTGCACCATGCCACTCACCCGGTCGACTGACAACAATCCAAACCCTCTGCACCCAGGCGGCATCTACCTGCTCCTCTACATCCGCGACACCGACATCGCCCAGGGCTTCCACTGGGCCCTCTACCACCACCACGACGGCGGGCGCGGCGGGTACAAGTTCAACATCAGGAACTTTGGCGGCTCCGGCTGGATCTGCGACAGCGCGCCCGCCGCGAACATCATGGCCGGCTTCCTCCTCGCCGGCGCGCTGCGCATCGGGCACTGCGATCCCGGTCGTGCTGGGGAGGACCTAGTGTGGATTGATAGCGTGGATCTGAGTGTCGCGCCCGAGCCGTATGGGGTGCTTACGTGCCGGACGTGGACGCTGGGTTGTGTGAGGGGGCTTGTGGCGCGGGGGGTGGTGCGCTGTGCGGATGTGGATAAGCTGGAGGAGGAGGCGGGGCGGTGGGGTGTGGCTCAGCATCGGGGCGCGCGGGAGGGGGAGCAGCCGAGGCCGGTGGCTGATTCTGTGAGTTGTATGTTGGGGTAGTGGCATGCGGCCCCCTCTGTCCTCTTATTGGTCGAATCCGGTCAACTCTTGCTAGTGTTCTGCTGCGATGGATGAATACAGCTTGAGTGGCTTGGTCTGTTTAAATCGGAGAATAAAATGCGAGACTGGTCCCTCCAGGCCGTCATCAATTTAATCATCTTCCCAAATTGTTTCTCTTTCGCATCTAAGAAGCGAGGATAATTAATGCCCAAGCTTCAGCCTTGTTCTAAAGTGTATCTCAAATGTATGTGTTCGAGCTCCAGAAAACATATTTCTTGACACAGAGCTTACAATGTCTTTCTTCGCTTTTTTACGATCAAAACGACTGGATCTGAATCACAAGTACAATTGAAGTGCAATCATGGCTCTGCCTTCGCAGGATCGTAGCAGGCCATTGTTTCCTGCCAGCACTCCCACCACCACTTTTTGCACCTGTCCTCCAATCGGTCGACTCTCATCGACGCTTACTCGCAGGCTTTTCTACTACGTCCACCGCCTTCTCCTGAAGCCCATATCCCGCTGGTATTGCCGTCGCTGGAACATCCAAATGGACCCCGTTGTCCATCCTCTGCCATTTGGGTTTATTCTGAAAGAGAAACCCCGTATGCGCGAGCAAGAAGGCTTGGCCATGGATCTTGCGCGCGCCATGGGTGTCCCCGCGCCGAGGTTTATCTCATATGGGGAACCGCCGTCGGGTTGCGTGGATGGTTCGGCGAGCCTGCTTATGACCACCATTCCAGGAACGCTGCTCAGTGACGTCGCTGAGGGCAGCGTCGACTTGGACGTTGTACACGACGATCTACAGAAAATTCTGTCCAAGATGCGAAGGCACCTCAACCCCTGGGACCAAAGAATTTGTAGCGTCGACGGTGGATCTGTGACTGGCGTATTTATCCCAGCATCCCCCATGCCACCACTAGCGGACGAGAGCCACTTCCACCAATTCATCCGAGACGTGGCAGGGAGCTCCATGCAAGACCCGGCCCATGAAGACTCAGTCATTCGGGCAGAAAAACTATTCTCCCTTCCGCCTCATGCGATTGTATTCACGCACGGCGACCTCAACGACCATAACATCATGATTGGGCCGGACGGCCACATATCCGGGATCATTGACTGGGAGAGTGCCGCTTGGCTTCCCGAGTATTGGGAATTCGCTGTGACCGCACTAGTGCGACGGCGCCCTTGGGGTCAGGTTATGGACAAGGAGATTTCTGGCGGTGTCTATGCAGAACAGATTGACTACAATCGTGGGGTCTTTAATTTGACATCGAAGTCTTTTGGGTGGTGACGCACAGATTTCGTTTAATCTACTAGGGTAGGTGCACGCATCTCTACTTGAATGACATTAGAGACCAGAATCTGTCAAGACTTATACTTGTCGTTACCCATAAACTCTGCTACCTCCAATGTGCATAGATAATTATACGTAGACCACACTCAAGCCCAAATTTCCTCGAGGCGGCGGTGCCGGAATGAGTCCGACATATCGCCGGGAAACGTCTGTTTATCTTAGCGATCGCGAATCCTAGATTCGACCACAACATGACTTTCGTTGCTCCATATCCCCCATACGACCCCACTGAGACGTCAGGGTGAGTTTCCAACCCTCCACCACCGCGATTACTTTTTAAAACATTACATTAGGTTCTCGTAAGTCTGGTCACCTATACTTGAAACTTCACCGGTTCACCCTGGCCCTAGGTACGAAACTGTGGTGAAGCGATGGCCCGTCATCATCACCGGCGTCGTGGACTGGATACACGGCGAGTGCCATGATCTGGCTATCCGATTGAATAGCTCGGACGACGGGTCGCTGCGGAAGAAGCTGGAGGAGGGAAAGGCAATCATGGGGAAAGTTAGCAAACTCAAGTATGAAATGGCGCGGGACAGGGCCCTTGAGTGTGTATGTTGTTCGAGTTCTGCAGGGCAAGCTACTGATACTGGTACAGGCGAATCGCGGACGATGGCGAGTTCGCATCGGAGTTGTACAACTCGGAGCTGGCGCTTCTCGAAGCTGATAAACGGAATACTTGGTTCACCGCGCCGTGGTTGTATGCAGAGTACGTGCTGATCGTCGACTTTTTAACGCGTTAACTTATCATACCAGGTGCTACCTGTTCGTATTCAGTTCATATTGTATACTTTATACTCAACTTGGTGCAAAGGTATCGCCTATTGCGCAGCTGGTTCGTTGAGACAGAGAATTGGAAAGCAGAGGACCCTTTTCACGACCAAAAGATCAGCACGTTCCGGCAATCTAGCAAATCCATATGCCGTAAGCCCTTCGATTTCTCTCTTGCGATGGTATATGACGGTTTTTCAGAGATCGCGTCCACCATCCATGCTCTGGGTGACCGTAGGGATGGCCTGACATCCGATCCTGACTCGCTAAAAGTTCTCTTCAATGAGATGATCCAAATGTGTCTTTGGTGCGTACGTTCAAAATTGAATATCATCACAATGATGAACTGGATGTAGGGGAAACGCCACGGACCTGTCTCTGCTTACCCACTTGTCCCAGGACGATATTCAGCATCTACAGTCCGTAGGGAAGGATGCACAGCAGGCTCGCCGGGAGTTTATTCTCAAGGACGACGAGGGGCCTGTCTGGAATCATATTCAAACCTTGAAAGATGGAAAGATTGATTTCGTGTTGGACAATTGTGCGTATTCTCGTTCTGTTTTGTTCCCCCGACTGATTTCTCCTTAGCTGGGTTTGAAGTACGTCCATTGTAATGCTGCAGATACAGTGTCGTTGAGACTGCCACCTAGCTTTACACAGACCTGGTTTTCGCCGACTTTCTGGTGACATACACACCGTATGTCTCCAAAGTGACATTCCAGTGCGTTGCGACACCGTTCTCTTCTAATGTCACCACTAACGCTACGCCAGCCCGAAGCTCATCCCCTGGTTTGTGTCCGACGTGACGCCGCCCGACTTCAAAGAGACCTTCTCCCTCCTGCTGGACGCGGCGTTTTTCGGTGACGCGGCTCCCCAGGGTGATGAAGCTCAGCATCTATCGCATATGGTCACCCGGTGGAAGAAGTACCTCGCCGAGGGTGTGTTCGCGCTGTCTGTACCCATTGATACGCCCCTCGGCGGGAACGCGGCGAGCAAGGACGCGGAGTTTTGGACGACGAGCAAGCCGTATTGGAATATGGCAACGGAGGCTCCGGAGACGTTTGCAGCACTGAAAAAGAGCGATCTAGTTATCTTCAAGGTGCGTCGCTTGTAGTGTGGCTGCGCCTCCGTGCACTCAAGCTCACATAATAACAGGGCGATCTCAAGTAAGTCCTTGTATGTGTTCAATGCCTGTTCATCTTCGTGAGATGGTCTCTAGCTACAGGAAGTGAGTGTCCTAACTTGTCGGGGTACCATTAGCTTATTGATCCCTCCAGACTCACTGGCGACGTCCACTGGCCTGCGTGGACGCCGTTCGAAGAAGCATTAGGTAAAGGCCATGATTTTCTCTCCGACGCCGTCTGACTCATATCAAAATTCTATAGGACCTTTCGCTGGGGCGTTCCCGTTGCTTAGTCTGCGAACTAACAAGGCTGATGTAGTTGTGGGTGTTCCGAAAGATGTTGCCGAGCGCTTAGATGCGAGCGGGGAGAAGTGGCGCGTTAATGGACGGTAAGTGGTCCCTCGAAGAGGACCGACTTTTGGCAGAGTATGTTGATGCGACTACTTTTTTTCTTCTTTCCAGGTATGCGTTGGTCTCGTTCGTGCAACGCAACTGAGGGGGCAGAAATAGAATGCTCGAAATACCATTGAATCACGACAAGTCATCCACTCAACAAGACGTCGAAATAGAGTCCGCCAACAATAAGTGGGCAATGAGTACCAGCACTGAAGCCGGGACACGGACAACATTATTTGAACTCTCCACTGAGGGAGATGCAGCTCTAATTTGCCGCGGATGAGGTTGAACGTTGAACAGCCAGATGCGTATGTCCACTCCTGGCTCTCGCCTTCATTTATATGGTCCTACTCTGCCTCTTAAGTTCTGTTCCTCAAAGCGCCCTTACTGGCAATACTATGTCTCGGTCTATTACGTTCTTACTCGCGAACACCTATTCCACGTCCCGGAAACTCTGTCTGTCGGAGAACGACTACACGAGCAGCGAGCTCATCTTATGCTATGGCAGATGGCTTGCGTCACCAGGGACCGATTCCCAGAGGTTCTTCACATTCGTGAGCGGTTCTGTAGCCACAGAATATGAGTAACCTCAACTCGTCCGGTATCAGTGATTTTTTTTACTCTATCAAACTTGCTCGGGATATCTCCTGGCCTACATGAATGCTTATGATGCCGTTCGAAGACGCAGTGCGACTTCCAATTTCTTTTCCGGAACTAAGGGGAAGGTCTGACTCAACTTTCATTCTCAAGAGAGCCCTTCTCTGGAGCATTCCCGCTGTTGAGTCTGACCTCGCAAAACGGATGTTTGCTGTGGGCGTCATTGCTGAGCGCTTGGACGCGGTTGAGAAGAGCGGCGCGTTAACGGATGTTACAATAAGGGATATTTAATATCTAGCCTGTAGACCGATTTTACTGAGAGTCTTGTATTTTCTCGGTACGCGCTCGTATCTCTTTTACAATGCAAACGAGATTGCAGTTGCAATATGTAAACTTCACTAATGTGACTGTAAAACGGGAATTTCAGCTAAGTATAGACGAGCGCGGTACGGGTTCGTGATTTATGAATTTTGATTTATTACGTGCATGAGGCGCGGCAACTGTCGAGTCATGCGAGCGATGGGTTGAGTGGCTTCTTTTTGCGATTCCTCTATTCAAAAAGGTGCGTCCGAGCGGGGACACTTTCCCTTCTTCCTGGACCGTACCCTGCTGGGCCTTCCAGCATCATCTGGGTATGGCTAGCCGCAAATAGAGTTTGGCCAGAGAATAGGACCAGAGAATCGATATGAGATAGCTCGTAAGCTCGAGTGGAACTATTCGGGCAGTACATGGCTTGCTCGTGATCAAAGTATGTATTCAAAATTTCAGCTATCGTTTTTAATACTAATTACTGGTATATGAATAAGGGACTAGTCCTTTGTCGCCATTAAAATACTCACTCAATCTGACACTGTCCGCAACGCAATCAATGACCATGACAAATTGTACGAGGTGGAGGCATTGATCAAGACCTCCACTACTGTGTCGCCGTACTGCAGCTAACTCAGAGATATGTTCGTGCATAAAGGTGTACAGGACATGCCCCATAATGCGCTGGTTCTATCGTCTATCCCTGGTGGGAGATTGCTGGCGATGGGTGATTTCAGGCGCACTGTTGCTGGCTCATGGATGATTCGCAATGATGACGACTTGAGGGAGGTGATTCGAGACGTGTATCCACATCTCATGCCGCTGCGAAAGCGTATTCTTCGGGACGTGCTGAAGGGCCTTGTCCATGACCTACACTACCAGCGCATCGGGGTGCCGAGCCCAATGACTACAACTGCGATAGAGCGCGAACTCGAACTTAATCCACCCCGTCGCCACTCTTGGGAAGCTTCCTACAATCCCAAACGGGTCAGCTCCGCTGTTACTCAAGATCTCCCTGTTCAGTCTGACGACGCTGTTGATACGTACTATATTATGGACTTGTCAGACGGTATGTTAAATGGCCGCCTTCATGCTAGAGAGCCATTTTTTCATGCTTCTGAAAAATAGCTCAACTTATGCCTGAGCGAGGTATTCAAAAATACGGCGGCGTGAACCCATTGGCTTGCATTAGTCCCCCGGAGGTTTCGCTGAAAGGCCCTTGGAACGAGAAATTAGATATATGGCAATTCGGATGTCTTGTAAGTTCTTCTGCGTATAGTATCAGCCCCACGTTCTAAAGGTCATTTGTAGGTTTACCAAATATTATCGCAGCAGGAATTGTTCTATTTTTTTGCCTATGCCTGAAATTGGTTACCCGCTAGTGCGGTCAATGCTTTGGCAAATGACCTGTACCACAGGGGAAAGATTCCCGGAGTCACTGCGCTCAAAATGTCGTGCTTGGGACCTATTCTTCGAGGCATCTGATATGTTCTACCGCAGTATTTCAATCTCACTTTCAGCACCCACTGATCCCAATTCATAGGAGATCTTACGACAAACCCGCCCTTATCTGATAGCTACAGACTAGAACATCGACTCAAAAATGGGTGCCTCGATGAAGGTGATATCATTCCGACGAGTGATTTCATGCGCCGGTGCCTTCGCTTAGACCCCGACGACAGGCCGAGCGCGCTCGAACTTCTCAACGATCCTTGGTTTGACGTGGCTGATGAGTGAGGTGCTACCCGCCAACTCGTACTGCGGGTGGCCTGATGTACTCTATACACAACAGTCATGCCTACTGTTTTGATCGCTTTCATAGAATTATCCCCTCTCATATGTGTTATGATTATCCAATAATCACCCCCTCTCTTAGTTTACATTGTCACCGCGCTTCTGTATGGGGACATTATCGATAATAGTTGATTCTCAACTCGGAGTACAAGTCATAGAAGACTATTTGTGTCCCAATGTAGACATTGTCCTTACCGTGTTCACTGTTGTTCTTGTCGCGTCCTGATCACGCTCATTCTTGTCACGGTGGTGTTGACTGTGGCTGTTCTTGTCATGGTCATCCTCGCCTCGGGTGTGCTCGTTTTGGCTGTGGCCGAGGCGGTTGTCCCCATCCTGGCCGTCCTGTTCCACGACAACAGCAGCCAGGGATGAAGCAGTATTACTGTGGGGACAGACATGCTGGACAAGGCCTATGCTGCAGTTGAGGGATTTTTATGCAATGTGGCAATGATTTTTTTGCCCCAACTTGCGCGGGGCAACTAAGGAGCCTTCCTCCACACCCCACTTCCTTCGTGGAGTAATCCAATGAAAAGTCGTTGACTTCCTGATGGAAAATAGACGAGAGCTGTTCTTGGGTGTACCTAGGGCTGACAACCTCAGAGCACATCTGCCGCCAAGCTTGCATTAAATTGCTTCTCTTGCTTACAATTGAATCGCTTTATATATAACCATGTTCGTTACTTGAAATAAATCGTTGAATAAATTGACATTGACATTGCACACATCTACGTACGGTATGTTTAATTTTCACGTATAGTGCAAGCCAGGTGTGCACTACGATATAATACTCCCATTTATTTGCCTTGGGGAGAGGGTTCGGGAGGAGAGATATGGCCCAGTCAATTGATCAGCTGACCTCCTGGCTTTGGGACGTAAAGATAGACTTCGGACGAGACACGCAACCTACAGCTGTCAGACGGACAGTATTAATTCACTCACCTTATAGAAAGTTGGTCGATTATATTCAAGATATTCGCTTATCGTTGCTCTCTGTAGTGACACAAACACTTTGTAGAAACAGCCAACTTGGAATCGGATGAACTTTTTAAGGTTGCAAGGAGAGAAAATCGGTCTGAACGAAGCCGCGTGAGTGTAATTAGGTGGTCCAAGTCTTTGAGAAATGCTCCCTGCGTACCGTACCCTTTTGACTAGCATCTGTTTTAGTGGTACTCACAACTTCACGGCAAAAAAAGCTACCTGCAAGCCACCTGTCACTGATCTACAGAGTTGTTGATGGAAGAAGAGCTGAGAGGCTGATGTGATATTCCCGATCGCAGGAGTTTTCTACTGACATGCCGGGGTGAATTGGCGCGATTATTCATGTTCTCTGAAAAACAACCGAAAGAACAGACCTTGTGGTGAGAATTTCTTATGTCCCACAAGGCCAAACCGCGACAAACACCGACAACATGACTGGCACGAGGGCTCAAACACACACCTTATACTCCAATCACAACCATTCTCATCTGAAACTTCCATGGAAGACCTGAAGGTAGACGACTGTAGCGCGAAATTTGCTCTCAAAAAACACCATGATGCTCCTGGGAGGCTTTCAAATGTCATTGGAAAAGTCGCTCACCCAGCACACGGAGAAGTGGCGACGTTGATTGGACTTGCGCTTACTGGCCGTTATGCATGGAAGCGGGCAGGTGACTTTACGGAGATAATGGATGAAGAAAGCGACGAGATGATGCACTTCTCCACCCAAGTCTTCGACAACGACATGAACTTACTTCCGTGGCTAGCCGATGGAGGCCGCAGAAGCGGCACTGGTTGCTGGGGTGCGGAACTGAACAGAGGAGATATTATCTATGTCCAGGACATAAACGTTAAGCCGCAGGTGGGTTTTTTGAAACTCTGGAGAACAATTACTTATTCGAACTAGTTCCGGGGTCACGGCATTGGGACGTGGTTTCTACAACAATTTGTGGCATCTCCGCAAGTCATGAGCAACCCTTTCTCCAGTACCCATGTTTTCTGCTGGCCTACAGTTGGTGCAGGAGAGGAGAGTACGAACAAACAAGCTGTTTCTTTCTTTCAAAAGGTAATTCGAGCATAGTGCACATATACTCAGGATCACAGCTGATACCGCTCCAGAATGGCTTTAGGCGCATAGGCCGCACATCGTTCTTGTGCTATTCTTCGGATCCCGGTCACCCGTCCCACAAAATTGCAATCTCTGATGACGCAACTCAACTTGAGAATGGTTTTGTCAACCCTGCGGCCCTCACGCCTACCGAGCTTGAAGCCCAATTTCCACTGCATGTCGGGGTGGTCTCTGTTCAAACGCCTGAGATTGCCGGAGTCATTCGTGCAGCGCATATAGCCGATCCTGCAGTTATACACAAGAAATCCCCGGACGGCTTTACGCTCGTCCACATGGCAGCAGCGAAGCACAATTTGCATGCGCTTCGGACGCTCCTCGATCTTAATGTCAGTGCGGACCTGGAGGATTCGACGAATATCCTGGGAACAACGCCACTCGAAGCTTTGGATGAATCTATGCGCTCGGCTCGGTTGTTCATGGAGACTATGGGCATTCCTTGGAATGGACACTCTGTTGAAGAGCTTACATGCCAGTATCTCTTGAAGAAAGCAAAGAACGTGTCCGGGCTACCGTCATCCGAAGCGGAATATGTTCTTCTGCACAGACTTGGCTGCACTTGTGGACACTGCATCGACGGCTGGCTCTCTAGCCGCATGCGATTCCTACTATCAGGTAAAATCAATTTCTTACATGCATGGTTTGTGATGCATTGACCCATGACCCACCTAAAGCGACCGCGATTGTCACCTTCGACTCTGGCATGATGGAGTTAGACTGTTTGCACGGAAGACACTCCAAAGAGGCATACTTGAACTTAATGTCGATGGAATATCTTCCTCCTACAATTCACCACCTGGTAAACAAGCGGTTCTGTCAATCCTGGTTCCAAACCTTCCGTGCGGTACGCAATGTTCTCGACGCCAAGGCGATCCCTAGCCCTGCCAGAGTAGCTCTACAGGCCGACTCCCTACTATACACCATGCAAGGCGGAAGGGTGGAGTACATACTCGACGCAATAATCAGCCACGCGAAGGACCAGTCTGATGATGGGACCTTTGCGGAGACCTTTTCGGATGACCTTGAAAGCATTCCGAGCTGCGCCAATGACTTGCGGTTTGGGCTTATACGGCAGAAGCTGAGCTTGGATCCACATCAGCGTTGGGGCCCTTACTATGATGCAGAGGGGGACGAAATGGACGAAGACGAAGATGACGACGAGGATGAGGACGACGACTAGTACAACTCTTCCCTAATTTTTGAATTGCTGCTTGCCGACAATCACCTCCCGTTCGATAGATAGGCATCACACTGTATGATAGTCACAAACCGTATCCATTGTACTTCTAGGCATAATACGTTTACCTCAGCCAGTGTGATGGTATCAATAAATCGCCACCTCCAAAGTTCGAGCCGACAGAAGAGATATCCACGCGAATTTTTGGCTTGCTAAGAGAGCTATTGCGTCCACCAGATAGTTGAGGCCTGTCCTTAAAGATCCGGCACTCTACAGCCTGTGAGCAACATCCTTGTGGCAAATGATGATCATGAAGAGTTCGTCACGGATCCAAGGAAAGCTGTAAGCCCCCGAGTATACTTGCGTGGCCACCAAATTGCGAATGAACACATTATGAGTGGGGATAATCTGTGGATTATACATATTGAGAATGGGCGGGGCTCTTACTCATCCACTCCCGCAAGCCATGGATCATCCAGAAGCTCTACTGCATTTGGCCTGTCGTCCTGATCAAGTCTAAGGCATCGTCGAATAAAATCGCAGACCCGACTAACAACAATCTAGCTTTTTACTGTTGAAACTTTGACAAAGTCAACCCTGGTAGTACCAACAGGACTGCAAATATGGAATAAATTGATCATCGGTTATTGATTTAGTCTGTGTGCAAACCGTTCGGTAATATGATAGAATTTATAATGCCAAGAGGCAGACGTGCTCAACTTTGCGAATTCTGTCTCCAACCCGATGGTGATGTCATTTTTATACTTGAAGCGCATCCAGTGCCGCAACATACGTTTGAACAGAGTCTTGTCCGTTTGAAGGTACTATAGAGATGAATGTATTAAATTGAGTCATGCGGATAGCATTTTCACATACCAGTCTCTCTATTGTGGACATTAGCTGGTACCACAGGATCACCGTCCGATTTCTGCCTTCAAATCGCCGTGATGATGCATCCAACAGAGAGGTGGATAGTTCAGCTGTTGCTACCTTCACGAATGTAAGAGTACGGATAGCAATGGACAATGTTTCTGGAAATGATAAGCCTGCTGGATTGAATGACAGATGATTGGAAGACACACTTGGGTCATAAAAATTCTTGAGACAGATCACCGACAATTCTGTAGCAATTTCCCCTTCATCAATGTTGTAGATTGCCGACCTGAATATATCCCCGAGATAGTCAGGCAGGGATGCATGATAGAAAACCAGCTTCGTAGGTGGACCGGCATCAACTTTGATGATAGCTACGAGTTCTGCCAAAGATGATTCGATCTCGATCATTGCCATGTCTCGCAGTACAACTGCAAACAATTCCCTGGCGCCAAGTAACTTTCCCTTCTGGATGAGAAAGTGTGCCCCAAGACAGAATTTGACTGCTCTCATGTCAGGGGCCTTCGAGAAAATATAAGAATATATAGCATCGAGCTGAGCGAAGGGACTATTGGCGGATGGTCGCAATCCACGAATTGCGAGTAAGCTGACAGCTGGATTGGCAGGAGAGTACTTGATAAAGCGCATGACGGTTGCGGCATAGATAAACTGGCCTGATGACTTGTCGGTGATTGCTTCAATATCTTCATTTGCAGGCCAACCTTTGACTAGTGTGTGAGCGAGGGACATCAGTAAAACGTGATTTGCTATGGGACCCTATATAGCACTACATAAGGGGTACCCTGAGCTATGGCACTATGGGTTGCTATGGGGATGCTATGCAGTGCTGTGTAGCTTCCCATAGTGCCGTTTTTCGGCCCGGTCACCCACGAATTGCTGATGGAGTGTACAGTCTTAATCTCGTCAAATTTGCCAATAACAAAACGACGGATGTCATCCTGTGGCCTGTAGTTGTCATCTAGGAATATGTGCTCCACTGAGGTTCCGAATGTGTTGAAGGACATGGTAAGGTGATGTTCAGCACGACTGGCCACCAGCACACGGAACAATGAATGGGGCTCCTCGACAAGTGCATGGAGCGCCTGAAGAATTTGCTCCTGCTGTCGTTTGTCGTCGCATTCATCAAGACCATCGACAATGAGAATGACTGGTCGGCGGATTAATGGAGGGTGTTGAACCATTCGAACGGGAGAAGAAAGTAGATGTATGAACTGTTCCTCAAGAGATGCTCTGCATATGAGAGGGTTCGCCGTCAGACAGTCTGTGAGGAGTTCAATGAGGGCGAAATAGAAGCCGCGCAGCTGATAAACCAGCATTGCGACGAGAGGTTGTGCGTGGTTACAAGTCCTATCCTCGCGAAAAAAGAAGAAATTCACGGCATGTATCCCGCGCTCCTGGCAACGCTCCGAAACCGTCTGAGCAATGGCTGATTTTCCAGCACCGGCAGGCCCACTTAACCACATCATTTGATGGTCTGGTTCAGCCTGTCCGTCCATGAACCTCTCGATCTTTCCAATAACTTCTTCGCGTGTGCCGGGGTAGCATTGAACCTCATCTGCCCGTCCCCCCGCATTGAGAATAGCATTTGATGCGACCTCGTTGAAGAGACAGTCAAGGTTCCCCGCTGGATTGATCCATCAGTATCGTCGCAAGTGGGGTCCTACTATGAACCGCATCAGGAAAAACGTGTTCTGTTATTTATTGTTAAGTAGCATAGATTGGCAGGGTCCCGGATAGTTACAGGCAATTGTGTTACTACAGCTTGGGCTTTTGTGAATTATCATTGGATTACCATCAATTATCACTTGACCAAACAATGCACATCAAATTTGCAGCTATGATTTGCAACTAACGAGAAGCATGCTTGTCGGATGATATTTCTCATAGAGATACATTTTACTAGTCACTGCTTAGGAAATTTTTAAAAACGAGCATACAATCCATTTTCATTAACATAGAGCAACTATAAGCTAACGATGGCGAGCTCAGGCATCCCGCACCAGTGCTGCGCGAATACACGTAATGGTGCCATCGAGATCTGCAACCTTGGACTGTGCGTCAGTGAGCTGGGCCTTGGTCTCTGCAAGTTCCACGTTGGCTGCGTTGAGCTTGGCCTGGGCCTCGTCACGAAGGCGGCGGGCCTCGACCAACCATGGTTGCTGATATCAAACATCAAATGTGGGGGCCTACCCAAGTGAGTTCATATATCAGGGCCCTTAACCCCCCAAGGGCTTGGGGACTGATGCATCATTATCTACGCTTTTTGTTACAGGCAAAGGGATACATCACTGCCTATACTGCCCACCAGTCAGTCACACAGGTCACTATATCTGATGGCAGCCATTGGAAATAATGGTATATCTGCAAAATTCCCACAGTCACTAAAATCACTGTCCCCATCAAAAATGATGGCTTACCTCGAAAATTCCCACGCTCAGTAAAACCTCCTAGACTGATAGCCCATCAATAATAATGGGCCTTTTTTTTGACAGCACCCATCAAACCTAAACAGGGGGCCCAGAAATCACCAAATAGCTAGACCTAGGGGGTTTAGGACTTTGACCAAAAATTCCCACGCTACCTGGGCTCATACTAAAAATACTGAAAAATGCAGAAAAATCAGAAACCTAGGTCAGTGTTTGAACTACTACCAAATTCGGCCTCTAGCAGGCTGTAGGGCGCCTTTTTAAATTCTAAAAATAGATTCAACCCGGAGTTTTCAAATATGAATGTCGGTATTTGTGGACGATTTGGGTACCATTCTGAAGCAAATTTTAACGTGATTCCAACGCACATATTGCCGAAGCGGTGCGATCAGCCGTTCTTTTGCTATTGATGATATAGTGTGCCTATCAGAAGTGAGCCACTCACCTGTATCTCACCCATTTCTCCATATTTTCGGACAATCTTGGTACCATTCTGTAGCTAATATAAGCGCGCTCCTGGTGGATATTTTATCATCATGGCGTGCTAAGCCGATGCTTCGCTATTTATGGAATAGTGATATCTTGCAAAATGCGCCACACAGCCATATCTTGCTCATTTCTTCAAATTTTCGGACGCTTCAGGTACCATCTGATAGCTATAATTAATGTAAATACAGTGCATATTTTATCATCACGGAGCGCTAAGCCGTTGCTATGATATTAAGAACACAGTGATATATATAAGAAAAGTGAGCCACTCACCCTGTATCTTGCCCATTTCTTTCTATTTTTTGACGCTTGTGGTACCATCTTGTAGCTAATTTTTATATAATGTTGACGCATATTTTGCCCTGTCATTGCACCTAGTGGTTGCCTTGTTATTAATTAAATGGTTCATAGTAGAAAAACACATCAAGTAGTAATTGCATAGCCTTTAGTCAGCGCTTTTGGACGCTTTTGGTACCCACTTGTAGCGTTTAATGAGGGGATTCCAACGTACCCATTTGCATATCACCGCGTCAAGTCTATGCTTCAGAATCATCAAAATAGTGAATATTGGCTGATATACCACTAATTCAGCATTTGTATGGGCTATACTCAACCAATTTGTGCGCTATTAGCACAAGCTTGTAGCTACTGTCTGCACACTCCTAACACATATTTTATATTCTCAAAGCAATGAGTGTACCTTGTGCAATTTCCGTTATAGTGGCTTGCTCAAACTGTACCCAAGAGGCTGATTTAGGCAGTACAAGATGTGATGCCCCAGAACCATACAGTGTTCAATTGTGTCTTCATCATTTATCATACATTCATATATCAGATAATAATGTTTCATAAACTTAGTACTATGTAGTTTGGACCAATGTAGTAGACAGTCAGTTGATGATGCTCACATCTGTCTGTCACTTTAAGCACTGCTCTGATATTCTGTCCTTCTTGTACTGACTGATTCACCACATTCTGGGAGCTATGATTTTATAATACACTCACATCAAACTGAATTGCAATTGGTTAGTGGTCAATGACATGGATGAGAGTCAGAGGCCCTTGACATGCTTCATCAACATGCTGCAAACCTGACCTACTGATAGTATAGCTGAGCAACATGATATAACCAGACTCTCTGAGAATATGGAGGGGGAGTACCCCCAGACTATATTTCAACACTCAGTGAACTATATCACAGCTCAATACCAACCTGTGCTACCTGTACTCATACATGTGTTGTCTATGCAGAAATTCTGAAATGCTCATAAGTATTCTGATATATCCATTTTACAGCTGCTATAATTCTATAGTTCCAATAACTTGAACCTAATAAAAGAAGGATATCACATTGTCAAAATTAATGGACTTGACTATATGGTAATCTACACAGTGATGAGCGAATACAGTTGAGACAATAAAGCTAAAACAAGGTACATCAACTGATTAGGAGATTCTGAGGGGTATACTGGGTACATTGGAAATATAAAATATGTGTTAGGAGTGTGCAGACAGTAGCTACAAGCTTGTGCTAATAGCGCACAAATTGGTTGAGTATAGCCCATACAAATGCTGAATTAGTGGTATATCAGCCAATATTCACTATTTTGATGATTCTGAAGCATAGACTTGACGCGGTGATATGCAAATGGGTACGTTGGAATCCCCTCATTAAACGCTACAAGTGGGTACCAAAAGCGTCCAAAAGCGCTGACTAAAGGCTATGCAATTACTACTTGATGTGTTTTTCTACTATGAACCATTTAATTAATAACAAGGCAACCACTAGGTGCAATGACAGGGCAAAATATGCGTCAACATTATATAAAAATTAGCTACAAGATGGTACCACAAGCGTCAAAAAATAGAAAGAAATGGGCAAGATACAGGGTGAGTGGCTCACTTTTCTTATATATATCACTGTGTTCTTAATATCATAGCAACGGCTTAGCGCTCCGTGATGATAAAATATGCACTGTATTTACATTAATTATAGCTATCAGATGGTACCTGAAGCGTCCGAAAATTTGAAGAAATGAGCAAGATATGGCTGTGTGGCGCATTTTGCAAGATATCACTATTCCATAAATAGCGAAGCATCGGCTTAGCACGCCATGATGATAAAATATCCACCAGGAGCGCGCTTATATTAGCTACAGAATGGTACCAAGATTGTCCGAAAATATGGAGAAATGGGTGAGATACAGGTGAGTGGCTCACTTCTGATAGGCACACTATATCATCAATAGCAAAAGAACGGCTGATCGCACCGCTTCGGCAATATGTGCGTTGGAATCACGTTAAAATTTGCTTCAGAATGGTACCCAAATCGTCCACAAATACCGACATTCATATTTGAAAACTCCGGGTTGAATCTATTTTTAGAATTTAAAAAGGCGCCCTACAGCCTGCTAGAGGCCGAATTTGGTAGTAGTTCAAACACTGACCTAGGTTTCTGATTTTTCTGCATTTTTCAGTATTTTTAGTATGAGCCCAGGTAGCGTGGGAATTTTTGGTCAAAGTCCTAAACCCCCTAGGTCTAGCTATTTGGTGATTTCTGGGCCCCCTGTTTAGGTTTGATGGGTGCTGTCAAAAAAAAGGCCCATTATTATTGATGGGCTATCAGTCTAGGAGGTTTTACTGAGCGTGGGAATTTTCGAGGTAAGCCATCATTTTTGATGGGGACAGTGATTTTAGTGACTGTGGGAATTTTGCAGATATACCATTATTTCCAATGGCTGCCATCAGATATAGTGACCTGTGTGACTGACTGGTGGGCAGTATAGGCAGTGATGTATCCCTTTGCCTGTAACAAAAAGCGTAGATAATGATGCATCAGTCCCCAAGCCCTTGGGGGGTTAAGGGCCCTGATATATGAACTCACTTGGGTAGGCCCCCATACTTATACATCAGATCAGCATATAATGGTGCCTCGACGCCATCCCAGTGACTCATCTTGCGGTGTTCCGTCTCGTCCTTGTGAGCGGCCTTGCTTTTGGCAAGGCTCTCAATCATCCAGGCACTCCACGCAGCATGTTTACGTAGGCACTCGATGATCGTATCGGTGTTTTGGCGGGGCGAGAATTTCTCGAAGTCGGCGTCGGTTTTGAATAAGGCTGCTAAGATGCAGTGAGTAACCAGTGTAGTTTATCGCATTAAAAACTTACGAAGAACCTCTTGGCCATTGTCTGCTTCATGTTCACTTTCATACGTGAATTGAACCTGAGTTTCTTCGTCGTCCGCCATAGCGCCAGCGTCGTAAGTATCTTCCATTGCAGTAGCTGCGCCTTGGGGGATTTCCAAAAAGTCGAAGGATGGCTGCGAGTCTTCAATGATATCGTAGTCCATGGTAGGTGGAGGACAATTTTCTTTATCTGAGTCGGAGTCGTTACCCGACACAGCTGAAGTGCGGGTGCACCAAATCATGATGAGAGTGCGAAGAAATATATCAAGGAAAAAATCGCACCATAAGCCGGCGGCGCTGTAGACGTGCTGCCACCCTCAGAGGGGGACTGTTGAGGGAACAGAGACTTCATCTCCCTGGCCGACTTCAGTTCGCGGGCTCCAAGTCGACTGCGGCGTTTCCAAGCAAGACGGTTACTCTTTCGCGGAGAGCCAGAGGAGGAGCCGGGGCTGCAGTGAATGTCGAAGGGTTTCTTGATGCGATGAGGCGAGCCCAAGGTCTTCGATCCCTTCATGATCTTGGTGGTTTTGGTGCAAGAAGCGGCCAGAAAAAAAGATGCGGTCTGTGTACGCCAGAAATAAGGTTTGAGTGGCTTGCAAAATAAGATTTACGGTGCTTACCCATTTTGCCTCCGTTGATGGAGCCCCTAGTCAATCCTACAGAGCCGTGACTGGAAGCGCCTATGGGCATTCCCAGAAGAAACCGAATCTCAGCTCGTAGTCGTTCCTGTGGACAAGCAGTTGTAATCAAGGACTGAGGACATATGTGAAGCAACTTGATGCTACTGAATCCAATGTGCAGGCTCCACATTACTGGAGGGAAATCCTGGGCCATGATGTTGGCGGTGTCAGTCACCATCAATCTAAGACGCGTCTGGAGCAAATGTTGAGCAAGTGTCAGGCTGGCAAGACACCCAAGCAGCAGTCGGCACCATTGTCCTTATGCCTGCTATGCCGTCTGAACTTTGCGAGCACTAGACATTGAGCAAATCTGTATCAGTCGACATGGCTATGCCTGAGACAGAGTGGGGCATCGGCTGGGCACCTAGTACTCACCTTCATGATCTGACAGTTGATGAGGTATTGAATAGTGAGAGATATAACAAGGAGACTTTCATTGGATATCAGCTTGGACAAAGAGAGAGACTGTAGCAGGCAAGTAGGGAATCGGAGTTGTGAGTGAATTAAACAGAGCTGCGTCGTTGGTGTTTGCGGTTGTTAGTCATACTCATGTGCCCCACCTCATTCGGGCGTCTAACAGACGACAGGGCAGTTTATGTGGACATTTCAGCCCTGTAACCTCCACGTATGATCAAATCATCTGAACAACAATATTTGCTTGATAATAGAATGAATTACAGTAAGGTACAGTACTGGAAGCGGTCAGAAAACGGGTTAACAAGGAATTCTTTGGCACTGTCCAAGACCGTGCTTGACTTCCACTCTGCCGGCGCAATGGGTCCAAATACTGGGATAAGGTGTACGCTCTGCCGAATGAGGCTGACGGGAATAACACTCGCAAGCTGCACCCCATCTGGCCGCCAATGGGATATCTTGTACATCCGGTGAGTTCGCAAGGGTTGCACACGATCAAATGGGGTGAACCATTCAATGTATGCAAGGTGGTGAGGCAGGTTGGTGTAGAAATCCTCGCCGAACCAGGATTTTGCATTGCCGGGCACAGCAAATACAAATCTTACTCGTCCCACAACGTGACCTGCAGTGCAAGAGTGCGATCAGTGGTTCAGAATAATGCTTGAAGTTGTAATAAAATGTACCTTTAACACCTCGCTCACTGCCATTCCGATAATTGATCAAGGCAGTGTCGAATCGCCCTGGTACCACCTTGCCGTGTTTGTCCTTGAATGACGGCTCGCAGTGGATTGAATCCACGACAACATCAGCAAGCGGCGTTCGACTGAAAGGATCATGTGTGACGAACTTGATTCGATGGAATACTGGCACTTTGTGAAAGGGTATCTGTAGCTCTTGAGCGGCCGAAAGAACTTGTCGTTTGGAAAAATCTGGATGACGAAGGCGAATGATGAAGCGCGAGAATGCCCCAGGAAAGTCTTGGGCACCATAACTTGATGCTAGTTCGTCAAAGGTGACACCATAAACTGAAGGCCGCACAGACAACTTCAGTTCCCGAGGGTAAACCAGTGGCGGTTGTCGCGGGGGCGGTGCAAGTAACACTGGGAGGTGAGGAGCTTTCAGCCGAGTAAGTTTTCGTGTAACAAACTTATCATGAAGAAGAATACGCTCGCGGCGGTCAAGCCACGCTGTCATCTGCGGATATTCGTCTTTCATGTTTGTTGAGCGGTATGCGTCCTTTGCAAAATCTATGTGCAGGCGTTCCGAATATTCGGTGTTGAAGTTGTCGGCAGTTCCAAATAGCTCGATGAGTTCGCGATAGTGATTGATGAAGTGATCTTTTGGGAAGTTGAAGTCGGCGCGGATACCTAGATCAATGAAGACATCCCGATGGTCGTGGTATTCTTGCAAAGCGTCATCCAGATATTCGAGAGTCTCCCTGGTATGAATTGGATATTTTGCCAGGTACAAGAAGTCCAGCATCCCGCGCGAGGCGCGAATGAGCCGGGAGTTGCTCCTGAGGCCGGGAATCTTGATATCGTGAAGGATTCCCACTAAAAAACGACAGATCTGGTCGTGTTCTGTGCCCGTAACACGAGAGAGATGAGAAATTCCTTTGAGGAATAGTCGAATATTGTGATTTGGGGGTAGCCGCCGACACCGAGCGTCAATCTCGTCCTCGCCGCATGCACTTTTCAGCCATCCAATGAGGTGCTTGATGTTTCCTTGGTATAACTGGTGCAAAATATCGGGGGTAATCGACCGGAAAATATTGACGAAGGGCAGCCGCTCCCAGAACGGATACTGGATGGGCTTGATACCCACGTCTTGACATGCCTTCATGAAGTCACGGTGGTCGGAGTAATGGAGGACCTCGAATGCTTCAAGTATAGGTCCCATACTTCGAGGCTTGGATACCAGTGAGGGATCACCAATTTCGTCTCGTGATATTGGACATGTTGGGCACTCGCCTGTCTTGACGCCCGTAACAAGAACCTGCTCTGGATAGTCCGCAATGTACGCCGCAAAGATGGGATGAGCATCGCGCACAGCCCCGTCGCCACTGGTGAGTTGCAGGCCAGTGAGGCCCAGCTTTTCAAGTGGCTGAAGGATATACCTGACGCAGGCATGGAAAAGATTTGCTGTCGCCCGACGTCTGGCTGCCTGATTTGTTATGTGCTCGAGTTTTGATGTTGGGAGGTAAGCCAGAAGGATCTGGGCCTGCTGAGATGGCTTTCGCCGGACATGCTTGGGAAGATTGCCGATTGTCATGTATACAGGGTATGCAGTCTTGTTTCGAAAGGTCGTGAGCTGGGTTTTGTCGGACGAGATGATGATGGGCACAATTGTGATGTTGCGCTTTTTCGTTTGTTTTTCGACCTCCTCCTGCAAACATTGGTTCAGTACGAAGGCTATCCAAGATTGGACCGGAGAATACAATATTGAGCATACCTGTGTTGACCACCACCAATCCCCGGTGTGCATATCGTGATACATTCGCGCTGTGTGATCTTCGTCTGCATAATGTCGCTCAGGCTCGAATACAAGGTAGGGGAGAAACTCTGGATCAGCCCATAGGGCCTTCAGACAGTCCACAACGTTGCGTGAATAGAGTTCAAATGATTCATTGGCGACTACAACTTCATGTCTTGAGAATACGGGTCGTTTAGGGAGGGTGGAATCTATGATATTGTTGAGTTCTGCGGTGGTCTTGTACGAAAGTCCGAGCGCTTCTCGAAGCTGTCAAAATTGATGCAGATATGAGCCACTGGATGATTTCTTTGGTAAGAAGTACGTACCCCATCGATTGCAAGCAGCTCAGAGAAGGCTGTGGAGCCTGCTCCACGTAGTTTGGCCCATTTCGCAATTCGCCAGTCAACTTCGGAAACAAAAGGCGCCCATTTGTTATCGCCGCTGGGGAGGTAATTCTGATAGGAGATGTCCGTTGGCCGTTCATGTCGAAGGATGGCTCCGGGTTTGGATTGCGGATGGAGCGAGGTGTATTTGACAATGTGAGGATCTGAATCTGCACGCTGGCCAGCGCGGCGGTACTCCTCGGCCATGGTTTCGAAAAAATCATCCCATCGTTCAGATTGCGAGATAGTAGGGTCCTCGCCATCTGACCGCTGAGTATCTGGAGCATCATCTTCGACTGCGTGAGTAGCAACTGCCCCGCATCGCTGAGGCTCCCAGGTCTGTTCCTGCTCGCAGTCCAGTATTCGCTGCTCAGAGTCATCGGCGTCGCCCACATCTGACGTAGATGTGGGATCCTCTTTCTCAGCGGTATCTTGACCAAAGTCATCATCGGCATATTCTTCAGCCCTGCCAAAAAGATCGCCAGCAAAGGGAATGGGAGCGAAAGACTCGTCTTCTGAATGGTCATCGTCCGTGTTGTCTGAGCCAGGAGCATCGTCCGATTCCGATGAAGGAAGTCGTTGGAGATCTTCAAGTACCGCTTGGCACAATGGGTTCTTGCTTTGCTGAAGATGTTGCCAATAGCCACTGCGACCTGTGTGATTTGTCTTAAGGCACCCGTTGCATGTCCAGTGAAGATCATTCGTCATAGTCTGAATTGAAGAAAGAAGGTGATAGGAGGGTACAAGAGGTATAGTAAAGGATGTTCAGCCGGCTACAGGGATTCAGCACACCGATCGTGATGGTTCTAGAAAGGCATGGAACGAGCGGAGTGAGTCAGAAAAAATTCCAGGGGGACACAACAAACACACCTCTTCTGAATCACCACAAGCATCCAGCCCAGTGTCTCTGACCTGCACCCCCATCCCGTGTGTGCTTCCCCTTGCTCCCTGCGCTAGGATGGCGTCCACCAGCGACAATCCAGACGATAATCAGCAGCCCAAGCGTAAGGAATTATCTGAAAAGGGTATTAGAGCCACTGCCACCCGGGCCGAGAACAACGAGAAGAGACGACGCGAAGATGAACAACTCATAAAAGAGACTGAGGGTGAGCAGAGCATCACCTCACATGGGTTACCAGCTGCATCACGAAACCATGTAATAGCCTTGGCGTTCCTTAAGGCATCAAATTATGTCACATAGTCTTAGGCGGCCTTAGAGTTCCTTAGGCTGTCTAAAGATAGCCAGGGCATTCCAGGGAGTCAAGAGGCACATAAAAATAATCAGCTACATTTGAGTACCATACACATCCGATATGACTTGTATTGATGTTACAGATGGTGAAATACTAATGTGCCACTGATAAAATTTGCTCTTGCTATATCTTACCAGGTATTGTCCATAAAAATATCATGAGGGATGCATTTTAAATGCGCAGTAAATGCCTACAAGATGGTACCAGACGTGTCCAGATTGGTCTGGTATTGCTCCATAGAGGCTGCATCTAACCCTGTTTCCTGTCACTGTAAGCGCATCTGGAATAAGTCAGCAAATCAATTTTGGTAAAATACAATCTTGAGCGCGCTAGAATCACTCAATAAAACGCTACAGAATGGTACTACATACTTACAAAATGGTCCCTAGGATCACCCAGCTGGGAGTCATGCCACTCCCCAGATGTCCTCCTCCTCCCCCTTTGTTGTATCTCAGCACTGGACCAGCCAATCTCTTAGATTTTTTCACCGTGTATATAAGCATATTATAGAAATCATTTGAAAGTGATTTGAAAGAAATCGGTGAAGAACTGATAAGCAGAGGCCCTGCACACTATGTTTTTTATGTACCTACCACATCAACTATATCACAATAAAAAATGGCGTCCGCTCTTATAAAGTTGCAGAGGTTGTTGACATAATATACCCTTACCTCTGTGTGCCACTGCTAAAGATTCTGACTCAAATTGATGAGCAGAGCCCATGTTCGACTTGATGTCTAATTTTGGACGCATTTTTCGGCCCAAGGCAACTCATTTTACCATTTGAATAAGCAATATCTAATGTATGCTGATGGATTAAATACCCACTTGTAGCGCTTTTTAATACGATTCCAACGCATGCATTATCACAGCTGCGCGTTTGCTCAATGTTGAGTAATATCGAAAACAATCAGATTTCAGGGGTGCATCAGTGTAAGTGGCTTTTCTTCACTAATTCTTGGCCGCTCCGCACGCTATTAGTACCATCTTTTAGCGCTTGTTAACGCCGTTCTAACGCATGTTTTTTCATAATTTTCCAATGAGTTGACGCAATTAAAAAAGGCAAATAAATAGTGAACCTGGCTTGCAAAGAGACTGTGGGAAAGTAGATGAAAGCCTTTTCATCTACTTTCCCACAGTCAGATGCCAGCGCTGCACTGTCGCGCTGGCACTTTGTTTGACGCTGCACTCAACCCTTTTCCTTCCCTCCCCTTCACCTGACTTTACCCTTTACACCATGCATGCACCACTCTCAACCTTCAACCAAACACAATGATAGGGAACTGGTGGGCCATTAGTGAGCAGGGGAGACCTGTGTAGAGGGAGACCCAACAGGTGTGTAGCTACTGCCAGTATTCACTGCCTCTAACTCCGTTCCAAACGACCCTGCCCCCCCTTCTGTGCCTGTTGTCAATAGCTGCAATACCAGGGTACGTGTCTGTGCTAGCACCATTCTTCTCAGCTAACAGCCAATTTTTCAGCCATTGCTCTTGCTTGTTGCCACCACTCATGATTCCTTCTACCACTCACGCTTACCTCCACCACTCACACTTCCTTTGACCACTCACACTTCCTTCCACTGCTCATGCATCCTTCCACCACTCACATTCCCTGCCTCGGCTGTCCTAGTACATTTGCCTCATAGCACATTCCTACTTACCATAATCACTCCTTATTTATATTTCTAGAGTAGATATGTCTACCTTATGTATATTCTTGTATTCCCCTAATTAGAAATGCCATTTGTTTAACATCTACATGTCTGTAAAGTGAACTCTGAATAATGTGACCATGATTTGACTGTGCTCTAAGGAAATTATGAGCTGCCTTGAGCCAACTTTGAGCATCTTGGGCCGCCTTGAGACAGCTCAAGGAAAAGCTTGTCGGAGACCAAACCCAGACGCAGCTGAAGGATCACAGGGGTATCCTTGACTGCGTTGGTGCCCTGACACTCCCTAGGACACCCTGAGAATTCTCAAGGCACAATGAGGCAATCCCATCAATTCCTGATGTGATGCACAAGCAGGAGGTCGACAGGCAAAAAATAATGCGAAGACCAATGCGGGTATGTCCAAGGGATCCATGGTGTACTGTCATAGTCCTCTGACGATCCAAATATTGACAGTGTGGAAGCTCGTATCAAGTAGCAGAGCCCAAAACACAGCGCATGGTAGCGGTGGTGAGAAGATCTTTTCTATCATTCACCCGTGTTATTCACTTTGAAGTCAACAGCTGCTCGGACGCCGAGCTCAAGGTCCAAAGCACAGTCTCGTCGGCGCCTTGACTCCGTGGTGGATGATGAACAGGCTGAGGATAACCCTCGTGAGTTCTTCTCTTGAGTTCTTCAAGCACTCAGAATTTTGCTGACGTTGTTGTAATCGAGTAGCTGATGGTCGCAGAGGTGGGCAACAGTCGTCGAGCCATGATAGCCAAAGCGGCAGAGGTAGGGGTAAGTACAAGTCCTTGCTGATGGTGCTCACCCACGTCAAGTGCCGATGAGACTCTAACTCGGCATCTTTGTGTTCAGCTCGTTCAAACAAGTCCAACCGTGAACTCAACCACCACACCCGCAACAACAATCGCGACCGCCGCAATCACAACAATGACCGTGACCGTGATGACCACGACGACAACGACGACGAGGTCTTTGATGATGACTTGGAATATCCCCCCGAGCGGAAGAAGCACAAGGTCAGCGCCATCAGACATTCAAGTAGCTCAGTTTACTTAGTACTAACCTGGAGTTGTTGTAGGCCTCACTGCCATCCAATCGCACTCGGTCTTCACACAGTACACGCAGGACGGACAGCGATTCGAACGACGATGACGAATATCGCTCCGACAAGAGCGCCAGCGCGAGTGGGTCAGACTTCGAGGATGATGTTGATGTTGATGCAGATATGGAGGTATGGCCAACTGCTGAACCGTCTACATTACCCTTTGATACTGACCATTGTCTAGCGGCCTATGTTCCCGGGAGCGGCGCGCGATCTATTTGAAGTCCCTGACAAGGACGTTGTCATGGGCAGCCGCTCCCGCTCATCATTGTGCTCTGCCGCCTATCCACCCACAACTGACGACGACGATTTCTATGAGGCCATATCAGCATCCAAGGTCAGCACTGGCTCCGACCCTGACGAGGGATCGGCGCGTCGCGCATCGAACAGCCACCGCTCCTTGTCGCGCCGCGCAGCAACTCTGCCTTCTGACAACGAAGACGAGCACAGTCTTAGTGCTTCGGAAGCCCCGGTTGCCACTAATCGTGGTCGTGTTCATCGGTCGGGAAATGGAGGCATGAAGCGTCTGGAGAAGCGGTTCAACGATGAGGTATGTTTGTCTATACCTTCTGTCTTTCTTTCTGAATATATAGGTACTCTCAGCGTCCGCATGTCGTCTTGACTGAACCCACGAAGAAGAAACCAAAGACCACCACCGCGTTCAACCCTGAGGACGTCTCTGTTGAGGTTCGCATCGTCCACGAAGGCAAGGGAAAACTCAAGCTGCTCAACCAACCCATGACAGTGCAAGAGGTCATTCGCGAAGCCATTGACCATGCAACCGAAGACGTCATGTTACGGAAGGGATGGCCTGAGGAGAAGATTCGACCTACATACGGTCGTGATCAGTTGTTGCAGGCCTGTCGCTCTGCGGCACTCCTCTCATCAAATGACCGGAAGCATCTCGAAGAGCTTCGCGACGTTTTGAAGAAGGATCCTCGCACCGCTAAGCTCCTCGGGAGTGTGGTAAGTGACTCTTCATCTTGATGCTGGGATCTGCTTATGACTTCTGTGAGCCTAGGTCACTGCACGGCTCTCTCTGGTGCGAGCGCCAGCCAAAGTTGAAGCTGGTAACGCCATCCCATACTACAAGCTTGGCCTCGGCACAAACTGCGAGGAACGCGTCCGGTCGCTGATGACGAAGCTCGTATTCCATATGCCCGGGACATGGGGAGGGGCATCTCAAAATGTACGTTCTTTCAAAACTTGTATAGCTTCATTGAGGTTCAGACACATGTCTTACAGGAATGGCAACCTAATGGGAAGGAAGCCTTCTTAGCGAAGCCCGTCATCGACACCATCAAGGCGGCTTATTTTTCTACTCACCAGGCCATAGGTCGACGCTATGACGAGGTGTTCATGTCAAGCCTTCCCTCCGCGCCAGATGAGAAGGAAATCTCAATCTCCCTACTGGCGCTCGGTATGACAGCTGTAAGTCATACTCTTTCTGCGATGCATGCCACTAATAGTTCACGGTCTTGCTTCGGCACTTGCCCATAGGTCTATGCTTCCCTTTACGAGTTCCGAAACGGTCACCGCGAGGTGTCCGACTTCGACGGCAGTACCTTTCTGTCGGTCAATCAGGAGCTCGTTTTGATCCTCGAGCGATTGAAAAAGGATAAGCCTATCTTTTTTCACAACCGCCTGCACAAAATATATAAGCTGGTCTCGTGAGTACCTTTTGCCCTAGTTAATGAACTGTTTCACTGAGCGGGGTGTCCTTAGGGATACACCAACCCGTGCTCCTGTCATACATGATGGCGCATACAGTGTCATCGAATTTGAATGATTTATTTATCGTCTAATGTTCTGTAATCTCTTATAAAATCAATACACGTCTGAATAATATGTGCTATTGTATACATTCTGCTTCGACAAGTGTGATAATTTTCAATGATTGAAGGTCAAGTCACTGAAAGTGCATGCCACTCTGCGAAAACGTGCACTAAATGCAAGTAAATGAATAGGTATTGGTGGGATAATCCTAGCGTACAGTTTACTTATCATCAGAAAGGATGAAATGGATTATACAAACTTTACACCAATTTACAAAATGAACTCGGTTAACCCTGTTCATTCTGGCTAGTCACGCTAATTGATCAAACATGCGTTTATGGATGATTATTGCATATATTTCTGTATATCCTGGGCTATTCCCTGGCCATTATCAGTTCCCAGATTTCCTGATGCGCGTCTTCTGACGACGTACGTTTGGAGGCATCGACAATCACTGTGAGCGAGCTATCCTGGATATTAACGTTCCGGGATTCATTGAACATAGATACTGTGTTATGCATCTTGATGCTGGACCGCTGGGGATTGAGAGAGCGGTGGAGCGTCCGGCGCAGACTGACAGAGACTAACACTGGAATGGCTTACACTATACAGCACGGCAGCAAGCATCATTGGTCGGTGCATGTTTGCCTCGTGGTGGCATAATGACTGTTCTATTCTAAATCAGGGGCACGCATAGGCCCAGGGCTGTGTTGAAGAAATTAAATTAGATTACCCTCGTCACATCAGAAATGATTAGATTCTGCTGCCTTGAAGACAGCTAAACCAGCGGATGCGAAGCAAGTAAAAAAGGTTGTGCACAACATGCCAGTCATCCCACTCCCTACCAAGCACGGTCTCCTTGCCCGCTTTCGAGCCGCGCAGCGGGAAAGGTCGGACACCAAACACCAATTGAGCGCCGTCATCCACTACGTTCTCATCTTCACCACACTTCTCCTTTTCTGTTCCTACTAGCTAGCGCTTCTGCCCTCCCTTTTGACAGCACCTTGTTCAGCCGACATCCTCTCCTCGCAAAGCGCGCCTTCCCACCAATCCCCCTCGCGTCCAATCCCACTTCTAATGGCGGACCCAACAAATGCAGACACGGCTTTGACATCTCAGGTGCAAGTACGCGTTCAGCAGGACCGATAGGTATGTGGACAATGGCATAATGTATGAGATACAAAGGGTGCTATGAACAACAGGGTTATCGCGTGATGCCAGCTCCTGCGCCTACATCGACCCAGATATCGGTGATGGGGAATATAAACCCGTGTTTGGTGGCGCGAGCATCGCCTATAGGTTCGCCGTCCGTGCACTCGCCGCAGTCTGAAAATCGACGTGTGGACACTGTTTCACCGGCGCCGCCATTACTCCAATCATAGATACCATCGCGAGCAGAAGCACGACCAGCACCAGCGTCGCCACCACTAGCCCCGATGGCTAGGCATCAGGAAGACCCATATAGAGCGTGTATATCCATCGTTCATGAAGTTGGCATGGGTGAAATGGAGAGAATGTTGGAGAGAAAGGAGGAGGAGGGAAGTTTTTGCCTTCATGCTGCAGAGCGCTTTCGTGGGTGCGTCAAGTCTGGTCGTAGGTGGGGCAGTAGATAGGTTTGACCAAGCCAGCCTCGATGACGAGGCGAATCAAGTGATATCGAACATCGTTATGATTTGTGCGCGCGTGGTACGGGGTCGCCGTGAGCAAGAGCAATGGTTGCCTGATTGTCGCAGTGAGAAATGAGGGGTTCCGTGAGTGGTGATAATAGCTCTGCGATGAATCGACGAAATCAGATGGCTTCTTCGGCGGTATGGGCGGTGAAATGGTGTAGGATGGATACGGCTCAAGGAGCTCAGATCTATAGGAGGAGAGGGAGCTATTGGTACCAATGCTGATGCCCAGCGATGCCGATGATAGACGATCGCCCATGTTCAGGGAGTTTTATATCTTCCGCAATATTCAACAGCATTTCGGAATTCATGGACCCTCAGAGACGCTTTCTCATGCATAACCCCGGCTACTTTCGTCCGGAGTGGGTGGGTTGCCACCGACAGAACGAGGGTTGTTGCTGGAAGGAAAAGTTTAGAAGGGGCCGCGGGAGAGTGGGAATAGGTGCAAGGCCAGAAACCAGTACACAAGGTGGGCGACACAGGACACTGAGGGGATATCGTGGCACCAGCGCGCTCACCGTCCGTGACAGCGTCCTTGGCGGGGTCTTCGTGGTTGGCATTTTTTTGCTGCTGCATCTGCATCCAAACAATTTCCAGAGTCGACATTGCCGTCAGCTTCAGCTACGCCAGCAATGTCGGTACCATCATTGTCACATGCGTCGAGCTCGATGAACGGTTATGGCCACGGGTAGGGCAGCATGGATAGTAAGGCCAGCCTCAATACCCAGACTAGTGGGAGTATGAGCCGACGAGCCACCGCCATATGCCTATGCCAATTATTGTGTCCCATCGGCGACATTGGCGTCTGCGGTCGCAGATGTACGCAGCTCCTCCACCGCCTTGTCGACGGTTGATGCCGCCCCCTACCCCTGCCTCGACTATAGTATCGAGAAAAGGGAACGTGGATCCGTACCAGGCAGCGCAGATATGGCTGCCTATTGGTTCACTGTATGTACGCTTGCCGCAGCTCGAAGATGACGTATGGGCGCAACCATCGCGGACAGAGGCACACCTAGTGCTGAGGTCACCGCTATCACCCTTGAAGGCTGCATGTGAGGTTGGGATTTTGAGTGCGCACATATCCATGTCGACTGAGAACAAGGGATGTGTTGGAGGAGCCAGCAACGAATGAAGCGTTGAGTAGAGATGTGGATGCGGATACGCAGGAGGTGAACGAAGAACTGCCGCCATCATCATTGCAGGATAGATATGACATTGTCTTCCGCGACGGCAGCAGCTTCACTGGATGTTCCATCGTTGTCGACTCCGAAAATACGGCATGATTAGCTGCAACCGCCATTGGCTCCCACTTCAGCGCCTCCCGTCGCCCCGCCTGCTGTTGAGCCTTCGTCGCTATCGAACCACGCACCTTCGTCGCCCAAAGCAGCGCAGACTTCTGCCTCAACTTCTGCCTCCAGCTCAAAAGTCCACTGGCACCTGCATCCGCGTGTATCCGCATCCTCGTCGCAGCTCCTTGCCAAAGAATGCTCATCCCACCCCCGGACACTTTCAGAAAGGAGGATGTGGCCCTGTGATGTAAATGAGGAGGTTGGGCTTGGTCAAGGCGCCTGGCAGGGGGTTGGTGCACGCTCTGGTGGGGATGTTGGAACTGCGGGTCGATGTTCCTGGTAAGAGGAAGTGAAGGTCGCGCGCCCTGCACCACGGTTTCATCAACCATCAACAGGAAGGTTTGAGTGGATCAGGATCAACAAGTGCATGACGGCGCCGCAGCGAACAATATGAAGGGTGGCTCAGGCACTGCAGGCACAGGCGTTGGAGAAGGAGGTGGCGTCACCAGACTGATGGGCAAGGAGGAGGGTGAAGTATTACAAGCAGTATCTGGCCACTGAAAGGGTTAAATTTGAGTGCAGAGAAAAATAAATAACAGGAGCTGAACAGGAGATCAATTTATACTATG
The DNA here is from genome assembly GCA_013368295.1 of Psilocybe cf. subviscida. NCBI lineage: Eukaryota > Fungi > Basidiomycota > Agaricomycetes > Agaricales > Agrocybaceae > Psilocybe > Psilocybe cf. subviscida. The sequence goes on along the minus strand of JAACJJ010000044.1, from coordinate 736,585 downwards.
TTGTAGTCTAATTAGTACTGGTAACCTTTCCAAAGTAAATCGACAAAATTTGTGATATGAGTCTGTAGTTGTGGATTTTGCAAACACTTTTGAGGCCAAACGCGAGTTCCCCTGCAACAGTGCAACAGGAGGTGGCGTCGCTAGACTGCTAAGCGAGAGAAGGATAAAGAACTGTGGACTTTTAAACATGTCTTCTCTATCACCCAAGACGGATGTTAATGGGTTGGCGGAGGATCGAGATGAGGCGGGCATAGACGACGATGTCAAAAACGCGAGCGGGGTGTTTGATTTGAGGCGCCAGCGACTGATGCGCGTGGGCACTACCCGACCCGAACGTTCAACGCGCCAAATTTAACTGTGCGGCAGTTTGTGCGTACGTGTGTTCATCATGATATGAATAGACCAGCGTGATTCGTGAAGAAGCCTACAAGGCTGTCAAAGGGGCCAAGCATACTGCCAGGCTATATTCAGTAGTAGTGTCCGCTATGCCAGTGGTAGTTTGTTCTAGACCCGCATCTTCCCCTTTCTCGATCCCCAGCCCCAGCCTAGTGCCTATGTCCAATACATTCCGGAACACCAACAACATCCAGGATAGCTCACTCACAGTGATTGTCGATTCCTCAGGACGTACGTCGTCAGAAAACGCAGTTCTCTTAGAACCCCACTCGCGACAATACTGATGGATCAATCCAGCGGGCAGCCTTGACCGTCTCTTCGATGAGGTCGCACCAAATGCTATTCTCAATGCGGGGGGACGGGCACACGAGGCTCGATGCTACCCAGGCACACGCGAAGAAGTTATCGGAAAGATCGAGAGGTTCATCGACGGACAGGATGAATCAAATCGTCGGATGATGTGGTTAAGTGGGCCTCCGGGTGCTGGAAAGTCAGCGATTGCTCAGACAGTAGCAGAGTGCTGCCAGGAGCGCGGGATACATGCCGCGAATTTCTTCTTTTTTCGCAGCGACGGGACTCGTAATTTTGCACAACCTCTCGTCGCAACGCTGGTTTATCAGTTGCTGGGTCTTTATCCCGCTCTCAACGGGCTCCTCACTGACTGTCTGACAACGCGACCCCTCATATGCAGAGCGTCCATTAGGGAACAATTCAGACATCTACTTTCTTCTCCCATTCAGCACCTTTCGCGAATCCGTCGACCAGACATTCTCATTGTCGATGGTCTTGATGAATGCGACGACAAACAGCAGCAGCAGCAGATTCTTCAAGCGCTCTATTCACTCGTCAAGAAGCCCAATTCATTGTTCCGTGTTCTGGTGACCAGTCGTGACGAGCATCAAATCCGCATCGTGATGACCTTTGACAAAATCAGAAGCTCACTGGAGCGCATATCTCTAGACGACGACTACAGGCCACACGATGACATCCGTCGCTTTGTTACTGCAAAATTTGACGAGATTAAAACTGCACACCCCCTTGCTCACACACTGGTCAAAGGTTGGCCTGCAAATGAAGATGTTGACACAATCACCAACGAGTCATCAGGCCAGTTCATCTATGCTGCAACTGTCATGCATTTTATCGAGTACTCTCCTGCCAATCCAGCTGTCAGCTTACTCGCAATTCATGGATTGCAACCATCCGGAGCCAATAGTCCCTTCGCTCAGCTCGACGCTATATATTCTTATATCTTCTCACAGGCCCCTGACATCAGAGCAGTCAAACTGTGTCTTGGGGCGCACTTTCTCATCCAGAAGAGAAAGTTACTTGGCGCCGGGGAATTGTTTGCAGCTGTACTGTGAGACATGGCAATGATTGAGATCGAATCATCTTTAGCAGATGTTGCAGCCATCATCAAGGTTGCTGCTGGTCCACCTATACAGTTGGTTTTCCATCATGCATCCCTGCATGACTATCTCAAGGACCAACCTCGGTCAGGAATCTACTATATCGATGAGCAAGAAATCGCTCTAGAATTGTCATTACTTGGTCTAAGCAACCTTCAGGCATGCAATCCAGGTATGTGATTATATTTTCTAATTCACCTGCAATCAAATCTGATAGGCTTATTATTATCAGATCTACTTATTCCTATTATCTGGACGCTTAGCCATGTGAAAGAGGAAACCCCAGATCTATCCGAGCATCTGTTGGATGCCTCAGCGCTGCAATTCGGTAAAAACACCAATTGGACAGAGTCTTTGTGGCACCGGCTTGTATCCACTATTGAAAGACTGGTATGAAAAGTTTCTCATGTTATAGCTTTGTGTTAATTTTTTCTTTACAGTATTTTGAAACAGACAAGCCATTGTTTGAGCTTATGTTGCAGCACTGGATTCACTTTGCATATAACAACAAGCTCAACATTGATCGGTATGATGATCCACTGGGAACAGGACCTGCCTCCAAGTATTACAACCAGTATCTGGCCACTGAAAGGGTTAAATTCCAGCGCAGACTGAAAAAATAATAGGAGTTGAACAGGAGATTGATTTATACTGTGTAATTAATACTGGTAACCTTTCCAAAGTAAATCTACGAAATTTGTGATAGAAATCTGGGGTTGTGGATTTTGTAGACACTTTTGACGCCAACTGTGAGTTCCCCTACTGAAATAGCTGACACTATTCAGCACGGCAGCCAGTATCATTGGCCCTCTCACGATTACACGATGCATGTTTGCTTCACGGTGGCATTATGGACCTCGTCACACTGTCCTATTCATGTTATGATGCGTATACTAATTCAAAGGCATGCGTCGGAGAAATTGAACTAGATTGCTGAACCCTTGTCACATCAGAACGAACTGAATTACGATCCCTGGAAGTCGGCGAAAAACAGCGAATGCAAAGAAAGTGAAAACAACAGCACCAGAAGCTTATGCACGGTACGACCATCATCCCACTCTCAGCCAACCACGGTCTCCTTACGCGCTTTCAAGCCGCTGATGCGCCTACTGCCACCTAGCCATTGCGGAAACACAAACACAAAACCTGTGAATGCGTCCCCCAAGATAGTGCCGAGTGTTCGAGGCGCAGGGTTGTCAGGGGTTTCGTGAGCCGGTGCTAAGGTCTGCCACCCAAGAGGGAAGGGCGGATGAGGTTGTGTAAGCTCGAGGTAGGGGTGCAGGGAACGAAAGAGAGCAGGAGAGAGAGGAGAGAGGGAACCGCAGCCATAAGGCAATCACCGGCACTAATTGTCGAAGGTCGCAGTCGCTAATGCAGTTCGCTGGTCGCTGGTCAAAATTCACGCAATAAGGAAGAGGGGGAAACCAAAACTGTCGTATTTTGTGCATGCGTGCTAGTACATATACGAAACACGGTTCGAAAACATGGTACTACAATGTCTGTTTGGCAAAATTGCATTGTTGTCTGCGTGGACCAAGAAAGTGAGGTAGTTCGATGTAGACATCTTATACCCAGAACCGTAAGAAAGTCCTTCGCCTATTGCAAGTGGATGTGAAGCATGCGTACGTGTCGGTCGAAGGCGGTGGTCCTGTCCCGTGATGCTCCATGATAGCTTGAATTGTCGTATCTTGGTTTGAACCGGGCTTGATTGCGATCGTTTCTGCGATTAATTCGAAGGAGTATTGTTGGGGTCTGATAGCACGCGTTGTAGAACGAGGTATGATGACGGAACAGGATTAAGACTGATAAATGACCAGGGGTGAGAATGGAAATGTTGGGTATGAATGCGCGACGACGTCGCGTTTGTGTCCGATGCGTGTGGCGGCGGCCTGTGGAATCGCGCAAAGTCGAGTTTTCGGCGCCTACAGCGCTGCGCCACTTAACACCACGCAGCGGGAAGAATCAGACACCAAACGCCGATTGGGTGCCATCACCCCCTACGTTCTCTTCTTCACTAGACTTCTCCTTTCCTTTCCTACTAGCTTCTGCCTTCCTTTCTGACAGCCAGCGCGTTAGGCTAACATCTTCGCCTCACAAGGTGCGCCTTACCAGCACCCTCTCAACCATGGTTGCTGATATCAAACATCAAATGTGGGGGCCTACCCAAGTGAGTTCATATATCAGGGCCCTTAACCCCCAAGGGCTTGGGGACTGATGCATCATTATCTACGCTTTTTGTTACAGGCAAAGGGATACATCACTGCCTATACTGCCCACCAGTCAGTCACACAGGTCACTATATCTGATGGCAGCCATTGGAAATAATGGTATATCTGCAAAATTCCCACAGTCACTAAAATCACTGTCCCCATCAAAAATGATGGCTTACCTCGAAAATTCCCACGCTCAGTAAAACCTCCTAGACTGATAGCCCATCAATAATAATGGGCCTTTTTTTTGACAGCACCCATCAAACCTAAACAGGGGGCCCAGAAATCACCAAATAGCTAGACCTAGGGGGTTTAGGACTTTGACCAAAAATTCCCACGCTACCTGGGCTCATACTAAAAATACTGAAAAATGCAGAAAAATCAGAAACCTAGGTCAGTGTTTGAACTACTACCAAATTCGGCCTCTAGCAGGCTGTAGGGCGCCTTTTTAAATTCTAAAAATAGATTCAACCCGGAGTTTTCAAATATGAATGTCGGTATTTGTGGACGATTTGGGTACCATTCTGAAGCAAATTTTAACGTGATTCCAACGCACATATTGCCGAAGCGGTGCGATCAGCCGTTCTTTTGCTATTGATGATATAGTGTGCCTATCAGAAGTGAGCCACTCACCTGTATCTCACCCATTTCTCCATATTTTCGGACAATCTTGGTACCATTCTGTAGCTAATATAAGCGCGCTCCTGGTGGATATTTTATCATCATGGCGTGCTAAGCCGATGCTTCGCTATTTATGGAATAGTGATATCTTGCAAAATGCGCCACACAGCCATATCTTGCTCATTTCTTCAAATTTTCGGACGCTTCAGGTACCATCTGATAGCTATAATTAATGTAAATACAGTGCATATTTTATCATCACGGAGCGCTAAGCCGTTGCTATGATATTAAGAACACAGTGATATATATAAGAAAAGTGAGCCACTCACCCTGTATCTTGCCCATTTCTTTCTATTTTTTGACGCTTGTGGTACCATCTTGTAGCTAATTTTTATATAATGTTGACGCATATTTTGCCCTGTCATTGCACCTAGTGGTTGCCTTGTTATTAATTAAATGGTTCATAGTAGAAAAACACATCAAGTAGTAATTGCATAGCCTTTAGTCAGCGCTTTTGGACGCTTTTGGTACCCACTTGTAGCGTTTAATGAGGGGATTCCAACGTACCCATTTGCATATCACCGCGTCAAGTCTATGCTTCAGAATCATCAAAATAGTGAATATTGGCTGATATACCACTAATTCAGCATTTGTATGGGCTATACTCAACCAATTTGTGCGCTATTAGCACAAGCTTGTAGCTACTGTCTGCACACTCCTAACACATATTTTATATTCTCAAAGCAATGAGTGTACCTTGTGCAATTTCCGTTATAGTGGCTTGCTCAAACTGTACCCAAGAGGCTGATTTAGGCAGTACAAGATGTGATGCCCCAGAACCATACAGTGTTCAATTGTGTCTTCATCATTTATCATACATTCATATATCAGATAATAATGTTTCATAAACTTAGTACTATGTAGTTTGGACCAATGTAGTAGACAGTCAGTTGATGATGCTCACATCTGTCTGTCACTTTAAGCACTGCTCTGATATTCTGTCCTTCTTGTACTGACTGATTCACCACATTCTGGGAGCTATGATTTTATAATACACTCACATCAAACTGAATTGCAATTGGTTAGTGGTCAATGACATGGATGAGAGTCAGAGGCCCTTGACATGCTTCATCAACATGCTGCAAACCTGACCTACTGATAGTATAGCTGAGCAACATGATATAACCAGACTCTCTGAGAATATGGAGGGGGAGTACCCCCAGACTATATTTCAACACTCAGTGAACTATATCACAGCTCAATACCAACCTGTGCTACCTGTACTCATACATGTGTTGTCTATGCAGAAATTCTGAAATGCTCATAAGTATTCTGATATATCCATTTTACAGCTGCTATAATTCTATAGTTCCAATAACTTGAACCTAATAAAAGAAGGATATCACATTGTCAAAATTAATGGACTTGACTATATGGTAATCTACACAGTGATGAGCGAATACAGTTGAGACAATAAAGCTAAAACAAGGTACATCAACTGATTAGGAGATTCTGAGGGGTATACTGGGTACATTGGAAATATAAAATATGTGTTAGGAGTGTGCAGACAGTAGCTACAAGCTTGTGCTAATAGCGCACAAATTGGTTGAGTATAGCCCATACAAATGCTGAATTAGTGGTATATCAGCCAATATTCACTATTTTGATGATTCTGAAGCATAGACTTGACGCGGTGATATGCAAATGGGTACGTTGGAATCCCCTCATTAAACGCTACAAGTGGGTACCAAAAGCGTCCAAAAGCGCTGACTAAAGGCTATGCAATTACTACTTGATGTGTTTTTCTACTATGAACCATTTAATTAATAACAAGGCAACCACTAGGTGCAATGACAGGGCAAAATATGCGTCAACATTATATAAAAATTAGCTACAAGATGGTACCACAAGCGTCAAAAAATAGAAAGAAATGGGCAAGATACAGGGTGAGTGGCTCACTTTTCTTATATATATCACTGTGTTCTTAATATCATAGCAACGGCTTAGCGCTCCGTGATGATAAAATATGCACTGTATTTACATTAATTATAGCTATCAGATGGTACCTGAAGCGTCCGAAAATTTGAAGAAATGAGCAAGATATGGCTGTGTGGCGCATTTTGCAAGATATCACTATTCCATAAATAGCGAAGCATCGGCTTAGCACGCCATGATGATAAAATATCCACCAGGAGCGCGCTTATATTAGCTACAGAATGGTACCAAGATTGTCCGAAAATATGGAGAAATGGGTGAGATACAGGTGAGTGGCTCACTTCTGATAGGCACACTATATCATCAATAGCAAAAGAACGGCTGATCGCACCGCTTCGGCAATATGTGCGTTGGAATCACGTTAAAATTTGCTTCAGAATGGTACCCAAATCGTCCACAAATACCGACATTCATATTTGAAAACTCCGGGTTGAATCTATTTTTAGAATTTAAAAAGGCGCCCTACAGCCTGCTAGAGGCCGAATTTGGTAGTAGTTCAAACACTGACCTAGGTTTCTGATTTTTCTGCATTTTTCAGTATTTTTAGTATGAGCCCAGGTAGCGTGGGAATTTTTGGTCAAAGTCCTAAACCCCCTAGGTCTAGCTATTTGGTGATTTCTGGGCCCCCTGTTTAGGTTTGATGGGTGCTGTCAAAAAAAAGGCCCATTATTATTGATGGGCTATCAGTCTAGGAGGTTTTACTGAGCGTGGGAATTTTCGAGGTAAGCCATCATTTTTGATGGGGACAGTGATTTTAGTGACTGTGGGAATTTTGCAGATATACCATTATTTCCAATGGCTGCCATCAGATATAGTGACCTGTGTGACTGACTGGTGGGCAGTATAGGCAGTGATGTATCCCTTTGCCTGTAACAAAAAGCGTAGATAATGATGCATCAGTCCCCAAGCCCTTGGGGGGTTAAGGGCCCTGATATATGAACTCACTTGGGTAGGCCCCCATACTTATACATCAGATCAGCATATAATGGTGACCCTCTTACGTCCAGCCCCGCCTCTAATGGCGGCTTTGGTAGCCCAGGTGCATGTTCACGTTCAGCAGGTCTGGTAGGTATGTGGACAAGGGGGCGATGTGCGAGAGACGAAGGGCGCTGTGAGTGTTGTAGAAGGAATGGAAGGGTGTGAAGGAGGTAGGATGGCCGTAGAACGGTCGGGTTGTATGCGAAGGAGGCAGAGACGAGAGTCTGGGATGAAGAAAGCGGTAGTACACGGTCCTTGCATATTCAATATTCTTAGTATTCCTGGCCCGTTGGAGGCTTTGTGCACAACCGCGCCCACTTTTGTCGGCGTCTAGGTGCCTTATCACCGTCACCGTTGGCGCATGTGGTCGGGGGAGTGGGCTACCGCCGCTAGGACAGGGCTGTTAGCGACTGAGAGGAGGGGCCATAACAAGTGGAGGAGGGCGGGTAACAGAACAAGAATATAGCCGACGCCGGGACCAGCGCGCTCGCCATCGGTGGCGACGGGCTCGGCGGGGTTGTCGTCGTTGGATTATCTATACGCTGCTGCCTCAGCTTCAGGGTTATTTTCAGTATCGACATCAACGTCAGCTTCAGGGCACCCATGATGTCGGTATCTCGACCGTCATCGTCGTCGTCGCATGCGTCCACATCCACGTCCAGGTCGGCACTTGGTCTGAATGGCCATATGGACGTGGCAGGAACAGTCAACTTTGAGGCATATAAGTCATCCGCGGCCACAGGCGTATGCAGCTCCTCCTCTGGTCCATTGAGCCCTGATGCTCCCACCATCTGTACTACCCCCACGCCATGATCAGCAGCAGAGTTATCGTGTGATGTCGCCTCCTGCAGCCGCGTCAACCACGGTGTCAATCATGATGAATAGGAACCTATGTTGGGCGGCGCGGCGTGTCACCCCCTATGGGTTCGCCGTACGTGCGCGAGTCGCAGTCTGAGAACTAACGTATGGACCCTGTGTCGCCGCCAGTGTCATCACTTCGATTGCCGGCACCATTGCGAGTGGAAGCACGACCAGCGCCAGTGTCACCACCGCCAGGCCCGAAGGTTAGGCAGCAGGAAGGCCCATCCAGACCGTGTATACAGTCTCAGGAGGTTGGCATGGGTAAGATGGACTCGATGTTGGTGAGAGGGTAGCTGAGGGCAGAGGTTGTCGCATGACGCTGGGCAGTGCTTTCCTGAGCGCGTCTGTGGTCCAGTCCAAGACGGATGTTGGTGCGTTGGCGGAGGATCGAGATGAGGCGCGTACAGACGACGATGTCAAAAAAGTGGGCGGGGGGTTGATTTGAGGCGCCAGCGACTGGGGCGCGTGGGGGTACCCGTATTGCGCGACCCGAAAGCACCAAATCCAACTGTGCGGCAGTTGGTATAGTTAGCAAGAGGGGAGGGGGAGGATGCGTATGGTACAGACGGGGCAGGAACTGGACCATTGACGACTACGCCGAACTTCACTAGCCCTGCCACATCTACGCCACCAGCCTACACGCGACGTCCTCTATCCCTCCAAGGCACTCCATGGCACCGTTCGTCTCGCACATCACGGCCTCGTTCACATAGATCCGCTGTACGTCTTTGTGCTTCTGGGGATGCCAAAGCCGTACATGCTTTTGTTGGGTCCACCGCTGAAGCGTTGGACGAGAGGCGTATCAATGGCAAGGCGCGATCTGCGAGGAGGGCTGTTTTTTTTTTTTTTTTTTTTTTTTTTATATCTATTGAAAGCTACTCTATGGTGCTAAGTTGTATGATGGTGATTGTACACGTCTATCGGTGGAGTGGAGGGGTGGGGGAGAGGAGAGTGGGGAATGGGAAATGAAATGCGTGAGTCCACCTAGTGTACGGTCACCCTATTGGGTGGGTTTAGAGATCTATCTAAGGTTCTTTGCTCGAATCGAATGTAGCTGTATAGTATAATGGTTTGTTAAGTAATGCAACGCCAGAGCAGATGGGTAAGGAGGGGGACTATCCATAGTCCGAAGGGGGTTGGGATGTGGGTACTGAGTCAACAGAGAGTGAGTCGATGTCATCGTCGTCGGCGTTGTCTTCGGGGTTATCTGGATTCGGGATCTGGTGTGCAGTGTTGTGCCTGGGTTTCCCGTCATGCGTGAACGCTCCTGATAGTTCGAGGAAAGTTGCAAGAGCTTCCACGCCATCTTGGGTACCGAGGATCTCGGAAAGGGCGATGGTTGGCGACACCTTTCGTAGGATGTCCCAGTGTGTCTCGTATCTTGGGCATGAGATGATGATATGTTCTCTTGTTTCGACGGTTTGGTTGTCGCATGGGCATCTGAATGGTTCGGAAGGGAAGAAGCGTCGTCTAAATTTGCCCGTGTAAGCATGTCCCGTCCTGGCTTGTATAAGTCTTCCAAAGACTTCGTGTCGGGTTTTGAGATGTTTGGCGTGCTTGGTGGGTTTGAGTGACGGTTGGAATCGGTCCGCTATCGCGAACCACCCTTGTTTGTTGCTTTGTCTCCAGTCCTTTATCCAGTCCCTCAGAGTCGCTAGCTTGGCGCGACGGAGAGCGTTGGTGCGACTGATGGAGATTGGCGCGGACCAGACGAGCAGTGTGGCTTGTTTAGCAAGTTCATCTGCGCGTTCGTTGCCGGCCACCCCACAGTGACTGGGGCACCATGAGATGGACAGTCGATGGTCGTTATCAGAGTCTAGGAATGATGTGGCTTTTTCGTAAAATGTGTGTTTATAATGTTGTCCACAGGTTGGTGTGGGGTTGCATATCGTAGATAGTGCTGATGAGTTGTCGGTGTAGATATGGATGTGTTTTATGTCGGGGTTTCTCTGAGACTCGTTGACTGCCATTGTAATGCCCATCATGAGTGCTGCCAGCTCACCGTCGTAGACTTCCGCATGGCCTCCGAGGCCCATACAAGTGTGTTTGATCTCCTGCCCGTTCCAGAAAGCGACTGTGGCCGCGCCGACTCTCCTGAATCCATTCTTGTTGACTAGCGATCCGTCAGTGTAGATGACAATGTTGGACTTGTCTCGAAATATCTCGTTGATGTTGGTGATGTGTTCGTCCGCTAACCTTCTCTTCTCCTCGTTGCTTCTCTTCTTTGGCTCGCAGGGTGTTGTCTGTAATCTACCATTGAACGATGACGCTAGTCTGCGCCAGGGTGGATGTAGGAAGGGGTTGATGCGTTCGTGGTTGGGATCTGTTTGTCTAGCTATGTCGAGTAGGGTGGTGTTTTGGTTTTGTCGTGTGCGGTTTGTCGTTTTTGTTGGTGGTAGTGGTGGTGGGGAAGTGGGGTTACTGCTGAGTAGCCATCTGTTGCCTAGTCGTTGGATGACAAGGCTGGATAGTGGAAGTTTATTGAGTCGGATGGCAGCTCGACGAGTTATGAGTTGGACTTGGTGTCGGATTGGCGGGATTGATGCCTCGACTTCGAGGGCTTTGATTGGAGTTGTTTTGAATGCTGCGCAAATTAGTCTGAGCGCACGGTGTTGTACTTTTTCGAGTGCTTGTTGCTGATATTTCCTGTTCATCCACCATACTGGTGCTGCGTATAGAATCTTGGGTACAATGGCACCAAGGTAGAGTCTTCGGACGTGTATCTGACTGAGTCCCTTGACTGTGTTTGCAAGCATTGTCAAGCCTGCGATTGCCGTTTCGCCTCTTGCGGCCATCATCTTAGCATGTTGTTCAAATCGTAATTTCCGGTCGAAGTGAACTCCAAGCCATCTGATGCTTGATGAGGTGTTGATTTGTCGATCGGGATCATCGCATAGTTGTATGGGTGGTGATGTGGTGAATTTTTTCGAGCGAGGTTTGCAGTAGTGGATGAGTTCACGTTTGACTAGGTCCGCCGATAATCCGGCCTTCGCAAGCCATTCGTGAACCTTCCGGTATGCGTTCTCGAGGAGGGTGATGTTTGTTTCCAGGGATGGTGATGATACGTATAGGTTGCCGTTGTCGACGTACATGAGGAGCTGGGTGTCTGTTGGGATTTCGGGGTGGTGTTGGATGATGGTGTTGGTTCTGTGTCTCCTTTCGAAAATTTCTAGTAGCTCTGCGGTGTAGAAGGCCGCTAAGATAGGTGAGATTGGAGACCCTTGGGGTATCCCATTCTGGACCTCCTTCATTTCTCCTACTGTTCCGTCCAGGCACACAGCTGCTTCTCTGTTCTCCAGGAAACTGGCTGTCCATTTTATGTATGTTAGTGGTACCCTCTTCCTTCTGAGTTCACATAGTAGTCGTTTGTGGTTGACAAAGTCGAAATATCCCTTGATATCGAAGGTCAGAGCTGACGTGGCATATCCATGGTTCCCCCCCGAGGAGGGCTGTTGATCGAACGCAATAGTTAGGCTGGTGTTGTGAGAGAGGAGGAAAGGGCCAGCAAATGGGAAGGGGAAGGACAAGAGAAGTCCACCCAGTTGACTACCCAACTTGGAAGCGGCCGAGGAGGAGGTCGTGATTGGCTGGGACGATCATGTCTGAGATCTGAGATCTGAACCGTGAGAAAACGTGCCCCAGCACTCTATTTTTTCTTTCTTTTTCCATTTACTCCGCTCGTTATTTCGCTGTCTTCCAGGCATCAAAATTTGACCTGTTCCAGTGTGACCAGAGTCTAATGTAATTTCTGCGACCCAGCGTAGGACAGCCCTCATCTCATGCCTTTAAATGAGTTCTACATGTATTCATTGTGATATAAATAGACCAGTGTGAAGAAGTCCACGAGGCTGTGGAAAGGCCGAGCACGCTGCCCGGCTATATACAGTACCGGACAAGCAAAGTCGACTACCTTTTTCGAGTTTTAATAGAGGCTCCGAAACCCATCGGAATTGATAGATAATGCTATTTAGATGTAATATAGACCAGTTAAATAAAATTCTTATGAGCGGTTCTCTGTCAAACCCGGTTTCGGGGTTTTGAGGCTAAAAATTTGGCCACCCGTCAAATAAATCGCTAAAATTTGGGAAAAATGTGCAATCGATAGACCTCATTGAGTACTATCTGATTCAACAGAAATCGAAACTTCATAAGTCGTGCAGCATTTGGAATTCAATTTCTTCTTTTCACCTCCTATCTGCTGCACACCTTAGATATGGCGCGCGGGAAGGCAGAAAAACGCGGTCGAAACATCTCTGGACTACTAAACCAGCCCGGAAATGAGCGCGTGAAGCGTCAGAAAGTCTCACCAGTAGCCTCTGAGGAGGATATCGCACCCGAAAGTGACCCAGTACCAACATCAGTCCCGGCTACTATGCAGCAGATTGCGCGAAACAGTTTTTTCCGATCATGCTTTGGTGTTGACTGTGGACTGGACAGTGATAATGATAACGAAGATATATCGTTCAGTGATCTAGAAGCATCAGAGGAGGAATCAGAACCAGATACATCAGGAAACCGTGAGATTGATTTCAAGCATTTTACGCAATCAGCCACATAATTGATCATTTTTAGCGATCTAAACATAGAAAAAGCGCCTAAACAAATTAGTGTGGGATTCAAGCACATTAAAAGCAGATAAAAGCAGATAAAAGCATGGTATACACATGCTGTTGCTTTTAAGTACCTGAAATCGTGATACCCAACAGCATGTTCAACATTCAATCTAGTTGGAAAATCTAAGCCCATATATATTCTTGAGCAGGTATAGTAGTCAAAGACACTGGACGACTGAAATCATATGAACATGTAAAATTGATAGACTTGGACAACTGAGCATATAGTAGTTTTGACTGAGTATGTAGAACCATAGGTAGAGGTAGCAGTATTAGATACGAGGTATAGCTACTGGGGTGGACTAGCTGGAAGAAAACCCTGACGTCTGGCCTCAGCAACTAAAGCCTCAGCCTCACGCTTCTCCTGGTACAGCTTTGATGCGCGTTCCTTGAACACCTCAAGACAACCCTCCACCCAACCAACGTGTATCTCACGCGCTGCATCAAGTCTTATAAAGTCCTTCTGGTACCTCCGATACTCATCCTCGTAGGCCCTAAGTGTGTCGGTATCTGCTTCCAAGCGGCGAACATCCAGATGAGCAATCCTAAGGCGGTCATTGGTGTCTTCAAACTGACGCTGGAGGATGCCATAACGGTGGTGGGCGGCGGCCAGATTACGGTTGAGGTCTTCCACCTCTTCCCCAGCCATGCTCCTTTTCATGTGATTCTGGGTGTTTGTTGGTGCAGGAGAAGGTGAGGTGGGCATTTTGAATGGTCCACGAGCGGGGGCCAGAGGATTGGCAGGGCGACGAGTAAGCCGTGGAATGGGAACTCCAGCTACAGAGTGAGCAGAGGCCTGACGAATTGGTGTAGCTTGTAGACTTGGGTCTGAACGGTGCTCAGAGGCCGGCCAATGGCCATACGAAGCAGACTGGCGGAAAGATGATTGACTTGGAGCACCTTTTTGTTACTTAGTATACTGTTATTTAAAAAAACATAGGCTAAACATACCAGAGCCAGTTGGAATTGGTGCTGGCGAGGTAATTGGTGCTGGCGAGGTGATTGTCGCATTGATCTGGGGCATCAACTGGGGGAGCGCTGCAATTCCCACTCCATCCAAATGACTGCCTACACTGCGGTTGATGTCTGAATAGGTGATTTGTCTTCCTCCAGCAGGTGTTTCAGGGACGGGACTACTGTAGTGATAGGACATGACTTGTGAGAGTTGAACAGTGAATGGTCAAGGATGATGGTGGTTCAAGGTTGTGCACAAACAAACAAAGTGAAAGTATCGACAGGCTTCATCCTGTCAGAAGAATTACGGCAGAATAACAGATGTGATTCAAGTCAGAGCCAATGTATTTCTTCAATAGATTGTCTGGTAAGAGTACATATTTAAAAAATTGTTCACCACAAATGAGTCGGCTTGGTTAAGAGTATCGTCAGGGTCCCATGTAAGCATCTGTTTTGCCTCTGACGTGTTTGGTTGAGGAAAGACTGGAATTAACATACAACTTTGGCGAATATTGCGGAGAGGGACAATTGCTCCCCTTCGAAGATTTTGATTATCTTTGTCAGGGGTTGCTGTGTACATTCCATGATTTTTGTTGGCGCTGGAGCTAAGGCGGAATAGCTCAAGATAAGCTAGCGGCTCTTTGGGCCACTGAGAGGGCGCTGGAACTGAATGGCCTGGTCTTTGAATCATTTCAGGCAGGGTAAAAATTGCTTTGACTCTGCCTACACCAGTTCCTAAACGGTTACGCTGTCAGAAAGAGAAATTCTCTGATAAAAATTCTAGCAATAAACTCACCTATCATAGATGTGGCTTCTGCTTCGACACTGCAGAAATACACCACTGTGTCAAACCTGCCATACGGATGAGCTTCCGATATAGGCAGAGCCTTAACTGAATCCAAGGCTCCTTCTTCGTCTTGAAGGGCCTCCAGTTGGAACCGAAAGTTGGTAAACACATCCAGCGTTGAGAATGGGAGTAGCTGGCTGTTTATAGAGACCACTCGACCAAGAGGCTGACTGTGCAGAGTGTTCAGATAACGTTTTAGGTGGGATGAGAATTGCGGTGCCTGGTGACTCTTCTCAATTTCGTCAATAGGATAGTTGGGGTATTGGGGTTTTTTTGCAATTGAAATAGCTGGTTTTTTGTCTGAGAACGCAGACAATGGGGGAGCAGATATTGACGTGCTATGTGTAATTTTTTGTTTGAGAGAGATGATCTTCTCCTGGCGAGATAACCATTTAATCATCTGAGGAAACTCGTCCCTTTGGTTGGTTGCTCTCCATCCGTTCTTGGCAAAATCAATATGGAGGCGTTCAAACATCTCTGTGTTGAAGTTATCCGTTGTTCCAAACAGACAAATAGATTCATCGTAGTGTAGAAGAGAGTGGAGTTTTGGCAGATTGAGATCTTTTCGAACCTCAATATTGATGAAATACGCCTTGTTATTATGGAAGAGATCCAAGGCATCCTTGAGATAGCCTAGTGTGTTGTCATCATGGGTAGGGTACTGAGCAAGATATATAAAGTCCAGCAGCCCTTTGACTGCTTGTTTTCCCTGTGGTGACAGTTTGTCTTGTATGCATCCTAGAAGTATCTTTGCCATGTTCTTTCTTTCTGATCCTGAAATCTGTGCAAGCGCAGAAATCCCATTTTTAAATCGCTGCAGACCGAATCCATGAGGCAATGTGCGAATTCTCTGATCGAGGACTTTAGAACCAAGTATGGCTTGACACCACTCCACTAGGTGTTTAAGAATGCCTTGGTAGAGCTGATGGAGAACATCTGGTGTAATTGCTTTGTGAATATCGGTATATGGAAAGTCTTTCCAGAATGGCTCATAAACGCCTCCAGATACACCGTTTTCCATACACTCCCGGTGGAATATTTGTGGAGACCCATCAGATGCCGTCTTTGCATTGTTGATGACCGACATAGTCCAGGAAGCTGTGCGAGAAGGTAGAGCCCCAGGATAATCCTGTAACTCCTTCGCAGGACACTGGCACTTTGGGCATGTTCCATATTTTGAGCAGGCCACCAGACATTGCTCAGGATAATCGGCCACATAACATGTTAAGATTGGGTGGACCTGGCGGATATCCCCATTAGCGCTTTCCATATCTACTCCTTTAGCGCCTGCGTTGATAAGCGGTTCCAGAATGATTTTCATAGATTGGTGGAATATCCGTTGGACCTTTGAGCGGTGTTGAGCTTCTGTCATTTTTGAGCGGTCTAGTTTGTCGACAGGAAGGTATCCAATAAGCACACAACCATTACGAGATGGTTTCCGCCGAACAGATTTAGGGAGATTTCCGATCGTAAGGTATACAGGATATGCAGATTTATTCCCAGAAAACTGGGTTAGCTGGGTTTTGTCGGTAGCTATAATAACTGGTGCAATGGTCGCTCCTCTTGCAACTTTAGACTGATAGAGAAGCTTGTGAACAACTGTCGTGTTTGGCTATAGGTTGAGGGAGTTCTTACCTGAAGAGCGTGCCACCATTGTCCAGTCCACATCTCATTGTAGATGCGCTTGCTCATCGTCTCATCACTGAAAATCTTCTTGGGGGCATAGACCAAGTCTTCGGCATTTTCAGAGTCTTTCCAAAGATTTTTGATGGCTTCAAGAGGGCAGCGATGGCGTATCGTGAGTTTCTCTGATGGGTTATCGTCAAAGCTTAGAATGGTTGTCTTCCAGTCGGCTGCCCGCTCTTCCATCTTGTCCACTATTTTATGTAGTCCTTTGGTAGAGTGATATGAGAGGCCTAATTTCTCTACAATCTTGCTTGCACTTTAGACTGTTTAAATTATTGATAATACATCTGACTTACTCCAGGAATAGATAGGAATCGATCAAGTGAGTTATGTCCAATGCTGTCCTTGATCGCCCACTCTGCAATTTTCCACTCTATACTAGAGGCAAAAGGTGCAAAGATGTTATCCTCTGGTTCACAGCTTGTGAGGCGTCCACCGGCTTGTGCATTTGATGGGCGCTTGTTTTTGATGAATCCAGCCGAAGGATGAACCACCTCATATCGCGTATCATCTTCGTCATTGAGAGTAAGCTCCCTGGGAGCAAAACGAGATCCAGGAAATGCCTGTGTGGTTGGACCAGGACCAGAGGCATCTTCAGATTGCAGAGCAGGTGGAGCTGTAGGGATAAGGCGGAATTCATCTGGAAAGCGAAAGTTGGCGGCTTGCCGATCGTGTCGATCACTATTAGATTCCTCGCTGCTGGTCTCTTCCCCATCCTCATCCTCAACACCGACCTGGTCTATTGCCCAAGTTTCGCTGCTGTCCCCTTCCTCCATTTCCATTTCCACTTCCATATTGATATCACTGCTAATGTCCATATCCTGATCCTGGTCCGACTCCTCACTATCACTCAAGTCCCTATGTTTTCCCTTCTTGTACCACTTGCATGATTCTGCTTGCGCTAAGTGTGAATTTCGGCCCTTTTCCGTGCGAAACCATTTGAGACAAGCAGGGCATTGGAGATCCAAAGCAAGAGACCGGTGTTCCATTTGAGAGAAGGGACAGTACGAATTGTGTAAGATAAGAAAGAAGGGAAGGAAGGTGTAGCTGAGAAAATAGTGGAAGTCTGAGATACTATAATCCCATTGATTGGATCTTGATGTCGACGAGCTGAGCTAAGAATAAGAGTACCTTACTTCCAATCAATTATCCCCCCTTGCAATTTCCTTACGTCTTTCGGCAGCCTCCCTACTTTGACTTCATGGCTCTGTTTTTCCCAATGCTCTCCCTTCAGAGTGAAAACTATTGTTGCCCCTAGACAACTTCCTCGACCATTCACCCAACGATCAGGCTGTGAGCAATGGATTGTGAACTTCCGCAATTTGGGGCATACAGAGTGTGTTGAGGCGAGAACTTTTGCGACGTCCTGCTTGTAATTGGTGCTGAACCTGTCAGCGCGGTCCAACTTTTCTACAAAAAAAGCGAACTCCTCGACGTTTGGGAAGGTATGGAGAATCCGGCTCCAGTACTTTTTCTGGTTCCAAGGCAGGTCGTCTGCATTGTCGTCGTCGCCATTGTCGTCACCATTGTCGCCATCGGTGTCTTCTTCATCGCTGTTGTTGCCTTCTTCGTCAGTGTCGTCGTCGTCTTCTTCGTCACTGTCATTGTTGTTGTCTTTGTCGCTGTTGTTGTCATTCTCTTTGTCGGTATTGTCAATGTTGTCGTTGTCGCCCTCTTGTTCAGTATTGTCTTCTGCAGTATTGTCGGCGTCGATGTCATCTTTGTTTTCGTCGGTGGTGATGGCGTTGTATTCCGTAATATCCTCTTCTTCATCTCCAAGTTCAGAGTCAGCGCCACCACCGCTGTCGTCCTCTTCTTCGCAATCTCCATCGTCTTCCTCATCTCCATCACCATTCTCCTCCTCCTCATCTTCATAGAATTCCTGCAAACGAATAATAAGCATGTGCACATTAGTGTAGAAGAACTTTCATATACCTGCCATCCTGCCTCCATGTAAACACGATAAACACTTGGAAGCGCTCCTTTCCACTCAATGATAGTATCGAATAGAAACTCATCGTTGGCAGAGAAGTTGAAGACCCTAGGCTGGGCAGTTTGAAGTGCCCTGAAGAGTTTGGTGTTCAGACGATGCTCAGTGAAAGTATCCGGACATAGAGTCAGCTCCGCCAGACATTGTATGCCAGGATAGCGGCCAGTGGGTGGCTCTGGGAAGAAAACACAGTAGAAAGCAGTGTGTTTTTTGACCAGCTTGCAGAACCGCGTAATCTTGGGAGTGGTTTTGAGCCATAAAACTTCCTTTTTATAGAAACGGCCAAAAGAAGCCAGAAGCTGAGCATCAAACCACTGCAGGGAGAACAGGGCGATAGCACGACGGATTTCTGCAGGGACTAATGGACCTAAAGTTTGTTATCATACACCCAGCACAAAAGAAGATAACTGACAGCCGAGGTAAGGCGGAAGATCAGACATGAAAGGATCTGGACAAATGAAAATCACAAAGAGAGAAGGGAGATAGGGAATAGGACCTGAGGATAGATCGATGCAAGGAGCCACTGTGGGAACTAATCTCAAACACTCGTGTGTTTGAGATTGGGCCTCTACGTCTTCCTCCATCACAATCCCTCTCCTAGGCACTCTACATTCATCCGGCTGCCTGTCAAGCTCACTTCTGCATCGCATTCCTCAACTACCCCAACACCTTCGTCTCCAAACAGGCTGCCCACGATAGGGCCTTGAAGTGCAGAAGTGCCCCACGGATACAAATGCAACTTGAAACGGGATTCCCACTCGAGTGCACCTAGACACTTCCATGCCTCTGTAACAGTAAGTTTTCCCTTCTACATCACGGATTTTGTTCTCAAAAATTGCAGCCCCAGTAAATCTGCAACAACCTACCACTCATACCAGCTCGTCCCATGGTCAGGAGGAGATGGCCAAAACAACCGCCCAATCTATCACACATCTCTCTGCATGTGTAGACTACCGTCCTCCCCGCGCAGACTCATGCGCATCCACCCTTTCTCATAGTGTACACACTCCACCACACGAATCTACACGTCACGGTCACTTTCAAGGCCCTCGTTCTTTTCCAGCGCCTCCCTTCAGCCTGTGGTTGGTTGGGCCACCGGCTTTTCAGATCTGTGTACACGATCTCGTTGAAAGCGATGTGCAACGACACATATTCCAACAAGTCCTGGGCCATGGTCGCGCAGGGCGTGTTCACTCTTAGGGAGGTTGGCCAGATGCACGAGACAAGCGCAAAATGTGTGGCTATCTCGACTGGGAGCTCACGGTCGACAACCCAATTTTCGGGAACTTCGAGGCCGCTGTGCGTTGCGACTTTGGCAAGGATTATCCTGGCCCTTTTCCCAACTGCCCCAACACCTTTGTCTCCAAGCAGGCCGCCCACGACAGCATCAGCAAAGTTAATGCCTCGCGTGCGCAGGAGAGCAATGGCAGCCTCATCTCCGCCTTCAAGGATGTCCACGGAGACACGACAGTCATGGATCGCACGTTGGTGATACACCCAATACCCCACCCCCTAGTATATCCCAGAGCAGCCCGACCTCGAGCGCAAGCCCCGTTATCTCAGTGGGTCGCGAATCGAATCCCGAAATCCCTAGCCCAGGTGCCTCGCCTGCCTTTAGTCTTACAGCAGACAGTGTCGGAAACCAGTCCCACATCTTGCATTTGTCGATACCGCGACATACGGTGCGCTATGACTATGCACCATCCACTCCTTACCAGCATTTTTCATCTTCTCGGCATTGTTTTCCATTCTCAAGGATTGTTTGCAGCATTTTCCTGAGTTCGTTGGCATCTGTATGCTCCATTCTTGATATTTAAAGTGCTATAATTTAACTCATTGTCCACAGCCAACTTTACATCTGCCGTTAAGCGCCGTTGACTTCGTCTGCAACAAGTTCAAGGAAACTCCAACTTCACACGACAGAGATGGCGACGAGGAGCAGGAGCCCGCTGCGCTGGCCAGATGAATCGGTGATGGGCTTGTGGCTGGGGGTTTGGAAGCCCTGGATGCGGAGTAGATAAGCCAGCCGCTCGTTGACAATCACGGTGAATACTTGTGCGAGGAGCGCCGGGAAGTCAAACTGCAGTGCATGGGGGATGAAGCTGAGGCTGAGGCTGCCGCCACAAGATTATCACCAAAGATCTCGCAGACGACCAGGACGAAGACACTGAACGCCGGCGTGAGCAGGTGTATGGTGTTGGCGCTGGTTGACCGCATACGCCCGAGCCCACATGCGCAGTCTCGTCTTCAGCTGGCAGACCTGGGATCATGAGACACGGCCTGGCGTCGCCGCTATCGCAGGTATATCGAGTCCAGCTCCAGCACCTCGCCGCAGAAGGACGACGCCACAGCAATGAACAACCACAATGTCCAAGACTCTGGGTAGCTCGGCACTGTGCTCGCTCTCACGACGAGTATTGAGGCTCAGCACGGCGCGGCGAAGGGAATGATTGTCGCACTGGAAGGCATTGTCGCGAGCTCAGGGAGCTTGTTGAGGGATGCGGGCATGCACCGCAGTCTTCGACTTCAGCATCACAGAAACGCGTCACGTTGCCATCATTGCTGGAGATGCTGGAGGCGACGATGTGGAAGCGGACATGGTCGAGGAGGAGCAGTTACCACCTGCCGCCTCCAGTGTAGCATCGATGACGTCGGCGACGACGACTACTCTGGTCAAACCTGCGAAACCCACGAAACCCGCAACAGCGACAACGATGAAGCCAGGGTCAACCTCAACCGAGTCAAAATTGTCCAGATTGCCACCACCACCTGCCCCGCCAGGGTGCGTCGCAGTTACCGCTGGCTCCTCGTCCTCCACGATGGCTGGCGCGAAACGATCTGCCCTTGAGACACTCAAAGCGGGGCTCAACGACAAGCCTAAAGCGAGCGGTGCGAGTGGTGTTGGTGGCAGTCGCACTAGTGCTCGTTCACTCGCGAAAGGAAACTGCCAAAACCGCCCGCTTTTTGCGCGACATAGCTATCGAGAAGGAGACCATCACGCAATTTGTCAATCCTGATGGCGTCGTCCGCAAGATTTTGATGGAGGGGGCTAACAACGTTCAGGACTCCAATCTGAGCGACTTTTTGCCCTTCGGTTTTACTATCCATCACACTGGCATGCCCCGCAAGGACCGTGGTGTCGCCGAGGAACTCTTTATTGACAGCTCTGTCCAGGTTCTGGTCTGTACTGCAACGCTCGCATGGGTGTCAACCTGCATGCTCATACCGTTATCATTACAGGCACTCAGATCTACAACCCTGAGAAGGGTCGCTGGGTGGAGCTCTCGTCGCAAGATGTGCTCCAGATGCTTGGTCGTGTAGGTCGCCCACAGTTCGACACCTTCGGAGAAGGCCTTATCATCACCAACCACTCCAAACTGCAGTACTATCTGAGCTTGTTCAATCAGCAGCTCCCTATCGAGTCGCACTGGCAGTTCGTCAGCAAGTTAGCAGACAACTTGAATGTGGAGATTGTTCTAGAGACTGTCAGGAACCGAAACGAAGCTGTCCAGTGGCCGGGTTATACTTACCTGTATGTTCATCCTTCATAGAAATTACTGCAGTTAACTAAACCATGATCCTTCCTCTTCTAGATATGTCCGTATATTGAAATCTCCAGCGTTCTCCAGCGTCAGCGCAGACTACCAACAAGATGATGAAGGACTCGTTCAAAAGAGAGCTGACATCATCCATTCCGCCGTCCTTTTGGAGAAGTGCCAGCTGATCGAGTATAAGCGCTCGACTGGTCATCGATGACCCTGCTGCAAAGATCAACTTGCTCCTTCACGCGTATATCTCCCAGCTTAAGCTAGACGGTACGATACATTGCAGGGACATACTCATTGATACCTGACGACGATAACCTCTAGACTTTGTTCTTGTCGCCAAATGGTCTTCGTCCAACAATCTGCTGGCCGGTATGTTTGACTGTTCCTGTTTTTGTTCATTGTCCTGATTGAACTTGGTAGTATCTTGCTGGCTATGTTTGAGATCTGTCTCAAGTGCGGATGGGCTATTCCGGCGAAGGCGGCTCTTGATCTTTGCAAAATGGTCGAGAAACGCATGTGGGGCTCGATACCGCCCCTCTGGCAGTTCAAGGGTGTTCCTACCAAGGTAGTCTGCAAGGCTGAGGGCAAGCAATTCGTGAGTCCATCAAAATATGGAGATGTCTTCGTTGTACTCACTTTTCACCTAGCCCTGGTACCGCTACTTTGACCTCACTCCTCCTGAGATTGGTGAACTGATCAGCATCCTGCTGGCCGCGTGGCTCACTGCTTTGTACACAGTTTCCCTAAATTTCAGTATGTCATCTGCATCTTCCGACTGATATTATTATGCCAGCGTTGACTGCCTTCCTTTCAGACTCCAGGCTCAGGTCCAGCTGATCACTCGTTCGCTACTTCGCATAGACCTGTCTATTGTTCCGGATTTCCGATGGGATACATGGCTCCAGAGACAGACCTTCCTGATTTTGGTCGAGGATGTCGACGGAGAAGTCATTCTTTTCCGTGATAACTCTGTTCTCCGTCAGCGGTATGCCGAGGACGAGCACAGCGTCACTATCACGGTGCCGATGTTTGAGCCTGTACCTCCTAACTACTACATCTCTGTCATCTCGGATCGCTGACTGCAGGCCGAAACCTGTCTTCCTATCTCATTCAAGCGTCAACAAGATCCAAGCACAGGTCTTCTGGGCGCTTTACACCTCTGATGAGAACGTCTTCAATGGCGCCCCGACTGGAAGCAGGAAGACTGTATGCGCCAAGTTTGCTCTTATGCGACTCTGGAGTAAGGAGGCACTGCGCGCGGTTCGCATTGAGCCTTACCCCGAGATAGTCGAACTTCGAGTCAAGGAGAGGAAAGCCAAGTTCAAGGAGATTCTCAGCTTGACGGGCCCGGGGGAGAGCGCTGCGGACCTACGTCTGCTTGAGAAAGGCGATGTGGATGTGTCAGGCATGTTTTCTGTTCTCTGATCAGGATTTGTTAAACTCATGATTGTCTTAGTGGCATGCCATATCCCGTCGATGGCACCAGAGGAAGAGCGTCCAAAATCTTGGCCTGTTGATTGTAGACGAGGCCCAGCTGGTCGGCGGTGAGGTCGGGCCGACTTATGAAGTCGTCAGCTCTGGGAACCGTTATGTCGAACGCCAAACTGGTAACAAGACGTATATTGGCATGCAATGTGTTGTTGGCTAAAGCAGCCGAGGATCTCGGTAAATGGATGGGCGCTTCCGAACATACCATCTTTAATTTTGCACTGAGGTGAAATCTTTCTTTTCCTTCTGCTTATCAGCATTCTCATTTGTCGTCGCAGCGCCCGTTCCCTTGATATGGCCATTCACATCCAGACGTTCACCACCAACCGCTTCCCCTCGCTCAGCTATCCCTATCTGCTCAATGCCCGCATGGGCGCTTCCTCTCTTCCTCAAACGTCGTTATTCACTACAACGGCTAGCCTAACACCCCCCCTGACCCACCAACAGCGCACACAGCACTAGCCGCGCTGACTCGACGCCTGCGCCCCCGCACACAGATCCTCGAGCAACATCGGAATTCCACCTTCGCGATAAAGAACTCCATGGCCGCGGCACAAGGCGCTCGAGCTGTACGCGGCCATCATGCAGGACTTCTCGTTCCCGTGGCAGACGACGCTCAACCAGGCGATTTCGGTCGCGATGAAGGCGTGCCAGGCCGTGCGTTGAGCAGCCTCGAGCTTGATGCCGCGAAGTAGTCGTGCGTCGTCGTCTATCGGTTCATCCATTCATTGTATCGCCACTGATGCTCCTGCTTGTATTTCAGGCTCAAGAGCGTAATTCCGGCAAAGCAAGAACATGCCTGTCTCGAGGTCGAGAATGCTGAAGACGACCTCGTCCGTAATACCGAGGTCGCCATCACCCTCATTAAGATCGTATTGGAAAGTGTGCTTTCTTTCCCCGTCCGCAACAAGGTGCCTCCTTGATTCTTTGATTTCACTCCGAGCTCGTCAAGTTGCAGTTGAGAGTGAGAATAGGTGAAGTACCATTGATTCATTGTTTAATCAAGACGGTGCGCTCACTATGGTCCTCTGGCACAGGAAGTTACTGGCTTGGACTTGAAATGGCTCGAACCGCTCATCGCGAAGACCAGCAAGTAACTGCCCGCAACCACCCAACTGTTCGTCTCCACCTGGCATAATCCCAACGCCATCGTCGTCCCTGGCCTCAAGCTGGTCTTTGGTCTTGTTACTAGTCTTCGCGAAGTCAAGACGCCGACCAGAGCAAGGTTACCTTCCAACCGCTACCCTGTTCTTTTTATTACATTTTTGGTTGTTGCTGTCCCCCATAGTGGCGACTATCTTGCCGTCACGACGGATAAATCCGTTGAGGAGGATTTGGAGAGCAAGAAGCTGTGGTCCCGAGTGGCTTGAAGACCCCCGTGTCTGTAACACCAACGAGGTAGGGCAGACATTCTCGATGGTCTTTTTCGTGGTACTCACCGTTTGATCAAGGCCCCGACAAGCGCGAGGCCACCTCTTCCACCACCACTTGCTGTGCGGGTAGACTATTGCTTCGCAAATCCACTAGGCCAACGCGACCAACTTCCCCTACTTGCCAGCCATATCATTGACTTTGGCCCAGGATGTTTGAGTGGCAGCAGTCTGTCGGCTGCTGGGAAATTCGACAGACTCCGTATCCGTGTTATCTGCTACGGGTGAGAAGGGCAAGGGTGGTTCTGGGGTGTACAGTTCGGCGGGCGCTGCGTCCAAGAAGCGGCGGAGAAAGCGGTGATCGCCAAGTCTGATTCACACAAAGACGAACACAGGGACACACTATCATATCCTCTCCTGCGTGCCGGGTCCAGACCAGCGCTTCAACCAGTCTCCCATGCGCTCCACCCCCACTGCGTACCCACGCGGGCACTGTTGCGCCAACGCTGAGCAGTACAACCTCGACATGCAAACCCCCAACCACGGCAGCTTCTATGCCCTCGTTCTGCGGCGCCAACACCCTTCCCTGCTCTTCAATTGCTCGCACAATGCCTTCACTGTCCCGCACTTCAATCGTGATCAGAGCAAGCTGTACCCCACCGCCTTTGGAACCGACGAACCAATTCTTCTCTGTGCCCCCACAAGTGCTGGAAAGGTAACATCGCATATTGTCTTTATCTATTCCATGTTTTCTTACTCACTTGATTCTCATTTTTTACAGACTAATGTGGCCATGTTGACCATCCTTAATGAGACCGCCAAACATCGTAACCAGGAAACGGGCGAGTTTGACCATGACGCTTACAAGTGTGTTCACATAGCCCCTATGAGGGCCCTAGCGCCGAAAATGGTCGGAAACGTCACTCAGCGCCTCAAAATTGTCATCACGACGCCGGAGAAGCGGGACGTTATCATCCCCAAGCAGACCGACACCAGCTACACCAACCTCGTGCTTCTCATCATCGCCGACAAGATTCACGCTGCACCATGAGCGTAGTCCCATTTTGGGGAGCATTGAGGCTAACAAAGTGAAGGACTCCAACCTGCTCAACGTTCTACCCTTCGGCTTAGCTACCCATCATGCCGGTATGGCTTGCCAACATTGTGGCGTTGTCGAGGAACTATTCGCCAACGGATCTGTTCAAGTTCAAGCAGGCAATGTGCTCGCAGTCGTGACCTAGACATATACATATGACGGATGAGATGGATGGGCGGACTGACCGATGATGGTGGGCTTGCGCGAGGAATAGCGATCCCGGGGGCGAGATGGACCCGCCAGTTAGTAGTGGAGGAACATGAAGCTGTCATGCTCGGTGTTTGTGTTCAAGGCAGAGGTTGGTTTCTGGCTTGGCGCAGACGTGGAATATTTGTTCTTAGTATCGAAACAGAGCATATATGGGAGTGGAGTGGACGGGAGCCCATATACCAATCCATGCTTTTCCTCGGTGTCTTCGT
This sequence comes from Psilocybe cf. subviscida, assembly GCA_013368295.1. Taxonomy (NCBI): domain Eukaryota; kingdom Fungi; phylum Basidiomycota; class Agaricomycetes; order Agaricales; family Agrocybaceae; genus Psilocybe; species Psilocybe cf. subviscida. The sequence continues at coordinate 710,104 of JAACJJ010000044.1, read as the reverse complement.
TCCTACTCTTATTTATTCTACTTTCTTTATTGCCCTCATTCTCCATTCATTTATCTTCTTTCTGTCAACATACACGATTTGCAGATAAAAAGTAAGCAAATTGAAATTGCATAACCACTTCGAGAACCAGGCAACACTGAGAGACCGCAGAAAGCCACCGTGGGAAATAATCTCAAACACACGAGTGTTTGAGATCTGGACTTTGTCCTTGCCTCTCCCCAGCCGTTCTCTAATTCTCTTAACCCCCTTCACCTGTTTATTCGCGTACTCTCTCTATGGAATCTCAATCCCTCAGATCTTCTCCTTCTCCCTCTGTGACTGAATCAACTGCTGGCAGCATTTACCGTCGTCCGGGGGTGGTTTACTTGATTCTATTGCCGGAAGAAGCACTTGCCATTCAAGCCCTGCTTACCTCCACGGCTGGTGCACTGGATGAAAGGGATGGAATCATCCAGAACAAGGGAATCTATAGCACTGTACTCCAGAAGGTGGAAGAAGAGATAAAATATTACAGAAGCTCTCAGTCTCCGGTGAGTGACTCAGTCTTTGCTAACCTGAATTGCATGCAGTTCAATGTCTGACAGAAATCCTTCTAGCTGGGAAGCCCAGGCCCTGAGGATGATACCACCCTTTGTGGTGACTCTCCTGAAGCGCCCGATTCCCTATCCCCGGCACGCATGTTTGATTCCTTCAGACCAGAGCAAGAAGATGTCCTGATGGATGAATCCCAAGGAGTAGGCAGAAGGGGGGAAAGCAGCACCCTCTCACCAGATGCAGATACTTCCAGTCGTCATGTTTCAACAACACCGATAATAAGGCAGAATGTGACTTCTGCCCGCGCATCTGCACGTTCCTCCAGGCGCTCTTCTGGCCGTGCTTCAAGAAGAGGCGCCGTGTCTGATTCTGGTGACGGTGGCGCTCCAAACCCTCGATCTGGTCCATATTCCCGAAATGCAGGGCTGCGGAAATGCAAGAGAAATGCAAAGCGGCCTCCTCGTCAACAACAGCAGCCTCTTCGCACCGCGTTTGGGGCTGTGGATGATGATCTGGGTCCTGAATCGGAGGATGAGATGGAAGAAGAGGAAGGACAACAAGAGGAAGGACAACTGAATCCGGGAGGTCATAGCATTGACGTGCCTCAAGAGGGAACCCCACAGCTCGAAGCGCTTCCACCTATAGCGATTGCCTTTATTTCAGCTCTTTGCAACATTTCCCTTGACGCCATCTACCATACGCTCAGTGACGCCACTTACACTACATCTGTTCATCGGCTAATAGGAAGGCTTATGGGCAATGATTCTGATATAGCTTCAGATTCCCTGGCCGTGACATGTCCTGGTCATGTTGGAGAGGCTGCACACCTTGCGATAAGTTGTGGAAGCCTTGAGAAAGATGAGGCCCGTCTTCACGCAGAATATTATTTTACTACTATGCAGTTGGCGGCAATGGCGCAGAAGTAAGGATCGACTTTGTGTTCAAAATTTCTGGTCAACTTACTTGTATCTAGGGAAATTCGCCTTAATGGGCTTGATAAGAAGGACGTCGTGGCAGCAATTGTTCAGGCTACCAAACCAGTAAAGAAAATAAGCGAAAGTACTATTTACCGATATTGGAAGGATGGCTTATCAGTCGCGCGCCTGGCGGGATCAGGTCTATTTTTTATACTGCCCTTTATGCTGATAAGTTGGACTGATGTTTCACATAGGATCATTATACATTGTTCTAATGATGGCGGCTGCACGCCTTCGCCCTGAATTAAGGGAACTGGATGCGGTTCTCGTTGGAAGGATTGCGCGAGAGATTAGAAAACCAAGCGGTACGTGTTAATTACTTACATGCGTAGTTTGGAGCTTATCATTTTAATGTGAATAGACACTCCGATTGGGAGGCAACTAGTCTCTTCTCTCATTCCTGCTGTCGCACATCTACGCCAGATGTATAATATCACTACTGAGCATATCTTCCTTTCTAGTGCTTTCTTTGGCCTATTCAACATTACTGGCATTGATGTCAGGAACCTTCATGAAACAGACTCGCTGTTTGATCGCTACATGTACAAGTATGAGTATCCATTGTTTCTAGTATTGAAATTCTGACGCTTAACATTTCCAGTGACTTTCTCAACGAAAGATGTATCGAGGCGTGGGCGCCGGCTCTTGTTCCCACAGTGTCTCAACCACTACAGTGGAATTTCAAGATGCTAAATACTATTCTACCGCAACCACTCAGTCCTGCGCAGAAGGGGGCGCCACTGGCGCATCGCCTTCCTCCCTTAAGAGTCATTTCTACGAAATATGAACATTGCAAGAACCCTTTTCCGGCAGAGTTTAACGGCGACACCAGAGATCAAACGGAAAGGCTGCGGGCGTTAGCAGAAAATGCTGTACCTGTTAGAGATATCAAAGCGCTGCGTCAAAGGGTTAGTTTTGTTCTCTGCCAATATTTGTGTACTTATATGTGTCTTTTCCTAAGTTTCGGGACACGCTTAAGTCTGGATCACGTACTAATCCAATGACATGGATACGTCTTGATACAGAGATCCAAGACGGGTGTGTTTCAATATTATCATCTCTATTTGAGCAGAAGCTGATAATACATACAGCGATAATCTCCTTATAAAGGATGCGAAGGGAAAGCCCCTCGTAATATCTGTTCCTTCCATGCCAATATACCTCCGTCAGGGAGTACTTGACAAACTTGAAAGCATTTTCGACCACACGATGCCCCTGAAAAATATTGATTCCAGAATTGAGCAAGACTCTGGTATCTTTCATGCTCTCCATCTAGACTATTATAATCGCTACTCCGAGAGAGTGAGTCTACCATTTACAATCTGAAGTTATTTGAAACTAAATGAAATTAAATACAGGGCTCATTGAATAATGCGAACCAGGATCCGGCTACGTTAATTCGGGAGAAATCTGGAAAAACCCTCAACATAGGAAGGAAGGAACCTCGTCTGTCTGATGAGGCATCACAGTACTACAAAGAGAAAGCCCAGATTGAAGAGGCGCTTGACCCAGTATTTCAATGGCTTAGAGAAACAGTAAGCGTCTAGTTAAATGCCTATTCTGTCGTCGAGATGAGCGCGCGCTAACACAGGGTGTAGTTAAAGAAGCTTCTTCCAGATGAATTCGATATCCTCATCAAGTTCACTGACGCACTTCCTGGTGGGGCTACTAGTTCTGTATATCCCTTCTCTGGCCTTGTTGTCAACATCAATGTTTGCACTGAAATCCACCGAGACAGGAAGGATGCAGAGAGCCTCTGTATAGTCATGCCATTGTTCGACAGCAACACAACAGGAGGACACTTGTGCATCTGTGAACTAGGATTGGTGATTGCTATGAAGTCACTGGACGCAGTCATCTTCAAGTCTGGACTTTTATCGCATTTCAATCTTCACTATATTGGAAAGCGAGCGTCTCTTGTATTTCACTCTGATTCATCTGGGGAAAGCTGGGTAAAGGATCGTAATGGGTGGGTTGATAATATTTGCATGACAGCAAAATGAGAGATGGTGAATGGATTTATGTATTAGGAGATGAAATTATGTGTTGACAATTGTCCAAAATGAGTGCCACATGTTCGCTTTTCCCATTTTAGCAATGCCAAGGTCAACCTTCTTCCTTTTCATCAACTTCCACATTGACGTAACCTCCAATACTCTCTCATATTGTCTGACTTGCCCTCTGCTCTTAATTTTACACAATGCCTGGATTAGCAACACGTTCAAGTAAGCCTTGGTTTCTATTTCTTACCTTGGACATATGAGAATCCCTATTCACAGAAGTGGCTGCGACGCAAGAGAATATTCCCACTGCCACCAACCAGAAGAATAATGCCAGGGATTCGGACGATGACACTTCCAGCTCAGTCTCTGATAACCTGCCCCCCTCCACCAAACCAGTAAAACCTACTTCTATAAAAGCAAAAAAGCCACCCTCCCACAAAACGTCCAGTGCCGGAAAGAAGGCGCAACCTGCCAGCCAAAAGAAGGTCACTCCGGCTAAGAAAGGCAAAGCGTGGGTGTAGTGTCTATCCTTCTGAGCGTTGATGTTTATATGGTGTCAAGCACGAACAGGAAGCGGGTCGCCACAGAAGATTCTCTGGCAGAAGAAGATTCAGATGTGCTTGTGGAAACGGTTAAAAAGAAGCGGTACGTGTGGCTACCAGAGTATACCATTACTGCTGACCAAAAATAATAACAGACGAACAACCTCCCAGGAGGACAAGCCTGAGCAGGGAGCGCCTGCCAAGAAGAAGCAGTAAGCATGCCTATCTATGCTATATGTGCCTATAACTCACTCAAGCGTCAATGAGTAGAGGAAAGACCACAGTAATTCAACAGGTCGAAGATGATCCCCAGAATGAGAAAGACAAGGTGATATCTAACTTGAGGGAGAGGCTGGCACTGGCTGAAGCACAGAAAGCATTGATGACGTCTTCCTCTGCCGCAAGGCTCAAGCAGAAAGAAAAAGCTGCTTTTGAGAAAAGTACGTTCTCACCTGTTGCGTTACTACACTTTATAATTTTACATCTTGCCTGTGTCTAATAGGGGTTCAAGAGAATGCTCAGCTTCAAAAAGAAAAGGAAGCGGCTCACCTGGGTTCAGTCGATGAAGAGCAAACCGCTGAACAGGGGAAATTGCTAACCCCAGAAGAAGAAGATCTTGCCGACCAGCTTGGTGGCCCAGCGCCGGGTGCAAATGTCGCTTCTGAAAAGCCACTTGCAGACGCTCAAGGTGCTGTCTTCTTTCTGAGAATGTCTGGTTTATGCTGACACATTCTACATGTGTAGAAGACCGTTCTGCCGAAACTCCCATCCCCTTGAACGAGGATTTTGTAATGGAGGAACTGGAAGTACATGATGACGACAGTAATGGTGATGACTCTAATGATGATGAGGACTCTGAAAATGATAGCGGCGAGGAAGAGTCCGATAATGAGTCTCAAACGACGCGTGCCTCAAATTTGTTTGGAAAGGATAATGGTGTACGTCTCCAAGTCTCTCTTTTCTATATCATGTAACTGATCAACATCATAGATATCACATGCCACATCTACTGGACAACCTAACGTGAAGACAAAGCAGAAGGCTGGTGTCAGAAAAGGAAAAGTGACAAAGGGAGAGTTTCCTGATGAGATCCAAGCCATGTCGATGAGACTGCGTGCCCATTTTAAAGCCTCCCTAGCGCTTGAATACTCGCCTGGTCTTGAGATCATCACCTGGACGTGGAACTTGATTAAAAATTTTGTCAAGGAGACCTCTAACAACCACAGTAGCAATGATATTCAAGCCCTGCGTTACTTGAAACAAGACAATGCCATGAGAAGTCGCTTTCTCGACTACGTAAGTTCTGTTCTCCCATTTTCTAGCAACACTGAAGTTATTCTTCTGCTTTAGATTGTCCAAGTCAAGTCAACCTTTTTCCATGAAGTGATTCGTGATGGGCGCTCTTTTGTGCCAATCTGCTATGGACTTGGGCCGACGGTTCCACCCGAAGAAAATCAGGAAAAGGTCGTCATACTTCAGAGATCGTCGAATTTCCTCTTCAAAAACCCCTATCACAGCACAGCTTTCTCCGCAGTGGGCATTCCTCTAACCGCTGCTAGTTTAAATGCCACCAGTGATGCTGACGCTACAAGTGTTGCAGTGACTACTAGCGCTGCAGCCACTACTGTGTTACCCAACACCATTACTCCCTCGTCTGGCGCAAGCGGTATACCACTGCCAACGTCTTCGGGTGTCCAGGCAAGTTTTTTTTTGGTGTCGTCCAGCTGTAATATCCTGAGTTTAAAGTTATCATTCTGTAGAAACCTAAACCAAGGGCCCCTTTCGCAAATATTGCCCTTTTCACGGTCATCAGGGAGGTCTGGTTTAAGACGTCTGGAAAACTGAAACTGGCTCCTACAATCATTAAGCACATGCAGAACACAGGGAAAATACCGCTCTCTATGATTATTTTAGCTGCCCTTATCGTATGTTCTGTCATTCAGCCACTGTTACATCTGCTATTACTAACTACAGGCTCCAGGTTGACCATGCTATTGGTGAATATGCCAGTGGATGTAAGATTGAATCAACCTTCAGCGAGCAGTGGATCAAAAGCAAGTAAGTCGATCGACCAGCTTGTAACTGAAGCTCTAAATATAGCACTGACATTTTTGAAGGTATCAGTACCACTACAGCTCTTGGAAGAATCTCAATAAAGACGCACCAGCATACACTGACAAAATCCAAAAGGACTTATTCCAAAGAATGCAGTAAGACGAAGCTTGACTTCAGACTTTGTGTCGTTTAGTGCATGTTATACTGACTAATTTGTTTCTCCCTTCGTCAGAGAGAGTAGTAATGGGAAGATTCCTATATTTGCAGAGTTGGTATCCCATGACATGGACGGCGTGGCTCGAGAGGATTTGCAAGCGTTGGCCCAGGACGATGGCGACTTATTTGGCAGAAACTAGCGTCTCAACAGGTTCACTTGAATACATTCCTGCTTCCCTCTGATCCCATGATCTGCTACCGTTAACAATGACTGCTACAATATTACTTTTACTAAAACTCGTCCTCTGTATAAAATCATTCTTTGCGGCGCTCGCATACTTTCAAAACGTGTCACACAGAACAGGCGCTTATACTTGATTATAAGCCACTTTAGGGCTGCAATAAGCCAGGAGATCATTGATTCAAAGCCAATTTAAAGCAAATATAAATCTGTCGAATGTTGATTAAGAGCTGCCTAAAAGCTACCTTAAGATGATTATAGTGCATGAATAGATGCCGATAGACAATGCTTTAACCCCATTATAGTCAATCCAAAGAATAGTGGTGTTGGTTTATACAAGAATTAAATCAGCTTTCAATGACTTCTGATACGGACCTTTCCTTTTAGGCGCTCAAAAAAAAGATGTTGCTTTTTTTGCTTTTAATCATTAAAAGTGCTTGTAAGTGCTTTTTTTAGAATATAATCTAAGTCAAGGTTTCCTGATGTAGTGATGTGGATGAGGCGGCAGATGATGATTGGGAGGAAGATCTGGAGCTGCAGCGCCGTCTTTTTGACTTAGCCACTGCGAATGGAGATGATATGAACGATGAGGAGTGGCTCCCTCCAGATCTTCGAAAAAAAGAAGATAAAGGTAAGTATACCCTTATCATGCACCTTGAAATGTAGTCTCATAAACCAGACGTCTCAATTGGGACTCCTTCAGAAGGGGCCCTTATTGGGAAGGAGTCCCAATTGAGACGTCTGGTTTATGAGACTAATGCACTCTGGGCACACAGGGCCATCTGGAATTGAGAAATATGACAAAACTCTAACTACATTTGTCGAAATTTTTGCCCAAAAATTTGGCCACCTGAACGGCTCGTGGGAAAAACTTCGGAGGTATGTTTTTTGACTCCTTTTGCGATTCTGAATCCGAATCTGCAAAAATCTTGGCCAAAAGTTCAGCGGTTCCCAAGTTAAGCACACACATGATAGTCGATTTATGAACATAGTATATGAAATAGCCGGACTCAATATATTCCCATGATACATGACATAGCCGGTCCGGCCGGTAGGAAGCATAGTTACCGAGACCAATGGGCCCGGCCGGGTGGCCATATCACATACTAAGACTAGATGGCGCGGAGCTCCGACTGGCAGCAAGTTAAAGATCCGCGGCATTCATCGTGCTGTTAGTGAAGGCTGCTTAGTCTGATACAAGGATATTCACAAGCATGTAGCAAGGAGTGTATACATATACTAGGAGCTTGAGGCACCAAAAAGCGCAACTTCAGTAGAGGTAATAATGTCTCTTACTGAGTCCAGCTGATGCCTATGATGCTCTTCATAAGAAATTTGGTGCACAAGCTGGACAACCCTTTCTGCTTGGGCAAGGGCTATCAGATTGCGAGGCGGCATATGAGTGGCCATGCTGATACCCGCAAGCTGGGTATCTAATGCATACAATGCAGCCTCATCAAGAAGCTGAAGCTTTCAAATCAGAAAGCAGTGTCAGGAGAGTTGATTATCAGGAGAAACTTACATAGTCCAAGTCACCGGCAAATTGAGGCCGTGAATTTCTCTCATGCCACCTGCTTGCCTCACGTAGGGCAGGATTCGGTGTAGCAGGGTAGTAGGTGTTCAGGCTACCACTAGTTCTATGTTCATGATCTGTGATAAATCGATTGACAGCATCTGGACAAGGTGAGCTTATAATGAGCATATGAGGGAATATATTTGAGAGGATAGATGTCGTACTGCAAAGCGGGGATGAAAATGGCTTATACACATCGACAAGGGTTGGGAGGGGGGCGGGAACACACGGAGGCGCCGCGGATGAGTCCATATGTGTTTCAGCCGCGGCAGGTGTGGGCTGATGCGAAGAGCGATTTGGGGTACTTGCTGAACAGGTGTGAGTAGTGAAATTAACCGAAGTAAATTGATGGTCCGCACCACTGAGTTTTGGAGGAATTATTGGCTTGGATAAATCGGCATCGCGCAGCGCGGCTTCGCCGTAGTTACTGGTACTTGCAAAAGTCACGCGACGTTGGGCATCGTGTACTGCGGTTGACCGGCCACTGTGGTCCGCCAGCACTGCACTGCTGATGGGCATGGGGAAGTGAAGCTTATCGTCGTCATCATTTTCGTCGAGCGTTAAATCAAGAATTGAATTTCCTGGAGGAAAGGGAAGGTTATCATGTTCAGACGACAGGGCTTGGTCCGTCATTGGTGCGGGGGGGAAGAAGAGGTCATCGCCGCTTGCCGCAGTCATTTCACTGGCAGTGAAAACTCCAGGATGAAACGGAAGGTCGTCGTCACTCTCCTCCGCCGGAGCAGTCAGCGCGGCGACCGCTGGAGCGGCGAAGTATAGGTCGTCGGTATCGCTGGCCGCGGCCAATCCGTCGAAACTTGTCAAAACTGCTGGCACAGCAAAAACAAGATCTTCATCGCTGTCGGCAGGATTTTCCGTAGTTTCCAAAGAGTCACCAGATTGCGGAGGAAACACTAAGTCGTCATCGTAGTCGTCTGAATTCTCAGATATTGCAGATTGCTGAGGAAAGTGAAGGTCGGCATCATCAGCTTCCTCGACCGCGGCCACAGATTGGTGCGCTACTGTTGGGGGGAAGTCCAAATCATCGTCTTCGTCGCCGCTGGCCTCATCGCTGGCTTCGGATGTTGGGCCGGGGTCGGATGGGTCGTCCTCTTCGTACTCAGACGCTGTGCCTTCTTCATCACTCATACCGTGTTCTACAGTCGAGTCACTGCTGTTTTCGTCATCCAAGCCGCGGCGACTGTCCTGTGAGGAATCAATATTGGAGGGAAATTTGGGTGCCGGCTTCTGGTGACGGTTGGGTAGATGAGCCATGAGCTGTGAAGGATAGACAAGAGAGATGGTCAACGGATGCACTGATGATGGCTGATAAGATGTGACGAGTACGGCACCGCGATATCGTGACAAGTGTGACGTTCAGACTGCGTGAGAACAACGCGTCTGTGTTTTCAACCACCATCTTCCACTCGTCAATTCCACTCGTTATGGCCGCCAAAGTCGCTCAACCTGGATACATAACAAAACCCAAGGGGTCCGACTTCACGGAGGAGATTAACAAGGCGAACAAATGGGTAGCGGACGTCCGGAAGGCGATTGACGAGCAGTCGTTTGTGGAGCAGTATAATGAATTCCGGAAGCGCGCGGTGAGTGAAGTCACTTGTCATTTGGAGTCCTAGCTGAACGCACAGAAAAGTCGGTCATTAGCATCTCGCTGATGCACTATAACGGGCCATCGCCCATTTACAACGCTGTTCCTGTGGACGTTCTTGCGCGCAAGGGCGTCGACCCACACGACGCCATGACGACTTGGAGTGAACACATCCAGAGAGCATCGCGGGAGACGGCCGCTGCGAAGACACCTCAAGCCACTCGCGCCGCGGCTCGTGCTGTGCAAGTGAAACTTGAGCCAATGGACGACGTGCCGCCCGTTGAGAGGAAGGCGACACAGACGAAGAAGGCGCAGGAGGCGAAGGCAGCAAAGAAGGAAAAGAAGAAGAAGGCGAAAGCGGACGACATGGACGTCGACAAACCAGGTGAGGATGCGGAAATGCAGGAAGCGGTGCCGCTGGATGAGGCGAAGGGGAAGAAAAGCATCAAGGCAGCACAGGCCACGGCGGAACAGATAGCCAAGAGAAAGGGGAAAGCAGCGGGCCGCACCAAGAAGGACGCCGCGGTTGACGACAAAGCCAACGCTGGTGCGGATGAGAGCGAAGAAGAACCACCGGCACCAGTAAAGCGAAAACGATTGCGGGCGCGTGGTTCAGCCGCGGCTGCAAACTATGTGGAGGTGCCAGATGCAAGTGATAACGGCGCCGCGGGAGACGACGAGGAAACCGCGGCAAAGGGTGAAAAGGTTAAGCCGACGGCGCCGACCAAAACCACGAAGGCGACAAAGACAGCAGCACCGCAAGCTGATGCCAAGGCGGAAGCAGCAGCGACTTCTTCCAAAGTACGGAAGGTCAAGTCGAAGGCAGTCGTTGAGGATAGTGATCACGAGGATGTGAAGCCAAAAATCCCCAGGGAGTTGATCCCGTCGAAGCGAAAGAACCTCAAAGGTGACGTGGTCATTCCCGATACTCCCTGCCAAAGCTGCAACGACCGCGGCATAGTCTGCGAACTGGATGGATGGGAAGCGCCTAGCGGAAAGACTCGCGAAAGCTGCAACAACTGCTTTTCCAACAAGTGGCGCTGCGTTCGCGATGGCAAGATATTTGATCCGACGACAGGCAGCAGTAAGTCACTAATATGTCCAGATTATCCATGTTGAACAATTTACAGAAATTTCGGAGGATCTCGACGAAATGATGGTTCTTTTGCGCGAGATACGCGATAATCAGAAAGAGGATCGCGCACGACTGGTGGGAATTGAGGGCGAAATTCGCAGTCTCAAAACGGAGATTACGGCGGACCGCGGTCGGTTTCGCGTTGGTGACGAACTCGGTCACTTGACAAAGGTTGTCGACGGGATGCAGCAGACACTTAGTGCGCATGAGGTTGGGTTAAAGAGCACTGAAAAGGCGCTTCTCCGCTTCGCCTCTGACTTCAACGGCGCAAAGGAACTTGCCCAGACGTTTTCTAAGGAGTTTAAGAACGTCCGGCAGATACATCTCGCTGGAATTCAATTCATGGAGCGGAATCTTCGATTGCAAGAGGAAGGTCTGAGTGGGATTCGCCGCGGTCCATCTGACGAGGACAGGGAGCTCTTCGGCCTCCTTGGCCTTGACTTTGCGCCGACGACGGATGAATTCAGTTCGACTGCCGCAGTCGGTGGTACAGACATCGACATGCAAGATGCCTCTGGCGATGTCCCTCTGCATACCGCCGCGGCGACAAGCACTAAACCAAACATGAAGGTCACCCCACCAACTCCTGAGAAGGCCGCCCCAGAAGGTCCCCCAGTTAAAGAGTTCAAAGGGAAGGCTAAAGCGACCAATGGTGCACTGTCAGTCACCACCGCGGATAACAAAGCCATCATCAAGGCCGCGGTCGCACATGCAAACACCGCCGATGAAGAATCAGATCTCACTGACCTGGAAACTGAGCAATCCAAGCCGGCGGCGCCGCCAGCAACAAAGGGTTCCGTCAAACGCAAGGCGCCAGCTGCAACAAGTGAGAAAGCGGCAAAGCGGTCCAAGTCCATCTCGCCAGCCGGTGCCGCGGCGGGAGCCACCAAAGCAGCAGCTGATAAGGCAGCAGTGGAACAGCTGGAGGCGGACAAAAAGGCAGGTTATCGTCGATCTGGTCGCGGAAAGGGGCAAGCGTCTTGAATCAGTACATATTTTGGTATTCCTATAGCTATTCAGATGTTCATATTACTACCTTCTGCAATAATTCATTTTGGGTCCTCCTTTCACACTGTATCAGACAAGAGTGATTTCGGGTTTACAAATTGTACTAAGTGTAGTGTTTCTTCCTGTCACTTGTGCTACTATGAACCTTAGGTTGCTCTTTTGGAGGCCGTGTAACAGTACTATGTTTTAATCCCAGCGCTCCCATCGTTCGGAGCTGCTTGTCAGATGCACTGGCGAGGTCCTCCAATTTCTCGGTTCTCTTTCGGATTCTGGTCATTGCGCGGACTTCAGGAGGTTCCACAGGTGAGTCACCTGGGAGACGCTGCCGCGGCTTTGGTCTCGGCACAATAACCGCGGCGAGCCTTTCTCCTGGGGATGAGGGAGCAGGAGTTGGCAGGCCAGGTGAGGGTGAGGCACCCGCGGCTGCGCCGTGCGGCGTCTCTGCTTCGTTTGGCTCGCTCTCTGAGTTTTGCAATTCATCAATAGTGACTTGTGAGGTATCGTCTGCTGGTAGCTTCCGTTTGACCGTGGTGGCTTTTTTTTTCTTCCCCTTACCCTTCGCTTTTCTTTGTGTCTTTGTGGGTGTGTGTGTAGGTAGCACTGGTGGTTTGATTGTGCGCAGTGATTTGGTTGCACGTGGGAGTGGCGAAGGAGGTATGGCCTGCGGGCTGCTGTTTGCTGTCCCTCGACTGCCATCAGAACTGCAATCATTGTCATGCGTGACCTGAGTGACAATGTTGTCGGCCGCGGCATGCCGATTTTGCCCAACTGGAGCAACAAGTCCGTCCTCATATACCGCGGGCTCCAATTGTCCGTTGATGACAACATTCCTGAACCTAATTGGTATCTGTCCGTCCAACTGGCGGGACCGCCAATGATCTAAAATGTTGCCAGTTTCCGCTTTCTTCATTTTTTCTGGGTCATACAATCCTTGACTGTCGATTCCGTTGAGTGCTGTAGGAAGATATAACTCGTCGATAAGGCCGCGGGTGTCCTTTTGCAGCATTGTCCACGGCGCTGATTTTCCCTTGACCTGCTTCGCCAGTGCTACTGAGCCTGTAAGTCATTGTTTAATGTCCGCCGCATGTAACATTGCACTCACAATATTCTTGGTTCACCAAATTTCGGATGACAGCTGCCTGATATACCTGCGTTTCACAATCGATCTGTTCTGGCACCAGCATATGTCCGCCGTCCATGCGCTTGATGTCGACAATGGGCAGTACTTTTTTGGATTTAGAAGCCGTGCCCGCGGTAACTTGTGGCCTTTCGATAGACTTCAAATATTTGCAGTATCCTTGAAACACCGTATCAATTTGCAGATATGCCTTCGGGTCATGTTGGTTGAGTGATGGAACACGCGCACACTGATGCCGTATCAAAGAGGAATTGTTATCCACTCTGTAATATGTTAGCAAACTACTTGTAGAGAATTATGTACACGTACATAGCATATGTGAGTTTCCCCTGAGTGTCATAGTAGGTTATTAGCGTTATACATCGCATTCCCATCTCCCGGAAGACGAGCTGGTGCGCCCTCCCAATGGTACGACCCCCACTCTCTTCCGCTCTCCTAAGCATGGTCAAATTAGAACATGAAATAGGCACCGCGGCGTACCGTGCTTGTTCTTCCGGTGGCAACCCAATCTCATCGTACTCCTTCATCATTGCCCGGATCTCCGCAATCTCTCCATCGTCCAACTTGTCTTTAATTTGTTTCTCGGCATGCTTATAAAATGCAAACCATCCTTTTGCACCCGGCGTTAATCCTCCAGATAGTAGGGTAGTAAGGTTTCGGATATCGTTCCCCTTCCGAATTCGTAGTACTGTCCCAAATGCAGTCTTTCCTGTCCAATACGGTATTTTGCTGACTCTCTCGCCGCGGCCATGATTGCGGAACCAATCTTCTATAGACTTTGGATCATATCATTAAGATTGCTGTTTGAAGTGTGCAGTGTTTCCGTACCTTCTTGCGTCGACTCCACTCCCTATATATCTTCTGGTCTTTCAACGCCTGAGCGTCGTATGTGGTTCCCCAGATTTTGTGTATCTGGCGCTTCACCCAGCCCAATAAGTCCGCCCGCTCTTTCCCCTTCCATTCACGGTAAAGCGGGAGATTGATCTCCATCCATGCCTTTTCAAAGTTGGTCCATTTGCTGGGGTGTTTGATTGTTTTCCTCCACCCTGCTCGAGGAACCTCAGGAATTCGCCCAATAGGCTGACTTTCTGCCAAGGGCATAGCAGCTGCCTCCAGTGAGGCGGGATCATCTGGCGCACTGGACATGATGGTCAAAGGAAAGATGAATGTGATAACAGTCACCACTTCGTTAATACTATATCGGGACCGATCTTTCCATCAGCTGACTCCCAAATCCTTATCAGGAACTGCCGCGGCATGTCTGTACGAGCATTGACCGCGGCACGCCGCCACATGGCTAGCCATTCAAGTTGCGGTTGACCGCTCTACGTTACCTACGATCCGCCGCGGTAATCAGATGGATGATTGCCCGCGGTATTACTATCACATTGCAATATCAACTACCTCGATTTTTTGTCCTTAGATTCTTTTATTTCTTGTGCATGGCACTACTCCCCCACAGTTTTATCATACCTGGCTACGTAATGACCGTGCCCATTTCGACATATTTGGTTTGATAAGTACCCTGCCTCTCTGATCACATCCTTCTTACCTGTTACTATATACATTCACATAACCAGCTGCATTTCAATCCCATATAAAATCAAAATCATTGAACGGCATATATGATGTGATTTGTAGCCGCAGTGAATGGTAGATTATCCTGGCAATTTTTTCCACACCACCTACAAGAGCAAAATGGATTGAACATAATGCAGACCACACCACTTGTCATACATTTTAGGGTATCTGGGTTGATTCTCTTATAGAGTTTATAATTACTATATGTTTTTAATGTACATTATATCTGATGTAATTGAGGTCAGCATAATATTAAGATCTGACTACTATCATGTACTTTGAATAAATTATCTCTCTCTGTGAGTATAGGCCATTGCATTAGTTACTCATCACATTAACAAAATACTCAGTAATGTTACAATATAGTATTTTACAGGGTCCAGCAGCTGTAACAAATCCATTGAAGAAAATTTGGTGCTTTCAGTTAATTTGGTACTCATAGACGTGACAATAACAGTACGAACATGAGGCAAATGACAAAAGTGAGAACGAGGCATAATCAGTGTATTTATCCCACGCTGATTGTATCCTCTCCTCCATCATGCCTAAAGGCAAAATCATTCAAGATGACGACGACAGCAGCATTAACAAAGTCAAATGGACAAATAAAAGTCGACAAGGAGGACGCCAACACACCAGGAGTTTACCGGTACCAACTTCCACTGATAGCGAAGCAAGTGCCCCCAAACGTGCAAGAGTGGGCGATGGTCCAGCAAACATGGAATACGAACCAATTGACTTCACCCAGCCATATGAAATAACACCCGACAATACCACCACACCAAAAGTCAGGACATCTACAGTATGAGTAATTTAAATGTGATATAATTTATAAACTGATGTAGATTTCAGCTGCAAAATGATTATTTGCTGCAGTTTCTAGCAAGACGCTCACAACTGCTGGAGTCCTTGTACTTGTCTGAGCACAAGACCGCCAACGCATTCTGTACAAAATGCAGAAAGAACAACGGGCTGTATCGGTGTAGTGACTGCTTTGGGCAAAATCTGCTTTGTGTGGAGTGCACACAGGAGGTTCACACAAATCTGCCCTTTCATCGTATTCAGCAATGGTGTGGGTCGCATTTTACGCGTGCAGCATTGTGGCAGGTCGGAGTGAAGCTTTTTTTGGGCCACGGTGGGATGCCCTGTCCATCATTGTTGGTACAGCACTGTGCTGTAGAGGACGGCGCCGCCGCGGGTGAAGAAACGCACTGTGAAGCCGCGGCAGTTCTGGCAGACGACAGAACCTCAGCAGTCCACACAAGTGACATTGCCGCGGTTGACATGTGTGACCACCAGAGGGCCCCGCCGCGGACCGGCAGCAGCATTCCCCAAAGTGGAGTAAGCATGCAGGGTGCGGTTCAAGGCGGGGTGAACGACTCACCGAATTCAAGAAGATTGGACACAGATGGCAGGGATCCGACATCGGACATCGATGGCAGTGAAATCGGCCTGACCGCAGAGGAGCGCATAGCATTAATTCGAGAGGAGTTGTACGATCCAGAAGAGGAATTTGATGAAGACATTGACATAGGAGTCAATGGGAGTCCAGCTGGTATGGAGGAAGACTTCATTGCTGTAGAGCAGCCAATGTTCTGTCCACTCCCACCCTTGAAAGACGCCGCGGGGGACCGATTCATACGGATTGTGTCGACCACGGGGATCCATGAGCTAGCAGTAGCACCCTGCTTCTGTGCTGGCGCCGCGGACGAATATTTGCAGTTCATGGAAATTCAACTCTTTCCTGCAAGCTACAAAAGAGTGTCAACTGCATTTACATTTGCTGCCATGGATGACTTCCGCTTGCAAAATCTGGAATGCAAGGTAACAGCATACCAGTACTTTCAAAGTATTCGTCGGGTTACCAATCCCATATTCCCAAACTCAGTGCCAAATCGTTACATTGAACTCCGACGGCTGTCCCGCGCTTGGAGGAATCTTCGTCTTCAGCAGCAACATGGATTCTCTTTCCATCACGATCATGAAGAACAAGGCTCGATGGCATTTTTCTGCGCTGCATGTCCCCAGCCCGACGTCAATCTAAAAGATCATTGGAAACAAGACGCAAACCAGGATATATATGGGCGTTATGATGCTACAGATGGAAATTTCAAATCCGACCATCAGAAGCAAAAATATCCAAATCGAGATGTGCGGCTTTGGGATGGGGAGATGTTTATGGCAAACACAAGGGACGTTGCAGAACATGAAGCACAAGCAGAGAAGGTCATGGCTAAAATCAAGCAAGTCAGTGCCACGTCATTCGGCATGCTTCCACCGCGGTTGGCCGCTAACGGTTCATATAGGTACCCATTGATAAGTGCCATACATATCATGCAATTGAGGATGAAAGCAAAGCGAAGGCAACGTGTGACATTACCGGTCATGGAATCACAGCGTGTGCGCGGCATGGGTGCTTTGCACCTAGCTCAGGAGTTAACTTCAAGAAAGGCGAACGTCAAATGAACATTGATTTCTCCTTATCGGAAGCTGCAAAGACCACCCACACCGATGGAGTCCCATGGATATGCAAAATTTATGATGTTGCGTGTCAATATTGCCAAAATTTCGAACTTCGCTTTCAGAAGTGTACTCATCTGACTAGACCACCAAGTCAATTGATTCACGCGATTGGGCTTTTTCATGTGCATGGACATCAAGAAGATTGCCTCTATCAGTATGCCACCACATTTATCCCAGGCCTTGCAGTTGTGGATGGCGAAATTCTAGAGACACTGTGGTCACCCTTGAATTCTATGTTCAAGAGTATGAGAACCGCATCTCTAGCGCAGAGGGCAGAGGTGTTTGATGATCATAAAGGAGATTCCAATTGGAAGAAAATGATAGGCATCAGTAAGTTCGCCATTTCGTCGGCGGCGCCGCGGCACTAAATATTAGTGTAGCCGCAACAATTTCAAAGAAATACAAGCGCGCAGAAATACAAGATGAAGACGCAAGAGTAGCCTTCCAGGACATCACTGATGCAGCACCTGAAGACATCGTAGAGGTGTGGGACGCAGAAATTGTCAAGGCAGAAATTGATAGAATGCAGAATGTCAAGGCAATGAACATTTTGCGAAACCGGCTGACGAAGGGTATGTCGAACGCCCCATTATCACAGCACAGTATTAACCGCTTCTTTTCACAGAGATCTCAAAGAAGGAGCTCATTGTCATGCTGACCGATGCAGAAACCGAAATGCATGGTGATCTTGGTCATACAGCATGGATTGCAGCAGGCCTTGACTTAGAAGAAGAGCAGATTGTCATTGGCCGACTTGTAAAGCATCTAGGCCCTTCGCCAACCCTCACCGAGAAGCTTGATCTTGCAAAAATGCGACAGAAGCTCCGAGTGAAAATCGGGAAATTCGCGGACTTGGCGCGGACTATTATTGGCGCCGCCGCGGTGGATCTCCTGGCAGCAAAACGAGCCGCGGTGAATGACGTGAAATGGACATCCGATGAAGACGATTGGGTTGATGGTGAAGTCCGTTTTGAAATCCGGAGGTCCGCACGCGATCCGGAATGCGACGAACTTCCACTCCCCATTGCATTCCTCAGCCTTCCTGCAGGTGTTCAGTCAAGGATCAGAAATTTGCACAACCTCACCACTAAGGAATACGAACTTCGTGGTGGACAAGCCAACGATGCGTTGCAACGTATTAGGGAGGATCTCAGTCATCTTGCATGGCACTACAAGACCCGTGTCCGACAAGCAAAATCCACAAAGCAAGTGACTCGATCCTGGGATGGCGTTCATCTCCTGAACAAACACTGGAGAAGCTATCGCTTGATATATGGCAGGGCTCGTGACAAGATGATTTCATGCATGAGTGACGCAGAGGTCAGTAAGCAATATCCTTTGTTGACAATGGCCGATTGTAGGGTCAGCACCGCGGTAGCCGATCCAAATGCAAGAGGCCAAAGCAATAAAAAGCTGTCATGGATTTGGACGAAGAATGTCCTCTCTGCTGAAGCAGGCGCCCTCCTTGATGACACTGCTGATGTTTATATTCTCGAATGTGAGTTAACTCGTTGATCTTGAATATCATTTCTTTCTCACTGAAAATTACTAAAGTTTATCGCCTTCACTGGCTGCGGGCCCGTGCACGTGCGCACCGTTGGGCGCAGGAGCTGAAGCTTACACAGCATGAAATGGAATGGGTTGTGAGATTCTTTATGCATATGGCAAAGAAGTGGAGTGGGTATAGGGACTCAGGAGGAGTCAAAAGCCGCGGAGCGCCACCTTTTGCCGAATGACAGATTTCGGTATGGAATGAACTTGGAAGAGTGGCTGAAAACACTTTCAGGCGGATCAATGGTGATTATGTATGTATATGGATAGCACAGCCACATGTATAATTATCGGCGCAGCCGCGGCACCACTCAATGTCACATAACCGCGGATCTCACAATATTGATATAGATGACTAAGCATCTCAGATAACTGATCATGTAGATGGTTCATGATGTTTCACATCTTTCTATCGCATACCACCATCCCCGAACTCATGTTCTACGGTCTACCCGCCCAACTGACGCCAGGCATTGATTTTATTGAATCACGTCATAATCATGGAAAGTTAAACTTAGCACCACTTGCTCATGTGTCGGCTTCGTTGCGCACTCCGAGCCTTTACCGATCCTAGTCGTCCGCCCCTGAATGAAACCCAGGAAAGACAGATGCTCGGAAACATTCACACGGAATTAGTGAGTGTCCCCAGTGTGATTAAGTGTATTACTAAAATCATTGCCGCAAAAGGCAGCATCACTCATGCACTTTGGCCTTTGCTCTGTCGTTGGATTGCCGCTTGAGCGACAGTATTACTTCATGCAGGCGGCACACGCTTTTCATGGCCCCGGTAGTCTGAAAATTCGTCTGTTTTCTGCAATCTGTGGATCAATCAACGAGCATGTGCATCCCAGTGTCGACGCCGAAATTCTGGCTGATACACCCTCCATCAAATTTTGGTTCAACTCTGTTGGCGATGGCGTCGTACCGCGGCTTACTCTTGACGACATTGAATTCCATGTCGACAAATATATCACGGTGGTGAGCCAGTCCAGTCTTATAAATCCTTTTGTATTGATAATAAAGTGGAATTCTGACAGACTAGTGAACGCCTGGGCGCTCCCAGCGACACATTTGAACACTTTAAGTGGTGTAAAGTCATTGAGCGCATCAATGCATCGGTCAAAGACCTGCAACGTAGTGGCCGCGGCGCCAATTCTGACCCCACCAACTCCTCTGCCGCGGTGACTACCAGTGGCTCGAACTTGTCATCCTCTGCCGCGGGCAAATACACCGCTGATGTAACTCCGACTCCTGGTGGTGGTTTAGATACTCCCATCGCCGCCACGGTGGCTGACAACATCCTGATTGGTCCTAGCGCTTCGACAGCAATTCCGAATACCGTGGTCAACGGGGCAGCCAATCCCACCATCATCGCAGGCGGTTCCCAAGCCGCGGCTACTCCGACAGTCCCCGGCATTGTCCCCCCTACTCCGCCCGCCGTCAATCGCAACGATTATCACACTCAAGGTCCTCGTTCCGTCCGGAGTGTTCTATATGACATCCGCGATGTTGCTTATGGCGCCCATTGTAGCATTGACGCTGCGCACCATACTGCTAGTGAAAATAGACGCCAAACATCCTACAGAATGGCGCAGCTTGCCGTGTTGCAAAACATCTACCTCGCAGATGATCAACCATGGGAATCACCAGGGGTCCTGACGAAGAAGGCTCGCAAGGGCCTTGAAGAGGAGCACCATTACACATTCTATAATGGTTTTATTGACACCGGCCGCGGTCTTCCTGGTGCTATGGGTGGAATATCCACTATCCCAAGCGATTATCGGAGTATGTTCCACTTAACTCAGATTCCGCCACTCAAACCACCAGTATCACCGGGCATGCCTCTGCCAGGCATTGGGGTGTCTAGTACCTACCAACAATCACTCTCGACATCACCTAACGAGGCGCCCGCGGCAATGCGTCCTTCCACTCAGCGTGTCACTACGGCATCAAATTTTGACGACTCCACTGTTGCCGCGGTGCCCCGTGATTATGATTATCACAGTGACGCTGCTAGCAATATAGACGCCGATGGTGAAGATGACCTTGAGGATCTCATAGACGTCCCATTTGTTGACAATACGGTGACTTCATCTGAGGGCTCCATGGGCAACACTTCTGAAGACGAAGACGAATAGATTGATCGAGTATAATACTGTTTGTAGTAGCACTTACTTTACACTTCCCAACATCATTCCATCTTGTAAAGAGTATGTACTTCCGTTAATGAACTACTGTTTGCTTATGTCTGTCCCAACTGTGGCCAGATTCGGCCTCCTTCCCCGCGGCGTGCTAACTTGTGTAAGAATGAAGTTAATGGACATTGCAATTTGTAGTTTCATACTGGCAATATGAGTTTCTCATGCGTGTCTCTATACTAACAGGCACTCCTTTGTGATATCAAGTGCACACCCGCTATTTCCCCCATCGTGGCTATGATTGTCGTACTACCGCGGTCAAATCTGCCATATTAACCAATATCCTCAGCTACCGCGGCTTAAACTTTTCCCCTCTTGCACTCTCTTTACCTGTGTGAACCCTCAACCCTGCTAATTTCAATGCCATCA
The DNA here is from genome assembly GCA_013368295.1 of Psilocybe cf. subviscida. Classification (NCBI taxonomy): domain Eukaryota; kingdom Fungi; phylum Basidiomycota; class Agaricomycetes; order Agaricales; family Agrocybaceae; genus Psilocybe; species Psilocybe cf. subviscida. Next base: position 688,914 of record JAACJJ010000044.1, on the reverse strand, counting down.
AGGTCACCTTTAATCGAAACCACTCTGTGGTCATTCCATGTCCATTGACCGCGGCTGGCTGGCGCATTCACCCCCTAGCCCATTCTCCCGAATTTATGTGTACTCTACGTCTGAATCCAGTGCATGCGTCCGTTTTTTATTTACGACATTTACCCGTAGCCACCGTTTGGCCACTTCCCAATGCCCGCGGTTTCCATTCCCTCGACTCATTTGCGCGGCCTGCCGTCCCTTTTTCGCCATCTGAACTCCCCTATCGCATGATGCTCCGGCCGGGATCATATTTTATGACTCATTTTTTAAACTCCGGCCGCTCCCTTATACATCGGCTACAATTTTAGCCGACGGCCGGACCCGGCTTTCTCATGTCTTATGACTCATTGTCATCTCCGGGTATGTCATATATCATGACTCATTACTATCATCCTAGGTGTTAAGCAGGTGGTCGACTTTGCTTGTCCGGTACTGTAGTGCCAGCTATGTCAGTGATAGTCTGCTTGAGTCCCACCTCTTTCCGTTTCTCCATCCCCAGCCTCAGAGTGCCAATGTCCAACATATTCCGGAACACCAACAATATACAGGATAGCTCGCTCACAGTGATTGACGATGCCTCCAAACGTATGTCGTCAGAAAACGCGGTTCATAGTAGGACCCTACTCGCGACGATACTGATGGATCAATCCAGCATGCGGCCTTGACCTTCTCTTCGACGAGGTCGCACCAAATGCTATTCTCAATGCGGGGGGACGGGCAGGCGAGGTTCGATGTTACCCCGGCACACGCGAAGAAGTGATCGCATTGATCGAAAGGTTTATGGACGAACAGGATGGACCAGACTCTCGAATGATGTGGTTAAGTGGGCCTGCGGGTGGTGGAAAATCAGCGATTGCTCAGACGGTAGCAGAGCGCTGCCAGGAGCGCGGGATACATGCCGCGAATTTCTTCTTTTTTCGCAGCGACGGCACTCGTAATTTTGCACAACCTCTCGTCGCAACGCTGGTTTATCAGTTGCTGGGTCTTTATCCCGCTCTCAACGGGCTCCTCACTGACTGTCTGACAACGAGACCCCTCATATGCAGAGCATCCATTAGGGATCAATTCAAACATCTACTTTCTTCTCCCATTCAGCACCTTTCGCGAATCCGTCGACCAGACATTCTCATTGTCGATGGTCTTGATGAATGCGACGACAGACGACAGCAGCAGCAGATTCTTCGAGCGCTCTATTCACTCGTCGAGAAGCCCAATTCCTTGTTCCGTGTGCTGGTAGCCAGTCGTGCCGAGCCTCACCTTACCATGTCCTTCAACACATTCGGAACCTCGGTGGAGCACATATTCCTAGATGACAACTACAGGCCACAGGATGACATTCATCGTTTTGTTATTGCGAAATTTGACGAGATCAAGACTGTACACCCCCTCGCTCACACATTGGTCAAAGGATGGCCTGCAGATGAAGATATTGACGCAATCACCAAGAAGTCATCAGGCCAGTTTATCTATGCAGCAACTGTCATGCGCTTTATCGAGTATTCTCCAGCCAATCCAGCTATCAGCTTGCTTGCAGTTTGTAGATTACCATCCTCTGACTACAGTCCCTTCTCTCAGCTCGACACAATATATTCGCATATCCTCTCAACAGCCCATAACATCAGCACAGTCAAATTCTGTCTTGGGGCACACTTTCTTATGCAGAAGGGAACATTCCTTGGTGCCAATGAATTGTTTGCAGTTTTACTGCAAGACATGGCAAGGATTGACATTGAGCTATCTTTGGTAGATCTTGCAGCCATTATCAAGGTTGATACTGGACCACCCCTGAAGCTGGCCTCCTATTATACATCTTTATCTGACTATCTTGGGGACGGATCCCGGTCTGGAACCTACCACATCAGTGAAGGAGAAATTGCTCTTGAATCATTGTTGCTTGTTCTCAACAATCTTAGAACTGGTGATCCAGGTATATCAAGATTCATCTCTATTCAATCTAATATGTTTAACCTTGCCTTTAGATGTATTAATGAGTCTTGCCTTCCGGGCTCTTAGCCATGTGGAGAACGAAACCCCTGAGCTGTCTGAGCTTCTGTTAGATGCCTCAACATGGCAATTCAATCAAGATGTCAGTTGGATAGTGCCATTGTGGTCTGAGCTAATATGCTCTATTGAAAGACTGGTATGCTGCAATTTTTATAGCCTTATATCAATCTGATCCATTTCTCTATAGTACTTTGAAAGCAACAAGCCATTGTTTGAGCTTATGTTGCAGCACTGGATTCACTTTGCATATAACAACAGGGTCAATATCAATCAGTATGGCAATCCAATGACAACAGAATCTGCCTCCAAGTATTACAAGCAGTATTTGGCTACTGAAAGGGTTAAATTTCAGCGCGGACAAAAGAAATAACAGGAGTTGAACAGGAGATCAATCTTTACTGTGTTGTAGTCCAATTAGTACTGGTATCAATTTAGTATGCCAATATCTTAATGATCCAATGCTTCTGTATGGGCACTAATATGACACCTGAATATTTCTATATATAAAAACTCCATTATTCTAACAAATGCCCCTCACAATCCCCTTCAACCCAGCACTGCAACAACAATTATCAATCGTGAGAATGTACCAAACGTGGATCAACAAGAGTGTGTCACTGTGGGTGCCAATGTCAAACAAGTTACATCCGTGCCATATCCATCTTTCTACAAGCGCATCCCAATCCTTAACCGGTACACATATCCTTCTTTATTTTTTCGTGCCTGTGTACTTCGGGAACCTCGTTTGGTTTACTGGGTTCATGGACCATCAAAGCAGCCTTCGGAGGATGGGCGTTACAGACCGCCTCTTCAAGTGCGAGCCTGCCACTTGGTTGGAAGCCGCGCTCCCTGCAAGCTTCGTAAAAGGATCCACGGTCCCCAAATCCTTTGTGAAAACGCTTATTCAGTCTCTCTCTCGAAAAACAGAGCCACCTGTGCTCGATGACCAGCATGGATTTTATCGATTTTCGCGACTGTTTCAAATGGAAGACGAGTCTCCCGATGATTTATTTCTCCAGGCCATAAATTCCACAGTCGCCAGTATTTTGAAGACTTCCGAGCAGCTTAACCTCTACAATTATGGCCATACTCGATCGATATCTGAAAGCGGCAGCGTATTTCAACACTTGCTTTACGACCAGCTCTCCTCGGGGGTGAAGGATGATGGAGCATCGGTGTTGACGTTCTCTGTCAGGGCGGATGCGGATGGAATTGCAAAGGTGAGAACATAACGACAATTCCTATTGGATATTCTATTCGAATTTCGAATTGACGCATTGATAAGTCCAAGTCCTTGATTACAATGGGGGCCAACGAGATTATGTCTCAAAATCCCTGTCGCCGCTACATCTATGGCCTGAGCCTGGATGGTTGTATGGCAACCTTTTGGCGATTCGACAGGTTGTCGATCCTGATCAGTGAGACTTTTAACTTTCAGGAGGTACGCTTCGACATTCAAATCCTCCTTCAGACTGAACAATCATCCCGCACAGACACCGCACTTTTTGATTCATATGATATTGTTCCTCGGTTTCGCAAGAAGTGACCAGTTGGGTCTTGATCCGACGGTTTATCGTATCGAGAACAAGGGTGGCGAAGACTCTGGACCAGATCATTCCCCCTCATTTGTATATCACCTTGGAGGGAGGCGTTATCGGACTATCGGGCGCCCCATGTACGACAATCCCGCTACTATTCTCTGCTCCCATGGGGCTAGGGTGTGGGCTGTGAGGGAAGTGGACGAAAGCGGCTCTTGGGTTCCCGGCACAACGCAGAATGTCTTGAAAGATTTTTGGGCAGACGTAAACCGTCCTCGCGACTCCGAATGCCAGGCTGCCATCAGCCAAAGACTCCGGCTCCTCGATAACGACGGCGGCCACAGAGCCGAAGAAATTAATGGTTACTTTCTGAGCATTCGGCATGAAGAAGACATTCTTTCCAACGGTCAACTCGATGTCACATTGGCTTTACCCGACAGTGCAACTAGAGACGATTGCTCTTGGGTTGGCAGTAAATCATGCGCATGTTACTATTGGGCAGGCTATAACACTTCTTTCGTTTGCTACTCTCGCTACTCGTCGCCCCGCGCCCCCAGCGCACGTATACACCGCCGCCTTCTTTTTGAACAAAAGTGTCTCCGGCTTACGGATTGCACAGAATTAACTGTAATCCTTGGTTGTTTGAAGCAATTCTCCAACGGTGGGCCAATCTTCTAATTTCTACGACGAGTTTACTAAGTAGCTCCTCGTTTTTCTAGCCTTGAATCAGTTCCGTCAAGCTGGATACGTACATCATGATGTTAGCATCGGAAACTGCTTGGTGTACAAACAAAATGGTGCATATCATGCGAAGATATGTGATCTCGAATTTTGTCAAGATTACGCATCAGTATCATCTGCGGACCCAGTAATGGTAGGCTTGTGTCTCATATCTTGCGAAGGTTGCGCCTGTACCTATACTCTATCTTCTCTAGGGGACGCGAGAATTCATGGCCATAGAAACGCCAAGAAGATGCCTGGCGTGGTGCACCCAGATGATCGATGACCGGCCCAACTACCATTACCATTTCCTCCACGATCTCGAGGCTCTATACTGGCTCTTGCTGTGGATTGTTCTTGGACATGAGCCAACAACGTGCACGCTTGAACCAACTGACAAGACATACATAACTTGGCGAGAAGAATTCCGTTTACTGTTCTCTCAGTCCAGCCGTTCCACAGAAGTGACTCAGATCTATCTTGCGAGACGTCTGTTTATGTTGGACGATTCTGATCAGGGTTTTATCAATTGGTCCTGCGTGTTCCAAAAACAGGACCTGCCGTCAAAGGATCTTTTTCACCCCATCTTTGACTTTAACCGCGAATGGCTGGCGACTTACACCGAGCTCGAAAAGACTCAGCAAGACACTGCCACCGGCCGCTGGCCCGCTACTTGCTTTACGGAGGACCTCTACGATAAATTTTGCAAGATGGTGAACCAGGTCATTGCGGGTATTCCAGAGAGTGGGATTCAAATCCGTTCAATACTCCAAAAGCTTTATGAATATTACGACGAAGTCGACGCTGAAAGACTTCGGCAGATCAATGCAGAGTAAGTTACGTACTGCACGTTATAGTAGGAAATGTTTGTAATTGCAGTCAACAATAACCAGGGCTATTCGAACAATCATTTTATCGGAGCACGACCCAGATTGATGATGGAGGCGCATATTCAAGCGGAGGCTTGCTTCCATTTTCCATCAGAGCGAGACAAACTCCAAGTTGATGTGACTGAGCAACGGGAGCTGCTCAGAGACTCTACCTGGTTCAATCGCTGCTCCAAAACAGTTCTCAACGGGCCAATATGATCCGGAGCACTAGTGTTGACTAAACAGATTCATGGGTTACGAGGAATACTTCTACTTGATTACATGGTACATATTATGAGTGTAAGATAAATTCACTTTAATGATGATGGCGAGAGTATGAATGCATGCAATGAAATGATCTAGAAGAGACCAGCGGCGACCCAGTACTTGACCCAAGAGTGCGCGAGCTCATGGCCGATGGTGGGGAGGCCGGCCATCGTCTTGCTGATGGTCTGTGCCTTTGTAGTAGAGAAATCGGCCATGCCACCGCTCTCCTTGCCGATGAGGGCACCAGAGCGCAGGGCGGAGTCGGCGCCAGCGGTGGCGCGGAAGAACTCGAGGAGCTTGATGGCGGGCTGTGGACGGCGTGTCAGAATGCAGAAAGAGGAGAGAGGCGAGAGAATGCTTACGATGGTCTTGATGTCGTCATCGGTTGCGCCGGTGGCCTGGGTCTCGAGAAGGGAGAACCACTCCTGGATGGGGACGAGAGGGAGCTTCTCGGTGGTGATGTTCTCGGAGACGAGGGCGTCGCCGACGGCGGAGATGATGTTGTCGAAGGTGTTGGGCCTGGGGTGGACGACATTGATGGTGGGGGGAGACACATCGCCGAGGGCGACATCGAGAATGGTGCCTGCGACACCGTCCATGGGCACCCAGGAGGCGTTCTGAGACGAAATTAGCACGAATTTCGAGGACAAAATTTGTTTAATGGTACTTACACCCTGTTGAGCTGGCAGAGCGCCGAGAGCAACACTAGACTTAACGAGGATGGGGACCCAGTCAGTGATGGACCATGCACCGTTGGGGGCACCACCGGAGATCTGGCCGACACGGAAGGAAGTGGACTTGACACCAGATGCGAGGAGAATCTTATTGGCGAGGTGAGCTACACACCTAGGCGTTTGAAGGGTAAATCACTTACACGCTCAGCAACGTATTTGGACTCTCCGTAACCGGTTCCGACAGCGTAGGATGGCTCGAGGAGAATCTCCTCGGGGTAGGCACCCTGGGTCCTGTCCCAAGAGAGACCCTGGGCGACGGACGAGGTGAAGAGGACCTTGGTGTTGGCTCCTGAGACGCTGGCACGGGCGAGGTCGACGAGGTTGCGGACACCACGGACGTTGGCCTCGAAGGACGCGAGGGACAAGTTGAAGTCGAGCCTCCAGGCGTTGTGGGAGATGACGGTCACGTTGTCAAGGAGCTAGATAATGCGTATGTTAGCTTTTGCAAGGAAAAGACACTGAGTGGATACATACCTCCTGGTAGACCTCGTCGCTGAGGCCGAGGTTGGGCTGAGCAACATCACTCTCGAGGTAGACAAGGCGGTCGGTCTCGAGGAGTTCGACGCTGAAGCCCTTGTCGGTGAAACGCTCAACGTGCTTGGCCTTAGGCTTGCCAGAAGGACGGTTGAGGGCGTAAACCTTGGAGACGGTGGGGTCGCGGAGGAGGGTCTCGAGGATCTGCGAGGCCAAGTTTCCGGTGGTTCCGGTGATGAGGACGGTGGTGCCGTTGGCGGGAGTGCCAGCAGAGACGGATGCCTCGAGGCCGGCAGTGTACTTGGCGATCATCGCGTTGACGGCGTCCTTACCGCTGGGGGCGGCCTTGGCGCTGGTGGGGTCGACGACGGTGGCGACCAGGAACTCGGAGAGGCCCTCGATGCTGGGGTGGTTGTAGATCGTGTTCTGGTTGACGTGCTCGGCGGCGGCGTAGGTCTCCTTGTCGGACTGCAGCGCGCCGACGATGCGGCGGCGCAGGATGGTGGCGCCGAGACTGTCCATGCCCTGCTCGAAGAGGTCACCCTCGATGGTGAAGGTGATGGTGGGGAGGATGTCCTCGATCTGCGCCTTGAGCCACGCGTCGGTCTCGGTCTTGTTCCAGGCGGAGGGAGGGTCGACGGCCTCAGCGCCAGCGGCGGACTCGATGGTGGCGTAGAGGCCCTCGATTTCGTCGTTGTACTCGGTCAACGCGGCTTTCCTCATGATGGTTCCCTTTCCGGCGCGGGGGAGGGGCTTCTTGGGATCGGAGATCAGGATGAGCTCCTTGAAGACCCTGCTGAACGCGGGTGCGACCTTGTTGGCCTCCTCGACGACGGGCCAGACGAGGTTGCGGGCCTTGACGACGGCAGCGTCGTCGGTGGTGTCGACGGCGAACTCGTCCTTGAGCTCGATGAGGACACCGGGCTGGTCGTGCTCACGGCCGAACATGACGACACCCTTGACGTGACCGCTGGTCATGATGATGTTCTCGATGGGAGCAGGCACGGTCTTCTCTCCTGAGGTGTGGATGATGACATCGTCCTTGCGACCGACGCTGTGGGGTGACTGTCAGACATTTGTCGGGTAAAAAGAAAAGAAAGCGGCGTACATCTTCCAGAAGCCTGGGTCGGTGGGATGGGGCCTGAAGAGATCGGAGGTTTCGTATGCTCCGGGGCGGTTGGTCACGGAGAGGATGTGGTTCTTGTGCGACTGAAAAGAAAATTTAGTGACTAGATAGAATTTCCAAGATTGAAACGAGCTTACCAAGAAGACCAGCTCGAAGGTGCCGTCTCCTAGAGGTTCCCAGAGGGGGTTGACGCGCTCGTCAATCTTGATGTACTCCCAGTCACCGTCAGATGGGCGCTGGTTCATGTAGGTGGGGGCACCGAACTCAGTACCGCCGTAGATGGAGCACAGGGTAACACCCTGCTCCTTCATGAAGTTTCCGAGCTTGGTGGGGACGGAGCCTCCGGAGTAGCCAATAGACTTCAAGGTGGCGAGGTACTTGACGACCTCCTCATCCTGAGCCCAAATCTGGAGCAGGGCGGGGATGATGATGAGGGACTCGGCCTTGGTCCTCTTCAAGTGGTCGATGATGTTGTCGGGAGTGGGCATGACGGGGAGCGAGGTGGGAGTCAAGGCGGTGGGAGGGTAGAGGAGAGTGGGGGAGAGGGCATATGCGGAGTGGAGGAGCTGGGAGATAACACCAAGAGTGTGGAACGCGGGCAGGGCCATGCAGCCAACGCGGACGCCAGAAACTTCAGAGTTGGTGGCTAAAGAAAATAGATGTTTAGCAATATGTCTGGAGGAGTATATGACAGGAACTTACGGAAGTAGGCCCAGTTGCAGAAGATTCTGAAAGTCTCCTTGATCGACTTGGGGAAGCCGGTACTTCCAGAGGAGTGGAGGTAGAGCATAACATCGTCGAGGTCGGGACGAACAGAGGCCTTGGGGTACTCTGTGAAAGGATCATCCTTGGTCTCCTTGCCCATCTTGGGGTAGATGTCGCGGACGGGTGGCATCTCGACGACAGTCAAGGGGTAGTTGATCTTCTCGAGCTCTTCCTTGAGCTCAGTGACGAGAGTCTTGAGGGTCTCCTGGGTCGTGAGCAACTTGTGGCAGTCGACCTCCTTGAGCATCTTGATGATAGCGGGAACGCTATTACGTTGGGACATAAGGTAAGGCTAGGAAATGTTGTCAGACATGTCGCTCGAGAGAACAGACTGGAAGAGAAGGAAACATACCACCATACCGGCGCGCATCATACCAATAGTTCCAGCCTCGTAGAGCAACGTGTCGGATAAAGCAACAACTGCAACGATCTCCCGTTCGGGTCCCTGCCTGCCAGGGCGAATGTAGTGCGCGAAACGATCCGCGGCACGACGGAACTCGAAGTAGTTGATCGTGGTGACATCTTCAGCGCCATCCTCGTGGAACACCCAGAGAGGGAATTCTGGGTTGTGTTCGTTGTGGAAGTCGTAGACCTCAGGCAAGGTGACTGTGCCGTCGGTCGGGGGAATGACACCGTCTGCAGCGTAGGTTATCTCGACCATTTTGTTAGTCTAGAGAAAAAGTGGGTTGGGGCTCCAGACGACCCATTGGGATCCTTATAACAGAATCCCGCGATGAGCAGATGTGCTGCAAATGGAATGTGCAGTTGCTCCCGTTGAAGAAAGGCAGTCGGCAAGTCCATTTTTTGGAGTCGCATCTGGTGAAGCGGAGCAAGAGATCATTGTTGTGAGTGTTGAACGGGGAGATCGCATTGCTTTGCGAGGGTAGCAAACTTGGCAGGACAACCGTCACCGAGTGCATCACCAATTCCTGGGTCCGCTCATATGTCACGCGTAGAATGTCACAGTATTCCCAAAAGTAGTAATAAATACCGTTTTGGGAGACATTGTCGACGGTTTCCTGTAGCCGCTCAAGGCGGTGGTTTGTACGTTGTATTAGTAACCTTCTGTTCCATGATCCCGTCAGCACAACGAAAGCATCTACACCGATGGCCGAGCCTCACCCTCCAGCGCCAGATTCAGATGCGAGACGACATAGAAAAACCATGGACGTTTACTTTCTACCTTGTGCCATCTTGCGGCGCGCCTCGCAATGAGGTGCAACAAGCCCTGGATAATGTTACGTTATTTGCACTGTAAATCACTGATGCCGCAAATCATACACGCTCGGTGGACATTGCTGGGGACCAGTTCCGATTTGTAGCATCATTGGATCGTCCGCCACAGGATTCGCGTTTCGAATGTGGGTAGCCCGAAAATCATACTTCATGCCCGAGTTCCCACATGACGGTGACTAAACTCTGAAGGTAAATGTGGCGTTCAGTAGGGAATAGAAGAACAGCTTGTCTCTTATTCTTCTCATACTTGCCTCATCAACCGGTCTGAAAGGAGATTCGGGGCATACTCGAATTCTCCCCCGTCAAATATTGGTAAGCTCCAGTGACGCACATAAGCCAACAAAAAGTAGAAAGCCCTTGACTAATATCTGCTCCTGAGATCTACTGGAGGCATGCAGCAGGGCATGCAGCAAGGGGTGTATTTGCTCCAATGTTGATATTACCGGGTGTTCACTCTGGGTCTCTTCACGGTGCGTGTTTTAAATCTGTACATAACCAATAGTTGTCTGCGGGAGGTCACGGAGCCGCCTGCGGGTTCATACAAGCTGTGAGGTTACATGTATGCAAATAGGTCATTGTTCATACTATCTGGGGTGCCTGTCGACAATGCAAACTGACGTGATTGTATCCACCCTCATGACCTGAAGTAAAAAGTCATAGCGCCCAAACATTCAAAGAGAACATCGGTGACAAAGGTAGCCGCCCAAACTAGGGGACATGTAATATATAGCACTGCTGCAGATTTTGCGAACTGTTTTCAGCTCTTGCACTCGTGAGGAATTGCGCTGATTCGGAAACAGCACGGGCGCTTATTGCGTTGTTGCGAATTCTGCTTGGCAGATCGCGTTCTACGCGGCGGTTATGTTATACTTCCGCTCTGTAAATAGCCTTAAATAGCTCAGCCGTCCGAAAATATACTTCCCCACCCCCCATCGCCATGTGGTGATGCCGCCAATCACATCCCTCCGCGACTAGGGAACTCCAAAGACGCGCTTTGAGGATGAAAGCTTAAGGAACAGAAGAGACACTGCGGCTGGGTCATCAGGCTGCAAGGCCGTTCTATCTGTACCCAGAGTATCGATGGCTCGCGATGGAGCCAATTTCTCATTAATCCAGGGGTTGCGCTCGACTCATTGTGATCCACTGAACATCAAGACACGGACGAAACTGCTTGGCCTTTTTACAGTAATCCAGCGAAGTCAAAAGTACTCGAGTGCTCGAGCAGAGATATGTCTTTGTTGTCACAATCGTCACAGCGCGTCAATTGATGGTAGACACATCCGGGTACAAAAGATCGACACCGAACAATGTACCGGAAATTCAAAGCACCCCTACGGGTATAGAGATCTGGATCAACCAGGTTACCACACGGAGATACTCCCCCCTGCGTTCTGTGACTGTTGTTTTTTTGCATACCTCAATCATTCCTTTGCATAATACCTGCGAGTCGGAGCAGGAGCAGGGGAGCAGCTTGATGCACGCTTAATGCGGGTTGACAAGTGTGGGATGATCTGAGGTAACGTGTCCTTGTCGTGGACCGCCATTGTCTCTGAAGACTGACACCCTCACTCCAGCCAATGATTTGCAGAGTGCTACGAGTTCCTTGAGCACAAAGGACGCTTAATTTTCAATGGCTAACCAATAGTGATTGATTATAAAGACCTGCAGAAGCAGGTCGGAAATGTGGAGGATCCTGAAGGATCGTACAACACTTGTCCAATGTGCATCCACTTGACTCCCTGACATGTGTACATTGTACAGTGCTCCTTAGTCGCCTGAATTGAGAGGTGCATAGCTCGTTCTTTCCAGCAAGAAATTCCAAAGTATAATGACGCATCTACCATAATCTTTCCTTCCATATGCATCAACTGCGTACGATTAATACAAGAAGTAGGAAGACGCCACTCCTTCGATGAAATGACCGCATCCGTTGATTGGAAGCTAGGAATCAGTCGCTGATTCGCTCCTCCGACTTTTGTTACGGCCCAGCGTCCCGAGTAAGATTTTTACCCTAGCGGTGCAGCTGACTCTGGCAGCTGCCCTGACTGGCTGGGGCCAAGCTTGCATTTTAATTTCCTGATGCAAAGCACGCTGACGTCGAACCTCTCCGATAGTATAGCGGAGTTCAATGAGTTGAGAGCTGATGACCTGATTGTTGAGACTAAGTTTTGAAGGCAACGTGTAGTCGAATTTAAATTGTATCTGCCTCCTCCGACGCGGATCCATTTATTTTTGAAAGTTCCGCCAGTCAGACACCTGCATACAATCAAAGCGATAACTGATATAAGTATCTTGACCGCCTTACAGCTGCTTAACCGCTTCTCCATCCCCAGAGGGAATCGGAACATCAGAAAATGCATTCTTGTAGGGTAAATACTCGCCAACGCAGCGCAACTTGGAAAGCTGAGATTTGAGTGCACATGTCATGTAATTATAGCAATGCAATTCTCATTCGATTCTCCCCCTCAATTGAATCATACAAATTAAACCGATAAGTCCATACACCACAAGGAGTCAAAAATACTCGAGTGTCAGGCTCTGCGTCACCTTCTAATTCGAATTCGTTAACAAATGAGTGTATTTAGAGCCATTACAGAGCCTAGACCATGTGCACCACCCCTAAACTCCAGAGGGTTAGAGGAGGCTGCCATTCACCGCCATCAAGCTGGCAGTCAGATGCAAAACAGCGTATCTTCGCCGCAGGAAAGAAAAGAAGACTGTTTTAGGACTTCTACGCATGCCGGAATCATTGATGACCTACTTACCAGCGCTCACCACGAATAGTCACTTGGCCTTCTAGCTATCAACGGACTGAGAAGCCAATCAGCCATTCGAGCAAGGGGTCCTTATCACGGGGGAGGGGTTATTATGGGCTCATATGGAAAATCTTAAATATCAGCCTACGCGCGCCGCGCAAGGTGTTATCTTCGAATTGTCCCCCGACTCCCTGCCAAAATCCTCTCCCAGTTCTGAAGGGCTTTGTTACTCTGGGTTTTCGACGACTTCTCAGGCAGGATGGGAATGTTATATATTACGAGAGTGGCTTGTAGCTGGCTTCTTCTGGTCGGGCACGCTGCCAACATTGCTCTTGCTGCAGCGCCGCCCCAGTCAGCAGCAGCGCCTGCTGCACCGGGAGGCGCGAAGCCGAAAGTGCTGATTCTCGGCGGTGGTGTCGCGGGTATCATTGCCGCACGCACGCTTCACGAGCAAGGAATTGATGACTTCGTCATCGTCGAGGCGCGCAGCGAACTGGGAGGGCGTATGATGACTGCCAAATTCGCGAACCTGACGATCGAGCAGGGTCCCAATTGGATTCAGGGCACGCAGGAGGGCAACGGGCCCGCAAACCCCATTTTTACCCTGGCGAACAAGCATAAGTTGAAGTCGCAGTTTAATGATTGGTTTGGGAGTGTCTGTGAGTTTATGTGGTTCTCCTCCCTCGCATGTGCTTGAGCTGACACTACCCACTCGATGCAGCGACCTATGATAAAACTGGTTTCGTGAATTGGCTCGACGTCTTCTCAAAGTCGGAGGACGACTATGCCGCGTTGACTGTGGCCGCTGGTATGCTTAGTCCCGGCCAATCGCAACGCCTCCCGCTAACAAATTCTGCACATTTAGGCGCCCGTGTTGACAAGGAGCTAGTTGACGTTTCTGCCCGAACCGGCTACCAGCTCACTAAAGCGAAACCACAGGACGCACATGCGCGTGCCGCTGAATACTACCAGGTATGTTGGCCGTAGCTTTGATTTGAGATGAGGTCTAAGAGTCCTGTACAGTTCGACTGGGAGTATGCTCAAACTCCAGAGGAGTCCTCGTTGATCGCATCTTCTTGGGTAAGCGCCTGCCGGATCCTGTCTTCCATTAGCCTCCTAACACCTAGCAGGGAAATAATTTCACGTACGATACCGACCAAGGGGGCTTCTCCGATGACAACCGGATGTCCATCGACCAGCGCGGCTTCAAGTCCCTTATCCAACTAGAAGCCGCAGAGTTCTTAAAGCAGTCTCAGCAGAGGCTCAATTCCACCGTGAAGACCGTTGCCCATTCCAATACAAGCGTCACCGTGACTCTCGCCAATGGAGAGAAACTCAGTGCCGACTACGCACTGTGCACATTCAGCTTGGGCGTCCTACAGAATGATGACGTCGTTTTCTCTCCCGAACTTCCAGGTGAGAAATGCGTTGAGTGCCTGGGTGCTGAGAGCTGACAGGCAGATAAAGGTTGGAAGCAGGAAGCCATCCAGAGCATGAACATGGCGACATACACAAAAATATTCCTGCGGTTCCCGAAGAAGTTCTGGTTTGACACGGAGGTACGAGCTTTTGAACTTCTCAGAGAAGTTATTGACCTTCCGGGTGTAGATGGCGATATTTGCCGATTCTGAGCGAGGCAGGTACCCAGTATGGCAAAGTCTCGACCACGAAAACTTCTTCCCCGGATCAGGCATTGTCTTTGTGACAGTTACTGTAAGTGAGATTATCAATTCAAAGGGCTTGCGCTGATACCATTCAGGGTGATTTCTCCGAGCGGATTGAGGGGTTGCCAAACGCACAAGTGCAAAGTGAAGTCATGGGCGTTGTGCGGTCCATGTTCCCGAATGTGACCGTACCAGAGCCGACCGAGTTCTTCTTCCCCCGCTGGCACACAAACCCGTTGTTCAGAGGTTCGTACTCGAACTGGGGGCCGTCGTTCACGAGCCAGCATATGGACAACCTGCGCGCAAACGTTGGGCGCCTGAACTTCGCAGGAGAAGCGACGAGCAGGAAATACTTTGGTAAGCCAGCCAGAATCCTGCGCATGCATTGTATTTATGCAGCCCGTCTCCAGGATTCCTGCATGGAGCCTATTTCGAAGGTCTCGACATTGGCGGCCGCATCGCAAAGTGCATCAACAGTAAATCATGCCCAGACATGGAGAGCTTCTTGCAGGTCACCAATTCGATACCCTATGAAATGAATCGTTAATATAGGTCGATGTAGTAATGCGTTTGGAAGGAACATACTGCTATTCTCTCCAAACCGTCATGAGATCCGCGGGCAAGTTGTCCACTAACACCACGACTTGAAGCTAATCCGGGAGCGAAAGCTGCACGGGTTGCTTGCTAGAAATGAGGATAAGTGGGAAACGGACAGTTCAAGGATAGCCTGCGGCAGGAAACGATGGAGACGTCCCTAACTGGCTGAAGCAGGGCCAAGATGATTATGGTGACTGACGAGTTGAAACGGAGGTTGAACCTTTTGAGACTCCGCTCATCAACACAGCCACATTTGCTCAAGCGCTTGGCACCATTTCATGATGTCAGTCCGCCGTTCACCCAGCCAGAAGTCTTCTTTCCAATTGCAACTCGATTGAAACTTTGAACGAGCATTCATTTAATTTGAATGGACAAGCTCGCCACTCACCTTCTCCCTGTGGGGAGCAGACCTCTGCAAAGTGCATTCAGCACTAATAGCCTCATCCCGAACGTCCTTCTGATTCCACTGGATGATGACCTGCTTGGCGTCCACAAAGCCTCCTCCAAAACTCCAGCCAGAAAGCTTGTGGCGCCCCCGCCACCGTCCGTGGCTTGCGAGCCAGGTGATCTACCACTTCCTGTTTCCGCATGGGAAGCATTCTATCCAGCCGGAAGCATCAATCCCAACAACGATATTCCGGGGGGTTTTGGCCTCTACTTGTCCGGTCCACCAGAGTTCAGAGCCATGCTGCATGGTCTATCGGAAACAAGCGGTACTAAGGAAGCCATATTTTCGTACCGTATGATGCTGCAGCACGACTGGGAGTGGGTGAAAGGCGGGAAGCTTCCAGGCATCTGTAAGCCCTCAGAATTTGTTCTAGACTTCCCAAGTGATGCGACGTAACAAGATGGTGGAGAGGGCGAGAAAGCTTATGGATGCACAGGCGGGCGACAGGAGCAGAGATGCAAGTGCTTCAACCTACGGCCGATGTGGAGGTTCGAGGTTCGTCGCTTTCATCGCCAAAATATTTGATTGACCTACATTGCAGACCCGCATCCATTGGAGAACTATATGCGTATCTTCCACTCACATCAGAGAACTCTGAACGTCTGAGCGCTGTACCACCAAAGAGCACAGTCAATGCTGACTACGGCATTTCTGTGGGGCGAGGCGCGTTCAAGCTGCAGAAAGCTGTCGGCGGGTGGGTTACGTTTGCATTTAGGGTAAAGCTGAACGATGTGCAGGACAATGGGATTGTACTTGATAATGGTGTGTAAAGCGGGTATTTCTCTTCGCGTTGCTTACATTCCTAGGCGAGCTGGAGATGTGGGTCGATGGCGTTTCGGTCATACACGCAAACAGGCTGCAATTTCGCGACAGCAAAGCAGGTCGCATTCGCGGTATGCACTTTCAGACGTTCTTTGGAGGTAAATTCTAAACCTTTCTGCTATGTATTGAACTCACGAAGTCGCTTTCGTAGGTCACACGCCACAGTGGGCATCTCCGAAAGACCAACGAGCATGGTTTGCAGATATCACGGGAGCAATTTTGGAGTAGCTGGAAAACGCCTCTATGCTGAGACTTCTCGTGGCTCTTATCTTTCTCCAGCTTCCTCAGGAGTCACATTCGTTCTCAACGGTGTCTCGAGATAAGGTCATGTTATCTGAAAGGCTGGGAAATACATAGACACGTTTGATCACAAGTCCCCGTCTTTGGAGAATCTCTACTTTGCTCTTAACGACGTGAAAGTTGGAAAATAATATATGGGCTTGATGATAGTACGGCATTGTACAGCATATAGGATCCTTCTGGGACGTCCGGTCCAGATGTGAGTTGCTCCATGTTCTAATCCACAGGAATTGTCACTGACGCCGATTGCTTAAAATAGGGACGACAGACTTCCTCAAAACCAAGGAATCGCTTATAAGAGGACCACAGCTGACAACGTCCGCTATCGCCCCACTCTTGCCATTATCCTTTCCCAACCTCAAGGGAGATATGGCAAAGGACTCTACTGAGCAAGGACCGACCTCGCGAGAAGCTATCCGAGTCAAGGATGAAGCACTTCTAGCCGAGCTTGGGTACAAGCAGGAGTTCAAGAGGGCCTTTACTACGCTAGAGGTAAATTTACCAAATGAGTCCCGTGTCCCTGACACCTGCTTATCAACTTAATGTATAGGTGTTCGGGATTGCTTTCTCTATAATCGGACTTCTGCCTTCAATCGCGTCTGTGTTATTCTTTGCGCTGCCAAATGGTGGAGGACCTGCGATGGTATGGGGAGTAAGTCATATTTCATCCAAATCGTCAATTCAAACGTGTACTGAAATTTATTTATAGTGGCTGGTGGCCAGTGTTTTCATCTTTATTGTTGCATTAGCATTGGCAGAACTCGCCTCGGCAGCGCCAACATCAGGCGGGGTATGTTTTCGATTTATTTCTCTCCGAACGATGCTCTCGGACTGCCGCATCATATTCATGACAGCTGTGGCATGTTGTGGTGTGGTGTAGGTGTATCTGAGGGACTTTTGCGATTTGGAGAACCTTTACATCTGACAAGACGCCCAGCTCAACTTGATCTATTTTGATTACCGCAACATGTATACTGACATCAAATGACAGTTGTATTTCTGGACGTACTCTTTGTCCTCTCCGAAGTGGAGAAATCTCTTGTGCTGGCTTGTGGGATGTGAGCATCCTCCGTCGTTTGTACCAGATTGAGTCTAACGAATTATCTTGCTGACGCGCCCTGTAGACGCCAACACCATTGGATCTATTACAGGAATCGCCTCGATTGACTGGGGGTGCGCGGTTCAAGTCATGGCTGCAGCAAATATTGCTACCGGATTTGAAGCGACTTCAGCCCAAAAATAGTTCGTATCATTTTCTCAGCTGTTTGCGCGTGAGTTGAAAATCTTTAATGATCAGCGGAATATACGTCGCCATAGTTCTATCTCATGCAGTGATATGCTGTTTGGGGACGGCAATACTAGCACGTCTCCAGACAATTTACGTTGTGCTAAATGTATTGTGAGTACATTTTCTCTGAAATGAAACAAATCATTGAGCGTTGTCTTAGGTTATGCGTGGCAATAATCGTCGCCCTCCCGGCTGCAACTCCAAGTGACTTCAAGAACACAGCGAAAGTTGCTTTGTGGGACTTTTATAACGGTATGCTCATTGCGTATTCGCTTGTCACTCAATTTGACCAAAATCAGCGAATGGATGGTCCAACGGATTCGCGTTCATCCTAAGCTTCAATGCTCCTCTTTGGACTATAGGTGGGCCCTTAGTCACCCATGCCTCTCTCGGATTCTAACTCGGGCTTTCAGCTTCTTTCGATTCGAGTGTGCACATAAGCGAGGAGGCGTCTAACGCGGCTGTCGCTGTTCCTTGGGCTATCATCAGTGCAGTTGGCATTGCCGGGGTACTTGGTTGGGGTAAGATTCTCATAGATTCACAAAGCGCTTTCATTGAAATGTGATTCGACAGCGATCAACATGTCTCTGGCGTTCTGCATGGGTCCCAATATTCAGGCCCTGATTGACAGCGATCAGCCAATGTCTATAATATTCTTTAACAGTTTTGGACAGAAGCCAACACTGGCTATATGGGCAGTCGTGGTTGTAGTACAGTGAGTGCAAGAGTTCACGCTTCGCAGATCATTTCGCTCATATATGACTATTAATCCAAGATACATGATGGGCTCCAGCATGGTGAGTCCATTCTCTCGATTGAGTGCAGATACAACAAGACTAACCCTGTACAGATGCTGGCAGCAAGCCGTCAGACATTTGCATTTGCACGAGACTCCGCGCTCCCATTCTCCAGCTGGTTATATAGTATGAACAGTTACACCAAGACACCGGTCAACACCGTCTGGTTCGATGCCATTGGCGCGATAATCATGGGCCTTCTTGTGTTTGCAGGACCCGCAGCGATCAGCGGCGTCTTTTCTCTCGGCATTGTTGCCCTCTACTTTGCCTACTGTATCCCGATTACAGTCCGCTTTACTGGCGGCCAGCCGTTCAAGCCGGGACCATTTAATTTGGGCGTTTTCGTATGTCTCAATACCAACACGGTTTCTATTAAAACTTGAAGTGATTGATGTTTATTTTCTCTCCCTGTATAGAGTTTTCCGGTGGCGTTGATCGCTGTGTTGTTCATGACATTCATGAGCCTCGTCTTTCTATTCCCGTCAACACCAAATCCCGCCGTTGCTGACATGAACTACAGCGTCGTCATCCTTGGGGGTGTCATGGGACTATCGGTGGTGTATTATTACCTGCCGAAGTATGGCGGGATATATTGGTTTAAAGGGCCTGTGTCCACTGTCGAGAAGGATGCTGGGCACAGCGGTACTGCATCGCTTGTCGAAGAGGAGGAGAAAATGAAGAAGTACATGAGTGATGATCGATGAATTCTCGCAACTCGTAAGCTTGCCTGTTCTTATTGACCAAATTTGTGCTAATCGGAGGCACTGATAGGTCCGGTTAACCGAAAAGGCCGCACTTGTGTTCATCATGATGCCCTTGCTGGGCGCCCGTCTTGAGAAGATCTGGCAGAATAGCCGTGTACTTAAAATATCAAGCTTTGTTCGGATTGATCATGATGACATTCACAGTGAAACAAAATTCATACGCATTGTGGGTTGAATTGAGCGAAACCGGGCATAGCATTCATCACGGCATCATGACCGTAGTGTTATAAAAGGCGGTATCCCAGAGCAAGTTCCTGCAGAGCTGGTCTCCCTTCCATTCGCATTATCGCTTGGTTCAATAACCCCCATTTGCCCATCCTTTGCTTCAACATGACCAAAATTACTGTGTACGGACTTCTCTCCTCAGCTCTTCTTTGCAAGATGGCGTTTGCTCTGCCAGGTACAGCTGGGTACGTAGTTCACTAACACGCCAGCCCATCTTGTTCTGTCTAAAGTTCTATCATAAGTGACCGTCGCTCGTTGGACATCGATATCTTACCCAGGGAGCTGGAGGAGTGGTACACCCGAGAACTCTACGATGACCTTGATGAGCGCTCGCTTTTCAGTGCCGCTGCGTAAGTGCCGATCTCTCTTCATAATTATCGGACACTCCGTCATGACGATCAATATTTCCAGAAAGGCGGTTGCTCACGGCGCTGCTCACTCGAAACATAAACATGGCCACGGTTTTCACGTTTCAGTTGGTTCGTCTAACGACAACAACAATAACAGCCAAGACAAGCGCGAGTACATACCTGGCCAAGTAGAGGAGCGCTCTTTCCTTAGTTGGATGGACCTGGACGATCTCGACTGAAGAGAACTTGGCAATCTGAAGTTGAACTTTTCGAAGACAATAATTCGGGAAATAATGTAGCACATGTCTGTTACAGAGATCTGCAATGTTACACTCATTTTACAGAGAGAAGGGGACACCACTCCCAGCCAATATAGAAGTTTGACAATTTGGAGCACATTGAAATTTTACCTACCACGACAAGGTAATCGAAGCGGATCCAGTGCTGGAGGATCGCTCGTCAGCAAGGATCTGAAAGCTGTAGTCTGTTCCCATCTTCAAGCCGGCAGTCTTCCAGGCATTAAAATGACATGCTGTGTCAACTGTGCCACTAATCTGCCCACCAGCGGGCTTTTTGGGGTTACGCACGGACCAGAACTGCTGGAAAGTCTGGATACCGTCAGTTGATGGCGAATTAACGCGCAAGGCGACAGGAACGTCGTAATTCACTCCATTGCATGTGACTTGGCCCTTCCTCTGACCCATGCTTGACGAACTGAGCGTGCCGAAGGACTCTATGATGTAGTACTCGATAAGCGAGTTGCGGGTCCATCAATATAAGGAAATTATGCTGTTTCCATTAGGTACATAGGTGCCGTTGTAGTGGATAACTCTGATGAAATGTGATATATTAACAGGGTTCAAGTACGTCAAATTGATCAGGTATACCTTTCCCACCGCCCAGGATTCCAACCTTTTCCACCGATGACTTCCCGCCAAAGAGCCACTGGACTGCGAACTTCCCGTTTGGTTCATTGGTGTCGTAGGCAGTGCCTTCGTTGTCGGTTGACCAATAGTAAAAATAGCCATCCACATCCCACCCCTCAGAACGTGGCGTCCCAGCGCGAGGAGATAAATCCGTCTCTGTGAGCTCAGAGGCTGGCTTTGAGAGTAAGGCTTTCAAGCCACGGATTGTGGTGACGAAAAAGAAAAACCAAAGTATTCCCATTATGGCTATTGCGGTGAACGAGATATAGTTCAGAAGTGGTGGATATTTAATCCATGGATCCATAAGTTTTATGAACACCAGCCTTCTGAACGTTGTCTGAACCTCGTAAGAGAGAAGTGTCGCAAATCCAGTCAAACATGTCAGTCTACGCCCAATTACAATACCATTATAGGTCTTTCCATGCCAATGTCTGTGCATGTGGTGCTTGGAATAGTTCTCGCATTCCTTAATTTGTGTATAAAAAGCTCTTAACTTCGGGAATGTGTTGTGATAGGATCAAATATTCTTCCTATACCTCGCTTGCATTGCGGTCGTGCCTGATTTTAATCCCCCTCGTCAGTGTTCATGGACCCCAATATCCGGGAGA
This sequence comes from Psilocybe cf. subviscida, assembly GCA_013368295.1. Lineage (NCBI taxonomy): Eukaryota > Fungi > Basidiomycota > Agaricomycetes > Agaricales > Agrocybaceae > Psilocybe > Psilocybe cf. subviscida. The sequence goes on along the minus strand of JAACJJ010000044.1, from coordinate 667,606 downwards.
AGTGCTCATCATCTACATAGGTCGTTCGCGGCTGTTTCTGCTATAAAATCTTAGTCTTCCAATGGCAGACTCCGATATGTAAGTGTAGATGATAAGTCGGTCAAAATCCCCTTGCGGCGCGACAAATTGGATGTTGAGGTCTGCTCCGAGGTTTCTCCAGTCAGTGAAGCAATATCCTGTGTCAACCATACTGTGCATTGAGTTGTTTATGACTCTCGAACGGTTGCTTGCATATAGGATCGAAGATACTTGGAACGAGGTGTACTGTCTAGTTGTGCCTTCTATTCTTGGAAGGATATAGTTCGAAGACCATAGAATTCATCAGACTTATTACCAACGCGCATGAAATGTAGAGCATCACATACATTGGAGGTGGCTCAAAATGTACGAGGCACAAGGGTATAGATGCGTGAAGCGAGTATATTGGGTATCGGTGAATAGGAGCGGTACTTTATTGGCAGATGGCATCCAACGAACTCCCAACTACTATTTACCACACAACGATGGAAGACTTGCCGCCGCTGAAGTACCCCTCGGTAGCGACGATCTGGTAGTAGTGGCTTGCACCCAAATTCATGCCATACTTCTTCCAAGCATTGAAGTGACATCCAGTGTCGACGACACCGCTGATCGCGCCGCCGGTGCTCTTCTTGGGGTTGCGGACGGACCAGAACTGCTGGAAGGTCTTAGTGCCGTCAATCGAAGGCTGGTTATTTCGCCAGGTGGTGAGGATGTCGTAGTTGGCGCCGTTGCAGTAGACAGACCCCTTCTTCGAAGCAGCCGAAGAGGGGTTGTAGGTGCCGTAGGACTCGACGATGTAGTATTCGATGAGCGCGTTGCGCGTCCAGCCGTACACGGCGAGGTAGCTGTTGCCGTTGGGCTGGTAGACACCACTGTAGTTGATCACCCTGTAGACATTAAGTCAGCGGTTGGCGTGCAAGATTATTAGCTTTCGAACGGTACCTTCCCCAGTTTCCGGGGTTCCAGCCCTTTCCGCCAACCAAGTTGCCGTTCCCGGACCACTGGAGGCTGTACTGGCCAGGATATTCGTTTCCGTTAGTGTAGTAGGCGGTACCCTGGTTGTCTGTCCACCAAGAGTAGAAGTATCCGTTGTGCCACCCCTCAGAACTAGGGGTACCGGCACGGGCCGAGAGCTCGGTAGAGTTTGCGGAAGGCGCGGCGAATGCACCGAGGATGCCGGTGGCGACGACGACGATGGAAGCAAGAGAGAACTTCATGGCAATAATGTTCGATGGACACAGTAAAAGACAGTGGCTGTTGTTAGTGTAGGGACAGTGTAATACAGTGCAATGGGCTGCTGATGGTGGTTACTGGTGTGGTCGTCCACCTTTTATACGGCGAGAAAGCCTCAGACTCTCGGGAACCGCGCCGTGATATGGACCCTTGCGCCGCTGGTTGAGAAGATCATCTCACTTTCGCAAAATTTCAAGTCAGGTGGATTGCAACAGACGGTTACAGTAACAAGCGTGGTAGCCGTCGCAGAGGAAATAAATTAGTTGGTTTCCTTCTGTAGCCTTCCAAGTTTATTTTTGCCAAGTGAAGTGAATAATCGTATTGTGCACCCGTGTACTATGAGGCACTATGAGTACGGTTGGCCACTGAACTCAGGCCTACTTTTCAAAATCAAATCGTGGTCGCGGCCTTGTCGTTCGTTGATGGGGTCTCGGCTTACATAGATGTCACATCCCTGATGGCGTTACACTTTGAGTGGCACGTTGCTACAAAGCTTATTAGCAGACGTTTAAAAGATCGGTATATAGCTGTACCGGTATAGCAGGCGATCTACTCACCTCATGTACTGAGCCATCGACGTTCAACGCAGACGAGCCATGTAAATGCAGCAGCGGTACATCCGAGTCAACGAGGCTAACATGTCTTGAACATGTCCGAATATCAGACAGCATGTTAACGCTCAGCTACGAGGGAAAAATTCGAATACTCTGGGGAGTCCTATTGAAATACAAGTATGTACATGGGAATTGCCTGATCGACCAGTACATATAAGCGCCCAACTTGAACAGAAGGACAATCGCTATCGATTTCAATAAAAACTGTCGGTTTCTATTCGAAACTTGCGGTAGATAAGCCTTACCATTGAATATGATACCATTGCATATGTGTGCGTCCAATAACAGGCAGAGAATTAAGAGCAGCTAGACAGGGGTCAGTGATATCCATTGATTTGACCCAATTTTGACCAGATAGGAGCCGCTAGACTGCGAAGGCAATATGATACTAATCGTAGCAAGGATTTGAGGATTTTTGGACAATCTATAGGTCGCAGGGGCTCTACACTACTGCAAATGTGATCCTTAAGCTCTCCTTCAACGCTCCGCGGAGCCTCCAAGGGCAGGATTGTCACGCCCAAGAAGGATTTGTAATACGGGGTGCCAGGACATACCCCTAACACCGCCGGATAATGGATCTGCCATTTGAAATTTAGGCCTGAGTTCAGCGGCCAACCGTATATGAGGCACATGTTGACGCCAGTCTATGTAACCAATTTATCCGTGACCACTCCGACAGCAATCCGATCTCCCATGGCCTCAAAAGTTAGAGTACTACAGGCAGGTCTGCCAGTGAGATGTATGAACTTGAATATGCCAGATCTCGGAGCACATTAATCTCTGTGATGACAGACTAGTGGAGCTCTCAGGGACACCATGATATGCTACAACGTCCCGAGGACCGGATGTGCAACCCGACATCCGGGTCACGCATTAGTGTTTATGAATCCGGGATTTTATTCAGGTTTCCGTAGCGATGAGGGTACATATGTATGCAATTTATAAGTCTCTAAATTCGAGATATGCAAGTGGTGGAATTTGCTCAGTCCACACAGATCGCTTCGAAGATAAGCGCGATGTCAGGTGCACAAATATCTACAGTGCTAGGAAAATTGGGCAAACTTTGACCGCCCCTTGTGGAGATAACGATGGAAACTGGTAGAAGAGAAGATCGGGGAATGCCTTGGCCTGGGGGTCAGATGTGTGCACTTGTTCATCATGAAAGCAGAGCGAGGATAGTTAAGGGGCCATAAGCGTACGAGTACGCGAAGACCCCTGAGCGTGCTCCCGGGCGGTGGGCATTGGTCTCGGAAAAATCTAGTCATTGTATGTCAATATCAATCACAAAATTTCCGGGAAGCAATGCTTGTGATTGCTGAAAGTAAAGGCAGTTACGCATAAGCTTCACTCAACTAAAGTAGCAAACTGACCCTCACAGTTCCGTGTTATGTATTATCAATATCCCCGCTGCACAGCTACGAACTACTCTCAGAAAGTACGACCTTCTACTGGTTAAATTTGCTTGCCACTTACACCAGCTTGGCGCACGGGGGCTCTGCTGCATTCCGTTGACAGTTGGTAAAACTCATCTATTTTTGAACTTGTGCCACAAGGTAACGTGAGTAACCGCCGTCATAGTTGCGTTACATACCCGACAAACGTGGCTGAACCTTTCCCATTAAGGCATTCGTATTACTGTTTTCGTAGAAACATACTGGCCCCGCAAGTTCATGTGAATTTAAGAATAAGGTTTTCTGTTCCCTCCATCCGTGTAGATAGGAGAGAGATTTGACGCCAGAAGCATTCATAAAAATTTGGAGATAGGAGCCAGAGGAAGTATTTGTTTATTAGAGGGTGAGAGAGCTTGCTCGACGCCTGGGAAATTACCGTCAAACTTGTTTTGGGCGAGACCAATACCCACAGTAAGGTACATCATACAGAAGTAGTTCACCATCTCAAATGCTCTTTGATACGCAGAGATCACCTTCTTCACTGGATTTCTATCAAGGTCGCCATTATACACAGTGCGTTTGCGCATCCACTGCCCAGTTGCCTTGAAGGTCCGCGTAGGTGTACTACACGTGGGCGGGTATCATCGGCTAGTAGGAGTCACGTCAGTATGTACTTGACGCCACGGAACATCAATGCATCAGTCGCCAGACCCTGGTGTACGACTCGACGCATCCTCACGCATGCACCTGCAAGCTTTGCTCATGCATTATCTTTGTCGTATCTAGGCCTGCGCGAGTTTGCCTTGCCTCTCACTCAATCTCAGGGCACGACTTTCTTTGCAGCATGTTGTCGCCATCGCTCCAGCTTGTTGCATATCCGTGCTCGGCCAGAGTCTCTTGTCCCTTTCCGAGTTGTCTTTCTCTTCTTGTTCTGGTTTAACCTCAGGGTTGAAAGCTGCCAGCTGGTATAGAAGACAAGGAACACGAGGGAGAGTAGAAACCAGCAAAGAGGGAAGAACGCGCTCAGTTAGTGAGTAATGGTTGTTCAATTGTTCGGGAATGGTTGAAAGCCCAATGGCACCTTCATTGGATGCGTGCACGCAAAGAAATTGGCTAACTAAATTAATATTCTCGATCGTATCATCGCTTATAAGCAGGTATTAAGCATCCTATCGCTGTCGTCGGCTACAGAAATGTGCATATCCTAATCTGCCATAGACCACACACACGGGAGAATCAGGTCTATCAGATGAGTCAATGTCAATTTGTTGCATAACCGCGTGAAAACAGAATCTGGCGCCATGTACATGTATTAGAGAGTTTTCGCACAGCCACTGGGGCCCACATTGGCTATTTTTAGCCAATGGCAGCCATTTCTGCTATGCGCAGATTTCGTTGTAAATTACGGCTATATCTAGACTCACTGAGCTGCTCAGAGTACCTGAAAGCCACTGTAGACTCACATTGCCATGTTCTTGTCGTCTGTAAGCTGCTTGCACAGAACGTGCCACGTTAGAAGCAGGAAAGCCACTGTATGCTTGCAAAAATGGTCTTTCGTCACCAGTGGGGCCGCTTTTGCGCATGCAAAATTAGAACGGAAAAGCCAATGAGTGGCTGTGCGCAAACTCTCTATTATTGAATGTTATGTTCCTCTTTCCCTATCCTCCTTCCCCCTCTATGCTTTTCTGCATTTTGATTATTCCGCCTTTGTATGTATGTCATGTCGGCTTCAAGTCAAACTATATTCCTATACGATATGACAAATTTCAGTCTTCATCTCATTACGCGCCCTTCTGTGATGGACAGATAGCCTGGCCATAACATTCCAAAAGATTGTCATGTAGATGGTAAAGGGTCCCAGCGAAAGTATTGCAAAAGTCGGTTGAGGCGTCTGACTGCTTGTAGGTGTGGCGTCTGTTGAGAAGTCAGCCGTAATTGTGAAGCTGAAGATTCCGGCAACAAGAAAGACAGATGACCAAGTGATTGACTGCATAGAGATTTTAGACGCCTAAGGCATAGGAAATTCTGAGAGGTGTGAGTGCTCACCTTCATCTGGTAGTCGAAGAGGCTGCAGATACGATGCAGAAGCCTCCGATGGTTCTTCCATGTTAGCATGTTATTCTTGTTTTTGGTGCATTCTAACGTGACATCGATGTCTTCTCCAAAGAATAAGCTGAAAAGTTGTGGCACCATTGCTCCAATGATCACGCCACCAATAGCAAGCAGAATTTCTGCAAAGAAAAATGCTCTTGTAATCCAGTGGCTCTTCTCAATCCCTGGGACAGCAAGCAATGCCGCTCCAATACCTGCAAAGAGGGCAAGCTGTACGAGTAACGTGAGCCAATAACAGGTTTTCTGTGAGGCATGAAACGAGCGCACAATAATATTCATTGTATTCTTGGCTGAGCAGTGAGAATTGTCTTAGCACAGAAACAGTCGATTACTGATAAACTGATTACACACCTTCGAGAAGTGACTTTCCCATAACTTGCAAGACTTCTACATGCGTCTTTGGATCTCCATCCAATTTTCGTAGGAACTTGTATCTTGCACTAAACCATGATGTCTTAGCAACAAGCTTCAGGATGTAACAATACTGGTAGCATGCATACTTCCTTCCTAGAATGGCCCACGCAGGACTTGGGAAGCCTTCCCAATGTGCTGTGCGAAGAAATGGTTCCTGTGTTTTGTGTGCTCAAGAAATACTCTCATACAAAGATTAGACAACACACTGGTGGGTACATATCGTAGTTTCTGTTGCCTTTTGTTCTAGCCATTTGATTCCTATACAAGGTTATAATCGGTCAGCGCCATTGACGGGCCTTGAAACACAAAATCAAACTGAAAATTCACCAAATCATGACAAACCGCGGTGAATAGGATATCCACATATCATAACAGTTGATAGTAACAAATGACCAACGGATGAGATGGGGGATAGCTGAGAAGTGGTACAAGTGAGAAGGTGAAAAGCCGAGTCACAATGTCTGGTGCGCTTGGGGGGCTACAACCACCGTTCCCGATTATATCACCATGAAGCATATCACCCTGTCTCTCGGCAGTCTCATGGAGTATCTTTCTATTACATTGCTGGCAGTGGGATCTTATTCCCTATAAGCAGATGCCTTGAGGTAGTCTTATGGAGATCCGGTTTACATAGAGTATTTGAATTGGATGCATTTTTATATATGTCAGATATATTGAGAACAATGAGTAGAGATCACTGTGAGGTTGTAGACCGGACCTTGAGACAAAACAGCTATCTCCCTCATTTCATCCCCGTTTCTACCGATTATTTTTGTAATGTCTTTACAGAGTTACTCACTGTGAAATACTGTGTGTTATGTGATTTTCAGCACCGTTACAATTCTGTCGTTTTGAAGACATCGAGTGCAATTAGTGGTGTTTGGACAATCTTTTTGTCCTCCTCGGAGAGAAATAACAAAAAAATTTGCTGTTGCATGCAAAACTTCATAGCCAAGACGCGAATACATACTTTTTGAGTCTATAGAAAACCAGGATAAGTAATAGGCCTCCTCCCTTCCTGAAGGTGAGACAGTGCATGATATACTACCATGTTGTGCCTGGCGACTGAATGACTAATGGGAGCCGCCTTCCGCGCCAGCATCCAACTTCCAGCATCCGTAAATTGATTTGCAATTAGCATATATTGAGTTATCGCCAAAAACAACCAGGAGGAGCGTTGTCAAGCCACAAGGAGGCACCAGTTGCTCTCTCGTCAAATCCGGCCCCATCGGTGATTGTGCATGTAAAAATAGGCGTAGTGGCTCAAAATAGGCATTGGGTGGTCTTGCGCAAACTTACGCAAATTGAACTATGTAGCCGTGATGGACTATCACGTGTGATACACAATCACATCGGCAAAATGGCGGCACGCGCTGCAGCACAGGCGGCAATGATCATGAACTTGGATGAAAATATCGACGAGTCCTCCGCTGCGTCCTTGAAAGGCAGTGGATAGGCCAGATTCGCAGCAGAATAGAGGGTTAAGTCAGGGCACTGAAACCTAAGTAATTCGATTGAACGGCAAAGTGTTACTTATTTGCAATCTAGAGGTCGGATAGGAGAGATGTCTGATGCACTATATTGCTAGTGAATGGGGGAGTATATAAACGAACTGAAAGGTAGGTACGGTGAGGTCAAGAGAGCATCGAAAGGCTGTCTGCGGTGGTATGACTGGTCCTAGTAATGGCATCGAGGCGCGACATCGGAAAGTCAAAAGACTGCAGGCTTCCATCCACCTGCCGCAGCTCTGCTGGGCCATCTCCTCTGACTAGGCTCAAGACTCCCCCAAGACCTATCCAATGTGAATTTTTTGAAAAATAGATTTCAATCACAATAAATTACTGACACGTATGGTCTCCGTGGCATTTCTTCCTGTGTACCAAACTCTGAAGTGAATTGCACAGTTTGACGCCGTTCTGAATTTCTGTGGTGATTGAAAATTTGTGGGTCTCAATGGGCCACTAGCATTTTTAGTTGAAGCCGGTCAGGATCGTAAGTGTCGTCTCTATTTAATATTGCAGCTCAGTAGATGACAGTTGGGTTAAGATAGTGAGAAAGTGGCCCGCTCTCGCCTCTGTGCTGGAGCTCACCATAACCGTGGTAAATATCAGAAAGGTCTACACCGCATGCGAGGCTTTACCTTTCATGCGATCTAAGCAGATGATTGTAGGTTACCCAGTCGCAGTTGACCAGTCAGATAGTGGCTGATCTATTTTCCATATATGCTCAGGACGATGGCACTGCCCTCCCATGTTTCGTCTCCTCCTCGCTCGATGACATCGCTTCTGACCCCACTCTCTCGCTCGGAGAGGCCAAGAAGCAGGAAAGGCTCATTGTGGACTGCGCGGCTATGGATTCCGTGAGACTTGTACTCCCTATGCTTTCTGTATATTTCATTTGGTATATTAATCGACACCGCATGCCGCAAAGACTGTCTAGATTGTCTACGTTTGATGACTGGAAGGGGCCTCCGTATGTTGGCGCGATTAAATTTGCGACACAACTCAGTTACCCCGCTCGGTACGTTATTTCGCAGGAGACCGAAAAGGGTCCCTGTTTTGATGACGCCTCGTTTGCCCGCATTCGTAGAAGTCTTTGGTTTTGAAACTGGTAGAGTAGTAAGATCCATACCAGTAAGTACACGGCTCCCCCGTTCATCAGTGTCCGAACCGTGGAGCACAGCTTTGCGTTTTTCCACGACCCTTCGACGCGCGTCTATTTTGTACACGGATAGTTGAGGGTTATCCGCGCCGCAGAACGACGCAAGAGAACAACACCCATTGCAGAGCTCATGTCCCCTGTACATATCTGATATACACATCTCGCTATGTTGATATCTCTTTGCCAGTTCTTGACTTCGTGACACATCATTGGCGCTGTTTCATCAAATTGGGTTGTCATTCTTCCTGTAACTTCTCCAAACTCCCCGTTCAGCTCCTCCTTCCCGCTTATAGCTCTGACAGGCTTACCAGCTTATACACCTGTTGAGACGCGTGAGGCATATATTCTGATTGCATCACAGGGCTATGGTATACGGCTGATAGCAGGTATCTCCATTCTGGCTGGACCAGGGTTCTAATCATCAGAATACCTGTCTTGTAGAATAAAATAGAAGGGGGTGGAAGTATCATGTCAGTGGGCGATGTCCGTAACGGGCATGTAAGTAGTGAATGTGTCACTCAGCTTGTCCTGTTCATGTTCAGGGGCTTAGGTCGGCATTGGATAGGGGCTAGACGGACTCAGGGCTATATTCCAATCAAAAGATTTACGTTTGCTGTACACTGGGGTATCTTTCGTGTGATTATTCCTGGAAGCCAGCGAGGCAGTTCATCTGTGAGGCAGAGCAAAACAGATGATAAGATCGCGTGCAGCCTGGTTAAGCGAAATTACTGATGCCATCACCGCGATGATCAGAAGTCGCACAGTCATAGAACGCGCAGCCTGACGACGCGCTTCTCAGGCCAGCCTTCTTCACGCCCGTGCCTTTCACTGTCATTGGTGCCAAAGTGCTTACTGTAGCCACCATCGCAACAGTCTCGCAACAGAAATGGGCAGCACGGCCCAATGCAGAGCTTCTTTTGTTGCATGATATATCTGTGTGATCCCCTGATGTCGACACTTGTCTAATAGGCCTGGGCCTATCACTTTCCGTCAAAGGTCACGTCCAGGTGAGCTGAGCTGGTTGCCTCTTGCCACCACCACCACCGCCACTTTCTTTCTTTCTTTAGCTTTGGACTCTCCCTCCCCTCTTGTTCCTTCTTCGCTTTGCCTCCCACCTTTCGTGTTCTTCGGCAGGCCCGGTTTTTCTGACATTTGATTCTGCCCTCCCGCTGTGCGGCTGTATCTTCTGATATAACTTCGAATCCCTGTTCGAACCTGCTACCCTGTCTGCCGTGCGGCCCCTCCCCCCTCCTTCGTCCCTGTATCTGTTACTGCTGCTCTCATCTGCTCTGTCTCTGTCTCTTCGATAACGACACAAACCTAACCAAAACTCTCCCAATACAAAAAAACCCAATCAATGCGCAGACTGATCTTTTCTCGCCGATCGATCCAGGCGCGCGCTGAGTCTGCTGTGCGTCCCACCCTCCGTTATTATCACACCCGTCTAACCCCCATAATCGTATAACCTTATTCTCACAGCTCGCATCCATCCTCCTCACGCGGTACACCGTCCTCTTCTTCGTCGTCAGCCTCCTCTACTGCTCCGCCGAGGGCATCGTGCAGTCCCTCCTCTTCCGCGTCGACGTCGAGTACAGCACCCTCACCAATGGCATTGTGAGCGGCGGCAATATCCCGGCGAAGAATATTACGTGGAGGGTTGGGAACAGCTATGATCGTGAGTGCTTCCCTTGATGATTTCGGAGGGTTTTTGTTTTGAAGGGAGGACTTGCGGATTGGGAGTGAAATGAGCGTCGGTGTGGGATGTTGCGCTTGTGGTGGACCGTGGATGGTGATTCTGGATTGGTTACCACCCCGGGGAGAAGCCTATAATCTTCACAGCTATCCGAGTTGGTTCTTTCGCTTGTGGTCTTGGCAGAGGCGGGGTAGCTTCATGTCGTTTAGGATTTGGATGATGGTGTGGTCGCGAACGAGCAGGTATTGCGCTCGCGGGCCAGTCAAAGGCAGGGTCATAGCAGGGATCGCATAGCGCGATACGATGCCATACCGCATGCTGTGTGATGCGTCGCCGACCAGAACGACGCACGACTCAACGGCCCCATGGCTTCGTTCATTCATGTTCTTCCTTATCTCCGCTCCCTCGCCTCCTTCTTACTAACATGATTATATCCACAATGTAGCGTCCAACCCCATCATCCTGCGCATGTGCAACGACATCCCGCACGGGCAGACACCCGACCCGTGCATCGTCATCTTCAACGCCACGCGCGACTCGCCATTCGGGCGCGACTTCCAGCCCAGCAACTTGGTGAGTTTTCTGCATTCTAACCTCTCCCCAGCCAGCGCACGCATTCTCAAACGGACAAACGACTAACGCGCATCTCGCATTGCGTCTCCAGACAAAAACCCGCACGCTCCCCGACTGGGGCCAAGGCATGAACGTCACGCGCGTCCCCAACGCGGCGAACGCCAGCCTGGTCGACAGCGTGATGCTCGCCCCCGCCGGTGGGGGCACCGTGGTGCTGAGCGAGGAGTGCGTGCAGACGTTGGTGTATCCGGCGCAGTAGTGAGTATCCGTCTCTGTCCTTTGCCCTTTTCTCTTTCCTTTTCTTGCTATGAGAAGCGAATGCTGACGAGTGAATTTATTGAATCCCATTGAATGGTTTTAGTCTCCAAAACCTGCGTCGGGAGGACATCACCTGGATCGTGCTCCAGTTCTGGCTCCTGGCCATCAGCGTGCTCGCCGTCGTCTATGGCAGTGTCCCTCATGTGTGAGTCCCCTGTCTGTCTACTTCAAATTTCTTTTTTCGTCCGCGTCTTTTTTTGTCTCCCTTTCTTCATCCGCCCGTGCTATCCTTGCCTGTCGAACCCGAGTGGGCCCGTCCTCCAGAATCATGAACGGATGGATACCGGGTGGATGGAATGCGTCTGGGCCTGGTCATGACGCCCGTCGAGGAGGCGATGCGGTGATGCGTTTATTCGTGGACGGATTCACGATTGGATGAATGGATCATTCGTCGATAGATGGATGGACGAGATGTCGATGAACTCTGTTGATTAGTGGTTGATTGATGCCATTCATTCCACGGTCATATCATGTCATGCATCTTATCTTCTTTCTTTCTTTTCTGCCGCTACCATGGTTTTGTGATTTCATTTCCGCTTTTTTGTTCATCTGGAATCCGACTTGTTGCGGATTGATACTGACCGTGATTTTTCTTTGCTTCTTTGATCCCTCCTCAATCACCACCTTCTGGCCGGACCCACTACACGCATTCCCACCAACTGATGCACGGCACACGACGACCTGGCACCGACTCTGACGGGCTGCGGACGTCACTCTCTGTCATGCCGCTGCCTAAATACACTGTTCCATCACTGCGACGACGCCATGCCACGCCGTGTTGGCTGTCCATGCTATGTCCAAAATACGCGCCTAAATTTGGACGGGCCATTACTATATTTGGCGCCTGCGCTGCCGACTGCGTCTGTGCCTGCTCATCTCGTTTCGCTCTGGTGCTCGCGCGTTCCTCCATCTGGTCTGCGTACTGATCCGATTGCTGCCTGCGGGGTCTGCCCATCTCGTTTCCGTTCTGCTATCTGGACATTCTGGTAAACCCGTGCTGCGTCCCCGGTATCGCCGTCCATCGCTTCCGTTGGACCCGCGACTTGTGATTATTTCTGAACGACACAATTTATCCCATCGTCTTCTATGATGATGATAACCTACATACGGAACGGATGCTGTCCCCGTCGATTGCTCTGGTGATGCCTGGTGATGTTTGCCACACAACAGCCTCGCGGTGCTCATGACGCGCCTGATCTCGTCGGCGTGGGCCGCGTATGCGGTGTGGCGCGGGCCAACCATCGCGACTTACCTGCGTGAGATGATATCCGACGCGGGGACGCCGTGTTCGCTCGAATTGTACGACGCGTTTTTCCAGAGGAGGGGTGCTTTGGCGGTGCGTATCTGATTTTTCGTGCATTGGTTTCTTCCCCTGGTTGGAAACAGGACATGGAGTTTAATGATTCATCTAATGCTTTCTTATTCATTGCAGTACGCGGACCTTGTGCTGAGCACGACGGGCCTCGCGTTCTTTTCGTTCCTCTCCTTGACGCTCCTCCGAACATACAGTGCCCAGAGCTTCAAAGTCGTCGGCGCGCCGGAGCATATTATGCATATCAACAAGGTGCGTGGGTCCATACGATGCCATTGTTGGCTATGACCCTAACTGCCATGCGCCTGCGTTTCGATAGTTCTTCATGGCACTCCTCGCATGTCTGCAGCTGGAGGTTTTCCCGCTCGCCGCTGGCATGGGCCTCTGGATCAATGTGCTCCTCACCTCGTCCATCCTGCACATCAGTGAGCACACGAACCTGTACGAGGCGTTGTACATCTCCACTGTCATCGTGCGTTCCGCTTTCTCCTCCTTGAGTTGTATCTTCCCCCCCGGTCTCATTACATGGGCCCTTAGATCATCCTCCCGTGGATCGCCACTGGCTGGCACGCGATCCGGCATGAGAAAAAACGGCTCATGCTTGGCTTCCTCGCCATCGGCTTCATCATCATCTCCGGCTGGGCGGTCCTCTTCTACAGCATCGTCTTCCGATGGGTGTTTGTGCAGTGGCCCTACCTTGGCTGCTGGACTGTCGCGTCGTTCATACTGCTGTTTGCGACCATGATCCTGGGCGTGGTGTGTCGGATGAACTTTGGCAAAGGATTGAAGGAGTACTGTGAGTAGCTTTCTTGTCTCCCTGCCTTTCTGTTCTCCTAGGAGCTTGCACAAAGAATTATTGCTGATAAAACTCTGTTTGTTTCGATATCGTATCCTACAGTGCACGCCGAGTCTACACTGGCCTCTCTCAACTTCGCGCCAGACGCCTTTGATGTGCGCCCAAGTAGTGATGGCGCGTCCCAGCGCACATCATCTGTTCGCAAATCGAAGGAGGCGGGACTCGACTTCAAGGATTCGGACTTTTCGGATCTCGATCTCAACGGCCCTCCGATGTTCTTCATTGCCTCTTTGGATAATGCCACGCCCCCGTCCCCCGATGCGCGCACTGTTCTGCCTGGTGTGATGTCCACTGGCGGCGATCTGGAAAAGGCCATCTCCCCTGTCACCCCTGCGTTCCCAAAGCTCGTTGCCGTACGCCGCGCTAACAGCAGCAGCAGCACGGCGAGCAGCTCAAGTTCGTACAGTGTCCGCCGCGTTCCTGTTCCTCAAATTGTGATTACTGGCGCAAGCACCACAAGCTCTTCACCCACCTCCGAGTCCAGTTTCGGAGAGCCATTGGTTTCCTCCCTGTCAGGTCCCAGGTCGCTCTATGATCCCCGCACAGGAGCAGTCGCGTCAGCGGAGAAGCAAAAGCTGAGGTCGCCGTTTGCCGATTCATCTGATGACGACATGAGCGACTCCGATGAGAGTGTGCGTGCGATTGTGAGCGCGTATGGGTCCAATAGCAGTGGAAGCGGTGGCAGTCCTGTTCCAGCGTCGACGTCGACGCTAAACACAAAGACGACCACTGCCACTTCCACCTCTGGCAGCCGCGTACAAGACAGCACTGGCGGTGCAAGTGGGTACGTCACGGACGTGAGCAGCAGCGAGAGCTACTACTCGCGCAGCACCAGCTCGCCTTCATCCACCGATTCGGAGTCCTTGTCTGCACAACAGCGTGCGCGGTCCCCCGTTGTGCCCCCCTTGCGCTGGGCTGTTCCCCCACAGAGCCCTGCGCCGAGCGGGCCGTTGCCCCCAGTGAGAATCGGAGGTGCAGGCTCTGGTGTGGCCGTGCGCCCACCGCGGCCTTCGGACGCGGAGGAAAACTTTGAGGGACTATAGGAGGAGTGACACGGGCGAGCGCCAGTTTCAGTGTGACCTACAGGCTGTGTGTCAAGTGGTGAGTATTGAGAGGATGTATATCCTGCTGTAGTGTAAGAGTATGTTTTATAGATTTGCAATATGGACACTGCCTCTTTGTATACTTGCTGTTTTTGAAATGCTTATCGTGTCTGTCTTCCAGAGAGCATACAGAAGTAGGAGGTAACGGTGGCGAGCATATGCATGTTGGAAGAAATCCTAATATCCTGGCTTTTATGTGGGCGAGATTCGGTGTTATTTTGCCTGCTTGCTGGGTCTTTCCGGGCCCTGCAGGTTACTCATGACTCGGCCCTTCCCCTTGAACGCCGAATAAACCCTCTAGGCACCGTGATTGGTCCTTGTGTTTGATGAAGACACATGCATCAGCTCTGAATTATTGCTAGATTGAAAATTGTGGGCTACAGGGGTTTTTGGTGGTGGAGAGGACCAATCTTGAGTATCTTGAGTTGGGCGTGGATTGCTTTAAGGCTGGAAGCAAGAAGATCTTCAATGCGGATGGACAATGGAAGGACGTCAGGCTCTTCAAAGGGATACGACCGACTTCTCCATTGGTCCCGAAAATTCCCCAAAGTGTGATTCCAAAATCACTAAGAACATGTGAAGACGCAGAATTTTCTCCTTGGTCCTGAGGTGAGGATATGAATGTTCACCCACGAGCGCACACATTAAACACACAGAGCCAGCGCACCTATCAAATCCCGGAAATTAAATGTCCTCTGATGTCCTCAACTTCCATCCATGGGAATCTGCATACAATAAATCACGTAGGCGGCAAGGAAGACCTGCAGCCCATATGTATGACACACAAATTACACATGGCGCTGGCTACATTAACTTCATTACTGCCTTGTCTTCTTTGCTATTTTACAGCGTCCTCTCTCAGCCCCACCCTCGTGTAACAATGTCAGTAGCGCTGTTATCTGCCCTCAATACTACAGATAGGGTTGTCCTTGTACTGGGCACCATGTGGATATATTATATCTGCTCGCAAAGACCAAAGATGGGCCACCACATCCCCCGGGACCACGCCTCCTTCCTCTAGTTGGCAATTCAAATCCCGCAAAAGAACGAATGGCCTATATACGAGGCCTGGGCGAGAAAATATGGTATGAGCATCGGTCTGCTCACTAAACGTTCGATGATAATTTACAGCTCAGCCAGGACCTATCACGTAGAGTAGATAAACATGCACTCGCTATCTATCTCAACGAAAGATAATGTAGAAGCTTCCCCGAAAAACAGTTGGAGGGAGCAGGTTGATATATACGTGCGTTTGAGTGTAATTACAAGCTCTAACCGGTATATACTTCAAAACGAGGTCGCTGAAACTGAACAATAATGTTCAATTGATCGGATCCGCGACGGTTCATATCATCTTCTAACAGCTACTTATCATAGACTCTAAATCTTGCGAAGAAACGAGTATACAGGGACTGGGTTTAAACGATTCGGGAGGGTGAAAAATCCCTTGGTAGGGTAGCCCACACCGTTGTAGAATTTCTCCTGTATAAGCGTGGACGCTGTGGAGTGAGTGACAAGATTTCAGTGCTGCAATACCACTCCCGGAAGACCGTCATAGCATTTACATTGTCAGCGCTTGTGGTGCACAGACCAGCGTGACCTGGAGAATTCATCTTGCAAAGTTTAAAGAGGTCAGCATCCAATACAAAGCGTCATGTGGTGCTCAAGTGGTGCTAGTTACCTTGGTCAGAACGAAGTCCATCAGCCTCGTCGCATATCCATGACGTTGGTATGCCGGGTCTGTTCCGAGGAGACTGAGCCACCAGATCTCTTCGAAAGGCTGCATTGGCCAACATTCAGCCATTTGGAAAATTGGATCAAATTAACGTTAAACTCAATTTGGAGTGACCATATCAGCAGGATTACACTCACAACTTCTAATGTCTTTTTCAAAAAGTCGCCGACCTGGGCAGTGTACTATAAAGTCTCCATGTCAGATTTGGATTCCAATGGTCGTATATATGATTCTCGACACAACAAACGAAGAAAGGTGACACACCGTGTTCGTCCACCAGTTTCTGTCCTCCTCAGAGAGCTGTTCCATCAACTTGTTGTATCCAAGATTGCGTTGCTCCTCCCTTGAAAGTGCTACTGCATTGGTCCTTGCTCTCAAGAAAGCACTTGGTCACTCACGAGCTCCACAGCATATGTCCTGGCTTGAACCACAACGCGATCGACACAATCTGTTCGATGACTTCGAGGACGTAGAGCTGGCCGTCCAAAGCCCCGGCACGGATCATGGCGCTGAAAAGAAGTGGTCGTAGCTCGTCGCGCCCGCCAACCATGGCGTAGATGACGACGTCTGCAAGTGTCGCAGCACACAATTCAGAGATCAAGCAGAAAACATGAAATTTAAGCTGGGTGATGAGTATATGCGGTTCAGATCGCATTGAATATTAGCACTTGCCGTGCTCGTACGCCCTCAGAAGAAATTCAACGATATCGTGCACCTCTCACTCTGCAAAAAATCCTCATTAGCAGTCTTGTAGGCAAGTGTCATAGTGTATTCACCAGTAATGTCATTTATTTTGCGGATGGTCGCCAAAGTGGATGCCATTTGAATTGCTTTGTAGGTTAATAAATTCCGTCCAGGAGTCCTATTTATTATGTGCGAGATGTTCTCAACCGTGTGGCGCCGATGTGTGTGCAATGTGTGCGATGTGTGCGATCTAAATTTAGAGCATATGTGGCATCAGACATGGGCGCCCCGACTGATTTCCGGCTTTCCCAAATCATCGTTTGAGAAGAAAAGTTTGGTGAGAGGAATCTATAGTACTAGTATCCAGCCAGAGCGATCATACAGTAGGGCGCGCAGTGAGGAGGGAGACGAGTGAACTTAAAGTTTGTACGGTTTCTCCTCACTCGTTGTTGCAGTTATCTCCACCGAGCACCGTTCGCGGAGACTGTACGCATTCCATGACTGTCAAAAAACCCTCAGGCCTCAGGCCTCAGTGCTCGCTTTTTCGACGATAGTGGTTTGAACAAACTTTCTGTCTCGAGAAATACCAATCTGCACCATCCCTGCAGGGCAGGAATCCTAAAGGGGATGGTCACGAGATCCAATTCTTGACTGGAAATTGTGGAATGCAACGCAGTGGAATGTATCGAAAGAAGCCAGTCTTTGGCGAAGCGAGGAGTGAATGCGCGTCACATGTCACACTCAGTAAAAAGCAAAATACGACGTTAGTCAGTCATTTGTACGACATATATAAATGTCAGACTAAATGTCGATTTGTGAGCAAATGTCATACTACATCGCTTCCACATCGGAAGAAGCCCACCCAAGCGCACGACGTGCCAGAAGACGCCCCTTGGTGTACCCTCAAAACCGCACTCCCCATCCGTGACCGTGACCCCGCGAACGCAGGCACGCACGACGAGTCCGACGACACCAGAAGAACGCCGAACGCCTTCCCCCACCAGCGCGCATGAATTTCCAGAAACGATCCTGACGCACAATCTGTGTCCGTGACCCTCACGCACAGCAGGCACGCACAGCGATGATAGGCTCAAGTTTTGTTCAGGCGACTACTATGTCAGCGCCGATACCGTAGGTTCTCAGTTTGGTCGGTCCCTGGCACCGCCGACGTCGCACTCGTCGTCCTCCACCCCTCAAATGACGTCACAGGCGCGCGTTCTGTGGACTGTACAGTTGAAAAAGCCACGTCAATTTCCTTTCTAGGCCGCATCTTGGCCGCGTCCCCCGTAGATTAGTCATAGCAATGTGTACTGTAGTTTGCACAGAAAATGGTGGTTGAGGGTGGGGGCGCCTGGGGGGCGGGGATTTATAGGTGGGGAGAGAGAACTCGACCCACCTCCCACTGGGTTTTAGCCGTCCTGCCAGCTGATAGTTATAACAGTCGGGGCGTCCCCTGCCCGATACGGCCACCTTGACCCTGGAATAACTACAGTGCGCGCTAAACTGCTGATAATGTACTACAGATAACCACCTGTAGCCACCTCTTATCAGTAGAGTTAGCAACTGTCTGTCCTGCCATTGGGACCAATAGACAGTATAATATAACCTAACCAATGAAGTCAAACATTTGTACGACATCTGCGTGACATCAGGTGCAATAGTTTCCCACCATGGTTGCAAACCACATTCGTCAATTAATTTTTAGTTCTTCAGTCGGATATTTGTCAGGCAAATGTAGTATATTTTCAGCACGGTATAAGGCAAGCACTCTACAATGTTTATATATACTGGTGTGCTTAATCCTAAACATGACAATGTGACTAAAGTCCGGATACGACTGAGCAGCTCTGAAACACGCTGCTAATTAGAATTTAGTTTTAGTCAAGCATGAGTGGACAACGTACCTCTACATGCTCATGGGCCATCGGCTTCAAGATACAATTTGTAAACCAGAAGTCAGACGCACGGAAGCACGGTTAGAATAGTCAACTCACCGTGCTGTAAATGTAACTTAAATTTCAACTATTATGCCACCGGGAAAGTAATGGGTGTCCAAGATGGGCGTGTACAGCTCGGGATGGTGTTCTCGACAGCGAAAGGACATCGCAAATTGTCAGCGAGATCCTGGAGCAGGAGAGAGGGACACGGCACAGAACAGAGGGAGAAAGGGGGGAGAAAGGTTGGAAGAGACGCACATGAGCTAGCGAGGATTTATGAAAATCGAACATACCATGTCCACCTTACAGTGCAAATACATGCACATCGAGACAGCGCGTTGCCGACGCCAACCACAACATGAT
The DNA here is from genome assembly GCA_013368295.1 of Psilocybe cf. subviscida. Classification (NCBI taxonomy): domain Eukaryota; kingdom Fungi; phylum Basidiomycota; class Agaricomycetes; order Agaricales; family Agrocybaceae; genus Psilocybe; species Psilocybe cf. subviscida. Next base: position 648,586 of record JAACJJ010000044.1, on the reverse strand, counting down.
AACGAGGACTATGACGCGGACTTGAATTGTAGGAAAGGGCAATATGGCGGAGCGCGGCTGGGGATAGACGGTCGTTGTTGTGAGTGATATCTATGTAAGGTGGCTGGAGTAAGGCAGAGGAAGTTCGGAGGATGGCCATTGGCGACCATCAGCAACCTAGTGCACATGGCAGCGGAGGTCCAGCACAGACAATAGACGAAGCCGTGTCATTACACCAGCGTTTGAGCACACATCCGCACCACGCCCGTCCGCCTTCGACGTGATGAGTGTGTTCGCTGACGCTCCCGTAGTACTGCGCACAGGTTCGAATTGGGGCGGCCGAGGGGCTGCAAGAGAGTTGATGGCGGAAGACTGGATGTAAACGCGGAAGAGTCGCGGACGTGGCAACCTGCCGCTCTGCAAAGTTGTGGTGGAGAATGGACTTGGGACAAATGCAACAACGCTGACCAAGGGAACTTTGCAACAAATCTGAGCTTGAATTACCTACCCGATGCTGTTTCTGCGTTGATGACGGGGTTGCATTCTCACAGGTGTCGACCATTATCAGATTGTTGTGCAAACGACTTGAATGTGTATGATTTTTGTCTGACTTAGGGCCAAATGTCAGACTTCGCTTTTTACTGAGTGTCACACGTGACGGCATCTCTCTCTCTCTCGATCCGCCACCATTGCGTCGAGCCGACGCCCACTGCAGAGCAGCCCCGCGCTCTGCCTGGACCTGACGCCCCAACGCGTCGTCGAAAACAACCTCTTGCTCCTACCAATACCCCAAGGCAGTTCTGCCTGTCGCCACGTCATCACGACTAGCCACACTCAACCAGCATTTGTAAATCTCAATATCCCATCGGTCGGCGGCCTCAAAGACGACAACCCGGGATCCTTAAGACTTCCCCTCTGTACGACGCGGATTGAGACCATGAGAAGAGAAGATTAAATTCAGATACGTCACCAAGTATCAATCACACAGAATGATGCACTGACCCTTCCCAGCTGTAGCCAGCATAAGGTGGGCCTTAGCCGTGTCCTGTGTCTATCCCCTACTGCGGCTTCACCTTTTTCTTTTCCTGCGGCTCTGCACTACCTCCCCGCGGCTATCCCCTTCATCATACCTCAAGCAGCAACAGCAACAGCAGCATCGGGTACCAGCCCAAGCAGCAGCACCCGCGGCAGCTTCAGCAGCATCAGCTGCACCACCAGCACTACCAGCGGCGGTCCCATTGGTAGCGGCAGCACTAACCGCACCAGCATGCTAGCAACCACGCCAGAGCGCTCTAACCGCACTACAACCCCCACAGATGCAATACCACCACCAGTGGTGACGTCTTCACATACTCCAGGCCACTCACGCAAATTTCCTTGACCTACTTAATTTTCCTCGACCTACGCAATATTCCTCAACTCCACGATATCCCTCGACCCTGCGATACTCCCCGACCCCGACTCCTTTGTCTTCTCTTTATATTCTGACGGACGACCCCTTCACCAACATCTCAACACCACAGTGCCCGACTCCGTTCTTCTTCCCTCCTTCATCATTCGGCCCACCCGTTGTGAGATACCTGCATGCCCTATGTTACGCGATGGGGCTGCGTCAAGTCCTGTCGCCCTCCTTGTTCATAGGCTTTGCTCTTACCTTATACGCCATCTTTTCGTCTCCGTCATCAACCTTGACCAAAATTGGAACCCAAGCCATGGCGCCTTACGCCACAGCCCCCTATCGTAACTGAGCCGCCGTCGGCGAGCTGTCGCAGCTGTTCCCCAGCCCCAAGGCATTTTATCAGACACACGTATCAGCGTTTACCTCGGCTACCACCTGCACCAGTGCCCTAACGACTCCCGCCGACACTAGACCCATCCTTTCAGGCGCGTCACCCAGCAGCGCAGGGTGCTTGTACCTCTGCACCGTCAGATCTTACTGCTCCCGCAACCAGGACCACCACTGCTATCTTCCGCATCGGTATCCTACTCCGACTCCGTCGCTGCGTATTCGACCTCGCCACGATCTCCACCTGCGCCAGTTTCACTTCACAGTTTGCCCCAAGGAAGCTGACAAGCAGCTGCGGCAAGCCCCAGTTGTTTCTCCGATTCCGACGCCGCTCTCGACTCAGTAGCCCCAGCAGCAGCCTTTACTGCCTACGATGTCCTGTTATCGGACCCATCCCTCGCGGCCTCGTTTCGCAGCATTATCACACCTCGTAGGCATGACTTGTGAATGTTCTACTGCGTGTCCGTCGCGCCTTATACCCACGAATGCCGAGTATTCAAACCCCTACACCCTCCCATGCGCCGCTACCACATGGCAGAGTTTATCTCGCTCCACGTACCATATTTTGCATTGAATGTTACTTACACCCTAAATAAATGACATTTTCTTTCGCATTTGCAACATTCATTTCCCGCATCGCAACAACAGATATAAGCCGCACACCTGAGCTCAAAGGCCATTTTCTGATGGCAGACGTGTGCCAAATGCCATGTCAAAATTTTGCACGTTGAACAGACACACGGCTACTGGACTGCCCCCTCCAAGCTCACCGTAATATCGCCAAACTACCTGTAATGCATACTGCACGCATTTTATAGAATGCCGTGCTCGTACATTGCTACAGAGGCCTCCCTAGATGCTGGACAATCCCACGGATTCCCACCACAGGCACACCTCCTAGTACTTATTTTCTTGAGCACTAGAGCCAAAACCGTCAGTACACCTTTTGTTCCTACTAGGTTGGGTATCCCTCACTCTGCTGTGATGCGTCACCAGGTTTCTGCCCGGTTCCTACTGAGTTGGGAATCGCAGCCTCGCTCGGAATCTGGTGTTATCCGATCACAGGGGCAGGGGGCGCAAGGTGCTTCGCACCTTTACCCACCTACCGCATCCCGTGCCACACAACCTTTATTGCTTATAGACTATGCTTGGCGTCTCATATTGCGCGAAAATTCTAAATTATGAATCCTACTCAAGCAATCGTAGCTGATCTCATCAGCTCTATTTTTCTACAAGCGCAACAACGAGCGCCACTCCAAAGACTAAACGGCCGTCTCCAACCAGGTGGCAGGCGAGAGAAAGTACGATTCATGGCGCCAGTATTCCAGTGGCAGAAGTTTCATTCTGAGTCTTCAGTCATGGTAAATTTCCCGGAAGTAGAGGAAGATGTCGTTAGTCAGAGTTCACGTTCAAACCTTGTTTTCATCCAGACTTAAGAGATCAGAAAACATTGTAGCGGCGCTTGAATAAACTGACCGTCCGCAGTCCACGAACCCAAACTGCACCTTACGAATTATTGCTCCTGACCCCTTCCTCTTAACATGGACTGCCTGTGCCCCTCGACCACATATACCCCTATGTCCATCAGAGAGCAAGCTCAGCAATACATGGTGTCATGATCAACACTTCCAAACTCTACAGTGTCGTCATACGCCTGCCAAAAACGTAATCCAAGAGAAGAGTTATTCCGTGCTTGACGAAATGGTGCCTCTTCTGTCAAAATCTGGATAAAATCCGGATTCCAGGAGAGAATCCTGGATCTCGGAGGACGTATCGCGGTCCGACCTCTCTGTAGATGTATCGTCCACATCAAAGTGCGGAGCGACCAGCCGACTCGGGGAAGGGCTGATCGAGGCAGAAAAGTCTATTTGGTACTTAAATGATAGCGATGAGTGTGTCTCGTCAAGAGTTCGATGATCCCTGTCTCATTGACCCCTGCCTTCTCCCTTCTTCTCTAGGCAACTATCTTTTCATCACACTCTAATAAGTACTTCGGACGCTCCAAAGCAAATAAAGGATATTGGAAAGTTCTCCGCCTAATATGTTTAAACCACGGATATGTGTTTTTCTCATGTGTTTCTGGGATGATAGTCTTCTGACCTCCCGAGACTGCCTCTGCACCGTCTTAGCACCATTGGAATGGTCACTTCATTCCTTCAGAACCTCTTGATCAGCATCTGTCGCCATCTGACCGCAAGTCTTTGAAAGACAATTCAAATGGACAGCGGACGTTGGTGAGCATGCAACGATCTTGTATCCGCTCGGATTAACCCAAGGCATTTGACGCGCAGGATCCTACCATTCAAGTCAATCCCTTCGCTTTCGCAGAACAGCCAAGAACACGAATGTGATTCACCCCCGCAAAACAGAGAGAGCTGACGTTGATGAATCTACCTCCCTTGTGTTTCTCCATGTCAGGCTATGCCCAGCCTTCTGCGGCACTCTGCTCCCGAGTCCCATGAATATCGAGATGGCACCTGGCTATCCGAACAAATACCGAAGTCAAGGATACACTTTCAATTCGCAGCACGTGCTATGGGGTTGAAGGAGTCGGACCTGTCCTCCCGAAGGCGTACCTCCAGAGGCCTTGTTAGCCTCTGTTGGGTCTAGTGGACAAGTTTCGACGGATTTCGTGGGCCATTTTTGTGTTCAGGGTGGCAAGGTTGTTGTGGTGTACGCATCAACAACTCTGAAGGACTACCGTCCAGTAGTGGGAGCCTCCGAACGCGTCATCCAGCTCTCGTCTTTCGCCTCCTCGTGACTGGCGCTTTGCACTGCGTTTGCTCCTCCATTCGCGTCTTGAGTCTGGCAGGGTCCGGCACATTCTGCCTATGTGCTTAGCTGATTTACTGCTCGCTGCCGTCCTGACTGAATGGGTTCAGCGCTTATTTTTCCGCAATCTTGGCGCACACGATCATCGTTCTTGGCGCAAAAATCGAATAGAGCATACTTTCCTCAATGACCGAACAAATTCTGCTTGCTGCTGGAGATCGTCCTACTCCATGCCTTTTTTCCCGAAGTTTAAGGAAACACTCAACGTATAAAAGGTAGAGCGCCACCTTAGTAATTGCCAACAGCAAATCGACTGTCCCAACTCGAGCATTATCACCATGAAGTTCTCTCTTGCCTCCATCATCGTCGCTACCACCGGCATTTTGGGTGCTTTTGCCGCTCCTTCCGCCAATACGACGGAGCTGTCCGCCCGCGCTGGCACACCCAGCTCTGAGGGATGGCACAACGGATACTTCTACTCTTGGTGGACCGACAACCAGGGTACCGCATACTACAACAACCTCAATGCCTATCCTGGCCAGTACAGCATCCAGTGGTCCGGGAATGGCAATTTGGTTGGTGGAAAGGGCTGGAATCCTGGAAACTGGGGAAGGTATGGTTCGAAAGCCAATAGTCTTAAAAGCTAATTACTGACATAAAATCTACAGGGTGATCAACTACAGTGGTGTCTACCAGCCCAACGGCAACAGCTACCTCGCCGTGTACGGCTGGACGCGTAACGCCCTGATTGAATACTATGTCGTCGAGTCCTACGGCACCTTCAACCCCTCTTCAGCTGCTTCGAAGAAGGGCTCTGTCTACTGCAACGGCGCCAACTACGACATCCTCACCACCTGGCGCAACAACCAGCCCTCGATCGACGGTACTAAGACCTTCCAGCAGTTCTGGTCCGTCCGCAACCCCAAGAGAAACCCCGGCGGCTCGGTTGCTGGCGTCGTCGACACCGGATGCCACTTCAATGCCTGGAGGAACTATGGCATGAACTTGGGCTCGAGCCATTACTACCAGATCGTCGCTACCGAGGGATACTACAGTAACGGCCAGGCCACGATCACCGTGTGGTAAACCGGACTAGGAGGAGCGGATTGGATGATGCAGTCTGATAGTTAAAGATTTGTATGTATCTGTATAATGTAAAACGGTGTAAAGTTGGTCAAATGCCCATATCATTCGATGATATCGCGTCATTTCGTATTTAGAAATCATCTTCCCTTCGTAAGACCACTCATATCGGTCTGAATAGGTTCTATACAAGTAGATTGTTCTTGACATGCGTCGCACTGGGTACAATGCGTTCAGCCCGGCAACATGAGAACTTCCGAAACATCATTTATCGCGTTGTTTTCAACCTATCCTCACCCCGCGGCGAGTCAAATGACGTTCTTTGGCTCGCCTGTGAGAATCTCACTGGCGCATTTCGCGCGGCCACTAACCAGTTAGTCATGGTCTTCCGCTTATGGCGAATGATTTATCGGCGCCGGACTTTTCATCTCCAAAAGACAGTGAATTGTGTATTGCCACTACGCGGCGTTGTGTAGTTCTTGCAGTGTCCAAAGTACTCGAAGCACGTCCTTTCTCGACTTCGTATGGCCCCGCGCAAAAAGGTGCCGGTTGGGTTTTAATTGAAGAATAATAGTTTATATTGGAGGTATAATCCAACAAATGTCAATCCGATCAAACCTTTCTGGTCAATGAGCAAGGAAAGTGAATGAATGGCTGCACAAAGGATCAAACTTCTATATTTAGCCACTAATATATATCAATCTCGAAGTTGTTGCAATTTATTCTCTCGATATAATTGTGAACTTATTATCTCTTGCTCAATCTATTGTTACTGCGGCTAGTATTTTGTAAGTCTATGTATCGTCGTCGCTCCTTTACAACCACTGGACGCGGTACTCATTCATGCAGCCAGTACACCCAGCACTGAGGGATGGAACAACGACTTAGTAGTTGACGGCTACTTCTAATCTTGGTGGGACGCATCTATGGTAACACGCCTACTACACCACGACGACAGCAGCCAAGATAGCCTCAAGCAGCGTGCTTGGTTGAATCCTGGGCCGTGGGATAGGTACCATCCGACTGCTGGTGAATACAAAGGAAACCGACTGCTGATGGTGCGCCCGCGCTCGTCCCTATTGTGATGTCAATTTCACCGCCTTCGCTGACCCTTTCCTCCTTTAAATTGGCACCGACAAGATTGCATTGCATGCGTCCCACGTTCTCCTTGACACACATGCCCTAATTTAGCAACACATCGTGCCGGCATACTCATTAGCAAGGTGAACTGTCGACTTTTTCCGGCTTTGACCTGGCATGGATTGCAGACAAGCCAAAAAGCTGAGAAACCACCCGAAACCCATGCACTTTCGGCGTCCCATAGCAATACATTTTCTAAAAGTCTTCAAGTTTCAGGTTGTAGTTAGGGTAGAGTTGGTTAACAGTGGTAAAATATATTCATCTTTCCACCAAAAATCACTCCCGTAGCATTTAATATGAGCACCTAGGTTGCCGGGTTGCCAGCTTCTCCGGTTGAACTTTTTTTTGAAACTTTTTTGACTTGCACAAATCCAAAAAAGGCTATCTTCCAGACTACTAATGCCCTACAGGCTGACACTTGGCGCACGGTTAGGCGCTTTCTCACGAAACTTGGTCGGGCATCTATTCACGCCAAGCGCGAAAAAAAACTCTGATATGTACCTATCGACATATACATATTTTCCCTTACCTACATTCATTTTATCTGTTCCTTTTTGACTACTTATTTAACCCTAGTGTACCCTTTCACTTTTCAACTTTCATTATTCCTATTTACATCCTTATGCTCTTGGCTTCAACTACTTCGAGATTATTGTTCTCTGTGCAGTTCTCTACCTCTCCAGGCTCCAAATTTTGTGACCACATATACGGTCTAATAACTTCGATATATAAAACTGTTAGTAGTTTACTGTCAGGACTGAAAGGCGTGCCCCGTAATCATGATATTGTGAATCTCTCTGTCAGAATCCCAAACTCGTGTCCTGTGTTTTGATTTTGATTTCTGTTCAGGGATGCGCAAACATGTTACCGTGTGCCTCCAGGGTAGTCCATTACAACGTACCCTACAAGCCTAGTGGCAACAGTTGTAATTGTCTCAGCGTCTATGGCTGGACGCGCAATTCGTGATACCCGCCGGTCATGAGTTGGTCATAAGATGTATCGAACATGGGAGTGTAGCCTAGCCCACCATTTCTTCTAATTTATTATCATACCACAATTTGGTCTCCCTCAAGCTAAGGAGCCTTGCTATCAACAGGCCGAAAAAGTCCATCCTTTACGAGTGGCTGTGCTACATGTGTGCATCGATCAGTCAATGTCATTTCTGGCCGGTGATAATCTGGATTATCACTGCAAGTCACGGCGCAACGTGGGATATGCTCAATGTTCATCCAGATTCGCAAACGGTGAACAATTGTCTTCCGTCGACTCACCTATCAGGACCCATGCAGTTGCCATGCAGTCGTCCCATCTTTCAGTTCCCGGTACAAGTGACCCACCACCCCCTAGCAGTCATATCAACTCAGGCCCTGCCAGTGCTCAGTATGCCAGAAGTCGACAGACTTTGGAGAAAATTCGACAGGAGTGTATGGCGAATGCCGACCACTTCATTTATGAATGCTCTGTCCTTGACTGGTTTTCAACGGCAACATCTCTGTCTTCACAGACCAATAAGAAACAACGTTTCCACCTCAACCACGCCTCAGAAATTCGAGACAAGATGCGGAAGGATCACAGAAATATTCTCGGGAAGTCGGGGTTTACCAGTCTTCAATCATTCCTTGACAACAGAGAGAACCTCTCCGAGGACGCAATCTACAAAACTCTTGAAGACGTTTCGCGCACTGTGGTTGACCTAGCCAAGCAGCTTTATCCCGAGTTTTACAACGATAAATCGCGGATAGCGGCATTTCGGTGCACTGGGACTCGGCCCGCTCATTCTGACGTACCAGGACCTAATCTGAAGCCAGATGGACGAAACATACTCGAAACATTACCGGACTCGATTTCCCAAAATATTCGCCGGTCGCCAAGGAGTCACAATTCAAGCCCTAGCGAAGGTCTATCATCCGTAATTGCTGCAGATACCTCATGCATTTACGAGTTCAAGAAGGATGAGAATCCTCGTTGGATCCAAGATGTGCGTTGCTCCATGTACCCCTAGGGTCGGCTACGCGCAGGATTTTTAAATTGACATCAAATTGACAACTTAGGACGAGTTGAAGATTATCGGAGGGGCGAGCCACCTCATGTATAATGACCCTTCGAGGAGGCACGTATATGGTCTCACCATGGAGCGCACGCGAACGACGGCCTGGTATGCGGACCGAGGGAAGGTTTTGAAGAGTGGGAGCTTCGATTGCCAAGAGGTACAATTCAATCCCTGTGGATCGACTTACAGTCGCAAATGCTGATCCCCTTACTAGCATCCCGAGTGGTTGATTGGGTTATTCCTCTATTTTGCGTTTGCTACGGAAGAAGAGCTCGGATACGATACGACAGTCGAGAGGCATCCGCCGAGCAGCTCCAGGATCAAGATATCTAGCGGAAAGGAAATTGTTGACCCCTCGAAGGAAGTGTACTTTGTTTACACGGCAGGGAAGAAACGTTACCGTACCATTGGAGACCCTATAGCTGAAGATGGTGCATTCTTTCTCATTTCCCGAGGCATCCGAGTCTGGCGTGTTCGGGAAGTGGACGAGAACAATACTGTTCTACCCAATGCTCCTGAGCTTATCCTGAAGGATGGTTGGTTCTGGGAGGATACACTGCCTGACAGTCGTGTCCGAGCAAATATCATCAGCAATCTCAGAAAACTGGATCACGATCAGCCTTTGCCAGAATCGCGCGTGGACAAAATAGTCAGATTAACTATGGATATCATGTCTGACGAAGACGTCGCTCTGATCAGTGGTGCCCCCAACTTGACTTTGAGCCACCCCAAAGGAGCAACCCTGCGCGGTCGCATTGACAAGCTTGATATACGTCGGCTGCCCGTTGACGGCCAACGCAGCCAGTCTTCTTCAACTCGTGTTGATACACTGGAGTCTCCTCGAAAGCCTCATGGAGAGAAAAAGGATATGAAAAGAATACATCGGCGCCTTCTCTTTCAAGATGTCTGCCAAACATTCGACGAATGTGCCGATATTACAATGTTTTTGTCTTGCGCACAGCAGATTTGCATCGGTCAGTAACAGGTCCTCCTCACATTCCATCGTTGGTTCCTCGTGCTGCTGGGTCATTTTGTACTGATTCGAACTAGCATTAGATCTTTTTCGTCAAGCCGGGTTTGTTCACCGCGACCTCAGCTGCGGTAATTGTCTGATACTTGAGAAGAACGGTCAATACCAAGCAAAGATCTCGGACTTGGAGTATTGCGTGGCCTACGACAAAGCGCAGCCAAGCGACCCTATAACGGTACGCCCACATCATTGCTCGGTCTACCTCATGAAATTGACACCTTGCGGATATATCACTCATAGGGTTCATATGAGTTTATGGCGGCTGAAGCTGCAACGAAGAAACTACAATGGAAAGGGGCACCTGCGCGTGTTATATTTCATTACCATCCGCTTCACGACCTGGAGTCGCTCTATTGGATTGTGATCTGGTTCATTCTCGGTCACAAGCCTCTAGAAAGCGAAGGCGCTGTTGACCTCCTTGAAGGCGCTTGGCGAAAAGATTTCTATGATCTATTTAGCCACGAATCGTACAGAAGCTCAGTGTCAAAGGTCTCCTTCATCAACAAAGTCGACAGTTATACCGATTGGGAGGAAATTCTAGAGCTAGGAAGCGGGTGGAATGAGCTATTATTTCAACCTATCTTCATCTTTGCTCGGCGCTGGAGTACAGTCTATCAAGTGCTCCAAGCTACCAACCAGGATGACTCTACTAAACAATGGCCTATGAGCTGCTTCACCGAGGCTCTTTATGTTCAACTTTGGAACACATTGGATTCCATCAGGACTCAAATTCCACTCAACCGTACGAAGGTCTGCTCGGTCTCGGACTATATCAGGTCAAAAATTGCATCTACGGACACGGTACCTATCACTGGGAAGCGCAAGAATAAGAAGTAGTATACTAGTATTAGTTCAAAACATGTAACATGTACTTACGCGGCATGCTACAATTTAAGTGGGTCTGTAGAGACGGATACCCGGTCGGGTGTGCCACCTCAGTGAGCAAGTTCCTTGTTTGTGGTTCAGAATAGGAAGGTGTCGGGCTACACAGTGTATCCAGTACTCTTCTTACTAGGTGCGTATGGAAGACCGAGAACGGGAGCGCGTCGAAAGCGAGAATAAGAGCGAGAGCGAGAAAGCGATTTGAATGAGGCTGGAGGATACGTGCCGCGTCACTAGGACTTGATCCGCCTTCCCTTGAGGCTTGTTGGAACATTTGTCATCTATTATTTATGCTTGCTTAATCGAGAGGGCCTCGTCAATCTACCGTCTACTGGCCCTTGGTCTTGACGTTGGACAACGAACTTAAGCACACATCCTGCGAAGCTGATTCAATCCCCTCGGTACCACGTAAAAAAACGCGCACACGATCGTCCGCCTTCTATGGACTGGGAAAGCTGCCTTTGGAAGACGGGTGCAACTGATCGTCTTTTCAAAATCCCTCCTACTATTTGGTTGGAAACAGCACTTCCTTCAAGTTTATCGACAGACCCTATCCTTTCGGATTCTTTCTCGCAGTCAGTTGTCGAAGCGCTGTCTCCGGAAACAGAGCTGTCTACATATGAGGGCTGGCAGGGGTTTACGATATTTAGGGAACTACTCCAAGTTGGAGAGAGCGCTTCCCAATCCTTGTTCATCCAGGCTATGGAAACCACTGCCGTCGCTATCTTGAAGGTCAGCCAGAAAGCTGCTTCCAGTAAATTCGTACTTCGCCCAACCGCAGCCCATGGCATCGCGCTGTTTCAATCGCCCATTTATGACCCTGCGAGCCAGATTCCCTTGAATCTTGTTGGCGACGGAGCCTCGGTGGTGATGCATTCGTCGAAGAAATACATGCCGGAGAATGTAAGTTTTATTCAACCAGAGTTTACTCTGTGCTGACTTGGTATGTGTTCACATACTAGTCCAATGGTCGTGTTACCGTAGGTGCCAACGAAATAATGTCCCACAATCCCTGCCGGCGATACATCTATGGTCTGGCCTTTGATGGTGGCATGCTGACTTTTTGGAGATTTGATAGAGGAGCCGTAGTCATGAGCGACCCGTTTGACTATCAAAAGGCGGGTGGCGCGACTTGATATCCTTTGGACGAGGACTGATTTGATGTATTTAGATACCACATCTTTTGGTTCGTATGATCCTATTCCTTGCCGCAGCAAATAAGGAACAACTAGGATTCGACCCAACGGTTCATCTGTTTGAAAGCAAGGTCTCCTGTTCGGTGGAGCCTCAGTTTGCTTATCCTTCCTTTGTTTATCAACTTGGGGGTCGCCGGTATCGAACCATCGGGGCGCCGATTTACAGTGCTCCCACAGACCAGCTCTGCTCTCATGCAACCAGGGTGTGGTCCGTGAAGGAAGTAGGCGAAGACGACTCCTGGCTTCCGGGCACAGAGGAGCATGTTTTAAAAGACTTCTGGGCAGATGAGGACCATCCGAAAGAATTCGAATGCCAGCAAGCCATCAAACATACCCTCCAAGTCCTTGATCTCGACGGTGGTAACAGGGCGCAAGAAATGGACGCGTATTTTTTGAACATCCGGCATGAGGAGGATATTATCATCAATGGACATATGGATACTACTCTCGCAATTCCGGACCTCGCCATCCGACAAAATTTCACTTGGGCCAATAGTAACTTATATGGAGACCATTATTGGGCAGACTACCCATGTCAATCTCATCGTCACAGAGCACCGTCTTCATCTCCTGGCCTGAAAATCCGTCTTCATCGTCGCCTCCTTTTCGAAGAAAAATGCATCCGATTAACCGAATGCGCCAACATTGCTCAAGTCTTGAACTGTATAAAGCAGTTCAGTGTTGGTCAGTCCGTTGATTCAACTTGTCGAGATTTGTGAATAATCATAAAACCCTTCTAGGCCTTGATCTTTTTCGTCAGGCTGGATATGTCCACCGCGATATAAGCGTTGGAAACTGCTTGGTTTTCAAAAATAGGAGCATGTACCAAGCTAAGATCTCCGATCTGGAATTTTGTAAGGAATACGCATCGGTTTCACCTACAGATCCTGTCACAGTAAGCAATACCTTTTCCTTGTGTTGCACATAATGTACTCATTGATATCAGGGCACTTTTGCATTTATGGCAATAGAAGCTAGTCGCAAAAGGCTTTCTTGGTTGCCCCTTAAGAAGCCTGTCCGGCCGACATACCATTATCATATTTTCCATGATCTTGAGTCACTATACTGGCTTTTAGTCTGGATTATCCTCAGCCACGAGCCGACATCGTGCACGCTTTCTCCGAATGACACCATCTACCAACAATGGCAAGAAGAATTTTTCTTGTTATTCTCGCGTTCCACCCACTCCAGCGACATAAGTAAATCTCAAATGTCAAAGGTTCTGTTCATCAGCCGTGATCAAAACTTTTTTGTCTGGTCGGCCATACTCTGCGGCGTAGGCTGGCGTGATCATCTCATCTTCCAGCCTGTATTTGACTTCAGGGAGACATTTCAGGATACCTACATCAAGCTTCAGAAAGCGGCGCAGGATCCCGACACACACCTCTGGCCTACCAGCTGTTTCACGGCCGACCTCTACAATCAATTCTCTGATATGATCACAAAAGTCATCGCAGATCTTCCGGAGGATCAGGTTGTGGTTCGCTCTATCCGTCGGAAGGTTGCAGAATTATACTAGTCTTCAATTTGTAACTCAGAACTTGGACGGTAGACCTAAACTCCGAACTCAATGCCTCAGTTGAAACTGACCAACTTGTTCAATATATTACCGACTTCCTACATTATAGCAGAAAAACCATATTTATCAATCGTTAGGAGTTAGTTGAAAATCAAAAAGCCTTCCGTGTTACTAGAACTAAGGAGAATGCAGTCTCCTAGTTGGCAGCCGTGCACAGTATTACCTAAAGTGGTAACATTGATTCCTAAATAGGAAAAATTGGCTGTCACGACTAATAATATTTTTTATACATATACCCAGTCCACTTAGTGGTGGGAGACTGATGCTTGCCATGAAGCTATTCTTGTACAGTGAATATGCTGAAGCGGACTCGTTTTGTTGCTATTCTTCTAAATACCAGCCATGCCCAGCGCTGACCGGGGTCATTTCGCTAGGTATAATTAACTTGATTTCTCGATCGCGAAGAGTGGCTTTTGTGTCACACTGTACCCAAATTTATGGTGCTTTCAAAAAATCCTGAGTGTCTGCCGTTGGTTTCTTGGATGACCAGCATGTTTTGGGCGTTTACCATGTGAGGGATAAACGCTTTGCCGATGGCTGGTGTCCTGCTCCTGCTGCGCTTGATCTCCCTCAAACTACATCGATATACAAAGCTTGCCAAGAGGACGAACATAATCTTCTATTGAACGTCATGGGAGTCGGCATTGAACCCTGTCAACTTATGTATACCATCCTATCCGGTGATAACAGGATAACATGTAGAAACCGACCAAACACCGACACTTCAATGGCCAAGCCTTATTCTGCTCCATTACGAGTCAATTAACCAGTGTAGTCCGAGTATACTATAAGAGTATGCGGTTAGAACCGAAGCGTTAGTTAAAATATTGGGATGAGAAAGTTCATGTCGAGATCCGGGGATTAATTCACTACTCATTATTCTGTGCTCCGCATTTAAAAGGTACAGTCGCCACAACACGATTATAAATCTATTGTCATCACCATGAAGTTGTCTCTTGCTTCGGTGGTCACTACAGCTAGCATTCTATGTACCTCTGCCACCCCTTACAACAACTCGGCGGAGCTCTCCAACCGCGCCAGTACCCCCATTTCTGAGGGATGGCACAACGGTTACTTCTACTCTTGGTGGGCCGACAACCAGGGCACCGCCTACTACGCCAACGGCGACAGTGGCCAATATAGCGTTCAATGGTCCAGTGTGAGTAGTGTGCTTGGTGGAAAGGGTTGGAACCCTGGGATATGGGATAGGTACCCTAGAATTACTGGTGAATGTATAGGAAACCGACTGACAGTGTACCACCAGGGTAATCAACTACAGCGGTCTTTACAAGCCTAGTGGAAACAGCTACCTCGCCGTCTACGGCTGGACACGCAATTCTCTGATCGAGTACTACATTATAGAGTCCTATGGCTCATATAACCCATCCTCTGCGTTTTCAAAGAAGGGCACGGTCAGCTGCAACGGCGGCAAGTACGACATTGTTCGGGGCTGGCGGAGGGGACAACCTTCAATCGACGGTGTTCAGACGTTTCAACAGTTCCTGTCCATCCGCAACCCGCAGAGGACACCCGGTACCCGTATTAGTGGCACCATTGACACTGCATGCCACTTCAATGCTTGGAGGGACTTGGGCATGACCTTGGGAGCGGACCATTATTATCAGATCGTCGCCACCGAGGGATACTACAGCAGCGGGCAGTCCTCTATCACAGTGTGGTAGACAGGCGTAGGAGTTGTACGGCTTCACTTGTATTCTTTTTGACCAATATCAAACTATCCTTTGTGAGTGAATGGTCTGGACAAGGATAAACGACACAAAGCAGTGATTTGAGGGTGATCTGACATATACACTGAGGCTCACTTTGAGGGAAGCCAGGGAAGCTTCGTACATGTATTGCATGAAGATTTGTCATATAAGTGTTCGAAAATATATCGAAAGCTGAATACTAGCGAAAAGCTGGCTCTGATTCCGAATACTCATCTAGAGGATATACAAGGCATGCCTACTCAGCTGCTGAAAGTTGTTGCTGTTGCGTGTATTCCCAGTAAGCTCCTCGCCTAGCTGTGAGTTGATCATGGGTACCAGACTCGTAAACCCGACCATCGCGGAGGAAGTATCTGTTGTACAGGTAAGCAGGCAGTCGACTCATCATGAAGACTGACGCTGTTCACTCACATGCAGTCCGCGTTTTGGATCGTGGATAACCTATGTGCGATGGCGATGGTCGTGCGACCCTTCGCCGCCTTGTCGAGAGCTTCTTGGACTACTTTTTCTGACTGAGAATCCAGGGCGGAGGTGCTAGTGGAAATTTTTCAGATGAACCCCTCTCAGCTATGCATAACATTGACTTACGCTTCGTCCAGGAGCAAAATTTTGGGGTCGCGCAACAATGCTCGCGCAATCGCCACACGTTCTGCAAAGCTGGTTCAGTATATCTGGCAGGCCGGTAGTCGAAGAACTTACGCTTTTGTCCGCCGGAGAGCTGAGCGCCTTTGCCACCCACGTCAGTCTCAAACCCACTGAAAAATCTATGAGCTCCGCCAGTTCGGGTTGAGTTTATAGATGAATCAGCTTACTCAGGGAGCGACTTGATGAAATCTAGGATGTTTGCCTTGCGACACGCGTCTTCTAGCTCATGCTCTGTGACTTCCTCGACCGGCTTTGTCGCTCCTAGCAGGATGTTGAAACGAACCGTTCCTGCAAATAACGTGGGCTCCTGGGACACAACGGCGAGGTTCTTCCGATATTCCTGGATATTGTACTCGTCAATGGATACACCATCAACCTGCGAGAGTCAATTAATGGTCTATCCACTGCATATATGGCTCAGATTACCCACCATTACACGTCCGGCTACTGGGTCGTAGAAACGTTCCAAGAGTTGCACCACAGTACTCTTGCCACATCCCGAGGCGCCGACGAGAGCGACGTAGGTGCCAGGACGGACAACAATGTTGAGCCCACGGAGAACCTTTACAGACGGGCGCGTGGGATACTGGAAGTGGACGTCTTGGAGCTGGACCTCCCCAACAACGCCTTGAGGGACTTTGCCTAGGGATGACTCTGCATCGATGGTTGGCTTGGAATCAAGGAGCTTCACCACTTCTGCTGCGCCTCCTTTGGCTGAAGACATATCCGGGACAAAGCCGAACACACTGGAAAACAGCATCAATCCTCGAAAGTAGGGTAATATATAACATCACGGACCTTCCTGCTTGGATAGAGCTGAAGACGATCGAAATCAAGCAGACAAAAAACTCTGTTGAATTATACGTTTGGTTTGCCACGAGTCGCGAGCCGTACCAAAAGACAAGGGCGATGACGAAGAAGCTAGATGCCTGGGAGACGGAGTACGCCAGAGAGCTTGTCACCGTTGCCCTAGTTGCGCGGTGTAGTGGTTCCAAGAGGCTCTTGCCATAGATGTCGCAGCAATCAGCTTCACGAGTCAGCGCTGCGACGGTGCGGATGGCGCCTACAGCCTCGCAGGCCATTTGGGCGCTCTCCTCGTGCGCGTTCTTGTTCACCTCATCCTTGAGGATGACCACACGCAGGCGAATATACCCTGCACCGAGAACGAAAGGGAGCGAAGCGATGGCGACAGCAGCGAGCTTGGGGGCGTAAGCTAGACCGATAGCAATTCCTGCGACGATTGTGGTGCAACTTTGGAGAATGGTACCCAGTGTCAAACCTGCGAGGCCGTTTACTTTCTGGGCGTTCGAAGACAATCCAGAGGTGAGGGAACCGGTCTAGAGTATTTGTCAGTGGCAGTTTGGACCGAGTAAACCTCATTTCAACTCACGGTGTTGCGTTCTTGGTCAAAAAATTCGACTAAAGGTAACGGTGAGTGTCATTTCTGCCAGAGATATTTAGTTCAACTTACTGTCTTGACGAAGGATTGCTTTGAAGCTCATGTTGCGCAATAGACTGGTCAGGATGGCTGCAGACCTTGCGAAGAAGTATGTCTGAACAGCCATTGCTGCTGTTGCAAGAATGGCGATGATGAAGAACCACAGCGCATTTCTATCGCCCTTGTGCCTCAACTCGTGGCGCGAAACAGGGTCGTCTGGCATAATCTGGAATGTGGTGATGGCCTGTGCATACACGATTCCGAAAGCGGGATACACGCAGCCGACAGCCATGGCACCCAGCGCGCCGTACAGATATAGATGCCAATTGGGAGCAGCCAGACGTGACATGCGCCAGAACAGATACGAGATTGAGTATGTCTTCTCCGCCGACGGTACGAGCGTTGCAATTTCCTCTTGTTTAGGGTCAACGACGAAGGAGTGCTTCTGCGACGCTACGGAAATGACACTGTGCTGTCTTTGCAGAGGCACGATATTCTCGTCGACCTCATGGGGCATCTGTTCGGCGTTGGCGGCGTCTTGTGCCTCGCGCAGCTTTTGCGCCGCGACAAGCTTGCTGTATACTCCCTCTTCGCCCTTGTTGAGGAGCTCGGTGTGCGTTCCAGACTCCAGGACGGCGCCGGATCCCATGACATAGATCCTGTCGGCAGTCTTGACTGTGGAAAGCCTATGTGCGACGACGATGGTGGTGCGACCTGCGGCTGCGTTATCGAGCGCGCTCTGTACGATGCCTTCCGAGCGTGTGTCGAGTGCGGAAGTGGCTTCGTCGAGCAGAAGGATGAGCGGATCAGATACGATAGCACGGGCGATGGCGATGCGCTCTGAAGTTGTTCAGTTAGCATTCGATGTTGGCAGTTCAAGAGCGTGTAATCACGGAGGGACTTACGTTTCTGGCCACCGGAAAGCAGGAACCCGCGCTCACCGACGAGGGTGTCGTACTTCTCTGGCAGACTCATAATGAACTCGTGTGCGTTTGCCTTCTTGCACGCCTCGATAATGAGCCGTTCTCTTTCCTCCTTTGACAACGTTTCTGTGTTGAAACGGCTCCCGATGAGGCCATGCGCGACGTTCTCGCGGATGCTGGTGGCGAACAGTACAGGCTCTTGGGCGACGAGGCCGATTTGCCCTCGCAGCCACCGCACATTGAGGTCTTTGAGATCGAGTCCGTCCAACAGAACGCGGCCCCCGATGGGGTCGTAGAAACGCTCGACGAGGGAGACTATTGTGGATTTGCCTGAGCCCGAGGATCCGACCAGTGCGCTGGTCTTGCCTGCTTCGAACTCGATGTTAAGTCCTGTAACCACGATCAAGGTCAATACTACAAGACGGATGTAATGCAGGAGAGGATGACTTGCCATTCAGGATTGGCACATCGGGGCGACTGGGATATCTGAAGACAACCTCCTCGAACTTGATATGTCCTTTCTTCTGGCCTGGCTTCTCCTGCTTCTCGTCAGTGGTGTTCTGGTCGGGCTTCAGGCCATCGTCAGACAGAGAGTCAATTGTAGGCACGCGGTCGATCGTGGCGTAGAGTTTTGCTGCCGCTCCCTGCGCCTGGGCGATGGCCTGCTGCTCGGGGCCCAGCAGGACGAGGGCGTAGGATCCGGTCAAGATGGACATGAAGACGTTGACGATGATACCGACTGACGCCTTGCCGTCGAGGATGAGGGTGGTACCGTAGTAAAAGGCTGAATGCGTTCACAGAAAAATAGTCAGGTTGGCGAAAACTGTCGTGAGTGCGATGATGGGACATACCAAGACCATAGGCGGCATATACCACGAAGTAGAAGCATCCGAGGCCCACCCCGTTCACGCCAGCGGTCCGCTTCTCTACAACCAAGGCCTTCTCGCTGTACTCCTGATACCGACGGCCTACGAGGGCCTGAGAACCGAACGCATGCAGTGTTCGCACAGCACCGATAGCTTCCTCCGCGAGAGTACCTCCGGTTGCGAGGAATCCCAGTGAACGTGTAGAGGAGCGTGCCATCAGGATGGACATCACCGTGCCTACAATAACGATACATGGGAGGATAGATGTCAGCGCGAGTGCAAGGCGCCAGGATCGAGCGTATGCCACTAGAGGTCGTCGGTCGTCAGTCGCGAACTGGGATAAGCACAAATGAATGAGTGATGTGCTGTACCTGCAAAGCCAGTCACGAAAGACGCGAACTGTTCAACAGCCAGAGCCACTTTCTCAGAGGTGCCTTGCTGAACCAAGTCTGCTCATACGTAGTCAGAGGAATCAACTTTGATGCATTGTTAAATGGAGCGCATACGTGTATCGGACTGGATGCGGGTGGCAACCTCTCCCGCACCAACATTGTCGAAATACGCGATGTCTTGCCTCAGTATGGCCTGCAAGTAGCGTTCGCGCAGACGTTTAGCGTTGACTTCGCCAGTATATGTCCAAATTGCCATGAACAGCCAGTTTGCGAGACCGCAGCCCAGTCCTGTGTCGGCGAGGCAATGCATTATGAGTATTGCACACATTAGATAGTATTGCGTACTTACCAATTACGAAAATATACAACGCATCCTTAGCTGCTAGGTCCTTGAAGCGCTGTGCCGCCGCAGTCACGTCTTCACCATTGGACACAGCAGCGCCGAATTCGACGAATGCCTGGGTGAGCTTTCCGAAGAGCAAGCTCATCAGTGGCTGTGCAGCGCCTGCGGCGGCGGCGGCAACAAGTCCAATGATGTTGAGTGTGGTCTCGAGACGCGTCTGGAAGCGGAAAAGCTGCAGGAATGGTACAGGGGGTAGTTGGTCCGACTTGGCATCTTTCTTGCTGCTTTCCTCTACAGAGACATTACCATCTTTCGACGGTGTGTCGGTATCAATCTGCACATCGTTGGAAGGGCGAGGAGGGGCAGCTTTCTCGCTCATGGGGACAAGGTCGATAGTGCCGTGAGTAGTTCAGAGGAGATCGAGACGAAGCACACAGTCAAGCACCGTCGATAACCGTTTGACTGAAGTTGAGCGCACTGGCCAGCTGAGTAAGTAACAAGGAAGATTCTCCAAAGTATCGCCGTGCGGGCTCTCGCGGTGGGCCCTCAACTTCCCAGTCGCTTGCATATCGAACGAACTCCCACAGCCTGGTTCATTTGGTCTTCGGTGCTTGGGAAGACCCTTTTGTGGGGGGCTTTATCTTCCATCAATGTGGCTCAATCAAGAACATCCATGGTGGAGGGTGTCGAGCTGGACTATATGGGGAATCGGTCCGCACCTAGACAGAACTGGACAATTCCCAAGATATAGGCACATACGGCCGCCTTGACAGCATGTTATCTGCACATCCGATTCGGTTGCGACCCATGAAGAAGGCGAAGAATTCTTTCCATCATATGATGATACAGTTGAGCCAAGGTGTGCGCGCGAAGTTGGTGGTGGACGTTGCTCGCGTTGCATTTTTCAATAATGCTTCCGAGCCTCATATTGTGTTCCCACGGTATGCCTTCTTTGGAGTGACAACAACCCCTTTCAGAAGACAATCATGCGAGCGAACCTTGAGCGAACCACATCAAAAAACATGTTTCCATTGGTCGTGCAAAGAATTCTTCAGTGCACCACCTGGCGGTCATTAGCGATATTGGGGCTACCGCTTTGCTTACACTCCGGCTCAAGCGATGTCTCAGTCAAGAATACTGGCAGAGTGGACAAGGGGAAAGCTAGCTATCAAAGTGTGTATTAATCATACAGTGAACCTTGTACATACACGCCCATATCTCCTTATACTACTGAGTGTTATTAATTGCGTGTTATATCTATTCATCTATTTTTTGTTGGTTACGGAACATGTCAAGTTTTACATACACGCTTCTGGGGCTCTTTAGATCCCAATTGAGATGATTGTACAGTTCATTCCAACGCTCCCAGGAACCATGTCCGTAAGAAATTAAGATAGGGAAATGTCGAACTCTCGGAGATTTGTCCAGGGTCGCCTGGTCAATATGCGCCAATACAAACCCATTCTACTCGAATCCAGGTCGTCGTTTCCGAATTTATGTACACGGCGTCCTTCGGAGACAAGAAGGCCGGATGCAAGTCTTAATCTCGAGGGAGAATCAGACCTTGAAGACGAGGGTGTGAGAAGCATTCCCGCTCGCTGAGTTCCTCTTGACCAAGTCACACCTCAACGCCATGAGCAGCAAGAAGGATCTCTCGTCCGTGCCCAAGCACAGCGAAGATATCGATAATTCATCTTCGGAGAAAATCTCGGAGAAGCGCCTTTCTCGTTCTCAAGACGATGCTTCTCATCATCAAGAGGATCTTGCCACAGGAGGTAAGTGCCCTCTCTTCGAAGTTGAAAACTGGGGGAACTCCACTGGAGGGAAGCTTCGTTTTAGAGTTGTAATCTGACAGATCATATCCACCATCTTTACTCTATCCTTGTAGATGTTGCAATTGTGGCGGTCAAGGGTGAACGCCTCAACCCATGGTCCAAGGAGAGCTTCATCTTGTACTTTTGCTGCTTCGTGCGTCAATCAGCCTCAGGCTATTTATTCGATTCTAATCATGTCATTTATATGCGCGCTTGGCAGACATCTTTCCTTTGTGCATGCGCGCTAGGATACGATGGTACAGTCATGACTGCCATTAACATCGTCAGTACAGAGTCGGTCTGTCGTAACTATTGTTGACTCAAGTTCATATGCTCCAGATGCCTTACTACCAAGGCACGTCTTACAACGCACCGCCACTCTGTGAGCTCTGATCTTGACTTTTTCTCTCTATCCCAGAGAAATTCAACTCCGGAACCGTAGGGAAGACTACTGGTTTAATTTTTGCTATCTGTAAGTGTTGTATCCGTCTCCCTGGAAGGACCACGCTTACCTCGTATCCTCCTTTCTCGCGTGCGCGTTTACGAACTTCAGTCAACATTGGCTCTCTGAGTAGCCCTTGGTTTGCTGGACCTATTGCTGGTGAGCGCTTATTCATTTGATTCCTTCTGTATTGAACTTTGATGGGATCAATAGATCGCTTTGGACGACGCGCGAGCGTATTCTTCGGCGCGGCTTTCATTACTATTGGGGGCATCCTTACGTCTTCTGCAAATCATCGCAGTCAGCTGCTTGCGGGACGGTTCGTCTTGGGTTTTGGAAGTGAGCAATAACTCAGTATCTAGAGGCACTTTCGTGTCGATAATTTGTTGTATCCAGCTTCGTTCATGACCTCTGGAGCGCCGTCATTTATTGCGGAGCTCCCGCCCGTTCACTGGAGAGGTAGGATGACAGCGTTTTTTGGAATTGGGTATACCAATTTACTTGATCAGAGAGATACACATATTTAGCTTACGATGCTCGCAGATGGTTTGGTGGCTCGATCCCTGCGGCGGCTATCTGCTTAGGTACACAAAATATCCAGTCGCATTGGTCGTGGCGGTTGCCTTTCCTCCTTCAGGCAGCTCCCGCTGTCTTCATTATGGCAGTCGTTTTCTTCCTTCCGGAGGTAGGTACTGCCCGATGTAATTTTTTCGAACTCTCTTTCAACATGCAATGTACAGACTCCGCGCTGGCTGCTTGCCAATGGGCGCGAAGAAGAGGCGCACGCATTCCTCGTCCGCTTCCATGGAAATAACGACCCTAATCATCCTCTGGTTGTCGCCGAATGGCGCGAGATGAAGGAAGGCACTTCGCAGAATGGCTCAGATAAGCGCCCCTGGGACTATTCTGAGCTCTTCAAGACCAGAAATGCACGTTATAGGATCACGCTGGCCATCATGCTGGGTGTATTTGGTCAATTCTCTGGCAATGGACTGGGCTACTTCAACACCCAGGTAATTACTCACTTTCTCGCTGCTATTCTCCTATACCTATCATCCCATCCACTCACGTTAACCACACAGATCTTCGATGCGATTGGGTACTCAGTACACGACCAGTTTGTGCTTAACCTGGGTAACTCCATTGTTGCCGCCATTGGTGCTACAGTCGGCGCTCTTCTCGCGGATAAGATGCCTCGTCGGACTGCCTTGATCTGGGGCACCCTGGGATGTGCAATCTTCTTGGCTATCAACGGAGCCCTGTCCACTCGTTGGGCACAGCTTCCCGTGGATGCGAAGAACCTGTCTATTGGCAGGGCCGCTGCGGCGTCGTACTTCCTGTTTTACTTTATCTTCTCGTTCACATATACGCCTCTCCAGGGGTTGTACCCCGTGGAGGTGCTCACAACCACGACACGCGCTAAAGGTACGTGCAGTTATTTAAAGCGCAGAGCGAGTCTATTAATAGACCGTACTTTTAGGCATGTCACTGTACAGCGTGGTCTCCGGTCTCTTCAGCTTCATCAATCTATATGCCACGCCAATCGCACTGGAGAAGATTCAGTATAAATACGTCTTTGTGGGTTTCTCTTCCTCTTGGTGACATGACGTCTAAACTCTATCTACCTTCTTGTGTGCAGATCTTTGTGGGGTGGGATCTGATCGAGACCGTCGCGTGGTACTTCACCGCTGTTGAGACCTGTGGGCGATCCCTCGAAGAGCTGGAAGAGATTTTCAGTGACCCTCGGCCTATCAAGAAGTCGATAGAGTTGAGGAAGAAGGCGGCGGCTTTGATGGACGAGAAGAATGCACCAGCGTGAGCGCACATTTGATATAAACTTGCATCACTGGTAGTGTAAATAGAGGCGTATTTAGAGGCCTGCACTCTTATGTTTCGTATGGTCAATTTATACAGGGATTTTAGAAGGTACTTTTAGTTTGCTTGGCCATGCGCGTTAGGTGTGAAATGTGAGGAGTTGACGAGCCTATGGGCTTGCACTTCATAACAAAAATATTTCGAGGAAATATGACTTCCGTGTTGACTCGTCCACGGTCGCTCATACCAAGCTCATACACCGCCATGTCTGATAGTCGCGCGTCCGACATTATCATTAAAATCTGAGCTCTGTGATTTTCTCCCGCTGGCCTCTATGTCCCAGGTATCGACCTCTGGCTCATGGACAATGTACGTATGCGTATGCAATGCGTATGTCACATAAATAGAAGCTCGCACGCCGTAGCCAAACACGTACACATAGTAGCCAGCTCATCGTTCCTGCCACCTGCTCAGTCCGAATCCCTCTCTTCTCGTTCACCCTGGTGTAGCTGAGTCCAACATCCCCGCTGTACATAATTTCCAGAGCATACAGTCAAATACGACAGCAGTCCATGCCAGGCCTACGGCAAAGGTCAAATATCTATACCATTCGACATAATACAACTAAGTACAAATACTGAAATCTATATTGCCCAGCGCACGTATGTCGGCCCATAATGCACACACAAACGTCACGCATCAGCTTCAGAGAGGACGAACACCAAGCGGCATCTGTGTGCGCTCGTCGAACTTGCCCTCGATCATGGGTGCCATGATCGCACCCACGGGGGTGCGCAACATCTTGATGTTCTTGTCCGCCGGAGGTGCGAACTCGAAGTTCTCTATGAGCTCTACGACGGTGGACTGCATCTCCGTTAATCTATAGGAAAAATTGAGCATTATCAGATATCAGATTATACTCGGTCTCAGTGAAAGAGATGAGATACGCACGCGAAACGCCAGCCGATGCAGCCTGAGGGACCACCAGCGAATGTGAGGCTAGAATAATGGAGTCAGATCGGTGGGGAGGGCATTGAAGAAGAGAGGGGGAACCTACACGTTAGAGTAGAGGCCAATGGGGACCTGCTTGTCTTTCATCTCTTGGTTGAGGTGACGGCTAGGGTTCCATTTGTGCGAGTCATCGCCCCATGCACCGGGGTGACTGAAATTCCCTATCATTAGGATCTATGAGGCTTCGCACATACAAAGAACCTACCGGTTGTAGGCACACGTTGAGACGAGGACAGGCTGACCGGGGATCACCTCGATCTCGGTAATGGTCTTGCCATCCACGCCAATGACGGGCTCGCTGAGTGGGATAATGTCATGGACTGCAGACTCGCGAGTGCTACAGAGGAATGTGTTAGCGGCTATGAAGATTAGCACAACACGGGAGGAAGGACCTACATCCAGGGCGAGATCTAGTGGATTAAGAGACTTCTTAGTTTGGATACTTAAAAAAGTAGTGTCTGGTTAACACGCACTGGGTGCATACGGAGCCCCTCCTAATGAAGTGAAGAAAATCATGTTCACACTCATTTTGCGACTTTAGTGGACAATTCGCATACCTTGATGACAGCGTTGGTGAATGTGAAGCTCTCCAGGTCCGTTGAGGTGAAATCCAGCTGTCCATTTGCTGCGATCTTCTGGCGTTTAGTTCTGATCTCCTCACGAACGCGTGCCTGGTCTTCAGGATTGTTTGCTAACTCATACATAATCCACGTCAGGGTGGTAGCAGTAGTCTCGTGGCCAGCGAAGAGAAGTGTGCTGCAGAATTCACTGGTATGAGCATCTAGTCTCATTAAGGACACTCAGATACTCACGTCACTTGAGAAAGCACCTCGTCTTCGCTGAGACGCTCATCCTTGCTGTTAGCTCGGTTTGCTTCGACTATAAAGTGACGTCAGGATCGTGGCGACAAAATAGCAATAATTGATGCGCACCGAGAATGCTCAAGATGTCACGGCGTTTCTTACCATCCACAGCGGCCTCCTGGTTTATGATGAGGTCCTTTCCGAGTTGTTTTCCGACTGTCAGAAACTCCTTGAAGCGAACGAACTGGCGGAAGGGAAGTTCCCCAACATGACGTAGGATGAGCTCGGGCCAGTAGGCCCAACTAGCAGCAAAGAGAATCGCTGCTGCTGGCGGGAACAGATTTGAATCGGCACTACAAAGTCCGTTAAATATATTGAAAAGAGAAAGGACGAAATAAGATGCCTCACAAGAGGTTGTGGAAGACTTCGGAGAACTCGTTCTTGACGTCGCTGCGATCAAGCGACCCAAAATGGTAATCGAAGACGGCTGTCGTCAGCGGCGTAAATAAATGTAAATTAGACAGACGATCAGGCACTGTCGATCTTTGACGCGTGGCAATGATGAGCTCACCTTCACCGATGATATCGAGAGTAGTGTTGACGAGGCCGCGGCTGATCTCCATCGTCTGGAACTCGGAGCAGTCACCTTCCTGTAGCTTATCTTTCCATTGCGCAGTGAGCTGCAACAGATTGGTGAGCGTCCATATTTATGTCAGCAAGCTTACAAGACGTACCAGCGCTGCCACGCGGCGGAAGACAGGGTAGAAAGGGCGCTGAGCCTGTGTCGTGAAAGCGGGGTTCAAGAGTTTCCTGTGTCGAACATGTGTCTCGCCTGATGGAATACTGGTAAGATAGAGACATACCGGGCTATTGGAAGTATTACTTACCTCCAGCCCATGAGACTCCTCGGCCAAATGCAAGACCAGTGAAGGTCTTGCTCTCTGTCGTCTTGGGATATCCATAGCCCATGGTGTGAATGGTGTGGTGGATAGCAGCCGGGTCGGAAAGCATCAAGATGTTGCGCTGGAATAGATCCTCAGTATGCCTGACCTTGCAAAGTGAGTAGTGAAGTACGTACACCATAGCAGCCATCAATCTTCCATGCCCCACCATATGCATTGTGCCAGGTGAAGTCAAGCTCGCCAACGTCCCTTTGGCGATAAAAGTCAAGCTGATGACCCAGAAGCCAGGACTTGGGTGGCGGTCCTTGCAGATTTTTTAGTGTCTGCCATCTAAGTCCGCCCCTCACGAAGAGGAAGACGAAGAAGGCCCCGATAGGTATCGACAGCCAGGTTGCGGAAGGAATGTCTGCAAGTGGAACGAGGCCAGACATATCTCTAGTGGCGAAGGTAAGAGTAAACTTTGCTTCCACCACACAACCTCTAATGGTACTTAACGGTCGGCGAAGTGCGTGTCTGATTATTGCTTATGGTGCGGAAATCAATAACAAACCAAACCACCGCTGCGGTTCGTCGCTTGTGGGTGTGGCTCTCAATTCGAAATTCTGACACCGCAGAATGTCTCCCACCGACCGCGAAGCGTCGACCTTCTGATACCAAGCGCTTTGAAAGCCCGCTGGATCCCGCGTATTGCGGCCGTGGCATGTTTACTGTTGGTTTACTGTCCGTCTCGAGTCTCCATCAGGTCCACATTTGTGGCGTAAAATATGGATAGCCGATCAAATCGAGATCTGATAGCCGTGCGAAGATCGACTATTGATCCACAACCAAACTGCTATCTATTTTGAACTGCGCTACAAGAGGCGCAGTTGTGGCATAATCCCTTGCAAGGAAGGTCATATCGCTGGAATTTCTTTTGACAAGTAACCCCGATTAGAATACAGCATACAGAGTTTGTGAGATATGTGTTGCTAAGTCTGCTCAAGCGCCAGTTGTATGGGTACACGAGCAGCCGTTAAAGCCATAGAAAACAGTTTGAGACCCCGATAAGCGGTTCCGTTCGAATGCAGCTGGAAGTATTCTCTCATGGCCTCTAGCTGTCGGTATCACTCTATCAGATCGGTGGAGGTTTTCGGCCATGTTTCACGCAGTTACAGCAGGCGAATATGTCCAAACTTTTCGTGACAAGAACAGTAAATAACCACAATGCCCTCCATCGCTTCCACTCAAACACGAGTACAAGAGCTTCTACCGAGTTCACGGAGTTATTGGTAACACAAGAAGAATAAATTCGTAATTTCATGTGCACGCATCTAAGTCATTCCTATCAAACGACAAGGCTCCATCGGGATCTCGTCTTTCGGATGGACACCGACTGTGCGGTAGGCATTCGCCGTGAGTTACCGCATGAGTACGAAAGTGTTACTGGGAGCCTTGTTATGATGATTATTTGGAGATGAGTTTCGCCCTAATTCGACGCCCGACAAACAAACCTGTGGTATATAACTCAACTCATCTCCTTCTCATTTTTGAACACCACTTTTTCATCATGTCTACCACCGAAGTTCTCAACGTTCTGTCCACCACCCAGGACTCTACAAAGACTTTGCCTGTCACTGCCACACCAGCAGCGAGGCCGCCATTCTATATTCTTCCTGATACTTTGCGCAACTGGCCATACGAGCGCATTATTAGCCCGCATTATCGTGCGGCTCAGGCCGAGTCTGTCGCATGGCTTGAGAGCTTCAAGCCCTTCTCCCCTGCAGCCCAGAAGGCCTTCAACAAGTGCGACTTTAGTGAGTACTTTGGTTCTTATCGCGTCAGACTTCGTTTTAACCATGTCCTGTTGTCATTTAGGCCTTGTATCCGCCTTGACGTTCCCCAAGGCATCCTTCTGTGAGACTGATCCTTAAGATGAACAACCTGAACGGCACACTAATGGCATTGATGTAGACGATCTTCGTGGCTGCTGCGATTTGATGCACACTTTCTTCACCCTCGACGAGCACACCGACACCTGCAACATGGAGGACACCAAGATTCACTGCGAAGCGACCATGGATGCCATCCTTCACCCCGATAAACCTCGCCCTGAAGGCGAGCCTATTATTGGTGAAATTGCACGCCAGTGAGTTTCACTTCTTTCCTTATAGGGACATTGTGGTCTAATTTTTGAACAGATTCTGGAAGCGCGCCTCTGCATACGCTCCTCAGGCCACCAAAGAGCGCTTTGTTAAAGCCTGGCGCTCGTACCTTGACTCCGTCATTCTCCAGGCGTCTCGCCGCGACAAGGCGCGTTATATTTGCACCATAGACGAGTACATGGTGGCTAGGCGCGACAACATTGGCTCTGACCCGTCCTTCACGTTTTTGGAAATGTCCCTCCAAGTTGATATTCCCCATCACATTATGGAGCACCCCACCATTGTCGCTCTTAACAGGGATACTACGGACATGATCGTCCTGGCCAATGTGAGTGATCAACTTCTTTCCCTTTCTGTGCTCTTGAGACGGTATCTGATGAACGACCTTGTCGAATAGGACATGTGCTCTTACAAAAAAGAGATTCTTGTGGACGACGCCGACTACAACGCAGTCACTGTTGTGATGCATAACAAGAAGACCGACGTTGCTGGCGGCATCCAGTGGATCTCCGACATCCACGACGAGATCGTCGAGCACTTCTTGAAGCTCCGCGATGAGGTCTTCGATAAAGTCAACTTCCCTTCCTACGGTGAGGAAATGGACCGCCAGGTCGAGGCTTACGTTGAGGGGCTTGGTCAGTGTTTCATATGTGGATGTGACATTATTCTATTTACTGATGTATCAATATCACACAGGTCAGTGGATTCGTGGCCACGACGAGTGGAACTTTGGTTCCGGGAGGTACTTTGGCGACGAGGGCCTTGAAATCCAGCGCACTCGTAAAGTTGTCATTGCCTGAGAGTGTCCTTTCCGACTGTTATTCATTCACTCATCTTGTTCATGATAGCGGCGAGCCGCCACAATGTATAGACCAGTTATAGACATTCTCCTTGTTGTAGACATTAAATCGAATTACATATAGAAATTTCCTTTATTTCAAGACCTCATTATGTGATCATTCTTTGGAGATAGTGTCTCTATAAGTCTATCTGAGCCCAATCTGAATTGAATCTGAATCAAATCTGAGGACTATTTTGGGACTACTTCGTGGTTGACAACTCATTACCCCGCTGACAAATTTCCTTGGCAAATTTTCTAAAATTGGATATGATAAAGATCACCACAAAGTTTCGGAGAACGTGTTGATCAAGTTGCTTTGACTGTAAAACTTGACTGTACAGGTTGAAACTGCTCGATTGCCTTTGGACATACAATACTAGGGAAGAACGCGGCCTGTACACTCGCCTGGCCCTCATCTTGCCTGATACTTGGTTTTACCACCGCGCTATCAAGGCGGAACAGATGGCATTTGTGCATGCGAGACTCATCAATCGATTATAGTCAGGCCTCAATCAGGCCCCAGTACGTACCCATACAGTCTTAGCGCACAGGCTGCGCTTTTTACATGGCATCTACGTATACGTACGTAAGACTATAGATTCTAGGCTTGCTTTACGGATGGCGAATTCTGAGAGATTTGCGCTCACAGTTACAATATGAGCTCGACTGAGCTCGGGTAGCATTCTGTGTGTGCCTACGTGTGGTGCCTCATCGGCCTCCATCCTCATATCATGGGCGCTCCTTCAACTTTCATCAGTCTTTTGGAGCTGCTTGGAGTCAGTTCTGGTCTGTTTATCATTGAAATACCAGTTCCAAGCTCCACCACTGGGCCACATCATGCTGCGACGTAGCAGCCTCTATGCCATGATAAATATGGGGACGACCTACTTGAAAAATTTCACGGTTTCTCCGACTGCAGTGCGTTGTATATACGCGTGAGGAGCCAGAGGGCACGTTTTTTATTCCAGAACTGAGACCAAATCGGCCTTGCACGGTGTGAATATTATACGCAGACCACTTCCTGAGAGCGCGGGCTCCCTGGTGAGTGACGGGCTTCAAGGTTATGAACCAGATACGACTTGCAATTATGTTGTATACACGCTACGTTTTGGACCTGATCAAGACTATCTATAGTACAAATAGCATTTGAATGGTATTCATAACAAATTTCCTTTCTACATAAATTGTATGGTTGTAGATCCACGAGTCAATAGCTGTCAACATTTGTCGATAGCTAGATGTGGCTTAGTCGAAGAGCTTGCCGCCGTCGATGTTGATCTAAATATACAAGTCAGTGAGATTTCCGGTCACTGGGAACAAAAGATAGTCTCTTACGCTCTGCCCTAGAAAGAGAAGAAGATTTGGTTAGCAACGGGTGGAGAGCTGAGAAAATGAAGCTATGAATGAGGAGAACATACCAGTGATATGATGCGACCCTTCCGAGGCAAAGAAGGATACGAGGGATGCGATGTATTCGGGTTGGCCGTGGTATCCGACGGCGGCGAGTTGGCTTTGCTATAATCGGAGGTAGTAAGTCAAACAAACGCAATCCACGATGATTAAGGAGTAATACATACCCCGGCGTAAAACGCATCCCTTGGGGCACCGACACTGGCGATGAAGTTATCAACTATAAAAATGAGTTATTTCAATTGGTCGGACGCAGAGTTGGAGGGGATGACGAGATTCTCACTCATGGGTGTCTCGACAGTGCCTATTAATAGACAAGGATTAGCCGTACGTGAGCATTGAATGATTTCGTCACATACTAGGGGCATAGCAGTTGACAGTGATCTTGTGGGTGCCCCATTCCAGGGCTACAAACAAGGAGGAATAGTCAGCGATACCCAGCAGGAGAAATATTACTAAGGGTTATACCAGCAGCCTGAGTCAGTCCGCGAACGGCGAACTTTGAGGCACTATAATGTCCTAAGTTGGCGATCCCTGTGAATAGACGTCACGAAATGAATGAATTAGCAGTTATTACAGATAGGTAGGATCAAAGTCGAATGTTGCTCACCTTGCTTTCCAGCAGATGATGTCGCGCCGATGATGCGCCCGCCGCGGCCTTGTTTAATCATCTGCTTCGCGGCATGGCGGTAGCAGAGGAATAAACCACGGGTGTTGATGGAGAACACTCTATCCCATTCAGAAATGGGCACTGAGAGGGCATGATATGAGTACATTCAGCAATGTGTAATGAATTAGAATGATTCTGGATACTTACATTCGGTCAAGGGGCAAGCAAAAGTGATGCCAGCGTTTGCGACCATCTAAAGAAGTATTGATTTTTGCGTCGAGATGGGGGAACATTAACAAATTTACTCACCACGTCGAGAGAACCAAGCTGAGCGACGGTGGCGTTGACCATGGAAATCACATCGTCCTCAGAGGATACATCTCCAGGAACGACAGTAGCCTGTCTGCCTTTGGCCGTGATCTCTGCCTTGAGCGCCTCGAGCTCGGCAGACTTAGATGGAAGATCATTGAGAGCAACATTGAGACCATCGTCGGCCAGACGAAGTGAAATGGCACGCCCAATTCCTTGAGCAGCGCCAGTAACAAGTGCGATACGTGTGGTAGGGGTAGTGGAGGACATTGTAATTGATCGGTCAAGCTGCATGTAAGATAAAGGACAAAGCAAGGGTTGAGTCAAGTGCTGATCAGAACTATGCTTTTGAGAGTGGGGGTTCTTAGTGCTTCCATCCCCACAGGTCCAAGAATCTCTGTGCGGTCACACGCAGTCATCAGTTTCATCTAAGAATCTCTTCAACTTTCTCTATCTCACCCTCAAGTGTCTGATTCCTGAAAGTGGTTAAGAGCGTTGTTACGTGCTGAGAAGTTGATGATGCAGAAACCACAACATGATTATTTGCCGAAGGTCGGGCATCTCAGCCCCCTTCGCGAGCAAGAAATCGACGAGGCCGTAAAGAATTTCTGTTGTCGCTTCAACATTTTCGAGATTTTCTGGTGTTTCACGCGATGGGAACATGTCTCTCCATATGGCCCACAGTGACACGGTCGTCTGCCATACAGAGCGAGAATGTCCCGTCATGACCGGCGAGTCAAAATGTGGATGTTGGATCTTAAAGCATCATGGCTATATTCTCCGAGAGAAAGAACGTTCTACAATCTCATGCTATTCAGAATTATCGGAGTGGCTCTGAGTCTATCATCGAGATCTTTGATTCATTCCCCATTTATCTTTGAGCTTCTATTAGATGATACCTGGGAAGTCGCCGATCTCTTATCAAACTTGCCATGCCAGCGCCCATAAGGTCATTCATTGTTGGCAACATCCTCAAGCTGTAAGTATGGGAGTAAGGTGAGTGGGAAGGAATTAGATGAGGTCGAGAACACACCCTCGCGCTCAGCAACGTAACGGGCATCGGTCCGGCCAACATGTGTACAATTTCTCAATATAGCAAAAGCCTATGAAACTGACGTCACCAATTGGGATCGTCGTACTGTTCGGCTATCCACGGCGATTAAGCGAATACTAGAACATTGTCCCGATCACATCTTCGGATATGGGCGCCTGTGGTGCTCTCACACTGTCACCATCTCGCGGTTCACAGTGGTTCGTTTGGTTCACAACTGGACTCCTTGGTCTTTATCTCTTCTCCTTCGAGACAATGAGCCAGGTTCCAATGGCTAAATAGACATTTCGAATGAGCAACTTCTCTGCCTCTGCTCCTGCGACGATGAATTCCACTACTACCATCCTCGCTGACCTGGCGGCGACCGCCCAAAGCGACTCCCGCATCCCAGTCATCGGTGCTACTGTTTTGCTTGCAGCAGGCACCGTGGCCTTCTTTCTCCGTCCGCCCAAGATCATCGACGACTCTGGAATCGCCAGGCTGCCCGGCTGGGTCTCGAGCATTACTGCGTGGTCCTTCTTTACCAAGCGTCATGATTTTATGTTCAATGGTTTTGCGAAGACTGGACAAAATCTCTTCCAGTTCCGCTTTTTGCAACATACTGTTGTCTGCATATCTGGAGAGGAGGGACGCAAAGTCTTCCACAATGATAAGGACCTCGACTTTACCCAGGGATATCAGATCCTGCTCGGCGGAGTAAGCACTTATTTCACTGCCATTCGTTGTAAGGCTGATCAACCATCCTCCTATAGGCCCCACGTCTCGAGCAGTCGTCTGAGGCAGAGTATGTTCCCGAGAATATGACGTGGTTCAACAAAAACGTCGCTATTCTCTTCAGCAAAGACCGCCTTGCAGACGGTGAATGATCTTCTAATTTTTGGCAGCGTAGAAACTAACGTGATATGCTTAGTCCTCCCATCGCTTCTTGATGACATCCACGCCAGTCTCATGCGCACAATGCCTGAGAGGGAGGGCCGGATTGATCCATTCCGCAACGTCTACGATGTAGGTGTCCTTCTGGTTCCAACAGAACAATAATACTCATGCTATAATAATGCAGCTCATCGTACAAATGACCATTCGCATGGTCTCCTGCCGCTCACTGTCCAACGATCCCGCTGCCGTTGCCGAGATGTGGAAGTATTTCGACGTCATTGAAAAGAGCGCCACACCCTTTTCGTTGATTCTTCCTTGGATTCCGACATCAGCGACAAAAAACAAGGAGAAGGCTACGACCGACCTTTACAAGTTTCTTGTCAAGTACATTGAGGAAAGGCGTAATTCCACTCCTTCATCTGATGCCTTCGATGTTCTCATTGCCAACGGACTGGACAACCAGGCAATTGTCGGCGTGAGTGCTCACATTATTCAAATAACGCGCGCTTTCTGACGAGTTTCCATCAGTTCGCGATGATCATTATTTTTGCTGGCATCACCAACAGTAGTGTCAATGGTAAGCACAATTTTCGCCGCGTGGATGAACTCTCAAAAACTTACTCCGAATTTCTAGCTTGCTGGATTCTCATCTATCTTGCTTCACACCCTGAATGGAAGGCCAAAGCCATCAAGGAAGTCAAGGACCTCATTGCAAACCACTCCAATCCCGCGTACGCCAACGATCCCTTACACAAGCGCCTCGCATCCATCCCCATCAGCGCTTGGGAGACCCAGATGCCCATGGTAGAGCTCATCCTCAAGGAGACCTTGCGTCTTACTGCGACGGGTGCCGCCCTCCGCCGGAACACGAAGGGCGACTTACCGATTGCTGGAAAGATGATCAAGCGCGGCTGGTTCCTCGTGTACTCCGCTGCGGATGTGCATCTGAACCCCAATATTTACACCAACCCCGACGATTTCGACCCTTCGCGCTTCGAGCCTGGTAGGGAGGAGGATAAGAAGGAAGCGTATTCGTTCATTGCGTGGGGCGGAGGTCGTCACCCCTGCTCCGGAATGAAGGTTAGTTCTCTGTGCTTCCTTGAATGCATTCGCGAAATCGATATTTACCTGTCGGTGTCAATTTAGTTCGCCAAGTTGGAGATCAAGATGATTGTCGCGCTCTTCCTCGAAGGATTCGAGTACAAACTTGTTGACGCCCAGGGTAACTACCCCAAAAACCCACCTATCCCGGACATCAACGATTTGCAGCGGGTAAGCCACTTAACTTTTCATTTTTATCATTGATTGATTCAAACCCCATCTCTAGGCAAGCCCTGTCGGCGAACCGTTCTTCTTGCAATACAAACGCCTGATGGACTAGGAAAACGCTCTGGGCGTATTTACTATACGTTAAACTGGCATTTCTTCGTAGATTATAGAGATATACATGTCATAGGCTTCCTCGAATGAAGTTCCGTTGAATTGGTCTGGTAGAAAGGATGTGACTATGACCCCAGTTATTTTTTTGCAAGATTGTTAGGAAATTCCCTCTTGGGCGAGATTGTCAGCACAATCGCGTGAAATCCGTCTATATTTTCAGACCGGATGGTAGCTGCGAAGTGGGAACATTGGTAAGTACAAGCAACTTACTTGAACTCAATCACGACCTGCCTCAACTAAGCTCAAGAAGAGTTCATGTTGAGTGCATGGACAATGCGCGAACGGCTGCGAACGGTGTGAGCGGGCACTGTCAGGCGATGGCTATCATGGTGGGCCAGTCTGTTTGCCGCTTGCACGAGGAGTGAGCGCTAGCGCTTAACACTTCTAGATCTCGCACGAAGTGGACCAAGCCCGACCTGGACAAACCGAGCTGGTGTTACTGACCGTGCAGTTGCGGAGTTAAATCCGCGTGCGCGCGTGGGAGCGGTCGGCTCAATCATACATTGGCACAGCCTGACATGAGCTGTCAACGCAATTTAGCTCGTTCCTATCTTCCCTCTCTTCCTTAGTTTTCTTCTATTATCCTTCTGAAGATCTTACACATGTTTCACGGCTTCTATTTGTCTTGGATCGTGCACATGCACTCTACCTGTTCATTATGAAAGTTCAAGCTGATTGTCCGTGATACATGGAGCATCATTACCAATGGAGCATATACACGTTTAACATCGAGCAAGACCGGATGAGAAGTCATCGAGCTGATTACTTTCGCGCGTATCTACCGTATCGGCCAAATTTCATGAGCGTTTTGGGTCGGCAATTTCCTTGTATATGGACAGGTGTGTTTTCCCTAGACTTTCCCCGTCAGTGAGTCGGTTTGAAAAAATCATTGACACGACTTCCAGTTCTTCAGACTCTATCGCTCCTTTATCGCCACTGTCAGGACTTCCCTTGGCTGCTCTCGCTAACACCTCAACTGTCTGATTATTGACTCCACCAGCGTCTTTCATTGGCTTCATGATGAGCTCTAACACCAGTGTCTACCTCTTTGCGGCCGTTGGTCTTGCTGGCATCTGGATCTACAAGCGTGTATCGAGCTTGCGCAATCTTCCTGGCCCTCCTTCGTCGTCACTCCTCGCGGGTGGGTGCATCATGAAACTCTGAGCGACGTCGTTATGCTGAATGTATATTCAGGGAGTCTACTGGATCTCGTCGCTCCAGCCACTGGACGTGACTGGCAGATACACGTGAATAACACCTATGGCGGAGTAGCTAAATTCAAGACCCTCTTCGGGGTACGTTCTATCTTTCTAATGGATGTCCTGCAGTATCATTTACAATCATAACCAGGGGAGCTCGTTGCTGGTTAATGACCCAAAGGCCTTGCACCACATCCTTGTGAAGGACCAGGAGATCTTCGAAGAATGGCCTGCTTTTGCCGCGTAAGCATTCATTTCTCGAGGAGAGATTTGAGGCCCCACCAAAGCTGACTATTGGTGTAGCACAAACGGGCTCTTGTTTGGCCCCGGTCTCGTCGCGACGATTGGCAGCCAGCACAAAAAGCAGCGCAAGATGCTGACACCAGCATTCTCCATCAAACATCTCCGTGGAATGGCTCCGATGTTCGTGGTCATTGCCAGAGAGGTAAGTCGCTGACCCCTTGTCCGTGCCGCAGATATTCATTGAAGCATTTTGATCCGTTGGATAAATTTAGCTGGAGACGAACATCTCCGCCTTGGTGAAAGATTGTCCTAAAGAAATTGATGTAACACAGTGGCTCAACAGGTTTGCGCTGGAAGCCATTGGCCGTGGTGGGATGGGTCATTCTTTCGGAAAGATGTCGGAGTCAACGGAGTACTCAGAAGCAATGAGGGAGCTGGCGTACGTTTGTGTGTCTCGTCCGAATTCAGTGTTCTTACTATCATCAATCTAGTGCAACGGTCTCTGTGATGGTCCCAGGAGCCCCATTGACCCCTTTGTTCAAGTACATGGGCCCTCGTTGGCTTCGCCGCTTTGCTCTTAAATTGGTCCCCTGGACTCTACTCCAGAGATTGGTCGACATCGTGAATGTTATGGACGACAAGGCGACAGAGATCTTTGCAGAGCAGCAGAAGGACCTAGAGCACGCAGTCGCAGACAAAGACGGCAAGGATATTATGGGAATCCTATGTGATTTAATACTCCAAACTCTTCTGATGATGCCGGGCCCGACTAACCTCCGTCGTAGTGAGGGCCAACCGCTCGTCCGTGGAAGCCGACAAGATGTCTAATGAAGAAATGGTTGGCCAGATATCGTATGTTGTTCAATGTCAGGCAGAAATCCAGATGAAGCTTACACGGAGGTCAGAACCCTGGTTTTCACTGCGACAGATACGACGTCCGGAGCCATGGCTCGTGTACTCCACTTGCTTGCGCAGTATCCGGAAGTCCAAGAAAAGCTTCGAGCCGAGGTGACTGAGGCTTTCCACCACCAGGACGAGGCCATTGACTTCAACAATGTCTCGGCTCTGCCGTACTTAGATGCAGTCATCAAAGAGACTCTGAGAGTGTGAGCCCCTACTCATCACGTTCCCGGGATTCTGAATAACTGATCCGTTCTTCAAGGCATCCACCGATTCCGACCATCTTCCGTCGGTGAGTAGCTTACCAGAAGTTGAGATGTCGAGTGACCCCTAATGTCTATTCAAGGACCTTGAAGGATATTGTTATCCCGTTGTACCACCCCATAACTGGCACAGATGGCAGGATCATGAACGAGGTCCATATTGAGAAAGGTACTGATATTTTCATCAATATCATTGGAGCAAACCACAACCCCAAAACATGGGGTGAGGATGCGAGCGAGTGGAAGCCGGAGCGCTGGCTCTCTGAATTACCGGAGAGTGTAACGAAAATACGAGATCTTTCTGGCGTGTACGCCCACCAGTACGTCTCCCGAATGCATCCTTGAGAACGGAGCCCAACTCATCGTCTGGCAGGATGACCTTCATCGCTGGAAATCGTGCTTGCATGTCAGTCATCTCTCTCCCCTCATAACTTCTCAGTGACTGATCTTATGACGCAGTGGCTTCAACTTCGCTCAAATGGAGATGAGTGAGTACTTTTCTTCCTTAAAGCGATCGCCACGGATTCTGATTATCCTCTAGGAATCGTTCTTGCTATCCTGCTCCAGTCCCTCGAGTTTTCACTGCCGAAGGACAAAGAAATCGGATGGAACCTCGGCTTGCTTATGACCCCAGTTGTCAAAGGGTCGGACTCGATTCACTCCCACCTTCCTCTCATCATCAAGAAGAGGGATGTATGATCCATGACCGAAAGACCTACTTGTCGTTTATCTACTATTTTCAGAGATTACCTATCTAGAGTCTAGAATAAACATGCTGTTCTCGTTTGCCGACTAAGATGTATTTAGAATCTTGCGCAGAGACTATTGAACTGTGTGCGATCAATTGAAGGTAATATGACTGACTTAGACGCCCATTGCCTGGATATTCCCACGCTTCATGAATTCTGCCTGTACAGTCATCTTTTAGACCTAATTAACGGTGGTTCTAGTGCTCCCTGATATTTGTTTTCCTCTATGGGCAGCTGATTGACAATGACCACTGGAGAAAATGACGAGAACCAACACGGTCTATATTTGGTTGACAGGTGATACTGTGTTTCTAATTCTATCGAGTACCCCAAGATAAAATTAAATCTACAGAGGCCTAAATAAAAGCAGAGAACCTCTGTGTACCTTGTTCTATAAGGAAGTTTACTGCGTTTGCCCTTCCTTCCTTACGACGACAAAGTTGACCAATTTCAGCTGCTTTGCGGCGATACCGGGATTCTGTTGTGACCTTGCTGACAGCGTTCTCGAGTTCCTCGATATTGAGCCTAGGGGCAGTACTCATGTTTCCACATTCACCGATGCCGAGGTACTCGACACGCCTCGCGTTGTCGTAAAGGTCAAACCATTGCGGGAGAATGACTTGTGGAACACCACAGCTGTGAGAAAGAAACGATTAGTAAAGAACTGTGCGCCTGGGAGAGTATGACTCACTATGCAGACTCGAAGTACGAGTTGGCGCCACCGTGGTGGATAAAACAAACGAGGTTGGGATGCGACAAGATGGATGTAATTGGAGCATCGAGCCACGATGCCGCACGGACGGTGTCCTGGGCGAAATTACGCTTCTTTAGCACTGTCTGGATGAGCTTCTCGAACTTTGAGACGTTGGGGAGCTTCCACAGAATCTGCATATCGCGGCCCGCGAAGCCGTTGAGGATGCCCTCGAGTGCAATACGTGCGAGCTCGTCCGTGAAGTCGTAATGGGTGCCCATCATAAATAGCACGGTCTCTTTAGCACCGATCCAGCGCCGAAGCTCGTCCGCCGATGTGAGTGGAGCTGGTTGCGCGAGGATGGGTCCATATAGTGTCATGTTTGGAGGTACAACCATGGGGTATTCGAGCTCCTCGAGACCTTGGCAGATGTATGGGATATCCTTACGGAATTGGAATCCTGTGGCTTTCTTAGCCCGCGCATCGGTGAGGAAGCAGTGGGCCCAGCGAAGGGTAAGCCAGATGTTCTTGGGGATGAAGCTCCATGGGACGGGGAACGGAATACCAGACCCACCACTATGACGAAGATATAAGATTAGTGAATATTCTGAACAGGGGCCATAATCGCAGTTTGGCGCACCATGGATAGTACCAAAAGGCACGTCCATTGGGCTGGGCGTCGAGCGTCATGCCCAAGGGAGGCATGCAGGTGTTCACTATGTATTTGGCACCGACTTGCTTGCAAGCTTCGATTGCTTGATGGAAAACCATGTCCATAAGAATCACGTCGGGCTTGAGCGTAAGGAGAACGCCTTTGCAGCTCTGGACCGTCTCCTACCAGTCAATAGGAGAAGTTAGTATATACTCGAGAGCCACACCTGCTCCCAGCGAGGATAAACTGGCAACTAACCTCGAACTCTTTATCTGTCCACGGACAAAGCAGCAGAGGGATGATTTCGTATGCATAGTTTGAGCGCGTGAGTGGTGGATGCTGGTTGCCATCGTGGGGCATGCCGGTCCGCCAGATAGCGTCCATCTCAGTGACGCCAGTGATGGTGTGGAATGTCAAGGATGACCCAGGATTGACACCATCATTGAGCTTCTCCACGCGCTTCTCGAGCTCAGAAAACGATGCGACATGAATGTCCGTAGGCTGTGGCTGGGCGAGAAGCCCATCGACGAGGGAAAGAATAGTAGTGGCCTGGCCAGCCTCCGGGTATGTGAAGACGAGAACGTTGAGTGGGGCAGACATTTAGGGGGGAGAAGGAAGACTGAGTTCAGGATGCGTGGATACAGCGGCGTCCCCTTCATAGTCTTTAGACTTTGTCGTACACCTCTTCGTGCGGGATTATTTTCATTAGAACCCACCTTGCTGCAAGGTACGATTTGGACACGATGCTGTACGATGTTTTCTGATCGGCCAAACGGGACTCTTCACGCGCAATAATAGAATGTATTCTGTTCTCAAGACGATGCATCATGCGATGTAGCTGCAAACAGGTCCATGCTGATATGTTGGATACGGGTCAATAGAGGTTGGGAAACCCTGGAGAATCCTCGGTGAGCATAAGTGCCTCCCAATACAAACCTGCCGTACAGTGAGTGCACAAAGCTAAACAAGTTTATCAAACGACAACGCTTACATTGTACAATTAGCAATACATCACGCAGTGTCCATAGATAACGTAGCCCTCGCTTAATTTTCTGCATCGAAATCACGCAACCGTGTAGCATCGTGTCCTATCGTGGTCAACGACATCCACATAACACAATCCTAAAGGGGGCTGGCATAACGCGGTAGGAGGCACACGGTCTTGTACGGTCTGTTACGATCTAAAGTTAAACCACCTCAGGAACCAGGTTCAAAGCAGTATATTGTTGAAAGAAAGAATGTACACATCTTCACACCATGATCATTTTCCCGGATAAGCGATCACATAGGCGGCCGCCTTCAAACTATGCCATTCAGCTCAGTATGCAAAATGTGGAAATCACAGACCACCACAGTAAGTCTTCGCGAATTGTTGCAGGTCTTGCACGGCCTGGCCATCCTCACGCCATGCCTTCTTAAGCATGTGCGCGATTCGACCGGCGTTTGCGCGCTTTCGCGCCCCCACGGCTCCTCGTGCGTCTGTAATGACGCTAAGCATCTCCTCGCGCACAGCCTCACGCATGCCCTTGGGAGTAACGCCGCGCAACATGGGTTTCATGCCTAATGCGCCTGTGCGGACTTGAGTGAGCTCGAATGCGACATCGAGGGTGAGTGAGAGGTAGGCCGCATTGAATGGCTGATCGGAGGTGAAGGGGTAGCAAATCCTAAGCGAGGTGCGATTAGATTAGATTGTGTTTAGTAAGCGAGGGACAGACGAACATGGGTACACCACTCGCAAGGGCCTCAGTGGTGCTTCCTTGTCCGCAGTGCGTTAAGAACCAACCCAGAGCCTAGAAATCGCAGGTGAATGAGCGTGATATCTACTAGAAATTTGTTGGGCGTACCGGATGGTTCAAGATGTACTGCTGAGGAACCCACTTCGCAAGCAACCCCTTGGAAGATGTCTTGACATTCTCGGGAAGCTGTGCGGCAGGAGAGCCATACGCAAAGATCTTTGGTAGAAGTGAGATTGTATGAGCGCCAATTAGAAAGGGCAAGGCAGTCTCACAAAGGGTATGTCTTGCTCAAGGAGGACGTTCACGATCTCTTCGACGTACGAAGCATCAGGAGGCCAGTACGTAGATCCAAAGGAAATCTAGAATAAATTGTTCAGTGAGTAAATATAATCAACTTCTAGCAAGAACCAATAAAAAACATACGAAGAATACAGATCCTTTACCCTTCTTCTCGAGTGCATCATTGAGGAAGTTCTCAATCTCGACTTGGTCAGGACTCTTGGTGTCGACGTTCTGTACAGCTTTGGTAGCCTCTTGGGAGGACAGCTCGCCAGTTTGGAAGTCAGCGGGAACTGTCGGCCCGACGGAGTAGAGAGACCTGTTCATCCCACTGAGCCAGGAGCGCAGGGTCTCAATGAAGACAGATTCGTAGGCCTCGGAGGTGTTGATGATGGTCCCATCGCTATCATTGAGCGTTCTGTCGCAGTAAGATTAGTGTGAGTCTGGAAACGACGAAGGGACACGACTTACTGGAACAGCTTTCCCTCCATGGTATTAAAAAGCGGCTCGGAAAAGGGCAGCTCCTGAGGGAAGCACTCATAATCATACATGGGTGGCATACCGGGGATGTGAATGATCTCGCCACTGAACCGACCATATTCCTGGAAGCAGAAAAGACTAAACCAATTCTGATGCAACTTATGTGCCCAAGAGCTACTTACAGCCTCGATGAAGCGCTCGAGAACAGCGCCTTCACCAGCAGCCTCGAAGTTCTTCTGTGCGCGGCCCACGACGTCGCCTAAGCCGCCGACGTTCTCTGGGCAATAGTAGCGGATGATGACAGGGGCGCTGCCTGTGACCCATGCGAAGATAGGGACACGCGAGTCGGTAACCTGGCGCGTTCCCTGCAGCTGCGCGGGGGCGAGGAACTAGAAAATAAAACAAGCGATGTGTTCAAATGAGTTTTATTGTGGAGTTAAGGGTCGATAACAAAACAAATTGTCATTGAAGATTACGAAGAGAAAAATCATTGACTGCTTACATCCAGAATCACCGCCGATGGGAACGGGGCAGGAGGGTAAGTGGCGCCGGTGGTGCAAGCAAGCGACTCGCCGTTGACGAGTCTGCTGTAGGGCTCGACATACACCTCTGCATACGCAGCGATGACCTTGGGCAGGTCAGAGTTGTCTCTCTTAGAGTCGAGGATAGAGATTATTCTATATTTGCCAACGATCTATCAATATCTCAAAAAATCTCGTCATTTTTTAATTTCTTACCTGATACGCTTGAGCTGCTCTTGCTCTTGTTTGTCTTTTGTATTGTACTGTCGCGCGATTTCAGCTTGAACCTTATTGTAAAGTAGCTCTGAAACGAGGAAAGTGACCAGGCAGCCGCTTTCTTTTTGCAGCTTGGCAATAAAGACACACAGTGGGCGCGTGTGTCCCCAGAGTGGGAGTGAGACCACGACAATATGCGGCCCAGAGGACGTCATGAAGTTCTCTACTGCGCTGACTGGTTGACTAAGACGAGTGATGTTGCAGGTGTGTTGAGAGCCTAGGAGGTATAACAGTTGGGCGATAGTGATACGCAAGCTGTTGACAGTCAAGGTGCACACTTGGGACTTCCAGAGATTA
The DNA here is from genome assembly GCA_013368295.1 of Psilocybe cf. subviscida. Lineage (NCBI taxonomy): Eukaryota > Fungi > Basidiomycota > Agaricomycetes > Agaricales > Agrocybaceae > Psilocybe > Psilocybe cf. subviscida. The sequence goes on along the minus strand of JAACJJ010000044.1, from coordinate 605,004 downwards.
CGCTCAAAAGCGGTCACAAAGTCTGGCTAGATCTGACAAAGTTCTGACAAACGGTCGGAGTGGATGCCTCCGATGAACTTGAGAGAAGCTCGGGAGGTATAGAGATAGACACAGAGAGCATATCAGAATATAGTGGATATACGGGGAAGACGTTGGGTCGTACATCCCCAGATGATACCTGCATTTGCACGACGAGCTGGTTTGGTTCAAATTTGAGATTTCCATAAATGGCAACTGCGGCCTTTGGATGTGATAATTCCATCATGATCGACGTTGACTAAAGAGTTTCCCACACAATCTATTTTTTGCATAATGTCATCCATATGTCGTGGAATTTGTGTGAAATGTGTGAGAAAGGCAAGAGGAGGCCCGAAGCGCCCTCGTTGAAAGCGTTGTACAAGGCTGCGTCAGGCCATTCTGAACATCTCATCAAAAAACACCGATATCAAAAGACTTGAACCATGCCCTTACATCTTGCGAACAATCGTTGAACAATTTGTGCACAACCAAAGCACGAGCCGAGATGAAACGATGGGTTCGAAACCCTTTTGAGCTTGGTAAGTTGCGTGTATTCGATTTTCCGCGTCTGCATACGAGAACAAATTTCTTACCCACCAACGGGTATCATGGCTTTGTGAGTGGAGTACTTATCGGCGGGTGAACTTCGCCCAAGCGTTCTGTGAGGCATCTAGTCGCAAAACTGGTTGCCGACACCCACGGTCGGAAAGCGCCGCACTCAAATTTTGGTGTCCGCCAATCTCTCAACGCTAAGACATCGTATCTAACCGCATACAACGTTAGCGGAACATCGGGGCGCAATGAAATGTTATGTAGGGTATGATAAGTACTCGAATACAATAGAACGATGAGTTCTCCATGTAGTGCCCTTGAATATCTTTCGCCGCGCTCTCCCCGCCTTGAGCACTCCCAGTCGTGAGAAAAAGGACGAAAAACAAGGTTCTTGGGAGTAATGCCGCACAAAAACAATGGTCTTTGTAAGAGCAGTTAGTAAGGATGCCAAGCTGGACAGCCTATTTGTACTGAAATGAGTCAACCAACCTCGCATTGTCTCGAAAAGTGATTCATTGAGGTAAAATTTGCCCTTCCATTACATACATTGGTAGTATTTACATGTCGACATCCGTTCTCTGAGGAAATTAAAGAATTTCATGAAGATCTGTGTCAGCATTGTAAACGAGGATGGAGTAGAGAGGAGCAATGGGTGGCTGCGGATTCGTTACAACGTCGCTTACAGAACTCCTGCGCCATTAGGTGCGGTTCTTCTGTTCCTTCCTCTATGAATCATGTCGTGTAAATGGGCGCGGTGGAGTCGGCAATACCGCAATGTTGTGTACTGCGGCGTTACAGTATTCTAGAGGGGTAGAGGAAGTTTGAGAAGTTTACATTCGCCATTCAAGCGAGGTGCAAAAGTTGTACGAGCCAGAATTTTTCAGGAGTGCGGGAGTGAGGCTGAGTGAGGTCCTCGTAAAATTAGGGCTACACCAATGGCGATGGCTTGATGTCGCGAAACCATACCCCCTCGCTATTGACGAAGCCTGGTTAATACCGCGAATCTTCTAGTTCTTAACCTTTCCGGATAAAGTATCGTTAATTCGGATTTATTTTTGGTGCATATTTCGTGATACGGACTATTATCACTTCAAGTTTTGTATTCTTTTGTCTATGTCTGAGAGTCCGCAGTACTGGTTTACACAGTCCATATTTTATCACTCGCACAACAGTGTATAAGTGCTATCTCCAACCGAAGAAGACTAAAAAAACGGGCTATGCGTTTAGAGGACATAGACATTCAAATCTGGGACCCGTGAGGTCTGTACAATCCAAACCCTGTTGTCGCTCGCTTCACTCGTGTCATGGAATGGTCATCTGTAAGCGACCTGAGTTGCAATTTCTTCTTCAATCAAGTTGAACCGATGGACTCGAGATACAGAGCCAGCTCGACCAAAAACCAACAATTTCTCTGTTTGCCGTCCAGGTTGTGAGGAATGACATATTCCAACTACTAAGACTTACACGGATCTCCCGTTGTTCTGGCCCGCCATAGATTTTGGAAACCACAACCATGGCGCGGATTTGAACTTGTGGATAACTCACCCACTCTGACCGTAGCGCATCCTGAAACTTTCAAGAAGCTTGAGCTTGCAAGCCAATCGGGACCTCGGTAAAAAATTGTATTACCAGTCTGTTGCCATCGATATCTGGAGAAAATGCAAAGGTTAGTGCTAGCCATGGCCGGTACCAGACGTCTACCACTCGAGAAACTGTAGTATAAGCTAGATATTCTCGAATGATAAGATAGTCTGGCGTTGTGGACAACCTGTTTATGCTACACATGTTGTGGTATTGATCGTCTGTTGGGGCTGTGGGTGCTGTGAACTAATCGGGAGCGTGTGTGTTATTAGCCATTTTTGACAGTTCCTTGATAAGCTTCTTATTCCATGCACTTTCCTTCTCTCTGGCCCTCATCCGATTCAAAGAAAGCAAAGCATATACATGGCAAGATGAAATCAGACATATCGGGCAAAAACGTGTAAGTAACTATCTGGCATACGGGTGATACCCATGCTGACCGCGAGACGACGCACGCGCAGGTCCGAGGCCTGCGTTATTACCAACTGTCCTGTTCATACCCATCGCACCGCCGACGCCCCGCATGGCGCCTCCTCCTCCCATCCCCGCCGCCCTCCCTGCACCGAGCTGCTGCTGCATGTTGCCCATCATCGCCGCCGCGGCCGGGCGCATGCCTCCCATGCCTGCGCCCATGCCCATTTGCATTGGGTTCATGTTGCCCATGCTCGCCATGCCCATCATCCCCTCCATGCCGCCGCCACCCATCATGTTCATCGCGGGCATGACGCCACCTGCGCCAGTGGTACCTGCATTGCCCATACCCCCAGCGGCACCGCCAGTGCCCCCGCCTGCACCCATACCCCCGCCCATGGCACCTCCCATACCGCCACCCATACCCATGCCCATGCCCATACCGTAGTTCTGCATCATCTGCATCATCATCGGGTTCATGCCCATCATGCCCATGCCCATGGGCATCTGCCCCATCCCGCGCTGGAAGAGGAGATTGGTCATGGGGTTCTGGGTCATGGCATTCTGGCCAGCGCCGGCTGCACCGGGGAACTGCATGGGCAGAGGAAGGGTGGGCAGCCCCTGGTCGGCGGCGGCGCTGGTGTTTTGTGTTCCGTTTGTACGTCCAGTAGCGGCGGCTTGTTGGTCGCGTTGGGTGCGTGGCTGGGCTGCTTTGACTTCGATCTGTTGTATGCTTCGTTAAGATACATGTACGCGTCTCGTGATCAGAGAAGACCCACCTGCTTCTCGTCGAGGATGAGCCCGAGTTTTCCAACGAGTTGGTCAGCGTTGGCCGCATCTTCGAACGTGACGAAGCCGAAACCTTTCGATCGCCCGGACTCGCGATCGAGCATGACGGTCGCGTCGACGACCTTGCCGAACTCGCTGAAGAAGGCGCGCATGGAGTCGGGCGTCGTGGCGGGTGCGAGGCCACCGACGAAATATCGCGTGTTGCGCATGTGCTCCTCGCGCGGGATGGCGCGTTTCGGGTCGATCTAGGGGGTGTTCAATGAAATGCGGACTTAGTGGGGGTGTTGTTTGGGGTGCGGTTAGTAATAGACATCCTCACCGCTTTGCCGTCCAGTTCGTGATGCCGGGAAACGACTACGTCGACGGCGTTGGGGTCTTCAAAGGTCATGAACGCGAACCCGCGAGAGGTGCCCGAAGGATCGCGCATGATAGTGCACGCGTCGACCTTACGACGTGTCAGTTATTGGCGGCACGACTTGCACAGCCCGTAGCTCTGTACGCTACCTTGCCAAACTGCGAGAAGTAATCTCGGAGACCCTCTGATCATCGACGGAGGAGGCACGGGTATGAGGATCAGTGAAATAGAACCGGGATATATTAAAAGAGCATGTACCATCTGTTGTGTCCCAATTTAGACCGCCGATGAATATTTTGCTATGGCGGCGGTGCAAGGTAAGAAGCGTAACAGGTAGCGTAGGCAGGCATGCAGTAGTGTGGTGGGACGGACGTAGTGTGTGGCGTAATATGCGGAGTAACGGGGCGACGACGATTAGTATACCAGCAGTAGGTAGGTAACAGCAGGTGCGGTAAAGATAAGGTATCTTTAGTAGCATGGTATGCAAACGTGCAGTGATATAGTTCTGGCGCCGTTGCACGAACGGCCACAGGGACGGTGGAGCAAGGAGATACACACGGCACGTTGTGAAAGGAAGAAGAGGCTCACCCAGCATCATGCATCTCTGACGGCTTCTTGCCAAACACGGTGTCACCGCTGGTGGTGATCGTGGACGGCCGTGCGCCGTTGGCCCGTGGGTTCGGCGGTAGAGGGATCTGGCTCCGCTGCTGCCGCTCCTGGCTCGGGGTCTGCTGATATGCGGAGAACTGCTTCGCAATCTGGGCAGAGTAGGACAAGGAGGCGGCGTCAGGCGCGGTGGTGGAGGCTGTAGGTTTGGGAGGAAGCCCCTTGAGCGCGTCCGACGCGGGTGCCGTGATCGTAGGCGTACTTGCTGGCGCTACTGCTACTGGTGGTGGTTTAGTATCTGCTTCAGGCTCGTTCGCGACAGGCTGTTCGCTCTGGTCCATAGCCTCGGCTTCGTCCAGCTCCTCAAACTCGAGCAGCTCTTCGTCGCCGTATATGTCTGCGCGAAGAGCAGAAGCGCGTCAGTCAAGGGCCAAGGTCACCCATGCAGTGCTGCGACATACCACCATAGAGGTCCGAGTCCAACGTGCTGGTCATGGCTTTGAGAGACGGAGAAAGGGCAGTGTGATGTGGAGGTAGTGGGGGTCCAGGTACAACCAATACGGTGACTGGCGTGACTCCAAATGGTTCATGACACTGTGACAGTCACTCCGCGTTGCTTCTCCGGATCCTGAAAGCAATGTAGATACAGTTCATGGTAGCAGGTTGGTTTATATGTTAGTGGGTAGATAGGTATTGATAAGTGGTAATTGAATGAGATAGAGCACAGGATTAGAAGATGAAGAACAAAGATGAAGAGGGGGGGGTATATGATAAGTAGTATGTAACAACAAAAAAAGCAAGGTATTTCCTTCCACAGTAAAAGGTCGTAAAACAAAGCGCATCTCTCCACCGTTAGTTTGTGATAATATCGAACGTATCCAGGCCACGCAGTGTATTCGGTGCAAATGCACCGACGCACTATAACATTAATTAATGCGCGCTGCCGACCGGATTGAGCGTGAGCGCCGCCGCGGCCTTCTGCATCTCCAGCTGCTGCTGGATCTGGCGCGACCGCTCCGCGACGGCGTCGTACACAAAGTTGACGGGCGGTCGGCGCGCCCGCGAGTCCGCGTCGTCCTCGAACTCGGGGTCTGTCGCGTCCCCAGTGCCGAATGGGTGCGCTCCGTCGTAGTACATGTCGTCCTGGTCGACGGCTGCAGAAAAAAAGGGAGGAGTGTGAGTTGGGGAGTATAAGATATGAAAATGACCACGTACGTGCAGGCAACGGCTCGGGCTCCACCACCTTCCTCTTGCCCAGCGCCTTCGCACTCGGCTGCACAGGCCTCTCCCACTCCTCCCCGCCATATTCCTCTCGGTCCCTCGCCTTCTCCCTATACGCATCCCTTTCCCTATCCCCATCCCTATATGCACCCGCATCGCGATACGCATCGCCATCATACCTTCTCACCCCCAGCCCCGCCGGCGCCTCCAACGCCATATCCAGCTCGCTCGCATCGTCGCCATCATCACCATACTCATCCCCCACGTCCTGCGGGTGCCCGTTCGCCACGACCGCCCCCGCCCCCGTGCCCATGCGCGTCGGCTCGAGCTTCGGCGTGCCCGGGCTCGACGCGCGGCTGTGGATGCTCGCCGCCGCGCCGACGTGCCCTGGCGAGCGCGGCCCGTGCGGCGCAGCCATGGGCGGCGCGAGGCCCCGCTGCTGGAGCTGCTGTTGGTGTTGCTGCTGCTGCTGGAGGTACTGCTGATGCTGGGGGTGCTGGTATTGCTGATTCGGTAGGTATTGTTGCTGTGGAGGCAGCGGCGCCGCACCCGGGTGGTGGTACCCCTCGTGCACCATCGTCTGGTCGGAATACGGCACAGACCCGGTGGTCGAGGGAGCAAGCTGGTACGGTGTGATCATCGTCGCGCCGGGCGGCAGGGGCGACGGCGAGCGGGACGATGACACCGAGGCATCCGGCGACTCCGAGCGCGACGGCACGTCATACTGCTGCTGCTGGTGCTCGCCGCCCTCCACAGGCAACGTGCTAGTGCTATACTCGCGCTGCAGTTGCTGCTGCTGCTGCTTGAGCGCCTTCCGTGCCTCCCTGCGGCTCCTTTCCTCCGCGCGGCGCTCCATCGCGATGCGCGCGAGGTCGTCGTACTGCTTGAGCGCCTCCACGAGCTCCTCGTTCGCCTGCAGCAGCGCCGCGAGCAGCTTCTCCTCCACCGTCTCGTCGCTGTCCGTCGGCGACGCGTCTCCGTTCTCCCGGTCCAGAGCACCAGGCTCCGCAGCAAACGCCAGCTCGTTATTCGAAATCGTGCGCTTCCTCGCATGCCCATTATTCCCGCGCGCCACCTTCGCGCTATTCACCTCCACCCGGCTGCGCTCCGCGCCCGCGCTCGCCCACGGGATCTGCGCAAAGATGAGCTCCTGCGACGAGCGGCACTTGGCGTGGAACTCCTTGATCACGCTCTTCTTCTCGAGGTCCTCGGGCTTGCTCAGCGCGAGCGCCTGCGAGAGCAGCGACGCGTTGCCCTGCCCGATGTGGCACTCCTGGAAGAGCCGCCGGATGTCCTCCTCGCGCGGGATGATGCGGTTCCCGCTCGACGGCGATTTCTTCTTCTTGACGGTGTGTGCGGGGGGCTGCGGCTGGGCGCCGGGGGTGAGAGCTGCCGGGATGGCCTGCGGGTGGGTGTGGTTACGGTCAGGCAAGGGAGGAATTATGTAAATGATGCACTCACAGAGGGTGTGGATGGGGGGTTGTTGTTCGCATCCGGGAGTGGAGTGGCTTCTTGGTACTGCACCATCGGCACCTCGTAGCCAGACAGACGGCCCGAGACGGGCGGGTTGAACATCGCATCGTCTGTGTCGAACGGCACGCCCTACATTGCAGAGCAAAGGCAGAGTCAGGCCAGGCGCGAGTGATGTCGAATGCGAGTGTGTGTGCGCATGTAACGGATGCACGGCTATGAAGTGAGACGCGGACGCACCTCGTCTGGTTTATCAAACGGCTTCACGCGCCGCCAGAGGCCCTTGAAGCCATCCCTGTTCTCTCTCGGGTCCTTCTCTGCACACGATCATGAGTGTTTGAGATGCATACCAAGTGGTTGATGAAACGTACTGGCACCGCTGGCATAGGCGGCGGCGGCCACGACTTCGAGGAGACGCTCCCGCACGACGGGGGATGTCCGGCTGCTCTGTAAGAGATCTTCGAGGGTGTCAAGGAACTTGCGCGAGGTGGATTGGGAGATGAATGTGTCGGAAGAGTTCCTAAGCATGATTGCCCAGAGCTGTTGGAAGCGAAGATCGCGTATGGAGAGTGAGTAATAAGGGAACATGGGATGGACACGAGAGACGTACACGGGCGGCGGAGAGTTGTGCTGGCGGCTCGCCGTATCTGTAGGGATTGAGGACATGAGCAATGGTTTGGGCGGGGAATGCTCACTTGAATTCGCGCCGGAGAGCACGGATGGCCTCTTTTGCATTGGTCTCGCTGGATGAGGCGCGGTCGCAGACCTCGAGCACCAGCGTCCAGTCCTCTGAGGCGGTGGCGGTGAGATAACCTGAATGAAAGAGATGAGGAATACGGCGGCGATGATGGAAAGGTCGACGAACCGATCATACGAGTCAGCTCTGCAGGGCCTTCGTCCGGCACCCTCTCCCGGTGCATGGACTCTCGTTCTCGAATAGCGTACATCTGTGCCTCCCTTTCCTTCTCTCGCTCTCGTTCCCGCTCCTTGTCGCGGTCCTTGTCCTTGCTACCGCCCCAGAAGCCGCGCTTCTCCTTCTTCTCGACCGGCTGGCCATGCCCGGTATCTGAGCCGGCGAGATACTCCTCTGATTGCGATCCGCGTCCAGGATGGCCGTGGCCATGATCGCTACTCCTTGGTGGCTCGAGCGCGCGCAGGATGCCCACCACGGGCGCCGTGGACGGCGGCTTCTTCTTCAACAGGCCGCTCTGGGGTTTAGTGGGACCGTTGGCGACGCTGGCGAGGCTCATCGGCGAGGCTGATCGCTGCTGTTGTTGTTGGGTCCGTTGCTGTTGGGGCATCTGCGCCCCGCCGGACGCGATGGCGATGGCGGGGTGGGTGAGGGAGTTCTGGGACGCGGTGCGCGAGGGCACATGGGCGTTTTGTTGTTGTTGTTGCTGTGGCGTGGCGAGATGATCTGGCGGGGCAACGACCTCCCACCGCTCGTCGGGTTGTTGTTGCTGCTGCTGGCCCTGCGTCTGTTGGAGGGCTGGATTGCTCCCATGGGTGGCGAGTTTCTGGTAGAGCGGGGTCGCTATCGACTGCTTTCCAGGATCCTGAATGCATACGAGAATAGATAATAGGTCGATGGAAGTGGTTCTAGAGCTGTTTGTGACTGACCTCTCCCTGGAAGTCTCTGGATCCACTCGAGGCATTCTTACCCGCCTTGGGCTTGTGTCGACTAAAGAGCTTCATGCTCGGTGGATGAGGAGGAGAAGGTGGGGGACGAATGATGGGGCTGTGCCAACTGTTACTCTCCCCACGTGCTCATCATTTAGACGCCATCACCATCCAAACTCTGATGTTGCGAGATCTTCTGAATTCAGGAAATGAATGGCCAATGACATATGCCTTGGTTCAAACACGCCAACAGTGCCTGAGTAATATCAGAAATCCTGTCATAGCGCTGCACGCACAACAGGATGCCGAACAGCCCGTGCTCACCGCACGCTCGCCGTTTCATCCGAGTTTTGAATTTGTTTGGATCATTTCAAATTCGAAACTCTCACTTTTCTTAGAGCTCTGACTCTCTGAGAGGCAGATAAAATATGAAGGTGCTTAGTGGACGCATGCAAGTGAACATGTTGTTTGGACAATTAAATTGTACCGTGCCATCTAGCAGAGTCACCCGAGTTTCGGCAGTGACGAGTTTCAAGGAGAAATGCATCAATATCCTGGTCTAGGATGTGCAGTATCAAAGGTGCCAGTGTTGTCAATGGGAGCCAGATAAATATTTCTTAATGCCCTGTCCACAAGATTAGACCTCGGAGCAATATCACTCGTAAGGAACCCATAGATACATAGATGCATCCCGGCGAATAGAGTCGATATTCGCTATCTCAAAGTCGGTCAAGGCGGGGAAAAAAACATGATACAGATTCGTGCGCATGTACACAGGCCGCGAGCAGCTGGTGCTGTCAGCTCTCATAACTTAGAGGACGTCAAGGGAGATTTTTAATGAAGTATGATGCGCTGAGACGCGCTGCATGTGTCTACATTTGAAAGCAAGCTGGAAGCCCCCTCATCCTCGCTCAAGGTATCAGTGACCGAGGCTGGATGCATTACACGGAGGCGGGGAAGATAATTCAGGGGGTACGGTGAGTTTGAATAGAGATGGGACTCGGGGGAGGCCTTCGAATTGATTTTTGAAATTGGACGACGAGTGTGAAGTTGCCGCCAGCGAATTCGAAGGAGGTAAGCTGAAAATCGGAGCGGGGACGCTGTGGGGAGACGTCACGCGATAGCACGCATGCAAGTACGAGCAAAAGAACTTGAAGTTTACGAAATCAGATGATGCAGGGAAAGTTGTGGTACACAGCTGATCCAGAGGTATGAGCATACGAAATGGGAAGCGCTTTTGGCTACCAGAGACGCCACGGAAAGCAAGACAATTGCATACTTAGTGCCAGAAAGGATAAGGGAACTTTGGAAATCGCAATTAATATAATGCCCGATGACGGAGACGGAGACGGAACAGGTAGGCCAGAGAGAAATAAGAAGAGCGATCCGGACAATGATGTCGGCAATGTCCATCCCAGCCCAATTACCTTCTCAGGCTTCTGATGCTTTGCCACTCATATTGACAAAAAGTCAGCGCTCAGCTTGCAGCTTTTAGATTCTGAGCTGTACCGTAAAATCATGCGAAGGATATCAACTGACACACTATCAGGCCCCAAATATGTGAAAGAGTAAACCAGTATAAGGTTTGATGCTGTACAAGTATATGCGGATTGGCGTATTTATGGACTGGGACGTGTGAACTATTGCGAGCTGCAAACCATATCAAGTACTTAGTCTACTGCAGATTCGCTTCTTCCCCCTCTCTTTATCCCCCGGACCCCACCTTCAAGATGCATAACAGGGTTTCTATGTTCAAAAAACCCCGGAACATCGACATCAAGAATAGCTCGTTCACAGTGAATGTAGATTCACCGAAATGTGGGTTGTCAAATCTCGCCGCTTATATGCAGAACACCACTGACGACGATGCTGATGTACTTACAACGCTATTAGCGGGCAATATAGATCGCCTGCTTGAAGAGGTTTCCCTGAACGCAATTCTCAACGCGGGGGGACGGGCGGACGAGGTTCGATGCTATCCTGGCACACGCGAAGACGTTATCAGAAAGATTGAGAGGTGGATGGACGGACCGGATGAACCACACCACCGAATGCTGTGGCTGAGCGGGGCTACAGGTGCTGGAAAGTCTGCCATAGCTCAGACAGTAGCAGAGCGCTGTCAGAAGCGTGGGCTGCAGGCTGCGAATTTTTTCTTCTTCCGGGACGACGGGACCCGTAATCATGCGCAGCCTCTCGTTGCAACACTGGTTTATCAGATGCTCGACTTTTATCCTGCCCTTCATTCATGTCTCACAGAATATCTAACGGCGAAACCCCTTGCATACAAGGCGTCTGCTGAAGAACAGTTCAAACAATTGATTTCTTCTCCCATTCATATGGTCCACAAATCTTCACCAATTCATCGACCGATTATTCTAATTATTGATGGGCTTGATGAATGCGACAACCGAAGGCAGCAGGAGCTAATTCTGCGAGCACTTCTCGCTCTTGTAGAGGAGAGCAACATCCCGGTCCGTGTGCTGGTAGCCAGTCGGGCCGAACATCACCTTGCCATGTTCTTCAACAAACTCGGAAACTCGGCAGAGTCAATATTCCTAGACGCGGATTACAGGCCACAGGACGACATCCGTCATTTCATTACTGCAAAATTCAACGAGATCAAGAAAGTGCACTCCCTTGCCCACACGCTGGGAGAGAATTGGCCTGCAGAAGCGGATATCGACGCAATTGCCAACAAATCGTCTGGCCAGTTCATCTATGCTGCGACAGTCATGCGATTTATTGAATACTCTACTGCCAGTCCGGCGCTCAGCTTGCTGAGAGTGCATGTGTACGCTCTCAAAGAACGAGAGTCCGCCGTGCACCGAGTGCTAGATGGAGGTCCTGCAGAGCTCACTCGCAAGATCGGTTGGTGAGACATTCCATCTTTCTCATCATATTGTTCATCATTCATTCAGAATACCTCACCGCTGCCGCCTCGGACGACTGGACACTCGTGCTCGAGGTGTGTGATCGCGCCTCAACCAGCAAGAGCAATGCGAAAGAGGCCGTCCGTACTCTCCGACGCAAATTCAAGTGAGCCCCCCCACTCAAACAAATACTCATGTCCACGCCCTCAATCTCAACAGATACGGCGAGCCTTCAGCACAAATCTACGCGGCCCATGTACGTCATCAATGTCTACTCCTTACTCACTCTCTCTGTATGCATTCTCACTTTCCCTCCAACAGCTCTGGGCAATCATGCTTAGGAATTCCTCTGACGCATTTGCCTCCCAATCGACCTCGCGCAAGTTTCTTGGTACTCTCGAGGATCTCATCCAGAGCAGCCGGACATCTGCAGTTGTGCGCGGACATCTCCTTGAAGTCATCGCCGCGGCCGCATACGCCAGCGGTGCCAGTACGTTCATCAACATAGCACTCGGTATAAGTCTCCAATGCTCATGACCGTGGGCAGAGAAGGACCCAAAGGAGAACAGGGTTGGCTTCAAGGGCCTCTGGCAGCGCGTCAAGCCATTTGATGCACCAAATGAGGTGCACCTGTCTCACTTCATACCCGTTTACGCGCACACACATACTCAACCTCACGCTTGCTCACTCTGGCTGTTCTGTAGGGTGTTCCCCTCTACAAAGACGATACCATGTTCAACCTACCCTGCGCCCACAATGTGCCACTCATGAGTGGACAAATACGCAACAAATACGTGTGAACTTGCCGGCAACTAGGTAATCTTCGTTACGTTGTGCCATGAATTCCCACAGCCATTGAGCGCTGAGCATCGTACAACAGTCTGCAGAGATATGTGCATCTCAGTGTCCTGGAAAAAACCGGCGTTAGTGCTTAGGGTCAGTTTTCTAGTGCCTGCCTGCACATCGAAGTGTGATATAGCGCCATGACAGATGCAAGGAGCGTCGAGTCGACATCTCAAGGGCGGGGAAGTAACAACGAAAATAAAGAAACTTATACTAGGAGCATTTGCTTCAGCCTGGCACCTTTTCATGCAAGTCTACTGTAGCGAAGGTAGGGGTAGGGTTGGGGTAGGGAGGAGGAGAATGGGCATGCAACTCAGATGATGAGTGGGTGCTGCCGCAAGTCAGTACAATGGAAGTGCACTAAGAATGGGGACGAGGATCAGTTTGGAACTGGGAGGTTGTGGGGGCGCCTCACTGGGCGCAGGTAACGTACGAAAAAACACAAGCGCAAGAAATGAATATTGAACTGTAAGACGCGACTCCCATGGCGCAGCAAGTGCACATGAGCCCAGCCCGTACCAGCCTTGGCCCAGCCGATACTGGCATGGGCGCATGATGGCGTGTTAGTGCTCATAGACTAAGATGTAGGGAAGAGAACTTCCCTGCGCCTCAAAGTGCACGCGCCCGATCATAGCAGCAACGGCCGCGCTCCCTCAGGCGCCCAGCACGATAACAGCTAACGCCGAACTCTCGATTCTTCATTCTGCGTCGCGCCCACCTTCACCCACTCCACGGAACCAAAAGACTCATCCGCGAGCGCCACATCCGCAACATATAGGCGCCCACAATAGCCGAGCGTAGCCGTGACCTGCACGTGCGATAATGCGGTCACGACAGCCAAGTCGCGTCGCACACATACGGGTTCGTACCCTCCTCGCACTCGGCGCGCATGGACTCACTCCTCCCCAACGCGAGTACGCACGCCGGAGACGGATCTTACGGCATTTCTTTCACGTTTCCTTTCGATTTCTTCGCTACTAAATTTTATATCGGCCGGTTTACCTACGTATAAATACCTACGCACCGCGCTCGTAGATAGTCAGTTGAATTCACCCCGAGTTTACTCCAACGCACAAGACGCGCCGCACGCCGCTAGCTCACGTTCTCACCGTTGTAAGCCCGTCGTCGCTCCTCGTTCTCGTTCTCGTTTCCGCTCGTTCTCGTTACATCGCACTCTCGTCTCGTTTACATTCTCGTTCTCGTCCCTGCGTTCCCGCCCTCACCGCGTTATTCGTATCGTACCTACTAAGACGAGAGTCTAGTACCTACGTACCGACCCATACCTTCCCGTCCTTGGCTACGCGCAAGGGACTCGCTCTACGAGGCACACCCAACCGGGTGACCGTCTCTACAAAGACACGGCGTCTTGAAAGAATCATGTGAGTCGACGATGTTCGCGATACAGAAGACATCCAACTGGGTGGATGATGCGGGGGAGAGATGCAGCCGAGCTCGGATGGAGGTGTTGGTTCAACTTCTGTGTCCCGAACCGTCCGGTACACATGAACGTCGGCGCAAACATTGCGAACTAGTCAGATTTTTTTCTTGCGCCCTGGTAGCGTGGTGAGCTATACTAGATTCAGATGACAAAATCACAGCAGGGACCCGAGAGTGGAGGCGCCTTTGTTTTCGGCGCGGATGAGAACGAAGACCTCAAGGATCTGAAAATTAGTAGGGTCCGGGGTGTACTTCCTCGACAAGACGACGTCTGAGCTTGGTCTGAGCAACAACATGAAATTGATTACCACAGAAATACCCATCAAAATATCGATCCTGATGCGCAATTAAGAAAAATGTGGTGGTCAGAATTTTTGAGATGTGAATCTAATTGGGGACAGTTTGAAACGGCCGACCATAGTGACCGTCACCATTTGGTCACCATACATAGCAATGTAATGCGCCATCTACTATCGAAGGCACGAGCAGTCCCTCCTTTTTTGTGGACGGCGGACTAATGTAGAGCAGCTTCAGCCATCTGGCAGCATGTACTCACAAGTACGAGTACAGAGAAACAACTTTGAGATGAGTGATGGTCCTCCATTTTTAGGGTCTGTTAGGAGTTGATGAAAATGGGACACAGCGCCTCATGTTTACGGCATTCTTACAAGACGCAACTCCTTATTCCTCATCCCACTCTACATCTCATTCCCGAGGGACACCATACCATGGCCCCAGCGTTTCCTATCGAGCTCTGCTACTCCATAATCCAAAACGTCAATGCGGTTGCAGACCTTCTTGTTCTTTCCCTCTGTTGCTCCGAATTCCGCAAAGAGGCGCAGCGGCTGCTGTTCCGCCATCCAGTCACCTCTACCCACGAAGAGCTGATGCTTTTCATCCTTGCTATATGCTCTGATTCATCCAGATTAGGGCCGTTGGTGCACACATTCACAATGGAATACAATCCTGGTCCAAATGCCAATGTTAGCCAGGACACCGCATTCATCGCGTACGCGTTGAGTTCGATGTACAATCTCATGCAGGTAGAGCATCACGCTTCATTGCTTCTACCCCCGAAGATCTACACAAACTGCAAGGCATCATTAGAGTCCTTTAACTATTACGGAGATTCCAAAACGACCCTGGACATATCATCTCTTGTCTACGACGTACTTCCAACCCAAGCCTCCCTCACCCACATCATTATGGATTTCACAGGCACAGTCCGAATCAGTCCCAAACTGATGAAAGCCGCAGCAAATTTATGTCCCAATCTGATATCACTCAGCGTGAAGAGTTCTGTCATCGGAAAGATGCTACTCCAGCGCAAGAAACATCTCCAATCTCTGCAGTGGCTTGCAGGAACGTCGACCCCCATTGGCATGACGGTTCTCCAATATAACCACCTCAGTTATCTCATGCTGCTGACCTTGGCTCGTGGCCTCGATACTTCGTTTGCTCAACACCTGAGCTCGCTAGCTCTTCTAGAGATTTGCTTCAATCCAGGCTGGGACACGGACATCCTCCTTAGCGAGGTAACTGGTTCGAAAACCCAGAGCCTGTGCGCTTACCGATAATACATTTTAGATACAATTTATAGCGCAGATTCCTCAGCTTCACTATTTAATGCTCCACATAGGCATACCAGCGATTCCCCAATCACTCGAGGATGGTCAGCAAATGGAATGTCCTGAAGTTGCTCGGGGTGCATTCAGGCTGCGGAATACCCTCAAGCATATTGATGTTGGATCTATACGAGAGCGCCCCAGCGCTTATCTCAGGATCTTTGCTCCATCAAATGAATATGATACCCCTCAAAGTCACATCATCTCTGGAAAAGAGATCGATGCATTCAGAATCAAGTATTCTTTACGTTGATTTCCTGTTGACACCCTTATCTTGCATGCCTTTCCAAGTGGTTTTAGTTTTGTACTTACTATCCATTGACCAGTACCTCTGACTCGAGCATTACCACTACCTCGTACATTTGCCATTCCTCTCCATATGCAGTAGCACTACTTTTACATGGTTTATAATTCAAAATTCTGTGCGTAACAAACACATAAATAACAAGACTGGCGGGTGCTATGGTAGCTGTCCTGTGGACATCAAATCTCAGACTGGACTGTGACGAAAATTCATCCTTATTTGAGCTCATCCCTCCGAGCTTGAGTTGACCTCTGCCCTTGCTTGCCGTGTTGGTGTTCTCCATCTGCGAAAATTAGGGAATATGCTCGAATATCTCGGCGGCGGTGGCTCGTCAGTATTTGATCCTAACAGAGGTGTGGATTCCGGTAGAGACGTGGCTTCTGGGTGCTGTACGACCGGTCCCTCATATCCAGAAAGGTGGCCCAAGATAGGCGGATTAACCATAGCATTGTTTGTGTCATAGCGCTCACCCTGCAGATTGAATACAGAGATGACGACCCGCGGGTTGTCATCGTGGTCAGTTGTGAGTTGTTGATGCTGTTGTCGATCCAGTTGGTATTGGGGCATTGGGGTAGCACCGGCGTCAGGCTGATGGTAGCCTTCGGGAAACTTGTGGTTGATACAAGGCATGGAACTGGTTGAGAGCGCAAGTTGGTACGGCGTAATCATTGTCGCGCCGGGCGGCAAGGGCGATGGTGAGCGGGACGACGGCACCGAGGCACTTGGCGACTCGCGGCGCGACGGCACGTTGTACTGATTCAGGTTTTGCACTTGCTCCACGGGAAAAGCACCAGCATTACTGGTGCCATTGCTGAGGCTGTGCCCGTGCTGTAGCTGCTCCTGCTGCTGTTCAAGCGCCTTCCTTGCCTCCCTGTAGCTTCGCTTCTCCGCCTTGCGTTCCATTGCGATGTACACCAGGTCGTGATACAGATTCAGTACCTCGACAAGTTCCTCGTTCGTTTGGAGCAGTGCCGCGAGGAGCTTTTCCTCCATCGTCGCGTCCACGTCTGCCAGCGATGTGTCCCCGTTCTCCGGTACAGTGATCTCGCCCCTGCCAGCAACAGCCAAACCATCATCATTCGAAATCGTGCGTTTCCTTGCACGGCTATTTCCCCTGCCTCTGTTATCCCCATTCTTGTTCCCGCCATTTAGACTCCTTTTCATCCCTAAATTATTCACCTCCACCCTGCTCCTCTCCGCCTCGGCACTCGCCCAAGGTATCTGCGCAGAGATAAGCGCCTGCGACGAGTGGCACTTGGTGTGAAACTCCTTGGTCACGCTCTTCTTCCTAAGGTCCCGGGGTTTACTAAGCATCAACGCTTGAGATAGTAACGAGGCATTGCCCCGCCCAATGTCGCACTCTGAGAAAAGCCGCCGGATTTCTTCTTCCCGGGGGATGGTGTCTCGGAGAAGAGCGGTATCTTGGTGTCGCACTATACGCACCTCGTAGCCAATTATGCGGTTTGACATAGGTGGGTTGAACATAGCGTCGTCCGTTTCAAAGGGCACTCCCTGTAGAGTAGAGTTAGAGCAGGCTCAGGGCTCAGTGTGTGTGTAGTGTGTACGAAATTAAATGGGGACGCACTTCATCTGGTTTATCAGATGGTTTGACACGTTGCCAGAGGTCTCTGAACCCCCCGTCCGAGTCTACCTTTCCGTATGATCATGAATATTTAATTTCCATTCATACCAGATGGTAGGGCTCACCGGAACCGCTGGCAAATGCGGCCGCGGCCACGACTTTGAGGAGACGCTCCCGCACGATAGCAGATGTCTGGTCACTTCGTAGGAGATCCCCAACGGTATTAAGGAACTGGCGGGATGCAGATTCCGAGATGACGGTGTCGGTTGAATTGCGCAGCATGATTGCCCAGAGCTATAAGATCGGGTGTGAAAGGTGAGAATGAAAGCTGGAGCACAGATAACGAAACAGAAACGTACACGGACCGCGGAGATTTGTGCTGAAGGTTCACCGTATCTGTTGGCATTGAGGAAATGAATCTCTGTCAAGCAGAGATCACTTACTTGAGCTCGCGCCAGACAGCACAGATGGCCTCCTTCGCATTGCTCTCGCTGGCTGTGGCACAATCGCACACGTCACGAATGAGCGTCCAGTTTTCCGAGGTTGTTCGGACAAGATAACCTAAATGAGAAATGAGCAACACGATCGAGACAATAGAAAGGACAAAGAACCAATCATAAGTGTAAGCTCTGTCGCGCCTTCGTCTGCTTCTTCCTGGAAATCCCTTGAGACACTCGACAAATTCTGCCAGGCCCTCGGTTTGTGTCGACTGAAGAGGTGCATGGTGAGTGGATGGGGGAGAGAGATGAGGGTGGGAAGTGTAGGAGCCCCATGCTCCCTTCAATTCGAATTTAGACGCCTTGATCTCAATCATGATCACCATCTGTTGATATAGCTTGTGCGCGAGAAACCAACATTCATATGCAAGGTCAGGCGGTCATGACAAAAAGGAGCGGAAATTGCAGGATTGCAGGGAGCTGAGGGATAAAATAGGCACTCGCGTTGCAGCGCTTGTTTTCTGTACTGTAGATTGAGTGAATGAATCTTGCTTGAACTGACAGCTAAAGCTCGGGAGTTACAACAGAAGCCTAAGGACTGATGGCGATGTTGATGCAGGGTACCTGTCACCCTACAACTGAGCTGACGTCAGTAGGTGAACCTTGAGGTAAGTGAAGGGTTACTTTGATGTGGATTTGATATGAGTGTCGAGACTCGATATTGAAAGCCTGACGCCCAAGACCCAAACGAGTAACTTGAAGTTTGAGTTTGGTCCGCGGAGTGCTCGAATACATCAGGGCAAAGCGTCAGCCGAGCAAGCCAGATTCGAAGGAGCTCGAGAAGACGTATGAACAATCGAGGAGCTTCATGCTACTCTCATTGTTGAAACCCCGTCGCGGGGGCAGGAGCAGGGTCGGGTGGGCAGTGGAGACGTCGGGTCAAGCGAATGAAAGACCCGGATGATGGGCCAGATATATACCACAAGAATATACCACAAGAAATTCCGAGCAAGAGATGTGCTCTATAGAGCAAGAATGAGACAAACAAACATCACAGATCAGAAGTCGAGATTGAATGTGCGAAGAAGCAGTAGCTGAAACTTTGAACAGCATGAGTCCGAAGCATGGAGGACAAAGATTGAAAGCGTTGTATCAACGATTGAGTCTTGGTTTGCAACACAAGAGTTGGAAGTTGAGTAGTCTCGGACTGGAAGTCCAATTCCGCAGACATACCTGTAAGTAGCGAAGTGAAAAGAGGGAATGACTGCGGCTATGCTCCTGAGAGACATGGCTCCAAGTTCCGAATATGTCCGCGTTTTTCTCCGAACGGTTGAGGCTCGAGGTGCGTTGCCTCGAATACAGTACATTCAAGAATTGGTGGAATGAGGAAATCTGGGGTTGTCAGAGGAAGTTCCAGAACTAGAGAGAAATGGTTGAGAAATGGATGATACATGGAAGATTCAGGAAGAAGGCAAAGCCACGACAACGACGCGTTGGGTTGAGTATCTTTCGGCATTGTCCGTCCCGCCCACCAACGTTAACTGCTGCCTGGATAAGTATTGGCATAGTAATCGGTCGTTGACCCCCCCAGGCCTGAGGCCTGAAACATAGTCCAAGAATCTACTACTGCCGTCTGGCTGTCAAACATGTGAGAAGGAACAGAGAGAGAGGGAGAATTAACTAATTTATTGAAGTCAAGCGAGGGCCATGCTCAAAAGTGGGGTAAGTACGAAGTCCAAGAAACCTCAAGAGTAACATCATGGGGAGGGTGACGAATGGTCAGTAATGCTACAATAATCACGACAAGCCGGGAGGTGATATACAAAGGGACAATTAATAGACCAAAAATCCTGGTAATATCATCAGGAAATCGTGGAAAACCCGATCTGGCGGTATGAACACCTAAAATGCGTTATGATTGGTTGTCGGTGTTATAAAGCGGAAAAATATTATAACCCAGATCACAGTGCCCTATAATGCCAGACAGTGGTAGGTCTGTGGCATAATCAGGTAACAATATCACAATTCTGTCGTAATAATGCCGTGTTGCTGTGGAGTTGATGTCGTCCCTGTGCGCGATGACAGAGCGGCTGCGGCATGGTCAATTAGACCTACCGCTATCTAGCAATATATTGTGATATCTGATTATATCCGTTGATAACCAATGACAACATCAGTAAATCATGGGCTGGCTATATATATACCTCCATAGGTCTATATAGCCCCATAGCACCCATAACGGGATCCAGCAGTCAGCACACTGATATCCCCAATTCATAGTGCTCGTAGCAGTCTGCCTGAAACATATTGTAGAAGAAATTTTACTTTTATTCAATTACTACATAGACTACATTATTATGTAACAAAGGTCAATAAGTCAATGGGTGTCTGCGGACTTGTGATGTCTTCAAGAGAGAGACAAGGTAGGCCTCGGTGACATCCTTGGGGGCAACAATGGTGGAAGACTGGAAGCGAAGAACAGTCTAGATGAGCTTTCTAAGTAGTAAAAATGTGGGCAAGCAGAAGAGAAAAGATAAGAACGCACTTTGAAATACTGAGCGATTTCATGAACAAGGTGCAGGAAGAGGAGCTTGCAGATGATGAGTTTGGTCAATGTTGTTACTTACAGCTTGCGACTCAATTGGGTGTGGATGAGCACGCCGTCAATTTGCAGTATTGAGTTGTTGTGAGTCGTCACGGGTCTTGTGGAGGATGGGCTCAGTTTGAAGCTAGTGGGTAGAAGGAAAGGTGTGAGAACTCACGAAAGAGCGATAGCGCAACAACAACAAACCTGGAGGCAACAACGTAACGACGCGGCGGGTACAGAACCGAGAGAGATGGCGCAATGGTGACGTGGCGGGAGCTGCGCCACTCAAGTGATGATGATCGAGAACAACGGTGTGCAGGGCAAAGTGATCGCGAGCTATCTATCGTGAGTCGTGTGGTCTGCTGTGAAATCCGTCAGCGTACCTTGATATTCCCCCACTTGCGCTTTGCATCCACCATTGCGTCGTTGTCTTGGGTTGTGGTCGGGTCTGGGCTGAAACCGGACCAAGTAGCTGGTGGTTGAACAGTGTGGCGCCATGTCACATCTGGGTTAGGCTGCGAATATGAGTGCTGGGCTCCGAGTTAGTGCCTGCCGTTCCCATTACAGCTGTGGTGGGAGGCGAGAGGAGGCAAGGGTTGGTTAAAGAAGACAAGAGAAGGCAACAGGGCCAGTGGTACATGAGCGGAAGGAGGAAGAATGCAGAAGAAAGAGGAACTTGAAGTTTGAACCAAGTTAAGTACGTCGACGTGGCAACTTGTATAAGCTCACGTGACCGCGTGACTCGTCTCCGATTCTGACTCCATACCTGTCTGGCAGTTTGTAGACATACGCACGGCGCAGAGGTATCCGGCGAGTAAGCAACGTGTCGCCAGACACGATATGTCATTTGTGTGGCCAGGCGGATGCGCCTATAAGGCGATGCTGAAGACAAGGATGAGAGAATTCTCGTCTCCACCGTCAACATCTTTCTTCTTCCATTGCGACAGGATGCTGTGTACAGGGGCTGCACATTTGAAGGGCTTAAATGGTTTTATATTAGCATATAACTTATATTGAATGTACCTAGAGCGTGAAATACAACTGCATGGATTACAATGACTGATGTGGTGAATAACCCTGTGCTAGGATTGTTGCGAGTTATGGACTATCTAATGCCTGACATCAATACTGCAATTCCGCTATGAACTTTGGGGGCGCTTCACAATGCGCCATAATCTCTTTGCTGCATTTTAATTTTTTCACAACCCCACTATAAACCTCGGAGGCACTTCACAATGTGTTATAATCTCTTTGCCATATTTTAATTGCTTCATAATGTGTTATAAGCTCGTTGCCGTATTTTAATTTTCTCACAATTCCATTATGAACTTCAGAGGAGCTTCGCAATGTGCTATAATCCCCTTACCATATTATAACTTTCTCACGATTTCACTATGAACTTCAGAGGCGCTTCGCAATGCACTATAATCTCCTTACCATATTTTTATTTGATCACACTACTAATGCAATGTCATCTTAAATCGACAACACCAGACAATACCTTAAAAATCCTACAGCGTGTATGTAACAAGTTCTGAACTGTTGTCAAGGCAATATAATATTAGATGGGTTCATAGACGATATAATGCTATATCGGAATTTCCCTGATTTCCTGATGCATAACGCGAGGCCTTGCCCGTGTTAGAAATCCAGCCATTGAGTACTAGCAAGCCTGGCGTTATGGTCAACAAAATCGCCGAAACGCGCCATAGCACAAGATAGGGAAGCGAGGGGAACTTTGATGCCCAGGCAAGCAGGTGGATGGCGCCGAATATTGTGCCAATGATACATAGAGCGCGGGTAGAGCCCTTGAAGAGTGCGCCCGACGTAATCATGGGCGCGTAGAACATCGGCACACGGAGGTCTTCTTGATTGTCCTTGGTTATGACCTCGTCATGTCCCATGTATAGTTTGGCCAGGGGGCGCAGCAGGGAGCAGACAACGCGGTATGGGAGGCGGATGAGGAGGAAAACAGGGGACATGTACTCTTCGCGGTCCTTGTGGACCATGCGTCGTAGCCAGCCTCTGTGTTTCTTTCGAGATTGCTTGTTGGGGTGTTGCTTGTCGGATGCTATCAGGTGTGGTGGATTGACGGGCCCGAGATGAGACAGATTCACAAGCCCGTGTTGCCCTTTCCCCATCGACGAGGTACTTGTGTTCTGCGCGTCTCCATTTGCGCTCTTCCAAGGAACACAAATTGGCATGTCCACTCCCTGGGGCTTGTTCCACCACGCTGCGTAGATCGTCGCATTTACGACCGCAAACGCGAGTGTGAGCACCTCCAACTCGCTGAGGGGCAGGCGTCGCTCTGCGCGGGCAATGCACTGGAGCACAAACCATGTCGTTTGTAGCACGACGATTGCTTTCGAGACTGTGTCACCTTTGCTACGATCGTCCAGTTCGCGCTTGGTCACAGTGGGCGCGTCGATGGTTTTCTTCCGAAGATGATATACAAGGAGATCATAATCAATGACTTCGTCGGGATATTCATTTTTGTATAGAACGAAGCCGCCCATCTGTATGAAGAACCCGTGTGTGGTCGTCCATTTTTGCCCAACACCGCGTCTTATCGTGTCTTCGGGAAGAGTTTGGAACCAGCCAACAAGTTTTGTCCACACAGACTTCTCCTTCTCTTCTGCCCATTGAGATTATGTATTCGATTACCAAGCAAAAAGGTGATGATCACGTACCAGCATTCGCAAACTCGTTGTTATACTTCGTTGCAATTTCCTTCGCAGCAAAGTACTGAGACAAGGCCCAATAAAGTACAAGCTCTGGGGCAACTACTGCACACAGCATTGTGACCACCTTCCGTTTCAGGCGCGTCCAGCCAGAATCTCTAGGACCATTGATATTTGGGTGTGCGGATGTCCAGACGCATGCGGAGATTGTCAAGAGGCAGCTTTTCACAATCACATAGACTGTCCGATGCTGCTGGCCCGCAACCTCGGGTGTTACTGGAGCCCCGCACATCATCGTGTTATTGGCTTCGACGGTGGCGATGGAGCCGATTGCATGGGGAGGTGGAAGAGGGGCACTTCGGAGGGTTTGTAAGACTGAACAGAGTACGATAAAGAGGAGCATGTCGTGAAATTCCAGTGAGATGGTGAAGAAGAAAGCATTTGGAGGGTATATAGTGCTGAAGAAAAGTATAGTTGCAACGAGATCTGCAAAAAATCTAATTATGTCTGCTGGTCCGATGACCAGACCTCTATGAAGATGCGAATCTTCGACTTCGTGGACATAAATAGATCGTATGTCCTCTCAGCTCATAATCGAGAGTCTGGGCGCCAAACTGTTTTTAGACCAGCCCCCAGGTGGTATCACGGACTCGGAGAAATACGACTGTGCCTTCAAGCCGCCTGTCACTCACTGGTATATTTGAATGACACCTCCGTTTCACTGCTTCTACATAACGCATGGACAGTTCGCATCTGGTCCTTATCGTTGTGTTGCGATAGGCAGACTGGGCGTCTATGAAGAAATACATATGTCCGCGGTCGTGGTAGAGGCTGTGGGTGTGCGAGCGATACATGATCATAATCATGGTCATGGCCGGTATGCTCATCGTGATCGCGGTAGTGGCGACTGTGGTCGCCGTCGTGTATGACCTTGCTCGTCAACTCGTGAGCACGTCCCCGAGAAGCCCCACATATGCCGCATAGAGTTCAGTTCATGTTCCCGCACAATCACGGAGCGCTTGGCTGATCATGGAGACTGAGTCCTGAGTTGCAAGAATATCAATTTTCAGATTGGTGTAGGACATACTGAATCGTGGTTCTATGAATAACTCTGTGATCCTTGAATCACCTTCAAACATTGGGAATATGCTTATATGTCTTGGTGGTAGTGTTTCGTCAGTGCCTGTTCCGAAACAGCGGCGTAGGATATGGTTGAAAGGGGCCCTGCGGCACTCTGTAACCAGAGAGGTGGCTTGACGCGGGTGGATACAACATCGGATGGTACGGCAAGTACGGAGCCATCGGCACTTCGTAGGGTGCACTAAACATCCCATGGTTCTGCACTAGTGGGACCTCATAGCCAGGCAAACGGCCCAATATGGGTGGGTTCAACATGGCATCGTCCTTGTCGAAGGGTACGCCCTACAGAGAAAAACACAATAGAGTCAGAGTCAGCAGGTGCGAGCGAGATTAAGTTTGTGTGTGCATGTGAAAAGGGGATGCACCTCATCTGGTTTATCAAATGGCTTGACGCGTCGCCAGAGGCCCTTGAAGCCTTCCTTATTCCTGCGAGGGTCTTTGCCTGTACACGACCATGAGTATATGAGATTTATACCAAGCGGTAGGACTTACTGGCATTACTAGCATATGCAGCGGCCGCCACCACTTTGAGAAGACGTTCGCGGACCACAGGCAGGGTCCGACTACTCCGTAAAATATCCTCGAGAGTATCAAGAAACTGGCGCGATATGGATTGGGAAATGAATGTGTTTGAAGAGTTCTTAAGCATGATTGCCATGAGCTGTTAAGCGGCAGCGTGAAATTGCGTCTGGAGAGTGAGTGAAGAATGAGCATAGATAGACATAAAAGACGTACACGGGCTGCGGAGAGTTGTTCTGGAGGTTCGCCGTATCTGCTGGGATTGAGGAATGAGCTATTGTTGAAAAGGTATTACTCACTTGAATGCGCGCCGGAGAGCATAGATGGCCTCCTTGGCATTGCTCCCACTGGATGACGCGCGGTCGCATACCTTGAGCATTAGCGTCCAGTCTTCTGCGACTGTTTGGGTGATATGTTCTATGCGAACGATTAGAACAAGATAGAGACGATGGAAAAGTCAACAAACCGATCAGAGTCGTGAGCTCGACCGTGTCTTCGTCTGCCACTCGCCGGCCATAGAAGCCGCCCCGTAGAGCGACATCCTCTCCATCCTCTAGTTTGTCTGGAATGAAGGCATCCATGCGCAGTGAGTAGTAAAGTAAGGAGGAGGGTGGAGATGCATGGGCCTTTATCCGCTGTTGCCCTCTCCACGTAGCATGACGTGCTGCTTTCAGATCTAATTCAGACGCCCCAATCAGTTGCTATCTTCTCGAGTATTCGGTGCGCGTTATACCCATATTGACATGCGTATTTGACAGCGGAGGCTGCAGGATGGCGAGGGACGGAGGAAGAACCGGAAGAATGAATGGATAGGCGCTCAGCTCGATCAGTCGCCATCTGCTCGAGTAGCCTGTGCAAATTATAACCACATCATTGACATGGGAGTTTGACGGCCAATGGTAGAGGAGCGGAGGCTACGGGATCGCCAAAGACGGAGGAAGAACAGACAAAACGATCGAATAGGCGCTCGGCCTGACGAGTCGCGAGCGGCTTGAGTAACCCGTCCAATTATAACCACATTGACATGCGAGTTTGATGGCCATAGTTGGAGGAGTGGAGGCTGCGGGATGGCGAGAGACGCAGGAATAACGAACGAATAGGCGCCCGGCAAATTGCCGGACATGCCAGACCAAAAGTCAGCAACTCGAAGCTGAACTTTGGACCCCAGAATCCCTGAATACATCGGGGAAACAGGTTGACGTGTCTCCGACTCCTGCAGGCGCTGACACGAGGCTGGGCAAGCCGGAGTCTGAGAAGGATGTGTGTGATCGGGAGTTTCGCGCCGAGTCATTCGTCGCGGGACTCTGTCGTGGGGAGGGGCGTGGTTGAGTGGAAGCGACAGATTTGTGTACCAAGTTGGGAGTATAGCACGAGCAAGAGGTGTGCTCTGGAGAAAAGAAGTGGGACAAACAGATGGCGTGCACAAAAAGCTGAGATTGGGAGTGTGACGAAGCTGTGGCGAAACAGTGAGGAGCATACATCTAAGGTGTAGATGAACGCGATTGAGAGCGTGGTGGCCATGGGATCTCGCCACAAGGCCGGAATGATGAATCAGGCGGGAGGGGCGGTGCTCGATATGGATGAAGAACACAAAGGCACTTGATGATTCGGGATGAGTGGATAATTCGAGTTCATGCTTCTACAGCTCAACGCCCTGTGCCCAGTCCACGAACACAGCTGTGTCTGCCGTTAACAGTTGTTGTTTGAGCGCCCTACGCGCCTCCCTGCGCCTCCTCTCCTCCGTCTTGCGCTCCATCGCAATGCGCGCGAGGTCGTCGTGCTGCTTTAGTGCCTCAACCAGGTCCCCGTCCGCCGCGAACAATGCCGAAAGCAGCCGTTCCTCCGTCGTCTCATCCACGTTTTCCAGTGGTGGGTTCCTTTCGCCCGTCTCTAATGCGCCCGTCTTGCCTCCTGTGACAATGACCGGATCATTTTTCGACGACATGCGTTTCCTCCCATGCCCATTTTCAGCCTCATTATCGTCCGTTGTCTTCTGATTATCCACTCCCACCCGGGACCTCTCTGCGCCCGCACTCCCAGATGGAATTTGCGCAAAAATGAACTCCTGCGATGAGCGGGACTTGGCCAGGAACTCCTTCATCCTGGTCTGCTTCTCGAGGTCCTCTGGTTTCCCGAGCGCGACCAGCTGGGAGAGCAGCGCCGCATTGCCCTGACCGGTGTTGCATTCTCGGAAAACCCGCTGGATGTCTTCTTCCCGCGTGATGATGTGGTGGCTGGGAGCTGAAGACGACCTTTTCGAATTGTGCTTGTGTGCTTGTGTGGGAGATTCGGGCTGAGGCTGGAGGCGGGGTTGAGGGTCGGTGGTGGGTGCTGTGGGCAGGGCCTGCTTGGTGATATTGTGGTCAATGAGGGGAAACGGGGAGTGGGTACATAAGCGATAGAGTCACTCACGACGTACGCAGGCGGGGATGAGGGTCCGTTGTTCGCGTCTGATAGAGGAGTGGATTTTATGATCAACACCTTTGATTCAGACAGGTGCTCCGGCCGTGATGCGGGTGGAGTGAATATGGCGTCGTCCGTGTAGAAGGGCACTCCCTACAGGGCATAACCAGAGTCAAAGAAGTTACAAGGCTAAGTACGTATGTGAAACGGGTATGAAGACGGTGACGTACCTCGTCGGGTTGATCGCGTGGTTTGACGCGCTTCCAGAGGCCCTTGAATCCCAAATCATTCTCTGCACACAGTTCTGAATATCCCAAGTTGATATCAAGCAGTGGATATGACTTACTAGTGTAACTGGCGTACGCGGCGGCGGCTACAACTTCGAGGAGACGTTCTCGGACGACGGGGGAGGTCCGGCT
The DNA here is from genome assembly GCA_013368295.1 of Psilocybe cf. subviscida. Classification (NCBI taxonomy): domain Eukaryota; kingdom Fungi; phylum Basidiomycota; class Agaricomycetes; order Agaricales; family Agrocybaceae; genus Psilocybe; species Psilocybe cf. subviscida. The sequence goes on along the minus strand of JAACJJ010000044.1, from coordinate 577,534 downwards.
GCTCTGGATGGTTTCCTCGACAGTATCGAGAAACTTGCGCGAGGTGGATTGTGAGATGAATGTCTCGGACGAATGTTGTAACATGGTCATCCAGAGCTATAAATTCAGGTCAGAATGAACGCTGGAGCGCAGTTTGGCGTGAAAGACGTACACGGGCAGCGGAGAGCTGCGCTAGAGGTCGTCCGTATCTATTGGGATTGAGGAAATGGGTGATGTTGAGCGCGGTTATCACTCACTTGAATTCGCACCGGAGAGCCCGGATGGCCTGTTTTGCGTTACTCTCGCTGGATGAGGCTCGTTTGCACACCTCAAGTACGAGGTTACAGTCCTCTGAGCCTGTAGCGGTGAGATATCCTGGACAAAAAAAATGAGAAAGACGGCGGAGGTGATGGAGAGTTCGACAAACCGATCATGCGCGTCAGCTCTTTTGGGTCTTTGTCCAGCGCATCCTTTCGGTGCGGGTCCTTTTGTTGTCGTGGCGGGCGTATCTCTTTGTCCCTTTCCCTTTCTCTTTTCCTTTGTTGTTCTCTTTGTCGTTCCCACTCCCGTTCCCGTTCCCAGTCGCGATACTTGTCTTTATTACTCCCCCAGAAGCCACGATTCTCCGTCTTCTCGGCCGAGTGTCCGTGCCCACTATCTGAGCTGGTGGGGTATTCCGCCACGGCTATGACTGGTGGTAGCTTCTGTCTGAACAAGTCCTGGAGCTCGTCCTGGGTGTCTTGGGGAGCTGACTTGGTGTTATGGGTGACTGGTTTCCTGCGGAGTGTAGTATACAAGCCGGCCGAGGTATTCTCGCTGGCATTACGCTCGTGCTGACCGAAGAGCTTCATGGGGAGTGCGGAGGAGAAGTTTAGGAATATGCGTTAGGGGCTATTTCCACAGTTACGATGCTGCTTTCCCTTATCATGTAGATGCTCGGAAATCACCGACCCAGGTCTCCTTGATCATCCAACAAGAAACCAAGGTTTCGTTTAAGTATAGCGTCATTCGGCGCTGTTGAGGCACTTTCTGGGTGGGTTTTGATCGCAAGGTGATGTGGAGAGATTGACGGCGGCGCAATGACTACAAGTTCAAGCAACGACGTAGGCTAGGCGGCGCATCGTCTTGGGAGACGCAATTTAGGGTAATCATCCGATAGAACAGAAACGTGGAGGACTTACTTTCGATGACTATAGTGATTGAAAGCATGCCTGCGGTCTGGCAGACTTGGAGAAGACATGATCCAAAGCGACTTGATGCTCAAAGTTTGATTGCGCTGTTGACTGTTGATGATGAGTTTCTTCCTTGAGGAGGTTAGGCATTGGTTAGGCAGGGCAACAGGCGCGTCTTTGCTTCCGGAGGCGTCAGTGATGGCGCTGAACAAGATGGAAATCCCCGAGAACGGGATGTGATCAGGAGGTTTCAGACCAGAAGTGACGAGCATGGTATGATACAGGGCGTCTTTGCGGAGATTCCATGGGATAGCGACGACACGGGGGGGGGCAGCGGAAAAGCTGGGGTGAGGGAAATGGACATGCAAGGATTCGAAAGGCTATGGTTTTGGATGTAATCAGTGTCAATGTTTGTGTTCTTCGTCGAGTTGGTCGAGGATCAGTGTGTGTTGCCCAAGAGATGGTCCGTGATGAACAAACAGAGCGATAGGGTATCAGGGAGCACGGGCAGAGTGAGTAATACAGTGGCATACGCATGAAGAAGTCAAGGAGACGACGGGCCAGAGTGTCGCGACCCTGAACGGCCCGGCATTGGCCTGCCGAACGGGAATGATGCCGCGCCTTCTAACCTTGAACCACAACCACAACGACGACGGTCTGATGAACAGCAGCAAGAGCAACAAGCGCCCCCGACTTGACCGTGATGCTCACGTACCTGACGGTTTCCTCACTACGAAGCCGTCGTCATCGCAGCCAGCAAAGCCCGCGGTCCAGGTCCCCCAGTTTACCTCCGCCTTCGACTCGGACGCGCCGACAGCTCGATCAAGGGGCAGCAGTAGCAGGGTAATGCTCGATTCGTGGCTCTGGACGAGATAGATGTCCGTGATGTTCATTCGCGTTCACGTTAGACTGCACAGAATGTCCATACCGGCGACATTGGTCAAGGCTCGTCGACGCGGCCTGCGGGCTCTTCAACGCGTCCTGTGTCTGTATCTGCAAGTGGGACTGGGGCTAGAGTGACGAAGAAGAAGAAACTGGTGTCAATGTCGATTCAGAATCCGCAGAACCAGTTTGCTCTCGAAAAGCGCGCCGTGGAGAAACCGATAAGTTCTGCGTCGTCGAAACCTCTGCAATTACAACTACGCGCTTCTGTGCCCCCAACGGTTCTTCAGCACCCACAACCTCCGCCCGGTGTAGCATCTACCTCGAAACCACAGGCAGAAGGAGGTTCCAGTGCCTTGAAACCCCTCCCCGCGCCAGCCTTTTCCGCCCTCAACGACAAACACGCGTCGACCACTTCTCTGAAGCCACTCCCCGTACCCAAACCGCCGTCAAAGCACAACAAACCAGCGCTATTCCATGCACAGGCTCCGCCCCTGCCTAAAGCTGTTATTCCGAACGAGGTACACGCGCGCGCACCGGCGTCTGCGTTCCTGCCAAAGCAGAAGGAGCCTGCAGGCAGCTCGCAGGACGCCACAGCGATGTTCGCTATTCTTGCACGGAGTGAGCAAGATAGGGAACGTACTGCGCCTCCACACCGACAACCAGAATTCAAACTGACCTCGTTTGGTGCTGGTGGGGAATCCGGGTCTACAGATGCGGGCAGAGGGCTTGAGCTGAGTCCGGAGAAGAAGGGGAAGGGCAATGCTTCGAAGTTCATTCGGTGGGTGTCCATTCCTTTTTATCATTTTCTTTGGACTTCATGCATTGTCGTCCGTTTTGCAACCTACTCGATCGACCGTCCACTGTCGGCCTTTGTTATTAACATGATCATCTTACCATTATACAATTTCTGATATACGATACACGATTTAGCGGAGGCCTCGCAGCACGCGCCGCGGAACACTTTTCGAGCACGCACACCTCGCTCGTGCTCTGGCACAAGTCCCTCGCAGCCTCCACCTCAACCTCCACCTCGAATTCCCGCCCCACCCCGCTGCCACCTGCCGACCTCACAGCGCGCATCATCAAGGTCCTGCTTCCTCCAACGTCCGACAGGCACGATAACAGGAAGAAGAGCGCCCACATCGCCCCGGGCATCGCTCTCTGCCGCATATCCTTCCCTGGGTCCGGTTCCTCTGTGGGCTCGGGTGCGTACCCATCGAAAGGGAAGGGAAAGGCGAAGGACGAGTCGATGTCGCTGGAGATGCGGATCCGCCCGGACTGTGTCTACCGCGTCGTCTTCTCGTTTTCGCCGGCGAGTCTATCCTCGACGTCGACGCGGCAGGAAGACTTGTTTGTGGAAGGCGCCGTGGTGCGAGTGTATCGGCCGTGGACGACTCTTGTCGTGTCGCCATCGTCGTTGCCTGTAACTGCTGCGTCGACGTCCTCCCTGGCTCGGCATGATGGTGATGGGTCGGAGGCTCATCATCATCAAGTAGACGCGGGCAGGCACTCTGACGAGGCGCAGGCTCAGGTTCGGAGAATGGGCGTTATCCAGGATAAAGGTGCAGATGAGGCTAAGGACAAAGAGAGAGATGGTAACTCAGACATGTACATGCACTCCGGAGTAGGAATGCACCTGCAACCATTCCCGGAAATGCCACTAAGTTTGCCCAAGTCTTCCTTGCTGCCTTTGCCTGGGGCTGAGGCTGGTGGTGGGGTGGAATTGGATGGAGATTCTGTGGGAGATGTGACACTTTTTTGCACAAGGTTTTTGGTGATGTTGTAGTTGGCTCTAGACATAGTTGGATTTTGCTAAGACTTTGAGGGCAGTGTGGGGGAAGTGTGATTTGAGGGAGACATTTGAAACAAACTGAACTGTTAATGGTATGGTGGTGGTGGACTTGCAGTTATGACCTTTTACTTTGTAAAAGATCTTTATTACAGCTTGTGGAGTGCCATCAAAAATGTCCACTACTGTACCATTTCAAATTATTTGTCAGTCACAGGTCACAGACCCTGTGATAGTGACAAAATTGGAGGCTGTTCAGCATCAGGGCTGGGACTGACACTGTTACTACAAAATCCAAAGATCTATCAAGTTGGAATTAGTCTGATGTGAGACTACTGCTACATGGCTGTGCAGAAAAGATGTAACACCCACTTTGCTCAGATTGATTGGACATGACTTACAGATGGGCACTGTGATCATCTTTTATGACACACCAATTTGACACCAATAGACTAGTGGAAATATATAAGGGTTCTGGAGATGCTCCAAGTCAGGCACTGTAGATAACTTTTTTTCCTTCAAGATTTGTTTCTCAACCTCCTTCAGACAATGAATTGTGTCTTGTCAGGGATGTATGTATGAACTCACCTGGGCAGGCCCCCACATTTGATATATGATATCAGCAGCTATGGTTGCCAATTCCTGAAGGAAGGTGTTGAGATATAGGCATTGCTGGGCACACACAAGTGTATTTGAGCCAATAGGCTTGATGTGTGCTGACTTGGGGACTGGCAGAGCTGCCAGTGCTGCCATTTTCTTGGGAATATTGATTTTGTCCCAGATGAGGGTGTTAACCCACATCCACACATCCAAGATCTCCTCAGCACTTGGGCCAACCCTGGGAGGGGGCAGCAGTGGTGCTGGGGGTCTTGTGGGTGTGTCAAACACAATGCAGTTGCAGAAGCAATCAAGCAGTCACAAACCTGGCTGGGCAAGTGCATGGAAAGGTTCTATGTTCTCAACAGCTGCAGGCAAGATTGTATCTGCCTACATGAGCAAACCCTTGACATTTGCTTTGAGGGCAGGGGTCATGAGCTCAATAGAACAAGCATGGGGGCATCAGGAAACCATGATTTTGATTTAAATCATGTGAAATGCCTAAATCTTAGTTTGTGTGATCAGTGGTGAGACAATATTTATTTTGTTGTCTTGATAGGGGTTTCAAGGTCACTCTGTACACAATTCAGTCCTCACTTACTTGATTTTCTAATTAGTTTATCTGGAATCTATGATTTTCATTTTCTGCATTAAAGCACCTAAAAGCATTTGAAAGATTAGTTCCAACAGTAAACACTTAATTCCTTCATGAATATCTGGAAATTGAGTAGTTTCAACCTGAACTGTTTAATGGAGTGATATTGAGAACCACATAAGACAAAAAGAAATAAGGATTTCCAATTTTCTTTGAAGGAACTAAGCTTTTAGTTGCTTTAAATCAGAATCATGGTTTCCTGATGGGGTAGCATGCTTGAGGTGGTGTCTGCTCATAAGGGAGCAAACTGGGTGGGTGTTGGATAGGGACAGTACACAGGTAACTGAGCCAGAAGACAGCTTAGCTAGTGTCATATGGAGCAGTGTCAGGCCCACTAGGGCCTTGATGCTGCCTCCAGGGGAGGTGCAGAATGCACCAGTGATCCAGAGTGCAGCTTGTTGCTGCATCTTGTTGAGGGTCTTGATGGTGGTCTTGTTCTTGGTGCCAGCAAAGCACCAAAGTTGGAAGCTGTATGTTGCAATGGGGATGACACAGAATCAATAAAGGATCCTCTTGTGTGAAGGAGAGAGGCCCTGGGATGAGTTGCCCAGCATGTGAATTACAATCTTTTACATAAGTAAAAGGAGTCCTTTTTGCCTGCAGCAGCACCATCAAAAAATGTCCTTGCTGATGGTACCATGGTAATAAGTTTCCACTTTCATCACTAATGTCCCAATTAAGTAGTGACCAATTAACTTCTATTAATAGTTCATACCTATAGTGAGTAAAAAGACAGTCAACAGTCACTGTATTGAATTTTCCTTGAATAACTTACTTGTTTCTGTATTGCCAAGAATGGCAAGATATTCTATCCAACTGTGTTTTATTTTATCAAATGTGCTGTACACTAATAACTCCAACTCATTAACAGATACACTGTCCAACAGAGAAATGAGACTTTTAGGATTGACACACACTGCATAAAATTTGGAGCATTGATAGTGTCTTAAAATAGCAGGGGTATGGGCCTCTTACACAGCAGCACACATGCTGTTCATGTATTCATCCAGACTCAATGTCTATTTAATGAATATCTATAACTGTCAAATGTGTGTACTTACTATGCACAATGGCTGGGCATATATGATTTTGATTTGTAAATGCTAAAGTTGTTGATTGTTTAGAGTTGTACTGTTATATAAGCTATCTGCTGACACTGCGGACATTAGCCTATGAAATTTAAAGTACTATTTCGAAAAATACCCCAAGTTTCATTTTAATGTCAATATTCAATGGATCACCATGTATCAGCAACTAAAGCAAATAAACTGAAATGCCAGGTTGCAATCAAACTGATACTTTGAGTATCATTTTGAGATTGGATCGGGATTCCGCTCTTTTTGGAATGCTCTGATGTCACAATGCTTTCTGACATAGTGTCATGATCTCAATATGATGTATGGTTGCAAGCATCTGTTGACCAGGTATCTTGATAAAAGTGTTTAGTATTAAATGAGTAATATTTAATGTTGTGCACAAACCACTCACCAATTTCACTAAATTTTTTTGTCACAATACTTAGGCAGCCACATTTGCAACGTGGGCCATATTTAGATCATGACATTAGAGCATTCCAAAAAGAGCGGAATCCTGATCTGATCTCAAAATGATACTCAAAGTATCAGTTTGATTGCAACCTGGCATTTCAGTTTAATTGCTGATACACAGTGATCCATTGAAGGTTGACATTAAAATGAAACTTGGGGTATTTTTCAAAATACTGCTTTAAATTTCATAGGCTAATGTCCGCAGTGTGACACACTTTAGCATGTCTTAATGAATGGCCATTTCTGTGCAAATGCAATATTCGTACACCTATCAATCTAAAACTTTCAACACCCAGCTTCACTGCTATGTCAGGGACCACAGAGTAGTGGACGGTATCACAGATTTCCATAAGTGGGCCAGTGCTGTCACCAAGGCTGATGCACTTCTCTGTTTGGATGAGGAACACAACACTGCCCTCTACAACCACCTTAGCAAGAAACCCCTTGCAGAGCAACTCAGCCCTGCAACCCCTCCCCCAGCTACCACCAGCAATACTCCTTTGCCTCCCCCTGCACACAAGGGGACACTTCCTACCCTCTCCCTGTCCAATCATGCTGTCCTGGCTGCACACCAGGGATGCACAGTCTATGCTGGACATACCAGGTATACATGCCCTATGACACTCAGCGGCACCTGGCCAAAGCTTGCTGACTTGCAGCCACTCACCAAGGCTAACACACTGGCTGTGAAGGCTGCGCCCCAGGCCCCAAAGCTCCCTGTTGGCACTACCCTGTCATATGGGGCCGGTGACCACACCGGTTTTGACAAACATGTCAACTGGGGAGACAAGCCAGTGAGAAGGCTGCAATAGCTCTATGCCTGTAATTGAGCATTTTTGCAAATTCTAAGACTCAAACCTACCATGGGAACTCAGGGACTGACAGCAATCCTGGCTGGTCAGTTAGCCTTTTGAGTATAGAGTTGAATCACTACCAAAAGAGCAGATACTTGTCACAAACAAAGCTTCATTATGGTTTAGATCACAAATCTAATGACAGTTTTAGTTGACAAAGTAATATGTCTCTGTGCATTCAGCTAGGCAGGTCTATTTATAGTCACCCTCAATGTAACAGGTACAATGTCAAAGTAAAGGAATAAACAAGTAGTGGTGACAGTACCATGCACATGCTGGCCATGATGAGTGACTTACTTGTGCTTGCCATGGTCAATGAGACACATGATTTGATGGTGGTCTCACTGCCCTTATCGACATCAAGAATGCGCTATTTCATTTGCTCTGCATGGTCGACTTGTGCAATTTAGTCATATTATCCTTTAAATATATTATTTCATGGGTCTGGGCAATTTTTGCCATTTCTAATATCGTGTTTCAGCCACGAGAAGCTGAACAAGATTTACTTATGTTGGTTTATCATATTTGACATAAACTTGACATAGACTGATAGGTTGGATTTATTTTGTATATAATTGTCAGAGACAGAGTTTGGTGCTCATAATACAATATATATGCATTTGGCTTCAAATCTTCCAATATTCATTCCAATATTACACCAATAAAACAGGACAACAAATGGAGTCAATTGATCAACACTGTGGGGGCATGGCCAGCAGATGTTGTATGCAAACACGGTGTAGTTTTGGCTATCATGCATGTCACATAAACTGGAGAAACTGCCTAGAACAGTTTCAGAGGTTATAGTTGGCTTAGAGTTTGTGTAAATTCAGCAAAACCACTTGTTAGGCCTCCTCCTGGCATATGACTTGTTTTATTTTGGTGGTAGTAGTATGAGTTCTTGGAGATTTTGTGCCAAACTCATATATATCATATATGATGCTATATTATACAGCTGAAAAGAATTCTAGGATGAGAAAGCTAATATAAGAGTCTCTGTGACAATTCCATGTCAAATGTGGCAAGCTAGCATGAGCAAATCTTGTACAGCTTTTTGTGGCTTAAACACAGCATTAGAAACAATAAGAACCACCCAGACATGTTAAATAATTAATTCTAAAGGACAATATAGCTAAATTGTACAAGTGGACCGCACAGAGCACATGTAATAGCATGTTCTTGACAACGATAAGAGCAGTGAGACCGCTATCAAATCACGTGTCTCATTGACCATGGCAAGCATGAGTACAAGGAGATGTCAACACCTTGTGAAAACACTGGATAAAGACATGATAGGTGGCTGTTGCATTTTACAGGAAACAGCAGGCCTACAGCAAATGCCAAAATACCATCAATAGAGAGCCAACTCTGCTCAGGCTGCACTTTAGTGGCACATCCATGCAGACAACCTAGAGAGACAACAATCCATGTGTTTCTAACTGGTGTCCCTGTACAGTAGATAGCCTATCTCAGGTACCATGTGCTGTTGCTCAGTCAGAACCATGTAAAATGGCGCAATTATGGAGATGAGGATGAGTCAACTACCCCTTGACTCAGCTCTACACCCACCAAACCATGCAGCACAACCTGCCAGGATTATTCATCTGCGCGGATACGACTGTTTCCAGCCAAAAATGACATAGAGTGCTGAGCCAGGACCATTTCCGTGGCCCAGACAAGCCATGCCCACACAAAAATGACTAATAATCTCTTTTATCTCTGTTCCAATCTCTCTATCTGTCTCTGTTTGTGTTCCTATTGATTGTAATCTTCTCCACAACCACATGTTTCTGGCATAGAAAATAACTGTATCTACAGTATATGTAAATACAGTCCCAACTTACCACAAATAACAAGCAATTTACTGTCTCCTAAATGCCCCTGCAAATTTGAGTGCATACTGTCTCCATGCTGACAAGGTGCTATACTTGAGCTAGCCAGAGTGAACCTGAGTAAATACAATTGACTTCAGAATCCTATTATCAGACTTTTGAGTTGCCCAGTGTTATATTTGAGAGAGCTAGAATCCAACAGAGTCAGAAGCACATACAGAGATGACTTTGTTAAGTGAACATTTGGATTGTGATTTAACAACTCTGCAGGAGTGCGTATCTGTGCAACTTAGGACTCCAAGGGAGATCCAGCTTTGAAGTCTGATTCCGCAAAGGCAATTCAGCAAAAAACCCCTTTTTACTATTTATGCAGAACTCACTCTCTTGTAACTCATTGGAGTTTGCGCAGTTACAAGCATTTCTTAGTGAAGGTCCTTAGCTGTGTCCAATTCACTCAGTTATAAGTCCTTTCCCACTTTCAAACCCTGATTTTGAAGAAGAATCTTAATTCCCTTGCACCAACAAAAGAACCAGTGATACATTTCTGGTGTCATAAACAAATACAAGCTCTGTTTTTGCAAGAGCAGTCTCCCAAGAGTTGTTGAGAGTGAAGCTCAATTCAGAGTAATCTCACTTCACTAGTGTGGTTTTGTGTGTTTGTTTTTGTGCATATAGCCAGCTTCTCACCAGAGGAGGAAGAGAGCCATGTTCTGGACAGACCTGTCCCAGCAGACAACAACTCTGATGAGTATGCACCTCATTCTTCTTTCTCTCTCACAATTCCCCACATCTTTTCCTGGGTTTTGATCTCACACCACCTTCCTTCATTTCCACCTGTCAAATTACAAGCCATGCTTGACATTGGTTGCCCCTCAGCCCTTATTAGTGGTGCTCTTGCAACACACCTAGGTCTGGTTTGCATTCCTCTTCCACCAGGGGAAGACAACCTTGAAGACCTCTCAAAAGCACTACTTCCATGCACCCATTCACCCAAATCATGCTCTCAACACAGTCAGGTTGGAGTTCTGAAGAGTTCTCAGTAAAGATTATTGAAAAATTACATATTCCTATCATTCTTGGAATGTCATTTCTTTCCCAACATCACATTCTTGTGGATACAAGGAACCACACTGCAAGAGACTCAAGGGCTAGCATCAACATAGCCAAGCCCACAACACTGCCACTTAACACAACATTGGCTACCCCAGCCGCACAAAGTGATGTTGCAGCTAGTGTCAGCGCAGATCCTCCCCACACTGCTAAACATAGCAACCTGCCAGCACCCACAGTACATGCAACAGGTGTCTCCCCCCCACTTCCAGCCATTTCTGAGACATCTTCCCAGCACAGCTGCCAGATGTCAATGTTACCTCACTTCCCAACCACATCTATCACTGCATCAAGCTCAAGGACCCTTCTCTCACACCAAAGCAGTGTGTGTACACCACCCCCAAGAAGTAACAGGATGCATGGAAACAGGTCCTCAATAGACACCTCACAGCAGGTTGCATCTGACTCCTTGTCCCCCTTCTCCTGACTAGCCTTCTACATTCCCAAATACAAGGACAGTGTCCCCAACTGAGACTCTTCAAGATGTTGTGCCCAAGGAGACAAATCTTTTACCCCCTCCCCACAATACTTCAGCACCTCCGCTTGGCAAATATTACTCTTCTCCTCCTTCTGGTGGATATGTACTGTCAAAAGATCATCATTACACCTGCAGGTATATGTATGTGGCTCATTATGATCTCAGAACTATGGACAATCACAAAAATTGACTGCTCAACATAACAATGCCTCCCATTGAAACATCCTCTTCTTATTCCTCTACATTCATTCCTATTCCTGCTATGATGTCTTATTCCAGGAGTACCTTTTGTATTTCAATTCAACAGCAATCATGACCAAATGCACACTATTGCATGTCTGCAAACTTTGGAATCACTAAAATCCTATGACAATTTTGATCAAATTCTCTGCTCCAGCATTCAATTAGCAAAACTCAGTTGGGGTTGCACTGCCACAGATTCCACACCTGCAATCAAACTGGTATACAAACTTGATGGTATGAAAACCAATGACAGATCTGCCAGTTGTACCAATTTCATACAAGACACTTTTGATGGTTCCTACAGTCTTGGCAACACTGTTATGAAATGCAAAGGACTTGGTACCTTCTTGCCAGCTGTCCAGGCTAATTCCTCTGAAGCAAGTGCTCAAATTCATCAAATTCTTACTGTGCTCCATACTCTTTGATGCCTGATCATGCCCAAATGTTTATCCAAATTTGAGCATGACATCTGCAATTTCAACATGGACTACAACAATGTTTTCTCTTTTGGCAGTCTTGAGACTAATGGAACCAGTGTGCAATTGAATGTATCTTCAGTTGAAAAACTCCTTGATTCTGCAATTGGCACCCAACAAGGAAATTGGCATACAGACAGGTCAGACAATCCTCAATTCTGGACAATGTTTATCCTCCTTTTCCGTCTTCCTCCAGGTATGAGTCTGTTAATATGTCAGATTATTTGTTTGATTGTTAATTTAATCCCAGTCCATTTTGTATTGCCTGTGGCAGAATATATGTTCACAAACTAGGTGCTTGGATTCTATTCATTGTCTTCAAGGGAACAGATATACATTCCTGTATCACACCTATGGTCAGTAAAGACAACCAAACCAAATGGGCAGATTCCTGTATTGATTCTGTGTAGTCTCTGGCAGGTCCTCAAAATCACATGGGCTATGTTAATTACATTAGTCTTGTTCCTTGTAAACAGTTGGGTTCTCTCAACTTCACATCACCATCTGGGTTTGGAAATTTTGGCTCTAGTGTGGCTCATAAATCAAGCCAGAAAACCTTTGGATCTCATGGCCAAATCACAATGGGAACTGCATGAGACTGAACTGTGCAAATTGTGTGTGAGGCTGTTAGCAACCTTCACAACACCATGCAATTATGTGGCTTAACATTGTCTATTGATATCAACACCATCTTACAGAGTTTTTCCTATATTAATCCTGCCACAGGACAAATGGAAAACCTGGCAACCTCAACATTTCCCTTTCATCCAATTGAAGACAAGTCAAAGATCAAGAAGTTTCTTGTGTGGCATAATATGGAATCAAACCTGTTCAATCTTCACATTACCACTGCCATGCTCAGAGCTGCATCTCAATCTTCATTGACAACTTTGCACATCATGGCCACCATTGATTTTCCAAATGATTTTACTGGGCAGTTTGACATTAACAAAGTCATTGGAAAGCATAACTTATCTGGAAAGGTATATCTGTTGCTTTCAACTACATTAAACTGCTAACAATTCTTATAGTGGTATATAACAGTTCATTTGGCAGGACATTCCCAATTGTACAACATTTTGCAAACATCACCCACATACATGGCTCATATTGTGCATATATATTTCTTAACTCATTAATTAAGCATAGATTGGCCAATAATGTTACTGTGCAGTCATGGTTGCTCCAAACCAACAATGATTTACCCAACCTTGAAACCAATATCATGCTCTCATCAGAAACAGATTCTCAAAATGAACTGGCACCACCTTTGTCTATACAAGATACACCATCTCAGTCTTTGTCACTTTCCCAAACAGGGGATAATGTGTTGACCACTAATCAACTGTCAACTGAACCTCTGCAAACTCAACCAAATCATCTGCAAAGAAACCTGGCTGGTCCTCATGTAACAATATTGCCCTTTCTACTATCTCCACCTCCATCTAATCTTGCACAAATAAATCAGAATGTCTCAGAAGATACATCTACTACTTGTCCAAAACAACAGAGAGTGCAGAAAGGCTTATAACCAAGACAATGGGCTTGAAAACTACCATTTTTCTACTACAATTTTGCCAGACTTAACAGCAGATAAACCTGCCCAAATTCCTTGACAGCATTCTGCAACAGAACTTACAAATAACTTGGGTCAATTGCAAGATCTTTTACATAGATCACGTCTTGAGAATGAGGTTTCTGGTCTGGTGTTTCAGTTTCGACAAGCCTTTGATAGCAGTAAAGATTACTGGACAACCAATATCATGCTGCTAAATCTTGTCAATGTATGGTCAAGCCACAACAATGAGTCAAACAATCAGTTAGGCATGCTGTCTATACTTGATTCTGATTCCATATCATTTGGGGTTATGAAATTCAAGTGCCTTCAAACATCCCTTGGCATTCTACCTACAATGTCAAAGAATTTACACAAGCTTGACCTTATTCACAGAGCTTATCAATGTGAAATCTGTTGAACTCTAGTCACAATCTATGATTGGTATACTGCCACTGGTCCAGCTCTTTGCCATCTTCTCATGACCTCTTCTCATGACCACATACAAATCTCAACATCAGGAAAGCATGTGACAGCTTTTAGTGTCTTGGACAGTCTTTTAATCTATTGATAGACATTACAAGACCAAAAGACCTTAAAAGACTTAAAGACGCTAAAATGTCTTTCAAGACAAGTCCCAGTACTGATTTTTTTTCAAAAGACATCTAAAAGGTCTGTCAAGACAGCTTAAAAGACAGTAAAAGGCAGTTCAGAGATCTTTTAGGCATCATTTTTGCAACACACATTTCAGTCACATTCAAGAATTTGAAGCTAAACATCATAGAATTATAGTCAGTACTACTGTAGATAGACGATAAGTCAAAGCTAGGGATATAGTGTATATGGAGGTTAAGTACTTTACTGTCCCTGACAACTTCCAGTGGAATTAGTGAGTAAGTAAATTATAAGTACTCTATGTTTGATAGCGAGTTTATGGCTAGGTAATAAAAATGAGTACTTACTTAGGCAATACCAGGGCATGGAGGTCAAGAGTGGCAGCTGTGGCAGTGGGTAATAAATTGTGAATATCACAGCATGATATACTGAAGAAACGCACCAAAAAGACGTCAAAACCGTGCGCAGGAGGCGCTGTTTGAAAGGTGGGGTCAACACAGATTGATTGATCTATAAAACAGTGTAAGAAAACCAAAATTAGCGAAGTTATGCCCCAGACACCAGGAAGAAATAATCTAGATAGTGATGAGCATGTAGCTTCGTAACGGCGGGACCAAATTGTACGCACATAGGCTCATTAGAACCGAATTAAAAGCGCAGAATGAGCGCAGAAAAAACCTCGTTGAAAGGTTGCGCAACCGTCGAGATAGAAGGTAAAGTTCATTGGGATTAATAGCAGAACTCACTAGGATATGCCAAAACAACATCGGATTGGGTCGAAACCGGTATCGCTCGAAAGGGGTCGTTCGTGTGAATCTGGGGATATATGGACTGACACAGGGCGATGAGTATACACTGTGGTAGACCTCAAACAAGGTGGCATGGGTATAGTTACAAGGATACACTTTGTTTGCGTGATTGGGTGGTTGAATCGCCGCGTTGAGGGGGTCTGCGGAACCGCGCTGAGTAGTGGAATCTAACGCACAAAGAATCGTAGGGAGGCGTGCAGCCGTTGCGATGATATGTGTGCCACATCACCAGTTGTGAGTTGTGACAGCAGGGGTGGCAATACTTTACACTCTCCCACATGGATCCACTGGACTATAGGCCAAATTTTTCATTTTTTTTTCAACAGAGTCCAGTGGAGTCCAGTGGAGTCCACTGGACTCCACTGGACTCTGTCAATGTTCAAGTCAATGCAATCCTCTATTGAAATCCAGTGGACTCTTGTGGACTCCAGTGGACTTTTCTTATATATGTGCCCAGGTAAGTATTCACTGTCAACAGTCAGACTCAAAGTACAATGTAAATCCACTGTATTTTTGGCCCAATTCCAGAGATAGTGTAGTTGTAAAACAGCAACTCAATCAACTTGATTTAAATAAATACTGTGTTACATGATTAAAAAGTAACTAAATTTTGTATACAAAAATATCAAAGTTATATTACAAATATTTCAACAGCGGCTAGGGGGAATGGGCGGTCAGCGGAGTTGGTTAAGAACAATGTGGGGACATCACCTAGTGTCCTCCATTCGCAGCGGCGGGAACGTTCAATTTTGATCGAACAGCGGCAAGGAGGGGCACAAAGCGGCTGCGCACAAGGCCAGGGGATGCTGAGGGTCTTCGAGCGACGAAGGGGGATACACCCGCAAAGTTCGTTCGAGGGGCAGGGAAGGCGCCGCTTCAGTCGTGACGACGCTTGCAGGTGCGGCGGAGCGGTGACATGGCATACGCAGTGGCTGCGAGCGATGGTGGGGGATGTGGCAGGGGTTGTCGAGCGTGGGTGCAACGTTGGGGGACACGCCTGCGTCGCTTGTTTGGCGGTTAGTGAGGTGGGGAAGCCGAGACGTCGATTGCAACAGTGTCGGCGGGGTGTGCGGAACGGGTTTGTGTGTGAACGGCACTGCGACGTGGCACGTTCATGTCACAGGTGTGGCGGCGGGGGATGACGGCAACGGCGGGCAACGATGGCGGCAACGGGGGACACGTGGGTGTCGCTCGTCGGTGGGTTCGAGGGGTGGGGGAGTCGCTACGTTGGTTGCAATGGTGGTGGTGGGTGTGTGGCACGGGCACGGGCGGCGATGTGGCACGTTCGCGGCACCCACGGAGCTTCGGACAGCGGCGGGGACGATTGGGCGTCATTGTGCGATGGCATGGGGGGTCAGTCAAGGTGCGGAACGAGGCCGTTGGCGGCGTCGAGGCTGAGCGGGGTGCTGTGAGTAGGAAACATGCCCATTAGGGGCATGTTGTAGGTAGAACATCAAATAAAAATGACTTACAATGCTTGAAACGTCCCACAACAACGTGGGGGACACTCTCGCAGCTCTCAGTAGCATTCCTGCTGCTCGTCGACAGTGTTTGGGGGTCGTTCGACGGCAGCAGCGGTTGGTCGACATTGTCGAGAGTCGTTCAATAGCGGCGGAGCGATTTCAAACAATCGCGAGGGATGGCAACATGAGCAGCAGTGCCTGCTGGGATGGGCCAGGTGCGTTGGGGATGTGTCGGTGTCGTGAGTGGTGAGGGGGGGTGACAGAGAACATCAACGACAACGACAACAGCGAGGAGGGGATAGGGAGGATGAGTGTGAGAGTGGGGATGTGGTGGATGAAGGTGAGAGTGGGGGGATGTGGTGGATGAGTGGTGTGACGTGGCACCATCAGCGTGCCCACGGATCGTGGGGATTATGTGCCGGCCAGGGCCAAGCAATGGGGTTAAGATTATTACGGCAGCTGGACCCTATATGGCTGCTTGGTGCAGGTGGCTAGAGCGCCAGTATGCTGACTAAGCGCCAGTCATTGGTTCAATTCTCGGTGGTGCACTTTTTTTTCTAATTGTTACTCCTAGTAACTATAATAGTGTAATACACTGTTCAATTAGTAGTCCACTGGAGTTGACTGGGCTAGAGTGATTATATATATGATAATCATTATAAAATTGGGTGTGAGTCCACTGGACTCCACTGGATTGGGTGGAGTCCACTGGACTGGGATAATCCACTGAATAAAAATGGCTGGCAGTCCACTGGAGTCCACTGGAGTCCACTGGGCTAGAGTGATTATATATATAATAATCATTATAAAATTGGTTGTGAGTCCACTGGACTCCACTGGACTCCACTGGATTGGGTGGAGTCCACTGGACTGAGATAATAAAAATGGCTGGCAGTCCACTGGAGTCCACTCAAAAAAATTCCAAAAATTCTGTGGACTGGACCATTATAGTATATATTGGCTGGGGTGGACTCCACTGGACTCCACTGGACTCCAGTGGAGTCCACAGAAAGGACGTGGGAGAGTGTAAAGACCTCCCGAGTGCCAACTACAGGAATCGACAAGTCCCTAATGGAGGGGGGTGGTTGTACGGAGCCACTAAACTAGATATAAGCGGGCGTTTGGAGAAACAACAGGCTAGGAACGTGTGACGGCGCATTGATATAACGCTTGACAAATAAAAGGAAGAGAAGTAGCAACGGGTGAGCGACGTTGGACCGGATGAACTGACCAGTACCCCAGGTACCGCAACGTTGTGAGTGGCCTAGGCCAGGTACTGTGTTCATTTGCGACCCGGGCCTGCATCTGAAGACACAGGCCCTGCAGTCGGAGGTGGGGAACGAGCCCACCCCAGGTTCCCCTTTCAGAGATCCCCTTGTATACGCCCAGACCCCTGCGTTCAGGAGAGCTTTACCAGTCCGTGGCAGCTGCCCGACATGGTCAACCCACACCTTGGTCTGGTTTGGGGAAGGCAAATGCACTGGGGTTGTCCTTCAGAAAGCGAACGAGACCAGTGCCAAGTGCTGGTGCATCGATGGAGATTCTGGTGTACTGATGGCAGTATGCCAAGATGTGCTCTCTGTCCTGCCGTCGGCCACAGGAACAGTGAGTGGGGGAGCCTATGTTGAAGCGGGAATAGTAAGACCCGATCGGTGCATGATTGAGGACACACCTGCACATGCGTGCAAAGAGCGCATTATCACTCCCTGCTAACTTGATCCAAGGCCCACCTTTTGAGCTAGGCTGGAGTTGGGTACCATCTACACCCTGGAGCCACAAAAAGGCGGCACCCGGAAGGGGGGAGTGGAGGAACTTGGTCTTCCACTCTTGGTCGCGCCACAGGTCAGTAGTCTGCCTGATGGAGTTGATAGTGAGTGCTGGGTCCCGTCCCACATCAGGAAATGATGTCTGGGCATGAGAGATCTTTTAAGATTTTCATCTATTTAAAGACTATCCAAGACATTGAATGACATTTCAAGATAACTGAGGGCTTAAAAGACTTTACAAGATATTACAAGATCTTTAAATACATTTAGAAAAATCTAAGGTGATTATGATTGAGAATTGACCTAAGTGACTTGGCAAGGTAAGTTTAGTATCTAATGTGACTCTCACTATGTCGCTTTTGTCATACTTGATACTGACATTACACTCAATACATACACTAACCATTACTTCACTACTGACTCTGACTTGCAATGTTCATTGTTTATTGTTACTGACATATCTTCACCAATTCCAGTTGGAAAATTCTGATAAAAATAGCATTGCAATTGTATGAACTTAACCTAAATTCTTGTACTAAGCTTATACAGATTGGATAAGTGCTTCACTTCGCTTTCTGGCCCTGCTTTGACCGAGTTTCAAGAATGTTTATTGAAATAACTTAGCACTTAGCCATCATAAAAATTTGATTTAAATTGCGTTGGAACCGCCTTAAAAAGCGGTACCGGACAGTACCAAGCACTTGTCCGAGTCTGTTTTTTTGGTGAACATTCCCATTTCACAGTTCAAGTTGAAACTTGAATGGATAATGCTGAAGATTAGTTACTTTAAACTGGTCAGTTTGCCAACATACTATACTCGTTCGAAGCGCGTAGTTGACCGCTTCAAGAATATATTGCCAGCGTGCGTAACGGTGGGGAATTGACCACACTATAGTTGAAATACTGATGTGTTACCCAAAATCATCGATCTTGCCATTACTCAACGTAGGCTGAGCGCTCTGCTACGATACTACGCGCATTTGATTCCCAATATAAAGCGCTACATTTGGGTATCTTTATCACCCGGATATGTCCAGTATTGATGGTGTAAATGCTGGTATACTTGTGTGCCACTTTGGTAGTACTCATCAAAAGCGCACTTAGCCTAGCTCAATGAGTTTTTGTCGCGCTGATATGATGCTGGACGCGTTTGAAGCGCGTAATTTAGTGCTAAAAAATGGTACCGCTTTCGTAGAAATCCATTGAATATTTACGGAGGTAGATGGTATTCTTCCCTGCATCAATTGTCAGCTTAAGCGCACTTACAATAACTAAGCAAATACTTATCGCTACAACATGATACCAGGCTCGTTAGAACCGTGTAATTAAACGCTACAAAACGGTACCCTATTCATAGAAAACGGTCCACGTGCTGCAAAGTTGTACTGCTATGTAGCATGCAGTTTGTACCCACCTAGACACTACAAGCGGACACCAGATGGCCCAGGCAAAACTCTGTGCGAAAGTTCATTCATGGTGAATGAACTTTCACACGACGTTTTGCCCGGGCCTTGCGCCAGTTTCTGACGACGTGGCAAACTTTGCCACATCATCGACATCCACCTTCCACCACCCTAGCCCATGCTTATCACCACCCCTGAGGTCTTTACACTCTCCCACGTCCTTTCTGTGGACTCCACTGGAGTCCAGTGGAGTCCAGTGGAGTCCACCCCAGCCAATATATACTATAATGGTCCAGTCCACAGAATTTTTGGAATTTTTTTGAGTGGACTCCAGTGGACTGCCAGCCATTTTTATTATCTCAGTCCAGTGGACTCCACCCAATCCAGTGGAGTCCAGTGGAGTCCAGTGGACTCACAACCAATTTTATAATGATTATTATATATATAATCACTCTAGCCCAGTGGACTCCAGTGGACTCCAGTGGACTGCCAGCCATTTTTATTCAGTGGATTATCCCAGTCCAGTGGACTCCACCCAATCCAGTGGAGTCCAGTGGACTCACACCCAATTTTATAATGATTATCATATATATAATCACTCTAGCCCAGTCAACTCCAGTGGACTACTAATTGAACAGTGTATTACACTATTATAGTTACTAGGAGTAACAATTAGAAAAAAAAGTGCACCACCGAGAATTGAACCAATGACTGGCGCTTAGTCAGCATACTGGCGCTCTAGCCACCTGCACCAAGCAGCCATATAGGGTCCAGCTGCCGTAATAATCTTAACCCCATTGCTTGGCCCTGGCCGGCACATAATCCCCACGATCCGTGGGCACGCTGATGGTGCCACGTCACACCACTCATCCACCACATCCCCCCACTCTCACCTTCATCCACCACATCCCCACTCTCACACTCATCCTCCCTATCCCCTCCTCGCTGTTGTCGTTGTCGTTGATGTTCTCTGTCACCCCCCCTCACCACTCACGACACCGACACATCCCCAACGCACCTGGCCCATCCCAGCAGGCACTGCTGCTCATGTTGCCATCCCTCGCGATTGTTTGAAATCGCTCCGCCGCTATTGAACGACTCTCGACAATGTCGACCAACCGCTGCTGCCGTCGAACGACCCCCAAACACTGTCGACGAGCAGCAGGAATGCTACTGAGAGCTGCGAGAGTGTCCCCCACGTTGTTGTGGGACGTTTCAAGCATTGTAAGTCATTTTTATTTGATGTTCTACCTACAACATGCCCCTAATGGGCATGTTTCCTACTCACAGCACCCCGCTCAGCCTCGACGCCGCCAACGGCCTCGTTCCGCACCTTGACTGACCCCCCATGCCATCGCACAATGACGCCCAATCGTCCCCGCCGCTGTCCGAAGCTCCGTGGGTGCCGCGAACGTGCCACATCGCCGCCCGTGCCCGTGCCACACACCCACCACCACCATTGCAACCAACGTAGCGACTCCCCCACCCCTCGAACCCACCGACGAGCGACACCCACGTGTCCCCCGTTGCCGCCATCGTTGCCCGCCGTTGCCGTCATCCCCCGCCGCCACACCTGTGACATGAACGTGCCACGTCGCAGTGCCGTTCACACACAAACCCGTTCCGCACACCCCGCCGACACTGTTGCAATCGACGTCTCGGCTTCCCCACCTCACTAACCGCCAAACAAGCGACGCAGGCGTGTCCCCCAACGTTGCACCCACGCTCGACAACCCCTGCCACATCCCCCACCATCGCTCGCAGCCACTGCGTATGCCATGTCACCGCTCCGCCGCACCTGCAAGCGTCGTCACGACTGAAGCGGCGCCTTCCCTGCCCCTCGAACGAACTTTGCGGGTGTATCCCCCTTCGTCGCTCGAAGACCCTCAGCATCCCCTGGCCTTGTGCGCAGCCGCTTTGTGCCCCTCCTTGCCGCTGTTCGATCAAAATTGAACGTTCCCGCCGCTGCGAATGGAGGACACTAGGTGATGTCCCCACATTGTTCTTAACCAACTCCGCTGACCGCCCATTCCCCCTAGCCGCTGTTGAAATATTTGTAATATAACTTTGATATTTTTGTATACAAAATTTAGTTACTTTTTAATCATGTAACACAGTATTTATTTAAATCAAGTTGATTGAGTTGCTGTTTTACAACTACACTATCTCTGGAATTGGGCCAAAAATACAGTGGATTTACATTGTACTTTGAGTCTGACTGTTGACAGTGAATACTTACCTGGGCACATATATAAGAAAAGTCCACTGGAGTCCACAAGAGTCCACTGGATTTCAATAGAGGATTGCATTGACTTGAACATTGACAGAGTCCAGTGGAGTCCAGTGGACTCCACTGGACTCCACTGGACTCTGTTGAAAAAAAAATGAAAAATTTGGCCTATAGTCCAGTGGATCCATGTGGGAGAGTGTAAAGTATTGGCACTCGGACTGCTTACGTGCACCGAGTAATAAATTGTTGATTTAAAAATAAATAAAAAATAAAAAAAAAGTGTGGGGACAGGTCTACAGTGATGCGGGCAGAGCTTATCGCGTCAGTGAAGATAACAATCTGTTTTGCATCATGCTGTGTACACTGCACTACTGCAGATCGAATAGCATAGAGTTCAGCGTCGTGCGCAGTCACTCTACCAGCCACAAAGTGATTCTGGTGAAGTTGCTCTGTCTGCCGTCGGATAATAACAGCTGCAGTTGCCTGCAGACGTTCTGAGGGCAGTAGACTGCCGTCTGCCGTCGCATGAATAGTATTGGCGTCTCCCTCCAATTCCTGGAGGAAGGTGTTGAGGTATAGGCGTCGCTGGGCACACGCAAGCGTTTTCAAGCCAACAGGCTTGATGTGCGCTGATTTGGGGACTGGCATTGCTGCCAGTGCTGCCATATCCTCCAGAACATTGATTTTGTCCCGGATGAGGGTGTTAACCCACATCCGCGGATCCAGGATCTCCTCAGCACTTGGGCCGTCCCTGGGAGGGGGTGGTGGCAGTGGTGGGGATCTTGAGGGCACGTCAAACACGATGCGATCGCAAAAGCGATCAAGCAGTCATAGGCCTGGCTGCGCAAGTGCATGAAAAGGATCCATGTTCTCAACAGCCGTGGGCAGGATGGTATCTGCCTGCATGAGTGAACCCTTAACCTTTGCCTTGAGGGCGGGGGTCATGAGTTCAATAGAACAAGCGTGTGGGGAAGCACACTTGAGGTGGCGTCCGCTCATAATTGAGTGAACTGGGTGTGTGTCAGATAGAGACACAACATGAGTGACTGAGCCGGATGACAGCTTAGCTAGTGTCATATGGAGCGGCATCAGGCCTGCTAGGCCCTCAATGCCACCTCCAGGGGAGGTGCGGAAAGCACCAGTGATCCAGAGTGCAGCCTGTCGCTGCATCTTGTTGAGGGTCTTGATGGCGGCCTTATTCTTGGCACCAGCAAAGTACCAGAGTCGGAATCTGTATGTCGCAATGGGGATGATGCAGGATCGATAGAGGAGCCTCTTGTGTGAAGGGGAGAGGCCCCGGGATGAGTTGCCCAACATGCGCATTGCCTTGACGGATGTCAGCGCTTTGGTGGAATAGAATGGAATGTGCTCGTGGAATGTGAGCTTGCGGTCAAAGAAGAAGCCCAAGTACCTCCAAAAGATCTTTGGGGCTAGGGGAGTGTTGCCGGTGTATGGTGCGTATCCCAGGTCTGGCGTCAGATTGGTAGGCGCGGGTGCACGATCAAAGTGGAATAGTTCCGCCTTATCATGCTCCAGCGCAAGACCAAGCCGTGTAAACAGCTCAAAGATGACAGCATAGGATGCCTTGAGTATACTCAAGTTATCCTCCACTTCAGGGGACTGTGCAATGATTGTACCATCATCTACATAGGAAAGAAGAGTGGTGCCTGGGGAGGCAGCGCTCAGTTCATATAAGCACATCATGGGCGCGAGATAGAGAGCAGACAAGACAGGCGACAGTGCAGAGCCTTGGCCCACACCGACGTCAGCAAGTCACGGATTGGATACAAAACCGCCCCAGGCATAGTGCGTGGTGCGACCAACAAGATATGAAGCAAAGAAACGCACCACATTTGTTGCGAATCCTTGCTTGCGAAGAATCGCAACAAGCATCTTGTGATCCAGAGAAGGGAAGAACTGCGTGACATCGAATGTGAGCACACTGGTCTTCAAGCCCTTGGCCCACCCTGTTCGCACAATGTGGGTCAGAAGCATTCCTGCATCTTCAGTAGAGCTCTGGTGCACTCTACCGAGTTGATTAGGGTGAAAGATGTCGAGTCCAACAGAGTTGAACTGCATCCTGTTAGCTAGCATCTTCTCTATGAGTTTGCCAAGTGTGTTGAGAAGTGCAAGGGTTTCCCTGGCTTTGGTATGATGACCGAGAGAGACTCCTTGAAGGTTGCAGGCCAGTGACCCACCCTTAGGCAGGCATTGGCGAGCGAGAGAAGGACGTGCACGCAGTGTGTGTCCTTCACAAGCAATTTCAAGTGCGACCACCCTATGTGGTCCGGACCTGGTGCAGATCTGTTTGAGCACGACAATAACGAATCGTTGAGCTCCTGCAGTGAGAAGGGAGCCCACCCGCCCACTGGTGTGTCAGGCAGGGAGTCTAGAACAGTCATATCACAAGCACAGCCAGAGGCCGCATTGTATCTGCCGTGTAACACATCCCAGAGGGCGCTCATTTCATGACAAGGCTGTCTTTGGTATTGGATAGCTTTGCATGGAGTTAACTTGCGCTGCTGGACCCAGTTCATTAGGTCCCATGGGCGCTTCGACTTAACAGCGATTTCGGCGATTTGGGCGTCGAAAAATACGCGTTACATTTGAGTCTCTGGAGTGGGCAAGCCACGCTTCAGAGAATGTGGACAATACAGCCAAAGCTGCAGCCTCCACATCATCAGGGGTCTCTGCCATGTCATCTGGGATGATTAGGCGTAGTTTAGTGACAAGATTGTCAAGAAAGGCCTGGATCTGATGGCAGACATTGCCTCAATGCTGTGCGCACTGCAGGCAAAACAGGAACATTTGTCAGAAGTGGAATATGATCCGAGTCTGACTGAGCATCGGTTACACACTCGGTAGTGACTGAGGCTATGAGGGTGACCGGTAAAAACACCAGGTCAATAACCGAGGGAAGCTTAGAAGCATCTCTGGGAATATGGGTGGGTCCAAGGTTAGACACAGGGTCTAATTCTAGCCCAATGGTCTCGTTTAGCAGCCAATGGGACGCAGCCACATTTGCAGCGCGAGGGACAGGGTCCCAGAGGCTGTTATGGCAGTTGAAATTGCCCCCCATGTACTGGAACTGGGGGGAGAGAATCTGCGTGATCAGCAAGTAGCTTAATCACTGTGAATTCACTGTCTGAGTAGACATTCATGAAATTAAAGGTCTGTCCTTCTGCAAAGAAGGATAGGACAAGGATATTGCGATGATCAATGATATTGCAACGCATAGATGGTCTCCACGACCTTAGCCACTTAGAATTGTAGGCTAGCACGCGAGGGGGAGAGTCCGGCTCTGGTGGACGAACCATAGCTAACCACTGAGCGTGGTTTGGTGCCCCAACTACTTCCTCACCTTCTACACTCACTGCAGATGGCACGGAACGAATGAGCCGCCATGGCGGCTCCTGCACAAAAAGAATGTCATAGTCCTACTCATGATTTCCGAGTAGTACCTCCAGGGCTACAGAGCTCCTAGCACAATTGTACAAAATAATCCTAACACTGTCTAGCCTTGGTGATTGCTCACACATTAACCTGACTGTTTGTTAGAGTGGTTTCGACGTGCATTTGGAGATGCATGTACCTGGGCATAGCAAGCTGTGATCCACTCGCAATCAAACCTGTTCCTGAAGAACATGCAGGTGCGAGCGGTAGCAACATTGCTTCTCTTCCGGTAACCACCACGTGTACCTGTGGGAAACACACCAGCTCATTGCCCCCCTCGTCCCCCACCACTCTACATGTCCTCGATCCCCAATTGAAGGTCACCAACCACCTAACAGCAACACCATGCCCCCCAAAGCGAAAGGGGTAGCGCCAGATCCCCCTGGATTGCACGCTGCGTCCTTGAGCAACATCCCTCGCCCAGGAACCGCAGGCCCAGCGCCAGCGACCTCATCCCCAGACCCCTCTGGCGCCACCAGCGCCAGGGAGTACTACTCTACACTGACCCCAGGCATTCCCCTGCACATTAGGTCAGCCACAATGTCCAGAGTCGCCTCCCGCGCTTCTTCACCCAATCGCATAGCAACAGCTGCACAGGAATCGTCGCCAGCGCCCAGATCCCCTGACAGTGAAGAGGAGGCTGAGGACAAGCCTATGTCAGGAGACACCCCTACCAGCACCCCTGCACCAGCTTATCTGGCGCTCACTGACTCTGCAGATGCTGCGGAGTTGGACTTCTCAGCGATCACTGCAGCAGCCTTTGCTGTTAATCTCAGACCTGACACAACAGTAACTACTGTACAGGCTGCATTCATCAGCAACAGTAGTTGCTGTCCTGCCTTATTAGGAAGGCTGCCCTCCTAGGACCATCTGGGGGGGGGGGGGATATTTGGGTGCCAGGTAGGGGTAGTAGGTGTGCCATATGGTGCCAAAAATGGGGGTGGGGTGATGGGAATTGATGGGGGGTGATGGGGGGAGGTGGCCTATTAATAGAATATAAAATGGGTGGCCACTGGGCCAGATGGGGGCATGGGAGGGTGGGGGACAGCCTGGAATATATTACTAGGCTATAGATAGATTTTTTTGAGCCCTTAAGCGCCCATCCACAGGGTGTGCGTGATTAGATATAGCTATTTTTAGTGAAAAGCATGCCACTGAGCACAGAATGAGCTGTAGCTTGACCAATACCTTGTAGAATTGGACGCTCTTAGTACCATCTTGTAGGTATTTTAAATGCGGATCCAATGAATGTGATATGGTGGTGATCCAACCACTGCATGCAAAGATATTGATAAAATACTGAATTTCCGAACCAGGAGGAGCACCTGGCTGTAGTACCATCAGTTTTGGGCACTCCCTACTTCAATGACGGCACTGGTACCGTCTGCATGCAACCGTCCGACTTTGAAACAAAGCTGCTTGCAGCACCGTTCCGCGACCTTGTTCAACTCTCCGGCCCACTGCACATGGTGCGCGACAGCCACACTGCATGGACCTGCACGGTCTACTTCAACATACACGACAGCCAGACCGGTGCTCGTGCATCCCAGCTCATCAAACGCGAGCTTATGTTTGGTAAGGTTGTCTGCCCTATCTAGGGAACGCGTGCCAACTCCGGAACACCCCACTGCATGCGCTGCCATCGCTGGGGACACCCTACCACTGCATGCATGGTGAGAGCCACTGTTTGTGCGCACTGTGCTGGCCCTCACAACAAGGACAATCATCACAAGGCAGTTTGTACAATTGTGCTAAGGGCTATGTAGCCTTAGACATACTACTCGAATCACATAAACTGGTTTATGATGTTCTTTTTGTCCAGGAGCCACCATGGCGGCTCATTCTCTCTGCGCCGTCTGCTGTGAGTGTAGAAGGTGAAGAAGTAGTGGGGGCACCGAACAACCCGAGTTGGTTAGCTATGGTTCGTCCTTCAGAAAGCGAATGAGACCAGTGCCAAGTGCTGCTGCATCAATGGAGATTCTGGTATACTGATGGCAGTATGCCAGGATGTGCTCTCTGTCCTGCCGTCGGCTGCAGGAACAGTGAGTGGGGGAGTCTATGTTGAAGCGGGAATAGTAAGACCCGATCAGTGCATGATTGAGGACACACCTGCACATGCATGCAAAAAGCGCATTATCACTCCCTGCTAACTTGATCCAAGGCCCGCCTTTGGAGCTAGGCTGGATGTGGGTGCCATCTACACCCTGGAGTCGCAAAAAAGCGGCACCCAGAAGGGGGGAGTGGAGGAACTTGGTCTTCCACTCTTGTTTGTGCCACAGGTCAGTAGTCTGCCTGATGGAGTTGATAGTGAGTGCTGGGTCCCGTCCCAGGGGAACACGCAGCTAGGTGGCGTACTGATGAGCTTGCCTGTGTAATGACCATCTGAGGGCAGATGGTACATCGACAAATGTGATGGTGTGCTCCTTGTCTCCTTGGAGCCAACCTTGTAGTGCTGCACACACAGCCAGCGAGTGAGCTTGACCAGAGTGTGGGGACAGGTCTACGGCGACACGGGCAGAGCCTATTGCGTCAGTGAAGATAACAATCTGTTTTGCAGGGTGCTGTGTACACTGCACTACTGCAGATCGAATAGAATAGAGTTCAGCATCGTGCGCAGTCACTCTACCAGCCACAAAGCGATTCTGGTGAAGTTGCTCTGTCTGCCATCGGATAATAACAGCTGCAGTTGCCTGCAGTTGTTCTGAGGTCGGTAGACTGCCATCTGCCACCGCATGAATAGTATCAGCATCTCCCTCCAATTCCTGGAGGAAGGCGTCGAGGTATAGGCGTTGCTGGGCACGCGCAAGCATTTTCGAGCCAACAGGCTTGATGTGCGCTGATTTGGGGACTGGCATTGCTGCCAGTGCTGCCATTTCCTCGGGAACATTGATTTTGTCCCGGATGAGGGCGTTGGCCCACATCTGCGCATCCAGGATCTCCTCAGCACTTGGGCCGTCCCTGGGAGGGGGCAGTGGCAATGGTGGGGATCTTGGAGGCGCGTCAAACACAATGCGATTGCAAAAGCGATCAAGCAGTCGTAGGCCTGGCTGCGCAAGTGCATGGAATGGGTCCATGTTCTCAACAGCCGTGGGCAGGATGGTATTTGCCTGCATGAGTGAACCCATAACCTTTGCCTTGAGGGCAGGGGTCATGTGTTCAATAGAACAAGTGTGTGGGGTAGCACGCTTGAGGTGGCGTCCGCTCATAATTGAGCAAACTGGGTGTGTGTCAGATAGAGACACAACATGAGTGACTGAGCCGGATGACAGCTTAGCTAGTGTCATATGGAGCGGCATCAGGCCTGCTAGGCCCTCAATGCCACCTCCAGGGGAGGTGCGGAAAGCACCAGTGATCCAGAGTGCAGCCTGTCGCTGCATCTTGTTGAGGGTCTTGATGGCAGTTTTGTTCTTGGCGCCAGCAAAGTAGAGGTCTTTACTCTCCCCCATGGTTAGCCACTGGACTTCCACTGGAAGTCCAGTGGAGTCCACCCAGCCATTTGCTGTCTTTTTACACTAATGTAGTGAAATTCCACTCAAATTCCACTGGTCAATTTTTTGAATTCCAGTGGAATATTCCACTGGATTCCACTGGAATTCCACTGATTCCAGTCATTTTTGATAGCAAGTTTCTGGATTCTGGTGGAGTCCACTGGAATTCCAGTGGATTCCACCAAAATTCAATAGATTTTACTACAATATGTACTGATAGTAGGGATCAGTGACTACAGTAGTGCTACATAGTAATAGAAAAAGGGCACCAGCAAGAATCAAACCATGGCACAGGCATGCTGACTAAGCATGGTTGGTGTACTAATCAACAGCACCAAGCAGTCATATTGACCTCAGATGTGTTGGGCTATATGTACTAATGCTCTCAGCACCCCAGCACATACAAGGCTGGTGTTTGATAATGTGGCAATGTGTTGCCACACCATCACTCATCACAACCACCACCACCATTGTCCTTGTCATCAATGTCCTCCCCCTCTCCACACTTGCTGACTTGACTCCCAAACCACACTGCTGAACCCACAGAACATATGCAAATACACCCAAAGACAGGCAACCAAGCCCTATCATCACCACAATTGTGCTGTGGTCATTGTCAACCCTCCCCACTGCTGTTGAACATCATCAAGGAGGAGTGGGAACAAACAGAAACAGTAACTGAAAATCCCACACATCATTGTGGGGTGTATATCTGTTTGTTGGCCTTAATGGGCATGTAGTTGGTCATCACCTGCCAATGCCCTGGACAATGCCTGCCACCTTCCCCCAGCACATAATGACACCAGCAGGTGCCTCTATGCCCTCCTTTCCCATCACAGTCAGCACTGCCCAGCCTTGTTGCACTGCTTGATTGCAATCAACCATTCTCTCTGCTGCCACCACCAATGTTCTCAATACCTAGTAGCCTGAACTGCTTCAAGCCACAAATGTGACCTCCTTCTGCCACCATCACCCAACTGTCCTGCTGTCCCCCAGTTTGGTTGATATGTTGTATATGAAATTTAGTTTCCTTTAATCATATAAATTGTTGTTTATTTACATCAAGTTGATTGAATTTGGCATTAGAAATTTACTCTATCTCAGGAATTGGGCTAGAAATACAGTGGAGTTACACTGTATTTTCAATCTGATAGCAGATACTTACTTGTGCACATATATGAGGAAAGACAGTATTAGTCCACTGGAATTCCACTGGAATTTATCACAAAATCTCTTTACAATTGAAATCAATATTAATATTAGACTCCAGTAGAATTCCAGTGGAATTGCACTGGAGTATTGGGAGAGAAAAAACAAAAATTGACTTGTTTGGCAGAGATTCCAGTGGAATTCCACTGGACTTCCACTGGACTTGATCACAAAGTCTGTTTACAAGACTAGTAAATAGTGTTAGTGGAGTCCAGTGGAACTCCACTGGAATTCCACTGGACTCCTGTGCAAGAGAACCCAAAAAAATGAGTTTTTAGCAGAGGTTCCACTGGAATTCCACTGGACATCCACTATTCCACTGGAGTCCAGTGGAGTCCAGTGGAAGACCGTGGGGGACAGTAAAGTACTGGGTCTTACTACACCTGCTTCAACATAGACTCCCCCACTCACTGTTCCTGCAGCCAACGGCAGGACAGAGAGCACATCCTGGCATACTGCCATCAGTATACCAGAATCTCCATTGATGCAGCAGCACTTGGCACTGGTCTTGTTCACTTTTTGAAGGACAACCCCAGTGCATTTGCTTTCCCCAAACCAGACCAAGGAGTGGGTTGACCATGTCAGGCAGCTGCTGCGGACTGGTAAAGCCCTCCTGAACACAGGGGTCTGGGTGTATACAAGGGGATCTCCAAAAGGGGCACCTGGGGTGGGCTTGTTCCCCACCTCCGACTGCAGGGCCTGTGTCTTCAGATGCAGGCCCGGGTCGCAAATGAACCCAGCATCTGCCCTAGGCCACTTACAATGTCACAGGACCTGGAGTACCAGTCAGTTCAGCCAGTCCAACGTTGCTGTCACGACTTCTCCTCCTTTTATTTGTCAAGCACTACCGTCTGCATGCAACCGTCTGACTTCAAAACAAAGCTGCTAGCAGCGCCGTTCCACGATCTTGTTCAACTCTCTGGCCCACTGCACATAGTGCACGACAGCCACACAGCATGGACCTGCACTGTCTACTTCAACATCCACAACAGCCAGACTGGCGCTCGTGCATACCAGCTCATCAAACGCAAGCTTGTGTTTGGTAACGTCGTCTGCCCCATCCAGGCAACACGTGCCAACTCTGGAACACCCCACTGCATGCGCTGCCATCGCTGGGGACACCCTACCACTGCATGCATGGCAAGAGCCACTGTCTGCGCACACTGTGCTGGCCCTCACAACAAGGACAATCATTGTGAGGCAGCTGCTTGCTGCCAAGCTAAGCCGAAGGCAAACCCGCCCGTCCCTGCGACGGCTGCTGGCATGCCCTGCCCCCACTCTCCCCACTGTGTCAACTGTGGTGGGGACCACCTCGCCACTGCTTGCAAGTGCATGTTCTTCAGGAACAGGTTCAATCACGAGTGGATAACGGCCCGTTATGCTCAGGTGTGTGCTTCTAATGTAGCGCACCGAAACTGCTCTAACACTCAGTCAGGTTAATGCATGAACAACACTGTCCAGAGCTGGGGGAGGGTAGAATACTTTTGTACAATTGTGCTAAGAGCTATGTAGCCTGAGACGTACTACTTGAATTGCATAAACTGGTTTATGATGTTCTCTTTGTCCAGGAGCCACCATGGCAGCTTATTTGCTCTGCGCCGTCTGCAGTGAGTGTAGAAGGTGAAGAAGTAGTGGGGGCACCGAACCACCCGAGTTGGTTAGCTATGGTTTGTCCCCCAGACCCTGACATGAATCCGCGCGTAATGGCCTATGTTTTGACGCGGCTAAGCGCTTGGAGACCCTCAATGCGTCGCGATATCATTGATCATCGCAATGTACTTGTGTTGTCGCTCTTTGCAGAGGGACACACTTTCAATTTCATGAATGTCTACTCAGACAACAAATTCACCATGATCAGACTGCTTACAGTGCGCGCAGACACTCTCCCACAGTTCCATTACATGGGGGGCAACTTCAACTGTCACTCCAGGGCCTGGGACACTGTCCCTTGCCCTGCAAACATGGCTGCATCTCACTGGCTGCTGGAAGCGGCGGCTACAATTGGTCTAGAACTAGGCACTGTGTCTAATCCTGGACCAACCCACATTCTCAGAGACGCCTCTAAGTGTCCCTCGGTTATAGACCTGGTATTTCTACCGGTTGCACTGTCCGCTTTGGTCCCTACCAAGCATTTAATCCAGAACATGCTAGATTTGGACCATATTCCGCTTCTGACACACGTTCCTGTTTTGCCTGCAGTGCGCACAGCATTGAGGCGATGTCTGCCATCAGATCTAGAGAAGGTCCAGGCCTTTCTCGACGATCTTGTTGCTAAACTACACCTAATCGTCCCAGATGACGTGGCAGAGACTCCTGATGACGTAGAGGCCACAGCTTCGGCTCTAGCGCCTGCATTCTCTGAAGCGTGGCTTGCCCACTCCAGAGACTCAAATGTAACGCGACGCTCGAACCCTTGGTGGAACGAAGCGTGTGCTACCGCCCTGCAACAGCATTGCGCTTTGTGCGACCCTGCTGACTGGGCACACTTCAGGCACACTGTAAAAGAAGCCAAACACATGTTTTTTGACACCCAAATCGCCGAAATCGCTACTAAGTCGAAGCGCCCATGGGACCTAATGAACTGGGTCCAGCAGCGCAAATTACCCCCATGCAAAGCTATCCAATACCAAGGACAGCCTTGTCATGAAAAGTTGGACTGGACATCTTTCACCCTAATCAACTTGGTGGAGTGTGCCAGCGCTCTACTGAAGATGCAGGAATGCTTCTGACCCACATTGTGCAAACAGGGTGGGCCAAGGGCTTGAAGACCAGCATGCTTGCATTTGATGTCGTGCAGTTCTTCCCCTCTCTGAATCATGACATGCTTGTTGCAATTCTTTGCAAACAGGGATTTGCATCAAATGTGGTGCATTTCTTTGCTTCATATCTTGTCGGTCGCACCACGTGCTACACCTGGGGCGGCTTTGTATCCAATCTGCGACTTGCTGACGTTGGTGTGGGCCAAGAATCATTGCACCGTCCCCCAAAGTCTTTTTTAAAAAAAATCAACAATTTATTACTCAGTGCGCAAAAGCAGTCCGAGTGCTAACTACAAGTAGGTACAAGAGTGACAAGTCCCAAACGGTGGACAGTGATTGTACGTAACCACGAAACTAGATATAAGAAAGTGTTTTGGAAAACATCAGGCTAGTGACATGCAAGGTGTGCAGTAGCGCACTGAGCGGGTAATGAAGTAAAGAGAAAGTGAAAAGTAACCACATTGAACCAGAAGAACTACCTGGTACCCCAGGTACCACAATGTTGTGGGTGGCCTAGGCCAGGTGCTGGGTACATTTGTGACCCGGGCCTGTATCCGGAGACGCAGGCCCCACAGCCAGGGATAATTGACAATAAAACCCCAAGTCCCCCTTTCAGGGGACCTCTTGTAGACACACCAGACCCCTGCGTTCAGGAGGGTTTTTACCGGTCTGCAGCAGCTGCAAGACACAATCATCCCACTCCTTGTTCTGGTTTGGGGAAGGCAAACGCGCTGGGGTTTTCCTTCAAGAAGCGGACAAGGCCTGTGCCAAGTGCAGGGCCATCATCAGAGGTTCTGGTGTACTGTCGACAGTACGCCAGGATGTGCTCTCTGTCCTGCTGTTGGCTGCAGGAACATTGAGTGGGGAGTCTATGTTGAATTGGGTGTAGTAAGACCCAATTGGAGCATGATTGAGGACACACCTGCACATGCATGCAAAGAGTGCATTATCACTCCCTGCCAGCTTGATCCAAGGCCTGCCTTTTGAGCTGGGCTGGAGTTGGGTGCTGTCTACACCCCTGAGTCGCAGGAATGCGGTCCCAGTAAATGGGGAGTGGAGGAAGTTGTTCTTCCACTCCTGTTCATGCCACAGGTCAGTGGTCTGCCTGATGGAGTTGATGGTGAGTGCTGGGTCTCTCCCATAGGGGACGCGCAGCTGGGAGGCGTAAGCATGAGCTTGGCCATGGTGGGCCCATCTGAGAGCAGATGGGATGTCAACAAATGTGATTGAGCAGTCCAAGTTGTCTTGGAATGACTGCTGGAGTGCCTTGCACACAGCAAGCAAATGAGCTTGTCCTGAATGCGGGGAGGGGTCTACAGTGACGTGGACAGAGCCTATCACATCAGTGAAGATAACTATGCGTTTTGTGTCATACTGGGTGCACTGCACGACAGCGGAACGAATGGCGAGGAGTTCTGCATCATGTGCAGTAACTCTTCCAGCTACCAAGCGATTCCTGTGGATATGCTTAGCCTGCCAGTGAATATAAACAGCTACAGTTGCCTGCAGCCGTTCTGTGGTTGATAGACTTCCGTCAACCGCCGCATGGATAGTATCAGGCTCTTCCTCAAGTTCTTTGAGGAAGGCATTGAGATATGCACACCTATGAGCACGTGCGAGCACATTCAGGCCGATAGGCCTGATGTGCGAAGCTTTGGGGACTGGCATGGCTGCCAGTGCCGCCACATGAGGAGGGATGTCGATGAAGTCCCTGATGTGGGTGTTAGCCGTCATCCGCGCATCCATGATATCCTCAGCACTTGGGCCGTCCCTGGGAGGGGGCAGCAGCGGTGAGGGAGATCTTGAAGGGGTATCAAACACAATGCGATTGCTAAAGCAATCCAGCAGTCGCAAACCAGGCTGTGCGAGTTTGTGGAAGGGTTCTATAAGCTCTACAGCAGTGGGCAGGGTCATATCCACCTGCATAAGCGAGCCCTTGACCTTTGCTTTGATAGCAGGGGTCATGAGCTCGATAGACAAAGCATGCGGTACAGTGCGCTTCAAGTGCTGTCCACTCATGAGAGAGCGGACTGGGTGAGTGTCTGATAGAGACACCACACGAGTGATAGAGCCAGATGCCAGCTTAGCCAGTATCTTGTGGAGCGGCATCAGGCCCGATAGGGCCTGGATGCCACTGGATGGGGAGGTGCGGAACGCACCAGTAATCCAGAGCGCAGCTTGACGCTGCATGGAGTTGAGGGTCTTGATGGCGCCTTTGTTCTTGGCGCTGCCAGAGTACCATAGTTGGAATCCATACATCGCAATGGGGATGACACAGGAGTGGTAGAGGAGCCTCTTGTGCTGGGGGGAGAGGCTGCAGGATGAGTTGCCCAACATGCGCATGGCCTTGACAGACATGAGCGCTTTGGTGGAGTAGTATCGGATGTGCTCGTGGAATGTGAGCTTGCGATTGAAGTAGAA
Organism: Psilocybe cf. subviscida; assembly: GCA_013368295.1. NCBI lineage: Eukaryota > Fungi > Basidiomycota > Agaricomycetes > Agaricales > Agrocybaceae > Psilocybe > Psilocybe cf. subviscida. The sequence goes on along the minus strand of JAACJJ010000044.1, from coordinate 542,746 downwards.
GCCGAGGTAGCGCCAGTGGAGCTTCGGGGCGAGGGGGGTAGGGCCAGTGTAAGGTGCATAGCTTAAATCCAGCGACGGATTGGATGGGGAGTGTGCGCGGTCAAAATGGAAGAGTTCCGACTTGTTGTGCTCTAGTGCGAGGCCTAATCTGTTAAAGAGCTCGAAAATGACTGCATACAACGCCTTGAGTGTCCCCAAGTTGTCTTCTACAGTTGGTGCTTGTACAATGATAGCAGCGTTGTGCCTGGGGCAGCAGTGCTGAGTTCGTACAAGTGCATCATGGGCGCGAGGTAGAGCGCAGACAGTACTGGTGACAGTGCAGAGCCTTGGCCCACACCAACGTCAGCAAGTCGCAGATCAGATACAAAGCTGCCCCACACATAGCGTGTGGTGCGTCCGACAAGATATGAGGAGAAGAAGCGCACCACATTTGATGCAAATCCCTGCTTGAGAAGAATCCCTACCAGCATCTCGTGGTTGAGGGATGGGAAGAACTGCGCAACATCGAAGGCGAGCATGCTAGTTTTGTGGCCCTTTGCCCACCCTGTTCGCACAATGTGAGTAAGGAGCAATCCAGCATCTTCAGTAGAGCGCTGGCGCACTCCACCAAGTTGATTAGGGTGAAAGATGTCCAGTCCAACTGAGTCAAACTGCATCCTGTTAGCTAGCATCTTCTCTATGAGTTTGCCAAGTGTGTTGAGAAGTGCAATGGGCCGAAAGGCCTTGGGCGCTGAGTATGAGGGCTTGCCTGGCTTTGGTATGATAACAGACAAGGACTCCTTGAGCGTCGCAGGCCAATGTCCCACCCTTAGGCAAGCGTTGGCGAGCGAGAGAAGGACACACACACAGTGGGCGTCTTTCACAAGGTATTTGAGATGGGTCCACTTGATGTGGTCCAGTCCAGGGGCAGAGCTGTTGGCGCAGGACAACACAGCATCAGTGAGCTCAAACTAAGAGAAGGGGAGCCATTTGCACTCAGGCACAGCTGGCAGTGGGTCTAACACAGTCATATTGCAAACACAGCCAGAGGCCACATTGTATGTGCCGTGTAGCGTGTCCGAGAGGACGCTCATATCATGACAGGGCTGTCCTTGATATTGGATAGCCTCACACGGCAGTAGCTTGCGCTGTTGGACCCAGTTCATGAGATCCCAAGGGCGCTTTGACTTTACAGCAATCTTGGCGATTTGGGCGCCAAAGAATGCACATTTGGCTTTCTTAACAGTTCGCCTGAATTGTGCCCAGTCCCCAGCATCACGCAAAGCGTGGTGCTGTTGCAGGGCAGTAGAACACATCTCATTCCACCAAGGGTTTGAGCGACGCGTTACATTGCTGTCTCTGGAGTGGGTGAGCCACACTGCAGAGAACACGTCTGCCACAACATTCGCTGCAGCTTCCACGTCATCAGGGGTGTCAGCCACGTCATCTGGGACAATCAGCCGCAGTTTAGTCACCAGGTCATCAAGGAAGGCTTGCGCCTTCTCTGGATCTGATGTTAGGCATTGCCTTGTGGCGGTCTGGACCGCAGGCGAGATGGGAACGCTTGCCAGAAGTGGAATATGGTCCAAGTCTGACTGATTGTCGATTACACACTCGGTAGAGACCGCTGCGCTAAGTGTGACCAGTAAGAACACCAGGTCTATAACCAAGGGACGTTTGGTGACGTCTCAGGGAATGTGGGTGGGTCCAGTGTTAGCAACAGTGGCTAATTCTAGACCAATCTCCACAGCCGCATGTAGCAGCCAATGGGATGCAGCCATGTTTGGGGCCCTGGGCACAGGGTCCCAGACGCTAGAGTGGCAATTGAAGTCGCCCCCCATGTAATGGAACTGGGGGAGCGTATCTGCGCGGTCAGAGAGCAGTCTGATTGTGGTGAATTCACTGTCTGAGTAGACATTCATGAAATTGAATGCGTGCCCATCTGCAAAGAGTGACAACACGAGCACATCGCGATGATCAATGATATCGCGACGCATAGAGGATCTCCAGGCACTTAGCCGCATCGAAACGTAGGCTATTACGCGAGGAGGAGTATCCGGCTGTGGGGGACGAACCATAGCTAGCCACTGAGGGTGGTTCAGCGCCCCAATCACTTCCTCACCTTCTACACTCACTGCAGATGGTGCTGTTCTTATGAGCGGCCATGGTGGCTCCTGAATGAAGAGAATATCATAGTCCTGCTCATGAGATTCGAGTAATACATCTAAGGCTACATAGCTCTTAGCACAATTGTATGAAAGGATCCTAACACTGTCCAGCTGGGGAGGTTGCTCATGCATTAACCTAGCTGTTTGTTAGAGTGGTTTCGACGTGCGGCAGGAGCAGCAGCACGTACCTGGGCATATCTCGCATTGATCCACTCGCGATCGAACCTGTTCCTGAAGAACACGCACTTCTGAATAGTAGCAAGGTGGTCTCCACCGCAGTTGATGCAGTGAGGAGCATGGGGGCAGTCTACACCAACCAGCATTGCAGGGACAGGCAGGTTAGTCTTGTGCTTAGCTTGGCAGCAAGCTGCAGCCTCGCGATGAGTGGCCTCACTGTGGGGGCCAGTGCAGTGCGCGCAGATGGTCTTGGTCACCATGCATGCAGTAGGAGGGTGTCCCCAGCAATGGCAGCACATGCAGTGGGGTGTTCCGGCGGCGGCGCACGTTCCTTGGATGGCACAGACCGCATTTCCAAACATGAGATCGCGTTTGATGAGCTGGGATGCGTTTTTTTTTTTTTTTTTAAAAAAAATTCAACAATTTATTACTCGGTGCACGTAAGCAGTCCAAGTGCAAACTACAAAATCGACAAGTCCCTAATGGAGGGGAGTGGTTGTACGTAGCCACAAAACTAGATGTAAGCAGGCGTTTGGAGAAACAACAGGCTGGAGACGTGTGACGGCGCATTTGTATAGTGCTTGACAAATAGAAGGAAGAGTAGTCGCGACGGGCGAGCGACGTTGGACCGGATGAACTGACTGGTACCCCAGGTACTGCGATGTTGTGAGTGGCCTAGGCCAGGTGCTGGGTTCATTCGAAACCCGGGCCCGCATCCAAAGACACAGGCCCTGCAGTTGGGGATGGGGAACGAGCCCACCCCAGGTTCCACTTTCGAAGATCCCCTTGTATACACCCAGACCCCTGTGTTCAGGAGGGCTTTACCGGTCCGCAGCAGCTGCCCGACACGGTCAACCCACTCCTTGGTCTGGTTTGAGGAAGGCAAACGCGCTGGGGTTGTCCGTCAAAAAGCGAACGAGACCAGAGCCAAGTGCTGGTGCATCAATGGAGATTCTGGTGTACTGATGGCAGTATGCCAAGATGTGCTCTCTATCCTGCTGTCGGCCGCAGGAACAAGGAGTCTATGTTGAAGCGGGCATAGTAGGACCCAATCAGTGCATGATTGAGGACACACCTGCACATGCATGCAAAAAGCGCATTTCGCTTCCTGCTAACTTGATCCACGGCCCGCCTTTGGAGCTGGGCTGGAGTTGGGTGCCATCTACACCACGGAGTCACAAGAAGGCGGCACTCGGAAGGGGGGAGTGGAGGAACTTGGTCTTCCACTCTTGTTCGCGCCACAGGTCAGTAGTCTGCCTGATGGAATTGATAGTGAGTGCTGGGTTCCGTCGCAGGGGAACGCGCAGCTGGGTTGCAAGCTGGTGAGCTTGCCCATGTAACGACCATCTGAGAGCAGATGGTACATCGACAAATGTGATGGTGCGCTCCTCGTCTCCTTGGAGCCAATCCTGTAACGCCGCACACACAGCCAGCGAGTAAGCTTGGCCAGAGTGTGGGGATGGGTCTGCAGCGTCGCGGGCAGAGCCTATCGCGTCAGTGAAGATAACAATCTGTTTCGCATCGTGCTGTGTACACTGCACTACTGCGGATCGAATAGCATAGGGTTCAGTGTCGTGTGCAGTCACTATACCAGCCACAAAGCGATTCTGGTGAAGTTGCTCTGTCTGCCGTCGGATAATAACAGCTGCAGTTGCCTGCAGACGTTCTGAGGTCGGTAGACTGCCATCTGCCGCCGCATGGATAGTATCAGCGTCTCCCTCCAATTCCTGGAGGAAGGCGTCAAGGTATAGGCGTTGCTGGGCACATGCGAGCATTTTCGAGCCAACAGGCTTGATATGCGCTGACTTGGGAACTGGCATTGCTGCCAGTGCTGCCATTTCTTCGGGAACATGGATTTTGTTAGGCGCTGAGTATGAGGGTTTCCCTGGCTTTGGTATGATGACCGAGAGAGACTCCTTGAAGGTTGCAGGCCAGTGACCTACCCTTAGGCTAGCATTGGCGAGCAAGAGAAGGACGCGCACGCAGTGTGTATCCTTCACAAGCAATTTCAGGTGTGACCACCCTATGTGGTCCGGTCCTGGTGCAGATCTGTTTGAGCACGACGATAACGAGTCGTTGAGCTCTTGCAGTGAGAAGGGAGCCCACCCGCGCGTTGGTGCGTTGGGTAGAGGGTCTAAAACTGTCATATCACAAACGCGGCCAGAGGCCGCATTGTATGTGCCGTGTAGTGCGTCCCAGAGGGCGCTCATTTCATGACAAGGCTGTCCTTGGTATTGGATAGCTTTGCATAGGGGTAACTTGTGCTGCTGGACCCAGTTCATTAGGTTCCATCGGCGCTTCGACTTAACAGCGATTTCGGCGATTTGGGCGTTGAAAAACATGCATTTTGCTTCTTTTACAGTTCGCCTGAAGTGTGCCCAGTCAGCAGGGTCACGCGAAGCGCGATGCTGCTGCAGGGCGGTAGCGCAAGCTTCGTTCCACCAATGGTTTGAACGTCGCGTTACATTCGAGTCTCTGGAGTGGGCAAGCCATGCATCAGAGAAGGCGGACGCTACAGCTGAAGCTGCGGCCTCCACGTCATCAGGGGTTTCTGCCACGTCGTCTGGGACGATTAGGCGTAGTTTAGCGACAAGATCGTCGAGAAAGTCCTGGACCTTCTCTGGATCTGATGGCAGGCATCGCCTCATTGCTGTGCGCACTGCAGGCGAGACAGGAACGTGTGTCAGAAGCAGAATATGATCCGAGTCTAACATGCTCTGGATTACACGCTCGGTAGAGACCGAAGCGGACAGTGCAACCAGTAAGAATACCAGGTCTATAACCGAGGGATGCTTAGAGGCGTCTCTGGGAATGTCTGTTGGTCCAGGATTAGACACAGTGCCTAGTTCTGGACCGATTGTAGCTGCTGCTTCCAGCAGCCAATGAGATGCAGCCACGTTCGCAGAGTGAGGGACAGGGTCCCAGGCGCTGGAGTGACAGTTAAAGTCACCCCCCATGTAATGGAACTGGGGGAGAGTGTCTGTGCGTGCTGCAAGCAGTCTGATCGCAGTGAATTCGTTGTCTGAGTAGACATTCATGCAATTGAAAGTGTGTCCCTCTGCAAAGAGCGACAACACAAGTACATTGCGATGATCAATGATATCGCGACGCATTGAGGGTCTCCAAGCGCTTAGCCGCGTCAAAACATAGGCCATTATGCAAGGATTCATGTCAGGGTCTGGGGGACAAACCATAGCTAACCAACTCGGGTGGTTCGGTGCCCCCACTACTTCTTCACCTTCTACACTCACAGCAGACGGCGCAGAATGAATGAGCTGCCATGGCGGCTCCTGGACAAAAAGAACATCATAAACCAGTTTATGCGATTCGAGTAGTACGTCTAAGGCTACATAGCTCTTAGCACAATTGTACAAAAGTATTCTAACCTCCCCCAGCTCTGGACAGTGTTGTTCACGCATTAACCTGACTGAGTGTTAGAGCGGTTTTGGTGCGCTACATTAGAAGCACACACCTGAGCATAACGGGCCGTTATCCACTGGCGATCAAACCTGTTCCAGAAGAACACGCACTTGCGAGCAGTGGCAAGATGGTCCCCACCGCAGTTGACACAGTGGGGAGAGTGGGGGCAGGGCGCGCCAGCAGCCGTCGCAGGGACGGGCGGGTTTGCCGGGGAGTGGAGGAACTTGGTCTTCCACTCTTGTTCGCGCCACAGGTCAGTAGTCTGCCTGATGGAATTGATAGTGACTGCTGGGTCCCGTCCCAGGGGAACGCGCAGCTGGGTGGCAAGCTGGTGAACTTGCCCATGTAACAACCATCTGAGAGCAGATGGTACATTGACAAATGTGATGGTGTGCTCCTTGTCTCCTTGGAGCCAACCTTGTAACACCACACACACAGCCAGCGAGTGAGCTTGACCAGAGTGTGGGGACAGGTCTACAGCAACGCGGGCAGAGCCTATCACGTCAGTGAAGATAACAATCCATTTCACAGTGTGCTGTGTCCACTGTACTACTGCAGATCAAATAGCATAGAGTTCAGCGTCGTGCGCAGTCACTCTACCAGCCACAAAGTGATTCTGGTGAAGTTGCTCTGTCTGCCGTCGGATAATAACAGCTGCAGTTGCCTGCAGACGTTCTGAGGTCGGTAGACTGCCATCTACCGCCGCATGGATAGTATCGGCATCTCCCTCCAATTCCTGGAGGAAGGCGTCCAGGTATAGGCGTTGCTTGGGCATGCGCAAGTGTTTTCGAGCCAACAGGCTTGATGTGCACTGACTTGGGGACTGGCATTGCTGCCAGTGCCGCCATATCCTAGGGAACATTGATTTTGTCCCAGATGAGGGCGTTAGGCCACATCCGCGCATCCAGGATCTCCTCAGCACTTGGGCCATCCCCGGGAGGGGGTGGCGGCGGTGGTGGGGATTTTGAGGGCGCGTCAAACATGATGCGATCGCAAAAGCGGTCAAGCAGTCGTAGGCCTGGCTGCGCAAGTGCATGAAATGGATCCATGTTCTCAACAGCCATGGGCAGGATGGTATCTGCCTGCATGAGTGAGCCCTTAACCTTTGCCTTGAGGGCAGGGTTCATGAGTTCAATAGAACAAGCATGTGGGGAAGCACGCTTGAGGTGGCATCCCCTCATAAGTGAGCGAACTGGGTGTGTGTCAGATGGAGACACAACACGTGTGACTGAGCCAGATGAAAGCTTAGCTAGTGTCATATGGAGCGGCATCAGGCCTGCTAGGCCCTCAATGCCGCCTCCAGGGGAGGTGCGGAAAGCACCAGTGATCCAGAGTGCAGCCTGTCGCTGCATCTTGTTGAGGGTCTTGATGGCGGTCTTATTCTTGGCGCCAGCAAAGTACCAGAGTCGGAATCCATATGTCGCAATGGGGATGACGCAGGATTGATAGAGGAGCCTCTTTTGTGCAGGCGAGAGGCCCTGGGATGAGTTGCCCAACATGCACATTGCCTTCACAAATGTCAGCGCTTTGGTGGAATAGAATCAAATGTGCTCGTGGAATGTGAGCTTGCGGTTGAAGAAGAAGCCCAAGTACCTCCAAAAGGTCTTTGGGGCTAGGGGAGTGTTGCCAGTGTATGGTGCATATCCCAGGTCCAGCGTCGGATTGGTAGGCGCACGTGCACAATCAAAGTGGAATAGTTCCGACTTATCGTGCTCCAGCGCAAGACCAAGCTGTGTAAACAGCTCAAAGATGACAGCATAGGATGCCTTGAGTGCAAGCGTGGCAAGAAGGTCACTCCTGCTTACACCCGCACAGGCCCGAGTCGCCGCAGTATCATGGTCACATTCCAGGCAGAGGCGCCCACACCGTCCCTGTCTATCCTTGTCACTCGCATCAATACAGCACTCTTTTTTTTCTTTTTTTTAAAAAAAAATCAACAATTTATTACTCGGTGCACGTAAGCAGTCCGAGTGCCAACTACAAGAATTGACAAGTCCCTAATGGAGGGGGGTGGTTTTACGTAGCCACTATACTAGATATAAGAGGGCGTTTGGAGAAACAACAGGCTAGGAACATGTGACGGCACATATCAATGCAGCACTCAAGAACTCGCGCAGCAGCCTTGTTATCGATTCTGCTTGCGTTGCTTTCTCTGGCTGGGTGCTCGCTGCATCCAACATCCCCTCTGAGGCCAAACTCAACACAGTTCGCCTTGTTATCTACTCGATATGTGCCAACCACTTGGACCCCAAGCGCTGGGTCGGCCTACCTGCCTCTATGTCCTATCTGCGGATCATGGGCGCTCCCTACTTCAACGATGGCACTGGTACCGTCTGCATGCAACCGTCCGACTTCGAAACGAAGCTGCTAGCAGCGTCGTTCCGTGATCTCGTTCAACAGTCTGGCCCACCGCGCATAGTGTGCGAGAGCCGCACTGCATGGACCTGCACGGTTTACTTCAACATACACGACAGCCAGACCGGCGCTCGTGTATCCCAGCTCATCAAACGCGAGCTCAGCACCCACCCCCTTTTTTTTTTTTCTTTTAAATCAACAATTTATTACACGGTGCATGTAAGCAGTCCGAGTGCCAACTACAAGAATCGACAAGTCCCTAATGGAGGGGGGTGGTTGTATGTAGCCACTAAACTAGATATAAGCGGGCGTTTGGAGAAACAACAGGCTGGGAACATGTGACGGCACATTTGTATAGCGCTTGACAAATAAAAGGAAGGGAAGTCACGATGGGCAAGCGACGTTGGACCGGATGAACTGACTGGTACCCCAGGTACCGCGACGTTGTGAGTGGCCTAGGCCAGGTGCTAGGTTCATTTGCGACCCGGGCCTGCATCCGAAGACACAGGCCCTGCAGTCGGGGATGGGGAACGAGCCCACCCCAGGTTCCCCTTTCGGAGATCCCCTTGTATACACCCAGACCCCTGTGTTCAGGAGGGCTTTACCGGTCCGCGGCAGCTGCCCGACACGGTCAACCCACTCCTTGGTCTGGTTTGGGGAAGGCAAATGCACTGGGGTTGTCCTTCAAAAAGCGAACGAGACCAGCGCCAAGTGCTGGTGCATCGATGGAGATCCTGGTGTACTGATGGCAGTATGCCAAGATGTGCTCTCTGTCCTGCCGTCGGCTGCAGGAACAGTGAGTGGGGGAGTCTATGTTGAAGCGGGCATAGTAAGACCCGATCGGTGCATGATTGAGGACACACCTGCACATGCGTGCAAAAAGCGCATTATTGCTTCCTGCTAACTTGATCCACGGCCCGCCTTTGGAGCTGGGCTGGAGTTGGGTGCCATCTACACCCCGGAGTCGCAAAAAATCGGCACCCGGAAGGGGGGCAGGATGGTATCTGCCTGCATGAGTGAACCCTTAACCTTTGCCTTGAGGGCGGGGGTCATGAGTTCAATAGAACAAGCATGTGGGGAAGCACGCTTGAGGTGGCATCCCCTCATAAGTGAGCGAACTGGGTGTGTGTCAGATAGAGACACAACACGAGTGACTGAGCCGGATGACAGCTTAGCTAGTGTCATATGGAGCGGCATCAGGCCCGCTAGGGCCTCGATGCCGCCTCCAGGGGAGGTGCGGAAAGCACCAGTGATCCAGAGTGCAGCCTGTCGCTGCATCTTGTTGAGGGTCTTGATGGCGGTCTTATTCTTGGCGCCAGCAAAGTGCCAGAGTCAGAATCCATATTTCGCGATGGGGATGACACAGGATTGATAGAGGAGCCTCTTGTGTGCAGGGGAGAGGCCCCGGGATGAGTTGCCCAACATGCACATTGCCTTGACAAATGTCAGCACTTTGGTGGAATAGAATCAAATGTGCTCGTGGAATGTGAGCTTGCGGTTGAAGAAGAAGCCCAAGTACCTCCAAAAGGTCTTTGGGACTAGGGGAGTGTTGCCAGTGTATGGTGCATATCCCAGGTCCAGCGTCGGATTGGTAGCGGCACGTGCACGATCAAAGTGGAATAGTTCCGACTTATCATGCTCCAGCCCAAGCCCAAGCCGTGTAAACAGCTCGAAGATGACAGTTAGGATGCCTTGAGTATACTCAAGTTATTCTCAACTTCGGGGGACAGTGCAATGATTGTGCCATCGTCTACATAGGAAAGAAGAGTGGTGCCTGGGGAGGCAGCACTCAGTTTGTATAGGCACATCATGCGCGTGAGATAGAGAGCGGACAATACAGGTGATAGTGTGGAGCCTTGGCCCACACCAACATCAGCAAGTTGCAGATCGGATACAAAGCCTCCCCAGGCATAGCGCGTGGTGCGACCGACAAGATATGAAGCAAAGAAACGCACCACATTCGTTGTGAATCCTTGCTTGCGAAGAATCGCGACGAGCATGTTGTGATTCAGAGAAGGGAAGAACTACGCAACATCAAAAGCGAGCACACTGGTCTTCAAGCCCTTGGCCCACCGTGTTCGCACAATGTGGGTCAGAAGCATTCCTGCATCTTCAGTAGAGCGCTGGCTCACTCCACCGAGTTGATTAAGGTGAAAGATGTCAAGTCCAACTGAGTCAAACTGCATCCTGTTAGCTAGCATCTTCTCTATGAGTTTGCCAAGCTTGTTGTGTGGGTTGGTCCAGGATTGGACACAGTGCCTAGTTCTATACCGATTGTAGCCGCCGCTTCAAGCAGCCAATGGGATGCAGCCTTGTTCACAGGGCGAGGGACAGGGTCCCAAGCGCTGGAGTGACAGTTGAAGTCGCCCCCCATGTAATGGAACTGGGGGAGAGTGTCTGCGCGCGCTGCAAGCAGTCTGATTGCGGTGAATTCGCTGTCTGAGTAGACATTCATGAAATTGAAAGCGTGTCAATCTGCAAAAAGCGACAACACGAGTACATCGTGATGATCAATGATATCGCGACGCATTGAGGGTCTCCAAGAGCTTAGCCGCATCAAAACATAGGCCATTATGCAAGGATTCATGTCAGGGTCTGGGGGACAAACCATAGCTAACCAACTCGGGTGGTTCGGTGCCCCCACTACTTCTTCACCTTCTACACTCACAGCAGACAGCGCAGAGCAAATGAGCCGCCATGGCGGCTCCTGGACAAAAAGAACATCATAAACCAGTTTATGTGATTTGAGTAGTACGTCTAAGGCTACATAGCTCTTAGCACAATTGTACAAAAGTATTCTAACCTCCCCCAGCTCTGGACAGCGTTGTTCACACATTAACCTGACTGAGTGTTAGAGTGGTTTTGGCATGCTACATTAGAAGCACGCACCTGAGCATAATGGGCCATTATCCACTGGCGATCAAACCTGTTCCAGAAGAACACGCACTTGCGAGCAGTGGCGAGATGGTCCCCACCGCAGTTGACACAGTGGGGAGAGTGGGGGGAGGGCGTGCCAGCGGCAGTCGCAGGGACGGGCGGGTTTGCCTTTGGTTTAGCTTGGCAGCAGGCTGCTGCCTCGCGATGATTGTCCTCGTTGTGAGGACCAGCGCAGTGCGCGCAGACAGTGGCTCTCGCCATGCACGCAGTGGTAGGGTGTCCCCAGCAATGGCAGCGCATGCAGTGGGGTGTTCCGGAGTTGGCACACATTCCCTGGATGTGGCAGACGACGTTACCGAACATGCTGCCCTGGGCAGCAGTGCAGGTGCATTATCATGTGCAGCAGCAGCATACGAGTGACGCAGCAGCTTGGCAATGGTAGGAGGTGGGGGCGGCTTCTTGTAACGAGCTGCGATTGGTTTGGAAGCAGGGGCTGGTTTGGGGGCCTGCTTGGGAGGTGGGCGGTCGACGCTCTTCCCCTTCCCTGTGTTGGGTCCCTGGGGTGGGGCTGATGCGTCAACCATGACTGTATTGACGTCCTGGAGCATGGAGGTGGCAGGAGGTGGAGGTGGGGGTGCAGAGGACATTGGAGTGACGTCCTGGGTGGAAGTGTTTGTTTAATTGCGGAGGATGTACTGGATGCCCTGGAGACATAAAATATGCGTTAGAAGCATATAAATGACAGCTACAAGGCCGTCAAATCAGCATACAAATCGGTGAAGAATAGCCAATGCAAATGCCAGAATAGTCCTGAATGAGGCATAATCTACTATTCATAAGATTGAACTATCTAAACTGGCTAGACTGGTATCTTGAAGTGGCCAGTCGGAAACCCACCTATAATCCCTACAGAATGGTATCACAATCATTCAGAAATGTGAAGAAATGGGTGAGATACAGCCCAGTGACACGCTTTTTTCAGAAATTGATGTTCTGTCAATATCATCCCAACCACCTGGCACTCTGGAATAACTTTGGGTACATCAGGAACACGCTTACAATACCTACAGAATGGTACCTGAACCGTCCGGAAATACCAAGAAATGGGTGAGATACAGCTGAGTGGCACGCTTTTTTGAAAATCAATGTTTTGTCAATAGCACCCCAACCACTGAGCGCTCTGGGATGATTTAAACTGCATCAAAAGCACACGTGAAATACCTACAGAATGGTACCAGAAGCATCCGGAAATATGAAGAAATGGGCAAGATATGGCTGAGTGGCACACTATGCTAAAATTAGCTGTTTCTTAAATAGTACAATAACCACTCATTTCCCTAGTGTCATTGAATACCCATTAGAAACAAATTCAAAATCCCTACGGAATGGTACCCAAAGCATCCAAAAATATGGAGACCTGGGCCAGCTACAGCTGGTGGCAGACTGTGCTAAATATAGCCATATCTCATCAACCAGGGCACCTAACCAGGTGATTCTGGGCTCAAAAAATCACAAATTTATTCTAGTATTTTATTCCAGTTTGATCACCCAAAAATACCGACCTAAAAATAGCCAAAAGTGCGTTGTTTAAAATGAAAAAAGCGCTCTAGAGCCTGCTGTAGACCGAATTTGGAGTTGATTCCCACGGTGGCCTACGTGCCTGATTTTTCAGGATTTTTGACTGACCGTGGGAATTTTCGAGGAAGGCCATCACTTTTGATGGGTTTGACAGATTCTAGTGAGTGTGGGAATTTACCGGAACTCCGGCATAGGATGGCTGAGTTTGAATTCCCATCACCAATAACTGCCCCAAAAGGGCTATTGGGAAGTTGCCCAAGGTGCTTGGGAAACTCCTGCTCAGAATATATTGAACTACCTGGGGAGTTTCCGGAACATTTGTAAAATCACAGCTGATATATGTGGGTGGTGGGTGTGCAGCACGGACTTGGGTGGTGACGTGGCACATTCCTGGCACCAAGTGGGTGTTCGGATGATGATGGGGATGCTCGGGCGTCGTTGTGCAATGGCGTGGGGGAGGGGGCTCGGTCAAGGTGTGGAACGAGGCTGTTGGCGGCATTGAGACCAAGTGGGGCGCTGTGAGTAGGGGGGCATGTAGGTAGAACAATGAAAAAATGACTTACAATGCTTGGAAGATCCCACAACGACATGGGGGACGCTCTCGCGGCTCTCAGTAGCCTTCCTGCTGCTTTTCGACGGCGTTCGGGGGTTGTTCAATGGCAGTGGCAGTTGGTCGACGTTGTCGAGGGTCGTTTGACAGCAGCGGAGCGATTTTAAACAATCGCAAGGGATGGCGACGTGAGCGGCAGCGCCTGCCGGGATGGGCCGGGTGCGTTCGGGATGCATCAGTGTCGTGACTGGCAAGGGGGGGTGACAGAGAACGTCGACAACGACAACGACAGCAAGGAGGGGATAGGGAGGATGAGGGTGAGAGTGGGGATGAAGGTGAGAGTGGGGATGTGGTGGATGAGTGGTGTGACGTGGCACCATCAGCGTGCCCACGGATCGTGGGGATTATGTGCTGGCGGGGGCCAAGCGATGGGGTTGAGGTGATTACAGCGGCTGAGCCCTATATGGCCGCTTGGTGCAGATTGCTAGAGCGCCAGTATGCTGACTAAGCATTGCTTGTTGGTTCAATTCTTGTTGGTGCACTTTTTTAAAATTGTTATTCCTAGTAACTATAATAGTGTAATACACTGTTCAATTAGTAGTCATAAAATTCCATTCAATTTGTGATAAATCTAGTAAAATCCAGTGGAGTCCACTGGAGTCCACTGGGCTAGAGTGATTATATATATAATAATCATTATAAAATTGGGTGTGAGTCCAGTGGAGTCCACTGGACTCCACTGGACTGGGATAATCCACTGAATAAAAATGGCTGGCAGTCCACTGGAGTCCACTGGAGTCCACTGGGCTAGAGTAATTATATATATAATAATCAATATAAAATTGGTTGTGAGTCCACTGGACTCCACTGGACTCCACTGGACTGAGATAATAAAAATGGCTGGCAGTCCACTGGAGTCCACTCAAAAAACTTCCAAAAATTCTGTGGACTGGACCATTATAGTACATATTGGCTGGGGTGGACTCCACTAGACTCCAGTGGAGTCCAGTGGAGTCCACAGAAAGGACGTGGGAGAGTGTAAAGACCTCGTAAGACCCGATTGGTGCATGATCGAGGACACACCTGCACATGTGTGCAAAGAGCACATTATCACTCCCTGCTAACTTGATCCAAGGCCTGCCTTTTGGGCTGGGCTGGAGTTGGGTGCCATCTACACCCCGGAGTTGCAAGAAAGCGGCCCCCGGAAGAGGGGAGTGGAGGAACTTGGTCTTCCACTCTTGTTTGCGCCACAGGTCAGTAGTCTGCCTGATGGAGTTGATAGTGAGCGCTGGGTCCTGTCCAAGGGGAACACACAGCTGAGTAGCATACTGATGAGCTTGCCCATGTAACGACCATCTGAGGGCAGATGGTACATCAACAAATGTGATGGTGCACTCCACGTCTCCTTGGAGCCAACCTTGTAGCACTGCACACACAGCCAGCGAGTGAGCTTGACCAGAGTGTGGGGACGGGTCTACAGCAACGTGGGCAGAGCCTATTGCGTCAGTGAAGATAACAATTTGTTTTGCATCATGCTGTGTACACTGCACTACTGTGGATTGAATAGCATAGAGTTCAGCGTTGTGCGCAGTCACTCTACTGGCCACAAAGCGATTCTGATGAAGTCGCTCTGTCTGCCATTGGATAATAACAGCTGCAGTTGCCTGCAGCCATTCTGAGGTCAGTAGACTGCCATCTACCGCCGTATGAATAGTATCGGCGTCTCCCTCCAATTCCTGGAGGAAGGCATCAAGGTATAGGCATCGCTGGGCATGCGCAAGCGTTTTTGAGCCAACAGGCTTGATGTGCACTGACTTGGGGACTGGCATTGCTGCCAGTGCTGCCATTTCCTTGGGAACATTGATTTTGTCCTGGATGAGGGCATTGGCCCACATCCACGCATCCAGGATCTCCTCAGCACTTGGAACGTCCCCAGGAGGGGGCAGTGGTGGTGGTGGGGATCTTGTGGGTGCGGCAAACATGATGCGATCGCAAAAGCAATCAAGCAGTCATAGGCCTGGCTGTGCAAGTGCATGGAACGGGTCCATGTTCTCTACAGCCAAGGGCAAGATGGTGTCTGCCTGCATGAGTGAACCCTTAACCTTTGCCTTGAGGACAGGGGTCATGAGTTCAATAGAACAAGCATGTGGGGTAGCACACTTGAGGTGGCGTCTGCTCATAAGTGAGCGAACTGGGTGTGTGTCAGATAGAGACACAACACAAGTGACTGAGCCAGATGACAGCTTAGCTAGTGTCATATGGAGCGGCATCAGGCCCGCTAGCATACCAAGTAGATAACAAGGTGAACTGTGTTGAGTTCAGCCTCAGAGGGGACATTGGATGCAGCTAGCACCCAGCCAGAGAAAGTAGTGCGAGCAGAATCAATAATGAGGCTGCTGCGCGAGTTCTTGAGTGCTGCATTGATGCCAACCATAGACGCTTGAATTCTTGATCAACCATGGGCAACTGCCCAAGTGAAAGTATGCATCCACATCGGCAGTTGCCCAAGGCCTGGGCAGTGATGCATCAGGCCTTCTGCTGGAGATTGGGGGCAAGTTCATGCATAACTTTGGGGAGCTGCCCACTGTGACCCTCACCCAGTCTCAAAAGTCACTGATTTTGTTGGCCAGAGCTGATGGCCATCATTCCAGACCTGGTTCACATGGGCCCATCAAAAATGATGGCTTGCCTTGAAGATTCCCACGCTCACTCAAACTTCTAGAATGTGCAGAAACCTTGGACACACATGCCACAATTTGAATCACTGCCTAATTTGGCCTCCATCAGGCTCTAGACCCTGATCTTTGATTCTAAAAATAGATTCCAGGCCACAGAATGTGAATACGAGGGTGGGTCTTTCTGGACAATCTTAATACCGTTTTGTAGCTATTTTCTGTGCGGTTCCAATGCACATATTCTCGAAGCTGGGCACTTAGTGGTTATGATGCAATTGAGTAAATACACATATTTCGCAAAATAGGTAATTCAGCAATACCTTGCCCATCCCACCGTATTTCTGCACGCTCTTGGTATCGGTTTGTAGGTATTTCCAGCGCGCTTTGAACGTGTGCTTGAGTGTGAGTATGCGCTCAGCGGTTGTTGCACTACTTCTCATATACTATATTTGGCAGAAATGCGCCCATTCAGCTATGCTGTGCTTGACTCTGCGCATTTCCGGACGCTTCAGACACCATTCTGTAGGGAATTCCAGCGCGCTCCTGATGCACAAAAAATTGTGACAGTGCGCTGAGTGGTTGTTCTGCTATTTACAAAACAGTTCTATTCTGAAACTGAGCCACTCAGCTGTACCACACTCATTTCTCCATATTTCCAGACACTTTAGGTACCATCTTGTAGCTACTGTTTACCATATTTAGAAACATCTGTCACTGTAGCAATGCGCTTAGTGCTTGTATTCCTATTGGTTAAATGAATGAACATCAGAAAATGCAATCAGCCAGGGATTCCATAGCATATACTGAACACTTTTGGACACTCTTTGTACCAGCTTGTAGCGGTGACTTAGGGGATTCGAATGCGTCTGTTATCATGTCAGCGCGTCAATTCTACGTTCCGGAATAGTGAAAATACTGAATTCACACTAATATACCACCAAATCAGCATTTGCATCAGCTATACTGCACCATTCTGTACCATATTGGAACAAGCTTGTAGCTGTGATATGCCCCTTTCTAAAGCATATTTTATGTTTCCAAGGCATTCAGTACAATCTATGCAATTTCACAAACAACACCAGCATTATGTTAAAACCATAGCCTGTGTAATTACAGCCACCACATGTCTGTATATCTGGATATCAGTACTCATATCTAATGTTCCAACTTTGTAGACTTAATGCCATTTTATCTTACATGTAGAGCACATAGCATTATAGAAAATGTAAAGCAAACATCTCAGGGTATGAGCATTTCAGGATTGTAAATAACACTGATGCATTCCAGAGCATAGATTGGTATTCAGATATGGTATGACACACAGGGTGTTTTTATACATGTTGGGTTCACTTCTACTATGCAGGAGGATTTATCAAACTCTGTTCAGGAAGCAGCACATATAGGTCATTCAGTCCCACAGTGACAACCCAGAGTCAGAGTGGTGCATGATATCTTATATAGTAGCAATCACTCACTCACTGCTGTCTGGAATAGTCTAAGCTATTGTTAGGGGTTCATAGAAAATGTAAGTTATGATATCATATATGTTATATTGTCATAGGTCCTGTAGGTTGAGTTGAACACTATGTGCATATGGTGAATGCCATTTTGCAGTGACTGACACAGATTCATGGCAAAAGCATGAGCATCTCACAGTATTTGAAATTGCATAGATTGTACTGAATGCCTTGGAAACATAAATTTCAGTGCCTGAGGTCACCAGGTCTGGAATGATGGCCATCAGCTCTGGCCAACAAAATCAGTGACTTTTGTGACTGGGTGAGGGTCACAGTGGGCAGCTCCCCTAAATTGTGCATGAACTTGCCCCCAATCTCCAGCAGAAGGCCTGATGCATCACTGCCCAGGCCTTGGGCAACTGCTGCTGTGGATGCATACTTTCACTTGGGCAGTTGCCCATGGTTGCAAGAATTCAAGTGTCTATGGTTGTTGATGTGAGCAACAAGGATAGAGAGGGACGCTGTGGGTGCCTCTGCCTGGAATGTGACCATGATACTGTGGCAACTGGGGCCAGTGCGGGTGTAAGCTGGAGTGACCTTCTTGCTGCACTTGCATGCAGCAGGAGTGGCTGCAGGGGAGGGCACTGCTGCCCTGGGCAGCGGTGCAGATACGGTATTGTGGGCAGCGGCAGCATACGAGCGATGTGGCAGCTTGGCGATGGTAGGAGGTGGGGGCGGCTTCTTGTAGTGAGCTGCGATTGGTTTTAGAAGCAGGAGCTGGTTTGGGAGCCTGCTTGGGAGGTGGGCAGTTGACACCCTTCCCCTTCCCTGTGTTGGGTCCCTGGGGTGGGGCAGATGTGTCAACCATGACTGTATCGACGTCCTGGAGCACAGAGGTGGCAGGAGGTGGAAGTGGGGGTGCAGAGGACGTTGGAGCGATGTCCTGGGTGGAAGTGGGGATTGTGGGAGGTGAGAACAGTGCCTCGAAGGCGTGTTGGAGCATTTTGTCGTCCCAGGTGGGGACACTGCCGAATCCAGCTGAAATCGCTGCGTCCACCAGATTATAGAGCCTCTGGGTGAACAAGTGGTTGTTGTGGGCAGTGTCGTTGTACTTGCTGTTGGAAACGAGCCAGGTGTGTGTGCTGGAGAGCACTGCAGTGATTGCTGAGAAGTCCGACTCTGCAGCATCTACAGAGTCAGTGAGCGCCAGATAAGCTGGTGCAAGGGTGCTGGTAGGGGTGTCTCCTGACATAGGCTCGTCCTCAGCTTCCTCTTCACTGCCAGGGGATCCAGGTGCTGGCAACAATTCCTGTGTGGCTGTCACTATGTGATTGGGTGAAGAGGTGCGGGAGGTGCCTCTGGAGATTGTGGCCAACCTAATGTGCAGGGGAACACCTGGGGTCGGTGTAGAGTAGTACTCCCTAGTGCTGGTAGCGCCAGAGGGGTCTGGGGATGAGGTTGCTGGCGCTGGGCCTGTGGTTCCTGGGCAAGGGATGTTGCTCAAGGATGCAGCATGTGATCCAGGAGGATCTGGTGCTACCCCTTTCCCTTTGGGGGGCATGGTGTTGCTGTGAGGCGGTTGGTGACCTTTGATAAGGGATCAAGGACATGTAGAGCGGTGGGGGATGAGGGGGGCAATGAGCTGGTGTGTTTCCCATGGGTACACATAGTGGTTACCAGAAGAGAAGCGATCGAAAAGTGATTGCGCTGTCTGCAGTGAGTGTAGAAGGTGAGGATGTAGTTGGGGCACTGAATCACCCTCAGTGGTTTGCTATGGTTTGTCCCCCAGAGCTAGACTCTCCCCCTCATGTGCTAGCCTATGTTTCTAAGCAGCTAAGCACGTGGCAACCCTCTATCCTTGTTCCATCCCTCTTTGCAGAGTGACAGACCTTTAACTTCATGAATGTCTACTCAGACAGTGAATTCACTGCGATCAAGCTACTAGCTGAGCACGCAGATACTCTCCCCCAGTTTCAATACATGGGGGTGATTTCAACTGCCACAACAGCCTCTGGGACCCTGTCCCTCACACTGCAAATGTGGCTGCTTCCCATTGGCTGCTAAACCCGGCCCAGACTATTGGTCTAGAATTAGACCCTGTGTCTAACCCTGGACCCACCCATATTCCCAGAGATGCTTCTAATAAGTGATTCTCTTCTGGTAACCACTATGTATACCCATGGGAAACACACCAGCTCATTGCCCCCCTCATCCCCCACCACCCCACATGTGCTCAATCCCCAATTGAAGGTTGCCAACCGCCTAACAGTGACACCATGCCCCCAAAAGTGCAAGGGGCAGGGCCAGATCTGCCAGGATCTTGTGCTGTAACCTTGAGCAACATCCCTCACTTAGGAACTGCAGGCCCAGCACCAGCAACCTCATCCCCAGACCCCTCCAGTGCTACCAGCGCCAGGGAGTACTACTACTCCACACCAACCCAAAGAGTTCCCCTGTGCATTAGGTTGGCCACAGCGTCCAGAGTCGCATCCTGCACCTCTTCTCCTAATTGCACTGCATAACCATGCAGGAATTGTTGCCAGCACCTGGATCCCCTGACAGCAAGGAGGAGGCCAATGATGAGCCCATGTCAGGCAACACACCTACCAGCACCCCTGCACCAGCTTATCTGGCGCTCACTGACTCTGCAGATGCTGCAGAGTCGGACTTCTCAGCAATCACTGCAGTGCTCTCCAGCACACACACCTGGCTCGTTTCCAACAGCAAGTACAACGACACTGCCCACAACAACCACTTGTTCACCCAGAGACTCTATAACCTGGTAGACGCAGCGATTTCAGCTGGATTTGGTGGTGTCCTTACCTGGGACAACAAAACACTCCAGCACGCCTTTGAGGAACTGTTCTCACCTCCCACAATCCCCACTTCCACTCAGGACGTCGCTCCTACATCCTCTGCACCAACTATTCCACTTTGATCATTCACGTGTGCCTACCAACCCAATGCTGGACTTGGGATATGCACCATACACTGGCAACACTCCCCTAGCCCCAAAGACCTTTTGGTGGTACTTGGGCTTCATCTTTGACTGCAAGCTCACATTCCATGAGACATTCAATTCTACTCCACCAAAGTGCTGACATCTGTCAAGGCAATGCGCATGCTGGGCAACTCATCCCAGGGTCTCTCCCCTTCACACAAGAGGCTCCTCTACCAATCCTGCATCATCCCCATAGCAATGTATGGATTTTGACTCTGGTACTTTGCTGGTGCCAAGAACAAGACCACCATCAAGACCCTCAACAAGATTCAGTGACAGGCTGCACTCTGGATCACTGGTGCATTACGTACCTCTCCTGGTGGCGGCATCAAGGCCCTAGCAGACCTGATGCTGCTCCATATGACACTAGAGGCATTTTCAAGGGCTATAAGCTCATGAAGCATTCCTAGCCAGTGGAGTAGTATATCATTTAAAAAATGCAAAATTGGGGGGTAAAATGGTGATCTGTCATGTGTTGAGGAATTCTGATTTAATCACTAAGCCAAACCTTGCAAAAGCATATATTCTGAATACCCAGTATATACCCCTACAAAATGGTGCAAAGAGCATCCAAAAATACCAAGATTTGAGTAAGCTATTGCTAAATGGCACACCCCTAATGTGGTATCAGTATTTTGTGAATAGCATTGCAACTGCTTGGTGCACTGTAATTATTTTTGGTGAATTAGAACTGAATTGGAAATACCTACAAGATGGTACAGAAAGCACACAAAAATATGGAGAACTGGGGGCTCTATGACTGAGTGGCTCATTGTGGGATTTTTGTGTATTTTGTCAATTGCTTCGGAAATACTTGGCCCATTAATAAATCAATGTGTGATATAGGATCAGGTTTTAAATACCTACAAGATGGTGTTTGTATTATAGAGAAGTATAAGAAACTGATGGTACTACAGCTATGTGCTCCTCATGGTTTGGAAAATCAGTATTTCATCAATATCCTGACATGTAGTGATCAGATCACTACCATTTCACATCCATTGGATTTGGATTTAAAATACCTACAAGATGGTACTAAGAGTGTCTGATTGTACAAGGTATTGGTTAAACCACAGCTCTTTCTGTGCTCAGTGGCATGCTTTTTGCTAAAAATAGCTATATCTAATCAACCACACCCTGTGGTTGGGCGCTTAAGTGCTCAAAAAAGTCTATCTATAGCCTAGTAATATATTCCATGCTGTCCCCCACCCCCCCATGCCCCCATCTGGCCCAGTGGCCACCCATTTTATATTCTATTAATAGCCCACCTTCCCCTATCACTCCCCATCAATTCACATCATCCCACCCCCATTTTTGGCACCATATGGCACACCTACTACCCCTACCCAGCACCCAAATATACCCCCACCCCCCTAGAGCCCAGGAGCAACTACCCAACAGGGCAGGACAGCAACTGCTGCAACAGCAACTACTGTCCCTGAAGAATACAGCCCTCACAGCAACTACTGTTATTTCAGGTTTGAAATTAATGGCTAAGGCTGAGAACCCCAGCACTGCCAACACCCCCTCCTGGGGACAGCCCAAGTGCTGAGGAGATCTTGGATTTACAAATGTGGGTTAATACCCTCATCCAGGACAAAATCAATATTCCTGAGAAAATGGCAGCACTGGCAGTGATGCCAGTCCTCAAGTTAGCATATATCAAGCCTGTTGGCTTGACAATGCTTGTGCATGCCCAGTGACACCTATATCTCAATGCCTTCCTTCACAAATTGGTGGGAGACACCAAGTTCCAACACTATCCATGCAGCAGTAGATGGCAGTTTACTAATCTCAGAACAGTTGCAGGCAACTGCAGCTGTTATTATCCAATGGCAGACAGAGTGATTTCATTGGAATTGCTTTGTGGCTGGTAGAGTGACAGCACAGGACACTGAACTCTATGCTATTCAATCCACAGTTGTGCAGTGTACTCAGCATAAGGTAAAACAAATTGTTATCTTCACTGATGCAATAGGCTCTGCCCACGTTGCTATAGACCCATCCCCACACTCTGGTCAAGCTCACTTGCTTGCTGTGTGTGCAGCACTTCAAGGTTGGCTCCAAGGAGGTGAGGAGTGCACCATCACACATGTCAATGTACCATCTGCCCTCAGATGGTTGGTACATGGGCAAGCTCATCAGTATGCCACCCAGCTGTGCATTCCCCTCAGATGGGACCCAGCACTCACTGTCAACACTATCAGGCAGACTACTGACCTGTGGTGCAAACAAGAGTGGAAGACCAAGTCCTCCACTCTCCTCTTCCCAGTGCTGCATTCCTGTGACTCTGGGGTGTAGATGGCACCCTACTCCAGCCCAGCTCAAAAGGGGGGCTGTGGATCAAATTAGCAGGGAGCAATAATGTGCTCTTTGCATGCATGTGTAGGTGTGTTCTTAATCATGCTCCAATTGGGTCTTACTATGCCTGCTTCAACATAGACTCCCCCACTCACTGTTCCTGTGGTCAACCACAGGACAGAGAGCACATCTTGGTGTACTGCCATCAGTATACCAGAATCTCCATTGATGCACCAGCACTTGGCACTGGTCTCATTCACTTCTTGAAGGACAACCCTAGTGCATTTGCCTTCCCCAAACTAGACAAAGAGTGTGATAATTGTGTTGGGCAGCTGCTGCAGACTGGTAAAGCCCTCCTGAACACAGGGGTCTGAGTGTATACAGGGGACTTTCCACAAGGGAAGTCCTGGGTGGCTTGTTCCCTACCCCCTTGGCTGCAGGACCTGTGTCTGTGGATGCAGGCCTGGGTTGCAAATGAACTCAGCACCTGGCCTAGGCCACCTACAACATCATGGTACTTGGGGTACCAGTCAGTTCATCTGTTCTAATGTTGCTTGCCTGCTGCAACTTTTTTATTTCTTTATTTGTCAAGCACACTACAGTGCACAGTCACATGTTTCTAGCCTGTTGTTTCTCCAAACACCTGCTTATATCTAGTTTAGTGGCTACATACAAGCACCCCCCTCCATTAGGGACTTGTCAATTCTTGTGGTTGGCACTTGTACTGCTTATGTCTACTGAGTAATAAATTGGTGATTTTTTTGTTTTTTTTTAATTAAAAAAAAAGCCCTAGGTCAGCCTGCCTGCCTTCATGTCCTATCTGTGGATCATGGGCACTTGCTACTTTAACAACAGCACTGGTACTGTCTGCATGCAACCATCCAACTTCAAAACAAGGCTGCTAGCAGCATTGTTCTGCAAGCTCATTCAACTCTCTGGCCCTCTGTGCATTGTATGCAACAGCTGCAATGCATGGACCTGCACAGTCTATTTCAATGTACATTCTAGTTTTAGTTTCATGGCTTTATTTAGATCTTCTAGATAATTCCTCATGTTTTTTCCATTACCTTCCATTCCATTCCATTCCATTCTATGATATAATACTTATGATATCATTACAGAATATGCTAGAGTACTGAGTAGGTATAAAACCTCTGTAGTCAGTAGGTGTAGACTCAGCTTCAATCTCTTAGGATTTCCACTACATACCTGGTGTGATCCTTAGGTCATTGACATCTCCTCTCTATCTCTAATTCTCTCTCTCTCTGCTTGGTCTTGTTAGTGGTGATCACACTGATTGTGGTGTTGCCCTGACACTTTCTAACCTGATTTTAACACATGTTTAATCATAATTTTACAACTACTTGATGAAAACTTATCTGGAAAGGGCAGTGGCAGAACACTGTGCCACTTATCAAATCCACTCTTGCCACATCTTACCAAGTATTGTCTGTAAAAATGTGGTCAAAAGCATGTTGAAAACATGTAATAAATATCTACAAGATAGTACCAGACATGTTCCAGTTGGTTCATTATTGCTGCACCAAAGCTGCATCTAACCCTGTTTCCTGTCATCATAAGTGCACCTGAAATAACTCAGCAGATAAACCTTGCTAAAACATGATGTTGGATGTGTTGGAATTACTTAATTCAACACTACAGAATGGTACCACATGTGTGCCAAACAAACCACAAGATTACCTGGCCTGGAGTCATGCCACTCCCCAGATGTCCTCCTCATCCCCCTTTGCTGTATCTCAACATTGCACAGTTCAAAATTTTAGAATTTATGACTGTGAATGAAGCCATGTTATGCCAACTATTCTACAATGTTTTAAATAAATCAGTTAAGAACTGATGATGAGAGGGCCTGTGCACAATACTTTTTATGTACCTACTGCAAAAGCCATATCAGGACAACAAATGGTGTCTGCTTGTAGCCACCTGCAGAGATTGTTGACATCATAAATTCCCACTGCTGTGTACTGCTGCTGAAATTTCAGCCTCAAACTAATGAGCAGAGGCCATGTTGGACTTGATGTCCAATTTTAGATGCTTTTTCAGCAGAAGGTGACTCATTTTAGGATTTAAATGAGCAATACCTGATGGATATTGATGCATCAGAGATCCATCTGTATCATTTTTTGATGTGATTCTAACACATGCATTATCATAGCTGTATACTCACTCAATATTGAGTAATATCCAAAACACTTGGATTTGAGTCATGGACCAGTCTCAGTGGGACATCTTTGCCAGTTCCTGATTGCCCCACATGCCCTGTATTTCTTCCAAATTACCTTCACTATACAGCCATAATTTGTAGCAGCACAACCCATTTGTCTTTCTCAAAATATAGACTACATGATTATCTGTGTAATGTTTTATATTTTAGTGTATCTGTGACTGTGGGTAAATGTACCACTTTGACTTTAAATCACACATATTCCAACAACCAACTGAGGCCCTACTTAATTTATGTTTTTATACCACTGAAAGCAGCATTTATTAATATCAAAAAGCTATTACATAGCTGGAAGATGGTCAATACTGACTTGAAGTGTGGTTACACTCTTGTTTAAATAGAATGTGGTACAAATTTAAGTAACACAACGGGCATTGCCATGCATGAGGGCTGGACATAGCTTGGGTATTTGTTGTGTTTATTTGTAATCGGATCGATCACTGTGGACTGGGTAAATGTAGAGTATTTTTGGAATATACCCAATCACCAGATCAGCCTCTGACAATTGGACAAAGGCTGGTCATTTTCAAAATATACCCTGTCATTACCCTGTTGGACAAAGAGCAATTGTCATCAGGCTATACCCTGTGGGTTTATGTCTGAACATATTTTAAATTTACCCTGTCAGCCATCTGCTACACGTGTAACAACGGAGTCTTAATATGGACATTCTGCTTACCACAACTGGAGAGGTGGCCTACAAAGACCAGGTTTGCAACAGCCAATTGATCAATAAAACTTGTATATTATTGACCCCTCCTCAAGGCTCAGTGTACAGTTCTGGTTATCAACAGGGCATTGTAGTGCTCTAGGGCGCCATCTTGGGCGTAATCGAGTGCAAGAATGTTGTTCTACATGTTCTTATACTCAAGGGATCCGCTCTACTTGTAACTCGAGAGGGTCCTCCAGGGCGTCATCGTGCAAGAGCAACATCCTGTGTGATCTTGTACTTGACAGAGTTGTCCTGGGAGTTCTTGAGCCCGAGAGCACTGTCCCAGATGTCAATTGGCTCAAGGGGACCTTCTTATAGTCATCGTGTCTGCCACGCCATCACAGATAGGGATATAATCATTTCTATGTACATTCTGTACCTACTGACTCAATGACCAACAGAACGCCGCCCTGCTTCTGTTTGAGTTTTTATCGTTTGGATTTCGCTCTCGCGTTGCTTCCCTTGGCAACCATGTGCCTCCACCAGCACTGACCACCACCTACAGACGGCACCAAAGGCTGACAGACACTTGTCCCGCATGCCGCATGCCATCTCAAGTTATATTCAAGTAGTCAATTTCACCTGTATAAGCTACCTGAACTGTATATTATAGGTGACTGCCTGATCCTAGGTATGTATCATAGCAGGCAACTGCCTAGATGCCAAATTATGAAGTTGGCCAACTATTTACCTGCTTTCTATGCCGGGGGGGGGACAGCAGGGGGTTTGGGGGTGGGTAGGGGGTAATAGGGTATGCCGTGGGTGCTGGATAGATGCCAGGGAGTAGCGGGATGGGTGCAGGATGGGTGCAGGACTGGGTAGGGGGGGATGGTGACAGGGTAGGTTATGAATAGGTAACCATCAAATTTGTTGCTTGGCAGGGGGTGGGTAGGGTAGCAGGGCTGTCCGGGTAATTAAATGGCGCTTATTTGGTTATTTTAAGTGCCCTAGGGTGTGTGGGGTGAGGGCAGAGTGGCACAGTATGGGTAAAAATAGAAATCATCAGAATACCTGTTATTCCACTATATATGGGACAATTGACCCCAAATAAAAAATTGTAATAACATATATTGCATTCCCTTGTTCTGTTTGGAGGCTCCCTCACTGCTGGCAGGATCCTGTATTTGTCTGGAAAAAATGGGAAAAATATGTCCAAGGTATTTGTTTTCAGTGTTTGTCAGGAAAAACCGAGATGTATCTTCAGGAGGAACAGTAAGGCAATACAGGTGGTATTTGTTTGGTGTGTTCATGACAAATACATCCTGTGATTGGCTTCTTTTTGGCAAGTAAATACCCGGACTGATACAAAACGTGTACCATTGACTGCTTGCCGAAAATATACCGTGACGGCCGGTCACAGTATAGTCACTACATATATCACATGTATTTGTGGCTTGTATATTTTACCCGTATTTGGGCAGAATTATCCCTGAAATGGATGCAGTCATGAACACACCAAACAAATACCACCTGTATTGCCTTACTGTTCCTACTGAAGATACATCTCGGTTTTTCCTGACAAACACTGAAAAAAAATACCTTGGACATATTTTTCCCATTTTTTCCAGACAAACACAGGATCCTGCCAGCAGTGCCTACCACAAAAACCGGTTGTAAGTAGGTTAAATAGATGGTGAGAAAGGGTAATTCTGTTATTTCACCGCCATTTCACCGTTCCCCTTCAAATAGAAGATGGATTTACACTGCAGTACACTATCTACACATATTCTGACACTTTGTTTTGTGAAACTCAGCCTGTAGATGATCGAGATAGAGAGAACACAGTGCGTGCCAAAATGTATCCGCTTATTCTACCATATTCACACCATATTCTGCCAACTAAAATGCATTTGTATCATTCAATGGGCATATTAAACCAATCACGACAATTTATTTTACAGAAATCGGCCCAGAAACGGGCAAGAACGAGTACGAGCGGGTGATGGTCAATAAGCGCCCGTGGTTCTGCTTCCGGCAATTGCCGAAAGCCATCAATCCCCACTTCAACCCTCGAAAACCATCAAATTCCCTCATTTTCAACAGTAGATGACATTAGAAAAAGGCTATACTACATTTTTACATACATTACACTACATTACTGTATATTTTACATCCTAAATAAAAAATTCCGGGCTTTACGGCCCCTGTGCTCAAAACCATGCTGCCCTTGGGTGGTGTCCACCAGAAATTTCGAGGGAAGACATCACAGCGCAGTTGATTGACTGTGTCGCGTTGTGCCTTCCCTGGGTATAGTCCGGCAGTGCGCGCTGACGCCCAGCACCCGATACTGATACCCCGCTGCCGACTCAGCCACAAGTTCGACGTGTTGCACGTAGCTGCATTTGCTGAGGGTTGCGAGGGTGTACACAGTAGTGGCACCAACATCGGCACACGTGATCGTCGGCATCGTGCATGTAGTGGGCCACAGTGGCCCTCCTGACTGTTCCTGAAGCGGTTGCGGCCAGCACACCTTGTCATCCCAACCCGTTCTACGTCCAATGGACAGACAGCGTGACTCCCGGCAGAGACAAGCCAATCGCGCTGTTGAGCGAAGGAGAGTGCAAATGAGTGATCATTCGTCCCCATTCGTGCTCGTCCTCTGCTAGTGCAGGGCCGTTCTTCACCCAAGGGAGTTGGGCTGGAACTTGTGTAGGTGAGGGTGACGCCACGTGGACAGAGGTGATACGAGGGCCATACAGTGAGGGTGGTGGTGATAGCGTTGATGGTGCCATGGGCGGTTCTTGAAGGTGCGGCAGTAAGAGATGTGGGTTGTGTTGCAGGAAAGGGGCCGCGGATGGTGGCGATGGTTGTCGAGCGGGAGGGAATGGGAAAGTGAAGGGCAGTGTGTAGCCAGCAGTCGCGAGAGGAGACGAGAGCATCACAGTGCCACGTCTCGCTCTCCCTGTCGGCCCCACACTTGCTGTTGTCCCTTGCCGCCTTGCACAGTTGCGTTTTTTCAGTCATGCAGTACGGCCTCACACGCATCGGCCGCCTCCTGATTGTGGGCGGCATAACCCCTGACACCGTCCTCGCCGTGTGTCCAACAGCGTCATTGGCCCAAATAGACATCGCCGTATCATTATGGAGTTCGAATCAAAGTATGAGTGCGAAAGAACAATTTCTTTCGCACTTGCGCTTGTCATCTCCCTTCTAACACACCGACCGTACAACAGCTGTGTGTGATGGCCGCCTCGCTGCTGGCTGGTGCTTGGGTGAAGGCATGCGCACTGGAGTGGAAAGTGGACGGGGCGGAGGGGGGGACAGGGTGCCTGCGCGCTGGTGGCCGTCTTGGAGCGAGAGGCGAATGGAGTATGAGATTGGTACGGGTTTGAGCATGGGATCGAGCAATGTTCTGACACAACTGTCCATGTCAGCAGTCTTGAGAGGGGTCAGAAGGGGGGGTGCACGCATACCTTGCGGGTCACCCAGTGATAGGTGTGCCCTCTTGCACCCTTCTTGTGCCCTGTTTTGTCATCCTTTGGGTTGCTGCAGAGGTTGCAGGTCAACTTGCAGTCATGGCGCAATTCAGATCCTGAGTCGTGCTGTTCCCCGCGTGCCTAATGTCCCGGGATCGATGCATTCCAGCACGAAGGGAGCGGTACGGTGGTGGCGAAGTTGTTTCGCGCCTTGACTGCAAGTTGAGTGTTGAAGCAGCACTCCTGCCAAGAGCAGGAGCACTGGCGATGGAGTTGGGGAGTTATTTACATTAGTAGAGACATGTATAAATGTGGCATTGAATACATACCGTTTTTGCAATGTTTCGTGGACGGAGTGCAGGAGAGAGAGGCTGCTGGAGAGGAGATGGCAGTTGTTAACAATGAGCAACAATAGTTGAACAAGGTTGATCACGTTCAGTGGCAATTGCTGGGGTGCGGTGATTGGTTGAACAACACGGACCAGCCACATCAACGGAATGCTCCTCCTCGTCAACGATGGCTTGGAATGTTGGAAAATGGTATATTACCATATTATAAATGTCTGAATACGTAGAATAATAAATAAGAATTGTATTGTAGGTCGTCCGGTATCATACCCCAGGGGCGGTGGAATGCGGGGTGGTCAGTTGACGGCTTGGCGGCATTGCCCCTCAATTGTTTTGCTGTGAGACAGCAGTCAGTAGGTTGAACAGGGTCGTGCACCCACAAAATGAATATTGAGAACGTAGGAAATAGGTTAAGGTAGTCTAATGCATGCATGTATGTAGTGTAAATGTTTCATAGCGCCAATTTATTTGAAAATGAAGACATTTTAAGCAGTTTCAACACTGAAAGTATGTATTGGTCGCGTTTGGCATTTGCCAACAGCAGATCAACGGGCACTTAATGACTATTGCCCGCTCGCCCTTGCGGTTCTTGACGATATTTCGGGTGATTTTCTTCAAATAAAATGTTGGTATAAGCGTTAAATATGCTACATTCTTCCTGACCACCTTACTCTGTTGTGTGTATATATAGTGCTGCATATCCAGTTTATATTATTTGAATACAGTGTCTAGTAGTGTCCATTGTGCTCCACTAAGCTAAACCTGAATTTGTTGGCAACCATCCAGTTGCAGTAAGTAAAATGACCATATTGAGATTCCTTTGTTACACGTGCAACAGATAGCTGACAGGGTAAATTTAGAATATGTCCCGATAAGAACCCACGGGGTACAGTCAGATGACAGTCGTTCTTTGTTTGACGGGGTGATGACAGGGTATATTTTGAAAATGACCAATCTTTGTCCAATTGACAAAGGCTGATCTGGTGATTGGGTATATTCAAAAAATACTCTATATCTACCTGGTCCGCAGTGATTGATTCAATTAAAATTAAACCCACAATATACTCAAAATATGTTCGGCGCTCATGCATGGCAATGCCCGCTGTGTAATATGATTCTACATCCATGTGTCTATAAGAATTTTCACATCCTTGAATGTGTGTTCATAGTATGAATATTTTGATTGTGTAGAGAAAGTGTGCTATTCTGGTGTTACAACTGGATTATTTCAACTTCTATGCAATTTTTAATGATTTTGAGATCATATTCTTGTAGCCATAGGTTTTATACACACAATAGTGAAAAAGAACCAATTTTACACTGTTGAAGGAAGTCAAATAGTGTGAATTACATGAACAAGACTTGAAATTGTCGGAGTTCAAAAAGTTGTATTAACAAAGGAATTCATTCTCACATTACCATCAACAATGACTATTTGATTTTGCACTGCTGCAGGCATAAAACACTCATTTTACTTATGTAAAAGACTGTAATAACTGTTTGACTGACACCAAAGCATCTGCCAGGCACTACCTGATGGTAAAATATGAGCTTGAATCAGAGTAATAATGATTCCCAGATGGCACCAGAAGCATCTGGAAATTCAAATTAATGGGCCAGATATGACTGAGTGGCACATTTTTCTAAATATCATTGTTCCATGAATAGCAAGGCATTGCCCATTAGCTTTGTGCACCATGGCAATAATGAATAAATCAGAATTGACTTCAAATATTTCCATAATGGTACAAGAACCATCCAGAAATGTAGAGAAATGGGTGAGATATAGCTGAGTGGCACAGTGCTTCCGAATATTATTATATGCATTATAGCAGAACAACAACTGAGCATAAGCTTTGATAAAATTTCTATCAGAAACATGCTTAAAATACATACAGACTGGTACCCAAAGTGTCCTGAAATATGGAGAAATGGGTCAGGTACAGCTGAGTGGCACACCTCTAACAAGTACTACCATACTTTCAATAGCAGAACAATTGCTGACAACACCATTTTAGCAGTATATCTGTTGGAATCCAGTAAAAAATTGCTACAGAATGGTACTCACACTTAGTTGATGGGTCTTTCCATTGTGAGCTATTTAATCTATATCATAGCAACCACTAGGCTCAGTGCCAGGATAAAATATGTGTCAAACTTGGATAGAAATTAGCTACAAGATGGTACCACAAGAAATGGACAAGATACAGGGTGAGTGGCTCACTTTTATTATATATCATTTTTTGCTCAATATCAGAGCAACAGCTTAGCGCTCTGTGATGATAAAATATGCACTGTAATCACATTAATTATAGCTACCAGATGGCATCTGAAGCATCTGGGAATTCAAAAAGATGAGCAAGATATGGCTATGTAGTGCATTTGCAAAATATCACTATTCCATAAATAGCAAAGCATTGGCTTAGTGCACCATGGTGATGAAGTAAATAGCTACAGAATGGTAACAAGATTGTCTGGAAATATTGAGAAATGGGTGAGATATGTGTGAGTGGCTCACTTCTGCTAGGCACACTATATCATTGATAGCAAAACAACCACTGGGCACACTGCTTTGGCAATATATGTGTTGGAATCATGTTAAAAATTTCTACAGAATTGTACCCAAATCTTCCAGAAATACCAACTTTCATATTCATAAACTCTGGCTTGAATCTATTTTTAGAATGGAAAAAGGCACCCTACAGCCTGCTAGAGGCCGGATTTGGTAGTGGTTCAAACACTGACCTAGGTTTCTGATTTTTCTGCATTTTTCAGTTATTTTAGTGAGCCCAGGTGGCTTGAGAATTTTTGGTCAAAGTCCTGAGCCCCCTAGGTCTCACCATTTAGTGATTTCTGGGGCCCCTTGTCAGGGCAACACCACAATCAGTGTGATCACCACTAACAAGACCAAGC
This sequence comes from Psilocybe cf. subviscida, assembly GCA_013368295.1. NCBI lineage: Eukaryota > Fungi > Basidiomycota > Agaricomycetes > Agaricales > Agrocybaceae > Psilocybe > Psilocybe cf. subviscida. The sequence goes on along the minus strand of JAACJJ010000044.1, from coordinate 510,575 downwards.
AGAGAGAGAGAAGTAGAGAGAGAGATAGAGAGATAGAGAGGAGATGTCAATGACCTAAGGATCATATGAGGTATATAGTGGAAATCCTAAGAGATTGAAGCTGAGGCTACACCTACTGACTACAGGGGTTTTATACCTACTCAGTACTCTAGAATGTTCTGTAATGATATCATAGGTATTACATCATAGAATGGAGTGGAATAGAATAGAATGGAAGGTAATGGAAAGTGATGAGTGGCACTCAAGGAATAATCTAGAAGATCTAAATATAACCATAAAACTAAAAATAGAATGTATGTAGATGGTGAGGGTTGTTGATAAGATAAGGAAATAGGGGGAACCCTGACACCCCTGATCAGTTTTGATAGGCCATGTTCTGTCAGCCCAGATTTCTGACCCCAGCTGGAATCTCTGCACAATTGACTTTGTGCACAAAATCAAGCTGTGGTTAAATGATATCTGCATGTCATGTGATCATACAACTTTGAACAGGTTAAAATTGTTGAACATGTGCTCATTCAACATTTTCAACCCATTCAAAAGCACCAAACATAATGTAAGCACTTCATTTTCAACTTTAAATTGCATATGTCTCAACAACTAACTGGTGGATTTTGATGATTCTTGCTTTGTAAAATACATGCAAATGGCATGTATTTAATACATATTTTATCCTGCTGAAAACAAAAACAACATGTGTCAGTGTCAGAAAGATAGTACATAACTGCAGGAGGGTCAATACTGGCCTGAAGTGTGGTTAGAGTGTAGTTTAAATGGAATTTGGCACACATTGAAGTAATATGATTCTATATCCATGTGTCTATAGTAATCTTGACACCCTGAAATGTGTGTTTATGTTATGAATATTAGTTTGTGTAGGGAAAAGTGCACTATTCAGGTGTTGCAACTTAATTATTTCAATTTCCATGCTGTTTTTAATGATTTGAGCTCACATCCTTGTAGCCATACATTTTATACACAAAAAGGTGAAAAAGAACCAATTTTACACTGCTTGAGGAAGTCAAATTGAGTGGATTACATGAAAAGACTTAAAATCATCGGAGTTTTAAAAAGTTGTATTAAAGAGGGAGATCATTCTCACATTACCATCAAACAAGGACATTTTGTTTTGCACTGCCATGGGCATAAAACACTCCTTTTCCTTACATAAAAGATCATAACTCATATGTAGTGTTACAACTTTGAAGACTTATGCTGTCTTACCTTATTTTTAAGTCCCATAGTATTATAGAAGATGTGAGGCAAAGACCTCAGGGTATGATCATTTCAAGAGTGTAAATAACACAGATGCATTTGAGAGCATAGGTTGGTATGGAGATGTGGTATGACAGACAGAGTGGTATAATATATGTTGGTTTCACTCCCACCATGCAGCAGGATTTACCAACATCTGTTCAGGAAGCAGCATATATAGATCTCTCAGTCCCATAGAGACAACCCACTGTCAGAGTGCCTATGATATCTTATATAGTATCAACCACTCCTTACTCACTGCTATCTTGAATAGTCCAAGCTGTTGTTGGGGGTTCATACCAAAGTTAATTATGATATGTTAAATGGTCATAGGTCCTTAAGGTGGAATTGAACACTACATGCATGTGGTGAATGACATTTTGCATTAACTGACCCAGACTCATGGCAAAAGCATGAGCATCTCACAATATTTGAAATTGCATAGGTTGTACTGAATGCCTTGGAAATATGAAATATGTTTTGGAAAGGGGTATGTTATAGCTACAAGCTTGTGCTAATAGTGCACAGGTTGGTGCAGTATAGCCAATGCAACTGCTGATTTAATGGTATATTTGCTATAATTCACTATTTGTACTATTCTGGGATGTAGAATTGACACACTGATATGATAATAGATGTGTTGGAATCCCCTAATTCACTGCTACAGGCTGATACAAAGAGTGTCCAAAAGTGCTCAGTGTATGCTATGGAATTCCTGGTAGGGCTGTACACAAGTTAACCTGCAGGTTGACCTGGATCTGTCAGGCAGGTACCCATCAGCTCAAAATCCATACCTGGATTGATCTGGATCTATGGCCACAGGTACCTGTACCTGCAGGTCAGGTCAGCAGGTTACCTGCCTGTGCAGGTCATGCCAGGTACCTGCAGGTAAACCTGAGGGGTACCTGTGGATACCTGTAGATATACCACTGAGTATTGCAGCTAATTAATAAGAATCAGTTTCTCATAACCACCCTTCTTTAAAAATTATTCACTTTGTAACCTCAAGCTGTAGATACACCCTCAAGAATTTGTACTTTATATACAATCCTGGTGTACACTGGTGTATATACTTCTGCTCCTACTAATGCCATTATGGTAGAGGACTAATGTATAAACTTGTTTTCTGCTACCAAAATGTGAATGACTTGTGAGTACTTGTAAGTAAACTTGCAAGCACCTGCAATGACCTGCAGGAGACAGGTAACTTTCATACCTGCAAGTACTTGACCTGTGAATCCAGGTACTGGTGATGACAAGTTCAAGTCAATCCAAGTATAGAATTTGGATGTCCAAGTAAACTTGGACTTGGACTTCTTGACAGCCTTAATGTCATTAATAGTCGTATCCACGCAGATGAATAATCCTTGCAGGTCATACTGTGTGGCTTGGTGGGTGTAGGGCTGAGTCAAGGGGTAGTTGATTCATCCTCATCTCCATGATTGTGCCATTTACATGGTTCTGACTGAGCAACAACACATGGTACTTGAGATAGGCCATCTATTGTGCTGGAATACCAGTCAGAAACGCATGGGTCTTCATCTTTCTGGGTCATCTGTGCAGATGTTCCACTAAGGTGCAACCTGAGCAGAGTTGGCTCTCTATTGATGGTATGTATTTCAGCATTTGCTATAGGCCTGCTGTTTCCTCAAAAGTGTGACAGCCACCTATCACATCTTTATCCAATGCACTTCTAAGTCCATGACACCTCTCTGTAAGTCACTCATCATGGTCAGGGTGCACTTCCACCATGCAGCAGGATTCATAAAATGTTATTCTGGAAGGAGTATATATAGATCAGTCAGTTCCTGAGTGACAGACAAGCATCAGAGTAGTTGATGACATCTTATATAGTACCAACCACTACTTATTTGATGCCATCTAGCATAGTCCAAACTATTGTTAATGGTTCCTAGAAATGTAATTATGATATGGTAAAGATACACATGTCCTCAAGGTAGATTTGAACACTATGTGCAGTTGGTGCATGACATTTTGCACCAACCCAATCAGACTTGTGACAAATGCATGAGCATCCCACTATATGTGAAATTGCAAAGATTCTACCCAATGTCTTGGAGATATAAAATATGTGTTAGGAAGGGGCAGATTGGAGCTACAAGCTTGTTCTAGTAGTGCACAGAATGGTGGAGGATAGCCAATGCAAATGCTGATTTGGTGGTATCTTTCCAATAATTTGGTATTTTCACTATTCTGCAATGTAGAATCAATGTGCTAGCATGATAATGGATGTGTTAGAGTCCCTTAATTCACTGCTACAAGCTGGTACCAAGAGCATCCAAATGTGCTCAGTATACATCAGGAGATTCTGGTGAATCTTATCAGCCAGTAAAAAAAAAAACAAGAAGATTTTTACACAAAAAAGGTAAAAAAAAGTTATGAAGGTGAAAAAAAATCAGTTCCCTCTCAGAGTAAACTTTCTTCACATTTAATGGCTGAAAATTATCAGAAAAGCACCCAACAACAGCATTTCCTATACTATTTGATCATTCAATTTGTGTTTTATCTTACAACAGAGTACAAGAAGGAATCAAATGCAATATATTCTGGCTATATACCAATGTCATAACTATATACATCTATCACAACAGAGACTAAAACTGCCAAAAAAGAAGTGATCAAGTCATACAAGAAAGTATGAGATGGTAAGTGAGTTGGGTATGGTAATAGGTAGGCTGTAGCAAAGGAGATCAGCTGTATCAGTCAGAAACTGGTCAGTCAAGTTAATGGAGGATCAATAGTGACATACTAGCCAGTTTGATGTGGAGGATGGGGAGGGGGGCAAAGATGGCAATGTTCAGATGGGTCATGTTGTTGTCATCACAGGGCACATAATATAATTGAAAAACAGGAACTCACTAAAGAGTGGTAGCCCTTGTCAATGTACATACATCACAGCTCTTGTTGAGTGCCACAATGGCAGTGGGAAGTGTTGTGGTGGTTGTTGGATGATTGCAAGAATGAACAGTGGATTTAGGACTTGGTGGTGTGGTCAGAGGAGGAATGTAAACAGCCATGACAGTCTGTTGGGCACAGCCATAGCCCATAGATATGGTGTTGGCATACAGTCCTATGGCTTACTCTGAGGCAAAATGTGGTGGCACTAGGCAGACAGTGGAAAGTGCAAGAAAAGTTAGAAGAAAAGGGTATATACTCATGCATAGTGACATGTCAACATACCAATGGGTCTCCCTCAGCAAGGGTCTCCCCTGTTTGTCCACAGCCCCTGTATGCACCATCACATAACTAGTAGTCTAGCTTGATAGGGATGAGGGTTGGCATTAGAAAGAGGGGGAGAAGAGGGGGGAGAAGAATGTCAGTGGAGGTGTTGGCAGAGGAGAAGGGGGAGGGGGGGGAATAAGTGTGAAGTTCAATGAAGTTGAACAATGAACCATTCTATGAATGCCAGCACTGTGGGAAATTGCTGTTTTAGAAATCCCAGTGTGGGAACCATCTGGAAAGACTCTGACTGTCTCTGCAGGATGAGTTGGTGGTTATTGAAGCACAACAAAAATGGGTGAAAGCAAGTGGAAAATAGTATTGAAAGCCCAATGAAGGCTAGTTCTAGTGCAGAAAATTATTCATTGACAAAATACCTCTCTGACCAATGCTCACTGCACATTATCACCTACTATTTTACAAATATCTTTGCATCAAGTAGTTGGAAAATTATGGTAATATATGTGTTGGAATCACGTTAAGAGAGGCTATGAGACTGTACCAAGAGCATGTGGATTGCACAAAAAATCACTGAGAAAACATGCCTGGACTGATGTACCAATCAAATGTGATTGTTTTTGATATTGCTCAACATATAGTGAGCGCGCAGCTGTCATAATGCATGTGTTTGAATCAACTTAAAAAATGCTACAGGCAAGTACTTGATTCATTAGAATCTGTCCCGTATTTCTCATTGAAATGCGGAAATACTATAAACACAATTGTTTGTTGATCAAATTTGATGGCTGACTCTGAAGATGAATTAAAAGCTTTTGAAATGTATCAAAAAGTGCTGGCCAGTATGAGATGGCCTTGAGGGCTGGCACTCATGCACACAGCTGGACAGTTGTCTATTGATGAAGAAGTTTGTGTACCTGTGCAACTGGTACTTTCCATGGTTTACAAATGGTTTATCCCCAATTGTTTATAAAATATCTTTGCACGGGATGATTGCAACAATATGATGAGACATACACTAGAATTGTGCAGACAGGTGCTACAATGCAGCATTAAGAGTGTGCAGAGCAGTGCAGAACTGGCAAAATAATTTGCCATATACTGATGTGCTGCTCAAATATCACTGCATTTGATATTACTCAATACCAAGTAAGCACACAGCTGTGATAATGCACACATTTGAACCAAATTGAACAGCCCTACAAGTAGATATTGCATGTGTCAGAATCCATCAAGTATTGCCCATGAAAATGCTGAAATACCTATGTCCTGCTCACCAAAATAGTGCTCTATATAGCTTTTGAATACTCATTTGTGCATGTATGGCATATTATATGGGTTATTAAATCTGTGAGATACATGTTGGCTTGGAAAATTCCTTCTGCCAACAGAGAAATCAGACATTGGAGTAATGTCACTTTCAGTGATTATAATTCATTGCAAAATAAAAGTGTGGACTTGAGCACTTTTTTTGGCTTTTATTTGCTCTTACAATCACACAATACATTTATGCAATGATTCTATCTTTAGAATCACTAATGATTAGGTCACTTTGCATAATTGAATTAAAAAATTCCCACAGTTTCCTGATCTATGCTATGGAACCACACAAAACTTACATATAGCCTGCATGTGTATAAAATCCTACAATCCAAATAAGATTATGTTTAATTCATGCAGATACATACACACCACTCAGAAGTGCATCAAGAACCATGTCATTGAAATATACATCCCTGACAAGACATAATTCATTGTCTGAAGGAGGTTGAGAAACAAATCTGGAAGGGACAAAAGTCATTTACAGTGCCTGACTTGGGACATCTCTAGAACCCTTATATATCTTCACTAGTCTATTGGTGTGCCATAAATGATGATCACAGTGCCTATCTGCAAGTCATGTCCAATCAATCTGATCAAAGTGGGTGTTACATCTTTTCTGCACAGCCATGTTGACTGCCCAAGCCAATCCAAACCTTTTCCTTATTGAAACATTTTGCCTCCAAATTTAACTACAGCACCTATCTGTGCTGTGGTCTGTCCATAATAATAACCAACATTTTGTCAAATTTGGACTGCCTGTAACCTTGATATAACTCAATACATTTTATTGATGTTATGTGAAGCAATAATGACTGCTGATTGAGATACCAAGATAGCTTGTCAAACCTGATGTACCACATTTTCTAGAAAGCACTGACACAAGTGCAGGGCCTAGTGATGCACTTATAGGACTTTGAGTGTTTCGAACAGGCACTTTGAGGGCAACTAATTTGAAAAAATAGTTGTATGGTTTGATTGACAGAGCCTTAAATATGTAGATATCAATCAGAGGCTGCACAGATATTCCTGGGAATCATGACCATCTAATGCTATGTATATACACTTCCAAAGCAGAAGGATGTGACTATGATGATCTTTGGTCCAGATATTGACATGGTCAATAGCTATAGAACAAGATGATTATACAGAATTGAAAAAACCAACAGCAGGATGAAATCTTTGACAATCAGATCTGCATAATTGCAGACAAAAACAGACACATTAGATAGAATATAAAGGTGCAAATCCAGAACCACTAGAATAACACACAGTCAACATGAGCCTTTACTACCCCAAACCTCACTATGAGGGCATGCAGCAGAGAAGGTCAAAGTGGATCATTGCAGAGTTTGAAATACAAGCAATCAGATCCATTTGTTGTACATGTTTCTAGCACAAGATATTTTTAAGAGGGATTGATATAGACACAGATACAAGCAAACACATTTGATGGTGGTGAGCATGTACTAGTAGTGACTAGGCCTCAGAACCAGACAGGAAAAATGGCCAATGTGTAATTCAGAAAAAAAGACAGCAATGGCAAAACAAAAAGAACTAATATTTCAAGCCAGTGAGATTAAATGTCAAGTCAGATCAAGTTAGTGTGGATATTCAACACAGGCCTGACTTGGTAAGTACAGAATCCCTTGGAAACCATCAAAAATATTCAAATTAATACTAAAAGCTTAATATTCTGAGTGATGTCTTTGAGGTTGTAAGGTTTGAGGTCTCTGAACCATTGGAAACCAAGAATCAAATTTGACAAAGAGTTTCAAATAAATCATTGCTCCTTGTTTCTTCCATCACCTTTATCAGTTATAAAGAAGTACTGACAGAAATACCCAATTACTTCAATTTGATGAATTTTGATTGATTCAAACCATTGATGTACCCTCAAGTGATTATTAAGCAGGGCTGATATGGTTGATACTTTTATATTGATTGTATGTCTAAGAATATATTAGTGTACCTATGAATATACTGCAGAGCTTGCACATCTCAAATCTTGCTTGATATGTTGATTCAACTTGTAGATCTTGTATAAATCAGGATGAAAATAGACAGCAACAATGATTCAGATATAAAAAAAGACAATCTCAATCTAGAGGGAATGTATTTTGTATATAATATGATCAATACTCAAACTCAATGTCCCATAATCACTTTTACAATGGTCTTCTCAAAAGACTTTGAAAAAGACTTTGACAGATCCCTGCAAATGACTAATGACTCATACTTTAATTCTCTAATGCTCACAGCCTTTATCATTGGTATAGTGGTCAGCAACAATATGCAAGTTGAAGGCTGACTTTTCACCATAGGGACCTACACAGCATTTTTCATTCAAGCAATATGTAAGTACTCTGCAACTGACAGAGATATTATGCAAAGGTCTAATTAGAATCTAGGGATGTTGTATAAGAGACAGGCTAACAAATTTTACACCTTGGCACTTATCATTGCATGGGTGGCAACAATAACCAGCTTTGCTCTAACTTGGAGGTATTACTACTGGTCTTATGTTCTCCACAATACCTTTCCCTACTATGGCCCTTGGACAACTCACTATGTGGTCAACCAATCTTTCTACCTTTCTGTATATGTGCCCCAAATGGTTGCAGACTGTATCATGGTACCTTTTTTGATCCAAACTGTCTTCATAGAACTTTTCAGCTGACCCCAGCTATTTCAGATTTGGTGATTCTATATAATGTGGACCAACAAATGGATATTGACTGTCCTTATAATTTTGTCTTTGACAAGCACAGGTAAGTCATTTACAACACAATATTTAAATCAGCTATATATGTTTATTATAGTGTGTTTCATTTGGTCTCTCTTTGATAGAGACATTCACCTGTTATATGTTGCTTATCTTGGCTCTGCAACAATCACCCTTGTTGCAACATTTCTGATTGTTATAAAGATCAGGGCTGTCAGCCACAGAAGCCATATTCAAAACTCATATTCAAAAATTGTAAAAATTCTGATACAGTCAGCAGCTGCAAATTCTTTTGTGTTGGTTATCGATGCCAGCAGTATAATTATTGCAACAACTTGGCACATTTGCCGGAATAGTGGTCCCAGTGGTTTAATGGTGGTTCTGATTTGGAACTACTCAGATGCAGCATGTACTTTGATAGGAGTAAGTGAATGGTCATATTATATGTAAAATAATTGTCTGACAACATAACTGTAGGGGATTTCACCTACTCTTGTTGCCTTCCGCATTGAAGAGACAACTCATATGAATGATGATGTCTCTGGCCAACCTGACCTTGTCTCCCATCTTACATTTAGAAGGACTTTGGGAAATACAGAAATTGAGAGTGATAGGAGCTTTGGGGCACCTTGATTTGATTACAAGCCAGTACAGTACTTTACCCTCCCCCACATTCTTCCACTGGAGTCCAGTAGACTCTAGTGAACAAGTGGAATATCACTGCTGGATTTGGTCTCTATCAGGCACTAGACCCTGATCCTTGATTCTAAAAATAGATTCCAGGCCACAGAATGTGAATATGAAAATGGGTCTTTCTGGACAATCTTAATACTGTTCTGTAGCTATTTTTTGTGTGATTCCAACACACAAATTTCCAAGACTGGGCACTTAGTTGTTGTGATGCAATTGAGAAAATACACATATTCAGAAAAATGAGTCATTCAGCCATAGCTTGCCCATTTCACCATACTTCCACATGCTCTTGATATTGGTGAGAAGGCTGCAACTTGTTTGTGCCTGTAAATGCATGATTTTGCAAATTTTACACTCAGAACCTTCTGCAGGATTAACAGAGGACTGAGAGCAATCCTGGCTCATCAGTTAAACTCAAGATTCATGGCTACAATCATTCACCAGTGTGAATATTGAGCATGGGGAACAATAATTATGGTCTGTAAGGGTATAATTACTATGACAGATGTAAGAGCACACACTAAAAAATACCCAGAGCATGTGTGGATACTTAATGTTGAAACTGTGCATCCTTGAGACTTATACATCCACAAGGAATTACTATGAGGGAGGTATTTGTTAGCATGCACAGACATGGCAAGTTACTTACAGACAAGAGTAGATGCATGAATTGTGCACTAGACAAGCAAATTAGAGTGGTCACAGACATCAATGATTTAAAATTAGACAAGAAGTTGGCATTTACTACAGTGACCTCAGAATAATGCAATAAAGTATTCTGTGCATGTTCCCAGGGAAGTCCTGTGCACACTAAAATCCATGATAAATGGTATCCAGGTAGTTACACCAATGTTTATGCTTGTCCGAGTGGGTAAGTATTCCGCACACATTTCTATTTTGTCTTAACAAAACTTATATCATTTTCGAGAGCCCCAGATATTTTTTGAATGAACGCAGACTTATTTATGCTGTCCGCGCATTTATTTAGCCATTGCGCACATTTTTGTAGTTTCCTCGCACACTTTTTTATGGGCCGCACACAATTGTATCTGAGGTGAACACTTTTGTGGCAGTCGCGCACACTTTTTTTACGCCCTGAAATTCACAATAAATCCCCGCAGACATTTTTACGAGGCCCGCAAACACATTTTGGAATTGGGCAATTTTCCGCGCACACATTTGTGACACGGCAGTCCAGCAATGCCGAACATCGGAGCTTGAATTCACTTGAATATAGTCAGTCAATTCATATGCCCCCGCATGCATTGTCAGCCGGCCAAATATCTATCATACAACGACAACAGAGCCTGCAGGTGCCTTCATATGCCAAATTCCACCGCCGTTGCTTAACAAATGCGCTGTGTGGTGCAGTATCGAAGAGGATCAAGCACTCATCGATATTCCCACGAGGGTGTAAAGCGTGCAGATAGGCGCCCAAGTGCTCGCTTCGTCAACAATTATGTGTTTACCGGGTACAGCATGCATCAATAAGGTCTCTGACTTCGAACATGGATACAGTACATCTATAAGAGAGTTTTTACGCATCCACCACTGGCTTTTTTGAGCTAGCGTGACTCTTTTTGACATGCATTAAGTAGGTTTCTGGGCGCTTGAACCACCGAGGACAGCTGCTAGACAATGCGTGGCCAGCTGGTAGTGGTTTTGGACAAACCCATGCACAGATTGGACAATTTCAATCCTGCCAAAAGCCAGTGGTGGCTAGGTACGCAGTCTGTTATCACACAAATATGGCAACGGGCACTTGGCGCCTATCTGCACGCTTTACACCCTCGTGGGAATATCAATGAGTGCTTGATCCTCTTCGATACTGCACCACACAGCGCATTTGTTAAGCAACGGCGGTGGAATTTGGCATATGAAGGCACCTGCAGGCTCTGTTGTCGTTGTATGATAGATATTTGGCCGGCTGACAATGCATGCGGGGGCATATGAATTGACTGACTATATTCAAGTGAATTCAAGCTCCGATGTTCGGCATTGCTGGACTGCCGTGTCACAAATGTGTGCGCGGAAAATTGCCCAATTCCAAAATGTGTTTGCGGGCCTCGTAAAAATGTCTGCGGGGATTTATTGTGAATTTCAGGGCGTAAAAAAAGTGTGCGCGACTGCCACAAAAGTGTTCACCTCAGATACAATTGTGTGCGGCCCATAAAAAAGTGTGCGAGGAAACTACAAAAATGTGCGCAATGGCTAAATAAATGCGCGGACAGCATAAATAAGTCTGCGTTCATTCAAAAAATATCTGGGGCTCTCGAAAATGATATAAGTTTTGTTAAGACAAAATAGAAATGTGTGCGGAATACTTACCCACTCGGACAAGCATAAATGTTACACCTGCACAATCAGGTGCTCAACAATTTGGAGCACTTTCCAAAGGCCTAAGATGATGCAATATAGACAAATGAGCAGACACGCATCCAATATGCACATTCTAGAGGAGTAAAAATGGTCTAGTGCATGTTCTAAAATACACAAACATATGAACATGTGTGCATGACTCTTATAAATCACCCTTGGCAGTCTCTGTTGCCCCACAGAAATAAGGCCCAGCCTATGTACCCAAGCATTTCTCTTTTATCATGTTTCTGTTTCATTTGTAATTCTCTGGCCTTGTCTGATATCCAAATATCTTTAAAGTAACTGTACCACAGTATAAATAGTGTCCTAACTCTCAATGAAAATCAAGCAATTTGTGATCTATCTCACACCCCAGAAACTTGAGTGCCTGCACAACCCTTAGAGACCATGGCTTATCTTGAGCTCTTCTGGCAAGTGTGAAAATAAGAAATCAACTGTCTTCAGATATTTCCTTACTGAATGACCAATTGTGGTCATAAGACTTTTAGGTGTCAAGCCTATGTTGAGATCAGAGTGTGTGTTAAGCAACTCAAATATCTGTATATTTCATTCATTGAGAATGGGTGTGCATTAAGGACTCAACAAGAGTGCCTTTGTTTCAAAGCCTGACTTATTGCCAAGATATTTCAGCACTATACAACCCCTCTGGAGTTTCCACAGTTTTACCAATGACTCTGCAAACCCTTAAGCATAATGTGTAACAACTGTGTGCCTAAGTCTACACACACTTCAAGTATCATAAATTTGAAAATCTTAAACTTCTGCACACTCAATAAACAAACTGATAAACAGTTCTGGTGTCTAGTTCATGGTGAACACAACCTGTGGGTCTAGTGTTTGAGGGTGTCACTTGATTCAGAGTAATCTTGCTCCACTAGGTGTTGGTTTTGTGTTTGTTTTGAGCCAATAGCATCAGGAAACAGTGGAATTTATTTATTTACTTTTTCTTGTTTAAATTACTTATAAGGTTCCACCACATGTACCACAGGGGCTTGCTGCAAACATATTCTATATCATGGAGTAATAAAAATGGGTTCAATTGGTTTGAAGTTGAATTTCTGTCAAGTTTAAGAGATGTACAAGTCAGAAATTCTAAGGTTCACAACAAGGTCATGACAATCAAACATTCTTGCAAATGAGGGTCAACCACAGCTTATTTGAGGCACTGTAACACAAAAACAAGATATATACCAAAATGAAACATTATTTTGAATCCCTGTGGGACATAGAGATTCAAATGAGGATGGTGAGAGGGGCCAATAAATTAAATCCCCAACATCATGATGTCACTTATCCAGTATCCAATGGCACCACGTGCAAGGTCACATATCTGACCATTGTTTGTTTGATATATATGAGGCAATATTTTCAAATGATCTGCCACATATGTTGACCCTCAGATATTTGACATATATCTTGGCCCCAGCCAATGAGAGCTTGCTATTGTCCCATATATGGCAAATATCTGAGCCAAATATTGGCAGCAGATCATTTAAATATCTGGTCCAATATATGTTAAATAAATGATGGCCATATGCGTGATCTTGCATGCGGTGTGGTTTCTGGATGTTTTTGGTGTTTTATAATGATGCCATCATTTAGGTTGCCAAAAAATGGTTCATAGGTTGCTGGGTTGTTTGGTTTTTGCGGTTTTATCCTGTTTTGGACTAGTTTTGATTGGTTTTTTGGTTGAGCAACTGGCAAAAACCTTTACAACATCTTCCTGATGAATGTGCAAGAAGTAAAAATAGGGCTCATCAATGAATTTTTGTGCAGAGACCACATTAATTGTACCATCAATCAATGTATCTAGTGGCAAGGAAATAAATAGATGGATGGATGAGTCCATGTAGTAGCAGTGCTCCTGCCATTATAGATATTTTGTAAGAATTCAAATCACTTGTATTTATACTATAATACTATTGTGGATAAAATGTTTGCTGTGACCAGACCTTTTCTACTCCACATCCTTTACCGAATCATCAGTAACTATGCAATTTAACTACCACAGGTTTCTCAACCTAAGAAAGCTGGAAACCCTTTGCAAAACAACAAAAACCTGGCAACTTTGGAACTTTTGTCCCTTTTTACAGAAGTCTTGGTATGGGCATTACAATCTTTTACATAAGTAAAAGGAACTCTTTTGGGCTGCAGCAGTGCAATTAAAGAAAGTCTTTATTGATGGTAACACAAGAATGATCTCTCTCTTTAATAAGACATTTCAATCTCTGACAATCTCAAGTCATTTGTACTTTTCTAAGAGGGCCAGCTATGCATGGCAAACCAATCTTTTACTCAGCCTTTCTTTTAAAATGGACCTCTTAACTGAAGAGAACACTGCAGATAGGCAGCAAGTATTAATATTAGGATGGACTTGAAAAATTTAAGCTATAAATGGCATGTATCTATGCTTTAGACTATGCCCAAGCCCCCTCATGCTGTTTTGGGGCCTTCCTAGAATGTTTAGAAGTATTGCTGGAAGCCTGCTCAAGCCTGTTATTCTTGACAAGCACCGGTGTTCAAAATGAACTGAAACCACTCAAATGGGGCGCTCATTAGTGCCTAAGTAAGATATGCCAAAGTACTTTTGGTCCCTGTTACATGACAATTTCTTGGGACCATTGCGTGCATCTTAGTTGCCATGAATAATTCATGAACAATATGTTGTGAACAATATTTCTGGTTGTCACACACCACCCCTGGCTGACAACTATCCCCCCAGTGAACAATATGCATCATGTGTCACAGGCTGTGAACAATTGGTCATAATAGTACAGTATGTTATAATATCAAGTTTGTTATAAGCCCAATTCCAACAATGACAATGTACATCACTGGAAGATGGTCAATACTGGCTTGCAGTGTGGTTATAGTCTAGTTTAAATAGAATTTGGCACACATTCAAGTGGTATGATTCTATATCCATGTGTCTATAGTAGTCTTCACATCCTTGAATGTGTTTGTGGTATGAATATTGATTTGTGTAGGGAGCAATGTGCTACTCAGGTGTTGCAACATGATTTATTAATTTCTATTCACTATTTAATAGTTTTCAAATCATATTCTTGTAGCCTAAAATATTATACACAAAATTGTGAAAGAAAACCAATTTTATAGAGCTTGAGGAGGCCAAATTGAGTGGAATACATGCAAAAGACTTTGAAATCATTGGAGTTTGAAAAGTTATATTAAAGAGGGAGATCATTCTCACATTACCATCAACAATGACTTTTGTTTTGCACTGCCACAGGTGTAAAACACTCCCTTTACATCAGCAACTTGACAAAAAAGTTATGTGGTTTTCCTGGTTTTTCTCTCATTTCCCTTGTTTCAGAGTTTTCAGAAACCAGAAACTGCAGAAACAGGAAAAGATTGATAAATTGCTGACATATCTATGCCAGTCACTGTGATTAAATTTTGGAAAAATCTAACAACTAACAGGCATATACATGTTACAGTTTAGAGACTCAATTGGAGTGCCATAGTGTTCATTTGGCTCTATGTGGTCCAATGGCTGTCAGAGTTTTTTTTATAAATTTTTATATCATTATTATAGTCAACCAGGGTACTCCCCATGCATGACTGTACTCTTGGTAGATCTACTACATGATATTGTGCTTACAAAGTGGTTGTGATCAGCTGCTTGTGTCTCCATATGGGATTCACTGACTGATGGTGTGGGTAAATCAAGCCCAGTCCTGTGCCATTGAGTCTATCCTTCCACTAGAGCCCCAAACCTGCAAATTCCTTCTCCAAGTTAGTCATGTGCTGTGGTGCTGGTGTAGACTTATAATGCTACCTACTAGAATGCAGTGCAGCTGCTACTGTCTTCTCTGTGCATGCCAGTGAGCTGCCCTGCCCTCAACCCTCTTTATGTCCCCATTTATCTTTGTACCCACAGGTTGACCAGGCCCATAGGATTTGCTATGGCAGGTGCTGTTGCTTGTGACAGACACCCATTGCTGGAGAGTGTGATAGCTGCTGGAACCAAGGCTGACAAATGCTGTGCCAGACCATGTCATGCAATGTGCTGGTGATGGGATCATTGCAGTGGTAATGTTATGTCCAATGTGTTAAAGGCTGTGCTTGTGGTGGTCAGAGCCATCAGCAGTGGTGAAGTGAATGTGTCCAGCTGTTAGTCAAAAAGTTGCTGGTATTGAGGATCAAACCAACAACTGGCTGACAATTGCCAGTGCTTGGCAGGGGAGTGCAGGGGCAAGTGTGGTGATGGTACCACTACACTATTGCACCCATTGGCTGTTAGAGTTGTAATCACATTCCTTCTGGGTAGGAAAAAAAACCCATCTTTTATAATTAAAAGCAGTATAATAAAGAGCTATAGATGTATAAATAATGCAGGTAATTTTTTTTTTGTATTTTCTTGCACACATGAAAACATAATGTAAGAACTGAGCACTACAAACTTGCCATAAATGTACCATGTTGCACTGGTTTTATTGTTTTCCATGGTTTTGGTAAGTTTCAGCTGTTCTGGCAATCTTGGCAGAGCTGATGTTCCCAAAAAAGGGTACATAGGTTGCCAAGTAAGGATGTGCACAAGTGCACCTGCAGGTCAACCTGGATCTGTGGTGCAGGTACCTGTCATGAGAAATGTACTACCTGGATTGACCTGGATCTGGCACCACAGGTGACCTGGATCTGCAGGTCAGGTACCTGCAAGTATACCTGTGGGTACCTGTGCTCATATCAGTCCCAAATCAGTCCAAGTTCAGTTTCAGCTAGATTCTATATACATTCAATGATTTATTTCAATCACATTGACTGACTACTGAAGCATATCAGTGGGTGCTTGGTGGGAATAGGCACTGCTAGTAGAGGTGGAAATGGTATTTCTAAGGCAGCATAACTGGCTGGACTAACCTTTAATACAAGCTTTAAGATGGGTTTTATACTGGGCTTATGAATTGTTCAGAATGGGATGTGACCTCTGACCTCAATGCTGAGATGTAGTACTCAGCCAAAAAGGCTAGAGTATTTGACACATACCAAATTTCAGCCAATTTCTGAGTTGGCATCCTAATTTCCCTGTTAAAATTTGGGACAGATGTGTCCTGAATCAAAGTTCTCATAGGAATACAGGCTTTCAGAGTGTGTGTAATCTCTCAAAAAGTGACTTTTTACATAGAAAGCAATTGTATGAATTTGGGTGGGATGTCACATTCAACCAACATGGATTTGACCTGGAATACAAACTAAATTCAGCCAATACAAGGGTGCCTGTGACCTGTGATGGTTGAATTCTAATAAACCAGTCATTTATTAAAGTAATTCATCAATTATCTAAACATGATGTTGCTCTAAAGCAGTGAAAGAATGAATACCTGTGTTGAAAGCCACTGCATTGCATGATTATTCAATTCTTTACTCATTTTCTTTTGGTTTATGGTGAATTATTTAGGGCTTTTGGCAATACTCAGCATACTATGAAAGTTAATGTACTTTCATTGAATTTTCAGAGTAATATATAGCACATGTATAGTCAACCAATGTCCACAACTTCCCAAAAAGAACATGGCAGGTACCTGCAATCCAGAAAATATATACCTGGATTGACCTGGATCTGGATCTGCAGATCCACCTGACCTGCAGATCCAGGTCACTACAGGTATTCCCACAGGCCACAAGTACCTGGCCAGGTACCTGCCTAGGATCTGGACTTGTGCACATCCCTATTGCCAAGTAAGGAGGTTTTTGAAGTCTTTCCCAGTTTTGGGCTAGTTTTGGTCAGTTTTCAGTTGAGCAACTGCCAGAAACTAACACATCAAGGTACTGATGTACTTGCATAAAAGATTGTAATTTTATTTAAGAGCTAGGAAGTGGTGTGAAGTTGACACAGGGATGTTAGGAACTGTTGGTTGACATGAAAGGAGTGCACTGACACATGTTGTGGATACTGCAGCACTTGCAGTGGTTCCTGCCTGCTGTTGACCAATCAGTGGCACTTGGCATATGGGACTCCCACTAGCAAGTTCCACTCCCACTACTTTAGTCATCAAGAAATCATGGAAAACCCAATCTGGTGATATAACACCTAAAATGCATTATGAGTGGTTGTCAGTGTTATAACATCAGCAAAACGTGATTTCGGCCATAGCTGTCCATAGCAACCCCGCTAAAATCCATAGCAATCATAACATCCATAGATATATATACTCACTATATAGTATTACATAGTTCTACACAGAATTGAACTATTTAAGTGAGCTCCTTGTACCTGAGGCACCCAAGGGCACCACTGAGTCCCGACAACCTCCAGCAGTGTGGGAAAAACACTGACAAGAACCTAGGTTCTTGTTGGTGTTTTTCCCATGACCACGCTGTAGGAATGTGTCGATGTGTCAGTTGCTCGACTCAGACTCAGACTCTTTCACACCAACCTCCACCTTTGACCATGTTGAGCTTGTGGCTCTTCCTTGCAACTTCTCTGCTTCACCCCCATCCTCTTCTTTCCACCCCCAACAACACAGCCCAACCCTGTTGAGTCCTTCCCTGCCACGTCATCACTGCACTGTCACTTGGCCTGTTGCCACTGCGCAGTCACTCTTGTAACTTGTGAGTACTTGTACTGTTTGTTCTAACCACCAGGCCTTTAACTCTACACTCCCTGTCCCTGCAGGCCTCACGACCATCGACGACAATCCATGACAACTCGGCTGGAGCTTCTCTACTTGGTCCGTCCACTTCACACCCCCCCCCCCCCCAACTTTCCCACAACACACATCACCTGTTACTAACCAACAACAGACTTGGCAACCAATGGTGCAACTCACAATGGACTCGGACACTGCGTAGGCTGCTGCACAAGTCCGACTACGCCCCGGACGATGCCCTCAAGCTTGAACGAGCCCCAGACAACAACCTCAAGCTCGAACATGCCCTGGACAACAACCTCGAGCTCGAACTAGCCCTGGACGATGCCCTCGAGCTTGAACATGCCCGAGACAATGACCTTGAGCTCGAACGAGCCCGAGACAACGCTTTCGAGTCTGACTACGCCCCAGACGATGACCTCAAGCTCGAACGAGCCCCGGACAACGCCCTCGAGCTCGAACATGCCCCGGACAACGCTTTCAAGTCCGACTATGCCCCGGACGACAACCTCAAGCTCGAACGAGCCCGAGACGACACTTTTGGGTCCGACTACACCCCAGACAATGCCCTCAAGCTCGAACACGCCCAAGACGACGCTTTCGAGCTCAACGACGCCCCAGACGACACCCTCAAGCTCAAACAACCCCCCGCCACGTCATCAATAGACTGTTGCTCTCAGGTATGTTGTCATTGTGCTGTCATCAATGATGCAAGCACTCACAACACTCATCACACAACAGCTTCAAGCTCATGACGGCTCGCGCTCCCATCAGCAAGGGGAGGGAGGGGCAAACACGCTGGCGTGGCAAACGTCAGAGGTGCGTCGCCTGCTGTTTTAACCCACACACCATTGCTAACCCCTCATTAGTAGCCCAAGCCATCCATTCAGCACAAGTCATAGGCTATAGCTCGTGCTGACATTGCCATGTGAGGGCGCATGGGGTGCTGGATGAACTGTAGTGGACTAATAGTAGATACTGAAAGTAGAGTATGGAATCATGTAGTAGCTAGTGTTTAATATAAAAATGATTTTTCTACGACTTTCGAGTGTATGAGCACTATTAAAGCCATTGAAAGTGCATTGAGTCCTGATTACGTAGTGCTACTACACAGTGCTATGGAGTGCTATATAGACCAGCTGTCACACTATGCAGGGCTGTAAATGCAGTACGATATGCTATGAGCACTATGGAGCTATGGGATGCTATGCAGCACTAGCTAGCCGTACATAGCCAGATCATGGTTTACTGATGAAAGTGGAAAAATATTATAACCCAGATCACAGTGCCCTATAATGCCAGACAGTGGTAGGTCTGTGGCATAATCAGGTAAGAATATCACAATTCTGTCATAATAATGCTGTGTTGCTGTGGAGTTGATGTTGTCCCTGTGTGCAATGACAGAGTGGCTGCAGCATGGTCATTGGTTATCAGCGGATATAATCAGATATCAAAAAATACTACCAGATATTGCTAGATAGCAGTAGGTCTAATTGACAACTCAGACATAATATTATGAACTCATTGTATCAATACAACACATGGGCTGGCCCAGCTCAATGTTACACAAAGCTACAAAATTCACAAATCAATACACCAATGTTTTCCAACAGTATATGATAGAATAATCAATTATCATATTGAGTACTCTATTACATCACTACATAATTTGTACTCCATATCTACTATTGGAAAATAGGCATGTACCAGAGTTATGCAATGGAAAAATACTACAGATGACAATCAATCAACAACAATGAACAGGGATTGACAAAACTCACATGCTCTGAAAGTTGGGGTCATGTTGTGAGTCAATAGGGAAGTGGGATGATGATGTGGCAAAGTCACCTTGTGGCAAATTGACAGCTCATACCTGCAGTGTTGTCTGTCAGGGTAACAGGCACCTGCAATGAGTTGTGCTGCAAGCCTGCAACAGTAGCTGCACAAGTAAGTGATGGTCATTTATAAAAGTTGGTGAATCAGGACATACTGCAAATGACTAATGAGGCCTTGTGTTGCCACATCAGTGATGAGGCTCAAGGTTAGAATGAAAGTTGTAACTCACAATGAGAGGGACAGGGAAACAACCTTGTAAATGGTGAGCTATTGAACAATGACAACAGACCTGGATGTGGCAAAGGCATGATGATGTGGCAGGAAATGCACTGTTTTGGAGCTGTGCTGTTGAAATTGATGGTGGATAGTGGATAGTACTGGGTCATCATCATTGTCAGTTGTTGTTGACAGTGTCATCATTGTTGCCATTGTTGTTGCCATTCATCAGTAAATCATGGGCCAGCTAGATAGACCTAGATAGATCTGCATAGCTCCATAGCATCCATAGCTCAGGGTACCCCATATATAGCACTGCATAGAATGAAGCGAATCTGTATAGATACCTACCACAACTGTATAGCACTATATAGCACTCTGTAGCAACAGCAATTTGGCTCAATATTAGGAAATTCCGGATTTGACATGCCAATGCTTATAGTCTGCCAACAGTATCATTGAACACTCATGTATTGCATTGAAATCTCTATTACATTACTACATAATTCTGTACTCTGTATCTACTATCAAAAAGATGGTACTTACCGAGACATGTAACATGTCTTTTGTTGGGTTCAGGCAGAGCATCGCATCCTGGAACACCTGCACAATGGAGCCATTGACAGCATGATTGAGGTTGATTTACTTCCGTCGGTGGCAGCGACAGGGGTCCAGGACTTGAGCGGGATAATCCCTTGTCAGGTTCTCAGAGCAACGCACCTGCGAGTCGTTAGTTGTTTGGACTTCAAATGTGTTGACTTAAGAGGAACGTACCGCAGATGATAGTAATGCCAAGAGGGCATACCGTGCACAAATAAAAATAACAAGGGAGGTGTACCGCAAATGTCGACAATGACAGGGCATCCGCAGGGCCCCGGTGTATGGCGGAATGTACTGGGTTGTCACTAGTCTTGTCAACGGTTGTGAGTTGGCAAGAGTGACCAGGAGTGACAGTTCAGTGATGATGTGTGGCAATGTGTGCGGTGATGGCAATGCTCATCTGTGTCCATGTCACTGCCATAGTGTGCACACAACATGCTCGACGTGCAAGAACTCACCCAGAGAAAACTCCTGTGACTGTACTGACAGCAGATGCCACGTCACCATCGACAGCAGTCTTTGTCCATGGTAATTTTGAGCTCACAAGTGGGGTGTACCACATCATGTCACAGGATGACAATACCTGTGTGGGTTGGTATTAGTTGTATGCAACTTGAGACTCATCGGTTGAGTTGAATGATGTACCATAACCACCTGGCACAACGATGGTGTGTTGTGACGATGCGCTAGCCTGCCTGCACGCCTGCCGACTGTGACACCAGCGGGGAAGAGTTGCAGTGGGCCGCCATTCGGAGAGTCAACTCGTGAATTGTCGTGAGTCATAAGTGTTCGTGTGCCGCCATATGTTGCGCACATGAGTCATGACTCATTGTCATCATTGGTCGACGTGCATGGTGGATTGAGAGTGAAGGTGTGTGGGTGAAGGAAGGAATAAGTGAACAAGTGGGGTGAAAGGTTAAGAAGGGTGAAGTCGGAGAGTGAGAGAGTGAGAGAGTTAATATAGACTTACACTGTCGTCGACTTTCTCAGGGGACAATAACCTTTCAACAGTGACACATGTTGGCACATGACAACGCGGACCGACGCGCCAAGCACTCTGCCTGTACACCCTGATTGCCATTAATTCTGGCCACGTAAAACCATAATAAAATAAAATAAAAATGGAGATAAAATATGTGGTACTGTAGCAACCCGACCAATTGATCATGTCACACATCACAGGCGGCTCTGTGCAGATCACTTTTGCGCACTTGTCATGGTCACAATGGCATTTTGATCACTAAATTTGGCTATTAGTATTATTGGTCTTAAAACCTAATAAAAAAAATCGCCCAAAATAGCAGTTTTGCACTCATTGTCATGCTCAAATCAGGGGTTTGTGCACTTGTGCAGGTCAAAAAAACCTGTCACGCACCAAAGGCATTGTGCATTTGGTCGGGTTGCTACAGTATACTAAAGGGTTGACACAGTTGAACATGATAAAGGTGGTGGTTGGTGTGAAAGAGTGAGACAGTTCAACATGACACATTGACGGACGTCATTCCTGACAACCTGCACTGTGGGAAAAGTACTGACAAGACCCTAGGGTCTTGTCAGTACTTTTCCCACAGTGCTGAACGTTGTCGACAGTACTGCAGCCATCACTATGTAGAACTATATCATTATGACAAATGTTATTTAGAGCTATATAGTACTACATAGAAATAGTATAAATCTATAGATGCTATGACATGCTATGACATTTAGCAGAGATGCTATGGCCAGCTATGGGGAAAATCATGTTTTACTGATGTTGTCAGTTGCTGCCATTGTTGTCAGTCACCATTGTTGTCAGTCATCACCATTGTCAGTCATTGTTGCCAGTTGTTGTCATTGTGACCTGTCATTGTATAGTGGGTTGTTGTGTTATGAGTTGTTGTGTGTTGTGTTGTGAGTTGTTGCATGTCATGTGTCATGTCCCTCAAGAGCTCCATGTGTAAAGTGGCTAGTGGCTGGAGTACACTCATAGAGGGCAACAAGCAGTCATGGTCAGCCAGAATGGGCAGCACAAAGCAGTAGGCAGGAAAGGGCAACATACATGGAGGTGAGCAAATATGAGAGAGAAGAGATGCAGAACAGGGAGCCAACACTGGGAGGCAGGAGGAGCACCCTACAATGTGGGAGAAACACCAACAAGACCCTGGGGTCTTGTTGGTGAGTTTCCCAGAGTGCTGGTGGTTGAGGTTCCACCAAGGTTCAACCTGGTTTCACACAAGTGATGTGGGGATGTAGTTTCTATCACATGACTGCAAATGTGAGCTCATGATTTTGCTAAGTCCTTTTATCACCACTGGAGTGGCCCTCAGGAAATTCTGACATCTTGTACTGGTCCCTCTATCAAGGTTGCCCTTCAAGCCTGTCTTACCTCATTTGGAGGGACCACGTCACTGGTCTAAGCATTAAGATAATGTTGAGGTCAATATTTGATGGGACTTTCTAATCAGTTATTGAGTGTGCCAGTTTTCAAAAACTGGCACACTCAATTTAGAAAGTCCCATCAAATAATTACATAATCACGCTCCAAACTCAAACCACAGCAGACATTTACTGTCATTGACATTCCTACTTGTATCTTCCTTCTTCCCTTGCCAGCACAATCATCTGCATTATCTGACCCTATTGGATTTTGGAAATCATGTTTTACTGATGTATAAACCTTGGAGGTGCTTCACAATGTGTTATAATCTCTTTGCCATATTTTAATTGCTACATCATGCATTGTAATCTTGTTGCCGTATTTGAATTTTCTCACAATTCCACTATGAACTTCAAAGGTGCTTTGCAATGCACTATAATCTCCTTACCATATTTTTATTTTATCATACTACTAATGCAATGTCATCTTAAATTGACAACACCAGACAATACCTTAAAAGTCCTACAGCGTGTGACGTGGGGATATCATATCTAGTTACATATCCAGAGACCAGTAGTAGTTACATCACGTACATCACTACTGGCCCACACACATGATTACATAATAAGATCAGCCTTTGTCCAGAACCACAACGTCGTCAGTACCACCGTCCCCTAGGACCTCTGCCCCAAGTCATCCGGCCGCTAGGACAGCGTCACAACCCTCTGCCTCGAGTCACCTGGCTGCTAGGACCAACGTTACAGGACCAGAGGCCTGGGCAGCCCTCTTGATGCTGCCTCTCCCTGTCTCTGCACCTCAGGGCTTTGCCCTAGGCTGCACCCAGGACTTCCCAACCTTGCATCTGGATCCAGCGGACGCAGTGGCGCTCACCAGAAGCGTCACACAGCGTGTATGTAACAAGTTCTGAACTGTTATCAAGGCAATATAATATTAGATGGGTTCATAGATGATATAATGCTACATATATCAGAATTCCCCTGATTTCCTGATGGTACAAACTCAAAGAACACCTGGCACAGCCAGGTAATATAAAATCATCCTTTCTCTTAGATTTGATGAAATCTTGAGATCCAAGAGGTTGGTTTAGGAGCCTGATATGACACATACATAACATATGTTATAATTAACACATACTGTACATACATGCAAATGTTTCAGTCAAAACAAGTAGGTAGGTAGGATCAAGAAGTAAATCATATACGAAAAGGAAACTAGAAACTAATAAAGGTAGATCAAGAAACACATCAAATCTGTAGGTAGTAGGCCAAGCTCCAATGTATACCTGCGGCCAACGAGAAGAGAATAAAGGACCAACACAACAAGACGGATCAAAAAACGGAACATACGACACAAACAGCGAAAGCGGGAGAGCAAAGCGGTTGGAGTCAGAGTCACAGACACGAGAAAGAAAAAGGACACTAACATAAACACAGAACGAGTAATAGGACACAAAGAATGAGAACGGAAATTTCAATAAATCAAACAGGCAAATAAAAAACTGTCGACGAGACGCAAAAAAAAACCAGTCAGAATCAGATCGTAAAGATTCATACACTCCGTCCATCCACATCCATAGGGGCTGCGTTGAGATCGCGAGGGCGCGACACCCGATACGCGCCTAATCAACCTCCGGGCTCTCCTGGTGCATCTGCAACGCCCTCCTTCCGCGGCCACCCACTTCGCCCTGCGTCACCAACTTCCTCGTCGGTGGTGCTTGCTCAGCACCCTTGGCCCCACTCAGCTTCAACGCAACCCCCGGCGCCCGCCCCACCGCCTCCGCAAACGCACACGCCAGCCCTAAGGCTGCACTGCGTGTCCGCCAGTCACTTCCGAGCACATCCAGGCCCGTAATGCCGGTGTAGTTTGAGATAGAGTTGTAGGGATAGGCCGTGGCGAGGAACAGACGCGCGATAGCGGCTGTGAGTGGGTCGAGCGGAGCGACTTGTTCACCAGTGGTGGGGGAGGTGACGGTAGCAGAGGGGAGAGCGAGCGTGGCGCTGACTATGCTTGTAGAGGATGAGGCGAGCGCGATAGTGCCGCTCTCCTGCCTCGCCTCCTCCGTCCCCTTGGAGGCAGTAGCAGGCTTGACAGCTTTCAAGGCCGGATCAAAGGACACCAAGCTCCCAAACAACGCGGGGATGACGAGGGTCGGGAGCATCCAGTGGAGGAGGACGGTCCACAGGGCTGGGGCACTCAGGGCGGAGAGCGGGGGGAAGGGGAGGGTGAGGGAGGGCGAGGAGGGGGCGTTTCCGAGGGGGATCTGCGGGTAGAGATGTGTGAGTTATAGGAACAAGGGGGATGAAGGAAGGATGTGGGTACGCGCATATGCGCATTTACGCACACGCGCGCCAGCCGAGGGATGGGACTGCAGAAGGGACAGGAAGAGAACGGAAGAAGAGACGTACCACCGCAAACTGCCACGGAATGGTGACGCCGATGATATATAACAGCTCGATGAACGAGGTGAGGGACCAGATGTTGCGCGAGTTGGAGAGGAACTGTCAATATTGAAACGTGTCAGCCAGCAGGAACATAAGAACGAGGAACAGAACAAGGGAGAGCAAAGAGAAAGAACACAAACTTACTCCTCTCAGCGCAACTAACAGCTCCGCGCCGCCCTGCATCTGGACCTGCTGCGTTTGCTTGAAACGTTTGACCACGGCGTCCTTGGCCTCCTCGCCCACAGCAACCGCGCGGGAATTGGCAACAGCGTCAATGAGCTTCTTCACGGGGCTCTCCGGCACCTCGGGCGCATGCGCGACGAGGCTGCTGGGCGTCGGCGGGAGCGGAAGAGAGGGAATTGGGAGGGTCTCGGCGGCATGTTCCACAGCGGCGTGGAGGGACGAGGCAGCCTTCTTCGCGGGGGTACTGACCGCGGAGGGAATGTCGGCTTTGATGATGCCGGAAGCATCCTTGGAGGAGTACTCCTTGATGGCGTCGAGGGCGCCGGAGCGACGGGACGAGCGTGGTTTCTCTGAAAGGGCGTCTGGGGTGGGCGAGGACCCAGTGGCAGACGGTGCAAAGCGGCCTCTGTGAAGGTATCAGCATCAGACACGTAAGGAGATAGGGAGAGAACGGACGCGAGGGAGGCGGGGAGGGGGACAGGGGCGGCGCTTTGTTGGTGCGGCGGCTGGACGCTCCTCTTCCTGCGGCCAAAGAGACCGGCAAAGACAGGGTCGTCCTCTAGCGCATCCTGGTTGGCGTCGAGGTGCTTCTTGATGCGGGCGAGCAGCTCCTCCTTGCTGCCGGTGTCCTGGATAGAGAGCGCCTGGGCGATTTCCTGGAGGTCGCTCTTTTTCTTGGGCTGGAGTGCGCCGGAGTACGCGACCATCGTTGGAATAAGGAGAAGTGCAATCAACAGTGTCACGCAATCAACATACCCCCGCACACGTGATCAGCATCATGATGCGCGTCGTCATGTCGCCTGAGATAAAAGACCGTCTCTCTCTTCTTGTTCTCCATCTTTCGTCTTCTACTTCATCCCTCTGCGAGGTTTTCCGTCTTGTTTTTCATTCTCTTCACCATGCTCGCTCTCTTCTTTGCTCTCTTCTCGCTGCTCGCAGGCCGAGGTCCGTCTCTCCCTCTCTCTCCTGGCTCCTGCTCACCCCTGTCCAGTCTTCGCACAGTCCTTCAACTTCACCTTTGGCGCTGAAAACATCACTGTCTCCGATGCCCTCAGCACCAACTTTACTGCTAGTCCTCTCCTCACTGGCGTGCGTCTCTCCTCCCTTTCCTCCCCCCTCCGCACCCCTCCCCGATCACCACGTCCACATCCATGGTAACTAACCAATCTATAAATAACCCTTGTCTATAGTGCTCGGTCAACATCACCGCCGCCCAAACCGCCGTCACCACTTGCGCACCCAACGACGCAGCATGTCTCTGCAGCTCCGGCACCTCCACCCTCATCTTCGAGGCAGAGCTCTGCATGCTCCACACTCTCATCGCGCAGAACAAGCCCGCACCAGACGCGCGTGCAGGAAGTAACGTTCTCCTTGGAGGTGCGTCCCACTCATCTATCCATCCTTTCTCCGTTAACTTATTTCACCCCTGCAGCCTACGCCGCACAATGCAACGCCCTCTCCCAACCCGTGCCCAAGAACCAGTCCGCGCTCACCCTCCCCGACACCTGGGTCGGGCCCTACACTGCCGTCCTCCCCGTGCCCACCGCCATCGTCTTTGTCATCTTTGCCGGCATCTTTGGCGTCAGCGCGCTGTTTATTCTCTCAAATATCGAATAGGCGTGCATCATTTTTTTGTGGACACTCTTGGGATGGCGCATAGACGGACAGGAGGAGAGGAAGCCATGGGGAAAAGAACCCAGAGAGCAGAGAATGAAGGATTCACCGCGAGACGAGAATCATAGTCGAGTAGGCCCTCGTAGAGCTAGACTCGGAGTCCTTACTTACATGACATGGTTGAACGAATGAATCAATGGATTTGAATACGAACGCTCAATACTTGTTGTGCTCCTGGTCCTCAGCATCGAGCAGCGACCAGCTTTCGTTGGTGCCGTCTTGTGAAAACTATTGAATTGTGCCCATATCTCTGGCTCCCGATCCCGTCCCGTCCACACGTCCGTCTCGAAGAGCCCGAAGCGACCTGGATACACTGACACCGTCCTCCCACCGAATAAGACCCAGCAGACAGGTTCGACCAATCAAATTGATTATCCCATCGCACGCATCCAATCAACCAATCGCCCAACGGAAAGATGGAGAAGGACACAGCGACCAGTAACCTTGTCGTCGGCGTCTCGCCGGTGTTCAGTACATCACAATGTTGAGGAACCACTATAAAACCCGCCACCCAATCACACCCACCCAATCAGAACAATCACGGTCCCCGACGACCAATGCCCGCAACCTCACAACCACACCTCCCGTCGTCATTGGGCTTCTATCGTCCAACCGCCTCCTTCATCGACCAATGACCATCCAATACACGTCGCCTACCACCGTCTACATACGATGCATCAGAACATCAGCGTCAGCATCACGCATCTGTCCATCTCCAGCTCCATACCCCTCAATCAAAATCACTCCTGCTCGTCAACCATCACCGTTCTGCCTGACGAGTACGCGACAAGGATGCAACAGCTGCTCTCTCCCCAGTCATGTACTACCCGAGCAGGTGGCTGTATGTAAGTGGGTCCCAATCGGGCTCGGGTATCATATGCGCGGGATAATACCCAGAGTCTGAATTTAAGCGCCCGTTGGCATTCGCCGCAAGGCATTACCTAACGTGTTCACAACGCAATTTGAATACCATCCTCTGGGCCTGCGTTTGAGTCTGAGTCACAAGACACGCATCCAATGACCAATACCTCCTCTGCACATACGCAAGAAGGCGTATTGGCAGACGCACAGAACGAGGATTTCGCGCGAAAAATCCATCCATATATATGTTCATCACCATGTATATATATCAGACCCCAGCCAGTGAGGTTTAAATTCGAGCCAGGTAAGGTCAGAGCAGGTCCGAGCCACTCATCAATCCACATGACCCATATCCTCAATCCCTACACCGCTCCGCCGCGCACTTTTGGTACCCGTTTGCCTATCTCTTCAAGGGTTCCCATCTAGTTCGCGTACAATAAGGAGTCGTTCAAGTCTAACTTGAACGCGACCCACCTCAACCCGATGTCAGGAGTGCAAGGCAAGGCCGATAGAGGTGTACGGATGCTGATTAACTCGAACGTTGAAAGTGTCTTGGAGAAGAGGACGCCTTCGCGTCGCTGCACTCGACTGGTACTGGCGCCGCGAATGGAACCTCTGAGTCTCGGACTTCCTTCACTGCCTCGACTACTAATGCTACAACCAGTGGCCACATTGACTCGCATACCCCCAGCTCAGGATAGTTCGAGCACGGGAATCAGTGAGTTTTTTAACGCGTCTTGGGAGCCGACTAGCATTTTTAGGTTATGTAGATGCATGGAGTCTGTACTTGGCATGGAAATGGGTTCAGCAAGGCCATGATGATGCATACAAGTACATACACAGATCGTGTAACCACGTTGACCGATGTTCCATGATGTGTACCTACAGCTTTTCGGTCTTCAAGTTCATCAGGTAAATTTAAGCGCCCGTCCATCCCATCACACCAGATGTGATCGGTCGCCAAATTCGGTAGTGAAGAGTCGTTTGATGGGCGCCTGCACCCAAAGAAACCCACATGCCTGCTCTTTACTCTCCGGTCAACGAGAAGCAGCGAGTATCGATCCTCAACCTGGGAAGGCGCTGAATAGCCAAATGCTACACCTCCTAAGTACAATCCACAACTGGTCATACCGATCAACTTCGCGGTCACGTTTCGACAGCATCACCTGCCTCGAGGCAGGATCTTATCTCACGACTTCTAATTTCGAAGCTCGAACTTGCAATTTAACCGTCTCGTCCTCAACCCGTTAATGATCTTCGTACCCTACAACGCCAACTCTAAGCCCCAGCTAGGAAACTGCGACTGAACTGACTGTCGACTCACCAGCTCCGTGCATTTTCTCTCATTCTGCCGTTATCTTCATAATGGAAACCATCGACGAAGATTTTGAGCTATCCAATACCGACGCCGCGGCCAGGCTGCTGAACGACCTCTGGATGCTCTTCTACTCCTGGGAGCAGAACTACTGCTACGATACCCTCCTTCCATCTCTTAGATCCTCTGAGCACCAGCCACCACCCAACCTTCCTGCAGCTGAAATCGGTGCTTCCTGGGAGGTCTGTGCCACCGTTGCCGACGCAGAACTACTCGAAGACGGGTACTGGGAGGTGGAAGATATCAATTTCGACGCAGTCGTCCGGACCCCGTGCCAGCCGATCTCCATACAGCGGCATAGCACAGCAAGCGCAGCTCCTCACGCAAAGGTTGTCCCACTCGAACCTTACCCAAACTACACATCTTGTGCACCCGCAAGCCGCAACGTTCTTGTCAAGGGATCGCGCCATCTCCGCGCCCAGTTCGCCCCTTTCGCCGACGATCCCAACTTCGATCTAGTCAGGTATCTCCGGGACTTTGAGGACTTTGCCTGGCAGAACAACTATGACGATCCCGACTGTACGTGTCTTTGCTTAATTCCCACTGGTTAACATGACATTGCTCAAATCGCTTGTTGGTTCAAAGATGAGATTATACTGTGTGAATGGACGCGACAGCTATATTTTAATCACCATTTCCCTCTCAATGAGCTTGACAATATTGTATTCAACTTTACGGAACTATACCTGAGGCATTCGAATAGGAATGGTCTGATTTGGGACATCGTCCGAAGGTAAGCGCCCACGACCACACCCCATTATCTGCCAGGCTTATTTCTTCTCTTCAGGGATTATCCTACCTGGGTCTGGCCAAGGCCTGACAAAGACGTTTTTCCACTATTCTATCCGCAACTACAGGCTATCGAACGCGAACGCGAACGGCTCCGCGCGGAACAAGATCCCGACAACGCGTCTCCAAACTCCGTCAATCACATCGCCGACTCTCTGCTCGACCATCTGAGGAAAGACGCGCCCGACTCCTGCGCCAATATCAACTGCATGTTGGTTCGGTGTGCCCACGGCAAACATCCGAGAAAACTCATACCCAGCCGTGGCGAGGAGATATGGAAGGAAAACCAGCGCTACTGGGCCGAGGTGCAACATCAAAATACAAGTGGCATGCGGAACAGGAAAAAGAAGAAGGAAACGGATATCATGGCGAAGCAGCGGAAGGAGCTCGAGAAATGGAGAACCCGTCGGACTCCCTGCTCCAGCGAGTGCTGGCTGACGGTGAAGGACAAGATGATCAGTGGGCCAGAAGGCCTCTTGACGCTGGTGAGCAATAATACCATTCATTTTCAAAGTCTTGTGCGTGTCGAGTAACCGATGCTGCCCTAGATAAACAACTGGGGCCCTACAGAGACAGCGGAGATTCATCAACTCATGAAGCTCGCCGGAGCTGATGGAGGGCCGTGCGAATGGGCCGTCATTTGCCGGAAGTCATGCGCAGAAGTGCGTATTTTGTGTTATAACTTGCGAATGTTGTTCGCCATTCGGGGCCTCATAAAAGCATTCTAGTTATATGCTGAACATGCCAGAGTGTATCCCACCAATCCCGTTGGTGACAGTGACACCAACCAGATGGATGTTGATGTCGTGGGCTCCAGACTGGCCTCTTTGGCGCTAAATGCGTCCATCGACGAATTCAGTATGTTTTAAGCCCATTTCCCTGTTCGGAGGTCCCTGTTTACCTGTATTTTCGAAGTTGAAGACACAGATCCCAGTAATTTGGATCACCGAGGGACATTGTGAGTAGAAACAGGGATTAGATATTCATTAAAGTGTATCATTAATTGTTTTTGGACTTGTTCAGGGACGGCCCCTGCGACCACACCGGACCATGTAGTCTTCAGACGGCTTGCTCATGCTACAAGAGCAGACAAAGATGTACTCGCTCGTGCCGTTGTTTGAAAACATGTAAGTTCCATTCATGATTCCTCCTTCGCTTTGATGGGGCTCTTATCAGTCATTCAGGTTCTTTGCGTTACGTAGGATGCAGCTGCGCTACCAGGAAAGCTAGCTGCATGGATCCCAGGAAATGTCTGTGCAGGCAAATAGGGCGCGAATGCGATCCTGAGCTTTGCCGGGGTTGTGGTACGTCCCAACATGACTAACTCTTTACCTCCACCATTTAATATAAGCGAGTTTTTGTTGCAAGGAAAATCGTCGACATCTTGTCAGAATACACCCGTACAGAAAAGGAAGTTCAGAGTGAGTGGCGCTCATTCTAGCCAAAAAAAAAAACTGACCAATTGATGCCTAAATTCGTCGTGTACCACAGGAGATTCAAATCAAAAGGGGAAAAATTGGACTAGGTGCCTTTGCGTTAGACACTATTCCTTATGACCAGGTGGTTGGCGGTAAGAGTGTCCTATTAGTTCCCCCTCAGTCAGCGCAATCAATCATGTCCTTCTCTGTAGACTATGTGGGCGAACTTACGGGGGACGAAGATACCACCCATCTAACACGGTCAGGCATCCACACCCATACAACTTTCAAAACAACCACTTACTCCCACTGAGTTGATATATAGACTGCAGGATTATACGGATCTTAATTACTCGTTTCTTCTCTCAGGAGAGAGAAAAAATCCCGCAATTACAGGTTGCACTATTGATGCATGGGCAGTGGGCAACGAAACGCGCTATCTTAACCATTCCAGCAGCCCAAACTGCAGAGCTGGTAAGTCATCTCGTAGTTCATTCATGTTGTCCCATATTTGAGGTGTTTACTACTCAGCTTATGTGTATGTCAACGGTGAATACAAGATTTCCATTCTCAGTAAGTTCAATCCACATTCTACTTGAGTAAAGACATCTAAGCTATTGTGCGTGTTTACTCGATGTTGAAGGCACGAGAAAAATCCGCAGAGGAGAAGAACTTACGTTGGACTATGGGCCCCTCTACTGGAAAAACGCCGCACCTGTTGAAGATGACGAAGATGAATTTGGCAGTGAAGGAACACTGAATTTTGCACAAGAACGTGAACTGGAGGATGCCACCATCTCTGACTTTGACATGACTCAGCGCAGCGCAAGTGATACTGAAATGTTGGAATACACGGATGGTGATAATTGACAAAGGTGCGTACTAAGTATATGAACTTCTTATCATACCAGAACTCACAACAAATTACTTGGAATGGTGTTTGTCATGGATTCTATTAGATTCCTGCGAACTTACTCCTGATTTTGCATCTTGCTCAGTCAACAGACGCAAATGAAATTTATCAGTAAATTTCCTATATACATCTACTCATTCCTGAATTTTAAAACGTTGCCGCACCTTGCCTAAAATAACACTCAGTCGCATGAGATAACAAACAATCTGACCGCTCATGAGCCATGATGCAAAACCTCACTACCATCTGGCAACCACCGCTCAGCAGAGTTCTCCTCAGGCTGGTTTACAAGACAGCAAAAACACCTTTGTGTTCAATAAACAAGGAAGATAACAAACATGGTTCACCAAGGAACAGCACCCAGCCTGCGACCACGTAGGGTGTACACCCGAAATCAGGCACAGGAATCAGGCTGGTAGATACAGGCACTCAAGACGAATTAAAAACGGGATAGGTATCGAAGACGAGAGCGTATTCGCTCTTGTCTTCGATGCCTATCCCGAGGACCGAGTTTCACAACACCTCGCATCCAGGACCTCCCAGGTATGATGACCAAGAGAAGATTTTGTTTGACGTGCATTTGGTCAGCGGAACCCAGAAGGATTAAACGCCTAAGCCCGGGGCCCACGACAAGGGAGCACGAGGAGGCGCAAAAGCATAGCCGACATAGCTCGCAACTTGCAGGCCCCCATCCCCGGGAGGAGCCGTATGAAGCCATTCCTACGTATCGGATGGCCTCGCAGGCAGTACAGCCAAAACCCAGCCGTTGAAACCAGTCCTACGTATCGGCATGTAGTTTCGCGGGCATTACGGTGGGTAAGAAGCCTCCAGGCCGTTGAGAACCAGTCCTACGTATCGGATGGCATCAAGACCCATAGCTTGAGGAGTCTTATGGGCAAGGTGCAACCACAACCTCGAGAGAGGCTAGAAAACGAAGCGAGATCCAGGGTAGGCGAGTAGACATGAACAAAACAGGAAGAGCGCTCACATGGCATACACCTCACAGCGTTGGCCTTGCTTCCTTGACGCTGCTCCTCTTTGCGAAGTACTTTGGCCCTAGGACTTTGATACTCGAACGACGGACGTTAGCGCTGGGAAGATAAGCAGTCAACTCACTGAGCTGAGGAACACAAACAGGTGCGGTACCGCATCTAGCACCAGAAAATTGTCAGTAATTCAGAGCGGTGAATATATCAAGGAAAGTAGATACCACCAGACATTCCAGATCACAGTGACGATGATATTTTGTTTAACGTGCATTTGGTCAGCGACACCCTGAACGGATGAACGCCTAAGCCCGGGGCCCACGACAAGGGAGCACGGGGAGGGCATCTTCGAGCCCCCCATCCCCGGGACTGCCCGTTGAGTCCAGCCTACATTGTCGGATGGTTTCAAGGGCAGTAACCGAAACAGTGGGTAAATGGCCTCCAGGTCATTGAATACCAATCCACAATATAGGATAGAATCAAGGACGGCCACACACCGCCCATTGAGACCAGTCCACAGTATAGGATGGCATCAAGACCCATGGCGGATGAATGGAGTCTGAGAGTGGATGAAGACTAGGCGAGAGCAGCACACGACCAAACGGCTAGATGGCGAATCAATCGGAAATCAGAAACTGGCGTGGACCCATATGTCATTGGGCGCTTACACGGCTTGCACCTCACACTGCTTCCGACCTTCCTTCCTTAAAACGCCGACTCCTCGAGCGCGCTACATGAAACTCCATCAGGAACAAAACGCGATTCTTGAAAGGCAGGGTCATACGAAGTACTTCAGTCGGGACGCATTGGGGGAGGGGCACCCCAACAAAACAATATCCTAACCTTCTGATCAATACTAATCCATGAATGATTCAAGAAATATTTTGCTCACCTCGAAGGACAACCTGCACCCTCTGGACTCTGATATCGCAAAGAAGGAATGTCCAAACAATGTCAGCTAAAATAGTCGACACCATGCAACAAGGCAACAACACCCACCCTCCCGTAAAGGAGCAGTCGCAGAAAGTCCTGGGGGTCCTCGATGCGGTCCTCGGCGCAATACTCGACGCGGTCCATCAAACGGTCCTCGATGCGGTCCTTCTCTCTGCGGTCCTCCTCCACGGTCCTCCTTCCCGGTTCTCGGCGCGGTCCTCATCGACGCGGTCATTGACGCGACCGTGGATTCGGTACACCACCTGGTCCTCGACACGATCCACAATCCTAGAACGCGGTCCCCGACGCGGCCTCCATCCAATCCCCTGCATCAGCCATCGCCTTGAATACGCACCCAGCCCCGAACCATGCCCCAAAGCCCTCGACCGTCCGTCGTTGTGGTCCGCGACAATTTTCATCTGAACGATGACGACGTCAGCCATAGGGGGACATCATCCAAGGCGAGGGAGACATGAAGAGTTAAGTATATGCACACCTTCCATGTCAGCACAAGCGCGTATTTCCTCGACCTCGACCTCGACATCCGTTCCGCGTCTCGAGCGACGGCGGGCGGCATCCTAGATGCGGATGACATTAGGCGGGACACAGAAAACATCAGCGAGGTCAGTAATAGAGCTACAAGCACACACCGGCGTCACTGTGACAAGTCGCGTAAAGGCGAGATGGACGCGTGCAATTCGCGGAGTCTATACTGTTCATGGCGGCTGACAGTGGGCGCCTAACGCGTCCACGGTCAGCAAAGTCATGGTCAGCACCAAAGAGGGTACCTAGAAAGGGTGATGAGCGATGGGCGAGTAGCGGCGAGATACAAGCTTGAAGGCGTGATAATACTTCCAGTATTTGATGTTCGATGGTGGAAGAAGAGAGGAAAGGAGAGATGAGGGACATCTGAGAGGCTGGGCAGGCTTATATAGCCACCTCGACATGGTGCGCGATCGTTTGTTGGTTATCCGCCTCTATAAACATAGGACAGTATGACGCGGCTAGTCCTGATCGAAATTCACCCGCGTTAGGGGTTGGGCTTCATAGCTAGGGTCAGTAGCTTGGGCTTGCTGCCCTGCCATGCTGAACGGGCCAATCTCATGGACAAACCGAAGTCAGGGGAATTTCGGCCACAGGAGATGACTGCCATTGCTTCAGTTAGCGCCTGGACACACTATCACCCCCATGTATCCCGTCAAAGCGACAGAATTGCGAGCGTTGATCGTGAAAAGGTGCCGTCATTCATGCAATGCCATTCACTGAGCCTGCTTGATGGCCAAAGTGGTGGTCCTAGAGCACGGAACGACTGGGTTCAGTCGCAAGGACACTCGAGTCTAGGCCGACCACATCGCGCAAGGGAAGATGTGTGGTTCGTCTAGCAGAGTAAGCGATCAACGAAACAGAGAGAGGAGTGGACCGGTATAAAGTGAATTCAACACAGAAAACACGCAACAGTCGCGCCAGAGACCCGAAAAATCATCTTCCAGCCAGCGAGTTCTTATATTCCATCAAGCCCTGGTCCAATCTAGTGTAACCCACACTGTACCCATCCATAATCCAACTGGGCAGACAAAAAATACTAGCAGGAAATGGGCGGTACAGGTACTCTGAGCGGAGGTCGCTATCAATGAGACACGGATATCTACCCAATGAGATATATGCACAGTGTTATGACCCCGCAGCCTCCCGTGACAAGGGATTGGCGACGATAGTGTGGGTGAAGCAGACCGTCTTTTCGAATGGTCTGGATCCGGGTCATGTCAAGACGGCAAAGGAAAACAGAACAGAAAAAGACACGAGAAAATGATTATGCAGCTATATGCAGGTCGTCTGCATGCCTAAGAAATGAGCATCGCTGCTTGATCGTAGCGCCATGCGCGCGTGGTCGAGGCGGGTTCCCGATACTTTCCTAGAAGGTCTGGTGAGAATACTTAGCAAAGTGCGCCAGAGTTCAGAAGGAAAGACGAGCAAGGACGAAAAAGAGTTAAGGCAAGAAGCAAGCGTGCGGGACCGGGGGCTGGTGAGAAGCGCAGTCGTGATTTGTTTCTGTGTGGCTTGCCCTGCGCGCAGTGTTACTGATTCTTCGGTCTGTGAATTGGCTGCGCCATTTATTCTGATTATTCGACTCTAGTACTAACCCTTACTACAGGTATCCACCGTCATGTGATACACTGAATTCATATCGCTCATGGGTGTTGCACCACGCGGCCGTTTTACACAAAAGTTATACCATACTACGCAGATCGTCTCCAGCTATTTAAAAAGCCCAGTCTTGGAGAATTTGAACGAGAAATGGAAATGGGATGAAAGGAAATACAGGTGGAATACATTTTGATGCCATTTACTACACAATGATACACCCCCAAAATAAATCATCCAGCAACGATAAATTTGAAGTTTCTTCACATTTGTCCTTTGTTGTACATATTAACATTTTTAAGACCGTTTTCTCGGGCCATACATGAGTGTAAGTGGCCGCAAACTAGGTGTATCATTTGGTAGTGGTGTATCACATGACGGTGGATACCTGTAACCCCCATTCGTGCTCAAATTCTCGCTTTTCCTAACAATATTTGATAGGCAATACAACTTTCTACATACTCGTCGCCCGAATTAGTAACCGGACGCACGTGACCTAGGCGAAAGGTCACTTTGCAATCGGAAAGTTGAATGAGGCGCTGAATCCGTAAGGTTATTGGGTTTTTATACCTCAAAGAGACTCACATTGGCTATATGACTACATTTTGTGGTATAATCACAAATATCATCATCAATTCTACGTGTATAGGCCGAGTTCCAATTTTGGCATCAATTAACAACCAATGTCTCCAAACTAGTGGTATTTATGTGTTTATAGCTTGCGTAGTAATTGATTTTACGGTTCAAGAACGTTGATAGATATTTAAATGAGCGATTGGTACATACTGGAAGGCGAAGGCAGCTGTAAGATATAATCCTGGGGAGTTATGACGCCTGCATGCATAGTATCTGGTTAAAAAACATAAACACATCTACGGGCCGTTCTACGCAGAGAGAGAAGCTAGAATTTGGACTTCGGCAGAACAGTACCTGCTTGACGACCTATTCGGCATGTCTAGTCAAGAATTCGGGCACAAATTATTGAGAACGTCGAGTTAAAACAATTATTGCTCTCGCGACGCGATGAGGTGATCACGTGCGTCCGGTTACTTATTCGGGCGACGAGTATATTTTGTCCGACAACACTATTCCAGGTGGACAATATCGGGGCCATCATCAAAGCCGTCCACCTCCCTGTTGGAATATTAAATTGCTTACGAACGATTTCATTCCCTTATTGTTATATTTACATTCTTATTTACCCACGATCCCCATTTACTCATCTTAGGTACTGTACTGAGTCTTGTAGGTACATAACGAGCCCCCATGTATGTATGTACCTTACGCGTTTACCCTCCCCCACAATCGTATGGCGCCCGCGTTTTTTCCTGCTCGTCGCGGATTTCCAGGACTCAATTCAACACTCCCAACGCACCGGGTCCCATGGCTCAATAAACACAAAAAAAAGCACGTACAGTCTCGCTGAAAGACGAAAAAGTAGATGGATAGAGACAGAGGGAAGCAAATACTTTCGCAGGGCCGCAGACACATGCAAACGCAAAGTTAGATCACACGATGAAGTCTCGTCGAGAGACCCCATCGACAATATGCACATCACACAAGCATGCGATTCAAGGCCTGCGAATTCGCCCATCCGTCTCCTGCATGTCACTTGTAACACAAAAAACCAAGTCAAAAAAAAGTTTCACCCTCCCATCTTGCCGACGCGCGTGTTCCATTGAGAGACAGCTGAGAGTGAGAGGGGATGAAGAATGAGGAGTAGTCCGCAGGACCACACTGGAGATCACTGTGATGAGCTCCCCATTGCCGACCGCAGCCACACTGCGAGCCAGTGTTTGGTGCAGCACACTATGCAAGACTCATTCGATCCTGCGAGTACCCGGTGCCTCCCAGCCTCCAACCAGATTCAGCGTTAGCCGGGAAGCGGGAGCTATCACAGTCATAAAAACCACACAAAATGGTGATGAAACCCTAAAGGGCCATGAAAGACCGTTAGCACCAACCTAGGGCCAATCAAGGACCAAATCCAGGAATCCAGAGACACAATACAAGACGCCGTACACGGGACACGGGCGCACCGCAGCCAATGCGCTACTCATGGTGTATACCAGCGATGCGGCTACACCAGTAGAATAACCAGGAGGTCCATTGTGATCCTCATGCTTGCCCTGCCTGTCCGCTGGTAAAGAAAGAATAGTCGGAGGCTGAGATGCGCGCATACATTGTGTATCTGATCTCGGAAGTTTGGAAGAGGGGAGGGGAGGCGGGTTCCAGGCAGATTCAGACCGAATCGATTGCGAATGCCGACGTCGTAGTCTGAGAACACGCCTGAAAGGACTGGATCTCATAGAGGTGACTAGGAACATCTTGCCTGTGTATTTCCAGTAGAAATCCTTTGGGAAGATGTAGGATTATAGCCCGCAGTGTCCTCCAGTCCCTGTCGACGCGAGGTCCCACATATAGGATGGAAAATCCAGTAAAGGAGGTCATCGAGCCTTTCCACCCGATATGCCCCTTCTGGCGTGCAAGGAAGGGTGGGTGTCCGATGTACGGTCAGGCTCATGGAAAGAGGTCTCGATCGCCCAGTGCTGAAAACCAGAGCGTTTCGCAGACGATGGTGCCAATAACGACAGGTGACATCGAGGAGATGCTCCAGCAAGAGATCCCCAAGGAAATCGATCAACACCTCTTCGCGTATGCGCAGGGAAGTATAGCACCTAGATTCCGTGTCGTCCGCCTCACAAGAGGAAGAAAATTGCAATCAGATTGGCAGAGAACGCCAGAGTTCAGAGGGAAAGACGAGAAAGGACGAAGAAGAGCGAAGGCAAGAAGCAAGCGTACGGGACCGGGGCTGCTGAGAAGCGCAGTCGTGATTTGTTCCTGTGTGGCTTTGCCCTGCGCGCAGTGTTAGTGATCCTTCTTGGATCCTTTGGCTTGTGAATTGGGTGCGCCATTTACTCTGATTATTCAACTCTAGTACTGATCCCACTCGAGCGAGAACCCTTGCTTTTCTGACAATATTGGATAGACAATACAACATTTTGCATATATGTTGTCCTACAACACTATTCCAGATGGACAACGTTGTTGACCATCACCATGCTAAACAGGAGCCACAGTCCATCTCCCATCACGCCGAGTCCACCGCGGCTCAACAAATCTACTGAAAAAACATGTACAGTCGGGCTGAAAGACGGCAAAGTAGAGGAATAAAGACACGGAGATGCGAACACGTTCTCTGGGCCTCAAAATTTTGTCTAGCAGAGGGGAGAAGTACATGCACGATGGTGTCTCATCAAGACACCCCATCGGCAACACGTACATCGATGCGAGCCACACAATCTGAGGCCCTGAAAATTCGCCCATACGTCCGTTGGTAAAATCTAGAAGGGCCAGGAAAAAGAAGGAAAAGTGATTCGCAGGTCGACAGGAGTGGTATCCCTATGAACTGCCCGTGCCTGACCGCAATCCCAACGCGAGCCAGCATTCGGTGCAGCATATAAGCGTAGAACGTCAATCCTGCGACGACCACGATACCTCCGGTCACCAAATAGATTCACCGCTAGCGGCGATTCGGTTGTGTACCCATGTAATCAAACCACCGCGCATTCAGAATGGAACATAAAAAGACCGTAAAGGATTATGAACGACCACGCGATACCATGCCTGTACCAACCCAGGAGCAAATCCAGGATGTACGACACCAGATACGGGACACCAGACTTAGGAGGTGCGCGCATCGCAGCCGTTTCATTTTACATGGCACATACCAGCGGTGTGGGTACACCAGCAACATGACCCGGAGGTGCACGCTTGTCCTGATGATGGTTTCCCCATGTCGTTTCGCTGGTAAAGGAGTAATATGTAGAGGCTGCGCTGCGCACATACACGTCTGATCTCGGAAGTTTGGAAGAGTGGAGGGGAGGCGAGTTCCAACCAGACCAAATCGATTGCGAATGCCGACGTCGTAGTCTGAGAACACGACTGAAAGGACTGGACCATGGCAGTATTCGGGAAACATCTGGCCAGTATTTCCAGTAGAAATCTTTTGGGCAGACGTAGGAATATAGCCCGCAATGTCCTCCAGTTCCTGTCAAACGCGAGCCCCCACATATATAGGATGGACAATCCGGTAAAGGAAGTCATCGAACCTTTCTAATCGATATGCCCCTTCTGGCGTGTAAGGATGGGTGGGTGCCCGATGCATGGTCAGGCTCGATCGCCCAGTGCTGGAAACCAGAGCGTTTCGGAGACGATGGCGCCGATAACGAAAGGCGAAGGTGCTCCAGCGAGAGATGCCCAGGAGAAAGGAAGTCAAATATTCCCACGATCTAAAATTGAAAGCCCGCGTGTATGTTAGGTGGCAAAATAAATGGATTGGGTCTTCATCGTTCTCCACAATGTCCTCCTACAAAGCAGCCATCCGCCCGCAACAACCAGCCTCTGAAGACAAAAAATATGCTTCTCAGGTCCGCCAACTCCAAGAGCTCTTCCCCAACTGGAGCGAGCTAGGTACATCACCCTTCCTCCCGCCACCATCCCTGCACTGCATGCTCACCCACCATTCCAGACCTCTCCGCCCTCCTCGTCGATGTCAACGGGGACATCCAAACAGCCGCTACCAGAATCACTGACGGTGAGTTGCTGCTGTGCCCGTTTCAAGTCGTGTTGTAGTCTGACGTGTTTGCATCAAAGGGAACGTCGAGCAATGGGGCGAAGTGTCGCGCAAGAAGGACAAGAAGCCGCCTACCAACGCCTCAAAGGGACAGGCTGCGAGGGGTGACAACCGCGGTGCTCGAGGTGGAAGGGGCGGCCGTGGAGGAGTCGGTCGCGGTGGGGCTGTAACGCGCGGTCGCGGTGGCCCCCCAAGGGGCGGTGCTGTCAACGGCCATGCACACACTCAGGCCCAAGCTGGCCCAGTGCCCGCAGAGTCAAAGCCCGCTGGAGACGACGCCACGCCTGCTCCCAATGCAGAATCGCACGAGCAGAATGGACGGGCCGAGACCCCTGCACACGAACAGAGCTCGACCCCTGCCCCAGTCACCACCAACGGTGTCCACCGCTCTGCCCCTGCCACCTCCGCCGCCGCCCCCGAAGTCAACGGCGCTTCAACTCACCCCCACCCTCCTTCCACCCCTGCTAGCGTCAAGCTCGCCACCAAATCCCCTGCCACCTCCAAGATGTCATGGGCACAAATTGCTCGGTACTTTTTCTCCCCTTTTATCCCAACTGCTTGTCCACTAACCCCGGCTTCGCATATGCAGCCCTCACGAAAAGCCCGCTCCTGTCGTCCCTCCTCCTCAAGCACAAGCACCTCCC
Source organism: Psilocybe cf. subviscida (assembly GCA_013368295.1). Classification (NCBI taxonomy): domain Eukaryota; kingdom Fungi; phylum Basidiomycota; class Agaricomycetes; order Agaricales; family Agrocybaceae; genus Psilocybe; species Psilocybe cf. subviscida. Next base: position 468,371 of record JAACJJ010000044.1, on the reverse strand, counting down.
CAGCCGAAGACACAGCCCGCCCCACCTCCTCCCGCGCCTGTCGTAACCGAACCAGAGCCTCAGCCCGATACACGGGAAGAGCCTACTACCGTCGAGGCGCCCACATGGGAGGAAGAAAAGGCACCCGCACCCAAGGAGGAGACCACCGTCGCAGATCCATGGCCGCCAACCGCCTCTGCCGTGTCCGCAGAGCCCGCAGCAACGGAAGCACCCAAGCAGCCAGAAGCAGTTGCACCCAAGGTCGAAGAGAAGCCCGAACCCGCCGCACCAGTCGAGGACAAGGCCCCTGCCGCGCCTGAACCTGCCGCCGCACCCGAGCCCACCAAGCCAGAAGTCAAGTCAACCGCTGCACCATCGCCCGCGCCTGCACCCGCCACCCCGACACTCGCCGCCCCTTCAGCCGCCGCGCCCTCACCCAGGCTCTCTGCCCGCCCCGCCGCCGGTTCACATAGAAGCAGCGCACGCTACAAGGTCACCGACCAGCCCGTCACGCTGCCCATCTCGTTTGGCTCTGGGCTTGAGAAGGTCGGGATGCAGTTCGGCAGCCTGAGTCTAGGCGGAGATGGATCGGTCACCGTCCAGTACGTGATTTCTCGTGCCTTTGAAATCTTAACCTTAATTAAGCTAATTTTTGTCGCGTGCAGACCCGAACCCGAAGCACCCGCCGCCCCCGCCCCTGTTGAAGCCTCACCTGTTCCCCAACAGGCGCCCAAGCAAGAGCCAGCAGCACCACCCGCGATCCAGGCACATGCGCCCCCTGCGACCGCGCCGGCCTCATCGACTTCGCTCTCGTCCGTGTTCCAGCAACAGCAGCAACAACCCCCCGCTCAAGCACCCTCCCACGCCACAGCAGCAGCAGCAGCGACCACATCGCCCCTGCAGCAGTTCTCCGCTCAACAGCAGCAGCAGGCTCAACAACAGGCATCGCACACCGCTGCTTCCAACAACACTCACCAATCCCACCAAGCCCCGCCCCACATCCAACAACAACAGCAGCAGCAAGCACAGGCGCAACAGCAACAGCTGCCCCAACACCTGCAGCACCTCCCGCAACAAGTGCAGCAAAGCCACCACTCCTCCTACACGCACGCCTCGCACAGCCTGCCCACACACATCGACCCCTCGCAGCAGAGCCAGAGCCCCGCCGTCGTCCAGCAGCAGCAGCAGCAGCAGCAGCAACCTCTCCAGCAACATCATCAGAGCACGCCCCACTCTGCGCAGAACTACTTCCGCCAGGCCGATGCCAGCCCGTACGGGTTCAATGCGCCCACGCCGCCTTCCGCTGTCCAACAGCAGGCGCAGGATAACACATATGGCTCGTTCGGCCAGCTCGGCGCACAGCAGGCGAGTAATCTTACTGGGTTTGGAGCCTCGGATTATGGCTATGCGGACGGCCAAAGGGTACGTGATGACATCTTTCTACCACTTCTGACTATTGACATGAACTTTGGATCAGGGTTTCTACGACTCCTACCCGCAATCCGCGTTTGGCGGACGCAACCCCCTCGGGCACGACGATGTCAAGGGTCTTCCTGGCTCGCAACAACCCACCTCTCTCCCTCCTCCCGCCGGCCAGCCTCCCCAGCCAGCCGGCGTCACCCAGCCCCAATCCGCCGGTGGTCAGGGCCCCTCCCCGTCCTACCCCACACCCCTGCCGTACTACTACGCGCACACGTACCCGCAGAACCAGTTCTACGGCACGCCGTATGGCTCGTCGTACGCGCACGCGCCGCAGCCGTACGTCAAGTACCCGGCCATGTTCCAGCCTGGCCCCCCTGGCCCCGGCGCCGCCGCCAACCCCGGCGCGAAGCAACCCGCGGGCGGCGTCGGCGTCGTCAACCCGCAGACGAACCCCTACTCGCAGGGCCTGTACCAGCAGGGCACGTACGACGACTACACCCACCAGGCGCACCAACAGCACCAGCAACACCACTCACACCACCAGCAACATGCTCAGCACTCGCAGCACAGCCTTGGGCTGTCGCAGGCGGGCGTCGGCGGCGCGGGTGACTATGGCAAGCAGCTGTACGGTGCGGGTGCGGGCGGGCAGGGCGGCGGCTTCATGGGTCTTGGTGCGCAGAGCGGCGTCGCGGGCGGAAATGGGCCCGCGTCGAACAACGCCTCGGGCGGACCAAGGAACAGCGCCTCGTCGCCCGAGACGGCGTACAAGCCCTACGGCGCCTCCAAGGCGGATGTGTCTGGCGGTGCGTCTGGACGCGGCCCCGCTGCTGGCCAAGGCGCGCAGGGCCAAGGACAGGGTGGGCCGCAGGGACAGGGCCAGGGACCTGCGTCCCAGGGCGGCCCACAGGGTCAGGGCTTCTATGGCAACCGCTTTGGTAGTGCTGGCGGTGTAGGCGCTGGGTCGGGTGTTGGTGGTGTCGGCGGCGTCGGTGGAGGCCCGCAGCACCAGCAGGGCGGGCCGCATCTGGGCTACCCCCAGGGCCAGAACGAGCAATACTACGGCTACCAGCAGCCTAGGCAGCAGCAGGGATACTGGCAGTAAACGGCGCGTTGCAAGGCAAAGGCAGGACATCATCCCCGCTCTCTGTGTGTAATATTTCTTCCTGCCACGTCGTATTTCGGTTTTCTGTCTCTTGTCTTTTCTTTCTTCTTTCATGCATTTCTTCTGTCTTTTCTTCTTTTTGACGAACGTTCCTATTTTTCTGTGCTGTTCCATATGCCCTGCCTGTTATTGCTTGCATGAACCATCACTCACACCACACCACTCACGCGCACGCTTCATTCATCGTCTATCTCTAATAACGAACATCGTACTCATACATTCCGCTCGAATACATCCACACCCACTCATACTTGGTACCTGACACACATACATATCTCACTTCCTCTGTACGTTGTTATGCAATGCAATCCTGGGCCCTGATCATCGATATCCTCTACTCGTATGTATGTTGTACAAATTGAACTGGACACGGCCGAGCGTGTGATTTCTTGATCTTCTCCCGTCCTGATTTCTGCAAGTTGAAGATCGTTCGTGCGTCGACTTGAACTTGACGTTCGTGATCCATTCTAGAGCTTTCAGACAATGTCCTCCATCTCCTTGCGTCGATCCATCCGCTGGCTGCCCGACCCGCCGAGCGAGCCCACACATACGGTCGTGCTCATTGGTCCTTCTGGCGTCTTCCTGGATGTTCGATTCCTCAAGGCGTCGCCGAAACAGATAGACTGGGCGTTTGCTGGCTATCGCACCGAAGGTACGTATTCACCTTGTGGTCATGCAGGCGATTTGAAAACATTACATATCTAGTGTCCCCGAATGTCGTGGAGTTCAAGCACCACATTGATTCCAGAACGACTGTGGGTTCTCTTTGGCCCCGCTCCTTCAATAAACTGCAAACAAAGCTAAATTCGGGAACTGACCGATCCAGGAGCCCGTCGTCGACACGGGCACAAACAGCACCATTTCCCCAGGCGTCACGCTCGAGGTCGGGGAGATGGTCAATCCAGAAACAGGAAAGATGACAGCGTACGAGGAAATCTGGGAAGAGCCCAGACTCGAGTCCGTGTCTGCGATGTTCATCCGGAACGTCGCCGGCACGGTATGGCATGCGCGGGTCAACCAATGGCAGATCGCGTTAGGCAGAGACGCCGAAGGAAGATTCTGGGCCTGGCAGGCCGTCAAGCGCGCTGGAAGTGAATGGGACGTGATCTATGCGACGGGGGATAAATCGAGGGTGCACTTACTGTCAAAGGAAACAGAGAACTGGAAGAAGGGAGAAAAACAGGCTTGGGATGGAGATATGTGGGTAGTCTTGGACGCAGAAGGATGATGAGTCCATTCGAGAGATAGGGGCATACTATCAGTGTCCTGATATAGTAGTTAGATGTCTACTAGGCGATGACAATGTCATCTCAAGGCTTGCTGCATTTCCTATAAATTTGTGAATGGAAGGTATTCGACGAGAGTTGAACCTACGTAGACCCCACAACATCAAGGGACCTTGATGCAATCAAAAAAAAACTGCCAAGACATTTCCTTTTTTTAGTGAATATAGTGGGTGAGGAGTCTTTCTGTTGCACAGCAAGCCAATCTTTGGATGTAGAGAATGAAGGTGTAAGTTTCCGAACGAGGGACAGCCACTTCTCCATACAAGGAGTCTTGAACAGTTATCTATTTAGTGTGTATTTAATGTTTATCTTAGCCTATATGGCCATATATCTGTAGGTGTGGTACCGTCCAAGTCATCAGAGGACACAGTTTCTAGCCACTCCTCGAAGAGCTTCTGATTGGCCCGCACGGCGCTATCATACCCATCCAGATCGACGCCCCCGTAGTCGTCCACGCCAATTTTCTCTTGCATGCTTGCTCGAGCACCATAAGCAGCTTGCCAGCTTGCCTCATCCTGATCTGCTCTCAGGATCTCCTCGTCGGAGAAGGGTTCCTTACCAAGTGGAGGATTTTCGAGGTGCGGAAACAAAACTTTCCAATTTCTTGCCACGTCGATGAGAGTTTTCTTGACCTTCACATAGCCACCGTGCCAACAGCCCTGTGCAGTGAGAGGAAGCTGCATGCTTGTTGACCCATGGTCCAGCGTGAGTGCGAGCGCCGACGCCCAAGTATCATCCCAGCCTGTCTTCGAGTATAGCATTCGATAAGCCATGCGAAGGTGGTCTTGCTCTTTAAGGGACAGTTCTTGGTCTTGCCGGGGAGCAGGGGTTGCACTGTCAACAAAGACCGGGAGAGTGACGCAGAGATAAAGAGGAAGAACAGCCGTGTGCTGCCAATCAATGACCGCTGAGATTTCTATAGAACCATCGCGGTCCAAAGCATCTTTCGAAAGAAAGATGTTTCCGCTATTGGAGTCGAGCAACCTCAGCGTTGGGCGAAGAAAATCTGCGTCTGCCGGTATGAAGTAACTTGCCACCATGTCGTACAGATCCAGCAAACGGATGTGGTCGGCAGGGTCTTTCAAGTGCACAGGAGGCTCCCATGGCGCCACGTATTTGCGGGAGGGGGCTCGGGCGAACTTTTGGATCCAAGCACGTTCACTGTTGGAGATGGATTTGAGGTATGACGCTATATCTGGCCCTGTGTGGCTATTAGTATATATGGCTGTGGAACATCAGAAAGCATGACGAAACGTACAAGGGCCACGGTCAAGCTTCAGGTCAACCGGTTTGTCATATTCTTCTTCCCAGAACAAAGTGGGGTTCACGGCTGGTCCGAGGACAAATTCGTCGTCCTTTCCATCTACCAAGTAAAGATCACGCGCCTGCTCTGGAGGGATGTCGTGTCGGTAGTAAATCGACCCATACCCACCACCGCGGATAGCTTTGATGACTCTTCGTTCGAACTGAATCCACTGGTACACAACCCTAACCTTCTGCTGGATTGTCAGAGCGTGCCAGACCGTCTCGAGCTCGACGCCATCTGCCACATCCATAATGATGTACTCAGCACCGACAGGAGTCTCCGAGGCACGAGAGGACCAAGAGATAATACGAGGGACTTGTGTCAGGCCCAAACGTTCCCGCAGGAAGCGCATCGTCGCAACCTCGCTCGCGGTAACGAGATGCGGAGAGCCAGGCATGGCCAACGGAGTAGGAATCCTGGCGATGACCGACCGTCCGTCAGATAGTCCCGCCCGGAAGACTTTATTGCACCACCCTTCACCTATCTTGGAGAACTCAACAACACGCTCTGCTCCAGTGCTTGAGGCAATGGCCCTCTTCAACGCATCGATGTCGAATTTCTGGTACCGCACCGCAGGATTGCGCTCTTCGTCGCATAGCCATCGGCGGGACGTGCATGCAAAGAACTTCTCATCGTGCACTGTACTACTGAGCCGTCGCAGGTGCCGCCAGGCGGGATGGAAGCTGAGTTGGCGATACAGGATGGTGGATGTCGAACGCTGAGCAGAGTGGGTTTAATAGGCGCGTTGGTTGTCGTCAATCACACTGCCAAACAATTGGTGTGCAGGCACTTCAAGCATGACATTGGCATGGCACGCAACTCAGTGCTATACAATGTTTCTGCCATAAACGGGGGCACTGAAATTAATGAAGTAGCATAAGAGCTATTCAGTCAATATCGATACCAAGGTTCGTAAAATAATCAGAAGGTTCAGGATAGGAACTACCATCAGTTAAATCCCAGCCAAGCCTCCTGAGGTAGCTATTAAAATACCAGTGATAATTGCCAACCATGAAACGGGCACTCCAAGTCCACAGCTTTGGCGCTTGATGCATACCAAGCTCTCCCCATGCAGCCAGAAACCCATACTCCAGCCATGCAGGGTACATACCAGAGGATCCCCAGTCAATAAGCCAGGGTAGCCCGTTTGGTGCGACGATAATATTGTTCATGTGCAAGTCCAAGTGACACACGACAAGAGGTTGTGATCGGTCAAACTTGGGTAATCCTCGGATGAGCATGCCATAGGCGCGATGAGTTACAACAAGGTGGTTGAATCGTCGTTGATCGTAGAAGTCGGCCATATCAGTGTAGGATTGGAAGGGGCCAGCTCCCCGTCGGGTGAAGTAAAACCCATGATTTTTACATGGCTTTCCGGAGGCATCGACGCGGCCTGCGACACCATGAAACGGGAGGGGGAGATTGTGTAGCTGTCGAATATAGGATCGCATGTACCATATAACACAACAACGGGCCCACCAGGTCATTGTGGGCCATGCAACAGCGAGGATATCTCCTTCAACATGGTCCATAACGAGATAATGCCTTTCACCTTTGCTTGTAGAAGATCGGTCCAGAGGTAGAACGCGGCGGACTTTTGGCATAGGGATGGAGGTTCTAGTTGAGATATATGACATCATGAAAGGTTCGCTCGGTTTGCATATCTTGACCACAGCGTCCTGGGTAATGCGCCACGCCCTGGGAGGCGTTAAAACGTTTATTGTCGCAGGGTTGCCTAGAATTCTTCCTGAGGCGACAGCGGAGTCGATGAGGGCGTACACATCACTGTCAGACAGGCTGTCAACTGATGATCGACCATTGGAAGGGATGCCACCTCGCGAAAATCTAAACGTTTTGTGGGGTGATCAGTCTTGACATCTCTTCTATTTGGGCGGAGCTTACATAGAGTAACAAGTACCCATATCAAGGCAAAAGCGATGGGATAGACAAAAGGTAGAGTTTGGAAATAATTATAGCGAACTTCATAATTATACGGAATCACGATTTTGTGAAAAGTTGATGCCGCCCAAGGCCGTCCGTGATTGGAACGTCGGAGTTTAAATTTCGTAGTCTGTCTGTCATTGTTGTACCAACATACACAACAATTCATGTAGATACCGCTTACCAACCCTTATCCTGGACCGCGCAGTGTCCTGGTACTGGACAACTGCAATATACATCATTCTGAAGCTGTTCGACAGCTTGTTGAAGAAGAAGCAGGCTGTCGCTTGCTATTTCTTCCGCCCTACCCTCCAGATTTCAACCCTATCGAACAAGCTTTCTCGTGCATCAAAGCGTACCTCCGCAGGCATTGGAAGGACCAGTCGTTGTCAGTAATGGATAAGGCATGTCATAACATTGACGCTACGAAGGCATGGGGTTTTTTTCGAGCATCTGGCTATGTTGTATAGATACGATACAGTCATCAAATTGCAATAGCAGAATTACAGGTTACTTGTTACAAGAATACATCGAACTTCAATTGATTACTTTAGCGGTATTCATCAGAAATCTCAGGTACAAATCCCTCAGGTATCTTCTCCAGCTTTTCGGTCAGGTCATTGAAGAACCACCACTCAAACTCATCCTGGGAGTCCTCATCCACGCCAGGGACAATGGCTGGACCAAAGACCGATGTCGCACCGCCACCAGCAAAGCGTTTCTCGAACCGGATCCAGCGACGGTCCGTTGTAACAAGAGGTGGTGGCGAAGGCGATTGACGAGCAGAAGGGTCAACAGGGAGCGGCTGCGAAGCACGGCTTGGAGGTTCCAAGGCATGGCGACGCTTAGCATCGGGACTTGCCCACCAAATTGGTGCAGCACATTTGAGATGAAGGGCGTCACCAGCGGAGAAGCCCATCTTGACAAGTTCATCCTTATTGACCTGATCAATAATGTCAGGGCCATATCCGCGAGCAGCGAGAGTTTCTTCAAAGATGGGGGCAGCAAGAACTCCAGCACGCTTTTCTGCGTAATCGAGGAAACGTGCCAGCTTGGTGGGCGTGTTGATCGTAAGCAAGAGAGGATCCGGATCAGCCGCGCCAGCAGGGGCACCGGCAGTGGCATGATTACGTGCTGCGAGGACTGGTGTAAGGGTACCTCCCGCATAGATGTTCCTGGCATCACGAAGGATGACTGAGACGGCGCCGAGAAGGTCAGCAGACTCTGCTACCGCTCCTCCCGCACCTGGGACTGCTGAGTGTGGGTTCTGGAACAGGGAACGCGCGCGCTTTTTAGGGTCAAAAGCAAGTGTATTCGGCGTTATCTTCCAAGTTGTTTCACCATTGTACTAGAATGGTTATCAGAAATCAAGAGAGAAACATGTGGTAAAAGTTACGTACCATTGCGCGTGCCCATTCAGACATCATTGCAGGTGTAAGAGGTACGCGCTTGCCATCATCGGAGACATACGTGTATCCCTTGTCATTTGGGTTTGCATATTTTGCCTCGAGGAGAAGGCGGAACCGTGCCAGTTCTCGCTCAAGCGAAGTTCGACCACCATCCTGTGGGGCATCAGTACCCATAAACATTGGATAGAGAGGGTACTTACTTCATCACTGTTACTCCCATCATTAGAGGCAGCGTCGTCAGTGCCTGCCTCCAGCCGTATAAGCCACTTTTGTGCAGCAACTTACGGTAATCATAGTAGCCAAGTTGTGTGAGATTTACTATGATATTGCACAACAATGCGCTCCTGTCCAGTGCCGACTGGGACATTCCCTGTAGCCATAGCTTACAAATTACACCAACCACACAAGCATTGCACAACGTTGTGCTCCTGCCGCCCGGGACGTTCCCCGAAGCCATAATCTCCGACTGACACCGGCAATATTGATGCGCCCTTGCTACCCATCAAACCGACATAAATAGATTCTGGCCGACATTGGGGGCGGGGGCCAGTTTGACAGGGGCGGATTCATTAGGCAGGCGGTCACACTGGTTCAGGGCAACTTGCCTCGGGCAAATATTGTCGCTAGATTTTCCTTGGGTAAAAGAAACTTACAATACTGGAAACATGCATACGTCGGACTCGAAAAGCTAGGGCCATGTCCTTGTTTTTGTGTCAAGACTGTTCAAGATACATTCTAGTATCTGCTCTACCTTCCGGGCACTCGAGCGGGGTGTCTTCAACGCTCGATGGCTGACAGTGCTATTAATAGCAAGCCAATGAGAAGGCGGATATACACCTACTGAAAAAACCTACACATGACTATGCAGGGTTTTATTCCTGCTTAATTCTAGTTGAAAAAATTCACACATAGTCCATATCATCTCCGTTTTACGCAGTGAAAATTTTGTGCAGATAAACTTGCTGAAAACCCCAATTCTGACTGCGACGAAGTGGCCAGCCAATCAGATCACGAATAAATGCATGCTGAATATTGCCCACTTCATACGAGTTTTCATGAATTTGAGTGGAATATTGCCCGTATGCCTCTAAAATTGAGCAGATATGTGCAGTTATATATCTAATTCATTGTTGTTATGTTATTTCGATACTACCATTCGGATAAGATGCAGACAAAGACATGACCATGATTTCGATGGTCGCTGATTCAAGTTTGCTATATATATACTTAGACCAACGACACTCAACATCCAACTTTATTAGTAGCCAATTACGAGTTTTTGTGCATGGTACGAAGCATGTGTCTGGCAACTTCATCATCTGATCTACCTGGATTTATACATTCACATGGTACCAGCTTGCAACAGTACTTGCTCTCTGAGAGCAAATTCTATCCTGCGGCCAGCCTGCATCAAAACATTATACATACCCTCACAAAAGAATTTACAATTCGCCTTCCTGTTAACCATAATTTCAAGGGTACTTGATACTACATTGATCATTTTCAACACGATATATTACAATTCTCGGAGATTCAAGAATTAACAAGAGTAGCGGTAGAGATTGTGATCCATACAAGAACCGTTGCTCGCAACCCACTGAGCTTGACTGTTTTATTGATATATTGTGAAAGTATCAATTGCACATCCATACCAGACCATTTGCGTAATCGATGAAACCACACTGTAGTGACCATAAAGATGTACCTTTAGGCACGGCATCTCCGCCACAACGAGAAAGCGGCCGCGTGACATCTACAGCGCTCTCCTTGTTTGAGTGTCACCACTTCAAGACGGCGGCACGAGATTATCCGGAATCAAAAATGAGACGTGTGCGCGGACAAAACGCCTAAAACGTATGAGAAACCCTTACTGCTAGTGGTTGGTCCACAAAGTGGAAGGAGGTTGGTTTTCGCTGTCAGTATCTCCTGAAATCACTCTCAAAAAATTCAAGATATGATACAGAGGTAAATACTACTTGGTGACCATCAATGTAGGTGATGTCGAGAAAAGCCGGTCACTGGGTCATCAGCAAGGATGTAGCACATTTGCGCGCCTTTTACTGGTAAAGAGCGCATCAGGAAGAACATCGGTGTGATGGCGCGTCAGATGAATCCGAGCTTAAAGGTGATCAACGGCCTCCAAGGCCGGCCGTCCGGGAAAAGGGATCGGGAAGTATTATTGATTGTGCAACCTTGTGCAATAGTGGTGCACAAGGTATACGCGCCCAATGATGGACCACCTTTCTGTTGGTTGTGCAGTGTTACCGTCATTTTCACACAACTAAAGTACTGTAATTACCGTACGTTTTGCACAACAATGGCAGGGTGGGGTGCTGCCTCCTCATCCGTGTCCTCTTGCTCCCGACGCTGGGCTAGCGTGTCAGTAGAGGCAGACGTTACAAAAAGAGATACTCACCTTGGCTGATTTCTTTACTTCTTCGAGGTCGATGTAGACAAAAATCTTTGATGGTGATTTTGCGAGAATCCGTCCAACAATATCTTTGTACTCGGAAAACTTGTCGATGTCAACAGCGTCAGTCTTCCTGCAACATGTGTAGACTTTCAGTTAGGATGTGGTCACAGGATGCAAATAGTGAAGAACACGTACGCTTTCTTGCCAATACTGATCTTGAATCCATACGCCGTGTGCTTTTTGACTGGTACAAACTTCGTCTGACCGTGAACTTGAAGGGCGTTCCCGAGGAACAAGAGGTAGTTGGGCAGAGTTTGCTCAAACTCGAAGGAGAGCTCCTTTTGCTTGGTTTCGGTCTTCATCTTAGGGGCTTTGGACCTCCCCTTTCCCCCTCCCTTGCTGCCTTTGGCCGTCGATTTTGGGACTTGTGCAGAAAGGACAACTGGAATAGAGTTGATGAGGCGGCTGGTAGGAATCTCTTTGTCACTGTCAGACATGGCGGGGAGGCAAGAAGATGTTGGGGGCGCATTTTCGATGGGTAGGAGGTAGAAGAGGAATGAGCAAGGTCTTCTCGTTGGGCCCACGTCGAGTAGAAGAAGTGAGAAGAGGACTTTACAAGTTGAGCCCACGTCGCATTGACGTTGCTACGTCGGCGACAGCACGGCCGTGGAGTGCCGAGTGCATTAGTCAGCGGAGCAGCCGTTTTCAGAAAAACTTTGATTCCGTATCATTATGGTTTTAGCTGTAATGGCCACTCAGTAGTTCCATCTTCAACGTTAAACTTTAGCAAACCCCATCACCCAGGTCCGTCCCAGCACCAGTGCACTGCCACCACCCGTCTTGCAACACGTGACCTCTAGCAGCTGTGTTGAACATGGGCGCCTAACAGTAGAACTACGCTCGTAAACCAGATCCAGATGGCCCAGCAAATTATATGAAATGTTTAGTATTGCAAGTTCAGGAGTACTAAATTAGGAAATGGGTCCCTTTTTTACGTAAATTATATGAAGACGATGTAAGCACGCGGAGAAAACCAGCAACTAGTTACAAAGCAAGCGGCAGAACTGGATACAGACGAACAGAACTGAGGGCTAATCAACATCAATACATAAATTCGTAAAGTAGTCAAGAGGCTCGTTAAAAGCAACACGGTCCCAGTCCAGGTGCTGGAGATAGTTGGTCACATACTTGTCATAGTTGCCCACTATGACGCGGGCACCCCAGGTCCATATTTTCGGGGCCGGATTCCATATTTCTTCTACCCATTGGACCAGAAAAGCATATTCCAACCACGCCGGAAATGCCCCAGAGGACCCCCAGTCAATGAGCCAGGGAATACCGTCGGGCCCAACAATAATGTTGTTCATGTGGAGATCCAAGTGACACAACACAAGAGGCTGCGTGCGGTCGAACTTTGGCAAGGTCCTGTTTACTGTGCCGTAAAATCGGTGTGTATCCACCAACTGATTGAATCGTTTCAAGTCAAACCAGTCTGCCATCTCCGGGTAAGAGCGAAAGGGCCCTGCTCCAGACTCGGTGAAGTAGCGCCCGTAGCACACGTAAGAGGTTCCGGAAGAATCGACTCGCCCAGGTAAATCGGGGAAGGGAAGCGGCAGCGTATGCAATTGTCGGATATATCGTCGCATGAGCCACATAATATGAAGTCGACGCCACCAGCTCAGTTTCGGCCATGCAGCGTACAAGGTATCGCCTTCAAGATAATCCATGACGAGGTAATGACCCGCACTTGTTTCTGGAGAGGATCGATTTATGGGTAGAACCCGGCGAACTCGCGGTATCGGAATAGAGGTTTGTGACGATACATATGACATGATGGAAGGTTCAGCAAGGTCGCACCGCTTCACAACGGCATCATACGTGATATGCCACACAGTTGGCGGCATACACCATTGCTGAGCTGCGGTGTTAACAACTACGCTCTTGGAAGCATGTGCCAATTCTATGAGCGAGTATATGTCCTCGTCAGACAGGGCATCCACGGACGATGGCCGTTGTTGATTGACAATATTGGATCTGCAATTCATCATGGATGTCAAGAATTATTTTACGTACTCCATGTAGATTCTCCTCACCTTGATAGAGCCAGGCCCATATGAAATAGCTGGGTAGTACCGCTGTATGCGTCACTTTAGAAAGAGGTTGAGAACTCAGTTTTAGCACATAACACAGGAGTCGTCAACAATTACAATTACTTGGCTGATTTCGCCAATAACGTCCCTAGTGACTGCACAGTGCGAGGACAAGAGGTCTCAGTGAATTAAGGTTAGGTTAAATTCTTGAACCTGTGGAGCTTGAGAGTCTCAGTCTGAATTCAAACCAATGTGCCACGCCACCGCTTGCGACTAGACCTGCCACTGCTGCAGTCGGTCATCGTAAATTCCATGTCCAGGCGCATCAGGCATGCTTGGGCATTTGATTCCTGTCGCACTGATATGTATGTGCGAACAAGAATACAAGAATACCATCATTCTCTCCGCTCAGAGATGTCCATAAATGGGAAGCCTAATTCCCAATTCGCGTATCGGTCAGATACTGCCAATCCAATGCCAGTCAGTCATAAATTGGAAGAAATCGAGAAACACAAAATACATAACAAGCCTTTCCTGGTAGAAATTCCACTTTATGACCTCTTGAATCATGTGATGGACTCATCTGACCAAGTTCGCCGAAAGGTATTATACGTGGAGTGCATATATTAATCTGACACTTGGTTCAAAAAAAGCTTAAGGGGCTTTAGATGGAAGCAGAAGCACAAGTTCATTTTTAGCGCCAGATATATCTATGGGAATGCGCTATATGGGGCATTGATAGAGTGTTTAAAATGAGTCACTGGTACCGGCTCCATTGGTGAATTGATGGCATTGCGAGTGTGATGGCCTCTAACAAGCCAGTACATACACTAAATGGTCTCACTCTTGGAAAATCCAAAATTTGGTGGGCCATCTAGCGACAGAGTAAAATGTGTTTGCTAGACCAAGAGTCAACATTGCAGCGTAATTGGGCCACTAGTGAGGTCAATGCTCTATTCATTTTGAGAAGTGGCGCTAATCAATCCCATCAAAGATACAATGATCTGTCAGTGGCTCCAGGTGGCTCAGTGTGCTAAATTACATTTGGCGGTGGTCATGCCAGCTAAATATACTCCTATGCATGCGGAAATTTTCACCACCAGTTGTGGCCCGTGGGGCCTCTGTCAAGCCACTTGAATGAAATGCGGGTGATCTAACTTATATATTATTATGAAATTATCATGTTTCAAAACCAGTACTTTTGAAACCTTGAGACCTGCTGTTCTTCATGGATTCTCAAAGCACTGTCTCAAGTTCAACCTCAAATTTAGCGCCGAGTGGTAAAAAAATTCTTGATTCTGTAGGGCACTTCGATTTAACTAAAGCGAATTGACACATCAATCAGCCTCAAAATATCTCAAACCTGATGAAAGTCCATCATTCGCACATCGCAAATCATTCAAAATCACCTTCTCATATCGCCACATAACTTTACTACTGAGCTTCCTTCATCCAAGGTGTAGCGATATGTCCAGTTGCTTTGAAAGTCCCCAAGATTTGTTGGTGCGCGAGACAACAGAGGGATCGCTCTTAGTACAGACGCTCTTGACCGGTATGGCTGCCATCTATACTTCGAATAGTTTGAACTAACATATATCTGTAAAGGTCTCTATATTGGCATATTTTTTCAGGCCATAGGTAAGCAAGATGTCTGACTCGGTCTCAGAGGTACTGCTCCTCTCATATCAAACGTCTTCATAGTTCCCATAATTCGCAGTGGTCAGCAAAAGATATATGCCGGTGGCCTGATACTTCTCTTCTCCGCGATCATTGCCAACATGTGCTTAAGCTGGAAAACAAAGTTGATGATATTGCAACCAGGGTCTGCACAGCCTGACAGCGCAGTCCGGGAAGAGATTGCCACTGATGTAATGAAGTTTATTGCCATAGTAGTTGCTGATATGTTACTGGTAAGTTCCTGTACTTGATTTTGTCAACCCCTTGATACAGGGAACGTAACCTGACTGGCCTTATGATATACTCCAGTTTTGGCGCTGTTATATCCTTTGGAGGCGGAACAAATGGTTGCTTGTGATTTTCACATTTCTGTTTGTTGTTGAATGTGGTATGTGTCCCTCCATATACTTTACATGCTGTACCCATGCCTATAAACGTAACTTCAGCGGCTTTGTTAGTCCACATTGCGACATCCTATGCTCCAGAGATTTTTAACTCCGCAAAATGGACTCTTTGCTTTATATCTCTTTCCATCACTATTTTGGCAACGACACTCATTGCCTATCGTATTATTCATGTGTCCAAACAAATCAGCGGAGAAGCAAGCAGGTATCAATACAGCCTAGAAATATTGATAGAGTCGGGAGCCATGTACTCTATCGCAATTCTAGTCGCGTCTGCAGTGAGCATCCGGGATATCATCAGTCCAGACAACGGTTTTGGAATGTACAAAGCGGGCGTTTATACGGGAACTATCCTAGTTCCAATCACGGTGAGTGTATTCTCATGGACCTACTTATTGGAACGTACTTAACACCTGTCCTTTTTAATCTTGCTCAGGGCATCGCACCTACCCTTATAGCACTACGCGTGGTGACGGGAAGGGCAAAAGACGGAGAAAGCTGTTCACCTGCCCGCTCTACAATTCACTTCAGCCCACACACTCACGAGTCCACTCAATGCAGTAACTGTTGAAAGTTGACAAGCCACTTTCATCCCAGAAATGTACATATAGTGTCAAATTAGTACTCATGAAAATGCACCCCAAGTTCAATATCCTCCAGTGGACTCCAATGCACTCTCCAGAGGTGACGATAAAGGCAAAACTGCGCAAAAGGCATTCCAACTTCCCAGAGTTGAGAGTATGTGAGTATACAGGTGGCCAATTCGGGACAGGGTAAAGGAGAATTATGCGGCGATATTTTCATATTTTGCAATCACAGAGTCGTATAAGTAGTGCGTGGCACCCCTGAAATTCTTAGAAATTTCTGAATTATTCCAGCAGACGGTTTCCAAACGGTTTCCTGCGTTTGTCCTGAGTGGAATACTAATCCGCTTGAAGATGTGACAGGGAAGGAGATTTGGAGCTGGTTCGGTGCAAAAGCCTCGAGTTTAGAGGCTGGAAAATGGTCCGGCGAATTGGAGAATGTGGCTACGAGCTTGCCAGGAGCATGTCGTGTCGGAGAGGGGGAAGGGATTATGACTTCATGTTGAGCTTTGTGCTTTGTCAGCAGCGTGGGAATATTCGACGGTGACTTGGACGGTGGTCGGAGGTTAGGAGGAACAGCGACGAGCGCGAGAGCAGCCACAGCCTGCTGTGTCCTTTCTGTCGCCACCCTCGTCGCCAACATCGTCGTCAACATCTGCCATGGAAAGTGGAGCCCAAAAACTTCTCGAATCTGCGACTCAAAGGACTCTGCACTCACATGCTTTCTCTCGTTCTTCAAGTCAGGCATCGTCTGTTCTCACCGACCTCCTCTCTCGGTATCTCACATTATTGACCTCGACATGTGCAAAATACGCGCAACATGCGGGCAGGACTGGTCTTACAGTGCACGATGCGATTGGCGCGCTCGGCGAGCTGGGTGTAGGAGTCGAGGAACTCAGTGATTATTGCACGACGGAAGGGAAAGAGCTCAACCGCTACGCCCTCTATTCCGCGCGGAGAGTGGAAGACTTGCACGAGTTCAAATGTAGGTGATCTAATGGATGAGCCTTGTTGTGAAGCTCATTTGTTGCAGCCCAACTCTCCGACGGGTTGCGGCAAGACCGCGATGACGCGATACCACTGCAGTTTGCGCGATGTCCAACTCCTCTCCTCGATGAACCGGACAGTGATGAAGAGGATGAAGAGGAAGAGGACGCAGACGACGAAAAGGACGCTATTATGGAGGATGATATGGAAGGTGCCATGAATGTCGGGCCCAGGGAGCCACCGCTCAACTTGAACGGCAAGCGTACATCTTCACCAACTCTTCCTCCTTCTCCGGTATCTCCAGCACGAAAACGGCCTAGAATAGCAATATGGGATCCGCCCGAACATATACCAGACTTCCTGCCACCCTTTCCGACTGTTTCGACAGATGAAATACCTGTCACACCTGCTGAACATACACCCACTCCCGCGCCTCATATCGCCCAACCAGCAGCAGTGCCACTGCCCCTTGAAGACAAACCATCTGTAACGCTTTCGCAGTCGTTGACAACAGCTGCGGCCTCCGATATCCTCGTACAGGTCCCATATTCCCAATCGACACTGGCTTCTGTACCAGATTGGCACTTACCAGCCGCGCAACCTCGATCTCCTCGACAGACCAAAGAACGCCTGCCAGTCCCGGCAGTCGATCCTTCCCTCATCTCAGCCTACCACCACATTCTCACCCATCCTCCGCCTCCAGAGCTCGCCCCTCTCAACCCATCGCGGCATAAGGTCGCCATGGCTCTTATCCAACGCAGTCAAAGGGAACCACGGTGGAACCCCGCAGACACTCTTTTTGGCAGTGTCGGTCCATGTGCACCTCGTGTGGCCACGATACAGCCGTCGTACCCTGTTGCGATATCTGACCAAAGCTCTGACCAGGACCTCAAGCTGCCCCCAACTGCTTCGCGTCCCGTCGCAGCTAACGAACGACTAGCGCCCTTCATCAGCCAGCAAACTTCTAGAATACCGTCTCTGGCACGAGACATACTTCCCGTGCGTAATTTTCTCCTCAACCGCTTTTGCATATGGCTGATTCCTGGTTTATCTTAGCCTACGATCATTAGCCGGACAAGCCGCCTCACGCACCCTCCCATCCTCCACCGAGGAACCAAACCTCTCATCTACGGGCCCGGCATCCCCGCACCCTGGAACGCCAACGCCGTTGGCCCCGACGCCGGCCCGCCTGGTGGTGGTGCAGCAG
Source organism: Psilocybe cf. subviscida (assembly GCA_013368295.1). Lineage (NCBI taxonomy): Eukaryota > Fungi > Basidiomycota > Agaricomycetes > Agaricales > Agrocybaceae > Psilocybe > Psilocybe cf. subviscida. The sequence continues at coordinate 450,504 of JAACJJ010000044.1, read as the reverse complement.
CGAAACCCAAGGAAACGCCAGTGACAAACGGAAAAGACATTCCCGTCAAACCTGTGCTGCCCGACGCGCGACTGTTCGCTACATGGGACTATGATTCGAAAGACTACAAAGTACCGCTGGCGCCCCCGTCCCGGGCCAGGAATCGCATGGGCAGTGTGCAGGCAGGTGGCAGCGGGGTGATATCACTCTCTGTGCCGCGGCATAAGCACGTCAAGTGATCCTACAGCATCAACGCCGCTTGCTTTCCAATCTCTTCGCTTTTCGTCATGTCGTCGTCATTGTCACGTCTTCAATGGGTCTTTGCGCTGATTTGTTCCTCTCTCTCTACACTACGTCCTTTGATTGCTTTCGTGCTATGTCGATGTAATTAATTATCCGCAATTTGTCTTTTTTCGGACACTACAACAGGGCAGTGATCTTTCTTGATGTCTCTGCGTACACCGAGCTTGGACGAGAAGGTTCGGGAGAAAGATCTTCGACGTTGAAATCATATCGCCGTATTAATATACGTGGGTCAACAGAAAAACCTTGGAAACACAGACATAACTGTGAATCGTAGAAGAATATCCTTCCTGTCGTATTCAGTAGTAGTTAAATGCCGTTTGCATTCCTCGCAGCCATTTGCCCTGTTTGAAATATGGCCCACATACGAAAGGAATCATCAGCTCCCAAAACCGATCCTGAAACCCCCGAATCTCTTCGTTTTCCACCCTGTCGAGCATAGTAACATACTCGAACCACACCAGATTCTATCCCGCCCACGCCCAGTCGATGATCCACAGGCGACCATCCTCGCCCAATATCATATTGCACGGGTTGAGATCCATATGTGACAGAACCAAAGGGGACGTGTCGTCGAAAAGTTCTTTTCGTAGCGGGTCGTCTGTAGGAATCTCGCGGTCGTTGAGTCCTATCCTATGGCGGTCGTTCCAGAATGTTGAAAACTCTGCGTATGATGCAAATGGTTCACGACAGGATTTGACATCGCCGAAGATAGACGAACAGTCACATTTACGTGGTTTTGTTGCATCGGATGATAAGGGGCCGGGAGGTGCACCAGGGGGCGCTTCAAGCCGGTGTAACTGGCGAATGTAACGGCGCAGGATAAAAGCGATGCGAATCTCCTTCCACACCGACATGGTGAGCCAAATCTTGTCGAGAGTCTGCCCTTTGATGTAGTCCATGACGATAACGTTATCCATTTCATAGGTCACCAGTCGTCGAGCCCGAGGGACTGGAATTTTTGTTTTCGCTATTAGTAGGTTGAGCACAATTGCTTCTGACGCCTCAGTGGGGTCCTCTTCGAGATCCATATCTTGTGCCCACTTCATCGCAGTACGTGTCAGCTGTGGGACTCGCCGATACGCAGTAGAATCAATGGATACTCTATCTTCAAAGAGCTCCAGAATTTCTTGATCACACAATTCGTCTACTTCAGATAACTGTGTTTTGTCCTCCATATTGGCAATGTAACCGTCGAGTTCCATGAATGAAGCACTCGCTTGCAGATTGATTATCGGTGTTGTTTCAGGGCAAAGAACCAGCACGAGGTTGTCCGCTGCATCCGCTGCAGCGCAGAGAATGCTGTATATCAAGTGTTTATACCAATGGGGGCCGGATTTCAAAGCATGGTGGACGAGAAACACTTGAGAAACACGACTGGCAAGGTACTGAATGCCTAGAGAAGATATTATTCAGCGCTGTGGGCAGAGAAAGAGTAAATGGCACAAAGAAATGCACGGGGCGAGTTGTCCGTGAGGTACCCATTTATAGCAGAAAAGATTGTATTCTTACTTGGGGTTCTGCGACGTTCAAGGGCAGTTTCAAGCAAGTTTCAAGTCCTTAATCGTTTGTTTGTCACACAACCTGACACAGCCCACACAAATATGTACGGATATGGAGAGAAGATCCCACGCCTGTGGGCTACGACATTTACATAAGCTGATCCCGAATTCACCATCCGCAAACCTTCCGAGTCCAAATTTCCAATCCTGGTCAACTCCTGGTTTGCCAGTTCCATCTCGACTACGGCGATGAGTGCCTCTCCAAACCCAGAGGTCACTCTTCTGGCCGACTCCCTCTACATTGCCACGAACCAAATTATGGCACCCTCTGGTCTCTTCCATTGGTCAATGTATATCACAGACAGTGCAGGCAAAGCAACCAAATACGAATGGGCAGATCTTCCTCCTCATACTGGAACGGGGAAGGCTGAGGGCCTTGTTATTACCAGGGTCGATCCGGTCTCGACCTACTCGCAGAACTTCGTCATTACCTTCGCAATGACGCATGTGAATGGTTACATTCCTCCACCAGCTCCGTTCCTCGAGCATCTATTCGCGAATGTCTTTGAGGAGCCATATACCCTGGGATACGGAAGTATTCAAGAAAATAGGAGGAACAATTTGACATGCCGCACCTGGGCGATGACTGTCTACGCAAAGCTTGTGGAGGCCGGATATATAGGTCGGACGGAGTCGCGAGACGACTTGGAAGCATTCGTGAAGGCGAAGAGCATCGCGCTCGAAGAAAAGGCTGCTATTGGGAAGCTGGAGTGTACGGAAATAGTAGAGTTTTAGGAATGGCGGCGGTCTGCGCACCAGGCTTGTGTTTTGTTCAACCAACATTCACAATAGCATGATGTATGCATTGAAAATTCCCTCCTAGACGAACTCGATGGAAAAAAAATTGCTGTCAATGAACTGGGTATGATACATTTCCAAGTCTCGATATCATAACAAAAAACTACACGACAAATACAACATTTGAAAATGTACATTCCGACTCTGGGACTGAAAACAGGATGGGCAGGTGAACCGCGCAGGTATGGTTCACGGACCCACCATGTACTCCTTCCAAGCACGAAGAATGTAACGCAGAGCAGGTAGATCTACAATCGCCAAATCCAAAGAACAAAACAAACTGAGCAATGCGCGTGTCACTATGGTGCACAAATTACGATGATCAACATCATTGTAGCAGTCCGATTCCTATACTCCCTAGTCCAACCCCCACTACGCCGCGACAGTCGACAGGAGCTGCGATCAAAAAATGATCAAGAACACAGGCCGAATTGCATCGTCCGTGTAGACGATCGTCTCGTTCAACGACCCGTTCTGACGATCAAACACCACCTGCGCAGGCACGAGCCAAGCGTGAGCGTCATTCACGGATTAACACGGCAAAACGATGCAAAGAAGAATCTTGGAACAGCAAAAGTAAGTTACTCGTACCGAATTATACCCTGCGGGGCAGGACATGACCTGGTTCCAGCCAGTGACGTTGTATGGGTTCCCAAGGATGACCTTGGTGAGAATCATGGCGCCAGTACCGCCGCCGGAGTAGCTGTAAGCCCTATGGACGATGAAGATATGAACACATGCCACAGGACTGACAAGAGATGAATCACATACTTGTTTGAGGCCGATGAGGAATATACCCCTGCCCCAAAGCTACGAGAATATTCATGGTCAGGCTTCCATGAAATACATACAGGGTGATTGCTATTTCACAGCTCACTTACGCTCCAGCGGGATTTGCAAGGCTGACCTTGAATGAGGTCCGGAGAATTGAGCATAGGGCACACCCGGCGATGTTACAAAGGGTGGTATTGCCAGCGGCGCCCAGGCTACACTTTTTCGAGGTTCCATGATATCGAAACACCTCTTTATTGCCATGGGCTTTCCTAAATGACCAAACATAATGAGTATTGTCCTGGGAAGATGCGTGCCCATATCGGAAGTCTTACTTGTATGCGTCGTAAGGTTGTAGGAACGATTTGTTCTCAATAATTTTGTAAATCTTCTTGATAGTTGGGATTGCTGTTCCTGGGTACTTCCACGCAGACAGGAACTTCTTCTCGACTAAATTTGAAACGGTCAGTATCAGTGAGCAGTTTGCGTTGGGAGTCAAGCGTCAGCACCTTGTTCATATGTAATATGGCCTGCTGGCGCCTCAAGAATGAGCGGTGTTGACTTCGTAGCAATTTGTTTGCACGATCTCCCGCAGAGGTGGTATCTGTTGAGCTTCGGACGAGCCTTGCAAAGTAGGCAAGCCAACTTCGCCTTTTCGGCGCAAGTCGCGCCGCATTGGTTCTTCCCCGTGACTCTGGGGCGGCGATGACAATACTACAACAAGACGATGTAAGTTTCGTGAAGGTATGAAATATAAGGCAAATGAACGCACGTCGCACATGGTCTTATCATGAGGACCGCTTGTGACAAGCTTCTCCGCACACTTCAGCCCGCAGGTCACGAATTGGGCGTCATGGCATGGCTTCGCCACACAAACCTGAAGCGAGCTCTGGTGAGTAGAAAGGAAGGAAAAGTGATGAAAGATAACCTACCACGCAAAGCTGGAAAGTGACAATAGCCTGACGCCGAACCGTGTTCGGGGCCGTCGTTGTAGTCGTCGTCGCGCCAGTGGTACGACCCCTAGTGCTTGTGTTGCCACCCCGAGGTAGCCTGTTGGTGGTCGGAGCCCTTTGTGTAGTGGACGGATTACGAGCTGATGCTGACCCAGAATTATCCGTACCACGGCGTTGGAATGAAAGATTCGCCATATTATTAACGAGACCATCCACGCGCGCTTGCCCAGACGATGCAGTTCTCGCAGGCGCGCGAGGTATAGGCACGCTCGCGCTATTGCTTCTCCGGTTGACCTGAGGCGCTCTTGCATTGGACAGTGCTTGCTGAAGCATCTCTGCCTGGGCTTGTTCCAGAACCTTCGCACAAGTCAAGCCACAAGTTGGATAGCTCTTGCCATTCTTTGAATACGCTGGGCGAGCCTCGCAAACCTGAAAGTTCAGAACATAAGATAACGAAGTTAAGGTAACGCACGATGGAGAAAACTCACAATGCAGAGGTCCTGCCCAGTTAGACCGCCCAGGCCGTCATCGTCGTCCTCTTCCTCCAGATCGTCTTGATAGTATGAGTTGAAGTTCCCTTCATCATCATCGAAGTCGTCATAAGAGTCTTGGATCTGGTTGTTGTCCAAGTGCGTCGCCAAGAGAGACATGCTGGTAGTCGAGCGTCGGGAACAGTCGACGGGGTAATAGGCGCGTAGGCGATCTTAGTGGGAGGCCTATGAAAGAGGAGGTTGGAGTTGGCTCGAGCACGACTCTCCAGGATTCCGCGAAGTCGATCCTGTTGAATCCAACCAATCCGTCTCTGGAATCCGAGTACAGGAACACATAGTTCTTCGCCTCATTGAGTGCCTCGCGGTGTTCTGTGTGGGTAAATGAATTGAACATGGACAGATGACACGCCAGGTGAGGATGAAGGAGGCTTATTTTGGTTCAAAGAGAAGGTGGTTACGGGCGAAGACAGGAAAACGTGCTGTTCGGGGGCTGTGCTTTGCGTATGCCGACGTCGGCAACGGGCGCTTATTTAGAGTTCAGCCAATTCTTATCGATGAACTGAACAAAGGATCCTCGGATTCACTTCCTGGTATCCTAATCTAAGCGGCTTCGGCTACAGGTTCCGTTTCTCTTTCATACTGTGACTATCATCCATGGCTCAACCTCCTCCTCCTAACAATGGCGAGAACGGCAGGAACAAGACCAATACAAACCCTTTCAGAGCGCTAGACTCTAATGCCATGGACGTTGACGACACAGACGACTTTCTCAACGGCCCAGACGCTGACGACTTCGGAAGCGATTATGAAAGTGCCGCGGACGACATCCCGAATCCACCAGCATATAGTGTCGCGCAAGCGGATGCACAGGAGGACATTGAGCTTGCTCTCGCCCTGAGTGCGTCCTTGGCCAGTCCGGCGTTGAGTACCAGGACAGGGCCCACCTCGACTAGCAATCCTTGGAGTAGGGAAAAGTCGTCAAACGGAGTGTCAACTGCAAGTGTACAGGCTGCACAGCGAGAGAGAGAGATGACGTGGTCAACTCCTCTCACGAGCGTCTCAGGCTCTCTATTTGATGTCGATCCTCCTAATTATGCTACTATCGCTTCCAGCGGGGGCACAAGATCCAATGCGAATAACCGAAAATCTATGTGTGTTGTAAGTGACGAAAACACTGATTTTCGTATCTCAAACAATCTAATAAGAACTCTTAGGTTTGCGAAACTAAACCTGCATTCAACAACGGCTACCGCTCCTTCCCCACATGCGGTAATACTTGCGCGAGGCTCTTAGACGAAGCGCAGAAGGGGGTACCAAAGACCAGACTTCCTCCCAACTCCAACCACGGCCACCTGGGCAATCCTAAACGCAACGCAGGCTCCAGCTCAAGCAGAGGCACCGCCGCAGGCAGTCACTCTTCGAGGAGCACTTCGTCTCCTATCAAAATGTGCCGGGTATGTCGCCTCAATATATTCTTTTTAACCTATCTGAGTGCGTTCTCTAGGTATGCGGCCTCCGTCCAATATATCAGAAAGGCGGAAAAGTTTTCCCCACATGTGGGCTCACATGCGCTGCGAAGCTTCACGCACCTGGTTCGATCCCAATGTGCGACGTAAGTGACTCCATTGACATCCACGAGCTACATTCACATTTTTTGCACTTTCATTTAGTATTGCCATGAACGCCCAAAGGTTGTTATTAACGACAAAATATTTCCACACTGCGGGAGAACCTGTCGCGATAAGGCGAAGCCAGCAGGTGCGCATGAATAGGCCCTTGATGGGCACTTGCTCTAACCCCAGGCCCTTCGAAAATGCACAGGCGGCGCGCACTACTACACCACCAGAGCTACTCCAGGGGCCTCTCACAACTACAGTCCCTCGCCGTCGTCGTCTTCGGCGGCTCGAAAAGCTGTAGTAGGTGACTCTTCCACATGTACTACATGCGTTCTATGCTGGGCGGCGCCCAAGAAGGGCCCCAAAAACGACTTCTGCTCAGACCTCTGCACGGATATTGCCGTGCAGCGAGGTCCGTTCCTCCTGGAGATACCAAGAGGCCACGCCTCATTTCAAATCGGTATGTCAGTCTCGTCAGCACGCCTTGAATCTCTTGTTAACAGTAATGGTATAGTGGAGCAGCACTGCATTGAGAATTGGAAGACGAAGCAAAGCAATTATCCAATTATCAAGCGCATCTACATGGTGCAACCTCATGCAGGTTTTGAGGCCGCCTACAGAGCATATCAGTATGTATCCGACTGCCCGATAACCATTTATTCCTCATTGCAGTATTACTCACATATCACTTACAGAGCACAAATCTCCTCCCCCGTGGGGCTCAATCGAAATGGAAACGAGGTTCGACATTGGATATCACCATCCCGCCAATGCTCCCTTGGAGACGCGGGGTACACCACGCCGTGTGACTCTACGAAGTGCATGTTGTGCTCGCTGGTGCGAACTTCCCCCAAGAGCAGCACTTGTAAGGGAATTCTGACTATGTCAGAGCTTGAACGGTACGCTAGCCATTTATCTTTATGATTTTGATTTTGTCGCACCAATAATTGGCGCCTTCCTGTCTTTCTTTGGATGCTAATATAATTTTTGTCTCTCCGGCGTCTATTGAAATTGTCAGCGCGGTCGAAAGAGCGACGAATATGGCGAAAGGCCGCGGAAACATCCTCCTTCTGTCGCAGGTACTTATTGGGAAGGCGTACGAGAGATCGAAGAACGAGCTCGACAGTCCATTGCCTCAAGGATACAATTCTGTGGGTACTCAGTCTTGCCAGAATCTTTGTGTTTGACTATTATCCACAAAATCGTTCCATGTGCCCAAGGTGACAAGGCTGACGTTTCGCCTGTAGGTTCGCTTGGTTGAGTATACCCTATATGGGCTTGGGAGCAACATTCATCATGGAGACAATGTGGTCTTTGACTGTCGGGCGGTCAAGCCTCTGTATTTGATCACTTTCGAGTAACCGAGTAGTGAAATTGCTCCATACATTCTGTATACTAGACATCGACGAAAGATACGATTTTTCATTGTTGCAATCTTGTACAAAAACAACTGTATCATTGAATATCGTGCTTCATGGCTACGTACTCCTCTTCGGAATTTCTGGACAATCTTTACGCTACAGACTGAATGGAAAACTTCATTCGTGGCCCCCCTGTGTGCTGTGAACTAGGCTGGAAAATATGAAGCTTTGAAGTGTCATCCAAATATCGTAGCTCGCTGACAAATCTTGACAGTGTGTCTGCTGGACACGGGCGCTTATAGGACATGTTCGCTTTGCATTGCTTCAAGACTCCCTGTGTGATATCTTCAGTGCATACAGCGAGGTTTCATACTGAAGAGGTGTCAAAAAGATGCGAGTTGGTGGCCGAGGCGCCTTGAAGACCAATTGAAGATGCCCGGATCATCATCAAAGGGGCAAGTGGCTCGATGCTCTGTCATCCTGGCCTGTACCCGGCCGTGTCCGGTGATCAACATCATTTATGGTGGGGTTCACGAATAGGATTATTCATATGTACGACATATGACCATGTACAGCTCGAAAAGCTTGGTAAACTTGTCCAATGTAACAAACCCACCCAAGGTGTCGTTGTCACCCATATCCCTATAATTCTTACCTGTTTTTGTTTGTACATGCGTCCTCAAGAATGGAAATCGTTCATGCAAGTATCTGTGAATAGTTTGCTTGACAAGACTTCGCTTCACCTTCAGGAGCAGGAGCGAAGCGTAGCGTAGCGATATGCTCTTGTTGAATTCATCAATCATGTCTGGATCATTTGCATCTCCTCTGGCAAGATATGAAGAAGGCTACAATACCATCAGCAGTTAGTATTTCGTCCCATAGATTAGATACTCTAAAATGACACGTTGAATTCACTGCGTTTTCTTAAAAGTAGGCACATAGGTATTATTGGTATAGTTTGTAGATAGTAGATATGGGTATCGGTGGAATCCGCCGATGACCCCAGCTATGAAATTCTATGTCCATGGTGCTGAACAAATCAAATTCACACCTGGCCCGCCTATACCATTGTAAATACATCTTCTATACATGATGTGTAGAGCTGGGCATGGCGTACATATCCCTATGGACAGACTGTGGCAAGACTGTGACAGACCAACGGATCCCAGGCACGGCATCCGGGCCGATGTCGATGATGTCAGATCCGGGGCGGGACCGACTTATTCAAAGAACATGATGCTGCTAACACAGCTCTACCGTCTCAGTTTTTTGTTAGCCGAGCCGCGAACTCTCAGTTTTCAACTTAGCCGACATCTGCGGTGCAAATTTGATGTTCAACCTCTCCAACTAATTGGATGTACTGCCAAGAATGGTAGAAATATGAAGAAATGCAGCGATGATCATCTGTTTCATGTAAATGCCCGCTTTGATACTCTCGCCAAGGCCCATCAGTGACACTGGTGGGCCTCTAAGATATCTCATGCATCGAAAATAATAAAATTTCCAAGTCCCTTCAGGAAGTGCCCCTTAGAAGCCCAACTGTTCACGCCGGAACTCGGAAATACCAAGAGAGTTGCCAAGAAAGCTCAATCTCGGCAATAAATAGCTGGATGCTCGGCAAAAAGCTGATTTCGCTTATTTGGAAGTTAAAAGCTGGGAGGTGAATTGATGCCAAAGCTGCAGGTTCGAACACTTGATGAAAAATACCATCATACTTTTCTAACGGCAACCTGGGCAGCTTCGCAGCCTTTTGGGTTGAACGTCCCTTTTTTTGGGTTGGGCAACACGAAAAAGCTATTTGTGAACTTACTGATGGCCTGCCAACTTCACCTTCACCATTCCAACACCAGCTACATAACACATCCTTCCAGTGCTAAAGGAGCCTAAACACATTTCTGGGTCATTACTTCAATCAGAAATAACATGCCCGGACGCTTTTCCTTGCGCCTCAATGTAAGTACACCACATTCAATGCATATTTCCTATCCCTGCGCGTCCTGAGTGCGAGTTGCAATGGGAGAACGTTCAAGACTCACAGTCAAGTTCTTAAGTCCTCACCCGGAACGTATGATTGACGAGATGACTTCTTTAGCGTGACGACCTGCTTCAACAACTCCCGGAAGGCTACGATGCCGACGTAGACGACTGGATCGACGAGGACGAGTTCGTACCGCGGTATAATGTCGCGCCGCGAACGCAGGTGCCCGTCATTCGACATAGGGACCCATCTCAGTCTGCCAGCTCGAGTTCAAGTGCTGGGTCAGGATTTGGCTCTGGCGCAGGTGACCGCGATCGAAGCCCTGACGCGCATACAAATGCACAGGTATCGTCGTCAACTCATAAGCAAAAGGGTAAGGGCTCCCTGGTACTACACACCATGAAATGGGGGCTGGTCCCACATTGGAGCAAGCACGAGGACATGTCCCTAAATACCATCAATGCGCGGGCGGAAAATCTGATCGAAGGAGGGGGCATTTGGGCGAGTGTTAAAGGGCGGAACAGATGTGCCATTCCAGTCCAAGGGTAAGTAATCCGCAATCCTGGTTAACGTCGAACATGGAAGGGAGAGGAGACTGACGTCTTTTGAAACGATGTTTATAGCTATTATGAATGGCAAACGAAGGGAAAAGAGAAGATACCCCATTTCACGAAGCGGAATGACGGCAAGATATTGCTTTTGGCCGGGTTGTACGATTGTGTTGAGCTCGAAGGTCATTCTTTCTCGCACCACTCAAGCTCCTACACACGAAATTCATTTATCACGTCCCACACAGGCAAGAAGCTGTGGACGTTCACTATCGTCACGGCAGACGCGCACAAACAGCTCTCGTGGCTACACGACCGACAGCCTGTTATCCTGACTTCGCATGACGCGCTCATGCAGTGGCTTGACACATCTTCGCAGACTTGGACACCTGAGCTGAGCAAGATGGTACAGCCGTATGGAGACAAGTTTGCTTCCCAACTCCAGTGGTGCGTCCTGCCATGGGGCTATGGATTCTACCACACAGGTTATGTACTGATTATTTTGCATGAGCGTAGTTATGCCGTCCCAAAGGAAGTCGGTAAAGTCGGGACGGAGTCGTCGACATTCATCGAACCAGTGGCTGCGAGGAAGGACGGCATTGCGGCGATGTTTGCAAAGCAGGAGAAGAAGGCGCCCTTTCTGCGAAAACCTGCGCCAACCAAGGTGAAGAGGGCGTCTCTGTCTACGTTCAGCTTGCCGACAAAGAAGGGCTCGATGACAAAGTTCTCTCAACCCTCAACGGTGAAAGTTAAGGCGTCACCAGCGAAGTCCGAGCCTAGATCGTCATTGGTAAAGAAAGAGGACATCGAGGAAACGTTTCCTCCGTCTTCTCAGGTCAAGAATTTAAAGAGTCCAACAGAGATGGGGAAGGCGCCACACAAGAGAAAAGTGGACGCAACATTAACGATTGACCTGACCAATGACGATGACGAGTCTGGTTCAGAATTAGGGATAATGCATAAGGATAAGCGCCCAAAGCTGGAATCTTCTTGACTTTGATTCATCTCTCCAATTCACTGCGAAATGCAGACCAACAACGCCATTATATCCTTATGGAGGCTCTTGGGCAGTTTCTTTGTATTTAAACACCCTATCTCTTCCCCTCGTTGCAATGTTAATTTAGGGCATCGTGTTTCGAAGTTATTAAATGTACTTTCATGCTCGGGAGATTGGGTCTCATCCTCCCCAAACCCTCCTACCAATGCCTGGCGGAAATGCATAGTACACTATGCTATATGACTCCACAAAATACATGTTGTGCTTGAGGACATTATATTGTCATGGTATCCTTTAAAAACCTTTGCTCATTTTACTTGATAGTATACAATTCTCTGCCTAATTTCAACAAGATGATATTCCATCTACTAGGTCCTTGACATGTCTAGATGTGACAAGTCCGTTGCTCTCAAAGAGAAATTCTACCTGTTTGTTCAAAACTGCACAACATGTTTCTGTAGCTATAGCAATGTAAACCGTGACCATTCACAACACAAAAAACTTGGTGAACTTGTCCAATGTAACAAACCCTCCCAAGATGTCACTGTCAAATTCATCAATCATGCCTGGATAATTTGTGTCTCCTCTGGCAAAATATCCTTGATGAAACATCTTAACAAGACGATGCAGCAAAGGCAAGAGATTTTCCATTTCCTTTGACGCGTTGGGCAAGTTGTTACCCATGAGGAATCCCAACTTTCCAAGGGCAAGTTGCGGGGCAGTGAACTCCACGGAAAACCACACCTTGATTGGGGATGTTTCTTGATCTTTCTCAAGGAATTGCCGGTAGCATGCGAGATCCAAGATCACGTACATCATTGATTCTAAGTCATGGCGGCAGAGGTGCAAAGGTGGATTGCCGTCCGCCGACTCCAAGAGTTCGATAGCAATGTAGGGCCTTGTTCCTATTCGCTGCTTGGAAACTGGCCCATTCTCCTGTTCAGAAAGCATGACAGCCAGATCGAAGCCATTGAGGACTCCAACAACATTGTTCTCCGCGTCGAGTCGATACATCATATTCTCAACGGTCATGTCGCGATGAAGGATCTTCATTTCCGCGTACAGCCATTTGTATGCCAACAGATAGAGTATTTATTCAGCATCTTGCACAGGAGCGTCGGGCTATTGATCCTACCCTTCATAATCCCAACCAGTGCGGCCAGGAGTTTGATGTCCTTGACGGGTTGGAGCTCCGTGGACCGTCATTACTAGAATCTCAACATCCCTCAGCTCGTGTGAGATGGAAGTCATCTCGGAAAGCTGGAAATACCACGCACATGTATTGCGATTGCATCCCAGGAGGGCTGCTCGTAGTGGAATGTTTCCGACAAGCGCTCGAAGATCTGTTTATGCCTGGAGGCATTCTTGGTGAAATTCCGTATCTCGCTGAGCCGCTTGCCTTCCGCCATTTGGCCCCGAGGCTTGAAAGAAACTTTGAGGACGGGCAATTTCGCAGGTTTGCTCCACCATTCGATGTCCAGACCGGTCAAATGGGAGAGACTCAAACTGTTGCCTTCTCCAGGGGGAGCAGGGGTTTGGCAGGAGTTTTCTGCACAGGAACGCGAAGGGCGAACAATCGACCCCATTGCTTCTCACTGGCAAAGACAAGTAAATTGAATGTCGTGACCAGGATGAAAGGGTTTTCGATGAAGTTAATACTTATGTTGATCTCCAACTGATCTTCAGACGGAAGAATAGGCGCCCACTGATGTACAAGATCATGATACCGCGTGACGTAATCAAAGCACGTTGTGATGATTCCAGAAATGATCATCGAGCACTTGGTCAGATGAGCCCTGATGGACCTCAGGTTTAGGTTCTGGTTGACCTTGTGCATTAAACTACGGCATCCAGTGGTTCCTGGACGCATCACGCCACCATCTGCCGTGCATACCGATACTAGGATTGCCAAAATGAATCCTAAGATAACGCGAACGGCAGGATTTCATGTCAGAGGATCACAGCTGATCTGTACTGAGCGCGTCTTTCACAGGTCGTTCACTCTAACTTAATGTGGCGAGGCTAGCTTCTTGCTTGCTTGCCATCTCATACGTGTGTAACACATACTCTTTCTTCAATCATCCTCTCTAACGTGGTACAAACACACAGAAGGGCAAATCGCTCCTCGATTCAAGTCGTTCAAAGCCGTTTCACCAGCTCTTTGTGAGTAACAAAACGCTGGTTCATCTCACTTTTGCGCAGTGCTGACTGAGGGAGTGCCAGAGCCTTCATTTACAACTCAAATGACGATCAAAGACTTGGTGTCTGGCGGCTGGGGAAAGAAGAGTACTGAATCCTCTGCGTCCTCGCCCGAATCTTTACCATCTTCACGGTCGGTATCCCCAAACATTCCTGGGGCATACCATGACAGTTCTCCTAGAGCTAATCAAGACGACAGCAGCAACAATCGGAACCACGCCAGTCATAACCAGCAAGACGACGTCAGAGTTGAGTCCGACCGCTCCGAGCAGGCAACGCCAGATCGACCTCGCGGAAATAGCACCACGATAGTCAATACTGTTCACGTAAGGGCCTCCAATTTGTCTCCCAACACACGCGCCCGCAGTGAAGCCCCAAACAACCAGATTGCCATCACAAGCACCAACGGGCGTGGACACAATGGGAACCGTTACGCACCACTTGATGGAGTGGAGGCCTCATCATTCTCAACCAATCTCATAATAAGCGCCCGTGCCGAAAGTAACAACAGCCACCCTTTACAATCTACCGAATACTACCGCAACAACGTTGGAAGCGGAAATGACGGCCCTCATCCAGGACAATCCGCCAGAAGCCCCCGACCTGGGGTCAATGGTCGCTCTTCAGACCAAAGCAGACCCTTTCCAACCGCTGCGGTTGTGAGCACTCCAGGATCCAGACGCAAGGCACATCTTCGCCGCATGGCTTCCGACACTATTGCTGCTCTCGAATCCGGCTTTTATAACGTCCACGGGACGGAGGTATCGATCGGAGAGGAAATCGTTGCAGGTATCAAGCAGACCCAGTTCTATGGTCCCGACACGCCCAGGCTTGTCCAATGGCTCACTGCTGGAAAGCCCGTCGACATCAATGCTGCTGGAGCGATGGGAACCAGGACTCAAGTCTCAGTACTCAATATCAGCACCCTCGCAGGTGCGCGCCTGCTTGAGAATGTCTACCAACGTATTCCAGGAGCCGGCACCGGCAGCAATTCCAACCCCTCAAAGTGCTTCACGGGCGTGCTGAATTTTGCCTCTGCAACCAAACCTGGAGGGGGCTTCCAGAATGGTGCAGAGGCACAGGAGGAATCCCTCGCGCGCGCATCGACATTGTTCGCGTCACTGCAAAGCAGCGAGCAAGCTCAGATGTTCTATCGTCTTCACGCCGAGGAGAGCAGAGAGAATCTGCTGGCCTACTACTCGCATGCCATTGTTTACTCTCCTGGGGTCTTGGTCCTCCGCGACGACGAAGATGGCTCATGGTTTGAAAGGCCATTCGCTGTGGACGTACTCAGCTGCGCCGCGGTCAACGCGGGGGAGGTGCGGCGCTCAGCGGGAGGTGGACCTCGACCGGGACGTGTTGCGACTGCGCACCTTGAGGTCGACATCGAAAAGGAGATGACGGAGCGCATGGCTCGCATTCTGTGCGTCTTCGAGTTCCAAGGCGTACGCAACCTCGTTCTAGGCACATTCGGAACCGGTGTCTTCCAGAATAAGGTCGACGTTGTCGCCAGGATATGGGCACACCTCCTCATTCGGCCTGAGGCAAGGTTCAAGGACGTTTTCGACAGAGTGATTTTTGCAATCACCGGGCAGGAGACTTTTGTAGAGTTCCAGAGTGCTTTCTCCGCATGGGGTCAGGAGCGGGCAGCGGGTCATGGTAAAACAAGTGTGCCAACCCCAAGGGGCGCAGGGGCAACCGGTGATCTCATTGATCTTTGAATACGCGTCCCAAGGTACCCCACACCATTCATGAGCGCAAGTGTAGTCTTCCCTTCTCGACAGAATTTTTTTGTTATCAGATATCCATGGAAATGAATTATAAGTCGTCTGTGAGCCGGTAGCCTCACATTATGTGTAAATAAGTCCCGGTATCTATACAATGCTCCTATCGGGAGCTATCCAATACTAATTTGGTTTTCTTGAACCCCCGTGTTGCCATGCAATGCTGCGCAACTGCCTGACCGAGGAGCTGTATGAGATATAATTGGAACGAGGATGTGCGTGATAAGGCCGTCGGCAGTTGTTCAATTTATTCCAAATTTATCTAACCTGTTGATGTATACTTGAAATGCAATACACCACTATGCGTTCGTGGTCGCAAACTCTCCGGCTATCTGTATCTTCAGAGTGGTTGGCGTGGCTCCAAAATGACTATCAGACCAGGCACCCATGATTGCGTATATCGACATCTAAATTTCGGGAACACAGAACGATCCAGTGACCCTGCCCTACTTCAGGTGTTCTTATAATAGCAGATGGGAAGTGAAACCAGGAATTAGGTCAGTAACATCGCACCCGCGACTTGACGTGTATTATGAAGATCAATGCTGCCTATTAAGTGATTCTTTTCCAGCCTTACGCCTCTCATCAATGGTTATAAAGAGTCGCAACCGTCCTGTCAGTGGACATATTTATCGATCTCATAACCGCAGACACCAGGTCCACGGTGCACCTTTCCTGGACGGCCTCGCAGACGAATCAACTCGTGATACCAAGAGCTGCCAGCCCTGGTCCTGGATCAGTAACATGCCCGATGTCCATAGCACAGACCGGCTCATTGCCCTGTTTATAGCGGCCCTATGCACTGGCGTCTACATATGCACGCTGCTCTTAAGCGTACGGTGGCTTGTTTTCAAGGATGAGGGCTGGAGTATCCGCCAGCGCATCAGCAAGGGGTTCTTGGCGGCTACTCTCGCACTCGCAGTGCTTTCGACAGTGCACACTGTACTGGCGGTGACAACAAGCGTAGCACGGATCCGCGAGGCTGAATCTCCAACACCTTCTACACAGCCTAACGAAAAGGTGCCCTGGGAGTCCGTTGTAATGGTGAGCTTCAGCAGACCATCCCCCATGGCAAGTAGGGAGAGCGAATAACAGTGATCCATACGCTGTATAGTGTACTGTGGTTAATGCGTCTGTGCTCATGGTCGATAGTTTCTTGGTGAGTAATGGAAATTGGCGTCGATGTACGTGCGTTTTATTAACATATGAACCTTGCCTCAGATATATCGCTGCTGGGCCGTGAGCTCGTATAGAAAACGCACGATTCTTTTTCCAATTCTTTTCTGGATCGGCGGCTTCATTTGCACCGTTCTCCAATTGTACTGGCAGGTTGTCCAGACAGCGCATGTGATGGATGCCTGGACACCTGTTAACATGACCATCGGACCCGGTACAGTCCTCACCCCTTTTTGGGGATGCACGATAGTTGTTAATATATACGCAACTGGTGAGTTAAATTTTATGTTTTCTCGGCCCATTGGCGGCGGCTACGATGAACGCTGACAGAATCCTATTGAATACGAATCACCTATATCAGGCGTTATTGTTTACCATATTTGGGTCAGCACGGGCGGTAGGCGACTACGTCGATCTTCACGGCGCTGGCCTATCAGTACGAGTCCATTTGGCGCACCACCACAGGCGGAAGAACCAGGACATATTGATAACGGAGATTTTGAACTGGCTCGTGGCGGCATGGCAGAGTCGCGGCGCGAACTACGTTTTGTCGTACGCGTTCTGGTCGAGTCTGGGGCACTTTACCTCCTCATTACCATTCCACACTTTGCTGTATGGTGGACATCAAGTGGTCTGGCGATCATTACGCTGGGGTGGATGGTACGCGCTCTGCTATCTTGCGTAGTAGCCGACTCATCAGTGACTGCTCTCTTGCTTATTGACAGAACCTTCCCGTGGTGGGAACAGCCTTCAACCTCATCATTATCCGCACAGAGCAATATCGTGTGAATACCAACAGAAAAGCAAAAGCCGAGGCTGCGTTGATATCCGAGATGAAGTTCGAGGGACCCGTCGGTGCAGTGACCATGCCAGGCGAGGAGGTTTTGATGGGTTGCAGGCATATGTTGACTGGGTCAATTCTTTCTGGGTCCAGTGATACCGCACACACTGATGCTATTTGACATGTTTTACCATGGACGACTATGATACTGTAAAGTACTAATGGAACAGGGAACCAATTCCTGATTTGGCAAGTTCCAGTCGGAGCTCATCTAGGGGGTGAGCACTTGCGTCAATGCCACGTCGTCAACCGGTGTAATGCCGTCACTGCTAATAAATTGAACTGAATCTACGCATTTCCATCCACAGTCGAATCTGTGGTACCGGTATGTGGGTGTCGAATGGAATGTCTAGCAAATCATCAGTACCCGGAGTGCGAGCGTCAAGAGAGTGCCAAATGTCATGCACGCGCGATTACCATGAGGATCGCGCTCGCCAATGCGGACCGGGAAATACCAGGGACTAGGTCTCTTTTGAGTCTGCTTAGTTTTTATCATCTTTTTGAGGAAAAACCGCCCACTTCATGGCATATAAAACTGTGTACGAAGCGAGAGTTGATTCAAGACGTTTTCGGTACTGGGTTCTTCCATATCAGGAGATTATTACAGCGCTAGCCAATACATGACGCAGTTGTTTATTCGGTCTGACCCAAGGTTCAAGAACGTTTACGTAAATACGAGGCGGGGAACTGTTGTGGAGCCCCAGAGCGCCTTTGCAGCATGAGGCTTGGGGTGGGTAGCAGGTCATGACGGAACGAGTGGCCAAACCTCCCAGGGAGCACCTGTGACTGGTGATCTCACTGATTTATTCTTGAAAAACAATTGGCATGAGCGCAAATGTAATTTTCTTTCACGACATCGTTCCTACAGTAAGTACTGAAGTAGTGTTGACTGCAGCACACAGGGGGTGGAATGATTTACCATCTGAATCTTCGGACTCCGAGTCCGAGACCTGGTGCATTACACTTTATCTATATAAAGCTGAAGATGGGCTTTCATCAAGTGATGCAAACATGTAAAGACGACACTATACACCACCCAGGCGCTACACTAGGGGGTTTATCATTGCGAGTTTACCAATCTATATCGTGTAGATACATATAATGCGCCTGTTCAACATTAATACTACTATCTCGGTTCTCTTGGACCTCGGGTCACCATGCGCTGCTGCGCATCTGCCTGATCGAGAAACTGAAATATAATTAGATGTTATCGAGGGCCTGCGTGATAGTAAGACCTGTAGCGCTGTTTGTTTTATTTTAGGTTAGTTTCCTATATCTATAGGAAACGAGCCGTTTGATGCATTCAATTAGAATACAATGCACAACTATGCACATATGTTATTAAACAAGTAGATTTCAATCCGGTTGTCAGTGTGTGCAAACGAGAGCTCATGGTCGCATATATTGACATCTGGGCATTAGGTGCCCGTAACACAGCAAATCGAGGTGTGTCTCCCTCGCTTCAGAAGTTCTTATAATAACAGTATGGGAAGTACACCAGAAACTAGGTCAGTACGATCATGTCGCTCTCGATTGACAGCTTTCAGACAGATCTAGTGTCATCCTGTCAGTAATTCTTATCCAGCATGGCTTCTTTCCAAGGCTTATAAAACATCGGAGTCGCAACCGCCCTTACAGGGAGAACACCTATCGATCCCATTAACACATTCGCCACGGTGCACTCTGCTCAGTATACTACAACGACTCCCCTAAATCCACGCCATTAACGAGAGCGGCTACTGGAGCGGTAGTATGCCCGATATACGTAGCACAGACCGGCTCATTGCCCTGTTTATAGCGGCCCTATGCGGTGGCGTGTACATATCCACGCTGCTGCTCAGCGTGCGATGGCTTGTTTTCAAGGACGAGGGCTGGAGCATCCGCCAGCGCATCAGCAAAGGATTCTTGGCGGCTACTCTCGCACTCGCAGTGTTTTCGACAGTGCACACTGTACTGGCAGTGACAACAAGCATCGCAAAGATCCGCGAGACTGAGTCTCCGACACATTCGACAAAGCCTGATGAAAAGGTGCCCTGGGAGTCCGTCGTGATGGTAAGCTACAACACACACTCTCGAACAAGTCAGAAATTCTAAGAACCATTACGTTCAATAGTGTACCGTGGTCAATGCGTCTGTGCTGATGGTCGACGGTTTCTTGGTAAGTCACCGAATTGATATCAGCCTGCAGATGTCCAAATAATGACTTTATCTAGATATATCGTTGTTGGGCGGTTAGCTCGTATAGAAAGCGGAAAATCCTTTTTCCAGTCCTTTTCTGGATTGGCGGGCTCGTTTGCACCATTCTCCAACTGTACTGGCAGGTTGTCCAGACAGCGCACGTAACGGATGCCTGGACACCAGTTAACATGACCATCGGGCCCGGTACAGTCCTCACCCCATTCTGGGGATGCACAATAGTTGTTAATATATATGCGACTGGTCCGTCAAATTTTGTCAAATTATCAGCGGCCGCGACGAACCAGTTGAGAGCTAACGAATCCAAAATTGTTCTCGATTGATCCTGATTAGGTGTTATCGTTTACCATATTTGGATCAACACAGGCAGACGACGCCAGTCCCAATCTCCGAAGCGCTTCCCCATAAATTTGAGTCCCTCAGGTACGCTGGGACCCACACTAGGTGCCGAGGACCTCGACAACGGGGATTTCGACCTGATGCGCGCGGGTGCGTCTGAGTCAGGACGCGAGCTGCGATTCATTGTACGCGTCCTTATAGAGTCCGGTGCACTCTACCTTCTCATTACGATCCCGCACTTTGCCGTGTGGTGGACGTCAAGCGGGCTGGCAATTATCAGCCTCGGCTGGGCTGTACGCATTTATGCCATTTAAATGTGTGTGACACTGACCATCGTCCCGGTTTTTCTGACTTCCACAGAACCTTCCAGTAGTGGGTACAGCGTTCAACCTCATCATTGTGCGCACTGCCCGGTACCGCGTTGACGCTGATAGGAAGGCGGAGGCCAACTCCGCACTTATGTCCGAGATCAAGTTTGAGAGACCTGTCGGTGCAATGGCCATACCGGGAGACGAGATTATTATAAGCCGTGGGCACGTATCAACAGGGTCCATTTGTACTGGCTCCAGTGCCACTGCTTATGGAGATAGCGTCTGATAACGTCTTATGAACGGCCATGAGATTGTTCACGATTATAATTTTGTTCAGCTCTAGTAAATCATTTGACTTCACGAGGGACTATAATTTGACACTCCTGTCACTTGACGGGTGCACTCAAACAGGGCTCACGGGAACCATCGGTGAGTCAGCTGGCTTTAAGTTTTCGGCCATCATTACCTGTGACCTCGGGCATTTGGCTCATCCAACGATCCACTATTGTGTCTACGCACTTCACCCATGCCAAGAAAATATCAGCAAAATTCGCGATACCCAGGCCCATGTCTGGACACGGGCATGATGGCCCAAGTGTACATTCGAAATCAATCGATGCACGAGCCCCGTTCTGCGCAGTATGTGATGCTCCACACACTATGGTCACAAGAGCTGTCTCTGGATTACCTGCATACGTATATTTTTCTGGCTGTTCCCGTTGCACAAATACCAAAATAACGTCTTTTCGGGAGAACCTACGAAAAGAAGATTTAGACCCTATTCCAGAGACTACCTCGACCAGAAGTCAGGAGAAAAAATAGCAGACAGAAAGCCTGAGTACACATGCCAGCTTCTTCGCATACGGACGACCACTCAGTGATGTGGTATAATGTTGAGATGCAAGCCGCTGGGTGCATCTCCCTGGCGCTATCAGAAAGCCGTGCAACTTGAATTAGCACCCCAGAGCTGTCTCGCCGCGCCTTGGGGCCTTGTTCTACCACTTTCTGCCCCCCCCCGTTCCAGGTGAAAGTACGGTCATTTGTCATACCAGCTTAGTGGACGGATGACCCGGGCTCACACTCGAGGTAAGCTCTCCACTCATGGTTGTTCAGGTCACACCACAGCGTGCGGAATACTCTGAGTGTGAGGTGTTTCTCGGCCGGAGCGTACGCAGTAGGTGTTTAAATAGCGGAGGCTGGGAACCACCAAAGACTAGGGTTCTTTTGAATCTGCTTAAGTAAATCAAGTCCCCATCATATCAACAGCTATTCTAGGAATGCCCTCCCCTGACGGCATATAAAGCCATGTAGGTGGGGCCATTAATTGAAGAAGCCTCGGCACTTCCAATTCAGGTCACCACAACATCTTCGCGCCAGTCAGTTCATACAGTCAGTCAGGATTTCTGTCTAACTTGGCGCCAGTATGTCCGCCAGTACGGACCGTCTCCTCGCTCTGTTCATTTCAGCCCTCTGCACCGGAGTGTACTTCTGTACATTTTGCTCATGTATTAGGTGGATGGTGTTCACTGATGACGGCTGGCGCATCCGGAGACATATTCGAAAGGGCGTCTTGGCAGCAACTCTCGCTATCGCAGTCTTCTCTACTACCCATACTGTGCTTGCAGTGACGACGAGCGTGGCTATTGTCCGCCAAGCGGAGTCGCCGACGCTATCCATCGCATTCTCGAGACCAAACGCAAAGCTACCATGGGAATCTTTGGTCATGGTATGCCTTCCATCATACTAACACAATGATACGTAATTGATCAAGCGATGTCTAGTGCACAGTTGTCAATACATCGGTGCTCATTGTCGACAGCTTTCTGGTGCGTTTTTCTTGACGTCCACCTTATTCGAAGTCCTAAATGATGCCTATAGATCTACCGCTGCTGGGCCGTAACTTCTTTCAACAAGCTCAAAATCGTCTTCCCCGTTCTCTTCTGGTTCGGCGGTCTTGTCTGCACCATTCTCCAGCTGTACTGGCAGATAGTGCAGACAGTGCAGATCTCGAACATCTGGACACCGGTAAACATGTCAATCGGGCCCGGCACAGTCCTCACCCCATTCTGGGGCTGCACCATCGTTGTCAATCTCTACGCGACAGGTAACCGCAGATTGTTCACGCTTGTACGGATAATCGTCGGCTAATGTCTTTGAATTGTTGTGATCGTCCATTTTAGGTATTATCATTTACCATATCTGGGCAGCCACAGAGACCGCGACGAAAGCACCGCAGCGCCCATCCCATTCCCAAACCCACTCTCACTCCGAGAGCCAAATGCAGAAGACTAGGAGCCTCGAGGACGCCGAAACGCTACGCGGCGGTGCGAGCTCGCGCACAGTCAATTCCGTCCCGGGCGAGTCAGAGGGAAGGGAGTCAACGAAAGAGCTCCGATTCATCGTACGCGTCCTCATAGAATCCGGTGCCCTGTACCTCTTCATCACCGTGCCGCACTTTGCCGCATGGTTTACGTCGAGCAGTTTGGCCATTGTAGCTCTCGGATGGGCTGTAAGTATTGACGTTCCACCTTAATCTTGTCATTTGTGGTCACTAACAGCACGCTGTCTGACCAGAACCTGCCCATAGTAGGCACCGCATTCAATCTCATTCTCGTAAGAACAGCGCGGCGCCGTGCCGACGCGGAAAGGAAGGAGGAGGAAGCCTCTGGGCTCATGTCTGAAATTAAGTTCGAGCAGCCAGTGCTTGACACAAGCGGAATACCTGTCACGCACTTGACGCTGATCGACATCAGTCACACATCTTCAGGGTCTAGTGCAACTGCGTACAACAGGAAAAAATAGTATGAAATCGCACATAGACTGTACTGGATTAACATGCTGTAATGAGGGGTAATATAATCACCACTGTTCCGAAGCTTCTGCCCTGCCTCAATTGAATTACCAGATACATGTGAGTCCGCCTCACGTACCATTACGCCACGAAAAGACGGTTGATGAAGATAGTTACATTGCATTTTGATAACTCGACGGATGTGATGAATGGATATACATTGACTGGCTAGTGTGCGTAGCAATACACCGAGTAAGAAGCTAGATCGTGGATTGTCGTACATCATGCATCATGTGTGGTCCGTACATGGTTGGCATGGTATGTTGTATGGAAGAAGGTAAGGAAATGGACGAGCGGGTAGCTATTGACAGGTAAGTAGGCTTTCTCAAGCGAAGAGACGCTTGGTGTATGAGTTCAAACCATGCACACCTCCCTCGACCTGAGCAGACGCTGTGCGCAGCTCGAAGCGAACCTTGCCTGCAGCGACACCCTCACGAAGCTCGCCAACACTGCGGACACCAATATCCTGGAACGAGTGCTGCACGCCAACATACAGGTAGGGCAGGAACGCCTTCACGCTTCCCTTGTCCTGCACGTCACCCGACACACCTTGTGCGACCTTGACCGCACTACTTTCAGAGAAGTACCGCGACGTAGCAGCGTTCTCGACGGTCGTAGGCTTCTTCGCCGCGGGGTACTTGCTGCTCTTGCTCGCTTGGCCCTGCTCCATGGCCTCGAGGGAGCCCATGCCGCGGTACGCCTTGACACGCTTGCCCTCATGGTAGAAGTACTCCCCGGGAGCCTCCTCGGTACCGGCAAGGAGACCACCCATCATTACCGCACCAGCGCCAAGAGAGAGGGCCTTGACGATGTGGCCAACATTGCCAATACCACCGTCAGCGATGACAGGAACGCCGAATTTGTTGGCGAACTCGGCAACAGCGTACACAGCGGTGGCCTGGGGACGACCGACAGCCATGACCTCCTGGGTAATGCAGATGGAGCCAGAGCCCATGCCAACACGGAGAGCATCAGCACCCGCAAAGACGAGGGAGGCGGCCTGCTCGCGGGTGACGACGTTTCCGGCGATAACCTCGAGCTTCGGGAAGGTAGCCTTAATCCACTGGATCATCTCAATTTGGAAAATGGAGTTGCCCTGAGAGGAATCGAGGACGACAATGTCAAGGCCGGCCTCAGCGAGGAGTGTGAGACGGTCGCGGTCGGAGGGGCGGGTACCAACGGCAGCAGCTGCGTACAACTGCTTTGTCTCGGGGTTCTTGGAAGCAAGGGGGTATGACTGGTTCTTGAGAAGATCGGAACGAGCAAGGATGGAGATGAGTTCGCCTTTCGAGTTAACGATGGGAAGCTTGCCCTTCTTGGAGTCGCGGAGGATGTGGTTGGCCTCAGTAAGATTGATACCTTGCTGGGCAGTGACAAGGTCGGTGGTCATTACCTCCGAAAGAGGGGTGGAGGGATCGCGGAACTGGATGTCGCGTGCGGTGACGATGCCGACGAGCTTGCTGCCAAGTTTGCCAGTGTCTAAAGATAGCCGTGAGCATGGTCGAGAGATACGAAGATGTCAATAAAGATCAGATTTTAAAAATTTATAGGTATCCCCACATCACACAAATTTAATCGCGTTAGATCGGTAGAACGAAGGTTGTAAAGTGCTCATCACTTAAGTGAGAGAAGGAAAAAGAACACGAACCAGTGATAGGGATACCGCAGAAGCCCAAGCGTGCCTTGATGTCGAGGACATCTTCGACGGAGTGCGTGGGGGAAAGGACGACGGGATCAGCAATGAAGCCGTTCTCGTGACGCTTCACGGCGCGGACCATCGCGGCCTGCGATTCTGCCGACTGGTTGTGGTGAATGACACCGATGCCTCCCAGGAGCTTGGTAATAAGTGCGTTGAGATCCGTGCACTGAATTAGAAGAAGGATGGTGGTGTACTCACCGCCATCGAAATAGCCATCTCACTCTCGGTGACAGTGTCCATGGGACTACTCATGAAAGGGGTCTTCAGGACGACGTTGCGGGTGATGCGCGACTCGGTGAGGACGACGGAGGCAGGGAAGTCGATCTTTCCGGGGAGGAGGAGGAAATCATTGTAGGTAAGACCCCCATGGACCTGGGAGTCCATGAGGTCAGTTACGGCGAGGCCATCCGAGCGTTTGTAGGTCGCGAGGACGTCGAAGGCGGTCTGAGGGTTGAGTGAGGAGGTCGTCTCAGGCATATCTGGGCAGATTGCCAGCTTACTTTTTCTTTTTTTCGCCAATTATATAGTCCTGTTGTTTGCGAAACATGATAACAACAAATACTACCACGTGGCCTTGATCCGGATCTGGTCCTCTCATCACGGAGGACTTTCATCATCGCTATCATTCATCCGAATCATCGTTGTCGCCCGTGCACTAGACGACGACACACGGAGATCTCAGTGTCAGGAGATGATGAAGATGACAACTGTGTTGTTATACCTAGACGACGACACACGGAGATCTACGTAGGAGTGTCTAGTGAGATAACGGTGACACGGAGAACGAAGGGGAACAAACCTCAGTGTCAGGAGATGATGAAGATGACAACTGAGGGAGGAAGGGGAGTGACATGATGTACTTATAGGTAAGGAATGTCACGGTGCGATCAAACACGACAACAAGCCCAAATCTGGGCAACACACCCCCATCGTGGACAGAGAGCACGATAAGCAAGGAAAGAGAAAGAACTAAGAAAATGACGAAGGTAACGCGGGATCACGAAGAAAGGAGTTTGGAATGAGGCAGGGGGACAAGGCCAAGAGTAGCACGATGACGAACAAAGAGAACAGAAGTCAAAGGTTTGGTGAAAATGTCTGCGGGCATGTGTTGAGTAGGGAGCCAGCTGGCCGAGAAAGTGCCATCTGTAATATGGTAGCGAATGAAATGATGCCGTATGTCTATGTGCTTCGAACGGGAAGAAATGGAGGGAGACGAAAGGAGTGATAAAGCAGCCTGGTTATCCGAGAGGAGAGGGAACGGTCTGGGAACTGGCAGATGAAGCTCGGTGAGAAGGACACGTATGTGGAGTGCCTCCTTGATGCAGTTAGTCATGGCATAATATTCTGACTCGGTTGATGACGTGGCAATAGACTTTTGCTTTGCTGCAGCCCATGAGATAAGACACCCTAGGAAAAAGAAGCAGTAACCAGAGATGGACTTGCGGTCATCAGTCGCAGATGCCCAGTCGGCATCGGAACAGCCAACACACTGCATGTAACCAGCTAGCGGAGACGCCTCGTCCCGAGGCCCGCCAAAACAGAGGGCAAAGTCGCGCGTGCCAATGAGGTAGCGAAGAACACGTTTGGCAGCAATCATGAGAGCGCATGTAGGTTTGGTGGTGTACTGACTGAGAGCCATAGCATGATATGCAATATCGGGGCGCGTCGTGTGGGCAAGATACAGAAGCTCACCAACAAGCTGCTGGTAGTTCACCTGCAAGTCATCGTCAGCGATCTCAGGGAGAGCATTAGGAGGGGCTGGTTTCAGATCCGAGAGTTGACAAGTAAAAGGCGTCGGCGCAGTGTTACAGCCAACAAGATGCCATTCCTCTGCAAGCTCGTCAATGTATAGCGCAGACGTCAAGTAGAGGACCCCCTTGATCCAGAAGAGATTCACAGACAAGAATCGCTTGCAAGGGCCCATATCAATGATGTGGAGGGCAGACGAGAGCCTGTGAATTATCCAGTGGTACAGCGGAGCAGAATTTCCAGCGCCAATACCATCGTCGACATGAACCGGGATCTTGATCTCCAGGGCAGAACCATCAGTCGGCATGGGAATCGAAGGATCGGGAGGAGAAGACCATTTTCCGTGAAAAACAGCCTTATCCACCTCGCAACGAACAAGACCGAGTGCAAGAAGAAGGTTGCTGAGCAAGGTGTAGAACTCGTAGGCCGATTGACGCAGTCCATAAAGCGCAACGACAATACGGAGAACTTTCTTGGGGTCGGCGAGAGGGAAATGGGGAACCTGTTTTCCATATATGTCCTTTCGGTTCTTCGCATGCAGGAAGGCGGTCTTGCAGTCAAACTGAAAGATGTCGTGACCCTTGGATGCGGCCCAGGCAAATATAGTGCGGATACTTGACATTTTTGCAACTGGCGCATATGTTACGATCTTTTACGTAAGTAAAAAGAGTTCATTAGGGCCCACGGAGTGCCATCAAAAGTGTCCCCCATTCCTTGTCGCCTGGGAACTTTTGTTTGATGCCATCATTTTTGGCCTTTCCCCCTTCCTTCGGCCTAGGTATTTCACTGATTTACTAATTTTTCTGCGAATCGCTTACAGTCGCCGTAGCTTTTTAATACATCTGTATTCACGCAAAATACGCGGTTCTAGCAGTACTACTTTTATGTGATTCGACCATAAACTTAATGTTTTATAAGTGGTTCTTCATTCACCGCAGGGATTGAAGAACCACTTTGAAAACATTAAGTTTGGGGTCGTCTCTAGGTTGTAATTGACCTCTTTGTTTATGATATACGAAGTATATATGTTAGTGAAAAGGCTTGTTCGATGGCGGCGTACCACAGTGTTCGTGAGATTCACACCATGACTATGCCGCACATATACCTCCCTGGTATATGTGGTCTACAGGCCTGGACTTCGCCCAATGCAATACATGTTGCCCACATGCACTCGTCAGTGTCATCGCACTCATTGTTCGATTGGATGCGCTGCGGCGGCAATACGAACAGCTTCGGAATGTCGCCGACAGGATCATGCAACAGTCGACAAGTGGCAAGTAATGTCATGGCCCGTGGGTGGTGCGAATCGCGATGGACGGGATCGACCTGCTGAGGATGGGTCCTGATCCTGAAGCGATGCGATACGCGCCATGGGGCGGGCACGAAGGGGGGCGATAAGAGAGGAGGAGGATGAGGGTGATGGGTCCACAGCGTGGCATAGGTCGCTGTGGCGGGCGTCCGCGAACTGGAGCGACAACGTCGCAGTGTGGGTCGTTCTTGGTTCTAGCGCGTCAGCATGGACAGCTTGAGCTACGTATCACTCACTTCGCGGATCTAGCACTGCATGGGCCTCCACTGCTTCATCTTCCACTCTCTCATTCGCCTTCCTTCAATGTGTTCGCAGCGCGAGTTTGA
Source organism: Psilocybe cf. subviscida (assembly GCA_013368295.1). Classification (NCBI taxonomy): domain Eukaryota; kingdom Fungi; phylum Basidiomycota; class Agaricomycetes; order Agaricales; family Agrocybaceae; genus Psilocybe; species Psilocybe cf. subviscida. Next base: position 422,367 of record JAACJJ010000044.1, on the reverse strand, counting down.
GCACGCTGAAAGGGCGCTATCTGGCGAATCAGTGCTTGTTGATAACTAGAATCCAATAACGTACCTTTTTCTATTACAGATATTGCTGTTCGCGAGCACCGCGATGGCCTAGGGGGTTCATGGACGATGTTGGAAGACAATGGCGCGGTGAGCCGCACAGACACATCCGCACATCGTCTCCCACCCGCCTCGAGATGCGATATAGCTACGTGTCACCAGACATAATATCTGGTGATACGTAGCTCCCCCACCGAACACGTCTGCGTCGCAATCCGCATCTGCAACCAGCAGATGAGGATGATATCGAGGGTCGGGTGGCCACCCTTGGACCGGGTGGAGTTGCGGCCAAAGGGGGCTGGGTTCAAGACAGCGCATTGCGGGGTGTTGGTAGGGCACATCGCGGGTGATATGGAACGGGAAGTGGTTGCTGCGCAACGCGGATGGATGAGGGTGAGGTGAGAGATGGGCCGGCGCGGTCATATTGGTTGTGGCTGGATCGAGCACGTCAGTTCCAACGTCCCGAGCGTTCTGTCACTTATCAGATGGGTACTCGACTCCACAGACCTCCCCTCGAGCTCCTCTGATTCGTGCTTTGTGTACGGTTCGCCCTTCGACCCCTTCGTCCTCATGCAGGAAACTTGAGCTCGAGGATACCGAAAATGGGGTGTTCTGCTATATCAGAGCCCTTCACATCAGGAAATGATGCCATGTCGTGAGAGATGTTGCATTTATTTTAGGCACCCTTAAGACGCCTAAAGATCTCCCAAGATAATTTAAATATAGCTCTTGCTTGAGAGAGTTTGCAAGATCATAATAGATGTTCTGTGCATTATTCAAGCATTCAACACACATGGGCTTGCTCCTCCCCAATGTGAGTGTAGGCTTGTCAGATGGATTTTACAATATTTCTTTCATGTTCCCATTGGTGTGCACTCCAGAGGGTGAAGCAAGGTCTCTGCCAACAGCAGTCAGCCCTTCCCTAGTTAAGATAACATTGAGGTCAGTATTTGATGGGACTTCCTAATCACACTCCAAACTCGAACCACAGCAGACATTCACAGTCGTCTATGTTCCTACTTGTATCTTCCAACCTTCCCCCTTCCCCCTTCACTTGCCAGCACAATCACCTGCATTGCCACTTCATCACTCACCACCACTGTCGATGTCGTTGTTGCTGATGTCCTCCCCCCCCTCCCCACTCACCAAATCGACCCCACACCACACCACCAAATGCACCCGAATGCACCCCAGCAAGCACTGTCACCAATGTGACCATGCTGCTGCTGTCGTTGACCCTCCCTCCTGCCACTGAACATTGTCAAGGAAGAGTGGGAATGATGGGAGACGCTCCCTGAATGTCCCACACATTGGTGTGGGGCATAAATTTCATTGTAAGTCTATCTATTCTGCCCTAACAATGACTACATGACCCCTAATGGGCATATAGTGCTTTGCCTCCCGCTGCTGCTGCTGTCTACGCCCTCAACAACACCTGTCGCCCTCTACCAGTGCACAAACGCCGTCAGCAGCTGCCCCTCCACCCTCCCTTCCCATCGCTGTCAGCACTGCCCCTCATTGCGCCACTTGATCACAATTGATCACTCTTTCCGCCTGCCGCTGTCACTGTCATTCTCAACACCCAGCCTCCGGTAATGCCCGAATCTGCAAATGGAGGACACCAGTGTGTCCCCCACTGTATCCCCCTTCTGTCGCTGTCACCCCACCCTCCTGTCATCCCCCCGTTCGGTCGCAATCAACCATTTTTGTCACCCGCCGTCACCCCCTCCCTCCCCATTGATGTGATGTCCCTGGTAACACCTGAATCAGCACATGGAGCAAACAAGGTGGTGCTCCCACCTTGTTATTACCCCCCTCTCTAACCCCCTGCTCCCCATAGCTGCTGTTCAAACAAAATCAGACCATTGCGCACTTGCCACCACCACCACTGCCCTCAACGCCCAGGTATGAGTATGTGTGCTACTGGTCACTGTTGTCAACTTGTGTAAGTCCCCCTGCTGCCGTCCATCCTTACACTCTGCATGCCATATCTTCCTATATTGTCTTCCCCCCATTGTTACACTCTGGTTATTGTACAATTAGTCTAGGTAGATACTTAGTAGACTGTTGGATATCAATTAGTTTACTTATTACCATTCTGATTAATATCATTGTTTTAAGAACTTGTAAAGCTTCCGTTCTGAATGTGCACCAAGCAATTGGCATTGGACGACCTGTAATCATCTGTTTTAGGTTGGTTTTAGGATCTTAAAAATTCATTCAAAGATCTTGTGCACGCTTTGAAGACAACAAATTTGAAACAACCTGTCTTTGAATGATCTTAGAAGATCTTTTTGTCTTGTTGTCTTTTGAGATCTTTGAGTGTCTTTGAGGAGTCAACAAGATCATACAAACGTTCTCACGACTTGGCATCATTTCCTGATGCAGTAGGTACAAAGATTGCTTAGAATACACTGAAATACCTTTTTGTTATGATGTGGGTGCAATGGTGCTCCAATAGGCCATTGTTTACGGATGTAGTAGTGACGAAGGTAAGAGATGAATGAATCGGGCGTCGTACATCACAACACAGTGGCGGAACCGTACAAGGGATAGACAGATTGGGGGTGAAAATTAGATATCGTAGTAAGTACCTAATTCTTTTGGTCCTCGTCGCTAGTTTCTGCACGTGGTGCGTTGTTGCCACCCGTGTTCCCTTCAACTTCAACGTCGTCGCTTTTGGGGCCGGTCCATAACTTCGTGGCCTCTGTTTTCTGAGTGAGTGTTATATTCAACTGGTAAGGCGTACACGCACCGTCTATGGTAAGTACGAATAGGTTGTCGTTCCCCTGTTCGTGCCATCTCGTTGTCAACTCCGCTACACGTTCGGTTTCTGTCCGCCCCGCCCATTTCTTCCCTTTGTCCCTGGCGGCGGGTACGAAGGATGCCGCTTTTCCTCTTCTAAGAGGGATGTGGTAGCCGCCGAGGTAGATTCCATCAACATCGTATCCCCTCATTGTCGCGTGTTTCGACCGCTGATGGACTTTTTGCATGTGCTCTTTGTGCTCGAAGGACGCACTGAAACTCCAATTAGCAGATGCCAAACACACAGAATGGAAGTATTTACCACGCGACGAGGGTTTTCAGTTTCCCTCCGTCAATGTTGGGAGTTTTTTCGTACATTCGGCGAAGCGCATCGTGCGTTTTTTGACTGACCATGTCCATGGGCTGCTTGCTGGTGTGCACAAATGGTCGCAGAAACTTTATAATAAAGATCATCTCGACGACTGGGCTTTTTTGAAGAGGATGGAAAACACAGGTATGTCTGCGATTGCATTCTTCAAAGAAGTTCCTACTAGAGGCATGACCGGCCGCGAGGTCATCAAAGTTTAATCGACATATTCCGCGGCCTGTTACACAAGCTAGGTACTGTCCGTCATGTTCCTCTTGGCTTATAGATACTGTAACACCTTGTGTGGTTATAGATTCCTATGATGATCTGTCTCGCTTGCTACCAACGGGCGCTTAATTGAGATTTCTATTATTAGATTACGATATCACTTTAAGTGGTTCGCTTGCGTCTCGTCAACCTTGGCGATACTTGATCAGCATCTTCAAATCAGATATCGAGATTCTCGACGTCAGTTCAGAGACACTGTTAAGAGCCGTCTATGGGAGTTACATGGTTGCGTGGGCCGGGCACAGCTGCTTATCGACTTCATGTGTACAGACAAGCTTTGGGCGATAGTCGAGAACACGAAAAGCCAAACGAGCACCATTGGCTCATCCAATGTCCTCGTTCCGTCGTTTACAAATGCTTTGGCTCTGTTGAATAAAAAAAAAACTACTCCAAGACTATCGGGTTATGTACAGTTCATCATCCAGAATGCTGACAAACAGATCAGCATCCATCTTCCCATCAATCTTGGTTGCATATCCAGGCCCCTCCCAGAACATACAGCCCCAGATCATGAGAGAACCTCCCCCAAACTTGACTGTCCCCTGTACCAGCCTGTCACTGAGCCCCTCTCCTGCCTTTTTCCAGACCCATTTCCTCCCATCTGACCCCAGGCGATTGATTTTGGTCTCATCTGACCATATGACCCTCTTCCAGTCATCCACTGTCCAGTCTTTGTGCACTTCTGCAAACTCCCTCCTAAGCCTCCTATGCCTTGGTTCCAGTTTAGGCCGTTTCCGTTTGGCCACAGCCTTCATTCCACTGCTTCTGAGTGCTCTCCTTATGGTCTTCACAGAGAAGGATGTGTTGGTTATGTTTTGCAAGGATTTGGCAACCTCAGTGGCATTTTCAGCCTTCTGCGAGGTGATAAGTCTGATGGCATACTGGGTATTGGCAGGTGAAAGCTTGCGTGGACGGCCCCCAGCAGACTTGGAAAGTGTGGAACGGTGTTTGGTGCGGATATTGGATATGGAACCAACACTTATGCCAGTGGTGGTAGAGATAGCATGACTTGAGTGACCCTGGTCAAGGAGTTCAAGAACACGGGTGCGTTGAGCAGGAGTAAGTGAGCGCATGAGAGTCTGAGTGAGAATTGATTGTGGGAAATGGTGTGGGCTTGGACACAGAGTATATATATACATTCTAGGGTAGTCACCTGATTTTATTTGTACCTATTTGATTTGATTAAACAAAGTCATGTGCTTGGAATATGAGAGGGACAAAACTGTTCAAGTGTACTTGCACCAGGAGAATATTCATATTGTGGGAATAAGTTGTGATTACATAATGAAACAACTTGGGACACATTGGTCACATGATAGTCTACCTACCCTGAAAATTTGGACTTGTTTGGCTGAGTTGATCCCAAGATATTCAACAAACAGTGAAACTTTGAAAAACATTTGAACGGTTTTGTCCCTCACTGTATCAATCCATCGCGAATTGGGTCGTCCTGGCTTTCAATCGGTACGTATAGCACAGTCGCGACGAAATTCGGCAAAGGCTTCGAATAAAGATGCACAGAGACTGCGCTGTGCCCTGCCGCGATGTCCGATCTTCCAAAAGCACGTCATCCATGTGTCAATCTCATGCTCCCGAATTTCCACCATCCACCTTTCCCCGGTATGGTTCTCGATAGCCTTCTGTAGAGTGATGATTTTGTCCTGGTAGAGAAGCCTTGTGAACAACTAAGAGGCTTACAGAAATGAATCACACTTACCACTTCGTGTAGTATGCCAACCACATCTTCGGGATTGCAGAATTCTTGCCAGCGCTCCGATATTTCGTGAAGAAATACCACAAATTTGACGCTTTGATAGTCCCACTGATGCTCCAGAGCATGGTGAATCAGGATGTCGTCGCCAGGTGCCGTTGTGGGCACCACCGAGCCTAACACAGGCGAGATCCCTTGTTGCTCAGTGTCTGATTGCTGTACATTGGTGGATCCTGTCGACGAGGGATTCCTGTCGCCTTTCGTGGGCATATGGAAGAGTTGTTCCATGAGTTTGAGATACGCCGCTGTGTCCTCTCCGTCTGTCGTGATTGCCTTTTGATATGATTCGAACGTTGTCTCGCTGATGGGAATGAAAGGTTCATCATCCAAAAGGGGGGAAATAGCAATCTGAAAGGATCTTAAATCCGCCTGTGCGGTGTGTCAGTATCTCGTCTGTCTCTATGAATTCTACACATACCATACGATCCAGAAGATCCTGGCGGTCAGATGGTGTACCCGAACTAACGCTTGATTGAAGCTCGTCAAACTTGTGTAATATATGCCACTCCTTCGCATTCCATTCCGACTGAAGCGCGCCCGCCAGAGCGACTGCAAGACGGGTTTGGATGAAGTTGGGGGGAGTTTCTTGAGAGTTGTCCATGGGCGATCGCTTTGGTTTCCGAGTTTTTCCTGCGATGACCTGGTGCGTCGGCTTTTACGGATGTTATGATTTGCTTTGTTGGGCCGGCACCGGGTGCTATGCCGGTCCGAGTCTCTGCTTTTACGGTTTGTCTTTCATGTTCATAGTAATCGATGTCTTATTTTATGACCGTTCGATAATAAATTCTGAGTCGGTGCTACGCCGGGATAACGCAATTCAAGAAAAAGGATACAAAGAGACTGTGGAGGAAAGCTCCTGTATCGGTTGGCGAGTCCTTCACCTTCTCCATGAATTCTATCCACATTGCCATCTCCTCGGCACCCGCCGCAATGAACACAGGATCTGGGAGGAATTGTTCGGTGGCTTCACGAAGGCTTGTAAGAGTTTCCTGTTACATCTATGTCAATAGTGTGACTATGGTGCAACAGGTGAACACGTACCAATATTTGAACCATCTGTGTTAGGCGTCTGGGGCGCGTCCACCTCTCCGGCAAATCCTCCGATATCTTGTGCATGAAATCCCTAAAATTCGCCGTTTCTTCGTCCCATTCATGCGAAAGAGCGTCCATGATGACTGCAGTCTCATATCCACTTGATGGTGGTGGCCCACTTTGGATAACTTCCGTGTTTGTGTTGGTCGTCAACTCGACAGGTTGTCTTTGGAATTCCCTCGTGTCGTCAGATATGTCGGAGGGTGTATAGCAGATACTTTCTAATAAGTCAAGAACCTGTTGGGCGTTCTCGACGTCCATTGCATGAATGACAGCTTCATGCCACGTTCCTAAAACATCGGAGCTTGTGGGGATGAATGGCTTGTCCCCGATAACACGCCCAGTGGTACGTTGAATACGATGCATTTCTGTCTATGCGCCGCGTCAGCTTGACATATTATGTAGTAGTAGTATGTATGAAGTTACCAAAAGTATCTTGAGATGTTCGCCATCAAGAGGGATTCCATGGTCGACATCTTGAAACATCGAGCGCACACGATGTATTTTCCGTTCCCATTCATTCACCAGAGCTTGCATGACTGCGCCGTCTAACTCTCGAGAAAGTTGCGGGGACATAGGAGGGTGGATGAAAGGGTTTTGACGGGCGATGTGATAGAAGGAGAATGAAGACGATGCTTATTCCCAAATATTTAACATTGTTGCAACATCACGCTTATCAGTCGTCAACACAACCTCCACATGATATTAAACGATATCCGAAACTTTCTGTATTCTAATGTTTAATCGGAATCCCAACGATGGTCGTACCCCAGGTGCGCGGTGGTTGTTTCTATTGCATGCGCCGAATAGATATACGCTTCGTGGAGAAAGTTGTTGCTGAGGTAGACGTGCCAGTGCCCAATGCCATGGTCTGGCTGCGCCATGAAGAAAATGAGGCGGTTGCTAACAATGCTGGGCTCTCCCAAGATATGAACCTCCCACTAGTTGGTTGGCTCTTTTAGTGACCGGTTCACCTCTCTCAAACGAGACTCACCTCCATCACCTCTTCGCTCGGAAACCCCGGAGGAGGTAGCATGTGGTATATGATGTGTGTTGCACTCTGGTAGGGATCACCAGCCATTTCATGGGATGTGAGCTCTCGCTTGTCCGTGTTTCGAGGTATAATGACAGCATAATGGTTTGACCAAGTTTCAAATACGCGTATTCCGAGAGATTCAAGCCCTGCGACGATGGGTTTGTGGAAGAGCAACCCAGTCCACTGTGAGAGAACATTAGATTTACAAAATTCAGTTCCATTGGGGCAAATCCTTACCTGAAGTTCTACAACGGAACGGTCTGGGTAGCGCTTCACGCACTTATACGTGATGCGATATGGGGTGATGAAGCCTTTCATGTGGTGGTTTCTGGCAGAGACTTGTGAGCGCCAAAGACGGGCATACGTGTTGATGGCGTAATTTGATGCGCCTTCTCGCACTCGTTAGGGTCAGTGATCGCATGATCCTCCTGAGGGCGTTTCAAACGTTTTCCGCTGTGGTCTGATTTAGGCTGTCTCTTCGAAACTATCTACGTGTATTCAATAATCGTCGAATAGCTGTTGTAGAGTTATCTGTGAGTCAGGGTCGGTCCCGCGTTCGAATGCCCATCCCCTGATGTTGTTATCCTTCCAATTGACGTATTGCTCTTGGTTGAACGTGATGATGTTGAGACAATCCGCCATCGTGAACTTGTACTCGTTCCATCCAGCCACGGTATGGATCACTTCCGCATAGATGCGCATGAAGAAGGCGCTTTGGGCCGCGTCTAATTTCCTGTCGACGCCGAACTTGTGTAAGGTGTCTGCAATGCAGCTGAGGCCCTTCTGAAAGTTATTGATTAGATTAGAGTGCAATGAGCTAATCTCCGAGAACCTACCAAGCAGCGCTTGAATGAAGGGTAGCTGTCGAGGCTGCCTCTTTGTAGCCGACAGCTATATTCACGGTGGAGTTCTTCAGTAAGGATTTCCATGCACAGTTGTTGTTTCGTCCATTCTTTCATCAGTGTCGTACGAATCAGGCCTGATTCGTCTGGGAGGAGCTTGAACGTCCCGTGCGCGTCGTTGTTCATGACTATCAGCGTAGTAAGATGGTGTAAAGGAAGTAGATGAGTCGCTTTTGATCCACGGCTATTGCGTCAACGGTTGGTTCCGGCATCAGATAGCGCTCTCATCTTCCCGTTTGAACCCCTTTCGAATGTCCACTCAACTTCATGGCTTCCCCGCCTTCAACATACTCTCGTCTTTCAGAGCTCCGAACCAAATTAATGAAAACGGAGGAAGGCGAGAATGTATATGAGGTGTATGCCTCCCGCCGTGACTTCTTGGGACGCTCTACATGGCTACAGGTACCTATCGTCGGCCTCATGATGGACTCGGACAAACCGTCCTTTGTTCACGTTTTGCACAACAAAGATATACCCTTACATGGCTCTGTTATCGGCATATTCAATTTGGACGACTTTTCATTCCATCGAGCAACAGCGGCGACATATCCAGGCAATGATATCGGCTTTGTTTCACATCTACGTTTTACGCTCTCTCCTGCTCCCATTGTTCGTGCGAAGCACCATGTCGACCTCGACTTCGGAAAGGACTTTTTGGACGCTGAGGCCAACATTCGCCTGCTCGCGGACACCATTATATGCTGATCTGATGTATAAGTATGGGGGCCTACCCAAGTGAGTTCATATATCAGGGCCCTTAACCCCCCAAGGGCTTGGGGACTGATGCATCAGTATTTATGCTTTCTGTTACAGGCAAAGGGATACATCACTGCCTATACTGACCACTAGCCTGTCACATAGGTCACTAACTCTGATGGCAGCCATTGGAAATAATGGTATATCTGCAGAATTCCCACAGTCACTAAAATCACTGTCCCCATCAAAAATGATGGCTTACCTTGAAAATTCCCACGCTCAGTAAAACCTCCTAGACTGATAGCCCATCAATAATAATGGCCCTTTTTCTTTGACAGCACCCATCAAATCTAATCAGGGGGCCCGGAAATCACCAAATAGCTAGACCTAGGGGGTTCAGGACTTTGACCGAAAATTCCCACGCTACCTGGGCTCACACTAAAAATACTGAAAAATGCAGAAAAATCAGAAACTTAGGTCAGTGTTTGAACCACTCCCAAATTCGGCCTCCAGCAGGCTGTAGGGCGCTTTTTCTGATTCTAAAAATAGATTCAAGCCGGAGTTTTTGAATATGAATGTTGGTATTTTTGGACGATTTGGGTACCATTCTGTAGCAAATTTTAACGTGATTCCAACGCACATATTGCCGCAGCGGTGCACTCAGCGGTTGTTTTGCTATTGACAATATAGTGTGCCCATCAGAAGCGAGCCACTCACCTGTATCTCACCCATTTCTCCATATTTTCGAACGATCTTGGTACCATTCTGTAGCTATTTTAAGCGCGCTTCTGATAAATACTCCATCACCATGGTGCGCCAAGCCGATGCTTCGCTATTTATGGAATAGTGATATTTTGCAAAATGCGCCACACAGCCATATCTTACTCATTTCTTCGAATTTCGGGACGCTTCAGATACCGTCTGGTAGCTATGATTAATGTGATTCTAGCGCATATTTCATCATCACGGAGCGCTAAGCCGTTGCTTTGATATTAAGCAAACAGTGATATATAATACAAGTGAGCCACTCACCCTGTATCTTGCCCATTTCTTTCTATTTTTTGACGCTTGTGGTACCATCTTGTAGCTAATTCTCATACAATTTCGACGCATATTTTACCCTGGCATTGCGCCTAGTGGTTGCCTTGTTATTAATTAAATGGTTCATAGTAGAAAAACACATCAAGTAGTAATTGCATAGCCTATAGTCAACAATTTTGGACGCTCTTGGTACCCACTTGTAGCGCTTAATTAGGGGATTCCAACGTACCTATTTTCATGTCACCGCTTCAAGTCTATGCTTCAGAATCATCAAAACAGTGAATATTGACTGATACAGCACTAATTTGGCATTTGTATGGGCTATACTCAACCAATTTGTGCGCTATTGGAACGAGCTTGTAGCTATCATCTTTACGCTCCTAACACATATTTTACATTTTCAAAGTACCCAGTATACCCCTTAGAATCTCCTAATCAGTTGATGTACCCTTTTTTTAGCATTATTGTCTCAACTGTATTGGTTCATCACCATATAGACTACCATATAATCAGGTCCATTAATTTTGACAATGTTATATCCTCCTGTTATTAGGTTCAAGTTATTGGAACCATAGCATTATAGCAGCTGTAATCTAGATATATTGGAATACTTATGAGCATTTCAGAATTTGTGCATAGTAGACAACACATGTATCAGTACAGGTAGCACAGGTGGTGTTGAGCTGTGGTATAATTCACTGAGTGTTGAAATATAGTCTGGGGGTACTCCCCCCCTATATTCTCAGAGAGTCCTGTTATATCAGGTTGCTGAGCTATACCAGCAGTAGGTCAGGTCTGCAGCATATTGATGAAGCATGTCAAGGGCCTCTGACTCTCATCCATGTCATTGACCACTAACCAATTGCAATTCAGTTTGATGTGAGTGTATTATAAAATCATAGCTCCCTGAATGTGGTGGATCAGTCAGTACAAAAAGAACAGAATATCAGAGCAGTGCTCAAAGTGATAGATAAATGTGAGCACCATCAGCTGACTGCCTACTACATTGGTCCAAACTACATAGTACTAAGTTTATGAAAAATTATTATCTGATAAATGAATGGATGATGGATGATGAAGGCACAATTGAACACTGTATGGTTCTTAGGCATCACACCTTGTACTGCCTAAATCAGCCTGTTGGGTACAGTATGGGCAAGCTACTATAACTGAAATAGCACAAGGTCGACTGAATGCTTTGTGAATATAAATATGTGTTAGGAGTGTGAAGATGATAGCTACAAGCTCGTTCCAATAGTGCACAAATTGGTTGAGTATAGCCCATACAAATGCCAAATTAGTGCTGTATCAGTCAATATTCACTGTTTTGATGATTCTGAAGCATAGACTTGAAGCGGTGACATGAAAATAGGTACGTTGGAATCCCCTAATTAAGCGCTACAAGTGGGTACCAAGAGCGTCCAAAATTGTTGACTATAGGCTATGCAATTACTACTTGATGTGTTTTTCTACTATGAACCATTTAATTAATAACAAGGCAACCACTAGGCGCAATGCCAGGGTAAAATATGCGTCGAAATTGTATGAGAATTAGCTACAAGATGGTACCACAAGCGTCAAAAAATAGAAAGAAATGGGCAAGATACAGGGTGAGTGGCTCACTTGTATTATATATCACTGTTTGCTTAATATCAAAGCAACGGCTTAGCGCTCCGTGATGATGAAATATGCGCTAGAATCACATTAATCATAGCTACCAGACGGTATCTGAAGCGTCCCGAAATTCGAAGAAATGAGTAAGATATGGCTGTGTGGCGCATTTTGCAAAATATCACTATTCCATAAATAGCGAAGCATCGGCTTGGCGCACCATGGTGATGGAGTATTTATCAGAAGCGCGCTTAAAATAGCTACAGAATGGTACCAAGATCGTTCGAAAATATGGAGAAATGGGTGAGATACAGGTGAGTGGCTCGCTTCTGATGGGCACACTATATTGTCAATAGCAAAACAACCGCTGAGTGCACCGCTGCGGCAATATGTGCGTTGGAATCACGTTAAAATTTGCTACAGAATGGTACCCAAATCGTCCAAAAATACCAACATTCATATTCAAAAACTCCGGCTTGAATCTATTTTTAGAATCAGAAAAAGCGCCCTACAGCCTGCTGGAGGCCGAATTTGGGAGTGGTTCAAACACTGACCTAAGTTTCTGATTTTTCTGCATTTTTCAGTATTTTTAGTGTGAGCCCAGGTAGCGTGGGAATTTTCGGTCAAAGTCCTGAACCCCCTAGGTCTAGCTATTTGGTGATTTCCGGGCCCCCTGATTAGATTTGATGGGTGCTGTCAAAGAAAAAGGGCCATTATTATTGATGGGCTATCAGTCTAGGAGGTTTTACTGAGCGTGGGAATTTTCAAGGTAAGCCATCATTTTTGATGGGGACAGTGATTTTAGTGACTGTGGGAATTCTGCAGATATACCATTATTTCCAATGGCTGCCATCAGAGTTAGTGACCTATGTGACAGGCTAGTGGTCAGTATAGGCAGTGATGTATCCCTTTGCCTGTAACAGAAAGCATAAATACTGATGCATCAGTCCCCAAGCCCTTGGGGGGTTAAGGGCCCTGATATATGAACTCACTTGGGTAGGCCCCCATACTTATACATCAGATCAGCATATAATGGTGACTTTGACAACAATTTGTCCAGGACCCCTCCTATTAAAGGTCGTCGCCCAGCGAAATACCGCGTTGAGTCCGATGAGGAGGAGGAGGTTATTCCTAAGGCTCGTCATTACCGAGCCGATGACCCGTACGACTTTATACTTTCGTTTTTACATCTATGTACTAATGATTCGTCAGTGCATCTCCCAAAAAGAAGACTGCGCTCACCTCCAAAGGCCGTCCTGTCCTGTGCGTTTTATTTCGTTAACCCCTCCTGCCTTTCTTGGTCCTCATATCCGCCGTGCCTAGTGTGGTTTCGGACGATGAGGGCGAGGGTGAGGACGAGGATGAGGATGAACCCAACGACCGGTTGGTTGCTTTCATACTATAATATAGACAAATTTTGGCTGAATTTTCGTCAGTGCTTCCTTGAAGAAAAAGGTGACTAAGGGACTCACGAATAGGTCCCGTCATGAGTGCGTTCTCCTCTGCGTGCTCGCAACTTCTTTTCCTCTGTGCTTATTACTTTCTTCCCCCAGGGATCCATCCGAAGTTGAAGAGGAGGAAGACCAAGGGTAAGTTTTTAAAAACTAGGATACACGATACCCTGCATACTCATGTGCGTGTCATCACTTCCAGTCAACACGTTAGCAAGAAGGCTCGCAATGGAGGACAGAAGGCGCCGTACGTCGAATGATGATGCCCCATTTGTCTACTCATCTCATCCATCCATAAGTGCAACGCCCATCAAAGCCAAGAAAGTCGTCAAGGTCGAAGTCGTCTCAGACAGTGAGGTCGAGATCATGTAAGTTGCATCCAACCATCTCTGCGGAACTGCTTGACGAGATGTGTAATATTCAGTGAACCTCCTAAGTCTGCGGGTAAGGCGAAAGGCAACAAGGTTCAGAAGAATTCGTGAGTAACTTCGACGTAAACTCTACTTGGATGTGCTTTTAACCTGGGATTACAGAAGCCCGAAGAAAACCCCAGTAAAGTCGCCTAAAAAGAAGACAGCTCCTAAGTCAGTGAATATCTTCTATTGAGCATCGGTTATTCTTACCTTCTTCCAGGTCAAAGGCCATCGTGGAGAACAGTGACGAGGATGTCGTCGTTGCCGCGTCGAAGCTCGCTCCGGGGGATTCGATGTACCCTGAACGGAAGGCTTCGAAAGTTTTACCAGCCAACCTTAAGAGGTCGCTTCCCATCACGCCGCCCTACAAGACACGCGCGAGCGGTACGGTGGGCAAGCAGGCGACTCCGTACGTTCACATCAGTAAAATTTGTGCATATTTGGATCTAACTTCGTTGTCCAACAGGTCGAAGAAACCGCGAAAGGATGCTGGCCCGGACAATGCTGTTGGGGAATCGGACGTCGATAATCGAGCTGCTAAGAAGAGAGGTTTGTCCTCGACTAAAGCCAAGGCCCGTGTGGGCGATGACGGTGACGAGTATGTACTGTTCATCTCAACCATAGCTGCTAATATTTTACATCAATCATGGGTAACTATCCAATAAGGAGTTTATATCACAGGTGGTAGTTGCCCAAGGCCTGTGGCTGTGCTCACCAGCCAGTTTTCAAGGGTATCTGAGATTGAAATTTCACCTAGTATTTGATGGCATCAACCTGCCATCAAACACCTCAAACTCTATCAACTGATGGCAACTGTGATGGATTCCGGGCAAATTCCGAAAATTCCCACGCCCAAAAAAACACCTTAGATTGATAGACCATCAATGGTAATGGCCGCTTTTTTTTCACAGCCACCCTGATATCTAATCAGAAGCCTCTCAAATCACCATTTGATGGCAAAACAGGATTGATGGCTTATGTCAAAGATTCTCACGGGAGCTAAAATCACCAGAAAATGCAGAAAAATCAGATACATGGACTCGTCTTTGAATCGCATTCTAATTCGGTCTACAGCAGGTGCTAGAGCACCATCATTGAGTTCTAAAAATAGATAAATCGCTCAGATGTGGATATATCTGGACAATCTTGGTACCATCTTGTGGCTAATTTTCACCTGAATCCAACGCACATACTCTCATGACTGTCTGCTTAGTGGTTGTTGTGCTATTTATAAAATGGGCATATTTACCAAAAGTGTGCCACCCAGCCATAGCTTACCCATTTCTTCGAATTTTTTGACGCTTCTAGTACCATCTTGTAGGGAATTTCAACACCTTTCCAGCGCATGTATTAGCATCGCAGCGCGTTCAGCGGTTGCTTTGCTATTAACAAAATGGTGATTTCTGATAAAACACCTATACATGGGCCATTTCTTCATATTTTTGGATGGCCCTGGGACCATTCTGTAGAAATTTTGAATCCACTTCCAATGAATATATTTTCATAGCAGCATGCTCAGCCAATGATTTGATATCCATTAAACAGTGATATTTTCCGAAAATATGCCACTCAGCCATGGCTTGCCCATTTTTTCAAATTTTGGGATGCTTCTGGTACCATCTGATAGCTATTATCAATGTGAATCCAACACATATCTCATCATCTGGCTGCGCTCAGCTGTTGTCTTGCTATCAACAAAACACTGATTCTTGCCAGAAGTGTGTCATTTGGCTGTGCTATGCCATTTTCCTGTATTTCTAGATGCTCTAATTTTGTCTTGTAACCTTATTCACATCTATTCTAAACACATTTGCCTCAGAAATGTACCCTGTGGTTGGACTTCTTAAGGAATTTGGTATATCATTTGCAATGTTTGTGTATCATGGTATTTCCCTACTATACTAGTCAGTCACATTGAGTTGGTGGCTAATCACATACCACATCCAGATAGTTTGCCCTGTTACTTTTAAAATACACATAGCATTTGTGTCTTCTGGAAGGATTTCATAGACCTGTTATTGTATAGTTTGGACTACTGTAGTTAGATATCCATGGTAGTAATAGTTAAATGTATATATACCACACTTTATGGACCACCATGATACTTGTTGTGGTTGATCATGAAGTATGAACCAATGTACCAGTATCTAGGAAACATGCTTGAGTATGGGAAACTGATAACAACCAGATTCAAAATTAGTGACTGGGAAATAGTGATGATGAGAGTTGGATGAGAGTCTGGAATAGAGATGATATACTTTATCAGCAGTCTAGCCTAGAGTGCTCTTGCTTTGGTACCTACACCTAAGTATCACCATATTGGAAAACATAGTTGAAAAAGACTTTAGTTACTGCTGCTGCACAGTGGAAGCCACTCTAATATAGATAAGGGCCACCCTGTACATCATTATGATATAGCTCAATATCCATGTGCTGCTTGAGCTGATACATGTGTAATCCACTAATCTGAAATTCAGATTCAGGGATTGTGGCTATATATTTTCAGGTGTACTGTAAGAACAGAAAATGTAAAAGGGTGACACTGGTCTACAATGAGTTATCAGGAAGTAGGTCCTGAGTGTACATGGTATCAGTACCAAAGTGACACTATAGCTCTGCTGCTGTGGCAATAACATATTATCTGGAATATGGCATATAAGTCCAGAGCTGAGATTTTCAGCTGATAATGGTGAATTGGCAGGGTATGCATCATATCTACAAGCCAGTTGCAAAGGCATGCAAAAATTGAAAAGAATAAGCAAGGTATAGCAGAATGACACACTTCTGGCAAGAATCAGTGTTTTGTTGATAGCAAGACAACAGCTGAGCGCAGCCAGATGATGAGATATGTGTTGGATTCACATTGATAATAGCTATCAGATGGTACCAGAAGCATCCCAAAATTTGAAAAAATGGGCAAGCCATGGCTGAGTGGCATATTTTCGGAAAATATCACTGTTTAATGGATATCAAATCATTGGCTGAGCATGCTGCTATGAAAATATATTCATTGGAAGTGGATTCAAAATTTCTACAGAATGGTCCCAGGGCCATCCAAAAATATGAAGAAATGGCCCATGTATAGGTGTTTTATCAGAAATCACCATTTTGTTAATAGCAAAGCAACCGCTGAACGCGCTGCGATGCTAATACATGCGCTGGAAAGGTGTTGAAATTCCCTACAAGATGGTACTAGAAGCGTCAAAAAATTCGAAGAAATGGGTAAGCTATGGCTGGGTGGCACACTTTTGGTAAATATGCCCATTTTATAAATAGCACAACAACCACTAAGCAGACAGTCATGAGAGTATGTGCGTTGGATTCAGGTGAAAATTAGCCACAAGATGGTACCAAGATTGTCCAGATATATCCACATCTGAGCGATTTATCTATTTTTAGAACTCAATGATGGTGCTCTAGCACCTGCTGTAGACCGAATTAGAATGCGATTCAAAGACGAGTCCATGTATCTGATTTTTCTGCATTTTCTGGTGATTTTAGCTCCCGTGAGAATCTTTGACATAAGCCATCAATCCTGTTTTGCCATCAAATGGTGATTTGAGAGGCTTCTGATTAGATATCAGGGTGGCTGTGAAAAAAAAGCGGCCATTACCATTGATGGTCTATCAATCTAAGGTGTTTTTTTGGGCGTGGGAATTTTCGGAATTTGCCCGGAATCCATCACAGTTGCCATCAGTTGATAGAGTTTGAGGTGTTTGATGGCAGGTTGATGCCATCAAATACTAGGTGAAATTTCAATCTCAGATACCCTTGAAAACTGGCTGGTGAGCACAGCCACAGGCCTTGGGCAACTACCACCTGTGATATAAACTCCTTATTGGATAGTTACCCATGTTTATGTATCAGGCCAGCAGCTATTAGTGTTCATCTCTCCGTTTTAAACAAGATACTGAGGCAACTACCCAGCGACGATCTCCCGGTACTTGTCAACAAGGAAGTCTCTGACGATGAGAAGATTGACGAGGACAACGTATTTGAGGAAGTCCCATCCTCCAACAAAGCGAAGTCCATCGGCTCCTCGCAGAACCAGAAGAAGGCCCCGGTGGTCATGAACCAGAAGTATACTGACAGACGTTGGACTGCCTTGTGAGTTTTCATCACGCAACCCTTCCTCGTTGAAATACTGATGTGTTCCTCAAAGGCCGTGTCCGTCCACCTGCGAGGTTTACAATGAGAACCTTCTCGACGTCGCGCTGAACGCCGCTAAATCCTATGATGATCTCAAGCCCCTCCGGTATGATACCTTTCTACTGTATACATGAATCTGTTTAACCACCTTTCTTTTTCAAGGTTTTGTGAGATCCTCAACTCAGGGTCGTCATTCTCTGGTACCCTAACCGGGACGATTGTATGGTCAGCCTGGAACCAAGTGCTTCCCGACCGCGACATTGCGTAAGTCTGCAGTATTGAATCACCATGCCTAGTTTTCGCTCATTGAGCCCGGACCGAATAGAAAGCTGGTTCCCTTGTTGGAGTTCCAAAACGAAGGTCGTTTCATCAACCTGTCGCGCGTGGACCCTGCTATCATTACTGGACGTTACATGTCCGACACCCGACATGAACTGACGGTCGACGATAAGACTGCGATCTGCGTTAGCATTGGCAGCGTCTGGGAGTCTGCCTTGGCTACCAGTGCTTCTTTCGGTGGGCCGTATATTTCCCGGGGAATCCGACTAGTTTTCCAGTCGTATGAATGGGAGCGCTGGGGTTCGACAATTGGAGAGATCGCTCGTAGGTCTGTCCTCAAGACCCAAGTTTGGAACTTCGTGGTCACCTTCGGGACACGCTTGATTCGTCGTGAAGGTACGTTCATGCTTTACCTGGACTGCGCTGCATCGAGACTGATTATGTCCCTTAGATAACCCCTCCTCCAGTCGCAAGGTCGAGAACCTTCCCTCCGCTTTCTTCAACACATACCAGAGTCCGAAGAAAAAGGCATCCGCCAGCTCTTCTGTTTCTCTGCCCAACTTCGTGGGGCAATTGGAGTTTACGGATGAAAGTGAGTCTAACATCACGTTAATTTTTCATTCGCAGTCTGATGGATCGGCGTTCAGTCCCTGTCTACGACGCGCGCGAACTCAAAAAGGATTTCAAGTGGACAGCTGCAGTCTTCGAAAATCCTGCGTCCTATTTCCCCTTGTTCGACCTTTACAACAACAGGGACGAAATTCCGAGCAATGCACTCTGTGCCGTTGGGTATGTGACCCAGATCTACAACTTGCCCGCTGATCGCGACGCCAATGGAGGGAAGGGCAAGGGCAAGGGCAAGGCTTCCGACGATGAGCCTCAGGATCTGCGCATTGCGCCCCTGATCCAGTGGGTGTATGTACTTGGTACACTTTAATGTACTTTGACGTCTCTCGTGTATGGTCCAAAGTCGACTATCCTTTTTTTTTTGAATCACTCAACCCCCCCTCATACAATAAAGTACAAAAATATATGTGTTTTGGTCAATCCTATTGCGATGCGTCCCCGATGAAAGTCTTCGAGTGGTATTGAGGTTTAAATTTTGGGCAACTTCCGATGTTGGCAACGATAACTGGCCATCAAGGGTTACAAGAGAACATCGACCGTTTTAAAAATCCCTTGTAGTCCTCTACTACCAATGCGTAAGGCGAATTCGACGACGACCAGACTGCCTTCATTGATATTTCCAACTTTCCCGGGTTCCTATGTACAAATTCATTGAGTTTCGATGCATGGAGACTAGCCAGAAGAGCTTACCTTGCGACCATTCATTGTCCTTGTGAACGTCATTGTCCCTCCACTGTTTGGGCTCCAGTTAGCAAGCAGTGCGTTCTTGCCACCCGTTTCGCGCCTACGATCTTCAACGTCGGCAGACATGGATATATCCTCGAAGGTCATCAACGAGTTCATTGCTTCCCGGAAGTCCTTTTGTAATTCTTTGTAACTGTCGCCTGGGTTCTCGATCGTGAAGACCCATTTCGCCGCTGACCGATTTTGCGCCCTGCCTGGTTTCATGTAGTTACCGTCTTCGCCCATGTAAAGTTTCTCTCTGCAAACCCTGCCAATCACGCAACAGAGGGCAATAGTGTTCTCCCTTGCGAGAAAGAGCCATAAAGACCCTCTGCGTTCCTGCCAGCGCATGAAGATGAAGTTGATATGGTTGGCGACGTATCCATGTCTTTTGCGCTCGATATGAAGTCGGCCCTCAATGACTGACGTGTCTTCCATTGTTGGGTGGTGGTGATGAAGGAGGTCAATACACTCAAAGGCGATCGCCATGGTGTATTCGCAATGTCGCGTGATTGATGGCAGTTGAACAGGGGTAGTAATTCTCATAGGATACAACCTAGAGCTAGTCGTACTCAATTACTCTACCCTGATTACTGCAAAACAAATTGTTGCACCCATGACCCCGAATTCCAGGAAGCCGCCATGTGAACCCCCACAAGTCCAAATCCTTATCCATCACGACGGTGCCCTTCATCCATTGATATGAAAGAGGTGGAACATTATCGATCGTCGCCCATAAGACAGGACATGCTGTACCACAAGGTTTCTGCCAAAACTCAGTCGTCGAATGTGTTCGAAGGCCGAAGGTGAAGTCGCAGAGATTGTTTTCCCACCAGCGCCTGGGACTGGCAATGACAAAGTTCACGTTGACATTGTCGTCATGCAGTTCGGGATAGAGAACGTGTATGTGCGAAGAGGTGATGGCTATCATCAACGCAGTGTTCGAGGCTGACAGAAAAACTGAACCGATTCTGTGCTGAACGACCTCGATCACCTTCACGTCGAATGGCGAAGACTGCAAAAAGGGATTAGAATCTACACGCAACTCCTGAGTATCATACAGATGCTCACCTTGAGCGACATGATTAGCTCGTTCCCCCCGCCATCGATTCCCCGGGGCGATAGCGAAAATCCAAGACTAGTGAGGTATTTTCTCCATTGCCTGATGCTCTTGTTGCCGTTGTAAGGAACAACGATGTTCATCTCGAGAGGAAGCTCTTTCATAAGGATCCTACCCATGTCCTGGAATGTGACGATGCATCGGGGCACCCCTCCGATTATTGCTCCTGAAGTCTCCTTCAACGTCGCAAAGAATCCACCCGACCAGTTGGGGCCAAGATAAATCGATAGGAAAAACTTCATGCGCTGATAGAGCAAACGTCGCGCTACACAACGAAACCTGGAGTTTACTTGCGATGCGGCAACAAGTGCACCCCATGTACAGAACTCGGCTATACGATTCAGCATCTCTATGGGAAGGTTGTCGACGCTAGTAGGGGCTGTCTTGGGTCGGTTCGTGACAAGGATGTGGCATATGCAGTTATCGAGATCTCGAGGATCACCCAATCCCTCGCAATGTCCGGCTATAGCATGATTTGTCGTCAGTATTCTAGCTGCTCCAAAACTCAATCATTTAACTCACCCATGCTGTGTCTAGTAGAAGGGGGTTGCGGAAAGAGAAGACGGCCAGTCGAAATTACGGTTCCCGGGTTATTATGAAATGTTTGGCCTTCACATCTCGGAGGTAAGGACCGTTGACTCTCTAAAGATGGCCATTAGCAGACATTTCCAATTATCGTAACCATATGGATCAAACTCACCCAAGAAATGCGGAACTAGTAACTGCAACCGTGACTTCGTTAGCACAAGCACATAATGAAAGGTAGACGAGAGTTCTGACCTCGTTCGGCCGCATCCACATTGTAGCAACGTTTTCAGAGAGAGTATCATCGTGCAGGCCAGTCGAAAGCCGAGCAACCATCAATTAGACGACCCCTGAGATCAAAATCCGCTCAGGCCCCCAAGACTATCCTGAGTCCTGTGCCCACTGTGTATTTGCCTCCGCAATGACGTACGAGACTAATGAAATTGGAAATACATGGCTGACGAGCGCCTATCGTAAATTGTTGATGAGCGTACTCCAAGAGGATTACGATGCGAATTTCTTTGTCGTCGCTGCGCAAGTTCGTGCGTTGGGTTGAAGTTGTCGTCAATAAACAGTGTAATATTGGACCTATTGCCAGTGGCCGATGTCGATATACTACTTTCAGGACTGCGCAACGTGACCATCATTGTCCGCCTATCTTCCATTCGTGCCCCCACACATCCACGTAGCGTGCTGTTCAATCACACCTGACCACTCTCATCTTTCAGCAATATCCCGTCTTCTCGTATGTCCTGTGCGTGCGTTTCGTTTATCCCCAGTATATTCCATCTACGTCCCGTCTCCTCGTATATCCCATCCAACTCCCTCCTCAATCCCATGGTCTCTTGTTCGATCGCGACAGCTTGGGCTGGTGGCATTGCATTAGGCGACCCAAGTACAACGCCTGCCCCACTCTCCGGTTCCGAGGCTTCGAGAACGCCTCTTCACGATGAGGAGAGGGCATCCAGACATTGCGAGCTCAAACATTGCCTTAGGCGACCCTGGGCAATGTTCTCCCTCTGTCGTGGAGCAGCTGTGAGGAAGTTGCACAGCGACTGTGAGGTTTAGGCCATACTATTCAAACTCCGACAACTCCGCCGTCATAGTGTCGAGATTGTCGCTTCTGTCTTCATTACCAGTCAGGCTCGTCCGACCACAGTAAGTAATCTATCCTCACCTCGAAACGCGCCGCTAACTTACACGCTCCAGTTCGCCGCGTACCACGCGTGATATCTGCAAGCTTCCAATCCCCAACCGACATTCAAGTTGCGACGCGTTACATTACTGGGAAAGCGACGACGGTGATGGTCTGGCATTCGTGTAAGTCATTAATGGCTACGTCTAAAGGCATCAACTGACGAAACTATCCAGCGCACCGCACCCGACGACGCGTAGTCTCACCCACTGCCCCTGCTCCAACATACTGTGGGTCGCCCACACTATCAGAAGAGTTTTGGGGCAAGTGTAGACTACGTTCCGTGCCAGGACTTGCGTCCTCTCGCCGTTGAGCTCACCTGGGCGCTGGAATTTGGCCCCGCCAATACTGTCGGATACCGAGCATGTCACTCTCTGAGGAACTTGCAACCTTCGCCCGCGACTTTGTGCTTCCCGAGCGCCCGGACCCCTACAAAAAAGTACGAGAAGTCGTGTCATTCGATCCAAATGACGTGCCATTGGAAACGCGAGGAACACTGTTCATCGTCAGCAGCAAGTTGATGTACTCGCCAAACTGCACGCAACATCCAGGTTTTGCAGCGCCGATCGAGGAGAATGCGACGCTTTGGATAGAGCCGGGATTATCATGGCCTACACAGCTTCGCAAACCCCAATGGTGGTCGGAGGAAACAGGCTATCTCGCCTTCTTCGCGCTGAACCCCAAGTACGAAGTCAAGCCATTCAATAGTTTATTTCAATTGGACGCATTTCTCGTACAACGGGTCCGGGGACGCGGGTTCACCATGACAGCAACCCGCAAACTGTTGTGGGTGACTCTAGAAAGACGACTAAATCTCATTGTACGCGCCCTGACGTGGAAATATCAAGTTCCTCCACTCCGTAACATCATTACCACTGCGAGACTTTGCAATGAATATTTCCCCACCAAGCAAGCCTACTGCCACGCATTTTTGCGTTCGAAAGCATGGTTTGGTGTCGTCATGGCACAGATATCGTACCTGATAGCTGTGGCGCATTCCTTGGACAACCAACCGTTAGATATGCCTGGACGGCCAGCGTGGTACCAATTTCTGCTTAACGTGTGGCCTGGTTGTTACTGGGACGCAGAGTTCCTGGATGGTGTTCGAGCAGTCATGGGGAAATTCGGTCCTGAAATTCCCCGCGCAGGTGTAATAATCAATATTGTTGCACCCCCTGCTCACCAATTCTCCTCGACTTGGCTAAAAAGCGTCGGTGTTCCCGTGTATTACTTCTTTGAAGAAGTTGCGGCATGCGTGCATTCGGAAAGAGTTGCCAGAATGGTTCCTCCTAGGGATTTGATGACTGGAGTTCAGCAGAGCTTCAGGCACGCTTACGCCACTCAGAATCCCGTACCCTACAACTTCACGTTTACACTGCCGTCTTCTCCAAAGCCTGCGACAGTTTTCTATGAGCGTCCTTCTTATGTTGACCCGCCGCACCCCTCCGACGATGCGCCGAATCCCGGATCCGCAGTGACTGAAATGGTCATCGACGAGTTTTCACCGCATGATTCCACTATCGATTTTCCCAGTTTGGCCGAGTCGTTGGCTGCTGCACCCACACCTGTTCACATATCTAACGTGACACCCATATCTCCACCCCCTTGGGTAACTTTTTTCAAGGAAAGGAAACAGCGGACGGAACTCCTCATCAGTCACGAATCGGCCAAGGAACGACAGGCTCGTCTTCAACGAGAATCGAAGCCTCCGGTTGTCAACACGGTGGTTTTTGTGTGGGAAGAGAACAATCAAGATTCCTACGAACGCGTCCGGGTCAGCAAGAAATTCAACGACGACACCCTTGCATCATTCAAGAAGACTCAAAAGGTCTACAATGCTGTCTTCAATGAATGGGATTGTTGCTATGATTTCAGTGACGAGCCCGACGATGACGAAAGTGACTGCGAAAACCTCCCCATTCCTCCAGATCCTCCTCCAACTGACGTGCCTGACACTGATTATGGTGATTATGGGCCATTCAATCCGGAGGACGATCATGATCCCGCAATATTACATCCGCCAGTTGATCCACCTCCTGATTTTGCGCAGGATACCGAATCTTGGGATGTGGACTCTGTGACATATGATATGCTGTCGCTGTACATAAAGTTCTACGGTTACATCCCGCCTCTGCATCTTACTTCCAACACACCGCCTCCATTGTCCACGTCGCAAATAACCAGATTACGTACATATGTGGGCAAGACCAGGGAAGACTGTAGCAATAGCGTTGACAAGCCCATCCTCTTCAACATACATTCTTTTATGACATCTGTCCTTCGATATAAGACTACTTTCAATGACGTTCCTTCTGAATCTATGGATTCCTGGGACCTTGTGGTTGGCAACCGAGAGTATCTTGGAATGACATTGCGTGTACACACTCTTCAGCGCGTTGGAACAGGCAACATGACCATCTTCATGTTTGATCTTGGAGATGATCGCACGGAGACATGGTATATAGGTGTTCCTAGTATCGTAGCCGCTTTAGCCATCTGTTGCATGGGTGATGATCTGACCGAATACGAGGTATGCAACAAGCTCCTCAACATGGGTGTCAAATTCTACACTTTGACTCGTGTTTGCCATCATCTTGAACCTTTGCTACCTCGTAGGATCCCATCTCGTACCCGGCCGCTGAATCATCGCTTTACACTTCGCGACTACGAAATCTATGTCAGCCATCGCAAGGATGTCCTGTGCAACAGTCGGGTGTCAAGAGCGGCCCTCATGCGAGGCGGAATTATATGGAGACTTTGCGACTTTGCGTCAAACAGGGAATTGGTGTTCAACGGGCCAACGAAATACGTCACTGATCTTGGAATGAGTGCTTCATTTGATGACGGCTCACTACATGATGATTACATCTCAGCAGATGAAATGGACGCAATCTCTGGCACATACATAGTCCCAACTGGTAAGTGTTATATATTGACAACTGTGTAATCGTAAGCTAATACTATAGCACAGGCAAAGGCAAGCAGACAATGACTGTGTCCTGGTGGCCTCCCGACTCTGTCTGGAATCAATACTACGACTTCGATTACTGGACAGACATCATGGAACTAAAGTTCCGGCTACGACTGCAGGAGCTTGATAGAGGTGAGGCACAACCATTGCCAAAGCAGAAGTGGAAAGTGTGGGTTCGTGGCGGTAGTGCATGTCGGGAAGCTACAACAAGCATTGCAAATGCGTCTATAGCATTTCACAACAAGTTGGCGGCCGATCTGCATGGTTCCTAGTGTCTGTGTTACATTTTATTTTGCGTCTTGTCACTCGTCTTATCTATCACCTGCACATGTATATAGTTTGTACTCTCATAATGTTTGCATGATGTATATTGTTGTACTGTACCATAATTGTAATTTCTTGTTTGTGCCCAATTGGGGCTTCTGCCAAACACGTGTAAATAAGTGATGTGTTCAACTGATTATCATTGTAAGTCTCTTTCATCTGCACCACTGTCATGAAACCATGCTCCATTGCATCCACAATGTCACATCTTCTTCTGATGTGGCATTTTTTCATCTTGTTCTTGCTTATTCCTGGGGTGAACCTTATGTCTTTCCCCAGGAACAAGGAATGTTCCTCCTTGCTGCAAGTTGCAGTGGAGTTACACCCACTGCAACTTGAAGATTTACCCCTGCTGTCCCGCTGTCTTTGACAGAGAAATGTTACCCGCTGTCTTTGACAGAGAAATGTTACCCACTGTCTTTGACAGAGAAATGTTACCCACTGTCTTTGACAGAGAAATGTTACCCACTGTCTTTGACAGAGAAATGTTACCCACTGTCTTTGACAGAGAAATGTTACCCACTGTCTTTGACAGAGAAATGTTACCCACTGTCTTTGACAGAGAAATGTTACCCACTGTCTTTGACAGAGAAATGTTACCCACTGTCTTTGACAGAAAAATGTTACCCACTGTCTTTGACAGAGAAATGTTACCCACTGTCTTTGACAGAGAAATGCTGCCTGCTGTCTTTGACAGAGTTATGTACTAGAAGTTTGCAAGCCAAGGCCAAAGAATATGGATCTGTAATGACTGAGGCTTCACAACTTCAGATGATAAATAGTGAAGAGCAGTTCAGACCTGATTATGTAATCATGACCCCATCTCAAACCAGTGCCACTACTATGCATCACTCACAGGTGGATTCTGCATATACTCCAATGCCAGGCCACTTATCACATGGAAGGTGCAGACAATCTTACCATACATATAAAACACAATGCCAGGAACGTGCATTTGTCCGGTTTGTACTGCCATCGCCATTAAAGTTTCTGATTGATATATGTAATCTTCAGCTCAGATTGTATGACAGAGTAAGACTGATTATATATCACATTAAGCGGTATGAAGGCCAGAGTCTAATGCTTAAGCACAACTTCAATAAAATAGACCTATTTAATAACAAAAATATTAAAAGAGTGTATGACAATAGTGTTACATTTTACAATCAGTGGGTATGTCATCTAATAAATGTAATCCCTGTTAAGGAGAGTATTTATTCAGGAGGTGGTAATTCAAAGGTGCCTCCTCCAAAAATTACTGGAGAGATTGTGAATACATATATTGTTCATCCACATTCCTTGCAAGTTGACCCACATACACTGTTTGACTTCAAGCTTGTTATCCAGGATCATGTCATTCAGAAAATCATGTCCGAGGATGAACAGCATGTTATATGTGATATTCCATTGACTGAACTGGTTGAATACATTACTCGGCAAGATATGCAGGAAATTGCAAAACTTCATACTATCAAACTGAACGGCCGATTGAAACGTGAAGAAATTGTCAAAAGAATTTCTGATCATCACTGTACAAATTACTGTGGAAAGTACTTATATGTGTTTAAAGCTTCAAAGAAAAATCAAGTACATGTTCAAGAGAAATGGCGCCAAAAAAAGGAGAAGCAGAGATTGAAAAACAATATTGTGAACTATCCACAAAATAAGCAGTGTCTTGACCAAAAACAAGCAATCAGGGACAGAATTAAGGGGAAAAAACAAAAAACATTAAATCAACAATATATTCACCCAAGCTCAGACCAACCTTCAGCATTTCCTCCACAGCCTTCAAGCCCTGACTTGATTGCAAAAATTATCCAAAAATTTTGTAGTGACACACGACCAGAAATGTTTGAAGAAGCAGGTTGTGCTGTCTGTGGGCAGTTATCTTTGCTGTCTAAAATGACTAACTTGACAGATTTTGAATGTGACTGGAATCTCTTGATTGAAAATAATGTCTCTAGAGTGACAAGATGCAATACAGATGAGCATATACAAGAGATAAAAAAACCTATTGTAGACCCACATTGTAATCATGTCTGTCATAAATGCCATGAGCAATTAGATAAAGGGAAAAGACCTTGGAATGCCCTGGCAAATGGTCTGTGGGTTGGTGATGTTCCACAGGAACTGCAAAATCTCACATTTGCTGAACAAATGCTAATATCCCGTATTAGGCATAATAAGTGTGTAGTGCGTGTTGCCTCTGGCAGAGCAAAAATGGTAGCAAATTGCATCATGTTTCCTAGTCCTGTTGCAAAAGTCTACCATGCCTTGCCTCCACCTAGAGAAGACATCAGTGAAGTTCTGGCATTTGTCTTTCTTGGTGTTGCAAAACCTACTGAGGATGATTATAAACGCACACCTTTGCTTGTGCGCAGAAACAAAGTCAAGCTGGCATTAGAATGGTTGAAGTTGAATCATCAGGATTATAGTGACCTGGAAATCTCCCAAGAAAATTTAGAAAGCTATCCAATGTCTGGTGTTCCTGTCACTGTTGATTGGAGGCCCACCAAAGAAGGTGAATCTAATAAAATTTCAACAGCTATGAGTAAGTTTGACAATGAAATTGAAGAGGGCACAGAAGATGGTCCTTGTCCTTTCACTGTACATGGATTGACTGGAGATGATCTGCCAGAAATGTCTATTGCCAAACTTAAAGCCCGTGCTGTAAGACATCTATATGATGAAGGGAAATCTCTTGGGATTGGGCATGATAGTACACCTGCATCAATCTATGATAATCCACAAGCATATCCTCAAATGTTTCCATGGCTATTTCCATATGGCTTGGGTGGCATAGGCCAAAAAAGGCATGCAAAGAAAATTTCTGCCACTCAACACAAGAAATGGTTATTGATGTATCATGATAAAAGATTTCAAACAGACTGCTATTTCCCAATTGTTGCATTTAATCATGAACAAATTAAGGGAAGTAGTACAGGTAGCTATCTACTGGCCAAAAAACAGAATTTTAATTCTATTACCCAACGTTTGAAGGCTATATCACCTGAAACTTTGAATAGTATTGCATCTAGACTTGAGAATGGTGAATATGTACGACCTGAGAATGAGCAGGAAAAAATGTGCTTCAAGATCCTTGATGACTTAGATCATATTGCTGGTCATGTAAAGGGCTCAATCACTAACAAAAAATACATGCGTAATGAGATATGGTCATTGATTGCCTTTAAAGGAGCACCATCATGGTTTGTGACCTTTTCACCAGCAGATAACAAACATCCAATCTGTTTATATTATGCAGATAAGAAAATAAAATTCAATCCTGCATTACAATCTGCCAAAATACGAGACAAACTTGTCATGCATAATCCTGTTGCTGCTGCAAGATTTTTTGACTTTATGGTTAGAATGGTCATTAAACATGTTTTTGGGGTGAATGAGAATCATCCTGGTTTATATGGGAAAACCTCTGCCTATTATGGCACTGTTGAACAGCAAGGCCGATTAACACTGCATATGCACATGATGTTATGGGTTGATGGTGCCTTGTCACCCCAAGAAATTAGAGAAAGAATCATGTCATCAGACTCAGCATTTCAAAAAGCTTTGATTGAGTACCTTGAATCAGCTCATATGGGTGAATTCATTCATGGAAACCATGAAGAGAATGTGGCCAAGTATATGCAGAAAACTGACTCTGAGGTTCAAACCCCAATCTACAAAGATCCCACACAGACAATGCCTATTCCACCACCACCAAAGTGTAGTATGCATCCTGACAATACAATTGACAATGAATGTACAAGCTGTAAGCACTTTAAAGCATGGTGGACACAATTTGAGGACACAGTGGATGATATTTTAGTACGCTCCAATATGCATACATGTAGAGCATCAAAGGAGAGTTGCAAAGCCAACAAAAAACAGGACAAAAATACCTTGGACCCTGACATGGATGATAATGCACTGCCAGATACTGATAAGCTTCTGGAAAAGGATGAAAACTCCAAAACCCAAAGGCATGGTCCAAAAGGATGCCTCAATAAACATGGAGTGTGCATGGCAAGATTTCCAAGAGATTTATATGAAGAAAGCTATATTGATGAAGCAGATGGGCATATTTTTGTGAAAAAACTTGAACCCTTTATGAATACAGTTACTGCAGCATTGACTTATGTATTGCGATGCAACACTGATGTGTCTAGCTTATTATCAGGAACATCAATTAAGGCAATTGTTTCCTATGTGACTGACTATGTAACAAAACCAAGTTTGAAAACACATCAAGTATTTTCAGCAGCATATGATGTTTTTCAGAAAAACTCTGAACTTTTAGGTGATGAAGTCAAAAAGAATGGACAGGCTGCTGGAAAGCTCATTCTAAAAATAGTAAATTCATTGACATCTAAATTAGAAATTGGAAGTCCAATGGCTAGTCTCTATCTTCTAGAAAATCCAGATCATTACACAAGTCATGAGTTTGTCAACTTTTGGTGGCGCAGTCATGTTGCAGATGTAGCAGAGGCATGGGAGAATGTTCATAACACCAGTCAGCCAGTTGTTGATTCAGAAACAGAAGTTGACCAGAGCTCTTCTGATGCAGACACATTGGTTGAAAGAGATGAGGTAAGTGATAGTGAAGTTAGTGACATTGAGTCTGAGAATGAAGATGACTATGTGACAGAAGATGAGGATGAAGCTGATAATGTCTATTCTGGTGGAGGTCCACATATTGAAATCTCTGGTACTGAGAAACTACCTGTTAAATCTGAGCCTGATATAAAGGAGGAATTTGTAGATAAAATAAATGGCACTGCAAATGAAAAGGTTATGCTCAAGAAAATTTCAACAAAATATGTTGGAATTTCTAATACAGATGATTACAAATGTCGACCACCATGTTATGCAAATATGACATTATATGAATGGATTCAAAGCTCAGAAAAGAGAAAGCGTAGCATTAAACAGCAAGAGCAATTTAATCAACACATCCAAAAAAATAAACTCCTGCATAAAGATGATCTAGACCATGAAGGTGATGAATTGTATAGAAATACTAAATATCAACCATTTCTTTCCTCACATCCGTTATACACAACACATGAAGTGGTATGTGATCTTGACAGATTACAGACACATGTGCCCAATTTTTGTGGGGGCACACTTCCACGATGTGATCAAGGTGATCGTGATTACTACTGTATGGCTATGTTAACATTTTTCAAACCTTGGCGAAATGGGACAGACCTGAAGAAATCCACTGAGACATGGGATGAGGCCTTTGAAAACCATAAATTTAAACCACATGCCCAAAGAATTATGCAAAATTTTAACTTGAAATATGAATGCTTGGATGCTAGAGATGATTACCATTCAGAAATAAAACAACGGACAAAAGCAGCCAAGGCTAAAAGGAGATTCAATAATGAGGAGAGTGATTCTGACTCTGACTTATCAGATAATGAAGATTATGTGGACTCATTAGAACCAGCACTGGAAAAAATAACTGATGGTGCAAGAACACGAATAAATGAAATGATTGAAGTGACAGATTTGTTCCAGCAAACAGGTGGTTTTAATCCCAATAGTGGAGAGCATGCCACACAGATTAAAGAACCTCTGAATCCTGTAGTACAAAGTCCATCTGAATGGAGATCAACAATCAAGAAAATGAAACAGGCTCTTTTGCAACAGAAACAATCTCACTTGCATTCAGATAATAATAGTGTACCCACAACAGATAATAACAGTGATAGTGATAATGACAGGTTGTATGATGGTGAAGGGCATGTTAAACTGCTTGAGGCAGATTATTTTAAGCATAACTTCCGCATTAAAAAAAAAGAGACACAACTAATTGTTGATGATGTTATCAAGGAATTCAACCTGAATGAAGAGCAGACTCGTGCATTCACAATAATTGCCAACCATGCATCAATGCCTGCTTCACCTCAATTAAAAATGCACCTTGGAGGGATGGGTGGAACAGGAAAGTCCCAAGTCATCAAAGCTTTAATAGAAATGTTTAAAAGAAAAAAGGAAGCCCACAGATTTATTGTACTGGCACCAACAGGCTCTGCTGCTGCTTTGTTGAATGGTTCAACATATCACTCAGTCCTGGGCATTCATATGGTGGAGAACAAAAAAGAAGCAGGTCTGCATAATGTATCTCAAACAACACTTGAAAACTTGCGTATAGCATTAGCAGGTGTTGAATATATATTCATTGATGAAATCTCAATGATTGGTTGCTCAGAACTGTATCAGATAAGCAAAAGGCTTTCTGCAATCAAAAATATCACAGATACACCTTTTGGAGGAATGAACATGATTCTGGCAGGTGACTTTGCACAATTGCCACCTGTTGCTAGTAATGCCCAGTTATATAGTCCAACATACTCTAATTCTGAGAATACAACCACACCATATGGTCAAGAATCTGCCTTAGGAAAACTTCTGTGGCAGCAGGTTACAACAGTTGTCATTCTCAAGCAAAATATGAGGCAGAGAAGTCAATCCAATGAAGACAAAAAATTCAGGACATGTCTAGAAAATATGAGATATGCAGCATGTACAGCTGAAGATATAGCTTTTCTAAGATCCAGACAATCAAATCCACATAATCCAGCTGCCCCAAGTCTTGAGTCTCCAAAATTCAAAAATGTGTCTGTTATTACAGCACGTAACTCTTATAAAGACAAGATCAATCAAATAGGTTGTATAAGATTTGCAGCAGAAACAGGTCAGGAATTAGAGCATTTTTACTCACTAGATAAACAGGATGGCTATACTGATGAAGGAAAAAAGACTAAACGCAAAAGAAAAGCACCAAGATCCAAGAAATTCACAGCAGAGGATCAGGAAATAATATGGAAGGCATACCCTAACACTACAGGGCAGATCCCTGGATGTCTATCACTATGTATAGGAATGCCTATCATGATCAGGAACAATGATGCAACAGAGCTATGTATAACCAAAGGTCAGGAGGGAATAGTTGCAGGATGGGATTCATATATTGGCAAAAATGGTAAAAAAATGCTGAAAACTTTGTTTGTTGAACTTACCAATCCACCTAAGCCTGTTCAAGTCTCTGGTCTGCCATTGAATACAGTGCCAATCCCAACAAGTGTCAATACCATCCAATGTGAGTTTAATAATGGAAGAACAGTGAGTGTCCAAAGACAGCAGGTAGTTGTTGTTCCAAATTTTGCTATGACTGATTATGCATCACAGGGAAAAACCAGAAAATATAATGTAGTTCATTTAACCAAGTGCAGGAGCCATCAAGCCTATTACACTGCACTATCAAGGAGTTCCTCTGCAAATGGTACCCTGATTCTAGGGCCAATAACTACAAATATGATTACAAAAAAAGTGCAGGGCCCTCTAAGACAGGAATTCAGGGAATTGGAAATGTTAAATACAATCACCAAATTGACCTATGAGGGAAAATTACCAAGCCATGTCCAAGGTCAACTACGGAATCCACTCATCCGTGAATACCAATTGTGGAAGAAGGATCAGGATGACACTCAGGACTGGCATCCATCTATTAAATGGGATAAAGGTGAACAGCAGATGCTGGTCTATGATGACAAAGTCATTCTTGAACCTGGCTGGAATGTTGATGCAATGAAAAGTAAATTTAGCTTATATGAATCTAAAGACCCAAAGCGTAAGTCAGACTACATGGAATCTAGGGTTAATAAGAGAGTTAGACAGTCTGAAAACTCAAATGAAACTTATATCCTAGGGCTGATATGGGATAGCGTGGACTGGTCTTGTGGTTATGACTCATTCTTTGTTATTCTATATAATTTATGGGCTCTGAATCCCAGTAATTGGACCAATATACTTACTGGACATTCAACCTTTATGAAAAAACTTGTGACCAATTTTCCAAAAGTGCAGACTCATCAATTATCATTTGAAAAATGTAGAGATCAAGTCAGAGGTATGCTTACACAGTATAACTCAGTTTACTTTCCAACAGGCCAAAAATCAGCTGTCAGCTATAATATACTGGATAAGGTCCTAGGAAATAATGACTATGGATTAATATTTACAAAGTGTCCATCATGTTCTCATAAGCATACAGAAATTGAGTTTGAAAGTATTACTACATTGTATTATCCTTCAAACAGCACTGAGCCTCTATCAATATCAGATTTAATTAGTGCAGGTCTTGATTCATCAGAATCCACTAAAATTTGTAAGAAATGCCAAAGATGAGGACATGGAAACAACCAGCTTACTGTTCATAGGAATATTACACAGAGTCCCAATCTTATGGCATTTGAATTACTGCCTCATCACCATAATATTAAGCCAGACATAAGGCTGTACTGGCACAACCCAAATGGCAAAGATTCATTAATCCTGTGCGGTTTGATTTATGGTGGAGGTCAACATTTCACATGTAGATATATAGATCATACAGGAACAGTATGGTATCATGATGGAATAACCACTGGATCATCATGTAATCAAGAAAGAACTATTAAAATTCTGGATGATCCTACATGGTTACAAAAAACAGATAATGGTAAGAAATTGATTGCATGTATATACAGAAACCAGAAAATAGGAAGATCAACGTAAAAGATCGTCCTGCCATGCGGTAGCAGTGGCCTACAAACCAAGTTTCATCATAATCCTCCGGGCGCTGACTAAAGCCCTGAGCGACCAGACGTGCCTTCTCTTTCCCAGATATACGCTTCCCATTATCATCGACCTTGATGTCGAAGCACCACTTCAGCCCTATCGCCTTACGTCCCGCCGGCAGATCAGCCTCCTCAAACGCTCCCATTTCAGCCAAGCTATCCATCTCGCGTTGCATTGCAGCCCTCCAAACATCGGCATCCGGGCGACGCAAAGCCTCATGAGAACTGAGGGGTGGTTTGTCAGGGTTGTAGGGAGGTGTGCGGCGCCAGCGCGGACCGGGATGATCAGCAAGGACTGCATAACACACTGCCTCCATATCGTCACGCTCACGATCAGGGAGCGAAACAAATCGCTCCGCGAGATAACCAGATTCGCAGGCCGTCAAGGACACAATGTCGGCGATGGCTGTGGGCGAGCGGGTGACAGCGGAAATAGGAGATGACGCGAGAGAAGAAGAAGGCAGGCATACAGCAAGTCTGCTCACACCCCCATTCGTAGCACCAGCCTGATTTACATCAGGGCCAGCACCCCCATTCTTACCAGAGATCGCACCCCCATTCGCAGCACGGGTCTGAACCCCAGCAGAACGAAGGGAGGCACGACGCTTGGCGGCTAGCACGGCAGCTGTATCCAGGTTCGCACCAGCAATGGCTGCAGTGCGACGGGGCAGGTACGTCGATGCAGGGACTTCTCTAGGGATACCCAAGCGACCAGGATGTAGCTCATCCCAAATCACGTCACGGCTGAACCATTCCTTCCCCCTCAGGTCAAGCACCAACCAGCCCTTACGGTCCTCGACAAGACCCACAAAAATGGCAGGAAAACGCTTCATAGCACCCTTAGCGCGCAGCTCGGGAGGCGTCAGCACATAGCACACGCAGCCGAAGACACGAGCAGGTGAGAGGTCAGGCTTGGCTCCCAGCAGCGCCTCATGGGGTGTCATATTTGCCGGAAGAGCTGATGTCGGCAGACGGTTGCAGACCCAGATCGTGTAGAGGATAGCAAAGCCGTGGAACATGGAAGACAGACCAGAGTCGGCCAGCAGGACAAGGGCGCCCTCGTCGATGCGGCGAATCCAGCGCTCAATACGGCCATTCTGCTGATGAGCATATGGCGCAGTGACTTGGACCGCAACCCCGCGTGCATGTAACCAGTCCCCACACGCGCCTTGCGAGAGCTCGGGAGCGCCATCCATACGGATCGAAGCAACTGGTCTACCTGTGATATTCTCGATGCGTGAAACCATGTTCTCAACGTGGAGATGCAACTGGGACTTGGCCTTGAGCAGCAGACCCAAACCGTAAGCTGAATAGTCATCGATAATTGCATTCCAGTGCTTATGGCCACGTTGGGACAGGCCCTGAGAAAACGGGCCCGAGTTATCCACATGAAGGCGCTCGCCTGGACGAGAGGCACGATGGGCATTGTGCTCAAACGGCTGCTGTGGCTCCTTCCCAACGACGCAGGCAACACAGTGATCGCGATCAAAGGAGCCAGTGTATGACATTCCCAACGCTGAGAAGGCCGCAACTCGTTTGCACCTGTAAATCCGCGATTTTGCGAATTTTACACTCAGAACCTTCTGCGGGAATAACAGAGGACTGAGAGCGATCCTGGCTCGTCAGTTAAACTCAAGATTCATGGCTACAAACATCCACCAGTGTGAATATCGAGTGCAGAGAACAATAATTACGGTCCGTAAGGGTCTAATTACTGTAACAGACATAAGAGCGCACACTACAAAACAGCTGGCGCACGCGCAGATACTTAAATGTTGAAGCCGCGCGTCCTTGAGAATTATACATCCACAAGGAATCACTGCGAGGGAGGTGTCCGTTAGCACGCGCGGACACAGCGAGTTACTTACAGACGAGAGTAGATGTATTATTGTGCGCTAGACAAGCAAATTAGAGTGGTCACAGACATCATTGAGTTAAATTTAGACTAGAAGTCGGCATTTACCACCGTGACCTCAGAATGATGCGACGGAGTATTCCGCGCACGTTCCCAGGGAAGTCCCGCGTGCGCTAAAATCCATGATAAATGGTATCCGGATAGTTACACCGATGTTACACCCGCGCAATCAGGTGTTTAACACTTCGGAGCACTTTCCGAAGGCCTAAGATGGTGCAATATAGACAAATAAGCACGCGCGCATCCAACATGCGCGGTCTAGAGGAGTAAAAACGGTCTAGTGCACGTTCTAAAATACACAAACCATATGAACGTGCGCGCATGACTCTTATAAATCACCCTTGGCAGTCTCCATTGCCTCGCGGAAATAGGGCCCAGCCCATATACCCAAGCATTTCTCTTTATCATGTGTCTGTTTCCTTTGTAATTCTCCGATTGTCTGATGTCCGAAATATCCGTAAAGTCACTGTAGCACAGTATAAATACCATCCCAACTCTCAATGAAAATCAAGCAATCCGCGATCTAGCAAACACCCCAGAAACTTGAGTGCCCGCGCATTCCTTAGAGACCGTGGCTCACCTCAAGCTCTTTTGGCCAAGTGTGACACTACGAGAACGGTTGTCTTCACCAATATACCTCTTTCAGACCATCCGCGGTCAATCATAGTCTGCAGACGCCGAGTCCAGCTGTGAGTTTGAGTGCTCACCGAGAGCTACGTGTGTGTGTGTTCAATCGAGAGCCGCGCATATTAAGGACTCGCCGAGAGTACCTTCGTCCCAAAGTCTGATTTGTCGCCGAGACATTTCAGCAATATATGTCCCTCTGGAGTTTCCGCGGTTATTACCAACGACTCTTCAAACCCTTGAGCACAACGTTTAATTACCGCGTGTTTAAGCCTACATACATATCAAGTACTGTAGATTTGACAATCTTAAACTTCCGCGCACCAAACAAGAACTGATACGGTTCTGGTGTCTAGTTCATATAAATTACAATCCGCGCGTCTAGTGGTTGGGGGTGTCGCTCGATTCAGAGTAATCTCGCTCCACTAGGTGTTTGTTTTGTGTTTGTGTTGAGCCGGTAGCCAGCATCTCAACGCATAGTCCTTGGTGAGTACGGCGCGTACAGAGTCTAGACCAGCGTGGGCTAAACGGCGGTGCCAGAGGCGTGGCGTCAAGTCTGCCTTAGGAATTGTATCCCAGACCGGAGCAGGCGGCGAGCGAGTAACAGCAGGGCAGGCAACAGCAGTTGGCAGTTTAGGAACAAAGGTGATATCGAGCAACGAGAGCCGATCACGGACCAAAGCCTCTAGTACCATGCCAGGGACAATGGGATGGTCAGAAGGCCAGACAACAGTCGTACCAAGCGGCTGCGGGTCAATGTGCGTCGAAATCCCCTCCTCCGCTAAAGCACCGGTTGATATGAGGTCTATAGGAGCATCCGGTGCATGCAGGCAGTTGCGCAGCGGGAGATGCACGAGCTGGCCCTGATACATCACTTCCAT
This sequence comes from Psilocybe cf. subviscida, assembly GCA_013368295.1. NCBI lineage: Eukaryota > Fungi > Basidiomycota > Agaricomycetes > Agaricales > Agrocybaceae > Psilocybe > Psilocybe cf. subviscida. Next base: position 384,934 of record JAACJJ010000044.1, on the reverse strand, counting down.
AACCACTGTCCCAATACCGTACGTTCGGAGTACACTGCAGTTCGCTGTCTCAACATCCATTGCGCCTGTCCTGTCAAATGTATGGAAGGAAACAATGTCGCGGACCAGGTGATAGTTAGTTCCGCTGTCAAGCATAGACTGATAGCGATGGTCAAGTTGCGCCCGGAGAGCAGCGGTGAGGACGCAAGGACGCAGAGGGCCAAAAGGAGGAGCCGTTGGAGGATACACAGCAAGGAAGGCCAAAGGCGGTACGGGCGGGTCACACGGGAAATACGCGTCAGCGCCGGAGCGCAAGTCAACATTCATTCCAGTGCTAGCGAACATGTATGCAGAAAAGGGATCGACGGTGTCTGTGGTAATAGGTAACTCTGTTGGGTCCAAAGGATCTCCAGGCTCATCTTCCTCCCCCTCGTCCAGCACTCCTATCCCAGAGTTGGCCTCGGCAACTGTGGCAAGATTTGCACGGGCAGGCAGAGGCGCACGTCGAGGCGGGGGTGGCGCAGTTGATGGTGGTTGTGCTGCCGGAGTGGGGGCACTGGAAGACGCAGCGGCCTCCGCATTCTGGCAACGATGACAGGTGTCAACAAGGTGGCCGGTCCGACAGCAGTACATGCACACAAGGTCATGACGATTCACAGGTGGCGCAGAGAGGGATGAGGAAACACCGGGAGTAGTAGACGCACGGGGGGCACGAGTGGTGAGAGGACGAGATGGCGCTGGCGGGGGCAAGGTACGTTCAATTTCGCGGAGCTGAGTGAAAAGGTCATAGAGAGGCTGAAAGTTGTCGGAGCGCATAGTGTTGATGAGGACGAGGTTCTGGTTGCGAAGATACTGGTACTGAGGAGGCAGCTGAAGGCAGAATGCGCGGAGGATCTCAGGCGCTATGAGCGGGTGACCGACCACAAGAAGAGTTGAGATAGTCTCCTGCCAGTTATCGACAAAAGCAAGAACCTCTGCAGGTGTGCACTGAGTCCGTTTCAAGTCGTCGACAGTACATGCGTTCATGCCAAATTCGCCAAAGCCATACTCAGCCACAAGCGAATTGAAGACCTCACACGCGGTACGAGTAGCATCAGGATCCAGGCCCAGATGACGGATTGGCTCCATGCCCAAGCGTGCTGTCAAGATCTGCAGGACATGCGTGTCGTCAGCATACCAACGGTCATATGTGGCCTCCTCCTCTTCAGTCTCCGGTTCCGCGGGCGGGTAGGAGGGTGCCAGACGACGAGGGACAATGGCCCCAGCCACGGGCGTGTAGACATGGCCATACAAGCCAACTGCGCGAATGACCTGCACAGTACCACGATACCATTCCATGAACGTGCCTTTAGAAGTTAAACGAGAAATATGTGTAAGACTAGGAAGAGAACGGTTTGGGATAGTGGGTGCAGCTGTAGCAGCACGGTTGTTATTGCGCTGGCATCTGGGGGTGTGCAAAGAGTGTACAGGCGTCACTGCGTAGAAAGGAGAAAGAAGAGGTGCAATACCATTCAGGCCCTGGCGAGGTCCTTGCGGACTCACCTGCTGAAGGGCGGAAGGCCGATGCGCTACCCGAGGCATAGGCTGAAGGGGTGCAGCAGGAGGCGGACCTCCGTGCAACATTGGTCCCGGCGCCATGACACGAGGCACAATAGGCGTTCCCTGGCGTTGACCAGGAGGCGGAGCCTGCATCACAGGCACCTGGTTAACAGGTCCCTGCGCTGGCCTTGCCACCTGCAGAGGCATAAGCACGTGGTGACGCAAAGGAGAAACCCGGGCAGGCAAGGAAGCAGTGCGACCCGGGTTGTAAGGAGCCTGAGCACGAACAGGCGTACGAAAAAGACGATCAAAAGTAGGGCAAGCAGGTGAGGTGACCACCTGATCGGGAACAGCAGCTTCCGCGGGTAACTCCCTTGCAGGACCCACGTCAGCAACAGGAACCTGCCGAGAACCAGCAGGAGGAAGACGAACAAGAGTTTGATTAGGATAAGCGGGTCCACGGATGAGATGTTCGATATCCGCTTCAGAGTAACGAGGGAAAACTTGAGAAATAGAGGTAGTATGTGGTGGGGGTTTGCGACGGAAAGAAGCAGAAGGTGATAGTACTGGCGGCACCATTCTTGAAGTGGAAGGAACTGGATGCGGAGAGCCGCTTGTGCGTCTTGAAAAAGAATCAGAAGAAGCCATAACAGGCAAGTGTATAGTAGAAAAATACCCCGGAGGGGGAGGCAACGTATCAACAGAACTGGCAGGGAGATTACCACTGTAAGGCGGGGCCGGGATAAAGCCAGGTCGAGGGTACTCGGTCTCAGTTACAGGGCGGGGTGCGGTGATTGGGGTGCGACGGCGCCCGCTCCGTAGATGTCCTGGAGGTGGGAAACCTGGAGGATTGTTCATATATGCGTGGAATTGACAGTGATAGAGCAGGCCAGAGCGAGTTGACAAAGGCAGGCTTGCGAAAAATACCAAGAAGTCCAGTAGTCGCTAGAGAGAGGCAATCGCTCAGAGAGCGGGGCCCATAACCTGTCGCCCGTGCACTAGACGACGACACACGGAGATCTCAGTGTCAGGAGATGATGAAGATGACAACTGTGTTGTTATACCTAGACGACGACACACGGAGATCTACGTAGGAGTGTCTAGTGAGATAACGGTGACACGGAGAACGAAGGGGAACAAACCTCAGTGTCAGGAGATGATGAAGATGACAACTGAGGGAGGAAGGGGAGTGACATGATGTACTTATAGGTAAGGAATGTCACGGTGCGATCAAACACGACAACAAGCCCAAATCCGGGCAACAATCGTCATATTCGATTGCCCGTCTGTGCAAGCAACATGGTATCAGGTCGAGTGGGCCCGAACATTTCTGACCAGAAAGCTTCTGCTTCTCTTCAAATGGCTCAAAACTTGAACTGGTCTTACTTGTCCTCTTCGGTGCTTCAATGTCGAAATCTCAGCACAAGTCGAGTCCTAGAAACGGTGCTAATCTGCAATACCGGGCCTGGAGCACGTACTGTATGCGTAGAATTGGATGGTGAAGAATGGAAGGAGACAAGTGATTATCTTGTCCTGAAGCTATCCTCTCAACCCCGTGGCCGAATTTCGGAGGGCAAACGCCTTGCAGAAAGCCAGAAATGTGTAAAGAGAAAGTCCGTGGATGACCCAATGCCTAGGCAATCTCCAAGGATGCTCCATTCTGAACAGGTTCAAAAATATTTGTCCGCTACTCATTCAGGAATGACAGGCTTTTTCGAGCGAGAGAGGAACTCAGTCCCACCTGGGATGAGGGATGGCCGAATCTTACTAAGGCCTAAACTGGTGCCCATCAAGACAATTAAACAAGGCGACGAACTCCTGAGTGCACTGATCAGGGTGGTGAAAGGCAAGTCCAAATCCATTAAAAACGCTTGGTAAACCGCTGACTAATAAAACCAGCTCATAAATGGCTTTACGAGACAATGGGTATCATACATCGCGATGTCTGCGTCGAGAACATGATGTATTACCTGGACGTAGAGGGAAATATTATTGGAGTTCTCGAGGACTACGATTCGGCTACTCTTCGGGCTGAACAGCACAATGGACAGGCCTTTCTAAAGCAAAAGACGGGCACCAGACCTTACATGGCCAAAGAGCTTCTGGAATGCGCCGAGCCCCCTGCGCACCTCTTCAGGTACGACCTTGAGTCCATAATGTATTCCTTTCTGGACCTTGCGTGCTACCGCCATGCCTCACTCGAAATCCAGAGGGCCTCTCCTATTCACGAGTGGTTCGATCAAGAATCTAGTGGAAAGGCGATTGCTAATTCCAAAGCACAATTTCTAATTACACCAACGATTCCAGTCACTACACAAGGAATGGAAGAGCTTACGGATGTGGTGAGCAGCCTATATGACATGTTCTCTGCAGCACACCTGTACATGGGAGGAGCTTTGCTTGTACAGCTACGAACTGGGAAGAAGTTTGATCTTGTGACTATAGATGGACATGTTACCCTGGACGCCTTCGCCGCAATATTTGGTACATAAATTGCTTGTTAGAAGTCCGTTGATGACCTCAGGTGAACCTTTATCAATATAGTTAGTACCAGATATTGTAAACAGTCAATTCGGGGAAGTGATGTCATCCACATATTTCAGGGTCTGTTCAGCATAGAGGACAAGTACAACGCATGGGATGATGTCCCATTTCAGATATAAGGAATCTTATGAATTCGGAAGAGTGGCTCACATGGCTACTTACACAACGAGGCTAGTTTTCACAACCATCGAAGACCAGATCCTCGCCACCAAATAGGCGGCGCATGTACGTCCGCAATCTAATCCACCCCTGGACCAAAATCTGAGCCAAGTATATATTGGCCATGTGAATTAGTGGGAAGCTATGGAAAATGCCAAATGACAGACTGACAGCCGTAGCCACAAAAGATGCTTGTGCACGTTGACGGATGGCCCCTTGCCTGTTATGTCAATTTAAATTTCGAGCAAGTTACCATATATCCCTGTAGTTCTTGGGTAGCTATATCCAAAGAGCACCGTATGCACCCCTGCAGAGTCCCGCAGCATCGCGCAATGCGCCGGAGAATCATCGAATGGGGCTGTCCTGTGCCACAGCAACATGTTGACAGTGGCAATAAGTAGAAATAAATCAACGACGCGGGGTGGCTTGATTGCTAATATACAGTCCGGTCCTTATTAGTAGCAAATCTAGATACCGCAACCAACTGCGGAATGGTTTCTCGCCTTGCTAAATCCGCGGCACACATTTTATTGCAGGGCCGACAAGCATAGTTTACTTGTGGGTGATCGGTTCTAATTTTATGCTTGAGTCATACACAACCAAAACACTGACAATAAAGCATTGTTCTTTCTCGGCCCATATACCTACTCAATGGCGTGTCGAACAAAACGGTGGCACACAGGAAGGAGGCTCTTCGACAAGACGATCACTACAAGTGCACACATAAGATATTTAATGGTCCGCTTTGTGTGGATGACAACAAAATGTAGACAAAAAAGGAGCGACAACTACAAAGGGATTATTTAATCCTGACGGAGATCATTCTTGTATAATACCTCATGTGACTGCCGTGTGCAGTGTAAGTACTACAGTGGCAACATTATCCCCAATTGGCTTCTTCTCTCGCAGTGCTCCGCCAATTCTCCATATTTGTGTGCATGTCGTCTGTACAGTCGGATTGCCTCTATGCGAATATCAGTCTATATCGAGCTTTCTCTACGATTGAAGGCGTATGAAGTAGATGGCGTGCTCGGCATTTCTTGACACACAGTGAGGTGCACACAAGCAACGAAAAGTCTATAAAGGCAGAGCTTCAATGCCATGCATCAACAGCCTCCTCAGTTTTCAAATTACCTTCTACCTGAGTTCCAACTCATCAAGCACAATCCCGCGGTATCAGCCCCGTCAAGAGTGCGGTTGTTTCCTCTTTTCCCCGTTTTAGATGTATGCTGATGTTGTGCGGTATTTGTGCATCCAGTGTCTATTCCCAAGCAGCCCGATTTTGCCACCAAGTCAACACAGACAAGCACGCCATTCAGTCGTGGTCTAGGCTCTGTGAACGACCCCAAAGCGGCAAGCAGTCGTCATATCCAGAAGCGCTACATCGTTGAAGATATGAACTCCAAGAAGCAAGTTCATCTAGACGACCTGCTGAGGCTCGTCTTTGACAAGGGTCCTGGCTGGTTAGAAGACAGAAAGGAACGGCATGTTGAGATTGCTGGCGACAATAAGCTCAGTGCGCTCTTCTGTACCTATAAACGCCGTGTTACTCGTGAACAAGACCGCTACCAACCATTTGTCCGTATTGCCAACCGAAACATCACCATCCTTTGCGATAACGCGAAGCTAGACAAACTCCCTTTCCAACTCTGCCGAAACGACCCAGTGATGGTACGAGGATCCAATGCAAAGCGGTATCCTGACTGTGTTGCAGTTCCCAGCAAACTGTTACAGGATACGAGACGATATCCACAAGAGCTGGGGCAGAGTGGTCCTAAGGAGCTCCCATTCCACTGGCGTGAACTTATTGCCTTCTTCGAGTTCAAAACAGAAGAAGATCCGGTCGCAAAAAATCTGTCTCCAGACCTCAAACGTGTAGCAAATCGGGGAGGACAAACCAGTGAGCTTCCCCGTAGAAATGTCGCTCTCTCTTGTGTTCTCATCATTCTTTACTTTGACAGACTCGAGCAACACGGCACCAAGCGAACTCTTGCCTGCCGCCGTCATAACGTCAGGTGGTGGCACCAGTCGTGCAGGTAAGTATCATTGTAATACACAGTCACGATTGACTCTAACTACTCTGGAATAGTACGGGGTTCTCTCAAAAGGGGACCAGAGGAAAGTCCACAGAACCAAAGGCAGATGCGGAGGAGGAAGACAGATACGAATGTTTCCGCTTGTGCCAGCTAGTGATTGGCATGGGTTTGGAAACCCACATGGGTTTTTCTATGGGTTTCTGTGGGTATGGGTATGGGTTGCAATTATGGACCCACAGAAAACCCATACCCATGCTGTGGGTTTTGGTGGGTTTTTAGGGTGCAAATATTGCTAATATAGCCCCCCAAAATCATCTTCCTACCTTGTTAACTACCCCCCAAGCTACTTCTGCTTCTAATGAATGAGGATTAATCTTATAGGAGAGCCAAAAATATTACTATTTATGTGGGAAAGCTCAATCAAGTGGATCACATGATGCTTAGATAAGCCTTTTGTGCCACTCAACAACTGTTTCTAGCCATCTGATGGGGTTTTTTCTGCTTCTTTATTGGTATTAAGCATTTACCAAATATAACCAGTGGGCATACATATAGTTTCAAAGGGTTCTAAGAAGTTTTACTGAGACCAACAAGCAATACTGATGCCAACCCATGGGTACCTGCCAAACCCACCAAACCCATGGGAACCCACACCCATACCCACCAAACCCATGACCCATGATGATGGGTCATGGGTTTGGTGGGTATGGGTATGGGTTGGCCTGAAAAACCCAGGGGTTACCCATGCCAATCACTAGTGCCAGCTCGTCTGACGACCCTAATGACGACAACAACTCGTCCAACTACGATGATCCCAAGGATGAGGACTACCTCCCTTCGCCTGGCAGCGTTCGGTCCTCGGATAATGAAGCAGCATCAGAGAAAGAGGCTCGGAAGACGACCCCCGCAAATTATACTATCCAATGTGCATCCTACGCTGCGGAAATGCTGTCCCGAGGATATATTGTGACTCACCGTTTCGGTTTTCTCATCACCGACCGACTTATCGAGATGCAATATTACGACCATTCCATCATTCTTACTATGAATGAAGTGAACTTTATCGACAACCCCCAGTGTTGGAAACTAAGGGGTTAATAACCCCAAATCTTGTTCTTAAGTCTTAAATCTTAATTAAGGCCTCTTAATTAAGACTTGTAATTAAGTGTTAAGAAGGAATTGTGGCATTGGCCAAATTTGCCATCACCTATTGGTCTTGTGGCTGTCGCGCATTTCTGATGATTCCAAATCCAAATCTTTGCACTTGCGCTTTCCACTGGTTTTCTTTTCTGTTGCTGCAGCCGTCATGTTGCATGCCAGTTGTTGAGCCTTTGAGGATGCATTTGTGCATCACTTTGTGCCTCCTTTCTCCAAAAGATGTGCAATTGTTGTATCTTTCACTCCAAGAACGCCTCCAGCATCTGATGTGCAAGCTACACCCTTTATTAGTGCTTGTAACCCATGAATTTGTCGCTAACATCATTTTTGAATTCCCATTGTTGTTGAGTTCAATTGCAGAATTGCAGCAGTGGTAGGGTGCTCAGGTTTCTCAAGACATCCACAGCAATGTGCACAGACATGGAGGGCATTCTTCTTTGCACCAGGAAGAAAATAGTCCCAGAGCAGACCCTTCAATGGGGGCATTGTAGTTGGTAGTAATGTTTTTTCTGAGAATAGAGACTGGCAAGGGATCAACAAATTGAGCTCTGAGCTGCCCAGTGCCAGACACTCAGACCAGTAAAATAATCTTAGTCAGAATGATTTTGTGATGTTATTAAGGGGTTATTAACGATCCTAAGGGTCTTGATTCAATCTAAGTCTTAACATTCACATGATATTAAGCCTTAAACCTTAATAAGACTTAAGGCTTAAGACCAACACTGACAACCCCTCCATCCTGGTTGCAATATTTGATTGCCTGGTCTCTGCTAGCGAGAAGGAATGGGGTCGATTGGACGCTGTTCAGCTGCCTGCACCGGAAATTCCAGCCTCCTGTAAGGAGGTGGAACTGTTGAAATTGTCTTATCTGGCCTCTTCCAGCCTTCGATGTGGAGATGTTAACGCAACTCTGAATCTAGGAGAGGTAATATTCCGCCAACATGCCATTATTGGGAGGGGGACATGCGTTGTACGCGTAACATCCAACGTCGAAGCATGGAACACAGTTGCACATTTGCTCGTCCTCAAAATTTCGTTCAAGCCTCGGGGCCGAATTGCGGAAGGAAAGCGACTCAGCGACATACATGACTTTATAAAAAAACACTCCGATCATGAGCATATTCGCAAGCACTTGCCAGAAAGACACCACTCTGAAAAGCTTCCACAAGATGCAATCGCCACACAGATGCGGCTTGCCAGCTTTTTTGAACCGATTTCCATCCCGTACAAGCTGAGGGATGTTGAGATTCTAGTAATGACGGAGCTTCAGCCAGTCAAGAACATTGAGCAGGGCGACAAACTTCTGACCGCACTAGCTGGGATTGTGAAAGGTATGTTCAATGTTTCATCAGTCCTATATATTCTGCTGAATGACACCGTTTGACAGCTTACAAATGGCTGTATGAGGAAATGAAGCTTCTTCATCGGGACGTGAGCGTAGAGAATATGATGTATCGACTCGGCACGGAGGGAAATGTTGTTGGGGTCCTCAATGACTTTGACCTGGCTATCATGCTCTCTGAACAGGCGAATGGGCCGGTTTCCAAGCAGCGAACGGGAACAAGGCCCTACATGGCTATCGAGCTCTTGGAATCGGTGGACGGCAATCCACCTCTGCACCTCTGCCGCCATGACTTGGAATCGATGATGTATGCAATTGTGGATCTGGTATGCTTCAGACACGCCTCCGCTGAGGACAAAAACGACTCCCCAATTGCGGAATGGTTTTTAGTCGAGTTAACAACTCGCCACCTTGCCAATAGCAAGTTGGCATTTCTCCATCAGGCCAGACCCCAGCAGCCATCCGAGCACATGAAAAACCTTTCAGGCCTAGTGCTCAATCTCCGTAGGATGTTTCGTCATGGGTATAATGACAAAGGAAACGCAGTGGACTACGACAACTTGGATGAATTTGATCATGAAACCCTGGGTGGCCATATTACATTGAACAAATTTGCAGGGCATTTTGGTTTGTAGGATTATCAGAGCCAAGGGAGTCGCAATCACATCAAGGACAAAGTAAGCAGATAGAATACTTGGTCGGAATTGATTAGAGAATTGTATATACTATCAAGTAATATGATCAGTTTTATCAAGGATTTGCGAGCCACCCACGAGAGTGTCCTCAAGCACTTTGCCATGTGCTTATGATGAGTGGTACTGGTCAAACTTCAAACTTCCAGTGTTAAGGTTTGACATGGTTGGCAGTTCCTTAGACTACAGGCCGTGCTTGGCCCTAGAGGTAGTTCAAGCCAAGGAACGTAACATCTATTTCATGAGTCACATACTGGAGTGCCGCGCATCTCAACGGGCATTGGTGAGAGAGGGTAATATAAGGGTGTAGACGATGCAGACGAGTCTGAGAACGTTGCAATAAAAACATTGAAGGCTAGAGGTCAAGAAGATTCCAGCTTTGGGCGCTTATCCTTATGTGTTGTCCCTAATTCTGAACCAGACTCGTCATCGTCACTGGACAAGTCAGTTGTTGATGTTGCTGCCAATTTTCTCTTGCGTGGCGCCTTCCCCTCGGTTGTTGGACTCTCTAAATTCTTAACCTGAGAAGACTGAGGAGACATGTCCTCGTCCTCTTCTTTCTTTGCTGGTGGCGATCTAGGCTCCGACTTCGCTGGTGACGACTTAACTTTCACCGTTGAAGGTTGAGAGAACTTCGAAGTTGAGCCCTTCTTTGTCGGTGAGCTGGACGGAGACGGAGACACCTTCTCCACCTTGGTTGGCGCAGGTTTTCGCGGAGAGGGCCCCTTCTTCTCTTGCTTCGCGAACATCGCCGCAATGCCGTCCTTCCTCGCGGCCACCGGTTCGATGAATGTCGAGGACTCTGTCCCGACCTTACCGACTTCCTTCGGGACGGCATAGCTACGCTCATGTAAAATGATCAGCACATATCTCTGTAAGGTAGAATCCATAGCTCCGTAGCGGGACGCACCACTGGATTTGGGAAGCAAGCTCGTCCCCGTACGGCTGTACCATCTTGCTCAGCTCAGGCGTCCAATTCTGCGGAGATGTGTCAAGCCACTGCATGAGCGCATCGTGTGACGACAGGATAACAGGCTGTCGGTCGTGTAACCACGAGAGCTGCTTGTGCGCCTCTGTCGTGACGATAGTGAACGTCCATAGCTTCTTGCCTATGTGGGACGTGATAAATGAATTTCGTGTGTAGGAGCTTGAATGGTACGAGAAAGAATGACCTTCGAGCTCAACACAATCGTACAGCCCTGCCATAAGCAATATCTTACCGTCATTCCGCTTCGTGAAATGGGGTAGCTTCTCTTTCCCCTTCGTTTGCCATTCGTAATAGCTGTAAACATCGTTTCAAAAGACGTCAGTCTCCTCTCCCTTCCATGTTTGACGTCAACCAGAAATGCGGATTGCTCACCCTTGGACTGGAATGGCACATCTGTTCCGCCCTTTAACACTCGCCCAAATACCCCCTCCTTCGACCAGATTCTCCGCCCGCGCATTGATGGTATTCAGGGACTTATCCTCGTGCTTGCTCCAATGGGGGACCAGCCCCCATTTCATGGTGTGCAGTACCAGGGAGCCCTTACCCTTTTGCTCATGAGTTGACGACGATGTCTGTACATTCGTACCTGCGCCAGAACCCAATACTGAGCCAGCACTTGAGCTCGAGCTGGCAGACTCAGATGGGTCCCTATGCCGAATGACGGGCACCTGCGTTCGCGGCGCCACATTATACCGCGGTATGAACTCGTCCTCGTCGATCCAGTCGTCTACGTCGGCATCGTAGTCTTCCGGGAGTTGTTGAAACAGGTCGTCACGCTAAAGAAGTCATCTCGTTAATCATACGTTCCGGTTGAGGACTTAAGAACTTGACTGTGAGTCTTGAACATTCTCCCATTGCAACTCGCACTCAGGATGCGCAGGGATAGGAAATATTCATTGAATGTAGTGTACTTACGTTGAGGCGCAAGGAAAACCGTCCGCACATACTATTTCTGATTAAAGTAGTAACCCAGAAGTGTTTTTGTACTCCTTTAGCACTGGAAAAATCGAGGACGAAGTGATAGCTGGTGTCGGAGTGGTGAAGGGAAGTTGGCAGTCGGTCCCGGCCTGGATCTGACATCATCGACATCGGCCCGGATGCGGTGCGTGGGATCTGTTAGTCCATCGTCTGGAAATGCACCCAACATTTTATTGTTCAGGCTCAACACCTAAGTCACTGCACGGAGAACCTTTATACTGCCCTATGCTCTATTCCCCCTCAGCCTTGGACCAATAATCCTCTAAATCTCTCTGGAGTGTTCTTCACGCCAATAGAGCGCCGCCATATTACTACTCCTGGGGACCGAGGAACTCAGGCACACACTGGTGGCGCTGGGCCAAGGCATGCTTGTCAGATAGGATGCACAGCGGCGAGCGCGCTTGGTTGCATTGCATGTCAGTTATCTATGAAGTTATTCCAGGTGGGTTTCCTCTTTGCTCTTATCTTCGACTTCTCTGACCGTCCTCACTAGGTTTTGCAACTTTCCGATCACACAGGAACCTAAACACGGGGCGAGATCGCTCAAGGGCGCCTAATCTCAGGACAAATCTGACATCATGGTGCGACTGTCCGTAAACGAAGAATTGCTTGGCCTGTGACTTATTCTTTCCGTTTGCGCATGCAGTTATTCTCTTTTGTGCGCTGTGGGCTGGCGAAAAGAAAGCACTGACACCTGCTAGACAGTATGCCCACACTAGGTATTGAAACTAGTGCAATGGAGGCCTCAGTGATACCACTTCCCGCTTATGGCCATCCTAATGAAAGGCACCGCGGTATCGTGTTGCTGACACCGGCTATCTTGCATCTATTCAGCATTAATCAGGGTCCGTAAAATTCCCTAACATGAGGCCTTGTCCTCACTGCTGGTGCACTTGAGGTACATAATACGCCAATCTATCTCGCTGGGGCTTGTTCTTGCCCCGACCACTGGCATCTCATGCCCACACGACAACACTCCCGTATTCCCCCTAATGTTTCGACACAACAGCGGGACAGCCTACTGGAAGGACTCCCCGTGCTAGCATACCAGGACCCGTACGCCCCTACTACTCCCAGTCCACTAAATGGCCACCAGGACAATAGGCAAGGAGGGGGAGACGACGACGACGCAGGCGTTCCTTTACTACATCGAGGGTACGGTGGTCCTCGAGTGCTGGAGTTTCCCTCTCCTACATCCGCGGACCCTCGCACGGCCCCGCCACAGTACAAATCCCCCATGAGCTGGCAGCAAGCCCACGCAGACTACGGCTACTCCCAGCACCATGCTCGCTCATCCAACACGCTGCTACCGGAGGCCAAACTGTCGGGTCCAAGCAGTGGACCCACAACGCCATCGGCACGGCCCTACTCCACCGACTACTTCCAGTCCAAAAGTTACAAATATAGCCCTGAGCCGTCTTCGCCACCCAGAAAGTACATGCAATCAGTTGCGCCGAAGGCGCGGAGGGGGCTTTTTGGACGCGACTGGGAGGCTCCGCAGTGGAGACCGCTCGCAATCCATTTCTCGCTGTGTGCGCTCACGTACCCGTGCCTATTGCTCTTCATCATGGTGTCCAAGGGCAAGTCGCTGTTCTGGACGCGTGTGTTTGTGGGCGCTGGGTGCGGTGTCGTGGGCTTTGCGCTTGATCTCAGCCTGATGGCGCTGGCAAAGGGGATAATGGAAGCGTGCAGTACGTTCGCGTATTTTGTATTCACAGGCGGCGTATTGAAGTGTTCATTTGGCTATACATAGTTTGGGCGACGGTGATACACCAGTCGCATCTTCCGGAGTCGCATGGCCCAGGAATCCGTCTGAAAGACCTTGCTGCTCAATCGGACGACCCTTCAACCCCTTGGTCTGCGCTGCGGCTACTCTGGGATCGGCATGCATATCGAGGCGCAGACATCGAAAATCGCAAGCATTATGAGTGAGTCTCTCGTGACTTAGTTTCAATCTTCCCTTCCTTGATTCTGATAGTCATCCGCAGTCAGCGCAGGTGGAACTTCTGGATCCTCGTTTTTCTTGCCAATGTTTCACTGGCTGGAGGCCTGTCCTTCATCTTGGGTCGTATTGTCAATATCGAGGTTGTTGTTGAGGTCAGTATTCTCATGTGTCGGTCCCCCGCGGTTTCTCATCCCGAAACATCAAACATTATAGCATCAACACGATGAATACAGGGAAATTCCTGTTCAGGCTGCATTATCGGCGGATGATTTACAGCGTGCGGAAACCGTCGCGCCTGACTTTGATGTAAGTAATATAACGTCTCCTCACATCAAATCCTGTATTCATTTAGTGGTCACACCCCTTCAATTATCCTTGATCAATCGCAACAGAACTTCGCCTTTACCTGGACCCTGTCTCCTTTCGCATCGCAAGGAATTCTGCCCACTCCCATAGTGCTGGATGCGAATGGGAGCAGTGTGTACTTTGCAGAAGTGCTCCCAGACCAGCTTGTACCCAATGGCCATGGACCAGGCACATTTGAACAGGTACAAGCACTATCGAAGGACCGTCAGGATCAGGATGCAGCACGCGCTAAGCCACTTCCGTCTTTGACGGTCAACCCAGGCTCTGTCTTGAGGTACGCCTTCAGTAAATGAACTGTCTTGACATTAAACCTCATGTCGATCGACCACGTTAGGTTTCCCCGATGGGGTATACGGATCAAGTGCACGAAGATTCCTAACCCAGCTACAAACATGTCGGTATCCGCTGACGTTCTATCCTTAAGGAAATGTACTGATCGTCTTTATCTCCTCCTCAGCGTGTCAGTGTCTCCGAGTGGGTTCTCTTATGTATACACCCCTCGATCCACACTGCAAGGGTTGTTCGAGGACTTCAGCATGTCACTACCAGATGCACTACAAGCGCCCGTGAATCTTACGCGGGTTTTGATGGGAAATGATACCGCGCCAGCCGGACTGAACGTCGCGGAAACAGCGATGGGAGGTGCGTGGTTGTACTTGACTAGCAATCGCTAATGCGTGCTGAATCAAATACACGTAGCCGTATTTTGGAATAACGGTGTCGCTCATAACCTCCATAGCCGTCCAGTGAGAGGCCCGGGTAGGCGTCTTTCATCTCGCAAGATAAGGACCGCGACTGATCTCCGTTCAATTTAGGCGATCTTCTAGGCGATGATGGGAATGGGTTCCGGACAATTGAGACAATGCTGGTCCGCCTGAACACCACATACGCAGTGAATGGTACATTTGGTGTCCTAGGTGAAACCAGCGTACCCGACAAGGACGGGCGCGCAACCTTTGTTGGGTACGATGCCGTCGTCTGTCTGGAGTTCTACGAACCCTGGGTTCTGGAGGTGTACAACAGCACCATTGGCCTGCCAAACTCCATACGTGTTGTCGACAAAGCGGCAACAGTCAGAAGCGACAAATCCCAAAGTTTGCGAACCGAACGAAGACTAGGAGACGCTATCAACGATCCCCTGATCGGCCGCGTTTTGAACTCTACAGGCATGCACCAGGCGTAAGTCGTTATTCTCTAGCGACTCGTTTTCTAACCTCATAACCTCGTCGCAGATATATCGCAGCTCACCAAAATAGCGTGAATCAGATGTTGAAAGATAATGGTCGCGATTCAGACTACGTTCCGTCCCCCACAGTCTGTTCTCTTTTCTTCCCGCGCAGAGGTTTAGCGCTGACGATAGAGCTCTAGCTTGTCTCCTTTACCGACGGTAGTGGTCCATATGGATATACGCAACTCAATGCGGAGCACTATGCCGCGTCTCGTGCACTAGCAGATGCAGGTAACGTCCTCCCTTATTTCATGGGCACTGGACAGCTAGTGGCGCGCCAATATGAGGACAGGGTGGTCTCAACTGCCTGCATCAATGTCATCCAACTGGGAGTCGCTTTGGGTGTAATTTTCTTGATGGGCTTATACTCTGCGCTGTTCCTGCCCCGTCTTCCGCTGGACGCCCCACATCGTGGCTTCGACCTGTATTCCTGGTTGTCTGCTTTCTATGCCGACGAGCTTCAACCGACTCCGGACTCCCATGTTGTTTTGACAAAGCGCATGGAGTTGGATGACATCGTGAAATACACGGGCGACCTCAGGTTCAGATATGTCATACCCGAAAAGTAGACCACTGGATTGGCGTGTAAACTATTTAACATGGACTCTGTTTCAGCAGATATCATCATATTCACGAAGATGTATTATCTAGTGTGTATCAAAGAGCTGGTTCTCATCGATCAAATTGCTTCACATATCGTGTTAATCTGAATGGAGGCACTCTGCATGCCTTATCATTTTTCATGCGAGATCGCAAAGGTATTGAGTACTGTGTAGATTTTCATCTCAAATCCCCATTTGGGTGTCTTCGTTCAGGTGCTGCACTGTTGGGCGTCTACTTGAGCCAGGTCCACGGAGTCTGGCTGTCGCTGCAACATGTCCAACATGTGAATATGTTAGCCGTGGGCGTCTAATTGATGAAGATTGCCGATCCTCGCTTAGATGAAGGGCTTCCGTACCAATCGGGTAGGTGGTTGTGTGTGAATATAAGCTGTGAGTCGTGAAATTGTTGACTAATTCCGTGGATCTCTGACCTCGTTCATGATCTGAGAACACTCGGGTGGCTTTCTAGGCGGCTAGTCGCGGGAAGAATAAAGTCGTGAGTATTCAATAAGTACTAACATCACAAACTGTGTTATCTCACCTTGTCCCTTACTCAATTGTAATAAGCGAACGACCCTGAACATGAGGATTACCATAGGGGTGCTGGTGTCTGTGCGAGCCCATAATTGAGGTAACGGAAGTCCGGAAGACTTTTCGAACTTGTGCTGTACCTTCCTCCATGCCTGCGCGACCATACCCAAGAGGATCCCATGGGGTGGCAAGACTTTCTCATGAATCGTTCACACAGGAACACCCTATTCTGATACAGCAGGATTCCAACATCGGGTCCCCAAGGTCATACCCACCAAATGACCCTCAAATCGATGGAACATCTGCAGAGGACAAGGTACAAGTTGGTGGAGACGATAATGTTTCTTTGCTTCATCCGCACTACATTAGCACCAAAGAATGGCAGTACCCCCCATCCCCCACAGCCCGACATGCCCCGCCAGCATACAAGTCCCCAAAATTGTGGGAATTCGATTCGAATCTCAAGGACGACGGTTATAATCACTTCGGTGATGGCACACCTGTCGCAACACCGCCTGGTTGGTCTGCATATCCTCGTTTGTTAGGGAGCCCACCGTCGCTCAGGAAGCGGAAACGGAGTCCTTTTGGGAGTGGCTTTGAAGTTCCTCAATGGCGGCAATTATCGATCCACTTCATCTTATGCGCAATAACATATCCATGCCTCGAATTTTTCATCATGATGGCGAAAGGGAAGCCGCTGTTTTACACTCGTATATTTGTGGGCACGGGGTGCGGCATAATGGGTTTTGCACTGGGACTGAGCTTGATGGAACTGGCCAAGGGAATTATTGAAACATGCAGTATGTCCGAATTTTATTCTTCGTCTGTCGGAGTGCCTAACTAGCTGACTTCTTGTTGCAGCTTGGGCTACAGTGATACAACAGTCTCAGCTTCCAGACGGCCTTGGTCCAGGCGTCCGCTTAAAAGACCTTGCAGCACAATCAGAGGATCCCACCAGCGCTTGGTCAGCCTTGCGGCTCCTCTGGGATCGACGCACGCAACGGAGTACGATCACAAAAAGTCGTAGCCATTACGGGTACGTCTTATTCACTTTAATTTCTTTATCACCTCGTTCTATAATCACGATTTTCAGACAGCATAAATGGAATTTCTGGATTGTGGTCTTCCTTGCCAACGTCATTCTGGCGGGGGCTCTTACTTTCATCTTGGGTCGTGTAGTCAACATCATATGCCAAGTTGAGGTGAGCCTTCCCTTCGTCTTTCATGCAGACCCGCCTTAAAAATAAATAATCTGTTGCACAGCATCAGTACGATGAGTACAAGGAAGTTGCTGTACAAGGCACACTAACTCCGGAGGACATGAAACGTGCCCAAGTTGTGTTTCAGGACTTCAACGTGAGAGGCAAACTGGCGGATAATTACAAGATGAATTGACATGAGGTTGATCATTATGCTCAATCAATACAGGATCCTTCCGTCGCCTGGACTCTCTCTCCATTCTCGTCGCAAGGAGGCCTACCTGTCCCCGTAAAGCTGATGTGGAACGGCGACGCTGTCTATTTCGCGGAGGTGATTCCTGACCAGTTAGTTCCTGGAGGGCATGGTCCAGGAGCACTTGCCGAAAAGACGCAATCGCTCGTGACAGAGCGAGAGTCTGGATACGCCCAGCCCGCACAGTCCACCTCTACATTGAAAGTAGACCCAGGGTCTGTTCTAAGGTGCGTCATTTGGTAAAAAGGCCAAACGGCAAGTGGCTTTGATGCTCACTCAAAGTGGTCGGTAGATTTCCTCGTTGGGGGATCCGAATGAGATGTGACAAAATACCAAATCCGCCTCTGAACATGTGGGTACTTCCCCAAAGCGATTATTTTACACGCAGAATTAATCTCCTTGCAGCGTTCCAGTATCCCCTAATATGCTCACCTACGTGTTTACACCTCGATCCACACTACGCGGCCTGTTCGAATACTTCAACAAGCCACTCCCGGATGAATTGAAAAACCCTGTCAATCTCGCGCAGGTCCTACAAGGCAATGATTCCGTCCCGGCCGAACTCAATGTTCAAGAAACTGCAATGGGAGGTGAGCACAATGAATATTGAATCCCTATATATGACAGGTGATATTAAAATGGCGCAGCCTTCTTTCGGCACAACGGTGTTGCACATAGCCTACAAAGTACGGTGCTAGATGACTTTGGTCTGTTCTTCATGAATAATCCTCAGGTTCTACACGTGCTTATCGTGGTTTGCAGGCCGCAGCGGAAGTGGATTTCGGTCCATCGAAACGATGTTGGTTCGCCTGAACACCACATATGCGCCTCATGGGTCGTTTGGCACCGTGGGCGACTTCCATATCTCACCTCAATACGGGAGGCGACAGTCGGTTCCATCCTCCGTCGGTTTCGATGCGGTTGTCTGCCTTCAATTATATGAGCCCTGGGTCCTCGGGGTGTATAACAATTCCATTGGACCGCCGAGTTCGTTCCGCATACTTGCAAGGGGTGCGAGCTTGTCTCAATCGATGCGAAGTGGACGAAAAGTGGGGGGTGCGATTCAAGACTCGAAAATAAACACCTCTCTGAGCTCATCAGGGCTGCAAGACGCGTGAGATCTTTCAATTGTGGGTGTCTGTTTGACGCTTGGCCCTGAACATCAAATTTAGGTTTATTGCGGTCCGTCAAAACAGCCTCAACCAAATGTTGAAAGATAACGGCCGGGATACAAACTACGTCCCTTCACCAACGGTGAGTGCTTGGCTCCGACCAGTCGTAAGGTCAAACTCAGGTACTAAATCGAGGTTTGAATATCCACAGCTTGTCTCCTTCACAGACGGCAGCGGTCTATACGGCTACACCAACCTCACTGCGGAGAATTACGCCACAGCACGCGCACTTGCAGATGCCAGCAATGTATTACCATACCTTGTCGGTACCGGAAAACTCGTGGCGCAGCAATACGCAGATAAAGTCATCTCGGCTGCATTCATCGATGTCATACAGCTGGCAATCGTTCTAGGCATCGTCTTTGCAATGGGCCTCATCTCTGCGATTTTCCTCCCACGTCTCCCGCTCGATGTTCCTCATCGTGGATTCGGCCTGTACTCCTGGCTCTCTGCATTCTATGCCGATGAGCTCCAGCCTGCGCCTGATTCGCACGTCGAAATCACGAAGCGCATGGAACTAAAGGATATTATGCAGTATACCAGCGAACTTCGATTCAGGTTTGTTATACCAACTCAGTAGGTAGTTGAGTAATAGTTGAGTACCAGCAGCATTTATCTAGTTTTGTGGAAACATGCGGAGCGAGTATGAGAACGCGTATACACATTGGCGTGAAGCAAATACAGTCAAAACTCTGCGCGTCAAGGTTAGCTCGTGACAGTAAATGAGTGGCACGGTTTAGTTGCTCCACAGGCCCTTTTCCCTCCGGAAAATGGGAATAAATCATTCGTCTGCTGCTGGAGAACTCTTTCAGTCTTCCTCGTCCTCGTCGACATCTTCACAAGTTGCACGATACTTCCCTTTTCCCTTCCCAGTTTGAGAAGAGCCTTCATCACTGGCGCCTGGCACATCCAATGGGCTCCCCCGCAAACTCGTACCAAGAGCCCTTGCATACTGCTCAAGGTTTCTCCTCTCCGTTTCCGCGTTATCCTGAGACCTTTTCGTTGGGACAATAGTGATAGACCTCTGACTGTCGTCCGTACTCGCGCTGTCATGATTTTGTTGATCTTGGGCGCTAGACGCCTCGCATCCAAATACCCTCTCAAACTCGTCGCATGCCGGACCAGGCAGCACCGCAAACACTACCCTATCAAATACCCGCGCGAAAGGGGCGTCAGGCGCGGTGAGAAGACCCGCCCAGAGGCGCGCGACGACGGTAGGCGAGTTCGCGAACGCGCCGGTGCCGAACGCCGGCAGGACGAGGGAGCGCACGCCGCACCGCGCGAAGAGAAACAGGATGCGCGCCATGCGCTCACGCATCGTGCGTTGGATGAGCGCCTCGACCTGGCGCGCGTCCAGCGTCTGCGCGGTCTGGGCATTACGGGAGGACGAGCTGGCGGTGCTGTTGCTGTTGCTGGCGGTGGGTCCGTATTTTGCGCGCACCGTCTGTGCCGGCACCGCAGCGCAGGTGAGGATGTTGATGTCGACTGGAGATATGTACTGCCCCACATCGTCGCGGAACACCGTCACGCCCGGCGTATAGATCATACCATGCGTATTGAGTACAGGATCTGTCCCCGGGATATTGGACGTCGTGCGCTTCGCGTTCGTTGTCGGCAGCGACTTCAGATCATAGAGCTTCTTCGCCTCATCGGTGATCAGCGAAGCGTAGAGCGTCGACGCGCGTGCAAGGGACAGCTCCTGGCCGTTTGATCCTCCTCGCAGATTCCCTCCAGGATGAGTCGCGCACCCCGAGCTCAGGACGCCAATCTGGCCTACAGCGCCTTGGGGATCGTCATCTGACTCCATCAGAGATCGCACAGCTTCGATGGTGGTCCCAGGGAACACCGATATGTAAACTGGCGCGCCATGTCCTCGTTGGCCATCGCCGTCGTCGTCGTACAAGAAGCTCCTCGAGCCGCCCCCTAAAGCACTAGACCCTTCACTTGAGTGAGGTGGTGGTGGTGGTGGTGGTGGTGTGGCAGCTAAAGAGGCCGCCCATCGCATGATTTTAGGATCATTAGGGTGATAGAAGCGCGTACGCTGCCTCATCTCACGGATCTTGCGACGGAGGTCATAGTCGATATCTCCACGGACGGTTTGGACGGTGTAACTCCCTGTCTTGAGCACCGTCAGGGTCTCCGTCGCGATGCGTTTGAACTCGGAGCGTTGAGAGATGTATGGTGGCGGCGAGGCCCCTGTCGAGGATAATGGCACTCTTGTGACATTTGGCGACCGCCTGGAAGTTCCTGTTGCAGCAATGGATGGCTCTGTTGAAAAGAGAAGTGCCATAATGAATATCAGCTATGTGTGACTAGCTCAGAGCCAAATGGTACGTGATAGGGGTCGAGCAAGAAGTTGTGGGAGCATCGATCCATCCCTCAGAGCGGAATAGGCGCCCGTGGCACGAGGTCGGTTAAGGTCCCGATCCCAGTGATGTGGTTCACAGAGTTTGCCACTAATTACCCAGCATCCAATGATTTGTCTCCAATTACGTGGATCTTTTTTAAAAAATTTTAAAAAAGCCGATTGTTCATGCGTCTTGCGGATCACCTGTGCACTACTACCCAACTTATTAATTCTGCTTTCATTTCACCCTGTCACCCTGACAGGAATACAACAAGATCGATGGGTAATGAGATGTCATGAATGGCAGTGAGACGAGCCGGGCAAGTCAGAAAGTAAACGAGAAATAGATCATCCCGGACGACAGACACAGGACAGAAGGGAACATGCAATGGCGGGGGTAATGTGGTTGCGCTGAACAAGAACCAGGAGGAAGAATATCTGTGAAAACGAGGGACAATGCATTGTACAGACAAACTAAACTACGTGTGGGACGGACGTGAGGGCATGATCACAGAGGATAGAGCTAGATAACGCAGGTCGTCAGTCCGAGTGAGCAACACATTGACATCGGGCTATCGCCGGATGCGTTAGTGAATTGACATACCATTTGAACATTTAGCCCTGCTTGGGTGCCTCCTTGTAGGAGATAGCCTATCACAAGAGCTCAGTACATGAAATATTAGGCAGATGCGACGCATGCTCACCTGTTCCTCACCCATGGCGGAGATGATGGTGACAAGGAGATCCTTGCCATCGTCGAAGCCAGCTTGAATTTCCTTGCCGAGATCACTCTCGGGGATCTTGACATCGTCCTTGGCGTTACCCTCTTGGGTCATGAGGTTGAGGAAGCCATCGTCAATGTTGACCTATTTTGGAAGCAAGTCATCAGGAGTCACATCGGCAATGTGGGAATGCGTCTGCCGGCAGGGGCGGGGTGAAAACACTTACGAGCTGGTATTCATTACGATTCACGTTGGGAACATCCATGTTGTGGGTAGAGGGGGAGATATCTTCCTGTGAGGATATGAGAAATTCACTCCGATCGAGTTGATTGACTGGTTTGATGACTGACCATCTTCTTATTGGTGAAGATCTGAGCGACAATGGTTCATGTGAGCGAATCGACAGGGAAAGGACAGAGGAAACACACATCGACGGCGACGAGATGGACCTTGGCGTGACCGTGCTTGCCGGTCTTGGAGGTCGACATTTCGGTGATCTTGCAAGGGCGACCTACAGTAACTGTCAGTGCAATTTTAAGGCCACTACGATGAACACCCACCCTTGATGCAAACATGTCCACCCTTACGGAGGGCGGAACATTGCATGGGGAAGGTCAAGGACGCGCCAGAGCCGGCCTGGGAGATGGAGGTAGATCAGCATTGATCGCGAGCAGATAAGACTCTGAATCTGACCGCCTCGAAGGTCTGGTTGTGGGCCTCGTCGTCGGACATTTTTTGAGTGAGGATAAGGAGGATGGAGGTGTCTAAGGTTTTGGAGGTGGAAGAAAACGACCGCCAACCCAGAAAAGATTATCCAACAATTTTTCACACACTTTTTTCAATCTCCGCCTAATCGCTTATCTAATCTTGATTGATACATCAGGCACCTCCCCTCATTCACTAGAAATCTAATACACTTTGTAGAAACACAGAGCATTTGAACACCTTATACACCTTTGAAAGAGCTCTTCTGGGATACTGGACGAGACCAACCTTCAAGTGATTGATCTAGCCGGCTGTTGTCCATATTTGTCCATGTTTGCACGGGATGCAGTCATTTACCGGACCCATGATGTCGCACAGCACTCACACTATCTCCCATACTACTTACAGTCATGCACCCCTTTGGTGGCACACCCATCTGTCCAAGATGCTCCAAGGCAGTCTATGCAGCAGAACAGGTTAGAAATATACCATCTATCATCACCTCATGATTTATTCATTGTCTCTTCCAGACGATGGGTCCAGGGCGCAAGGTGCTTCAGTTTGTTCGTTCAGCACGGCTGGTTACGCTAACATAGTCTCAGCTCTATCACAAGGTATCATCATAACCCTAGATGTTTTGACGTTCGATGAGTAACAATCTTCCAGCCATGTCTCGCATGCATGTCCTGCAACAAGCGTCTTGACTCATACACTCTTCTTGAGCACGATGAGCAGGTCCGTATTCTGTCATGCCTTGCTTATAACCCTCACTGACGGTTGATTACAGCCATACTGGTAGGATGACCTTTCAATCTTCCTCTGATATCTTCTGACTCGATTACCACAGCAAAGCATGTCATCTCAAGAACTTTGGCACGCGCAATCTGCGACATGCTAACCTGCCTGTGGCAGTACCTCCATCACCCACTTCCCCACCATCTTCCACCCCACGGCGCATGAGCACCGGGAACGATCTTCCCCGTCTCAGAGCAAACAGGTCTCTCGCCTCAAGCCCTGTATCATCAAATTTTCCTCGAGGCATCAGCCCACACCAGAATGACGCTGGATCGACGAAACGCGGAAGCTGGGGCAGCGCGCGAGGCTCAGTGACACCACCGGAGGAGGTCGAGGTGCGGAAGGCGCTTACCCTGGAAGAAGATGATGTCATGGACACGGCGCAAACCCCTCCACCCGCAAGCAAGCCGCTCGACGGCCTGCATTATAGCGACGACACTGTTAGCGCTGAGCCACAGTCCCAATCTCAGTACTCACAGCCCTCCCACACCGGACGTCCAGGCATCGGCACCATCCCCCGCACCATCCCGCTCAACATCCGCCACCGCACCTCCAGCAGCCTGAACAGCTTGGGCACCATCCCGCAGGAGTCGGAGAAACACGAGGAAGGACAAGCGCCCAGTGATATTGATGACGATGACGACGACGCCGCAGACGCGCATGTGCAAGCGGAGGCGGAAGCTGATGACGTCACGCCATCTAATCTGCCCCCGCCCTCTCTCCCGCGCCGGCCGTCCCCTACCTCCCCTAACGCCCCTACCAGCCCCAGCGCCCTCGCACGGCACTACACCGGGACCGCAGGCGCGAGCCCGAGCTCGCCGCGGGGCTTCGCGGTACCCCCGATCCTCAAGCCCACCGCAACAGGGACGCGGTACGGTATGGCGTTGGGCGGAAGCAGCATCGACTCCATCTCAGTGCAGACAACGGGATCGCCCCGGAGACAGTGGGGCGCAGGCACAGCGACACCACAGTGCCCGCGATGCGGGAAGAGCGTGTACTTCGCGGAGCAGGTCAAGGCGGTGGGGAAGACGTTCCACAAGGCGTGCCTGCGGTGCACCGAGTGCAACACGACGCTGGATTCGAACCGCTTGCGCGACCATGACGGGGACCCGTATTGCGTGCGGTGTTATGGCAAGGTATGTTTTGTTTGCATGTCTTCTGGTGTCGATGGTTTCTTGACATTTTTCCCTTCAGAATTATGGGCCACAAGGAAGTGGTTACGCGTTGCTGGGCAAGGCTGGTGGCTAGGCTATGTTGTAATTCTTTTCACGAATGACCACCGACGTACTAATGGACACTCTTTTCTGATCTTTCATCTGAATCTAATTCCTAATATAGTTTCATGTACCGAGGCTGCAACATTGTAATAATCTGCAACTATAGCGTTTTTGTATGTCTCTTGTTAATATCCGCCATGATTAGTCGATCAAGATATGAGTCCGACAGAACCTCACTAATTTGGCGTGCGCCAGCTATCACTCCCATTGTCCACCTTACGAGAGATACCCCAATTAGCGCGCATGAGCGTAAGCGTTTTCAGTGAGTACACAGCCGGCGCGACATGGCCAATCAACGTGCATCGCCATCCCAGCAGTCCGCAAGTTACATTCGCCGAATATCTAGACAAGATATGGAGCATTACGGCCTATCGGACAGTTCCGAGCTCCCGTAGATGTCTGAGGCTCGTTTGAATCCCAGGAAATCCACAGTGAAACCTAGCCCCCCCTCCATTGTGCTTAAGAACCATGCCCGACTCGTCGAGGGAGACCCCAGTTTCACCTCTGGTCCAACTCTGAGCCCACAACCAATTAATCAACCAATTTCCTCATCATGTCACTCCTCTCCTACGAGCCCTTCTACGACTTCGACCACCTTCTCGAAAATGTACTCCCTTCGCGGGTCGCACACAGCAACGTCCTAACCCATCCTCATCAAGACTCGGGCCAGAACCTCGTCCGCACGTTGAAGCCCAAGTTCGTCGAGCTCACCTGCATAACCACAACAATCTTGTACCAACCTGACTTTGTGCCGCAGAATGGACTTGCACGAGGACACCAAGTCGAACCAAGTGACCGCAACGTTCGAACTCCCCGGCTTGAAAAAGGAGGACGTCTCCATCGACCTCCATAACAGCCGCCTGACCATCTCCGGCGAGACCAAGTCTGACCAGTCGTACGACGAGGCCGGCTGGGCGGTCAAGGAGCGCAGGTTCGGCAAGTTCTCGAGGACTCTCCAGGTGCCCGAGGGTGTCAAGGTATGTCTCTCGTCATATATCTTCCATTTCTTCAAGAACTCGAATTTATCGCCCATCGCTATAGGACGACCAAATTAAGGCTAGTCTCCAAGATGGAGTGCTGAGCGTCACCTTCCCTCGCGCGCCTGCTACGAACGTTCCGAAAAGGATCAGCGTCAATTAAATAATTTCGCACCTACAACACCTTCCACAGGTGTGATAGTCACTTGGGAACATGTTCAGGACAGTTCAGTACTCGACGAAGCCAACCTTCGTACTTATCTTATAGCCGTTATCTCTGAAAAATCAAAACTGTAGAGTCTCGAAATAGATTGTGTTGATAGATTGCCTTTCAAGGCAGGTGTGTGAGTAACCGAATGCGATTCCAACAAGTCATTGCGACCTTCTTCTTCACAATGGACCGATAAGTTCTATCTTCATACCTGGTCATCCACCCGTTCCACAAACCTTATCATCGTTATCTGCTTCTTCCTAGAACCAATGATACCTTCGCGCTGGTCATAGTATTCGAATACAGCCGCCAGCTGATTGCAAGATGACTGGAATCGAGAGCAGGAGGGCTAGCAGTCAGTTCTCTGGCCTGACTTGCACGTTTTGCTGGGAAAACCACAACGTAGAGCTTTTGGAGGTCCAATGAGCTCCAATAATGGGTTAGTTGGCTTATCGGAGTGCGCTCGGCACATTATTCGGCCACGCGTGTCCAGTCAGTCCAGACGCCCTGGCCCACCATCGAGAAAATATATGTAGCGTCACTCTCGGAATACCGCTCGCACGAGCCCTTTATCTCGACCCCCACAGGCCGCAGCTATGCCCCGCCCCGCCCTAGGCAAGAAGTTCTTCAAGCCGTCATCCTGGGCGCTGAACGAGGAAGGCGCTGAGGCGCGCTTCGGGCCCTCCGCGAGATGGAGCAACAAGGACATGGACCCGGTCCTCCCGGAGGACAGGACGTGGGGGACGTGGGACTACATCGCGTACTGGGTTTCGGACGCGACGAACGCTGCAGTGTGGCAGCTTGCGAGCTCGATGCTTGCCGTTGGTCTGTCGTGGCGGCAGGCGCTGCCTGCCATTGCTGTTGGGAACATCATCATTGGGGTATGTATGGTCCACTCGCATGTCACAATGTAGATAAAAACGAATTGATATGTGCCTTAGAGCGCAATTCTGCTGAATGGGACAATCGGTGCTCGCCTGCACGTCGCCTTCCCAGTGATCAACCGGTCCTCGTTTGGCTTCTGGCTGAGTTACTTTAGTGTTATTAGTCGGGTCATCCTTTCGATGTTCTGGTTCGGCATTCAGGTCAGTATACCCTCTTGATTTCTGGCAAAATAAAATCTTGAATTACGATCAGACTTTTACGGGGTCAGAATGCGTGTACCAAATGCTGAAGGCTATCTGGCCATCCGTCGCTCGCATTCCCAACCGTCTCCCTGAGTCTTCAAATATCACCACCGTGGGCTTGATGTGCTATTTCATCTACTGGGTGCTCCAGTTCCCGCTCATGCTCGTCTCGCCCAAAAACATTCGTTTTCTTTTCACTGTGAAGGGCATTGTTGTACCCATTGCCTGGCTGGCGATCTTGATTTGGTCGTTCGTGAAGGTTCCGGCAAAGACAAGTTTTGGGCCATTGCATGCCACTGCAAGTGGCTCTGCCTTCAGCTGGGCATGGCTTTCCGCGTTGAACAGTGCACTGGGTATTTATGCAACGCTTGCAGTCAATATTCCCGACTTCACTGTGAGTCCTCGCATGAATGGGCTAGCCACAAGCTAATGTGCATCTATAGCGATATGCTAAGAACGAGAAGGCGTATGTTTTTATCCTACCTGCATAACTATGACATTTATGAAATCCCTACTAGTCAATATGTGCAGTTGGCCATCATTCCAGTGGCTTTCACCCTTATCGGTTTCGTTGGTGAGTTGAAGCTATCTCATCCCCGAGGTGAATATGAGCTGACAATCTGCAGGCATCGCTGTCACTCTCGCGGGCGACCAGCTATACGGCGAAATCCTCTGGGACCCCTTGCGTCTCATCGACAAATGGGACAACCGCGCGGCTGCCTTCTTCGCAGCGTTTTCATTTATCCTCGCCACCATCGGCACAAATATCTCTGCAAACTCAATTAGCGCAGCGAATGACATGACGGTGCTATTTCCAAACTACATCAACATCCGCCGCGGCCAAGTTATCTGCGCCATCGTGGGTGGCTGGATTATGTGCCCATGGGAGATTCTCGCGAGCGCACCTGGATTCCTGAGCTTCATGAGTGGATACACAGTGTTCTTGGGGCCATTTGCTGGCATGTGAGTCTTTCGTGTGGACTGCTTCAATATCAAGTTGCTGAAGTCCCTGTATCAGCATGGTTGTTGACGTAAGTTACCAATTACCAATACCTGGCGCTGGAAGTCTTATCTTTTGTGCAGTACTGGGCTGTCCATCGAGGTAACGTTGACGTTCCGGCGATGTACGACCCCAATGGCCGCTACCGGTACTGGAAAGGCATTGTATGTTACTATTACACTTCTTCTTGTGCAAATAGCACATTAATCATTTCCGATGCAGAACTGGCGCGCTGCGGTTGCCCTCCTCTTCTCGATTACGCCGACTCTTCCAGGCCTCATTCACGATATCAACAATAACATCTTTGTGGGCAATGCCGCATTCTTGTTCAACATCGCCTGGATCTATGGGGTAAGTCTTGTACCATCCTTGGACCTCAAATGAAGGCACGCTAATGTCCTTGTTCAAAGTTCACATCGGCTGGAGGCATCTACTATGTGCTTTCGACCCTATTCCCCGCTATCGGGACATTCTTAGATAAACCAATTCTTGCGGACGACGTAACGCCCCCAGCATCAGAACGCTCTTCGGTAAACGAGGAGAAAAAATCGACCTCGTGATGACACTTCTCGAATCATTGAGTTCGTGCACCTGGTATTTGTTTCTGCTCAGATCATTAATTTGTGGCTTCTTGTCTGTATGTATTTTTATTCGGTAATATACACCGATGTAGACTTTACCCCGTGGATAGGTGTATATGACAAGGAAGTGTCATTCGAGGGTGTTCGTTTCGTTGGTCTCGCCGGGATCTAAAAATAGGGTGCGAACGGTCCGGGAACTGCCAAATGGGCGCTTATTATTATTGGCTAATGCTCTTATTATTTGCGCAAGCTAGACAGAATGCAAAAGTGACGCATGGTTTGTAGAGCTCATTCGTGGAGACTGAACTTTTCAAAACTTTCAGCCTCAACGTCGAGGTTCATCCACAGCACAATGAAAAGTGAAAGCGGGGGAAAACTGGCCACCATCTTCTGATCTTAGTACCGATCATGCGCAAAGAATTCATCATGTTTTGTCGACGTCTGTCGGATATATTTCTATCAGATATGAAATAGTCAGCTGTGTCCTTGATCTGCTCAGCTTCCATGATACGGGTGCAATCGTCAAACTCTACTCTTCTGATATTCTGTTCAGGCAGCTTTGCATCAAAGAAATCCATAATCCATCCCCCGTCTCTGACTTCTCTGGAAACTATGGTCGCTGCAAAAATGTGGTATGCATCCTGTCGGCTGTTCAGCAAAGCCCTGAATTCCCCTCAGTTTGGCAGATTTCTTGATGCATACCATGAATAATTGTCCACCTGTGTTGAGTTTCTGTATAACCAATGCGAATCCACAACGTTCTATTCGCCTCAGCGAAGGGCACATGTCAGGGATCAGGCAATGAGACACTCAAGTACTGGGTACACATTCCGGGATTTCTCTGCTTGCGCATAATTTGAACCACAATCAAGATGACAAAATCTAATGATTATCAGCAATAAACTTGAACTGGCAGTCACCCGGCGCACGGTGAGCGGCGATTTGAGACAACAGAACAATTAAACACGGGTACAACAGTGCGACAAAAATACGCCCTCCAGCAATGAAGTGGCAAATTTACGTGCATGTTTTATTCAACCACGACAGTCCGAGGGAGGAAACTTGTCCGAGACGAGGTGAGGTATCTTAAGAAGCACATACCTACCTCCATCGGCAGCGAAGCGCTTCGTTGTTCTAATTTTGTCCCACAACTTAAGCAAGTTCTCAATTGAGCACTCAATAGAACTAGACCTCACACCTGAACAAGTACTCATCTGCGTGGTATTCATGATGTCTCCCATTTTACGTCTAATAGACATGAGTCTAGACTCCATTCCGACCCATTCGCGGCTCGATGACCCAAAGCCCCGATGTTTCGCATTAAGGCAAATAAGGATAGAGCTCATAGGTACGTGTCCACCTAATTCCCTAATAAACTATTCCTATACAGAAGGCCATCAGCGTACCTTGGCCAGCCCAGTGGATTTCGTCTCTCAGAATGGGTTTGATGTGGACTGTGCACATGCTGAAGAGGTAAATTGTATCCAAATAATAAATCTCGTCGGTTCATTGTCCATCTATCCGAACGCAGCATCTTGTTTAGCTGTCTAATCGTTGCTTCCTCCAGGACAGACCCAGCCGCCTGCGCGGACAGCCGACAGGTGTCAGGCTATATTAGGACAATCTTCGCACGCTTGATTTTCCGTTTCAAAATCGCATCTTGCTTTCCACGTCAACAGTCTTCTCTGGACATGATTCATGCAACACGCCCTTGTTTTGAAGGACCCATGTCGCTCAAATGTCGCTCTATGGCCGTTCACCAATGGATTACCTGGACAAGTGCAACACCGAACTCATTCCTGCGGCCCGGTTGTTCAAACTCTTCGTATATCCGAACTCTGAGCTTCTAATGCGCTGGCTGTATGATTATTATTTAGAGCTCTCCGAGGCTACGAGGCATGGATTCCGGTGCTTTCTTAATCCTTTGCGAGCGGACCTATGGCGGAGGATGAGGCTTCTCTGCCTGATTGAAACTTGACAGAGTCCCCAGCTTCGTCCAGGAAATAATAACGTGCCGAACGCAGATGCCGCTGCCGTTTGTATCAAAGCTGCTTTGACATCGACATCAGTGGGATTTGGTACGTAATATAAAGCTGACTCTTTGATGTCCCGTCGACATTCGTACATGTGCAGACCATGTGCTTCCCGAGGACGCGCTGGAGATGTCCAGCGCGATGAACATTCCGCCTTTCAAAACTTATATCTTTATCCCGCTTCCTAACTCCGGAAACGCGTCCACAGGGGGTAAGCAGAACCCTCTCAGAAAGTAGGCTCTTGGTGTTACTCGCCCACGAAGGTCAATTCCTTGCTCATCCGAAGTAAGTACTCAATTGAAAATTCTACTACGAGGCCATTTACCTATCGAAAATGCCTACAATGCGGCGCAGAACCCGGATCAACAAAAGAAGCCTTGTTGTCATCTCTTGACTGCGTGAAAGGATGGCGGAGTCGGGACAGCTCAGGCACAAGAAGTGTCCTGTCGACACACAATACACTGATCTGAGTATGTCGATTATCCTTCTCGTGCAGCCGCCATTGGGGAAACGCGGGTATATAAGCCACCCTCAAAGCCGTGTTGCTGTCCAGGTTCCCGCCAACACTCAAGAGTAGCCATGCGTTTCCCTACCATTGCCACTGCTGCCGCTGTCCTTGCTGTTTCCACCGGTGCCTCCGCGCAAATCTTTGGAGGCAATCTCAACAATGTCATTGGCTTTGACTTGACCCCCCAGAACCATTACGGCGCGCCGACCCCTCCCTGGCACGGTGGAAAGCCGGGCTGGTACTACGGTAACAACCCGAGCAAGTACCCCCAATACCCTTGCCTCTCAGGAGTATGTTGTTCTTTGTATTTTGCGTTCATCGTCTAACGGCTCCTCTAGATTCTTTGCAGGATCTTGAAGTACTTCCCCTACGCGCTCCAGTGCCCGCCGCCATATTCTCCCCCCAAGCCTCCCCATACCACCTCTAAGAGGCACACCTCCACGAAGCCCACATCCACCTCGAACACGCCCACCTCGACGACCCCCACCGTGACTCCCACCCCAACCCCTACCGACGGATACACTCCGGTCTTCAGCAACATCACTGCCGCTGTTCAAGCTGATGACTACATGACCTTCGGTCTTGTTGACACCGTCGACGATTGCAAGGCTATGTGCAACGGTGTTTCAGGATGCAAATTTATCAACAGTGGGTGTATTCAGTTAGTTAAGCTAGCGCATTACTGATTTGGTTTATTCAAGGCTACAACGATGTCAACGGAAAGGTTCGGGTTACATGTTCTTTTTTAGGATGATTGGCTAACGATGTACTCTTAGGATGGAAGCACCCAGCTCACTTGCTCTCTCTTCTCGCTCTGCCACACCGCCGCTGATGCCGACAACCGTGGCGGTCAGACCCAGCCTGACGGAAGCGTTGACTTCATCGCCAACTCTGACGGATTCTGCAAGAACTAATCGCGAATCAGGCGCAAATGCAGTGGAAGAAAGTTGGTGATGAAAGTGTAGTGTCTCCACAAAGGACTATGATTAGTGTTGATTTTTTCTGCTCCGTGCTTGTTGGTCGTAGGGTATTGTGCTGTATATCGTGTCAGAAATACTCAATGGACTTTATTGTTGCGTTAAACTTTGCATCAGTGCTCAGTTACAAAGGGCTCTGCATTGGAGAGATAGGGGTATCCATATCGGGATGATCTTATCCCCAAATGACAAAAGATTTTCCCGATCAGTCGCGCGTGCGTAAGTGGCGCTGTCCTAAGCGTTCTGGGCACAGCCGAGCAGATAGCTTCCTGTTCCACTAAACATCGGGCGGCGACAGCAATTATAAACATTGAGCGTATTCTGCAGAACGGAATCAGTGTCATGCCAGATCTGTAAGTACATTGCAGTAGGCTTCACAACCACGTAAAAGGACTAAATGTAATAAGTTTTAGTTCTTAGGACTCAACTTTGCTGTCTAAATCATATACTGAAGTTTGACTTCGCATCTAATGGTTCTTGCGTTGATAAATTTCAGCGTCAATCATATCCGAGGGGCGCGTACATTGCCCACAAGATCATACAAGCAGTTGCTTAATATGGTCAATTGCATCAAGCCAAACAAGTATCTACATAAGGTCTTGCTGAAGAACGTTTACTATCATCAACCACACGTTCGCTCACACCAGACCTTCGCTCACTTTCGAGTTTGGCACATTTCACTCGTTGAAATACCATGAAATTAGGTTCATATGCCCTGTGAGCATGTTAGCTCACCTTACACAGTTATTTTGAGGAAAGAACGGTTTTTTTGAAGCAACTGGAAGTGGGGGTTTTGTCACGCTTGCCGCTGCGCGGTGGTGCCAAAGAGGAAATTCTCTGATGTGGTGCATCGCCCCAGTGCCGACAAGCCATCAGCGGAGAGCGAAATTTCATAATGTCACCAGTGACTGAGCGAAGGTCTGGTGTGAGCGAACGTGTGGTTGACGATAGTATGGGACTCGACGCCGCTCGTTTTGCAACACGTATGCAGGCACACGGGTTATTTTTCTTTCATTACATGCGCAGCTATATACACTGGTAAGACCCCTCCTTCGTCGTCTCAGACAAGGCACTGCACAATAATTTATTACTAACAAATCAGATTCGGATTGAACATGGCTTACCTGGTAGTAGTAGGGAGCAGAAATAGCAACGCATCTCAGGCCCGAAGCGCAGGTGGTAGGTCCACTATAGTGAATGCAATCTAAGATTCGGTACGAGGTTATATGCCGACCGGAAACTCACCTGTATCCGGTGCCTCCGCACTGACCGTACTGGGTCTGGGTAGGGCCAGAAGCAGTCGTAGTGCTCGAAGTTGTGGTGCTGGACTTAGTGGTCGAAGGAGTCGAAGTGGGAGACTTGGTGGTGGAGGAGGAGGAGGAGACAGGCGTAGAAGTGGGCGTAGAAGTAGTGGAACCTGTGCCGGAGTTACCTGGCTGGGGGCCAGCAATGCTGGTAGTGATGGGGGAGGTCTCGATGTAGATACCGGACCAGAACCAATCCTCTGCGGCTGAGTTGGTGCCACCGTTAGGCAGACGAAGGACACCAATGTGGAAGTCAGCAGAGTTGGAAGAGGGGCTGCCAGACTGTGGCGCAACGACCTGGGTGAGGGCGCTTGAGCCAGTGGACGCCCAGAGGCCGACGAGGCCGGAGGAGAAGTCGATGTCATAGGCAAAGTTGTACCAAGTGTTGGGGGAGAGGGTCACGGACCACTTGGTGACGCCACTAATCATCCAGCGGAGGGTAGAGTCACTAGTTCCAGATGCGCCGGAAAGAAGACCGAACTTCAACTCGGTGAAGTGGCTCTCGAAGCTATGAAGCAGTAATGTCAGACGATACTGAAATTTGAATATAAAAGGCAATTCCATGAGACATACAAGGCAATCTGATGCTCGAAGCCTGGGTTTGGTGCATTGGTGCTCGAGGTTTTCAATGAAAAGTGGTAGTAAAGGTGACCAGTTCCTATGTTGGTAGAGGTCTGCGGCAGAATTTCCGTGCGCTCCATGGTCTGGCCGTTCCAGAATGCGGTACCATCCTAATCAAACCCATAAATTCATATACAACGACGTCTGCATTTTATATCAGACAAACGCACGATGGTTGTCCTGAGGCCCTGAGCATCAGTGGTGTCGGCAGGGTTCTTGAAGGAAGAAGAGACTCCGAGGTAGGTAGAAGTCGAACCGCTTCCGTGGATGTACCACTGCCATGGCTGAATCTGGTTCGACCAAGACCCTACCCAGAGGATGAGTTGACTATTTTAGAAATGTCCAAGGCCCAAGCCAGCTTACACTTGTCGAAGGTTGCCGAAGTGAAGGAAGAGTTGAAGAATCCGTTCCAGACAACGGTTCCGGCGCTGGCCTGCGCAACGGCAAGGGACAAGAGAGCAACCACGGATTTCATGATGCTGCAACGGAGATTTGAAGAGCGTAGTTCCACATCGAGTTTGAGGCGCGTCCCTTATATAAACTCCTGCCAATTCACCATCGATACTGGCCATTACCTCGGAAGTGTAGTATGACGCTAGAAACGCACTTGCGACAATGTTCCGAGGTGGATCAGGAAACGCGCGGGGGAATACTCGGGCGGCACAAAACATTGCATGACCTGGTCTTCTGTAATGACGTGCAAAAGCTCGGACCCAAATCGGATACCGCATGAGTTTCGTCAAGAAACATACAAGAAATAATGAATTCATGGCGGTAGTCCAGAGAGTAAGGTAGGCAGTTTGACGACCGCAGGCTAACATATGTTCACAGCTGCCTCTTCTATCCTAGGCATCGTCGATGACTCTCTCCTCCATGTGCTGATCGGTAGCATTCAGCTAAGTCTGGCCGTTGAGGCCTTTCCACGAACAACGGTTGCCGACTGTTTTCCCGTGTGAATTGGGACTTCTCTGGTTACAAGGTGGAGGATACTTAGAAGTCTGCCAGCCGAAAATTAACCATCGAGTTGATGCGTTGTTTAAGCTCCAACCAGACGTCGTTGATTCTATTTTTACTCTCGAGTCTTTTTACTGGATCAGATGAGCCGAAGATGATGATCCTTGAACATGTTGACGGCGACATCGCAACTTTTTGACCTCATATTGTGTTTTTAGAAGAGCATATGTAGCGAAAAAAGGCCATGAACCAAGAGCAGAGCCAAGCGTTGTCAGGTACTCACCGAGACAGATGCGATGTTCCGAAGAGCCTCAATACAATATGTTTAGAAGGAGGGAGAGTCAAAACTCCTGTGTCAATAGTTGATAGTATTATATCCTTGTGTATATCATACAGACTAAACTATAAAAATATAAGTAAAGAGGAAATGCCACAAACTCTATGTGAGATCGATTATATCTTCGGTGGATACATGCATAATAGGCGGTACTTTCTTCCTCTGTTTCGTAACAGCCACGGGTTTGGACACGGGTTGACTCGACGCAGCCCGCGTGCGGGCGGCCAGTAGTGGTGGGAGGTTGACTGAAGAATTTTCCTTCAGGCTCTGAGGTGGTGAAGCATCATCATTGTCAGAGTCGCTAATCTCGATGACTTCGCCCATCAGGTACTTCGCAATGCCGGGCTGTACCGCCGGTCGTTGGGGGCGCTTCGGTGAAGCGTGGGCGGGCTTCTTTCGGGGTGATTTATGCACGTGGGCAGAAGACTCCGAGTCAGAGCTCGCAATCTTGCGCTGTACAGTTTTCCTCTTCGCAGGGGAAGGAGGGCCAGCTCCGCGTAGTTTGAACGACGGGACGGTATTTGACACTCCCGATGGTCTATCGTCGTGGTCGGACACGTCTAAGAATTCACATCGCATTGCAGCAGCCGAAGACACCAACTTCTCCTTGCGCGCGAAGTCTGGCAAAGAGGTCGATTCAGCCGATGAAGCTACTCTCGTATGGGATGATGATAAGGAGCTAGTCCCCTGACTTGAGGAAACCGAGGACTGGGAGGACTGTGAAGACTGGTAAGATGGGCGGGCAGAGTCGACATTCTTCGATTGTGTCATTGTTGCGGTCGCCTTTGAGACTGAATAGTACGCTTTGAGGTCCAGAGGAGCTGACGATTGCGAAGGTTTTTTCCTTTTAGTCAAGTCCTTCACGCCTGTCCTTGTCAATACTGGGGAGGCGGAGGGAATAATCTCTTCTCGAGCCTTCATCGGGCTAGCTCCAAAAAAGGGTTGCGCGCTCCCATATGCAGCAGGTTCCCGTATCAAGTCATCTTCGTATTCTGCTGAGCACAACATTGGGTGAGGGAGAGGGTTCCGCTTCATGGCAGCTCTCTCCCTCAAAATCTTTTCAACATCGTCGACGTCGTATCCATCATCTTCGCCGAGCTCGACAGTTATAGCACTACGACGGGGCGGATGAGCAGAGGGGCCAGCAACAGTAACAACTTTGGCAGATTTCGTTGCTTTCTTCGGCTTCTCAACGACAGGCGAGGCGAAGAGGTCATCAAACTCGTCGTCAACTGCAGGTTCAGCGACGTTCCTAGATTTCGCAGCGGATTTTGTTGCTTTCTTGGCCTTCGGAACAACAGGAGAAGAAAATAGATCATCGTCGTCGAATAACGGTGCAGCAGCTGTCTTGGGTTTGGGGGCGGGCTTCGTTGCTTTCTTCGCAGCTGGGACAACAGGGGAGCTGAAAACATCATCGTCATCCTTATCTTTGTCCTCTGCTGCAGGAGCAGCAGCTTTCTTGGGTTTCCTCGTGGCCTTGGTTTTTGGTTTCGCCGTTTCACCAACTATGTCGTCGTCTGCCGCCTTCGCTCGCACTCTTGCACCCTTCTTTGCCTTCTTCTCCTGCTTCGCCACCACTTTGTCTTCGAACGCCTTGACAAGATCAGGCTCGACGAGCTCAACCATGCATGCGGGCATCCAAACACGCAAGTGAGACTCGGGATCAACCGGGCCTTTAGTCTTCTTTCCGTCCTCGTCCTCTTCGGAGGCCCACTCATCCGGACCCTCGGGGACGCGCAAGCCTTTGATGCCGGCAGCAGTCAATTCAACAAGCTGCTTCGGGGAGATCTCTAGCCTGTATTCCAGTAGGCCATCCGTCGAGGTATGCGTACGGGACGAGTGTATGGTGACGATCAGTTTGTTCTCCTGATCTTCGTCGTCTTCATCCTCAGAGCCAGAAACGTACACCTTCTTCGGGCTGTCGAGAGCAAGCGACGAGAAATGCTTCGCAATCATTCTCGAAGGTGTGCCGCAGTTTTGAAGAGCCTTGCCTTTCCTAGTGGGCGTTGTGGGTACTCTTCGCTTTTCATCCTCGTCGAGAACGCCTCGCCTCAAAATACGCACGACCGCCGAATGCCACATCACCGTCCGGAAGCGCTTGATGATCGCTTCCTTGTAGCCCCACTCAAAGTAGAACTCGCACACACCAGCCAGGGCGCTGAGGTCCGGCTCCTTGTTCCACGTCAGCTTCAGATTGTTATGAGCGCGGCCCATGCTTTCCGACGTGATAGGACGCGCGTATGAGAGCAGGGTATCGAGGTCGGGGAAATCCTCTGTGATCGAATTGGCCAGTGCTACTTGTTTGCGCCCGATAAAGCCCTTTGAGTTCGTGCGCAGCTCCTGGCACAGTTCATGACGCCACGAAACAATGAAGTCCTCAAGCGACTCGCGATCGAGGTTCAAAGCGGCCTCAAACAAAGAGTCGCCAAAGCCGCACTTTGCGAGGGCATGTGCTGTTGTCACGCCGCAGCCTGAGAGTCCCCCTGGTTCATAGTCCCCACCTCTCATGAGGCCAATCAGAATCATACCGCCTCGGGTAAGGCACACATCTGGATGCTCCTGAATGTCTTCAATCTTGAACACGCGCGTATGGTTTTTGTCGTCCTTTCCGGCTGAGTTGAGGGTCGGGTGAGCCTTGTTGCCAGACAGAGTGTTGCTCGCACTGCTTAGAGTGAGTCAATATTCACTGTTATAGCACAACAACGCACTTTCGGATGACGGTCACCGCGCCAAAGAGGAAGTTGTCCACATCATCCGACAACACACCATCAATGACTCCTATACTATTCAAGTATGCCAGCTCAGCCTCGGCTTCTCCAGGGGCCTATTCGCGTCAGTATACAAATTGTGTGTAATTAGCAAGGCATTCACCGTGCGCCATTCAAAGCCAAAAGCCTCAACAATCTGCTTCATGCCGGGGATGAGTTTGTGGGGTGTTCTGGTGATCTTCTTCCCGCGCTTCATTTCTGGACGCTTGGGCCCGTCGAATACAAACAGCGGGAGGAATGTAGTTCGCATGAGATTGGCACATCGGAAGAATAGTGTCCGTAAAACAGGGTTTTCGCCCTCTCGTCCGTATTCCGCGTGAAAGAACCATATGCTTGCATCAATGCCAATACGAAATCCGCGTCTCGAGTCGGGGTTGGCCTGAAAGCCCTCCTTAATTGCCAGTTCGGTGAGTGAACGGGTCTTTGCTGCTGGTTTCAAAATCTGTAGTCAAATCAGAACACCATTGTGCCACTGTCCGTCCTATACGCACATCCCAGAGGCCAGCAACACCCATTTTTTCAAGACGTCAGATAGAATATACAGGCGTGGCTTACTTATCGCAAAGTATCATCGGAGATGCATAGATAGATGGAAAGTGGTGCCGGGCGTTGAAGTGAAGCTCCAAGTTCTAAACTAAGGTCAACTTCAACATGAACCGCGACGGTCATGTGACCGTTACATAACAGTCATTTATTTATTCCCGCAAATTGAGTGGCTTACACAGCGGCCCATTCGACAATTAGGCTCTTTCCTGTGACCGTACGTTTGAAGAGCGGGACTCGAGCTGGGAATAAGTTAATTTCTCAGGAGTGGCGCGTGTAATCAATATTTTGCATGCTTTTACTTTTCCGTGAGATCTTGGTGAGATCCAGAGTAAAGAGAATACTTTGAGCAGTAGCAAAGACAGAGGAGGAGTAAGAGGAGTCGGAAGTTAGAAGATGGGATAAAAAAGAATGGAACTTTCGCCGCTCTCACTGGAAACTCGTTCATGTTTGTACAATGCACATGCTTCAAAGCTATCTTGAAGCTATCTAGCACAAATCTAGCACGTGCAACATGACTGTGAGGCTTCACAAACCCTCAACAATTGACATCATAAGGTGGTTATCCAACAATGGCTAAAACAAATGCATTGTTTCTTTAGTCGAGAGTATTATAGGGTTTTAAATCCGTCGACCTCCAAATTTATCCACTTTGCAGCCAATATTCGCGTCAAGTATTACTCGACAGTGTCGCTTGAGTGTCGCAGAGAGAGAAGAGAGTCTGGTTATTACGTAATTAGGTTTTCGAGCTCAGCGCCAATGCGCCTGAACGGCGACGATCAGCGTTTCTTTGTCTTCTCCCTACCTCTAACGATCTCGAGCCAAGGCAAGCATCGGAGCTGCTTTGAGACAACAATCATCACTTACGAGCGAGACCCAGCATTTTGCTGCTCTGAACGCCTCCGACAGTTGCAATCAACTCTGTATATGAATGTCCCGCCAGGAACCAGAGGCAACCGCTAGGTCGCGTCCCCGGGCCAACACCACTGCACTATCATCTTTATGGCGGAGAAAATCTTACGAACGGCCCGTTGTACACCCACCAACCCCTCCAGTGGCACCCTTATCAATGGAAGCGCTCATCAAGTTGCTATCTCCACCAGCAGTCCCTAGTCCGACTCATGCCAGGTCTCTTGCAAGTGCCCTCGTCAGCTGTTCTCCATTACCACGGCTTGAGACCCTGAATCCGATTCTGGGGTCCCTTTGCAACGTAGATGCCCCTCTGTCTGTGCAGGCCGCGGGTTACGATATCATCACTGCATATTATTCACATGGAGAAGCCCCTACGCTGAGTACTGCAGAAAGACTGACGTACTTCTCCATCTTCTTGGGCTCCACACCTGCTTGGAGCATCGAGATGTGGGAACCCAGGTTCAAAGCCATTAATGCATTCGTCAACCGTGGTATGGATGGCATCGAGAACAAGGTTGTCGAGGTGATAGAAAAATGGATTGAAGGAGCTTTTGACGGCCTCCTGCGAGCGTCTATCTCTCCTGAGCGTGCAGAAGGTCCCGAGCGCGAACGTTCTCTTGACCAACTTTGCTCCTTTCTCGAAGAAATTTTGGAGAAAAACATCAGTAGAATCAACAATGCTGAGGTTCTGTACTTCTATGCTAGTTTGGTTGACCGTGCTATCACTTATCAACCACTCCCACATAATAAAGAGCCAACGCCCCAGCCATCGTCGCCTACATCGCCTTTGACTAGGCATCCCTCTGTCAGTCATCGCCGAAATCTATCGTCCATGTCAACATCACTGTCTATGTCCACCATTCTGGCACCAGCCGCCCTCAAACACCCCACAGAGCTAGCAACCACACTCTACCTCAAACACCTCTCCGCGCAACTCAAGACAATGGATGCAGTTCATCTCAATTCTATCATCCCTCTTCTCTTCCGTGCACTGGCATTTTGCTCAACGCCACTCACGCGCGTCACCCCTGAGGCGTTGCGCGGAAAGCAGAAAGAAGAGACCGTTGAGGACAGGATTATACAGACCATGATTGATCTGTTTGCGAGCAAATACGCGACATCTTGTCTCCTTGTCCACAAATTCTACCTATTTCCTCCCGGATGTAGTCCGGAGAGCATCACGGCATTATCCGGCTCGACGAGGACGGACCACCCGCCGCCTAATCCTGTTGTCGCTATGCTCACGTCTCTGGGAGCTATGCGAATGTTGCGCATTAACATCCGTCGTTCCATAGGTATCCATCTCCTGCGCGCAGAAATTGGGGGAAGGGTCGCTGATTCTTACTCCCACTCAGGCGCCCCAGGTCATATAGACATCAGCAATGACCTTCTCGAACGCGCGTGGCCCAAAGAAGATCCGTTTGCAACGTCGGGTGGTATTGGAGGTCCAGGGTGGGATACACAACGTTTAGGAATGACACTTGCTGCTAGTGTGGAATCATGGATAGACTTTCATTTTGACGATGCTTCTTTGCCAACTCAAGCTGCACGAACGGCCTTCCAGGAGAGAGAACACCGCGGACAGGAGGATATATTGGAGGAAGTATCTGGAATCCTCAAGGATATCCTGAACGAGTTAGATACGATGGTGGAAGAGCGCACAGTTTTGGACGAAGAAGAGGCCACCGCAGTCGCCCTTACACTGCTGAAGCTTTCCAGCTATGTCTCTCGCCATAAGTACCGCATTCATTGGGTATCGTTGATCACATTCTAATGACGACATGTATCTTTCACCAGAAATCCTGATGGTTCCCCGTTCATCATTCCCTTGAGCAATCCCCAAAGTGCTCCGACACCGATTTTGCGCACAATATCCAGCTTACTGTCCCGCGACCATTCTCAAGCCCTCAACCCCATGTTGGCCGGAGTTTTAATCTACGTCGCCGACCACCTTACCGACGATGACACTGTGCGGCTCCCCCAGTTGATGACCGAACAACATGATCTGGTGCCCATCTCCCCTGACTGGCTTGCGAATTGGGAAAGCCTTTTGGCAAACGACACTCTAATGAGCACCCAGCGACCGCAGACTCGGCGAGCCATCATGTCTACTTTCAAAGATGTGTATGAAAGTGTCAAAGACATGGTTAGATACAGGCGACCCCTTGGTGACCTCGTTTGGAAGTTTTGTAGAGGGATGATGGGCAACAACGACAACACGGACGACGCAGACATCATGTGGAAACTTTTGGGCGAAGAAATCGTTCTCCGGAGTGATGAACGGGGAGAGGACGACGCTGTTGACTCGGAGGAGATCATGAACTTGATAGACCTGTTGGTTACCGTTTCATCCTCGAAATCGGAGGATGAATCTGACAGCGCCGACGCCTCCTCAGTCTATACAAACGAAACGCACTCCCCGACTCCGGCGGCCACTCCTATGCCGTCCGGTCCTGTCTCGCCTACTCTATCGCGCGGCCAAACGGAGTATCACAGCCGGGAAAAGGACTCCGGATTGCCTTCCGTGATGTCGCTCCTATCATCATTGACCACAGCGGCGGGTCAATCGCGCGCTCAGTCCATTCCGCCTCACGCGATTGCCGAAGACGACAATTTGGAAGAACCAGCTGTTACTGAAACATCTATCCCTCCGCCATCGCGGAGACCACCTACTCCTCGGGAAGTATCGGCGGTTTCTGCTCTGGTCGAAATATTCGGCCGGCTCGTGTTTACGCCATTTTCGCTAAGACCTAAAAACCTATTGCTGGCGATCGAGGTGTACAAACGGCTCCTTCCTGTTGTTAGCAACGGCCAGTCGCCCGCGGCGAGGCTGGCAGCCTTGCAGTTTCTCATGAGGTTCCGCGCAGATCGCGACCATAATTTGTACTTTGTAACGGATGCGTATGATCCCAATGGACTTATCTGTTCACTGGGCTCACTCATTAATCGCGTTGAAGGACATTATATGGGAGCCCGTACAGGTTCAGAGGATGCCAGCGGCGAGGGTGCAGACATCAGAAGACCCCGCACACAACCCATGCAAGAACGGGACGGAAGGATGATGGCAAGAGGGCGTGGTCTTGCAGGAGGTCTACCCCGTTCTGCAGTCA
Organism: Psilocybe cf. subviscida; assembly: GCA_013368295.1. NCBI lineage: Eukaryota > Fungi > Basidiomycota > Agaricomycetes > Agaricales > Agrocybaceae > Psilocybe > Psilocybe cf. subviscida. Next base: position 342,414 of record JAACJJ010000044.1, on the reverse strand, counting down.
GTAGGAGCCGCTCACGAACTACACGACCAGCCCCTCCTCCACCAAAGCCATTGGAAACGCTTTGGCGCATCCCAGAAACATTTCCTTTCCATGTATATGGTCCTGACTCTCCGAGTGAAGTCTTGGTTTCCTACGATCCGCTAGGACCTGATCGCATCCTGGTCTTGCCGATATCCAGCTACCTTCTTATGATTAATGGCATTTTGGAAAAAGAAACCAGCTGGGAGATTTTGTCCTACGTGTTGTGCCATCTTCCCGTGCAGCTCGCCAATAAGCATCTCTTCTGCGGACCCAAGTCGCGCGCTGCGATCTCCAGAATGATGACCATCATTTGCTCTGGTATCATCAGCGGCAGCATGACAACTTCAATCGAACAGTGGCCTACAGGACTTAAGGCCCGTGATGCCAATGGCCTTGCTTACCACACACTTTCCGTGTTGGTCAGTTACCGCAGGTGTTTCGACCTCCAACAACGACATCTTCTTGTCGAAGTCTTCTATCACGGTCTGGATGGCGCACCGCCCACTATCAAATGTTGTCTGCATGCTCTGACGCTCTCGGCATTCGAGCTTCAACCATCGATGACAAAATGGCTGTCACGTATCCTTGAGAAGCTCTCTCAAATCATGTCAAACCCCAGCATGGCTGTCCACATTCTTGGCTTCATCGCCATCGTTGGTTCTCTCCGCGACTTACATGCCAATTTTACCGAGGGCGATTTCAAAATGGTGTTTGCAGTTGCTCTCCAATTCTTGCAACACTACAATCGACAGCGTGCGCCGCCCAGCATGTCGTGGGCATTAGCGCAACACGTCCGAATCTTGTCTTACTCGACTGTATATGTATGGTTCCTTGCCGTCAAGCTTCCCGATCGCCCACGGCACATTCGGTACATCAGTCGACAATTACTTCTCGCGAACGAGGATAACCCAGACGTTGATGAGCCGACGGAGGTCTGCTTTGATTGGCTTGCCCGCTACACGTACGGCAGCGCCGATCCCAGACCTGCAACTTCCACCTTCAGCGATATCATCATGAACCCCTCGAACAAAACTGCAGAACTAAGCGAGAAGACGTGGATTGCTGGCAACTCCGTGATCACCATTCGCGCATTGACTCGTTCGGGATGGGTGGAAGTGATGTCCCGTCGCCCGTCAGGGTTCTCCAGGTTTATGTGCCGTATCGAAAATGTACCAATGGTCGGCCCGGGAGATGTTGCTCCAGATCTGATGTCGGTGCCAGCTGGATTACTTCTGGAACGTGACCTACCACATGCAGAAAATCCACCAGTAGACAACGAGTTGAACCAGGTTGAGTGATTTTTGCTGTAAACTGTACTATCATGGTTGACAAGTTGTTTTGCAGGAGCAAATGTCTGCACTTTCGCAGACAGAAACCCCCGAAACTGACGACTTGCCGCAACCGGATCCCATCACTGGATACGTATGGAGTGGGACAGCCCCTTCACAGAGACGCAAGCACGTCTCTATCGACCCTGCCTTCTTGATTCTCCAGCTGTCGCCATTCCCTGACGGCAAGACAGTTCCGTTCACCAAGCGGATCACTGATCCTCAAGTCGTGAACAAATTTGTGACTGTACTAGACCGTATTCCTGTCATCGATACTCATAAAGTGGGAATCATGTACGTCGCTCCTGGACAGACGCACGAAGTGGACATCCTTCGAAACGTCCATGGCTCTCCTGCATACACCCGATTCCTTGAAGGAATGGGACGTCTGATCAACCTACGCGGGCAAATGGACGTCTATGCCGGTGGTCTCGATCCAGATGAAGATGGCGAGTACGCGTATGCTTGGTGGGACGACATTGGTCAAATTTTGTATCACACTGCGACCATGATGCCCACCACAGAAGACGACCCGCACTGCAACAACAAAAAGCGTCATATTGGCAACGACTGTGTGCGAATTGTCTGGAACGACTCCGCCCTTCCTTATCAATTTGACACGCTAAAGACGCAGTTCCAGTTCGTAAACATTGTGATTGAACCTCACTCCGTTGGAGCCATTGCAGCCTTCTCCAACAACCTCCACGAAAACGAATACTTTAAGGTCACCATCCAGTCTGCTCCGGGCATGACTGAGTTCGCACCTATAGGATTCTTCAAGCTGATCTCTGCTGAGAACCTTCCGCTCCTCATCCGCCAACTTAGCCTTCTTGCCGACTGGTTCGCTTCCATCTTTTCTGCGACGAAGCATGATACTGTTCAGGAGGAAATGAAAACCAATTGGCACGCCCGCTTAGAGGCGATTCGCCGCTTCAAAAATCAAGTGCCGCCAGACGAAGCCCCGCCTAGCGTAGCGCAAGGTATAATGGGCCAAGAGGTACTGAGGGACTTTACAACCTCATTCTAATGTACATACTTGAAGCAATCAGGGCCAACGTGATATGATTTTCTAGTAGCATTCTGGCTCTAATTGTAATTAAATTGTAACCAGAATGTAACACTAGGCTCTGTCGCTACACTCCCGCTTCTGAAGCTTGAAGGTTAAGATGCGAAGCGGCACTTATATTTCTGGGACTGTAACGTAGCTAGAGCATGCGTGCACTACTTATGATATACCACTTTTATATATACTTTTTTAGTACATGCTGCTGATGGTAAAGCGCGAATATTGACGTTTCCGAGCATTGGGCGCTTATTGTTGGCCTGCCACGTGAACCTCACCTTAAATAATGCCCCGAAAAACCTCCTCATGAGCGATTTCACGCTCAGGGAGTAATGAGTAATGGGAAGTAGAAGATAACTGTCTTTATAGCTAGGTACATATCGAATGAGGATATATGCAAAGTGTCACCTAAGTTTGGTACGTTCTGGGGCCTGGGTGGTGTAATTGAGCTTGTCTGAGCCACAAGGGCGGCGCAGCCGGGCTCTGCAGCATCGGTCATGACTTGAAAGCTTGATGTCTCTTGATCTCGACCTTCAACCATCCCGTTTCAGCACTCAATCTTTTCCGCCAGGCTGAGTATGTTCATCGCGATATCAGCATTGGGACCTGTCTTGTTTTGGAGAAGAATGGTGTTTACCAAGCCAAAATTTCTGACCTTGAATACTGCAAAGATTATTCATCAATATCCTCCATGGACCCAGTCAAGGTTTGTGCCGTCGGTTTTCCTCGTGATAAATTGGTGATAATGGCAAACATCTGGCTAGGGCACTTACAAGTTTGTGGCCATAGAAGCCATAACGCGGGGCATTGCCTGGTACAAGGGCCTCCCCGTCCCAATAACCTTTCACTATCATCCGCTCCACGACTTGGAATCTCTCTACTGGGTCCTTATACTACTGGGTCCTTATATGGCTCATTCTGAGTCAAGAACCCCACGCTTGCAACTTATCTCTAGATAGCGACGCCTATAGAAGCTGGGAGCAGCAGTTCCACAAACTATTTCCCCGCACAAAATACCTCACCCACTGATTTCAAACAGAAAAGTTGATGTTCTTCTACCCTCGAACCTACTATGACTGGTCACACTTAATGGACTTTCTTGGGTGGCCCGTCGATGATTTCTTCAAACCGATATACGATCTCACTCGCGAATTGGAATCAACTTACGTTCATCTGACAAAAATGCCCCAGGACCCCGACACTCAACGATGGCCTATCAGCTGCATCACCGATGAAATGTACAAAAAGTTCCGGGAGATGTTGGAAACGGTCATTCTTACCATTCCACAGCCATTTCCTATCCGTTCTATTCCACAAAAACTGGAGGACGGCAATTCTCTCATTCGCGAATCCCTCAATCAGTAATTATCAATCATTCAGTATATTGACTTCACCAAAGACTTGTTGCAACTACCTCTCGAAAGCGCAATCCAGAAGCACATCCTAGAGAAGCTGCGTGAGCTCGACACTGTTGATGATGGGATCCGGGAGACGCAAATGACAGACATTTTTATGCTAATCAAGCATGAAGAGATTGTCTACCTTGGGAGAGGTATCGCGAGCATGACTTTGGAACGGCGCGGGGCAGCAAACTTTTGTGGCCAGCTGAGGGCGCCTCTGCGCGACGATGAACAGCCCCAAAGGCGTGTTCAGCGGACTCCCGGATGTCATACCCCCGAGGTCCACACCTTCCTGTCGACAAAAATTTTCAGCCTGCGCGACGGATCCATCCATGACTTTTGTTTGAAGACTACTGTGAAACGCTCTTGGATTGCTCATACATGACAGTGCTTCTGTCCGTCGGAAAATAGCTCTGTGCGGGTATGTTAACGTTATGCTCCTTTTCATACCTTTGATCTGACTCAAATTGCCAGTGATATTCACACTCCTCAGGCCTGAACCTCTTGCACGACGGATATGTTTTCGTCTTTTTTTACTCCAGTTAAACTGAAGCTAAATGTCTTGTTTTCAGGGTACTTACAAGTTTATGGCAATAGAGGCCCGCATCTGGTCTTTCGCATTCCAGCCAAATCAATGGCAACCGGCCGATCAATTTTGTCCTACATGTCACTGACATCCGCTCCATGATTTGGAGTCACTTTACTGGGTCATTCTCTGGCCGATCCGTTCTCGAATGCCTCAATCCCCCAGCCTCGATGTGGAGACCAACTGGCGCACCGTCGACCGTCGATATGGACTGGTATAATGCATTCTACGCCCTATTCACGCCGGACATTCCCAGTCATCATGCTCACAGCGACGGTAAATTGTACTTTCTTTTTAAAGCCCTACGATACGTATATAGCTACTTGGCTCTGTCTTCTCAAGGCTGCGGGCTGGGAGGGTACGCAACCCTTTGCGCCGATTGTGGATGTAGGTGCACAGTGGGAACCCACAAATCGGATGCATATTATATAAGAGAAACGACAAGAAAAAATTACATTACACAACACGGATGAACACGAGTACTACATATGCAGAAGCAGGATAGAAAGAAGTAGAGGATCGACAACCACACCATGAGATCATTATGCGGCGACACCATTTTCAGCAGCCTGCGCGCGCTGGAACGCGGCTGGCCTCTCCAAGCCCTGGGCGATGAGGGTCTCGCGGCGCTGCTTGACGGCGGTCTCGAGCGCGTTGAGCATCTCGACCGTGGATGCCCAGTCGACGCACGCATCCGTGATGCTGACACCGTGCTTGAGTGCAGCGGGGCCGGCGGGGGGCACGTCCTGGCGTCCCTCGTTGATGTGCGACTCGATCATGACACCGGTGATGTTGCGTTCGCCGGCGGCGAGCTGCTCGCAGATGTTGTTGATAACGAGAGGTTGGTTGCGATGGTTCTTCGACGAGTTGCCGTCTGTTCCAAAGAGTGCCGATTGGATAAATAAGAATGCGCAAGGGCCGATATCAGAGAGTAAGAAACACGTACGACTGCAGTCAACCATGATGCTGCCGAAGGGCTTCTCGCCGGCCCCGACCTTGGCCTTCTTTTCGATATCCTCAGCAGCCTTGCGGACGTGCTCCGACGCGTAATTGGGGCCCTTGGTACCGCCACGGAGGATGACATGGACGTCTTTGTTTCCGCGCGTCTTGACGATGGCGGCGAGGCCCTGCTCAGTAACACCCATGAACGCGTGGGGGTTCGAGGCTGAGTGCATGGCGTCGATGGCGACAGTCACACTTCAAACAGAATCAGTTAGTCGCGAAATTCAAGCAAAAAGCCAGATGCTAACATTATAGGTTGAGCTTACCTGCCATCTGTGCCGTTTTTGAAGCCAATTGGGAAAGAGACACCGGAAGCAAGCTCGCGGTGGAGTTGTGATTCCGTCGTACGTGCACCGATGGCGCCCCAGGAAATCACTGAAATCAAATGATTAGATGAGTGGCTCATCAGAAGGAGGTGTTCAAACAAGACTCACAATCTGCGATGAACTGAGGCGAGATAGTGTCGAGAAGTTCTGATCCAACCGGAATTCCGAGATCTGTAAGGTCGCAAAGAAGCTGACGAGCCATACGAAGGCCCTTGTTGATCTTGAAGGAGCCGTCGATATCAGGGTCGTTAATGAGGCCCTTCCAGCCGACAGTGGTACGCGGTTTCTGCAATATGACGTGAATAGCTTATCTTCGGACGGGATAATAGGCTTCTGGTGTACCTCGCTGAAAAGAGAATATGATTAGATTAAACAGTGATCGGGAAGGACATCAAAGTGATGCTCACAAGTATGCTCTCATGATGATGACGAGATGAGGCCAGTCGGCAAGTTTTGACTTCAACAGGCGCGCGTACTCCATCGCCTGCTCGGTGGAGTGTATCGAGCAGGGCCCGACGATGACGAGCATACGGTCATCCTGTCCTGCGACGATGCGTGCTGCGTTGTAGCGCGCAGTGGCAATGGTCCTCTTCGCGTTGGGACTCGACGTGATCTCGTGTCGCAGAAGTGCAGGCTGGACTAGAGGGTCGTACTGGCCAATGGATGAGTTGGCCATTCGTGAGCGACGAGCAGAGGGCAACCTACACCAATGACACGTCTGTCCTGCATGTACTGCTGGACTTTGGAGTCGTCGTCGAAGTCGGGGATGGGCGAAACGTTGTACATGTCTTCTGGAACGGCTAGAGGAAGAAGGAGAAAGGTAAAGGGAGGGTATGAGTCAGAAGAGGGGGTATTTACGAAATCTGAATGGGCCGTTAGCGCTTGGTTTTATAGAAGAATCGGACATTTTTTTAAGACTGGTTGGGATCTAATGAACGTTGGCTTTCTTTCAAATGCATCGAAAATCGTTCCGACAAACTGACTCGGACAGATCGATCGCTTCGCACGCACGCACATGACTGTCGTCGGAGGTCGAGCTCTCTCCCGCAGCAGTTGTAGTCCGAACGCCATCCGGAGGAGGTTGCAGTCGAGGGTACACCACCATATGTCAGTCGGCCATAACTCTGTTGTTGACGACCTCAAAACATGAGGCATTTGCGGTATCACAAACGTCCGTTGTGCTCGTAACAAGAGGGTGATCCTCCGGCGGGTAGGGACTCCACGTTCGCACAGGTCCACATTGCCGAGTAGGATTCTCAGTTTGGGGACAAGAAAGGATTTTTCCGAACTGATTTGGACGAAAGAACACTGGACTTCCAGTGCATAGGTGCCACATATTTGGTTGTTGCGGAAATGGCGGCGAATTGTTGGCATCCGTTCTCAGAACATGTGAGAGGGCACATGCGTGCCTGACCCTTTAAGACGCTCAAAACGTATGCGCTGGCATAATCTGCCTGCTTCCCCCACGATTTTGCGGGTGGAGGGGAGATGTTAGAGTGAGGATCATTGATGGTGATGAGCAAAGAGTGTGGACGCGCGTAATTGGCGACTCGCCATCGTTCTCACGTTCGAGCTCACAGTCAGGCATGTCTTCCTCATCATCGCACGTCCAAATCGAACTAGCGCCTAAGGCTGGCTTTTGCGTCAAATCGTCGACGCTCTCGGCAGCGGTCCTTCCACCGCCTCCACAGTCGGCGCCCAAGCGGTCAGGGAATGTATTGGAGCCTCCGCCAGGGCCAATCAATGTATCAAAAGGCCAGAAGGTGTTCATTAACATAGCATGGGATCCCAAGGTGCCCCCGCCCCCAGAAGGCAGCGAAGATGCCATTCAAAAGGCAATGCAAGGCGAGGATATGGACGAGAGCAACCCATCAGGATGGTATGTCCCAGTCATCGTCTCGCAAGCAAGAGAGGACTTCGATAAAGGTGCGTGCTAGCGCACACATACACGACGGGCAGAGGTTGACTGTTCCACACAGCGGGCAAGCCTTCGCTGGTATTCGACTGCGTGTACAATTCCACCGTGAAAACGCGTACGCTACACGATCCAGAATTCAAAACATTCCTCATCGGTGAGCCGAAGTATGTGTCATGCTCCAGAAAATATGTCGCTGATGGACAACCACAACCACAGAGCTGGCGCTGCAGCGCATCGAGGCGCAGACGGGCTTCCCGCTCTCGCGCAATATTGGCACGCCTAATATCACGAGCAAGGGCAAGCTGCTACCGCGCACAGTGCGCGTCCCCGCCGCTCTCTTTCCGGCGCTTACAGGCGCGCCCTCACAGGCAAAACAAGAAAAGGCACCACCTCTCATCGAGGAAGTCACCGACACGGCCTCGAACGCGGGTGCGAGTGCGAGCGCGGACCCGCTCCCTGGTCTGCGCGGGATCCTGAACAAGTCCTCTGGGACGCCGACGAATGGGAGGCAGCCCGCGAAAGCGGCTGTTCCTCCGTCTGGCGGGGACGCCACCGGCCCGCTGGCCTGGTCATGGCAAAAGGATGATAAGGGACGGCTGAGGGTAGACGTGCGCGTCCCGGGTCTGGTGCGTGTTATCCCCTTCCTATCCGTCATCGTACCCAATACTCATATTTCACGCAACGTTCCCCGTATTTTTTTCTGCAGACCACATTTCTGATCCAACAATCCACCCTAGACGTCGAGGAGCGGCGCATCATTCTGAATGTACCAGGGCGGCCGGTGCTCGACATCGACGTCGGCCTATCTGACGGCGAGATCGTCGCGCGGACGAATATCGCGTTCTCCGCTGTGCTGAGTTCCGCCGCGTCACCAGTCAAGAAGGAGGCTTTGGACAGCCAGAAGCAGGATTACATGAAGCAGGCTTTGCAGCTGAAGCGGCAGCGGGACTTTGATGTCGATGCGGCGGATGCGGAGTGGAAAGTGGGCACTGGGGAGGTTTCGATCTTTGTGTAGGACAGGCGCTAGAATACGTGCTTGAGCTTGCAATATGACATGCATTGATAGCTGCATCCTGGGTCCAAGTTTTGCTCAAGTGTACAATCGCCCTTTATGCTGGTGGGTGCAAGCTCAGGATTAGTACTTCGGATATTTTTGAATACACAAAGACGATGTCCAGCAGCGATCACCGCCTCTGATTGGCCCGCGTGCGCTATTTTGATTTTATTGACCACCCCTCCTCTGCACAAACCATCATGGCCTCGTCGTCGATATCCAAAGCAGAAAAGTCCTACGTCCAGGCTGGCTTCCTCAAGAACCCCCCATCTCGCGCCGATGGCCGCACACCGTTCGACTTCCGCGCGATCTCGCTCGAGACAGGCGTCGCGCCTTTGGCTAACGGTAGCGCCCGTCTGAGCATCGGCCGCAATCCGCACAACGGATCTGGGGGCACAGAGATCCTCGCTGCGACCAAGCTTGAAGTCGAGACCATCGAGCCTGGGAGCAGCGGCGTCGAGGGTGGGCGCATGGTGTGCAACGTAACCTGGTAAGTCCCCACTTCCCTCTCGCTCCTCGCCAACCGAGAGCGCGCCAATCTGTCTATCTGTCTATCGAAACGCCGACCGCTGATCCTGCACGCGTTGCGCAAGGTAGCTCCCCCGCGGCATACCCGCACCTCTCCTCCAACGCCCTCGACGACCTCCAATACGACATGACGACTATCCTGCACGAGACGCTCTCCCACCGCTCTCTGCACCCAAGCAACATGGGCATCCTGCGCGGCAAGAAGGCGTGGCTGCTGCACCTCGACCTCGTCGTGCTCGTGGACTCGGGCAACGTGTACGACGCGCTCTTCATGGCCGCCCGCGCGGCGCTGTGCGACACGAAGGTGCCGCGCACACGTAGCGTCGAATACAAGGCGCGCAAGACAACCGGCGGCGGGTCGGGTGTGGTTGGCGCGGGGAGCGGCGGCGGGAGCGGGGGCGCGAATACGACGAGCGGGGATATGGATGTGGATGACGAGGCTGTTAGTGGTTTTGATACAAGACAGATCCAGACTGCGACGGACTTTGAGCTGCCTGATTATTGGGATGAGGGCGAACCTCTGGATGGACAGCAACATTGGCCGGTGTGCGTGACGCTCAACGTGGTACGTGAATTTTTGTATTAGATTGTATCTCAACTTTTCTAATATGGAACCGCTTGATGAAGATTCGCCCGATCCATTATCTGGACGCAACGACAGTGGAAGAAGCCTCAACACCAATTCGCCTGCTGCTAATCTTTAGCTTCAATCAAGCCTTACAAAAAACTTACCTGCAAGGGATGCGGACTTTGGGTAACGGGGAGATGACCACTGCACAAGTCGCAGAACTGATGAAGGTGCGCCACACATATCTACACCTGGTTGTTAACCGGGTTTCTGACTTCAAATCGTAATTTCAATAGCATGGCGAAAAATACGCTAAGGATATTTGGAACTCGCTCAACTTGAGACTAAAAGAAGACAATGCAAGTAAACTCAAAGAGAGGACAAAGTTTTGAAAATGTTATATATTTTACAAGGCCTGCCGTTGTGATCTCAGACTCGAGCTTCCTAGAGTTAATCGGCCTGCGAAGAGCAAACAGTAACACCCCTGCCGTTGGCTACTGACCCCTCTCACCTTTGAATATTGCGACTTCAACTTAAGGACGCTCGGCGGGCAGACCTCCTCTCTTATTTTAACTTTTCGGAGGCGGTATTATTCACAGCGAAGAACAGAGACGGCGCGTTCTGGTCGCCAACAGTTGTATGTATCAGACTGTACCCCACGAGAAACATCCAGTCTCGACCATCTACTTGCAGTACCACCGCTATACACGACCATACATAATTACCACTTGGGCGAATGTTTGGCTGATTCGCAGTCTGGCTCACTGATCTCCTAAATATGGAAACTCGCCTTCCTAATCGGGAGTACCGCATCATCTTACGCGAACACCATGTTTTCCTCTTGAAGAGAAATTCCATTACGTTTGCAATTTTATACCACTGGCCACTGTCGATCCTTGTTACAGTCGATGCAATATTCACCAAAACGGTAACTCTACAAGGCCAAGGGCAATTACTGAAGGGGTTCATTCTTGGACAACACCAACGGATTCGCGACAGCTAACATACGCATAGCACATGTTTCCGAACATTTGAAGATCATACACGTGAATGTCTTCCGATCAGATGGGCACATGAGGTGCATCGTACTGAAGAAAAAAGTAAGCTCTGTGGAAGAGGATACTTCTAGTACAGAGGGCCTACCTTAATCATCTTCAAGTGAGATGTTAGGCTGCTGCTAGTATATTTGGGACGCTTCCGCGCAGCAGTCTCGGGGGGCATCGTGGGTTGGACGATGTGGATGGGGCTGTTGTAGTACTGGGGGCGGGCGGAGAGGTATTGGCGAGACGAGCTGGAAAAGAGCAGGGAATGAGCACGACGATCAGTGCGACGAGCAGAGACCTACTATGACAGGTCGGCCATGACGAGGATGGGAGATGTGATAAAAATGACATAGAGTTATATAAAGGAAAAAATGGGTTCCGTGCCAATACAATGGTTTCCCAATCGGTATACATGACCGGCATCACAGATCTATTGGAGGGTGCGCGGCGGTAATATCCCCTCCATATCGCTTGGTCTCAAAAATACTTCTGTATGCCGTCCCTCCTGTCATCGGCTCTCGTTGCGCCTCAGAGGCAACTGCTGCTCCATATCGCTTGGGTTCGAAAATACCTCCTTGTACCGTCTCTCCTCTCACATCGCTTATCGGCAACCTTCTTTTAGCACCTACACCTTGGTGGCAGCTGAGCTGAGGTAGCTGGGAACGAGCCTGCCAAAACCCCGTAGTATCACAAACATACATGATCATAACTTAGCGGTAGGTGAACGTGTAGCTGCCTGAAGTCCGGCTCACTGATCTCCCAAAAACGGTAACCTCCTTCCCGATCGGGAGTACCGCACGATATTACCCGAACGATGTGATGCCCTCTTCAGAATCAAGAGGAATGCAAGGTCTTGCTTGTCTTTGGGAGAACAGCTTTGGTACGTTTTATCATGTTTGCAATTTTCCATCACCGGTCATCGACATGTTCGATCCATGCATAAATTATGGACCATGCAATACCGGCCAGGACAAGGACTCTTTGCACTGTGCAGTCTATTCTTGCACAGGACGCCGGCAACATAAATGAGTGACGGGTCCAAAAATAATTCCAGCCAAGCTGCTGAGCACGCCAAGTTTCCTTGATCCTCTCGGCGTGCCATTTCTTCAGTTTCACGCACACCTCCATGGACACACAGCTCTCGTCACGAACTAGGTCATCAGACAAAGCTGGTCAAGTAGATTGAATGAAAGGAAAACCAAAGAGCATCTCACTACTAGATCAACCTCAACGATCGCCAACTTCGGAGCAAGCCTGCGTATTAGGATGTGGATGTACTCCGGTGACAGAGTATGCGCATTGTGTGTAGATAACTGAATCTATAGGCAGCGTACATGCACTGGCAAGAAAGTAATGATGTCCATGAAAATGAGTTATGAACCGGCGAATGTATGATGGTCAAACGATGTGTATTATGCGTATGCGTATGTGAATGTAGGTATGCAGTCCTCTCAGTCAAGATCCAAAAAATGTCCCCAGTGCCAAAATCTCAGTCTTCGAGCCGTCAAGCCCGAAGAAAAGCGACTCGAGGCTTTTCTCAAAGAGCCATCGCAATGACACCAGCAGCCATCAGCGCAATTGCACCGGCGGCGGGTACGCGGAGGCCCTGAGCACCGCTCGTGGTTGAGCCAGTGGTAGTGGCGCCGGCGGCACCAGCAGAGCCCGTGCGCGAGCCAGAGGCACCAGCTTGCTTGCCAGTTCCAGTGACAGCGGCGGTGCCGGTGGCAGAGGCCTATGTTACGCGGTGGTGTCAGCTTAGAGCCTAATGATAACAAGGAGATACTTACAGCTGCGCTGGTCGTAGATGCGGCAAGGAACAGGTCAGTGGATGCATGGGTCTTGCAGTTGGAGGAAGAAGGGACGCGGGGAGTGTAAGGAGGGGCGTCAATAAGGGGGTCAGGCATGGTATAAGTCATGACTGTCGAACCAACAGTCAGCGGAAGATCGACAAAAGACGACAAATGGTGACTCACCAGCTCCGTTGGACGTGTAGATACCAGCGGGGTCCTGGAGGTCGCTGTCGCACTCGAGGAATTCGCCGTCCTTCGCAGCGCTAGGCATGTTGTACGCGCAGCCAATCAGATCGTAGCGGTTCTCGCAGTAGTCAGGGCTCGAGACACTGTTGAAGCACGCCTTGAAGCAGAATTGGCCTCCTCCAACGAAACTGGAAGTGGTGAAATGAGAAAAGTGGTACCGAATAAAAGAATATTTGACATACGTGTTCCAGTTCATGACCTGAGTGAGGGACTTGCCGTCGCCATCAGCTGTTCCATTGGAGTAGACCACACCGCCGAGAGGGTTTCCTTGCAGGTCGGCTCCGTGGGGGTCAAGCTCACCACCCTTGTCAGCGTCTGCGAGACCGATTCCGCTGTTCTGGATGAACCCAACAGCTTGGATGTAGGCAGAAGTCTTAACCCACTGTTCAGGGAGCGAATATCAGATTAGAGCTAGTTTTATAGAATTTGAAAAAATTCATACCTGGAGACCAGTGATGGCACCAGGGGGAATGAGACGAGTGCCGTGGTAAGGCTTCGTGCAGTACGCTACAACCTTGGCCTCGACATCACCAATGGACCCGGCAGCGTCGGGAGAGCCCCAAAGACAGAAATCATCCTATAAATAAACATCACGTAAGTCAGTCAGATCTTTTTCTGAGAAGCGGTGTCAACATTGACAGCCGCCACAATTTTAGCGCAAGGAAAAAAATTCAAGAACAGAAACGCGCTACAGAAGGAATGGAGGAGAATGCTTACAGGGGAGTTGAACACAAGGGTCTGGCAGTTGCTGTTGGCGCCGAGGGTGGTGGAGTTGCACTGGTTGAAACCAAACTGGGGGCCACGAAGGACGGGGTAGGGGTACACCTGGTAGGGAAGAGCCGTGTACGCGAAGGACAAAGTCGACAGGATGGGAGTTCCTGACGCGCCTGCGACCTCTCCGCGTTTCGCGAGTGTGCGGGTGGGTGCGGGGGTAATGAGGGGGTCGGCAGCGTCAACGACTGGGGAAGTAGCGAGCGCAGGAGTAAAAGAGTGGACTGCCACGGCGAGAGCGGCGGCGAGGATAGTCTTAGTGGAAGGCATGGTATTAGAGGCTGCTGGCGTCGTTGGCAGTGAGCGTGTTGGTAAAGTAGACTGAGAAGGAAGGGGAATGAAAATAGGGCGGTGGGAATCTTAAGCCGACAGCGTCCGCCTTTATATGGAGTTCTATTTTTAGACCCCGCCTCGTGCATTCCCCCAACGGCTCCATTGTTGCGAAGGAACCAATCCAGAACTCTTCCTTTATTACCCAATATCGTGGCAAATGAGGCCACTGTCGTTATCCATCAGCACCCACTGAGTAGAGAAATAACCTGCGGACAATGAGAGCCCTGTGCATTCGCCATGTATTGCATACTGAAGCTGCCCGAAGGCGACATTCGGCTTCATAATCACTGACAAATTGTTGGACATGTGGGGTACCACTGCGCATACGGCAAAGTTGACCGCGAGCGGGGCTTATATCTCCTCAAAGCTCTTCAGAGCTTCGAGTGTACGCTGCATGCCACCCAGTTTTCCATGAATCAGGGGTGTATTCCTCTCGAAGCTCTCGTCATTATTTAATATGCGTGACATAAGTACATCACCCGACTGTGGCCTGAACTTCTGCCCCTCAAAACCTATGCGCTTCGTTAAAGTTCGTTTCTTGATACATATGTTCTGAGTAGTGATCAACGAAACTCTTCCGAGGCATGGAGTATGCATCATGACGCTCACTGGCGCTGCACTGCTTCCTGTCTTCTAGTGCCGCAACACAGCTTCGTGGAGGCGTTATTTTGCGGTGATGCAGGGTGATGCCTGCTGTCGAATCGGATGATTAATCTAAAAATAGATCAGGGTTCCCACCACTGTGATAGATGGTCAGCGCAGCGCCGATCAACTCTCTTCAAACTCTCTTATATATAGGAGAAATTTTGAAGCAGGCCATTTATACTGGTGGAGTGGTTGAAGAGAGGTATACGCGCTCAAAACAGCGGTCAAGGGCGCAGTCTGGCCGGTGTCTAATGACAAAAATCGAAACACGCGGAAGAAAATAATGCGACGATGGTACAAGCTTCATTGTCAACAATCTATTTGTATACTCACGGGCAGTCGTCTCCATGTCCATCGTACCCTGTCACAACTGTCCTGATGGTTAGCGGCGGTATATAAAACAAGGAGACAACAGCGTTCAGCAGCCTGTCTGTTCTCATTCTTTTTCTTTCTCCCCTCCCGCGCCTTTCTTAATGTCGGCCTCCAAACTCTTCCTTGTCGCTCTCGCGGGCGCTCTTATACCCTCTCTAGCTCAAGCTAACACCGCAGCAGATCCTCTTATCACCGCTGCTCCCTCTCCCATCGCCCTTGAAAAGCGTCAGGTGGCTGGCGGCCCTGGCACGCCTATTCTCTCGACTTTGAAGTTCCCTTTCACCGCACTCCCCAACCAGGTCTACCCCTTCCCTGTGCTCCGTGGACCCCAATTTGGCTTCAACATTTGCAACTCGACAACTTTGGGCCCTAACAGCAACTGCCAGACTCTTGTTTTTAACGGACCTGTGCGTGTTCACTGCGGAACGAAACGAGGAGATAATTAACGATCTTGCTCTATGTAGGATGACTTCTGCCTTTGGGGCTCTCCCGATGCCAACGGCTCCATTGGAGATGTTGAGGCGAAGGTTGTAGCGTACTGCACAAAGCCATATCATGGAACGCGCCTTATCCCTCCCGGTGCCATCACTGGTCTCCAGGTCCGTCTGATATGCATCATTTGTAATACCTATATTTAGCTCGAACATTTAGTGGGTACGCACATCGGCGTACATCCAAGCTGTTGGATTCATCAAGAACTCCGGCATTGGCTTGGCCGATAACGACTTCGGAGGAGAGCTCGATCCTCACGGTGCTGATCTCCAGGGAAACCCACTGGGCGGTGTTGTCTACTCCAACGGCACCACTGACAGCGATGGCCACACACTCACGCAGGTCTTCAACTGGAACACGTATGTTGTATCAACAGCATTCAACAGATTAGTTTTACTTAGAAATTTACTTGTTTTGCTTCTCAGCTTTGTTGGAGGCGGCCAATTTTGCTTCAAGGCGTGCTTTAACAGCGTCTCGAGCCCTGACTACTGCGAGAACCGCTACGACTTGATTGGCTGCAGTTACAATATGCCTAGCGCTGCCCAGGACGGTCAATTCACAGAGTGCGACAGCGACCTCCAAGATCCCGCTGGTATCTTCACCGGAGCTAACGGCGTCGGTGAGTGGTTTACTAGCTTTGGTTTTGACATTTTGATCCTGATGTATCGATGACAGTTTCCACCTACTCGATGCCCGACCCTCTGACTGCTACTCCCCCATACCAACCTAAGGTCCCCGCCTCTCGCAACTGCAAGACCCACGCCTCGAGCGACCTCTTCCTCGCTGACACCGGCGCTACCGCTGTAAGCTTCCACTTGTTAGTTGATGTGAGCTACTTGAACTGATGTGTATCTTGATGCAGACCGCATCGGCGACTGCTTCCGGCTCCCCGGCTGTCACCGTCACTGGTAGCAACAGCGCACCAAAGCCCACAGCTGGCACCCCTACTGCGGGAACCACTGGCTCGAAAAGCCCCTCTGGCAGCTCGCCTTCGCCTACCACTTCTAAGACCTCCGGCGCACAGGGCTTGAAGGTTCCCGTGGCCTTGTTGGCCGGCGCTGCAGTCGTCGCGTCCTTCCTGTAATTGCTCCACATTGATGGTCGATTATCTGTTCGCGGGTCTTATGGGCCTGTTTGTGGCCATCACGATTGAACTTTCGTACCTACTTGACGCTGCTTTGACGCTTTCTTGATTCGGTATACCCTTGGGCTGTCGCCGGCGGACCTTCTGACAGTGCACGATCTGCTTATGTATCGTTTGCTAATTACCCACACCCACACAGTCGCTATACAACTGCCTCTCTTTACCAACCTAGTACCTGTAGTATGCAGTTTATGCAATATTTAATGTTGTTTTACTAGTCTGTGTTACGGTGGTATGAGAATTGCCAAGTGCCAAGCAGGTGCTAAAGTGTCGAAATGAGTGGACTCTGCAAGTCACAACACTGACAAACATGTGGGCGCTTAATTTGTGCCAGTCCACAGGATGTAGACACATGCAAATTTTTGCCATCCAACCTCGATGACCGTCAGAAGGACCCCTGAATAGACTAGAAGAACCGTTGAACAAGATATTTTTGGATATGTTTCCCATAGAGGCTTTGTTTTAGCTTGCGATTGCACTATTTAAAGGACGGGCTCCAAGGCATGTGCTTAAAATACATGGTCATAAATACGAAGCATCTTGCAAGCTGCGAACAAGTTTCTTTTCTCACCAACCCTCTCACTCTCCTTACTGCTACCTCGGTGATTCTCGTATACCCCTTTAATGCCCTCCTCTACCAAAATGCATGCTCTTCTTATCGCAGCAATGGCAGCACTGCTCGCCAGAGCCGCCATTGATGCAGACGTCCCAGCTGACCCCCAGATTACTGCTGCACCAGCCCCTGAGGCCATCGAAAAACGGCAGGTCGCCGGTGGACCTGGGACGCCCATTCTCTCGACTTTGAAGTTCCCTTTCACCGCACTCCCCGACCAGGTCTACCCATTCCCTGTGCTCCGTGGACCTCAGTTTGGCTTCAACATATGCAACTCGACGACTTTGGGTGCACAAAGCAACTGCCAGACGTTGATATTCAATGGACCGGTAAGTCGCTTTCCAATGCCATTGACTATGTAGATTTTACGGTATGTTGTAGGACGATTTCTGTCTTTGGGGATCTCCCGAAGCCAGTGGCAGCATTGGAAACGACGAAGCCAAGGTTGTCGCATATTGCACGAAGCCAACCCACGGAACGCGACTTATCCCTCCCGGTGCTATAACTGGACTGCAGGTACGCCCTCGAGGACACTCTACATAAGTGTAATTACTTACACAATTCACATCTGCAGTGGATGCGGACGTCTGCCTACATTCAAGCGACAGGGTTCATCGACAACAGCGCACTCAGCCTTACCCCCGACGACACCGGAGGAGAGCTAGATCCCCATGGCGCTGACCTGCAAGGCAATCCTCTCGGCGGCGTCGTGTATTCGAACGGTACTGCGGACAGTGATGGTCACACACTCACACAGGTGTTCAACTGGAATACGTGAGTTGATTCTCACACTCCCCTTCGTTGATGATCTTCATCTTTGTGCATGGACTGATTGAACGTGACTTGACTATTTCGATCTTGGACATTCTTGATCATCTCAGTTTTGTGGGCAGCGGCCAGTTCTGCTTCAAGGCCTGCTTCAACAGCATCGACTCCCCGGATTATTGTGAAAATCGTTATGACTTGATCGGATGCTCCTACAACATGCCGACCGCTGTGCAGAACGGCACGTTCACATCTTGCGAGGGGGAGCTTCAGGACCCAGCAGGAATCTACACTACTAACGGGCAGGGTCAGTAATACTGCCTCATCCCTGCGTATACTAACTCTGACACTTTACTTGCTTGCAACGACAGTTGTAACATACTCCATGCCGCCGACGTTTGTTCAGCCCCCGTACACCCCGCGCGTACCCACATCATCGAGCTGCACGACCTTCCAGTCAAATGACCTATTCCTCGCAGCAGTACGTGATTCTGAACAGTGTGCCTGATGACGTCTTACTTAGTTCCCTCCCAGCCTTCCCCCACTGCTGCATCTTCAGCATCAGCTGGCCCTGTCACTGCCGCGCCCGGCTCCGGAGGCACCGGCACACAGGGAGCCACTGCGCCAGGATCCTCACCAGCCAGCAGCGCGCCCAAACCCACGGGTACTACAAGCGGCGCACTTGGAGTCAGTGCGAGCTGGATCACTGTAGGTGTGGCTAGTGCCGCATTATATGCCCTCGTTTTGTGAGAGTGGATGGCGGAGTTACGATCTTGCCACATGCGACTTCCACGGGCGCTTAACTCGTGACTAACCTGCAGGACATTTGTGATGCTGGACAGAACGCTTATTCTATACCCTATCTTGTCCCTTTCATCTGACATTTACACATTCGCTCCCTTGTCGTCATTCATGTTTGTAATCTATGAGCTGCCCCTGTCAGTACCTTAAAGGTCAAGTGCAGAGATAAGAGCCGCTCAGATGAGTTGACTGTTGGAAGACATCATCATAAGTGTACAGGAGTAAGTACGAAACGACCTAAGCTTTCAAGTAAACCATTCTAATGTACAGAGCATTGTTCAATCTCATTATAAGTGAGAGTTTCCTCCAGAGCGGCGGCATCTAACCACCAACACGCTCCAAGAGATACTCAACGCGAGCGTCCCTAATCCTCTTCTCGCTAATGAGAAAAGGTTTAGGGAGGTCAGGTGTCCGTTTATCCAATCCTTTACTAGTAGTCCCCGGGTCGTTCGTATTCAAATTTAGAACCATCTGCGCCACAGCCTGACCGCTAAGCCAAGCATGCACCATTCCCTCGCCAGTATACCCCGCACAAATCCATTCACCCGGCTTGGCAAGCGTCTGTCGAGGTTCGAAGGTGTTAGAGCCAACACTCGATGGCGTCTCTGTTCCAGGGGTACGCTGCTTGACTGAGATACTCTCCAAGATCGAACCGGGAGGGGGTTCCTTTCTGCGCGAGACGGTCTGCGGCACACGACCGACCCAAGGTTGCATATCCGCGGAGAGAGCGATGATACCAGTCCACGCCGCCTTGACGCGCCCTGTGCCCCACACGCCACTCGAAGGGACACCGGCGCCAACATCAGGCGCGTCGCCTTCCTGGCCCCAATGGTCCGAGAAGTATCGTTCTAGCGCGCCGCTGAGATACGCTTCGACTTCGAAATCCAAACCAGAATCATCCGCGACGCCGATATTGTCCATGAACGCCGATTCAGACCTTCCTCCAAGCATCGCGCCGCCGCCGAACATGAATTCGCCAGCAGTGGGTAAAGAAGTGGGCGAGCGCATTGCGGCTGACGGAAGGAGTTGGGTGAGATAGTCGAACGCGTTTTCCTGCTTTCCGGGGTAGAAGACAAATGCTCGAGATCCGGCCCACATAGAGCTGGCTGTGGCAGGATTTGGGTTGGGGGGCGAAAGACCCTTACCCGGGCGTTGTGTGGACATGTGTGCCCTGGTGGGTATGATCTTCCGACGCATTCCAGGAAGAAGGTGAGAGGCCCACGCGTTGGTCGCATGAATGACATGGGGAGTGCGGACTTCACCTCTTGGGGTAATGACGGTGTACGCACTTGCATCACTTGTTATCTGCGTGCAGGGCGTATGGGTGTATAGATAGAAACTGATACACAGTGAGAATGGAAGTCGCTTAGATAGCGTTTAACTCACTTTGAGTATGTCGTAAGGAATTTCTGCAGCAGGCCCGTTATCAGGCGATACGGGTGAATTGCGGCCCCAGGCTTAAAGATACATCCCATAATACTTGAGGCTAACTGAAGCCTCTGGAAAGGAGTGAGCACATGAAAATTGAACGTTGCCAGAGCTTACATCTATGGTGGTCCTTTCAGAGGAGGATTCAAACCCTTCACGGAGATCTTTCGAAACGTCGCGCAGGTATTCCTCCAATTCGCGTTGCGATCTCGCGAACTTCTCAGGCTGCAGAAATGCATCTATGTGCTCGACGAGTCGGGCCTGCGATTCCTCCTGGAGGTGTTCTTCTTTGGCGACTTCAAGCAAGATCGAGATATGTGCAAGACGGAAGCGCAGGATATCTTGGGCTGTAGACTTGCCATAGGCCTCCTTGAGCTCAGAATATTCGTTGTAGATATTGGGAGCAATGTGGCCTCCATTCCTGTGACTTATTGAATGACATTACGTGTCGATCAAGCCAACTTGCTTACCTTCCTGTGGCTCCCGAGCAGGCCTCGCGGGCTTCAAGCATGACAATGGTGAGTGGCTTGCTTGCCTGCTCAAGCAATGCCTTCGCCACCGACGTTCCCGTGATTCCACTGCCTATGATTACAACGTCGGCGACGAGTGGAAGCTCTTGGTCGCGACCATGGTGGGCTACATTGGCCAGAGGGACTGTCCAGTATGGAAGAGAGTTGTTACATTGGGGTATTCCGGGAGAAAGTGATATACGCTTCGACAACACGTCGTAGCCGTCAACGACATTCTTCAAAGTTTGCAATGCGAAGCGTATCGAGGAGAATAGTCCGCCCATAAGAGAGGTATTGAGATTGAGGAGATTGGAGATGCCGTTTGCAAGATTATTAGGGCAGCTAATAACATCCTCACTTCTAGGGCTTTTCGAGTCGCGAAAAGAGCGCCACGCCTGTCATCGTTCAGAGATTAACCCGAGTGGATGGCAGCGGCCGAATGAACTGACCCAATTATCGTTAGGACTAGCCCAGTGTAACGCTGAATAGGGTAGATTATTGATACACTCGGCGGATGGATCTCGAAAAGTCTGGGTGAGGGGTCTCGGCAGTATATCTAAGCGAAGCGTCCGGCAATATCGGCCGCTTGTGTCCCGGAAAGACCCTATTTTGGCCTGGATGTGCAACAATTTACAGTTGATTAGAGTTGATCTGGACTGGATCAATTACCGGATTTAAGTACCCCAGGGCACATCTTAACTAACAAGTAGTAACAACGGGGGGAATTAGGGGAAGCAAAGTTTTGCGAGGACTCGCCGAGGAGAAAATTTTGTTTGACCATTATATTAAACGCGTGTTCTTTGTGGTTTCCCGTGTTCCGCGTTGCCCATGTTCCGTTTCGCTCATGTTCTGTGCTTCCGGTTGTCTGAGACTGTGTCCCTGGTTCGGTGTTCTGTTGCGCAATCAGTGTATTCCGGTATGTTTTTGTCTGCTTGCATTTGTCTGCTTACATTCTGTCTTCTATTCCAGGTTTTGTCCGTTGCAAAGCCCCTTCGTACCCTCGTGCCATGCATACTGGCGCGTAAACGTTTCATACACTGTTTGGCCAATATCGACCGTTGTCGGGGAGTTGTGGACACTCTGGATGCGGAGGATTTTTGTATGAAAGGGGAGAACTCCTTTCATACCCCACAGGGTTTTAGTCCGTATTCCTGCCATGTTGTAATACATGGCCGGGAGTGTGTAAATAGCTCACTTGGCACACGTAGCGACATCCTGGTCATTAGTGTCCTGTAGGTGGTATTAGTGTTATGTTATGCTATGTTATACTGTCTATAGGTCCCAATGGCAGGACAGACAGTTGCTAACTCTACTGATAAGAGGTGGCTACAGGTGGTTATCTGTAGTACATTATCAGTAGTTTAGCGCTAAGTGTAGCTGCAGACTGTATGTAGCTAGTTGGGTACCACTAATACCTGCCATCGGCTCAGATTGGGCTGATTGGTCATCTGCCACCACCACCACAAAAGGGAGTCTGACGTCACGCGCTATTGCTTATTGACACAGTTATCCTTTGGGCGCCTAATTTTGAAAACGTGCCAACAATTGCTTGTCACACCTCAACCTACTTCTATCCTTCTCTCTCTCTCTCTCTCTCTCTTCTCGGCACATTGGCGGATTTGTTGTCTGTCAAACCTAAGTCAAACCATTGCTGAACGACGGATATTTCAATAGGATTTCTTGAATGCTTTTTCACTAGTAGTATCTCCTCAAAGGTTTATAGAAGACGCATCATGGAAGATAGTGAGATGATTGAAGGTGTTACATTGATGCTCGTATATTGTCTACAGGTTGTATGTCGTGTGGGTTCGTGAATGGGCGGTCTCAGACCAGCACCTCGGCATCAGAGTCTTCCTCTTCAGACTCGCGCGCGGGCCTCGAACCGCGACCCTCCAGCTGGTAGTCCCAGTCTCCGCCAAGCTCGACGTTGGGGACCTTCGAGCGACGGCTGCCCTTGGGTTTCTTGTTCTTCTTTGCGACCTTCTTGACGGCGGCCGCAGAGGATCCTTCGTAGGGCTTGATGGCCTTCTCGCTGCTGGTGTCGGAGAGGACGTGCTCAGCATCGATGTCGCTCTCGCTCTCGGACTTGGAACCAGTCTCCTGGGCAATAATGGGGGTGCCGTCGACGATGCGCGCCTCCTGGGCGATCATCTCGCGCATTTCTGCCAGGGTGGACTTGATGCCAGTGAGCTCGAGCTCGCGCTGGTAGATGACCTCTAGCAACTCGTTGTACTCGGCGACCTTGGCCTTATGCTGAGGAGATGCGGCTGAGGGGGCAGAAAGACGCTCCTACAAAATGATTAGCAACGCGTTCAATTGGCCAAGACGCGTTCATGACAACGTACATCGATGACGGGGATCATGGGGGTAGCAACTTGGGTGGTAATATCGGCCATCGCGGATGGTGATATGAAGTGAGTGGTAAGAAGGTTGAATGAAAGTGTTCAAGAGGAATTCGTAGAGAGGTCGAGATGCAGTCTCTCCATGAAATTGGTCGCCCTTTTGTACCCCAAAGTCGAGTCAGAGTGTGAGGCAACGAGGCAACGCAATGATATCGATTAATTGTCGATAACAGGGCTTGTGCCTTGAGGCCGCTTACTTACAGATCCCTTGGATGGAGTGACGTGAGCATCACACGAGGCGCCATAACATCTTGATCATTGACGGGTCATTCACATAATAATTGGCTTCTAAATGGCGACAGTAACATTGTGGAGATCTTTGAGATACGATAATCTATGGTACAAAGACTGAGAAGCGTGAAAGAAGACATTTGTCAAGTAAGGGTATCACGATCCTGTTGTATTACTATATGTATCAAACAAATCAATCTACCGTGCCTCCGAGAGTATGGATGCAGCAAACCGATATTAGGGTGTATCGATCATTATGCTTGCTTCGTGGTTTCGCTGAGGCTGGGGAGTCCTTCAAACGTCGAAAACATGCCGTGCGGGAGTTACGCCATAAATCGAGCTGGAGTACTGATAGAAGCCATGGTATCGGGCGATATGGGCAAAGGGCAATGAAAGCCAGTAGAACATAGGTGTGTCCATTCACACACTTAGTCTTCCTCTGGAATGGCGGAGAGGGAGGAGCGCTTCTTCTTGTGACCCGGCGTGAAGGATGTGGAGGACTTGACGTGTGCTGCGGGAGCACGTGCAGGGGGAGGCACGCGTTGGGCCCGCTTCGGTGAAAAGAATAGCGTTTGCTCGTCCTCGGAAGAGTCAGAGGAGCCGTACATGAACTCCTCCGCTAGGCGGTTAGCCATGAGCTCTATGGGGTCTCCATATGGCTCCGAGATTAGCTTAGCCCTGGTCTAATGGAAGGTCAGTGAAACGTAAAGGAAAGACAAAAAGGATGAAACGCACGGGTGAACCGGGTGGGCTGAGAGATGGCGAGCTGCTTCGCGATCTCGACGCATTGATGAACGCCTGGCGCTCCAAGCGCTGCACTTCGGACTCGGGGAAGCTCATTTGGCGCCCTTTGGAGTCGTATCTCGTCACGGGAATGGTAGTGATGAAGGACGAGCCGAAATGGGAAGGCAGGAGGAAGGTGCTAGACATGGTTGGCTTCGAGCAGGAGCTTGTGGGGTAGTTGAGAGTGGTTGCTTAAGTAGCTTGTGAAGACAAGGTCCTTTGTTGTTGGTCTCGGCGAAGCGCTAGAAACGGGGGTTGTTCGCCATCCATCGTTGCTGCGCGCCTCTTTATAGCCACGGAAAAAATGACAGGTCGTAAGGTTACTGTTGCAGGTCCGTTCCGATGAGTCATCCAGAGGGATCACAAAGGAAATCGCGTATGATTTCTCAGAATGGACACGGTGTCTATTTCCTGGAAGTTGCCGGCCACAGCGCCGATTACATTCATCACCCTCGTTTCTTGACAATCGTCGTGTGTTCGCTGAATCATCCCCTTATTCGTCACCCCGGTTTCTCGAAGGAGGGGGAATGGCGTAGAACTTTTAGCTGAGCCCACCACAGAGGTGAAACCCTCTCGGATGTTCTGCAAAAGAAAAATCACGACCAACGTGTCAGGGTCACAGCACAACAAACCTGCCTCGGAAACATGGCGGAGGATGGGCGGAAACCGCGCGGCACGGCGGCAAACCTGAGTTATCCTCCTGGGCAAACGGGCGGCTAAATGTGATCCTATTACACGCAGCGATGATTACATATGTACCTTGCAAAAAGCTGTGCGCCGATAACCTTCAAACACGCGTCGCGATAATGGTACGGCATTGTACTGTGATAATAGGTGAGTATCAGCGCAGTCGGAGCGCAATACTCACAGGTGCATTGCATCTCCTCCTATACCGTCGCAGGCCTCGTCAGCGGCCCGCTGTGGGATTCAATTCTTGTCAGGACAAACTCGACCGAACAGGTCGACACGTTTTCAACGCCTGCAGGCCGCGGCGTCGAGATGCGGACACGTCATCATGGTTATCGCAATACCTGAGGATATGTTTAGAGTTTCTCAAGAACAGCCACCTCCTGGGCAAATGTCGGGGTTATGATAAAGAACCGTTGAAATGATGTGCTGAAGCAAGTACTTACACGCGTTGAACACTTTGAAAATAGCAAAGTCAGAACGTTGGAGGTTGTCTGAAGTTGCATGGGAGATTTCTTTACTGTACCTTGACCGACTCATCGACTCGAACGACGGAAACAGTTTGGGTAACAATATTCAATTTCGAATATGTGGATATCCAAACTAATGTTAGTGTCATCCCCCTGAACATGACAAAAATATAAGGTCAGAGCCAGTATTTTAAGCTTGCACTCTTACGTACAATGCGATATTGCGAGATCAAACTCCAAGTCAGGTGAGCCGTTGAACGCATTGCTATTTACGCTGCAAGAAACCTGACGCAAGAGAGGGCATTAACCCCTAGGCGTCGCTGCTGAGAATCACTCGGTGCTTCCGTATGCCTCTGCCCGAAGCTGCGGGTCTTGAATATGCACTGACCGGTAGCGGGATATGACCCGAATGATGGATCGATTCAGGCTTTCTGAGTGGCACCCAGTCAAGCAAACACATGGGTCATGGATATTGTTGGATGGTCAACCAGTTTAACTTTCGACAGATATCTTGCAATTTCACGCGAGACTTCAAGTCTGCTCTCCGAGTAGAACATAATTATTTGCTAAGGTGTGTCTAAAGGATCGGTCATCGGCGTCTGAGGAATATGGCCCTCTACCATAGCACATAGCAGTTTTTATTTTGAAATATCTCCGTGTTTGCCGTTCGTTTTGAACCTCCAGACTGACCTGAAGGAGTTGAGCGAGTGGTAAGGGCGTCGCCTGAGCCGACCTTCAGTGGTGCCCCTTACGTTTCCTTATCAAGTAACTCGATTGCCTTTCTAGATGATGTCAACGGAAGGATAGTCAAACCAACGGATTTAGAGCAACCGGTGGACATGTTTCATTTTTGCGAGAACAGACGGTGCATACTAACAATATGTCTTGTCACGACCCAAATATTCGGGAGAAAGAAGAGGGCAATGGTGTCTGAGTCACTGTAAGGGCGTGCATTATTTCTTCTGTGGCTGAATCCTCTCAATACAAAATACATTTAACACCTGAGGCATATAAGGTGAGCAGATTGCCTGGATCATTATTTTGCCACTGGTTCGCTCTCTTGATCATGAAATATCGACACTACCTGCAACAAGGGTACTATAATTATGCATAAGTATACGCATTAGAAAAACATACATAGTCGACGCTCCCCACGTGGATGCGCACGCAGATACAGTAGCTCAATAATGAAATATAGGAGACGATCACCGCGAGCCCAACGTCAACGCGAGTTGGACGCGGGCCCACTCAAAAATATGAACTAGCGGAAGGCCGGGCCGGTTCGTGTGTCGCGTGAACTAACACCTCAATCATGATCAGCGCTTGTCTTCTACCAGTTCCAGTCCACTCCCACTCATCATGAATACGCTCTCGTAACTTACGCAAAGGACGCACAGTATGGCTCCAATTAACATCGCGTCGCAGGGACCACCTGTAGCTTCCGCCAAAAAGTTCTTATCACGACAAACACCAGTGCCAACACCTACAGCGCACGAAACACCTCTACTCCGCTCCATTAGGGCAGCTTTGCGAGGATCTGATACGGAGAATGTGGACGAGATACACACGGCGACGTTGTTTGGGAGTGGCGGTTCGAAGGAGCCGGATCTGAGTTGGAATGCACGCGCCGCAGTGCTCAGCTATGGGCCAGTAATGGTGAAGAGATGGAGTTTTGAGGAGGAGGGTGAGTCCATTCAATGGGCATGTCTGGGACAACTTGAGCAGAGTGCCATGTCGGGGTCCGCCAAGGTTGCAAATGGTGCGAATATCGATCCCTCCATATACGCCGCGAATCGATCATCCTTTGGCCCCTTCTCGCGCGCCTCCCTGGACGAGAAGGTCGATGGTGGCCCAACAGCACCGGTGACAGCAGTGTTCATCTTTTTGAGGAGTATTGGGAAGATCTGTTTGTTGAATGGCGTCGACTACACGTTCTCGCTCCCGTTCATTGTCCGCAAGGCCTGGCCTATATCACCAAGTGGTGTCTTGGTTCAACGCGTCCTGGAGCCGACAGAGGTGGAAGAAGCCAGGGCGGTGGGAGATGATGTCCTGCCGACTATCTTCTCCGTCACCAGCCCCTTCTCTGAGGCTACAGCTGTTGGCCTCACGTCTGGAATAATCGGTCACACTTTGAAAGACGAAGACGAACATTCCACCAAACCATTGAAAGCAATACCAGCGACAGAGATGATAGTGTGGACATCTCATGCAAGTGTTGTTTCTGACATGCTTGTAGTTGTCACCGTCGACGTTGAGAAGCGACTGTTATCAATCTGGCGATATGTGTTCATCAAGCCCAGGGATGCTCCTGTGTCTTCAAGCAGACCGCGCACTCCTGCACCACCACCGCCGCCTGCAGCCAAGCGCCAATCAATGACGGGAATGGCCAACCGCAGAACGTCAGCTATGTATGAAGCCGCTCGCGACCGCATCCACCCAATGTCACCTGGATCTCGTTCACGCGAAGTCCTGCCTGCAGAAATCGACATGCCACCTTTGTCGTCATTGCCAGGCATGGCCCCCTCTCTTTCGTCTACAGCCACCATGGCGTCTTTAGTAGGCGCACCTGCTAGCAAAACGGGGAAGTCGCGCTCAGGACCCATCAAAGCGCGAAGAAACTCTCTATCACGCAACGACCTCAGTAACACCCTTGACAGGATGGCCCTTGGGACGAGACTTGAGAGTGACCCTGTTCTAGCCCCAGTTGAGCACGGGCGGATGAAGGCTGCATACTGGATGGAGTGCTTGCTTACTCGCCAGATATCGGCAGAAGAGTGAGTGCGTCTTTGTCGACACAAGTTAATGGCAATTACCAACATCCTCTTCTAGTGCTACAGCATGGCGGCAGATTACAGTCTCGCTCTTTGATTCTCGATTTGATGGAAATCATTCACGAGCACTAATAGCCATATGTCTTCCGAAGAGTAAAACCATGTCGGTGTTCTCTGTCGCCCATCAGCAAGACAAAACAATGTTAGTGGCTCCAGTAACCGATATGACTGCTCTTTCTGCAACTTCAATGCGGGCCACCCGAGAAAATGTCTGGGACTTGCTCGTCGTGAAGCCATATGGTCGATTATCTCTTCTGATGCATGGAGTGCAGGAGCTCCCTGTGGAAGTTATATATCAAACCCAGGAGAATATTGAGTGGGACGAGTACGTGTCAATGTACATTGACGAAGAAACCCCTCGACAAATAGTCTCTGTAGATCAGGCCAAATGGGGCACTGCTATTGTTACCCACCGAGATGGCACTCAGGCACAGATTACCTTGGACATCTATCCTCAAAACAAACTCACCCTTGATTGTTTCCACCTTCTTGCTCTCATTCTCCCAACCGAGCTTACCTTCAACATTCACAGACTTTTCTTGGAGCGGTGGTCTTCGAAACGATGGTCAACATCCGAAAATATTGAGTTCGAATGCTTTTCATATTCCCTCTATACAACGTTTGGGCTCGAGACTGAGGACAAATGGTCCTCATTGGACCCTTGGCTAAGACTCGGGCTGTCGAAGTCCAGGTCCAGGTTTGCCGAGGATCGTGGCCTATCGCTGTTGAAGAAACCTCCTGTTGTATACTCTACAGCACCTTCAGAGGAAAGGGATACGCCTCCCCACCCCATGCTCGCGCCGCTTCTATACGGTCTTCACACCCTGGCAGAACATCTCCGCCTCAATATCTCACGGCAGTGTGATCTGTGGCAACTCGTACCGCTGATATGCCGCGTCGCGAGCACTGTGCGGCCCGAATGGGTAGATTTCTGGAAACGCCTTCTCCCAGACGCTGTTGTTGGCTGGCCATCTGCCGTATTGATCAGTACGTTCTCCTTCATCTGTGAAGCATGTCAACTGACTATGGTGGATCAGAGCCGGAGCACCTCGACGACCGAATCCCAGTATGGCCGCACGATATATCTGCAATTTTGTATGGCCGCGTGAGCACCCCCAACTGGAATGCCCCGTGGCACGATGTCCAGCACATTGTCACCAGGTTTTCGATCAAGCCTTCTCTCGAGTACGGCGTCTGTGATCCCTTGCATGGACTGCATGAGTTGAGTCTCTTGTACAATGCCCTTTCAGATGGGACTGTGGACGATACGCAAAAACGGGCGGAGAATGTTATTATCAATCTGGTACAGCAGAATGGTGGACGAAAGGTGTCTACGACGCTGCCTCTTGGTGTTGCATCTCCCCTTCGAGAAGCTGCTCGGACGTGTCAACTTGCACCTCCTGGAAATTGGCCTTTGGAAGCATATCGAGCCGTCGACCGCAATGACCTGGCAACGTCCGCCACTCAAAATCCTGACGCGTTTGTCAACAATGGCTATAGAACTAAGAGACAGTGGGTCGTAAGTTCGTTCGCTGAGTCAGTTGAATAATGAATACTGACATCTACATGTTCATAGAATCGCAATAAGCCCAGAGAAGTCATTGGTGAAATCGCGGTCGCAGCACGCACGTCCGCTACGGAGGCAAATCCAACCTCAAATCTGGACCTCACTGTTCGCGAGGTCACCGACGTTCGATTCGGTCAAGATCGACGTATTGACGAAGTTTCACGCCTTCTTTGTTCCTCAACTATCCCCTCCGTCAAAATGTCAGACCGCAACGAAATGCCGTACGTTCCACTATGTTCCTTCACTAAGCTGCATATGGCTGACTAACCTATGTAGTGAGCAAGACCAACAAAAGGAATTGCACAATCTACTTATCAGGGTGGCGGAGAGGACATTCGCAATACCTTATGGCCGCGCTATGTTCTCTTTTGGATCTCTTTCCGTTGTCACACAAGAGGCGTACGCGATCCCCAAAATGGAGTACAGTGTACGCTTCCAGCCCGGAAATACGCTTGTCACTGCCGAAGGCAAGCTCACTGCCGAATCACTTTCATGGGGCGACTTCCACAATGGAGTCGCCGCTGGTTTGCGGATATCGCCAACCGCCCCGGGTGTTGAGAGTTCCTGGATCGCTTTCAATAAACCGTCAGAACTTTCACCTGAGCACGCAGGATTCCTATTGGCACTTGGGCTGACTGGACATCTGAAAAACCTCCTGACATGGCACACGTTCCAGTATCTGACTCCAAAGCACGAGCTCACGTCAATTGGGCTGCTCCTTGGGATGGCTGCCGCAAATGTAGGAAACAGCAACCAGCATGTTATCAAGTTGATAGCCGTTCATACTCCTGCGCTTCTCCCAACCCCAAATGTCGACTTGAATGTCCCACTAATCACGCAGGCGGCAGGAATGTACGGCGTCGGTCTTTTGTACCTCGGTACACGCAATCGAAGAATGGCGGAAGTTTGCCTAGGACAAATCAGCAGACGCGATCTCACCCAGCCCGACTTGAGCAACGAGCACCGCGAAGCGTACACATATGCTTCAGGCCTTGCCTTTGGGATGGTCATGGTTGGCAAGGGAAGCAACATTCCAGCCGACGTCGTTATCCTGCAGCGCTTGAGCGTGCTGATTATGGGAGACACCAACACGCTGCATGGCAAGACCCGCGAGGCGTTCGATATCAACTTGACTTCGCCTGCGGCATCGATAGCCATGGGTCTCATGTATCTCAGAACAAATCAGCAAAGCGTCGCGAACCGGATGCCTATACCACACACCATTGTCGAACTGAATGCTGTGCAACCGACATTCCTCCTGGTCCGCACCGTGGCGCGGTCGCTGATTATGTGGAACAGTATTACTCCCAGCGAACACTGGCTTCTTTCCCTCGTACCACAGCCTATTTTGGCTGCCTTCGCAAATCGAAAGTTAACTGGCGAACCTGTCGACGATGCGCTCGAGCTGGCTTACTACAATATTTTGTCCGGCGGTTGCTTCGTCATTGGGCTCAAGTATGCTGGTACGGCGCACAAGTACGCTTATGAAGCAATTGTTAAACAATTTGATGCTTTCTCGTCGTTGGCGCATTCAACTGGTAAGTTTAAAGCAGTATAGTTCTTTTGCTTTTTTTTCTTACCGTTTCCTTTAGGCCCGCAGTTTGATCACAAAATCAAACGGTCAGCGATCAGGGACGGTCTGAATCTCATTTCCATTGCATTGTGTATGGTCATGGCTGGCACTGGCGAGCTGACCTGTCTGCAACGTCTACGCTTTGCATACGGAATGGCTCAGCAGATGATGTACGGACAATCGCTCAAGTACGGAATCAACGTCGCGATTCATATGTCGCTGGGCCTCTTGTTCCTGGGTGGTGGGCGCTTCACCCTCGGTACATCTGACGCAGCCATCGCCGCCATGATCACCGCATTCTTCCCGCGTTTCAATCAAGTGTCCTCCGATAACAGAAGCTATCTACAGGCCTTGCGCCATATGTGGGTCCTTGCAGCTGAGCCGCGTTGCCTCGTGGCTCGTGACGTGGATTCCGACGAAGTCGTTTATCTTCCAGTCAAGATCACGATGAAGCCGATGCAAGATGGCGACCAGAAAGATATCACCGGTCTCATCACGCCGACCCTCATTCCCGACATGGACAGACTGATGTCGATACGCGTCGATACGCCGCGTTATTGGCCATTTTACCTCGACACAGCTGCACACCCTCGACACAAGGAAGCGCTATTGCGCAGTCAGACATTATATGTCAAGCGCCGTACGGCATTTCTCAGCTACACAGAAGACGCGCGTGGAAGTCGAAGTCTTTTCGTTCGATCTGGAACATCATCGGGAAACTCTGCCACTCTAGATTTCCCTCAACTGCGCGACTCTACGACCCATCCTGCAGGAGATCTCGGCGACTTCATCACATCCGTCTCAAACGATGACATCTTCTTAGCCTTTGCAGAACACTTTGCTCGCAGATCCGGTGATGGGGCTGCCTTGACACCAGAAGAAGAGATTTTCCAGTCGTACTGTCACGCAGTCTTGTATGACAGCCTGTTGCAAGACAAACCTCGAGGCCTCCAATCCCACCTCAGTCTGTACCTCTATCGCACAATGCCCGTAACATCCCGGTACTTCCACCTTCGGATGCAGGACTTGCGGTTTGCGACCGATTTCTATGGGCAAGTCTACGAGCGACGCTTTAGTGGGAAGTCTGAGAACAACATGCGCGCGCCTCTGATCCGAGAAACTACGCTGCAGGGCACTTTGCATGATCTCGACAAGAAGCTCGACGCCCACCGGACCGCCGCATGGTTTCTCCCCGCCCTTCGCAAGTACTCGGAAGGTGTTCTGCGTGACCTCAATCTACCGGCGGGAGTCGAGGCTGATGATGGAAAGCTGGATCATCACTTTGCAGCATATCTCTTGCGCAACTGCGTCCCGGTATCGACTGTTTTGGTTATCCTGCAACAACTCGCGCAGGAAGCGCGCAATCAGTGCCTGAATATGCCGCCACCAGACGGAACAAGTGACTCGGACACCCTAGATTTGGGTATAAAGGAAGTCATTCACTCTACTGGAAATAGGATGACAACGGCGTACGGATCCGGATGGAGTGTGCAATCACTGCATGAGGTGATCGATTCCTGGAGTTCTTGTTGATAGTATTTTGTCTACCGGGTTTCCATGTTGTACGATATTGTAATGCGTTTTTGAAAGGACAGACCAAAGGTGTGCCTACTGTTTATTGCATAGCACATGGAGCGACTATCACTCAATCGTGGCGTCCCCGGATACCTGATCCGGAGGTAAATACTCCGGCGATCATACCTGAGCGGATCATTTATAGCCGATGCTATGACGTCAAAGCGTCGTTGAACAACAAACCGAGAAATACGTTGTCTTTGTGCAAGCAAACGCTCGAGTAGTTAAGGTAGTGGGCATCTACAGACTGATTTGCTTGCCGAGTTCTTACCAATGTGAGGACTGACAAATGCCGAGTTTCATTACTCAGAATTCAGAGCTGGAATGTTCCACTAAAGATTCCCGACTATTCAGGCCGAGTCACATGATCATGACGGCGTTCTAGCAATTTCCCGATACGACTTGACCCATACCATGGCCAATTCTGGAACATTGGCGCGGAATCTATGGCCCTACCAGGAATCCTTTATAAACCGCGATCAGATTTCTGGCAACGTCATCACATACCTTTCTCAGATTATCTTCACCACGATCGCAACCATGTACGGCCAACCTTGGTACTCGGGCTACCCCACCTACCCCGTCAACGGCGGCTTCAACCCCTATATCCACCCGGCATACGCACGAGCTTCGCCATACGATGCACCCCTTAGGGGCCCAGCGCCGAGATCAACCCCCAGCATGCGCGCCGTGCAAGATGAACGCGCACGGGCTCTCGCTGAGCGCCGCGCACGCCGAGCGCGTTACCTCCCCGACGAAGACGACGAGATGGAGGACTACGGGTTCTGGCCGAGCCAGTGGGGCCCGCAGCAGTCCGAGCTAGCGGCCAAGGCGAGGCAGGAGGACATGGAGCGACGTCAGCGCGAGGAGGAGCTTCGCAGGCAAGAGCAGGAGGAGCTGCGTCAGCGACAGCTTGAGCAACATCGCCGACGTCAGGAGGAGGAAGCAGTGCGCCGCCAAGAAGATTACAAGAGGCTGCAGGAGGAGGCGGCGAGGAAGCAGGTGGAAGACGAGAGGAGGCGCCAGGCGGCGTTGGAGCAGCAACAGCAGCGTAGGGAGGAGCTGGCGAGGAAGTACATGGAGGAGCAGGAGGCTCGCCAGAGGATGATCGAAGAGCAGAAGAACTTGATCCGTCTGAGGAGAGAAGAGGAAGCGCGGCGCTTGCTTGCAGGAGAGCAAGAAAGGGTGAGTACATTCAGTAGTAACTCAGACAAGGCAACATACTCACCATCGTGCGTGCAGCGATCTCGCCTTGCCGAGCAGGAACAAAGGGCAGCATCTCGTTCCCGTTCCCGTGAACCTACTCAGGACAACAACACTATTCCCATCCATTTCCACCGATCCACCGGCCCGCAGCCCACGAATCAACAGAATCATGCTTCCCATCCCGCCAGCCCAGCCTCCGCCAGCCCCAAGTCCGCCCATACGTTCGAGGAGAGGAACGAAGCGGCTTCGCGCATTCAACAGCAGTACCGCATCCACCGCACCTACCGCAAGCTCGAGGACATCCGCACCCAGTTCGACGGGCTGAAGAAAGACTTCGTTTACCCCCACCTCATCGATTTCGAGAAGCCAGGGTCCGCGGACGGTGTACTCGGCGTCGGTGCCTACCGCGTCCCGTCAGACTTTGACAAGGAGGACATGGAGCCGATGCAGGTCGACAACGTCCCCGAGGGCAAGCTTGCGTACACCTCGACGAACTTTGCGCTCAACTTGTACTCGGACCAGTTGGACAAGCTGCTGATGAAGCTGGACGGCATTGAGAGCTATGGAGAGAAGGGTATCCGCGAGCAGCGACGCGCGGCGGTGAAGGCGATCGAGAAGGAGGCGTCGAAACTGGACAGGTACTGCAAGCAGACTTGGCTGGACTATGTCGAGAAGCAACGCCAGGGAGCGACCCCCTCGAAGCCCGCGCAGCAATCTGCCTCCGATCAACCTGCCGACGCTCCCACTGAGCAAGCATCCTCGACGGAGCCTTCCAAGATCCCCATTTCTTCACATCAGACATCGACGGAGAATGCGATTGAAACCACCAGTGCGCCCGAGCAAGATTCTTGGACAGAGCCTTCCCAGATCCCGCTTCCTCCAGACACTCCCGCAGACCAGCCGTCGACGGAGACAGTGAGTTACCCAATGGACATTGAAATCGCGTCTAATACATCATCAGCCGACACGTCCTCCTCCCCATCTCCATCCCCAATCCGTGAAGGCGACGCATCCGAGTCTGAAAACGCACCAGGAGCCGTTAAAGCAACAGGAGACGGTCAGCCGGAGCCTCAGCAAGAAGGAGCAACGGGAACTCCAGCACCATAGTCTCAATTGACTTTACTTTTCTCGTGTCGATTCGGTTCTTGGTACTCATTCATGCATGCTTAATCCTTCATTCTTCATTGTATTACTATTAGCACCGACAATGTACAATATGACTGCAGCTACATACTTCCAATTATAATGCATATCATGCCTAATTCTCTTCGTTCCTTGAATTTTCGTCCGGCGCGGCTCCGAAACGCACTATTGGAACCAAGGAAAAACGTAAAAACACCCTGGTAGTGTACCTGAGGTCAGCATATCAAACTTTGGTGAGAAGGAACCGAGTATGAGCTCGAGTGGACAAAGGAAGCAACAAAATGTGCCGAAATACTAATGAGTATGTCAGATGCAAAAATATCTCACGGCAATTTAGGCCCGTGAGATATGGGTCCATTGACTCGGCGTTGTTTGTCTCACAATTCGCTCTCACAACAAATATCCTACACCACCACCGTCACCACCACCACCACCACCGCTACTCCTACTATGTCCTTCCTAGCTTCAAACACTCGCAGCGCAACTGGAGACGTACAAGAACCACCTCCTGACCCTGAACACCAGGATCAGCAGCGCGAGGCGTCCGAATCAGACAACATGCTGGTTGTGCCCACCGGCATGACGGATGATCTCCCGGCGCAGTCCAAGCATAGCAGTCGCGACGTGCGTTTGGTATACAACGCACTCGCAGCCGTCGTCCTCGGCCCTCTTCCAGTTTCTGACTGGGACGGGAACGACTACTATTATATGGAGATGCTCGCACGCGACCTCGAGAACGGCGTGGTGCCTCTTTCAGATCTGACCTGGGATCCGGCGACCGGGTGGGCCGGCAAGAAAGCCTTTGCAACGGAGGCGGTCTGCGCTTATATGGCGGATGAATGGAGCAGAGTGCAGGCGGGCAATGATGAAGACGCGAAAGCCGCTGTGGCGAGCGACCATGCCTTTTTGCGTACTATTTTCAGGCTGCATGATAAGGAGAACCCATTTGCGGACTTCGATGAGGCTCAAACAGAGGTGTAGATATTAGTGCTCATAGATATATTTTGGTGTCAGAGGTAGCTGGTGAGCTTTGCCTATGTACTCCATCGCAGAGTCCTGATGAAGATCTTTGCCATGGTGCGATACCAGCATTGACGTTGAACCTCCATCCAAATAGACGAGTCGTCAATGCATGGGCACACGCTTTGTGCTGTCTTGGAGCTGGTAAGTCAGAGGAAGTTTGACTCCGACTGAAACAAAGTAGGACACAGTAACCTTCACCGGTCGACTTAGATTGGGAGACCGGTAATCTCATAAACTCTCTCTCACTCTTCTCTCTCACCACCACCACCGCCACTATCATGCCCTGCTCGGCCTCATGTACTCGCAGCGCAGAGCGAGACGTACCAGTACCCCCTCACCCTGAACACCAGGATCAGCAGCGCGAGGTGTTCGAATCAGACAACATGCTGGTTGTGCCCACCGGCATAACGGACGATCTCCCAACGCAGTCCAGGCATAATAGTCGCGACGTGCGTTTGGTGTACAACGCACTCGCAGCCGTCGTCCTCGGCCCTCTCCCAGTTTCTGACTGGGACGGAAACGACTACTATTATATGGAGATGCTCGCACGCGATCTCGAGAACGACTCGATGCCTCTTTCAGAACTCGTATGGCACCCGGAGACCGGGTGGGGCCGCAAGAAAGCCTTCGCAACGGAGGCGGTCTGCGCTTATATGGCGGATGAATGGAGGAGGGTGGAGGCGGGCGATGATGAAGATGCGAAGGCCGCTGTGGCGAGCGACCACGCTCTTTTGCGCACTATTTTTAGGCTGCATGACAGGGAGAACCCGTTTGCGGTCTTTGATGAGGCTTAAGCGGATGTATTAGTGCTCATGGACATATCTCACCAGCACCAATGCTTATAATGTGTTTGTTTATATTCAATGTTCCTCCAAATCTGCGTGTCTTGCGCATACCGGCGTTGAACTTCCATCCAAATAGATAGGTCATCGAGGCACACACATTTTCTGTGCATGGGCGTATGTACACTGCTGTCTTTGTGTTGTCTTACAGCTGGTGATTCATAGGAAGTTTGGCTCCAACTGAGACAAAGTAGGACAAAGTAACCTTCACCCCCACCACCACCACCACCGCAATTACTATTACTATTACTATGTCCCACCCAGGGTCAGATCATCGTACTCGCACAAGCAGAGACGTACAAGAACCATCTCCTGGCTCTGAACGCCAGGATCAGCAGCGCGAGGCGTTCGAGTCTGACTACAGGATCACAACGGAACTCGCTGCGCAATTCAGGAACAGCAGTCGCGATGTGCGTTTGATGTACAACGCACTCGCAGCCGTCGTCCGCGGGCCCCCTACCAGGTGCCGACTTGGACGAGAACGACTATCCTTATATAGAGATACTCGCACGCGGTCTCGAGGACGGCTCGCTGCTTCTTTCAGACCAGACCTGGGATCCGGCGTCCGGGTGGAGTCGCGAGAGAGCCATTGCGGCACTAGCAGTCTGCGTTTATATGGCAGATGAACGGAGGAGAGCGACGGCAAGTAATGATGAGGATGCAGCAGCCAAGGCGGCGAACGACCATGCTTCTTTGCGCGCTGTTTTCAGGCTGGAGGACAGGGCGAACCCGTTTTCTGCCTTCGATCAGGTTGAAACAAATGTGTAGGTGGTGCACACATGATAATCTATTTCCGACCACACTTTATGAAATACCCGCACTCAATATATTCCCATGTCATATGAGCCAGCCGGTCTGGCCGGTATCTAGCATAGTTACCGTAACTGATGGCCCGGCCGGGAATGTATATATTACGTATCTAGATTGTATAGTTGCATAGGTACTGGACCTCCGCGGTGTCTGTTACAAGATGAAAGCTTACGGTAACACTTGCATGTA
Organism: Psilocybe cf. subviscida; assembly: GCA_013368295.1. Classification (NCBI taxonomy): domain Eukaryota; kingdom Fungi; phylum Basidiomycota; class Agaricomycetes; order Agaricales; family Agrocybaceae; genus Psilocybe; species Psilocybe cf. subviscida. The sequence goes on along the minus strand of JAACJJ010000044.1, from coordinate 304,336 downwards.
TTAGATATATACTCAATATTAATTGTGTTGATGATTTGCTGCATATATAGATCAAGTGGATTGATGTGTAATATGGATTGAATATGGGCATAGAAAAAATAGATACTGCAGAGTTGTTTATTGCAAAATAGATTGTCCAAGGAAACTGTACTTCCACACATGGAGGAATGCCAACCAAATCACTCTCATGAACAAGAATGCGATGATTTTTCTTATTTTTTAACCAACAAAACTGTATCTATATACTGAATTGAATATTATGCTGCGATTCCGCGGTTGTTTATCCAATAGAAACCGCGGCAATCTGCAGACAATCATTTGATGCACTATGGACACCTGCAAATTTAAGAATTTTAGCATGTGTACATGTGTACAGATTTGGATATATTTGGTTATCCAAAGTACCTGTGGAAATTCCAAGAGTGTGTTTGAGAGCATGTAGATGACATCCAGGCTGACATAATGCGGCTCTCCGCGGCAGCATGTGTCCTTGACCACTGCATGTGACTGAGAGATTTTGACTGCAGTGTGTAATAGAATGTTCACCACAGTGGAATCTACAAGTTACAACTGAGGCACTCAAATTGTATACCACAGAAGTAATATATATTCAATTTGATTGTGAGAATGGGTGCAAATAGAAGCCACAGTTTCAATCCTGAAATTCAACTGCAGCATGATAATTGACGTTCACCGCGGCGGCTTGGTAATAGAAAACCGCACAAGGATGACCACATCAATACTGTGGTAAAATAACAGAATCACGGCCGCGGTCTGAAATGCAACATAACACCCGTGGTGAAATCTCAACTGTGGCGGAAAATGTCAATGACAACCGCAGTCATGTGATTGCATTACCACCGCGGTGATTTCTACATTTTACTGCGGTGATAGATTGATGTCTGCCACCGCGGTCATGGTCTCAGTATTTTCCCGCGGCGGTAATTTAATCACACCACCGCGGTAAAACATATGGATTACAACCGCGGTTGTTGACATTGATCTCAACCATGGTGGTGTGATTAAATTACCGCCGCGGGAAAATACTGAGACCATGACCGCGGTGGCAGACATCAGTCCCAACCGCGGTAGTGTGATCAAATTATCACTGCAGTAAAATGTAGAAATCACACCCGCGGTTGCTGACATTAATTTCAACCATAGTGGTGCATGATTAAATTGCAACTGCAGTACAGTATGTATATTACAACCAGTAGTGTGAATGGATGATCACTGTAGTACAATGTATAGATCACAGCTGCAGTGGTACAATTGTATTACTACTGCAGCAGCATTTGCAAATTACATCTGCAGTGTAATGTGTGAATTATTCCAATGGTTGTTATTTATTATGTCCCACCACAGTTAAATACATGGATTGCTCAGTCATAATATATACAAGATAATCAGTGTAGTGAGGGTATATGGGCACACCACAGCATGTGGAATAGGTGCTTATAAGTGCATGTGGTGCTGCAGTAACTCATATGTTCTACTGCAGTGGGATGTGATGATGTGTCTGTATATTGTAAACTGGGCCAGGAAACCTAAGCAATATGGAAGTGAGCATGGTAGCTGATAGAAGATGAAAGGATAGTGGCAGTAGGTAGTACTCTAACAAATATTTCAAAGGTGAGAAGTAATCTGATTAGCAGGAATGTCAATACAGAATAATGTACCTAAGTTCAGCATCAATATGTAACTGTCAAATGTAGTATATAATTTGGTGCTCCTGTATATATGTAAGACAAGTTGTGAGTTTCAGCCAGAGAGACAATGATCAGAAGTAGTAGAGTCAGTCAGTATGTATAGTGAAATGCTGACTAGTGTTAGTAATAGTGCTAAAATGACAATATCAATTGAAAGAGGACTATATAGAACTATGATGAACAATAGGGAGTATGGTTTAGCCCAGTAAAAATGTAGCACTACCCTAGAGAGTGGTATTGAGTACCTGAGGATGGCTATTCTAGTGAACAAGCGCTTATTGACGGAGCGTGGGAATATATCCAGCCAAGCATCGAAAGTGATGTCCCAAAGAAGGATACATCCAAATATAGTAATGAGTGCTGCTGAAAGTGTGGGAATGAAGATAAACAGAACAGAAAGGAGGTCTGGGATATGCAGTGTTTGTTGAGTCAAAATGTGGCTCATATTCTGTAATCATTATGCAGTGGCTGTTGTATTTTTTTTATCTAATGTAGGTCAACTCAAATGGGACACCGCGGTTGTCATAATTATTTATAACCGCGGCTGTGACTGTAGTCTGCAAGCCAACCGCGGTTGTCAGACTTACTTGTAACCGCGGCTGTGACTGCAATCAGCCCGCGGTCAAAACACTGAATTTTGTTTGCCATGGTCAATATATGAAAACCCCACTGTAGTTGTTTATAATGTGTACAACCGCGGTAGTAACACAATTGCACAACCGCGGTGGTAAACCATTTGACCAACCGCGGTGGGGTGCCATAACCATTTAAACAACCGCAGTCGAGATCATCTTAACAACCGTGGTCACAAACCATCGAAAAAATTGCAGTGTTGAGCCATTTGAAATACTGTGATTGGCATTCACATTTTTTGACTGCATCATTCCTTTTCTTTGATGCTCCATTGTAGCTTTTCTTGTATTTTTCTAAGATTACCATATAGCTTTGCATCCCATTTTATGCTACTATGAATTAATCTCATCTCGGGGATATATTTATAAATTCAAGAACTGTGGACCTTACCCACTGCAGTCCATAATTTTGCTTGAACAACCGCGGTTGATTAAAATGACTGCCAACCGCGGCATGTACTTCCCTAAATCCCATATCCGGCCAGAGTCATATGTCATGACGCATTACTTCACCCCGGCCGGTGACTTAATTTATGGTTAGAATATTAGCTGACGGCCGGATCCGGCTTTCCCATGTCTTATGAAACTTTGTCATGTCCGGCTATATCATATTTGATGACTCATTACTATCATCCTAGGTGGGTGGTGTACGTAGGCTGAAGTTCTGTCTGCATTTAACCACCGCAAGAATTACCACCACAAGTACCTATACTATCACTCATGAATGGCCCATACTCCTGGACGCGGTGCCAACGCTAGGCAACCACAAAGAAACACAGAAACAGTCGCCTTGATAGTACCGCGATTTCGTAGTCCTTCCCAATTCTTGGTCCTCTTGAGTCTCCTTGTCTGTAGTCGTCTCGTGTTTGTGACTGTAGTTGAAGTCGTGGAGACACGGAAGAATATTCAAACAATCCTTCGCAGATGAAGACCTCCGCCATTTGTCCGCCATGGTGCGTTTAAATTACCAGCGTTGCATTTCTGTCTAGCAGATAGATTATCGAGGCACATATTTTCGTCCGTGAGCGTACGTCTGCTGCTGCCCTGTAGCTGGTGATCCATAAGTATGAGTACCGCCAATCGAGTTGACGTAAATATTAATGTCAGAAAAGGGGTATTTGATTACCGATTTGATTCATGTCCGACTTGGAAGGACAACCAGGTGCCGGCAACCCGGTCCGGTGCATCTGCATTTTTTGGGACCCAAGGTCGCGCCGAGGCGTGAGCCGCTCTTGTGCATCGCTATCTCTTCCCTCTCTCATCACCTCGACTTCTTGCACTTGGGCTGTTGCACATGTCAAGTCTTGCGTCTCAGCTAGCGCAAAATGTGTCGCTGAACGCGGCTGTCCTAGTCGACCGGTCCCGCAGAAAAGCGAGCGCCTCGTACCTCTTCACCGGAAAAGAGGCCGACCAACATGACCTTGAGGCTATCCATGCCCTTGGAGTGAATTCATTGATCCACCTGGTGTCAGTGAACCCTGCTCTCGGAAAATATGAGGACGAACTCTTCTCAGATCGGGCAAAGGATACGGACAGGACGTTGTTGCCGGCGGACCAAATTGCGGAGCTGGACAGTAACATCGAGGAGTTTCTGTGGCTTCTGAGTCCTCTTTTGCTGGAACCGGCTGTTGGAAAGGTGTTGGAATGGCTTGTGAGGCGCTTCAGGCGAGTGTCTGACCTAAGGTCTATGTAGCTATACTGACTTTGGTCCAAAAGAATCAACGAGTTCAATGTCGAAGCAGTACTAGCTTTGTTTCTGCCCTACCACGAATCCCCACACTTTGCCAAGATGGTCACCATCTTGCAAATCAAGTGAGACTCCTCTACCTGCTATGGCATTGTAATTGACATCTCCGCCAGATCCAACTCAAAATGGAGTTTCCTCATCCCATACAAATCAGCAGCGCAAAGCCTCCCTCGCGTATCGCTCGTCACTGAGATGCTCAAGAACGACGATGTATCTCGTTTTGTTGCCTCACTGCTTCCAACCGCCACCAAGAAAGGATTGAACCATCGCGTCCTGCTTGTGTTCAATGCCGCGACTTTGCACGACTTCATCAAGCGCAGCAAGTCCATCAACGAAGGCACCATCAGCTATCTCCTACCTGCTCTTCTCGAGCCGTTGAAGTCCAAGTCGAAGAATATATCGCAGGACTCTGTGCTCGGAGGCTACATCCTGCTTGCCTCGCTGTCGCAGAAGTGCCAATTGTCTTCGGATGCTGTGAAGCTCATTGTGGGATCGATGGCGTCCTGTGCCCACGTTGTGCGCGGAGACCAGTTTGTCAACTCGCTCGTAGCTGTATGTCAACCACAGCCGGAGGTCGAAGATTTTACGTCGGCGACGTTCAAGCATATTGTTGCACTGCCTGATATCCAAACTTCGCTGGCCTCGGGATCGGCGTACACTGGAAGCGAAAAGGTGCTGACACCCTTGGTCAAAGGCTTGACCAAAAGGTAAACAAACTTTGTTTTCTCAAGGAGGCATGAACTGATTCTTACAGACTGGACGACACGACTCTTCTAGAGTCCATAATCGCGACACCTTCAACACCCATCACCACAGTCGCAACATTGACTGTCCATCTTATAACCGTCAGCGTGAATGCCGAAACGGACAGCCAAAATCAATTGACGTCACGTCGTTTGCTGGCATTGGTTCAACAGAGACATCCCGCGGTTTTGTCCTCGTGTGCGGACGCCACAATTGAGTCCAATGAATCGTTGAAGGAGGAAGTTGAGCAGCTCGTGATTTCTCTGTCTGTCGTGAGTGTTCTTCTCAGGTTTTCTCGTCGCATAGTCTAATCTCATTATAAGGCTGGGCGCACTGGTGAAGGACACGGAAGTAAAAAGGAGGCGGACATAGTGCTGGCAACCTCCAACGCCGATGAAAAGGTTCGAGTCATGGCCCTGAAAGAGTTGATCAAGACTGTTGAGGGCAAAGATGTATCGACGATTGATGACATCGTGAGCCCCGCCTTCTGCTAATCATGTCGCAAACATTGATATCGTCCATTTGTCAGGAAACCATCCGCGGTATCTTCACAGCGCGTTTACAGGATACCAGCGTCGCCGTTCTTGAGGCCCTGTACGCAGACCCGGCCACCACAACGTCTATTTTCAAGTCCGACGTGAACGAGTATCTTGCCGGCATCGCCGTGATCACTTCGTCTCAGGCGAAGCCCAAACGGAACATCCTTCGCCTCCATCTTGCTTATCTCCTCGAGTCATTCTGGCCCTCTGTAGAAGGGAATGTTCAGGAGAAGATCTTCCATCAGGTTTTGTTCCCCTTCCTCTTGTTCTCCAAGCCAAGACAGAAGACGGTTGAACTTGTGTGGGGTCTGCTTGCGACTCACATCGTGCCCGCTCTTGGTTCTGCTAAACAGAATGGAAGCGACTGGGTTTTGGGGTGCGCTGGGCTCGTCACTGCTTCCGAGGACCTTACCTCTGTTGACATAATGAACAAAATTAACTACGATGTCGCCGGGAAGATTGCTGGTAAGCAACGTTTTCAACCAATCTATAACTGACAGAAAACTCATAATCGGTTCCGTACAGAAAACATCATGGCCTCAAATTACGTTTCAGCTTACCTCGACTTGCTCCTAGACAAACTGCACGACGAGAACCACAATGTGCAAATATTGTCCTACCTGATCGCTCTTTCCCTTGTCAAGAAGCTTTCGGGCGAGCATCAAAGTAGTTTTGCACACAGGCTTTTGGCCAGCATGGGCTCTGTGCAATTTGCACACATCGACGATATGTCGCAGGAGCATTTAGCACTGAATGTAAGGAATTTGTGCTTCCCTAGGTACCCCCATGTCTCATGGAGTATTATAATCCTTTCCTATAGAGCATTGACAATATCTCCCTCGGAAAGCACGTCGTCACGAAACCCACGAGTAAAGCAGCGTTGAATTGGCTGCAGGTCTCCGTCACTGTTGCTATTGCACAGATCACCAGGCCCGCAGATCTTACACTTGACTGGATTTCTGACGCCTCAGTAAGTTCAACGCATCCATTGCCCGGATATCACTTATTGAGAATGTATCAGGCATCTCAGGAACGAGGAAGTCATTACGTCTCCCTCATGCGGTCAGTTTACCAGCTGGCGAACGCGTCCGTGTCCAGAGTTCCTGTCGTTGCTACTACCCTCTTGCAAGTCCTATTCACGACTTTGAAAGACGATGCCCTGGCTTTCCTCGCAGGCATGTGGTCAGTCGTCGCGGACCCCGAATTCGAGCAATCGCGGGACATCTCTTTCTTGCACGCCGCGGCTTTCTTGGAGGCGCATATCCAGGAGGCAGACGGCGTCGACTTCCAGACCATCCTACCTTCGCTTCTCGTTGCGCTGCAGAATAGCGAGGCTCAATCGTCGCAAGGGGCTTCAGAGTGCTTATCGCGCATCCACATCTTGGTCAATGCTAAATTGTCGTCTGTATACCGGTTCGATACTGTCTATGGACAGAATGGACGTACGTCAACTTTACTAAATGTTAATTCGATGATAGGATTGACTCGTGTTTATATGAACAGGCACACTTCAATATCTGGATCAAGACGACTTGAAACGCTACCTTAGTGCCCTTGTCGAACACCGCGACCACTTTGCCAACGACCCGAGCTACGTCAAGGTCTTCCATCAAGAGCATCTTGGGCGCACTAAAGCTGATAAAAGGAAAGACTCAGAGTATGTTTATCATCCTTTACTCTCTGCAGTGTACTGATAATGTGATCAGGTACAAGCATCGCGTAGTTTGCTTCCTTCTCTCGCATGCAAATGCGACGCCCCTGCAAGCGATGCAGATCGGTCTCCTGGACACCATCGCGACTATTTCCGACAAGAGCAGGTTGCAGATTTTGCTGCCTACATTTGAGGCGCTCACTTCCAAAGCTGCACAAGATCAAACCAACGTATCCGAGGGCTTGTCAACTAGGCTTATGTCAACGTTCGATGCATCTGCAGCGGCCTATCTCAACGACAATGCTGGAGCGTGGGATATGTTTATACTTGTCATCCGCAGGTACCTTAGCTCTGGTGCGTGTTTTTGTACCCTGTGTTGTTTATCTGGTTTTTCTAACCCTCCGCATAGCATCTCCCCTTCAAACACAGCAGGTGTTGTCACGTGGCATCGAGGGAGACCTGTTTGCCGCTCTTAACCAGCAGCGCAAGACGACCCTCTGTGAAGTCCTGCTGGAAGTAGGATCCCAAGATACATCCGCAGTGAGTCGATAGCCGTTTTCCGCAGATTAGTTGTTCATCATGATTCCAGCTTTCGCTTTCACGCTCTCTGTTGTCTACCGTTCTGGTCGATGTGCCACTCATTATTCACCTGCTGGACATGTTGGCCCCTGCTGGTCCGACATCCAGCCCTCGTGCTAGCAAGCGCGTTAAGACGACCGAGTAAGTGTCCGCTAATGAACAGGCGCGTCACCTTCTAATGCCATTTAGGTCCTCCGATGACACGCTACCACGCTTGAGTACTCTGGTGGAGATTTTAGGCTCTAAATCACTACCCGGCTCTCTGGACCTCATTGTCAACCTCCTTGATACGCTCAGCAAAGTAGTCCAAGCTCTACCTGCGAGTCAGGCAGATGTTAGCTACATTGAACAGTTGCTCATGTCAGCTATCGAGAGCACTGCTTCCAAGATAAATGTTAGTAGGACGATTTTTCTCACTTTCCTTTCACCTGAACTAAAATCCTATTTCTCAAAATAGGAAGTACCCAACCTTTCTCCCAGTGTCATTAGGCTTGATATCCTTGTGGAGGTCATCCGAGGTCCGTCACAATCGTTACTTAATCATGACCTGTACTTACAGCATTGTGCAGTATCTGCCAACCCCCAGACATTCCATCAGGCTTTGCTGTTGATTGCAAATCTAGCCCGCCTTGCACCGGAGTCTGTTCTATATAACGTCATGCCTGTTTTCACATTCATGGGATCCAACGTATTCCATCGTGATGATAGCAACAGTTTCAAGGTTGTGCAGCAGGTTGGTAATGCGCTGTTCCTATACCGTTCAGAACTGATGATATATGTCAGACAATCGATGGAATTGTCCCCGTCATGGTTTCGTCGCTAAAAGAAGTTCACACGAAGCCTCTTGATTTGTATCTTGCGTCAAAAGAGTTCCTGCGCGTCTTCACGGATGCCGCGAACCACATCCCGCGTCACAGGCGTAACAAGTGAGTAACCGCTGCAAACTGCGCGATATTGATACAACTGCTGAGACTTCTTACAGCTTCTTTGCGCATTTAGTGAATATCCTCGGCGCCGGCGACTTCACAGCCCCACTCTGTATGCTTCTGCTTGAAAAATCAGCGAACCGTATCACGCGACAGACCGCAGAGGAGATCCAAACCTCGTTGTCGCTGCCTATCTCAGTGTTCCAACATAATAGCCATGACTTGCAGGTCTACGTATGTTACAACGTTTCTGAGATGCGACGAATCCGTACTGACCAACTGAATTTCAGTCTGCAACGGAGATATTGAATGAAGCACGTCGAATTGTCGACCACATCATCAACCCGTCGTCCTCTCAACCAATCTTCCTTGAAGGCATTGCGTTCGTCATCTTATTTTTCGTCTTGCCCTAGGTTACTGAAATAGTCTCTTGTAGTGACGGAGATCATACAGCTTCTTCTGCAACTATTCTAAGGCGAAGAGCACAAGCCCTTGTCATCTTCGTTGGATACGCTTTCCGACCCAAGGGATCCCTTGCTACTGTCTCCAACGCCGCCTTCTCAGTCAGCTCTGTGATTTCTCAGCTCATCTTGATCGCCACTATAAAGGATGGAGCACCGGCAGAAACAAAGCTCAATGAAATTGCAGAGGCTGCTCGATCCTCTCTTAACAAGCTGCTTGCTTCTTTGTCTGTTACTAACTACATCGAAGCAGTCCGAACTATGCTTGAATCGACGGACAACAAGGTACGTGGACGTATCAGCTGCATGAACGCTAGCACCTAAAAGTTGTTGCAGGTTCAGAAAGGAGCGCTCGATCTGCTGGCTAGGAGGCTGCCTGACGTTTCTAATACTGTCCGGCCACAAATTTCTGCGTCTGTCATTAAGATCATTTCCTTGATCAAAACTATCCTTTCAGTGCGGAAAGTGGAAGATGTGGCTGTCAGCGGATTGCTTGCTCTCAAATCAATCACCATCACGATGTGTACTGGCGAGGAGGGTGCCCTGACTGATCTCGTACCATTCATCCTTTCATCTGCGAAGGAGACATCGACTGCTGCGGCTGCGTTGAGTGTTTTGGCCCCCATCTGGTAAGTATGTGTTCATATATGACGGAAGGCTATACTCACTCGTTTCATAGTGTAAAGCTTGGGCCTCGCATCATTCCTTTCTTCCGGGCCATCATCTCTCAGAGTGTCACTATTTTGCGGGGTTCCGATGAAGGTATTAACCTCCCTGTAATTTCCATCTAATCACAGTGCTCACCAGAAAATTTAGCTCTGTTTGAAAATGCCTTTGCAGTTCTTCAAGGCCTTCTGATTACGATCCCTACATTCTGGGGGAGCAGTGAAGTAACCCAAATTATATTCCTGTATATTGAGCAAGGCTTGGCTTCCGCAAAACCAGAAAACTCGGCTTTGTTGACCCTTGCGAAGAATTTAGCCAGAAGGACTCCTGCCACAGTTCTCCTCCCAACACTTTTGGAGATTTGGCAGAATATTCAGTCTCCACGGAATATGGTATGGTTGAATTATCTCCATTTCGATGCCGATAATCTCACTAGCTTCCTGCAGAGGAAAATTGCGGCATTTTTCGACATTTTCTCGAGAGCGCTTCAGCAGGCTGAGCGCGCCATTGTCCTAGAGCACTTGAGGGCCACTTTCAAAGTCTTTTTAGAAGCACTAGACCACGTCGACGAGGAGGCCCGAGGCCGCGTGATCTTGGCATTCAAAGAGCTCACAGTCAAGCTGAATGAAGCCGCATTCAAGCCCCTATTCAGACGCTTGTACGATTGGGCTTTCGTCGAAAGCACAGGTACATCCCCAGTCGCTTTATTTTCTTGACCATTCATGTTAATCACATTCTCTGAATTGTATCAGATAATACGTCTCGCAAGATCACTTTCTGTCATCTGTACATTGGCCTTCTCGATTTCTTCAAGGTAAGGAACAAATATCCACCCCTGTGCATCCTGATAACCAGTCTTTTCGTAGGGCCTGATGGTACCATACATGTCGTTCCTTCTGCAACCACTAAGCGATTTGTTGGAATCATTCAAAAAGTCCACAACCGTTGAGTTCAATTTATGGTTCACAATGGTCCAAACTATCACTCGTACATTAAACTTGGATGATGGTGGTACGTCTTAATCACGTCAATTGCGTAATGTGCAACTCAATTACAGCGACAGGATTCTGGCGTGATGATAAAATTCGTCAGGTTTCTGTACCGCTTACCGCACAAATCGGTGTTTGTGTCAGACACAACTTCAGCGATAGCAAAACACTTCTCCAGGATTGTTTTAGTGCTCTCATTGAGAGCACCGCTGACGATACTCTGCTCAAGAGCATTAACCTCAACATACTCATGCATACTCGTTCAGAGGACGTTCGCGTACGCATTCTTGCCCTCTCGTCCTCAGAAGCGCTCTGGCGTGCCCATGGCGGAAAGCTCATTGGTATGTACCATCAAAATACATTGAAGGGAGTCCATACTCATACAGCCATAGGATTTGTTGCGGAGACCGCGACTTTCATCGCAGAGTGCGGAGAGGACGAAAATGACGTGGTTGTGAAAGAGTCGTTTAGATTGAAGGATGCAGTGGAGAGCGTAGCTGGAAAGATTGACGAACTGTAAAGGACGTCACCCCAGCAGCAAGCGATATAGATAGATGCATATGCGTAATATTACGAGGAAGCAATGCCTGTTATGCGAGATCATGTAGGTTGAAACGAAAGCAAGTGCGATGATGGGAATATCCATAAAACTTGATAAAAGGAATAAAAAGCCGAGAGAAAAGATTTGAAGCAAGGCAACCTCAGACACCGGTATAAATGGGGTATATAGTAAAATGATTGAGAATGAGATAAAAATATGAAGAAAAGCACAGAAAATCATGCAGCGGGCTCTTCCTGAAGTTTCTTCTCAATGGCCATGCATTGAGAAAGCAGCAGCACTATAACTTGACGACCGCATGCCTGGTTCACTATCAGAGAGCTCTATAGACATACATTAACATCACTATTTCGCGTACACCCATGTTGAGAAACGTACCTTGAGAAGTTCGCTTGGACTGGGTCTTGTAGCAGCTGGTTCCGAACATTTTTCCAAAAACGCGTGGAATGGAGGAGAAAACAGCTCAGGCCGATCCAGAGGAGGCCAACGATCCGCTAGTTGTTGTGTATCGGCAAACGGGGGGTCCCTTTGTGCCATCTCCCACACTGTAGCACCAAGCGACCAAACATCCACTTTTAGGGTATCGTAGGGAGGCCTGGGGGGAAAGCTATGCTTAGTCTCATCCTCTTGTATCAAAACAGGATACAGTGTACTCACTTTCTGACTTCTGGTGCCTGTCCATGATAGATTTTGTTGAGTACTCATAATCCAAATCAAATATCATAAGAATTTCCTGACCTGCCAGAAGGGGACTCCAACATTGTCAGAACGCATAGGCAGTTCACGTTGTACTTGAACAGCGTTGGAGAAGTCGGCTACATCGGCAGAAGTCAATAACAGTAGTTGTCAATAGGGAGAATACGCACCCAGCTTGAGGACTCCGTGTTTATTGAGCAATAGGTTATCGGAGCGTACATCACGATGCGCAATGTTATGTTGTTGTAGGAACTGAAGAGCGCAAAGAACCTGAAAAGATGGCTCAGCAAGGCAGGTCAGAATCTACCTGAGCATGACTTACATCGCTAGCGAACCTGGCAATTGTCCTTTCTTGTAATTGCAATCCGTAATCAACAAGCTGGATTATGTCCGCCAAGCTCCTTTCCATGAGTTCCATGCGAACCCAGAGCGAGTCCTCCTGAAGATCAACATATACGCCGTCCATCCCAAGCACATTCTCATGACAGAGACCGCGCATGAGTGTCAACTCGTGCTGGAGGTCGACGAGTTTGGGGGACCCCGAAGGGACAATGGCCACACTTTTGATGGCGACGAGAACAGTGCGTCCCGCCATCATGTCATCTGCATCCTTTGCTTTCACGAGAGGAGGTAGGCGAAGTCTGTGCGCAGTCTCAGGATTGAGAACAGATGCGAAGACACTACCAGAGTCACCCTCAGCAATTTCGTTAAGGTCAAGATAATGGTCACGTGGATCGACAGATTCATCAATGAACTCCTCGAGAGGCGCGACGACAGCAGACAACCAACCACGATACCTCTGAAAAGGCGACAACGGTGTTGCAGATGAAGCATTACTCATGGTTGTCGCCATTGGCACGGCACCCCCGGAAAGAGGAGCATCACTGATGATGATGGTAGGACGAGCAGGGGATATTACTCCAACAGCCTTCGCGGCCTCCATGGTTTCTTCGTCAGGATAACCGGCAAAAGACTCGTCGTCATCGTCCTCGTCACCAGCAAGTGGAGCCGTAGCAAAAGTTGGGACACCTGACGTTTGGTATCGCTGGTCGAAAGTCACCTTGTCGGGCGTTGGTGAAGGGGTCTGGACGCCGCCCAAGTAATAAAGCAATGGTGATGCCATCCCACCATCTGTCGTCGTTGGCGTAGGCTGTAGCTCAAGGTCCTGTGAGCTGGATGTGAATGACCTTCCTGACCCGCCAGACTCCTCGCTGCCAGTCCCGCCGAATTGCGAACCGAGCGGGGATGGCACACTTTTGTTTTCCGCTTGGACATCGGCAAACGTTGCTGCAGTGTTCAAGCTGGAACTGGGAATTGGAGACAACTGCGACACGCCGGGGCGGCGTTTGTCGATAACATATGCGCCTGCCCTTCGTGCCACAGAAACATTGCGAACAACAGTAGCCGTTGCAATAGCAGCTGCTGTCAGGGTCGACGTGCTGCTCCTACTCGAGTCCCTGTTGGTGTCCCGCTCATTGACAACACTCAATCCAAAGTCGTCCTGGGTCTGCGAAATTGGCCTATCGAGGTCATCACCAACAATACTCACACCTGTCTCTTTACTAGCCTCATCGTAACGAGGCTCCTGTCCTCTCGAGAATGGCAGAGTAGTCGATGGGGTGGCAGTAAGTATGGGTGATGACGGAGACATGCCAACAAGGTCCCCAACTGTTCTCGGCGACGAATGGCTCTGGGTATCGGTACTGAGGTCCAAAGGAGGTGGAACAGGTCTTTGCGAGCCAGGTGCCACGCCAGCGCTGCGTAGAACCCCTTGTGCACCGGGAGGAAGCGCGACTGACAGATGAAGACCAGGTATGGAGCTCATCATCCCAGGATCCATCATCTGTTCTATCTCATTCCACAACTGAGCAGAGTCTGGGCCAGCAGATGAGCCCGCAGGTGAGACAACGCCCTTCGCAGACCAAGCCGTTGCAGGTGGGCTCAGAAGATTTTCTGCCTGGTCTGCGGTCCTGCGCGAAATGTCATCAATGGGGGACGGTAGGGGCTTGTTTCTTGATGCTAATGGTGTCATAGCTGGTAAGGAGAGAGTGGAAGGGGGTACAGATGTTACAGGAGGGGAGAAAACGATGGGCGGCACAGGGGTAGGCCTGGCTTCGAGATCGGGCCGGATACTGGATTGTGAACGCGACCTTGCGCGCGTGTGGCCGTTGGGGTTAACACGGGCTGTCTCTGCCGGAAGCGAGGATGACGAAGCAGAAGGGTTTGAAAGTATAGGAGGAATTGGTAGGTTTGGAGGAGGTTTTGATGACGGTAATGGTTGCCCTGCTTTCCGTATCTGCGGTCGCGGTGGTGTCGTGGATGCTTTTGGCTGAGAGTTCTGAGAAGACGTCGCAGTAGTAGCCCACGATTTTGCAGTGACTGTTGCCGCCGTTGCAGGTGCGCTTAGAGGTTCCTTTTCCATGTATCTGTCCCTACTATTCCAGGTCTTTGGTGGATCGCTACTCCTGGTATCTGTCCCAAACGACTCAAAATCAAGATTGAGACCTCCCCCAAATCCAAGACCATCATCCTTGCCTTTCCCATCTCCGCCCAACGAGATTCCCGAAAGCAAAGCGTCTGACCAAGACGACAGATCCGAACTATCCGCGTACTGATGCAGAGAAAGGCGAGGAGGCAACGCCGGCGCCTTCTTCACTCCCACCGAGTCGTCATTGTCCAGCGTTTGGTCAATTGATGACAACGAGGTATCGCCAGCGCGTGCAAACGAAGAAGACAGCGCGGGTTTCACCCGCTTATAAGAACCGGCGTCGTTTACAGGTGGGGGCGATACTTCCGGTATACTCTCCAGCGAAGTGACTGAGCCTGAATGCTTGTGCTTGCCTAGCGAACGCAAGCTACCAGTACTTTGATTCTTTTTCAGACTGTTTGGCAAACTGGACATGCTCAAGCTTGGTGGTGTGCCCGCCTTCTCTCGGAGCGATGACGAGGACGAAGACGCCTTCCTAACTGATGGCTGCCGCCGTAGAGGAACAAGAGGGGTAGGATTGCTGCGTTGTGTATAAGGCTGCGGTGGCAGTCTCTTCTCGTCCGGTGGTGCGTTGGCACCATTGGAAGCCTCTGGCGTATCTGCACTCGGCGGTGGTTTGGTATAGCGCTCCCATACCATGGGCGGTTGAACGTCCTGGCCAGGAGATGGCATGGACGCAAACTCCTCATCTGAGTCCTCGTCATCTCCGGCATCTGTGGTTCTTTCTGTCTTTGACTTCCCATCTTTGCTCTTACTGCGCTTGAACCCATTGATGCCCTCTTTGCCTGATCCCGTTCGACTTTTGATCTTTGCGACACCACGGCCCGCCGAGCTCCGGACGGCACCAACAAGATTGCTCCCAGCGCTGACAAGCGACGACGAGGCTTGCGCGAAGGATGTTGAAGCATGCGCAATGGATGTCGAGGTCGCCGCCTTCCAGTTCGGTGCGGATGAACCCTCCACCGATCCTTGAGCTTGAGCGGCACCCATGGACTCCTTGGACTTGCTCTTGCTGATCCTTGAACCCCAAATACTCGGTTTCTTCTGTAGCCCCTTTTTATTGGGAGAAACAACGTCGTTAGCAGCAATCGTCGGTCGTTGCACGACCCCAATATCCATGTTCGTCCCTTCGCGTCTTTCAACATCTCCGTGACCATCACTGCTCGTAGCGTTGACAATTTTGAATCGTTGATTCAAGGAGTCGCCATTCTGAACCTGAGTGCCTGCAAACGATGACTCCGATCCGAGCCTCAATGGAGCCTTAGACAGTGACGTCTCATCATCCGTGTCCGTGTCCAGTTCGCTCTCACTGGTCTGCTGACGGGTATAACCGGGAGTGAGGAATTTTTGGTTGGGGGAGGAGTATGTCGTGTTGATTGTGTTATCCGGATTATATTTGTAGGCATAGGAGTTGTTGAAGTGCGAAAATGAAGTTGCTGTATCGTCTTGACTTGTGTCCGCGGTTGATCTGTAGGCAACACCGTGAGTACGCAACAAGGGAGGGCGCGAACATCAGATAGCAAAAGTGGTAGAGAAATGCACGTACCCTGTTCGAGATCTTTCCGCGCTCTCCTGGCCATATTTTCCGTCAGTGCCCGAATGCCCCGTACTTGCATCTGTGTCCATGCTTGCTTGTGATGGAAATGGAACCCCGTTATTGCCTTCATCTTCCGCCTCAACGGGCAGCGGTGGCTTCCGACGTGGTGGCGGCTTCCGTGTTACAGATGAAGCGCTTGCAGATGTTGGCGTGGGTAGCGATAACTGGGGAGGACTGGGGGATGACGTTGACGCTTGAGCTGTCGTGTCAATGTTTGCAAGTATGGGTTTTCCACTTTCCACGGCATCTTCAACTTTCTTCGCGTCATCCACGGCATCTCCGGACTTCCTTCGACCCAGACGGTGGAGGGAAGTCGATCTCGGTAGAGGTTTTGCCAGCACCGGGACAGACGGCCCTTGCGCGTTGGCGTATTGCACTCCAGGTCCCGACGCGTTCGCTCCTCCTACGCCGATGGATGGGCTGCTTGGTCGTTCGCTATACAGATATTTCAGATTCTCGGGCATAGCTACAGATCGCATTGCGCGTCGGGTGTGTATTGCGGCTATCTCTTCCTCGGTAAATCCTGCTGAGGCGAGGGATGTTGACCATGAGGGAGGCAGACCAACATATCTAGCGCGAATTAGACACAAAAAGTGAAGATTAGCAATAAAAGCTCACCCTTCGTCAACATGAATATTATGCTGAAATGATGTTAGAAAAGAGCGGTCGCACAAGGCCGAAATTCACTCACCTGGAAGTTCCAAGGCATCGATATTCCATCATCCTCTCTCGGGGGTGGTGGGTCCTCCTCTTCCCCTCCTGAACCGCCGATTACGATGACTGCAGTCGGTGTCCCACTTCTGCTACCACCAGAACTTGTCGAAAATGCAGGGGGCGTTCGCGGACTTTTCTTTGGGAATTTTAAAAACCCCAAAGCCTTGTCTTTCTTGGAAGGTCCTTTTGATACCGTGTGGACGCTCATGTTATCACCTGAGCGAGGACCGGGCGGCGAAAGGAGTGATGGGGTCGACGACGCAAAGTTGTAGCTTGTGCCAGCTGAAAAACTCTCCTCCGTCAGAGGACTATTGGCCCTCTTAAAAGGAAATTGGCCATGAATGGGCGGTACGGGGGAAAGGGGCGAAGTTGGACCTGCTCCTGGCGTCAAGGGTGTGCGACCGTACACATAATCCTTTGGCGGCGGCGGAGGTGGTTTAGTCGATTTGAAAGGATTGAACCGCGACGAGCTAGATTCACCGCTTGCCATGGTTGCGCCTGATCCCCTGTAGACGGCGTACTGGCATACGGCCGATGTTGAAGAGGATAGAGATCCGGAATGGATAGAGGTCAAGGTTGGCAACCGATTGATCCTGTTGACTCTTCACAGTGTAGTCACGCGTACCACGCGAGCACACAACTGTAGGCCCAACTTGTCCCCTCGCAAGGTAATCACTGGCGAGGATGTCGACGAGTCGGCGCGACGAAGCCCCGGGATTGTTGACGAACTAAAACGAAGGAGTAACACGTTGGGAGCGGGGGACGAAGGCCAAAGTATTGTGGAGGGAGGTTATGTAAGCTGGTACTCTCAAGTGAGCAGTGCTACTTTTGGCGATCTTCCACCTTCTTGCCTCTACCATCTGCTTATCTTTCTCAGAAATGGCCCCAATACCTGCCAAATACTGGCTATGAGCTTGAAGACGCACTCAGTGGTGATAGAGACGTGGCTAATGAAGGAAGGATTGGAAAGGGATGGACATATACAAGGGGTAGATAACAATTCGGAATTTCGGTTGATATGTGAGTAGTGTTTCAATCGAAGTGGTCAGTCCGTGCGCAGAACGATCCTCGCCATCTTCATTCCCGGTCGCACTTATGAACTTGCCATTCCGACCTCCTCCAGCCAGCAGGTTGAGGAATTCCGAATCATAGTGTACTACCACTTTGTCGCGTTGGGACCTTGACAATAACCTTCAGCGCCCATGCTGCTCGTTCAAGTCAATTCCTCGTCAAGTGAGACAAGGATGAATGCTTACTCGTCTGCTCAGCTGTCCATCAGGCTTCCTGGTATATTGTACAAGATGTCATACGACACTTCCGATGATACCGTTCACAAACATTGCATGGATTGGGGCTACATAATATAATTGCACTGCAGGCCCGTGACCCGGTGACCCCATTATCATCCTTATTCGGTTTTCCTTATGACATGAAGGTATAGCTGAAATGAACGATTTTTTCGAGACCCTTTTTAGCTCAGAGATTGCTTGGAGATTGCTATTTAGCAACGCGGAGGTGAGAAAGATCCGTCATCAACGTCCGAGTATCGCTGCAATTGCTTCTGAACGTTCCTACCACTCCACTGTCACCATGAATGTGGACCAATGTAGGCAGTGAAGAAAGATGTGAATCCATTTACTGATGCCTAGACCACGTTCTTGAACCAAATCAAACACAAAGCCCGCACGCATTTTTGCTGCATTTAGAAGAAATTAACACCCTGGTGTGCTTTGTTGTATATCTATCTACGCTTCGAGAACTTTAGCATCTACATCGATCCTTGACGAATTTAGCGCCCGTCATGATGTCTAATTGAGGGTGGGAGGTGATCACAACGACCGGAAGGTGTCAACCGCAGTCTCATAAATATCTCAACCTTTTCCTACATAAATAGCCGTTCTCTCTCTTTCTGCCCCTCACCCTCTCCTTTCCATCCACATAGTTGGATATCACCCGCCGACTGACTGATGGCCAACCCTAGTACTTCTCTTGTAAGTAATACATACCGCCCACTCCTCCTGGGTACGTGAAACCACATCTCACACCGACTCTATCAACAGAGCCCTGGTTAGTTGCAATATTACGGGGCACATATTTCCCCAACTAATTCCAGACTTTCTCACTCTTCCGATCTGATCAATGATGTTGTAGAGGAGCTCACTTGTGAGGAAATAAACGACTGCGTACCGCCCATGGAAATAATTGTCGTGTAGCATATCGGGACGCTTTCTCCACCTTCGACATCAGTGAGCAGGACCCTTCAACCCCTCTTCCCCAGACGCCCTTCTAATAGAAATCGATCTCCTTCCTGATCTTATCTCTGATCTCTGACTTCCTTTTGGGCGCTAAAGATGATGACGGCAAGATCAGCACTAGCGAGCTCGGAACCATAATGCGCTCTCTCGGGCGGACACCCTCCGACGCCCAAGTGCAGCAAATCGTCGCCAAAGTCGATCACAACCGCAACGGCGTCATAGAATTTGACGAGTTCCTGGTACTGATGGCTGAGGAGAGTCTCAATGTCATCAAGTCTCCAGTGACCAGCAAGCCAGATGACGAGCTGCAGCAAGCATTCAAGTCGTTTGATCAGGACGGCAGTGGCAAGATCAGCAAGTCGGAGCTTGGGGCGCTTATGGGCACGCTGGGTGAAAAGCTCTCACCGGATGAGTTGCAGGAGATGATCAACGCGGCAGACTTGAACGGAGACCATGAGATTGATTTCACAGGTAACTGATCGTCTCTTCACTGCTCCCTATAGACTCGTGACTGATTAACGGTGGTTTATACAGAGTTCAAAAAGGTCAGACTCCCCGCAGTCGTGATTGAGCTTCAAATACTGACAGTTGAGACTTATTGTGTAGATGGTGACCGGGAGGACGACGTGACTTGTGCTGCAAGGGTCGTGCAACGAGGGGCTACTTCTGAATGCAAGATACCGAATCTGATAAAATTTACTAAATAATTTTGAGAACAACTTCTAGATGGACGCAATAATCTATCTTGGCCTTGGTGTAATTAGCTACTGGTCGACGCCCTTTTGTTTGCAGCCATGGCATACAATGTTTTCTTATCTCCACTCTCATCCACCAGTGCCTTGAATTGACCACTTTTCTTCTGCAACAATGCTTGGGGCGAGTCATACTCCACCTAAGGCAAAATTTTCAGTTGCCATTCATGTACCGGTGATAAGATGAGGTGACTACTCACAATGCGTCCGCTGTCAAGAACCATGATTTTGTCTGCATCCATGATCGTTTGCAGACGATGAGCAATAGTGAGAATGGTGACATCTGCGCTTAGCTCGTTGCGAAGCGACGTCTGGATGATGGTGTCGGTTTTGTGATCTTCAACATGATGTCAGTACAATTATTTCTCTGAATAATGCAAGACGAAGACTGACCGATGGCCGATGTGGCCTCGTCTAGGATCAAAAGTTTACTATTCCGGACAATGGCCCGTGCTAGAGCAATAATCTGACGTTGCCCCACGGAAAGGTTGCTTCCACCTCCAGCGATCTCGCTGTCAAGAGTGATGCGGGCTTCATCGTCTTCACTTTGCAGTGAGAATAGCCCCGCGGCGCGAAGAGCGCCGTTAAGCGTAGAGTCATCATACTGGTCAAATGGGTCTAGGTTGCGCCTCAGGGTTCCTGTGCGGAGGTCAATACAAGTTGGGGGATTATCACTTATGGGTTGTACATACCGCTCAAAAGTTCGGGCATTTGAGGAATGATAGTGATGTTGGATCGCAGCTCGTCGAGATTGATTTTATCGGTTGGAAGGCCATCAAAGTATACTGTGCCTTCCGTTGGGATAAGTCGCAGTAACGACAGCGTCAATGAGCTCTGGAAAAGCTATGTGTGAGTAGCACTCAAAAACGTAGAATACGGAGTTCTTCACCTTGCCGCTGCCAGTGCGACCAACTACGAAAACCCCAGAGTCAGGACGGATAAATATAATACATCAATATTTCACCCTTACCAATGCCGACTCGCTCGCCCGACTTGACCTCGAAGCTGATGTTGTGCAGAACCTTTGGACCTCCCTGCACGTCCGTGGGTTAGGACTTGGGAAAACACGATGCTAACATAATGATTACCTGAGAGTAACGTGCTGCGAGGCCCTCTACACGAAGAACACCGCTCGTCGGCCATGCGGCAGGTGGTTTTCCAGACTCCACACTCTTAGGTTCATGTTCAATTTCAAGGTAACCTTGAATACGTTCCAAGCTGTAGGAAAGAGGAATGAGCGACAATATATCATGTAGTCAACAACGTATACGAACCTGTTGGCCTGGACTTCGAAGTCGTTGTACCATCGAACAAGCCACAAGATCATTGTAGTGAATTCCAACGCCATGTTAAGGGAAAAACCAATGTTAGCGGCACTTAAGGTATTGCTGGCAATCAGATAGCCTGCCAATGCCGACGTGAACATAGCTCCCAGTAAATCAATCCTGATACTGATCCAGCGATTGAGATTGTATTGGTTGCGGGCAATCTTCATGAGATGGTCAATGCGCTTGAGGGATTCCGATTTGAAGCTCTTCTGAGCACCATATGCGCGAATGGAGACTGAATAGCTGTCAGTATACTGAAATCATAAGTCTTTCAGAACACTGACCCATCCCCGCAACTGCCGCTCCGAAGTGTGCCAATACGGGCGAACGAGCGTTACTGTCGCGATGAGCGTGAGTGACAATCCCAGAATCCAGAAGCTCGTGAAGAAACCTACCTCATCTCACGCTTAACAGACATTTGAGCTTTCAAATAGATGTTCCCGATATATATACCGATCGCGGCAATCGCGATACCAGGTAGAAGGAAGATTGGGGTGAATATGACAGGGCCGGCGAGCTTGCATACCATGGATGTCGCCAGATCGACCACTGCCGAGAAAGCTGTTGTAACCGAAGAGTCGACGGCGCCCATATCTTGCGTGCACCGGGAGATGATACGAGAAGCGGGAGTTTCGTCGAGCCAGCTGCAAGGACGTTTCGATAAATCTTTAATAAAAAAAACCAAACTTGTAGGAGCAGAAGAATCTACCGAAGAGTGGATCCCAAAACCGAGTCTATCAGTCTCGCATTGATGGTCCTTGAGGCTCTTTGAGTCCCGTAGTAATAAGTGGTGACGGCAGAGACGTAGCAGACAATAGACGCGAGCTGAATGACGGTGTAAACGCCAAGGTAACTAACAAAGCATCAGCAAGAAAACCAGCGGTAGTGAATTATGCGACTCACTAGAGAACGCGAACTTCAATGGGGGCAGTATGCTCATACTGGGAGCCCCAGACGCCTAGGAACCAAACGGACACCATGTAGGTGATTTGTCCGAGAGTAAGAGCGCCTACGTAAAGCATCATGAAGAAGAATGGCGCAGCACCACCCAAACCAGTGAGGAACAACATCATTGATCTCCAAGAGACGCGGCCTTCTTGAATCTCTTCGGCAAGAATGAGTTTGCCATCACCCTTTTCGTCTTCCTTCTTGACTTCGTCAATGACCTCTTGCTCGATCTTCACTTCCTCTTGCTCGATCTCGACCTCACGAGCCAAGGACGGGTCTGCAAGGATATCTTCGAGAGCAGTGCCGACTGTATGGGCAAGGCCATCGGAGCCAACAGTAACGATATTCTCGGCGATTGGTGCAGCCAGCGCAACGTTATGGGTCTACAAAGGGAGGCATTGTTAGAAAATCGTTTTGAGGAGGAACAAAATGTGAGCACTGACTACGAGGAGGACAGTTCGTCCTCGAACCAAATCTCCCTTCAAACATTCCTCAACGATCCATTTCGACCTGGTAACAGATTATTATCGGGTGACATGTCACTAAGTAAGGGATGCTCACGTGTGGACGTCCAAGGCCGCCAGGACGTCGTCCAGCAATATGATATCCGCAGAAGAGTAGATCGCCCGCGCCAAAGTCACGCGAGCTTTCTGACCGCCACTACACACATCGTAAAAGCATCAGAAAGCCATCAGCGACGCATCACTATGAGACGCACCTCAACGTCAGGCCCTTTTCGCCAACTTCAGTCTTGTCACCAGCTTCAAAGAGCTCTAAGTCGCGCTTGAGTGCACATTGATAGAGCACTGAGAGAGACATGAGAGGAGGCTCTTGAGTATTGATATTTTCTACAACTCACCTTTCTGGTAACGCTCTTCATCGTAAGGCGCACCAAACAAAATGTTTTCGCGGACGCTTTCGTTCTGAACCCATGACTCCTGGGCAGCGTATGCGACGCCACTGTGTCGAGGCAAATTATACCAGGAATCCACACCCGACGGTATGAAGTGCATCTCGCCCAGAAGTGCCATCAAAATCGACGTTTTGCCACATCCACTGCAAAACACTGAGCCACTGAATATCAAGATATAGGCGAATCAACTCACGTTGGACCGATGATAAGATTGACCACACCCCGTTTGAACTCCAGATGCTCTGTACGAAGCTTGAACATTCTGGACGAAGGTGTTTGAGTACCATCATCAATCTCCTTGGACCATGTAAATGTCGCATTGTTGAATCCGATGACACCGTCATGGGCATCGCTTTGGAGTACGTCCGTGACTACGAGCTTGTTGTCTAGCTCATCGGCATAGGTGTCCAAGAGCTCAGTCTCGCGTAGGAAGTTACCGATTCGATCCAGGGAGACTTTGGCTTTGACGCATGTTGTGAACATCCAGGAGGTGCGGTGTAGAAGGTTCCGGATGATATCAAAAACTGCCATGCTGGAGAACACCTTCGATGCTTTTCACCACAACACATTCAGCACGGGGGGAGAGATGACTGTAGTAAAGAGTACCGACCATTGAGGCTCTCCTTCATGACCAACGTGTATGTCGTGTAAGTGACCAACATGGTGATGATAGGTATCACGAAGCTATTTCATTGCCGAAGGGTGTTAGCCGGCTTGGATGAGACTGGCTCATAAGGAGTACATACTTGATGGTGTCGTTGAGTATATCAAGAACCTTTTGGAAGATCGTTAGCAGAGACCACTGATGAGATCTGGAGCCTCACCCACCTTGCTTTTCCACATCCATGATAACTCCTCTTCTCGTTTTTCTCGGAGGGTTTCAGACATCTTGGCCTCCCAACCGAAAAGCTTGATCATGCGGAGGACACCAATAGCTATTCAGAAGTCAGATTGAAGGAAGTATTACGGATAACTGAAAGTGCTTACTTTCTGTCACCGCTTCCACCCTGGCATCGGTCTGAAAGATGTGGCAGAATGTTAGTATATGGCAAGGGCAAGCAACTCCAGATTCTGACCTTGGCCATTTTCTTGCCCTGAACTGACTGCATGAGGCTTGCAATGTACCCTGGAGCCGGTATAAGAAGCACGATGCTGATAAGACTAACGATGGAGCTACAACAAAAACAACAAAAAAGAACATCAGTACAAACCAATCCGGATATCCTACGAAAGGCTGACCTCCACCCAAGGACGACATAGAGGAAGGCCATCGCAAGTATCAACTCCAAAGGAACCTGAACAACTGCCGAAAAATCAACGACTATCAATCAAACGTACCCGAAGCCTATAACTCACTGAGCATCAAGAAATCCTTCCCGCCTACGATGTTGTCGATATCGACAGTCACTAGGGTGTTGATCTTCCCAATGAGGTTATCCTTCTTCTTATCTTCTCCTGGGGCGGTGGTCTGGACAGGAGCGGCAGCAGCAGCCGGTTTCGCCTTGCCTTTGCCCTTGACGGCAGTGGAGTCCGTCCGAACCGACCCCACCTGGCTGCCGCCTTCCGTAGTGCTACTACCATCATCGTCAACATCGCCTGCCTCCGAAGCGCCGTCAGCAGGAGTCGCAGCGCCACTGGCGGATGGCGTGCGCCCAGTCCCATTACCGGACGACTCCGCCTTGAACCGGATGCGTAGACTGTGTTCGAATATCAACTCCGTCAAGATACCTTGCGTGCGCGCGAGCACCCATGTGCCAATGTAGATGTACCACTGAAAGCTAATGGATACTAAGAGGGGTCCGAAGAATAGGGAGACAACCCAGACCCAAGGGCGGATATAGTCGCCTTCACCTGATTTTTCGATCGAGCTGCAAGACATTGTTGAGTATGCGCTGATTCTGAAAAAGGTGGTGCCTACGAGAGAATGCGATTGACGGCGACTGGCGGTGCAAAATTTGCAATTACAGTCGCGACAATAGCCAACGTCATGGTGAAAAATTCCCAGACTGAAAGAAGCCGTGAGTTAAACGATACCATTTCAATCTAGGGGAAAGGACCTACAGAAAACCCTCATCATGCTAACAAACAGATGTTCCTTCTTCGCTCCACTGAATGGATCAAGATGCTGCAAGAAGTGAGATAAGACTCGACGTATCCAAGACCGTATACTTACCTTGAATGATGTCTCCTTGAGGCACTTTGCATGGTCGTAGTCTGCCAGAGGTGGCAAGCGATCATGCGGAAGATGTGGGACCCTGTATGCTTCGAAGATGATAGGATCCAAAAACGTGTAGAGCACCAGTGATATGATAGACGCAGTTTGCTCGGGATTTAATTCTTGCATCGGATTCTTGGGGTCGACCGGGATGTACTGGCGTGGGATGAAAAGTGGGATAATGACTGCTGCAACGACGAGAAGAGCGAGCTTTGCCCACAACAGCCTTCCTTCCGCAATATCGACTGGCCCATGGCCGTATGTTGCGAGCGGCCAAACATCGCGATAAGCGTACACAGCAAATGCAGTAAATAGAACGGTGTTGATGTGACGCGTCAGATGTCGCGACCATTTCCCCGGAATGAGCGCCAACGACGCCAACACGGAGATGTACCACTGGTTTCCCTTGTAATCAGCTTTCTGCTCAGAACCAACACGAAAAAAAACGCACAAATGTGACGATAATTGCAATCTCGGGGAGTGTCCAGCTGACATCGACCAGGGCCAAAGCTAAAAGTGCGATGCAGCTGGAGACGCGAGTCAACTTGAAGGCATATATGACCATGCCACCTTGCGACCGCGCGTATTTCTTGAACTTCTCCACAACTCCGCCTCCATTATCTTCAGCATTGATTGTCACGTTGGCGCCGTCGGTTGCATCGCCGCGAGCACATGCTCGTGCAATACCCCATATCAAAATGGTAGCAGCCGATACAGCCGTCGCCGCTAGGGGTAACAGAAGGGTATCCTTCCACCTGCCCACAAGTCAGTCGTCGTCGCTCTTGTGTTCTTGCTCAATCGAAACTCTGTTGCACTCACGCGTCATCGGCGGATATCGATTGGTGAAGACTGCTCCATGTTGCGTTGTATGGGCTTGAACTCGTCTGGTCGACGAATGCCAGAGGCCCTGGCATCGCTTTCGAAAATATGTCGACTCTGGAGGGAGGAAGAGGAAAGACAAGCTAAGAGCTTTGGGATAGAGTTCTGTCCTTTATGCATTTTGTCGCGTAAAGCGGGAACTCTACATCACTGCGCACCGTCAAGAATTCTACCTGCGGGTTTGCCTTGGGCAAAATGCTCGCAAAATCATGGGAGAATTTCAAATTATGTCAAAGATATTCCCTTATAAGGAGAATATCCATGGCAAAATCTTTCATAGAGCGCAGTGCATCTGGACAACGATCAATTTACTGACCGGAGTTATCTAAGAATAGTTATCTCCCCGCGTGCCACACTGATGGCAATCATTCAGTAAGCAGAAAATATCATGCAACCACCTCCACTCTCCACGGGGGCCAAGTCAGGGGCTGGGGCTGTTAAGTCTGTCTATTGAGTTTGTTCCGGTCAACGAGTCTGAGTTTTCTCAATAACCACTAATATTTGCGTTCATCAAGCAAAGCTAAGACAGACGGCACAGTCTGTGTTTCGAGTTACACTCACTGGAGGACCATGAAAAAATCTTTGGATAAGTTCGATTACGATCAAGCGCCGAAAGGCACTGTCAGGGCGCATGTTATATAATTACACTGTGCACATGTTGTCACAAGGTACGCAGTGTATGCATAGGATCCTATAGGATTTCTAGAGTCAGAGATGAATTCAGGAGGGCTTTCATGTGGCAATCATATCTGCTCTAGTGCTTCTCGGTAAAGTAACTCGGCCAATAGAGTCATTTTCGTCTCAAAGCGGTCCCGCTCCGAGAACCGTGATGCCACCCAAATAGATTATGACTCCCTATAGCTTCTTTCTGTCGTTCTGAACACCTGTGGGCATTTGTGGTAAAACAGTCATGTTAGCACATTGGCACTAATAATAATCTCTTATAACAGTGCGGAGAAACGTTCTCCTACGAGCCTCCTAGGCAACAGAATCATATGCACGTAGATGCTATTTTATCTACAGAAAGCCGAAAGTCATTGACTTGTGGAGATTGTTCAGGTACTGAAACGAGTTTTGATGACATTAAATAAGGCCTCTGAAATAAGCGCCCGTCGATCATTGCCATTATCAATCGTTGCTCAACACTGACCGATAAAAACAAGGCAGGATAGGCAATGTCAATAGAGGTCATAAGGTACTATGCGCAGTGGATGAGGCTATATTTGTGACAACGCGTACTCACTCAGTCTCTCAATAGATGACAATGATATGGAATGCAACAGACATGATCGTGTGCCAAAGACGTTCCAATCATTGAACGATAAGGTCGCGCCGATGAAAATAAGCATCACTGATAGCAAGATGGAGGGCGAGGCTGTCAATGATACACGAGCCAACGGAGTCGCTGATTTGATTTTGCGGGACACTCCGAGATTGTACCAGACTGCTGCTTTAATAAAGAGAAGTGCATTTGCATTTCGAAGGCCGTTAAAGCCATGCAGTGAACAACGTCATCAAGTGCGTTACGGCAGACCCCCCACCGTGCTGTAAGGAGGGAGATAATGGCACTCGAGGATCAGAAACGATGTCAAGATAACGTCCCACTGATACTGGAATTACCAAGATCGAAAGCGCCTTCCGTTTGAAAAGGTCGCTCTGCAGGAATCTAGACGGACGACCACTGGGTCAAACAGGGTGCATGGTGGATCCTTTCAATGATCGCAAACTCCCAAAATCAAAGACTCAGCGCCACCTCATCGGTCACCAGAGAGCCATCTCATGCTCGAACTGCACATCCATTGTGATGCCCGCGACAGATAGATCTACATACGTCCCA
Organism: Psilocybe cf. subviscida; assembly: GCA_013368295.1. Classification (NCBI taxonomy): domain Eukaryota; kingdom Fungi; phylum Basidiomycota; class Agaricomycetes; order Agaricales; family Agrocybaceae; genus Psilocybe; species Psilocybe cf. subviscida. The sequence goes on along the minus strand of JAACJJ010000044.1, from coordinate 276,512 downwards.
GTTATAGAGCTGCTTAATGTTAGAAGCTGCTTCGATCCTCTGCATTGCAGCCAATCAAGGCACACAAATGAGTTACCAGCGTTATCGAAGCAGGAAGGCTGCAAGAATCAGAGCATCCAAGGCTCCATATGTATATGACGGGCGTGCAATCGTACTGTCCAAGTGCACTGCATCATGGTAATTAAATCGCACCAGCACCGAGCCTGCAAGGTTCTGAAAGGAGGCCGACAATCGTTAGAGAATCTATCTCATTCTAGCATAGAGGGCCGGTTTTGAAGGCAGCGATGGTCAGCCCATTAAAGGCGATCAGCATAACGGACCAAACGAATGGCGCAACGAGTGAGTATCGCCGAGGCTGCCAGTAGGAGGTCCAGGGAGCCATACACCATATCCAGACAGAGACCGTAGCATCGAGGTGGAAGTCGGGAACGTTTCTGCTAAATGAAGAGGGATCCAGCTACTATTTGATTTTAGTAGCACCAATTTGTCGTCACATAATGCTCGGCTGACCGATAAATAGGACAAGAGGTCTTCATCTCCGGATTATACGTGACGGAAATTGAATCGTTGATTGAGCGCGACGGTCTCCGGGCGGAATGGCGGGACGAAGGAGTCCTAGTATTGTCAGAGTCCGACCACAGGCTGGCACACATGAAATCGACCAAAATGTGCTCAACAACTAACGGGTCTACGCCGTCTTGATGGGTATGCTTGCAGGGGTGGGTCAGCTGCGCACGATTCACAGTCCAAATCTGAACAGAAAAACACAATTATGATGGTAGAAGGGGGTCTTGACCTAAGGACAATCCGCACCAGAAAAGCAAAACTCCCATTGACCTTTGACGTGCAGCTCTCAAAAGGAGAACGAGAAGCTAGGTCGGCAAAGATACAAGCGCCTTGAACGTTCGCCGTCAGCGTAGTCCTGCCTTGCCATTCCACGTCGACGGCTTCGAGACCTCTACCATGAGATTCGAGCAATGAACCCTGCGAGGAAAGTCTGGCCCCAAACGAGCCTCGTCACCGACAAGCCGAACCTGAGTTTTAGAAATTCAAACTGGCCTTTACCTATTTTTTTCTCATCACACTATTTCTTGTCCCACCAACGCCGAATTTTTCAACATGGGGACGCACATCGTCGCTACCAAAAAGTTATAGCTCAGGGCTGGGGCTATTCTGGGACCATCTGCCAATAGAGGAACATTGGAAACAACGAGAAGTAAGCACCGACTTGAGACACTCTGGATGCACTGCTTACCGTTATGAATTTGTCCTCAGAATGACTTCAGCCTGAACACACCGTAGCCATTTGAATTGGGCTGTCTCGACGGCCGGGTGCAAGTAATCTCTTATCCGTTATGATTATCGGACGAGACAACCTGGAGGTCAAGGAGAATCAAGCTTTCAAGCTCACAGTCTACGCCCATCATCTGAATCATCAGCTGGTCAATCCAGGCCACGCTATCAATGATTCATCATCTCTTCAACCACTGCGACCTCAAATAACTCACCATGATGTCCCTTAAGGAGGTGAGGGGAAGTAATGTCCGTCTTGGCGTCAAGCGGTGTTACATACGGGACATCAGAGAAGCTTGAAGGTATGAAAAACATGAGGTCATGATCCCCGCAGCTTTTGTGGGACCAAATGAAGCTCATCCTCCTTTTCAGTCCTCGATGTCATATCCGGCTGTAACGGGGCGAACTCATGACAAGCAGTGCTGCTAGCTGATACCTCGCTCGTCATCGGAGATACTGCAATCTCTTCATGAATCATGGCGAGATTGTCCCGTAGAATTGGCCTCGGAACTAACTGACATGGACTCGGATGCACTGACTGCTGCATGAAGCCCATTTTTGGGACAAGCCAGTTAGACAACCTTGGCCTAATCGCCTCGCGACAAAGCAGTGGTACCCGTTGCAACTTTTTGCACTGCAGAGTCGTGCCTCCCTCCCCCCATCGATATCGGCGGCCAACTTCCAACAAGGCTCGATGTTTGACTATATAAGATGATTGGTTATTGTACCCTGCCAACCTCAGACAACCCAACGGGCATTACCTAGCAGCTTTTAACAACCTCCGATTGTTTGAGTCTATCCTATCCTATCGCCAATGATGTCTCCACCAGCTATCATCACGTCCTGCTCCTGCAATCACGACATCTCTAGCCATTCGCATATTCGATGTGGCTGCCCAAATGATCGACCTGCCTCGGATCCCATGCACAAAGCCGACGAGGCATATCACCTCGTTTGGTGTGGTGATTGTGCAGACATTTGCTACAAAGTCGGCAAATGCGACGCCAAAGGGCGATTCGGTCAGGAGTTGGAGAATATCAATCAGCCCAAGGAGACAAGGTGAACACCTCGCTAGACCATGTCTTTTCAAAATTCTGATGCACTCCTCTCTCTCTCTCGAATTTAGCAAACTATAACGCGTGCCCCCTACTGCTTCGTCGGACCCAGTCCCATCCCATCCGAATCACAACCCTGCCTTAGCGAATTACGACTATCACCAGCCAGCCTGGACATGGATTGGTTCGGGGACCTGATTATTGCTTTGTATCTTATTGCTCGCGCCACAACACCATTATCTGTTATTGTAACCTACTAGTCATAACTTTCTCTAATGATTAATTCTGTAATGATTCCACGCAGGTTCTGTAAATACTTCAAGCGGTTCTATTTCACGGCTATCTCATGGGAGGGGATCCGAATCCACATCAGTCTACCTGCGGTATGTAGGCAGTTCTTCGTCGCCTTGTCCTGCAGCACCCGTCAAGCGCCCAACATGCCCTTCTACTCTCCACGACCATTCGTTACCCTCCAGCCATCGGAAAGACTCTCCTCCGAAATTCACTTGGAACTCACAGTCTCCTTCCACTCCAATGGCGGCAAAAACATCGTGGAGGTGGCGAGGCATGTATATTCCAGTGAAGGCAGGTCCAAGTCGCTGGCCGTTATAAGTGTAGAAAAGCGTCCCTGTATGAAATTCATAACCGCAACCAACAGTGTCCCCAGGATTGATACGACCTATAGTATCCGCGTAGTCCCGTCCGCCGTCGGGATCTTCGAAAAATTTACGGAAATCATCGAGATGGAAGCCTGCACTCAGACGATTCCAGCCAGGGAGACGCCACACTGGATACGGACGACACGCAGTACCTGTTTGCATTGTGTCGTCAATACAAGTAGATGTCAAACTTATGAAGAATTACCCAATGCGATGATACCATTCATTCGCCTGACATAGATCTCGTAATACACTCCAACTTTCCCTTGGATATCATAGAGACCGGCAATGATGGGCAAGTCACTCAGAAGGCAGATGTCCTTGCATTCTGGCCTGGTGACGACAGTGACAACGGCTGGCCCTGCTTTCACGTCGTTGTGCACCGTGCCCACAAATCGCGGGGAAATGGGTACTTCAATGCCCCAAGCTTTACACCCGATAGCGGTTATCTTGTCGACCGCATTGGATGGCAAGAGACGGGGAGCATGCACAGGGTACTCTCTGCAGAAGTTTTCTGCTGCAGCATACTCTTCCTCTGGAGCTTCGTTCCATTTTCCGTAATCGTGCTGTATGAACTGGGTAAGAATATAAATGCCAACAAGCGTACGAAGCCACCCACTGAAGCTTCTGGCGCTGGCGCCCACTGCGGTGGCGGCGCTGCATTATGGTGACTCTGCGAGGAGCTGCCTTGATGAAGGCCATCCTCTATCTTTTCCTGCAGCTTGTGCCTCAGAGATCGAAGGAAGCCGGGCATGATGGAAGGAAGATGCAAGATGATTGCATTGTCTATTCCAGATCACCATGGTTTTGTACAAAAGGCCATGGGTGGAGGCAGTGCCGCCTGTGCCCTGAAGGCCGGTAATTCATGCGGCGCTTTGATCGCCGGATCTCGTTTTGCTTGAGCATACTCATTTTGAGCTTGAACCGCGACATCCATGCTATTCTGTCCTACATGCGCCAATCTCCTTGTCATATCAGCTGAATCGGGGCTGAACAAATGGGCTTGCAACTCATGTCCATACGAATTTCCAATTACGAAACAAGTATGTGCTGGGAAGCTACAGTGCTACTGGAAGTCAACCTCATCTTGTTCTTCAGATGACTTCACGGACGCGCCTAAAACGAAAGGAAATCGACGATGTATTGGGAGGAGACGAGATGTGGGCCCATGCAGATCAAACACAAGGTGCGTGGTCTTCTCGATACCCCTTATGACATGTTCTGAAGACACACAACGCGTAGCGTCCTGCGACAAGTGCAATCACAATAGCGCTTATTTCTACCAGCTCCAGATTAGGTCCGCTGATGAGCCCATGACAACTTGTACGTGCATTGCCATATCTTGCGAGTATTCCTACTAACAGTATTTCATGCCTAAAGTCTATAGGTATGTGTGCGTCTCTAACCCAATCTGCATCGCAAACGAATCTCTCCTCTCAGATGCGTCAATTGTGCACACCAGTGGCGCGAGAACTGAGGTGTATACCCTACGGAAACTCCCCTTCTTACAATTCTCGCAATGCTTCTCTCGCCACACCACCTGCCAACAGCAGTATATCTCTTTCCGGGTCTTTGTCCGAATCCACTAGTTCCGACCTACATCAATCCCAGTGAGCTTGGGCAACGAGCTGATGTTGGCTTTAACACTCACTCTAGACGGGAAACAAAACTGCCATCTATCTCCAGAGGGAGCTCCGGTCCTTCGTACCTACACCAAGGTGTCTAGCAGACGCTGTTATACCTGGACATGATTTGCACTTACAAGGCGTTCCTAAGCGTAAATTGGAGAAAGCTTTTCCAATATGGGTCACGCAGGAGTAGTTCCGCGTTGCCGACGACAACTAAAAGTTCCTTTGCGCGTGTAATTGCAACGTTCATCCTACGCCTTTTCAGCATGTCTTACAAGTAATAAAGCGAAGGCCATACCGCTTGCGCTCATGTATAAGCCCCATCCCCTTCTTGATGTCATCACCCACAAATCGCTCCCTAGATCTTACACAAGATATGATGATAACGCGACTCTCTCTTCCTTGGTAATCCTAAATATACTCGGTCAAAGGAGTTGTCATTTTCACGGCCGATGACTCACTTCGACTGTGCCAACATCAACTGCGTGTAAGTTTTCCTCCCTCAGTCTCAAACGCAGACTCCAGACTTGTTGTCTCCACGGGGCCATCACTCCAATCTCCGCTGGGTTCAGTGGGGGTTGACATTGATCACGATTGGCCAATAGAGACTTGATGGTTTCCACCACCCTGTCAATCTCTCCCGGGTTGAACCACGATGCGCGTTCATCATTTGACTCGTCGTCCGTGGTCGTTCCTATGAACTTGAGCGGCAGATTAGGCTTGGGTAGTTCGGGCCAGTGAATTCGACCATTTGCAAAGGCCTTTGGCTCCAGAGAATCGTTGTAGAATATGGCCGAGGGTGGCATCAGAATTGCTGGATGGCTGCGGTAATTCTATGTGACGAAGGCTTAGCTCTGAAAATCGTCGCCGGCCTTTGAGATCGTTCTTTACCTTGACTAAAGTGGTGTATGGAAGCATGCTCGAGTCCAGTGAAATTGATCTTGCACCATAATTTTTCTTATGGTCAGCGTACAGCGGACGCTCAAACAGACGCTCGAGCAGTGATACTTCGAGCTCTGCGGCCCGTGCCTCATTGGACACAACCAAGGGCCCGACTAGACACCAAGGTGTTAACGACATTACCACATACAATTACCGATACTGACGTTGGTTGATATCTCCGCAAAGGGTTAGTTGTGGTAAATCGAAGGTGCCAGTCTCTTCTGCGTCGGGGGCCAAAGGAAGAACGACGGAGATAGGGACAACGAGTTCAGGTTCAGAGCCTTGTGCAGCCTACAAACGTGTCAATCAAATAGCCACATGTACGGAGACTGTTTACACTCGCCTCGTCTATTAGAAGGTGCGTCCAGTGAGGCTGTATGGCCGTCTTGATTTTCCGATGAGAGTGTAAGCCGCGCGTGACTTCTCTCTCCAGGCTCATAAGATGCGTATTCGTACACTGTGCCTCGACAAGAATATTGGCGTCCATGCAAGACGTTACGATGACTCGGTATTGCATGAGCTTTTGCCATGGAGGCAAGCCGAATTTGTTGTTGTCCACAACTGTAAACGTAATTTCAGCACACGTCAACAGGGAAAAATATCGATGAGATACGCACAGCAATATGGTTTGATTGTGTCTGACACTTCCGCGAAGGTCCTGTTAGGGTCGTTCATACGGAACATCTCATTGGGCGTTAAATGAGCATGCAGCCTCGCAAGAAGCGTGTCTGTGGCAGGGTTAGATGGAGCGCATAAAAGAATGCATGCTTCTGGCTGTGCACGAAGTATCTGAAGGACTGCTTCAACAACAGTACTGCAGACATCGTAAATGATATGACAGCAATGAGAAATCGGGTCAAAAAACAATACCGTGTTTTCCCTGTGCCAGGAGGACCGCTGACGAGATGTGGAACAGAGATATGGTGTAGAGCAATTGACGTGACGGCAGTCTGTAATTCATGGTGAGAGTCAGAACAGAGCGTTGCGACCAGTGTGCTCACCCTCTGTTCAGCGTTGAGACCAGCGTCGATCCATTGATCTTCCAAAATATAAAGGGGTGTTAAAGTTGGAGTTGAGTTTGTAATATCGGATATGTCAGGAAATATCCACCGGCGAGCAAGATTAGCGATTGGAGAAGCAGATGTCAAATGTTTTGCGATAGATGAGACGGCGCGTTGCATCGTGCACAAAGGGCGCGCGTTAGTCAAAAAGGAAAGATTAAATTCGAAAGGGACTTTTTCAAGATCGTTGAAAACCGCATAACCGTTGACAGTCTTGGTGTTATCGAGCGAAAGAAGAACATAGGTCTGTATATGTTCTTTCAACGGTTCAGAATGGATATCTGGCCAAGAGTCTTCAGTAACGGCTTTAGTAGTGAGTCGAAAAACACCACTTACGGACAAATCCTTCGCGTTTCCTGAGTGCAACAACTCGTCCCTCTAAGGCGACCCATCGAGTGCGTTTGTTTTGAGGGAGGACCTCACGCATATGCACCAAATCACCTATCTCGAGGTATGGGTGGTTCTCCCGAATACCCGGCACATAGAACATGAATTCTGACGCTTTCCAAACAGAGACCGTGGGCTGAAGCCGCCACAGAACTATCTCCTCCTTGTCCCTGGCATTGGCGTCCAGCTCCCAGCGGAGAATCTCGGTCCAATGTTCAAGGTAATTCATATCATTGAGAGGCTCCCTCCCCTGGGTGATTGGAATACATCCGCCCCGCAGGAGGTCTGGTATACCGTTCTGAGTATCAACCAATCGCGGGATATAAAAGCTGTGAATGTATTGAAGAGACGGGAACGGGTCAAGGGGAGGCGAGGGCTTCAAAGGCGTTGTCTCATTTTGAATCATTTGGAGATGATGCGGTACGAATATGTCTGCCTTTCATGCCGTATCAGTGTTGGGCTCGACGATTGCATGGGCAGAGTCCGTACATATTTATCAAGTCGGAAGGATTTCTGTGTAGACATAAAACACTTTAGATCGATAATTTTCAAAGAAAATTGTACACACTTTATCATTTGCAAGTATTGTCTCATTTTCTGTCTAGAAACGGTTTTAGCGCCCGCGTGTTGGCCTCAGCGAATGATTACCTTTTTTTGGTGATCCTTTCGTTCGTGAGTGGGGGAATTCCCGTTCGATAATGTACTTGGAGGGAGTAATTTGAATCCATTTGGACTTTTGATTGCCTCTGGAGGAGCTTTTAAAGTTGGACGCTTTGGTACAGGTGACAATACTGGCTTTGACCTATATCCCGGTAGTGGTGCGAGCCGCGCCCGCCAGGATTCGTGTAAATCGGTGATCAAGGGCTGTTCCAGGGATTCGCCATTTCGTTCAAGGCCCGGAGGTTGAGAAGGAGCTTTATCAGAGGCAGGGCGCCATTCTTCCACTGGTAGTGGTGCTGCGGGAGGTGGGTGTTGCATCACAAGTGGCTGAGAGTGATGGACTCCGGCATGAGCCACAAAGTACGGCAAATGTGGTTGCCCGGGGTGCCGTGAAGGGTAAGGGTGAGGGAACAAAACTGGCGCTGCATAGTAAATTTGCGGGTTCATGCCTTGAACAGTGACGGTCGGAGAGAAAGAAGGTCGTGTTGACGTTGTGCGGATCATGCATGAAAGGGGCTCTAATTAGGGGCTGTTGAGCTTCAACGGTTAACTCGGTTCTGATGGCCATTTAACAAAAATCAATTAAGTATGTTAAGCATAATTCACATGTATGTAAGGGTTTGGTAAGGGGTATCAGGCAGCGGTGTCAGCGTCCCATCGTTCAATTGCATTACATTAATTTAGAGTACAGAGTAGGTGACAGTTAACGATCCATTAGAGGCCGTCGCCGTGGGTCCTCAGGAATAAAATGAGGCAGATCGTCATCGACCAACATTGAATCATGCCCCAGTTTATGTGTCCGTGAGTCGGAGTGTGATATGTTGGGAGGGGGAGCACGGTATGGCTGCCCATCAGCCATGACTACATCCTCGTCCAAGTCACTTTCGACATCCGAGTCGAAATTGATCTGCATGGCGTCTTCCACTGACAAGGAGGTGTATTGTGCATTGTCACCGTCGTTTGAATTAGGTGTTTGCTGAGCAGTAGAGGATGTTGGAGTGTCGCGCACAATGGAAGCCGAAGCAGAGCTGCCAGCCTTTGAAGGGTGCTTTCCCGATTTCTCCATTTTTCGGATGACTTTCGCAATGTATTCCTTTGCAAACTTCTTGATCTTGACCACTTTCTCTTCTGACAGAGAGTCAAGTTTGTTGTCCCGGTAGCTTGACGACTTCTTCTCCTTCTCGGTGATGATTTGCGTCAACTATCACCTCTGTGTCAGTAACCGAGAGTGCTATGGAGATGAACATCAACTTCACCTCTTTTGCGTGTTTCTTGAAATCGTCTCTATCAAACGCTTTCGAGTGCTTGGACATACACTTTACAACCACAGGCCCGATCAGCTTCGTCAGCTTCTTCTCTTTCCTCGCCTCCTTCTCTTCTGGTGTATCCTTCGGTGTGTCCTTCGGCCTAGACGCCCGCTCTCTCCTGCGAGCTTCCTTAGCGGCAGCAGCCTCTGCTTTAGCTTTTGCTTCGGCGGCGGCGCTGGCCGCAGCCGCATCCTCCGCCGCGGCTGCTGCTGTCGCCGACGCGATGATCGCCTTCAATGCCTCCTCTTTCTCTTTGCGTTCCGTCTCTTTCTGCTTGATGGCCGCCTGGTGTGCCTTGCCTGCCGGCGTCTTGATCCACTCCTCCACCGGCATCGGTTCCACTGGTTTTGGCCGCGGCCGTGGAGGGTCTAAGGTGGTCTGACCGTACCAGAAATCTCTTGGCTGATAATCCTCGACCGCGCGTCTCTTCCGGGAAGGTTCGCTGAACGAAGTCCAATCGTTTTGCGCCTTTACTTGTTGTGCGAGGTTGGAGGATGTACTAGGTAGTGTTGTATGAGCCTCGTCCGGATCGATCTGCTTCTCATAAGATGGTTTACTCGGTTGAGAACGGGGCGAACATACCTTCAATACACGTTTCGGAATGCGATTGTAAACGGGCAATGTTTCCCAGTGGTCCAAGAGCTACTCAAGGGTCAGAAAGGTTCGATGTTGAGCCCCAAGAGACTTACAGATTGGGCTAATGTCTTGATAGCTTCGTCTTCAAGAGCAGCACATTTTTCTACTGGCACAAACACCTTGGAATCCTGAACCTTGTTTCGGTTCAATAATGGCCATTTCGTCATACATTCCAGTGACTGTGACGATTGTCAGTCAAGTGGTCAAGTGACAATGGAGACAACATACTATGGTGATCATTTCCAGGTCAGATTCATAGTCCTCCAGCACGTTCGTCATCAAGCTGTATCCACGCAATCTCATAATTTGTCGCAAGGCCGAAGCATCCTCAGTTATCTGCGAAGTGGTAAGCAGAGACTCCGAAATTATCGCATTTTTATATCTTACTTTGATCCTCGTGAGTAGTTTTATAAGAACTTTCCGACTCGTCGTTTGGCGTATAGCTTGGACAACTTTAGGTACCTCCTTCTCGGTAATAGGCTTCATTGTCGGCTAGAGAGATTGTTAGCGCATTGTAAACAAGATTCACTGCTAACTCACCATAAAGTCCGCATCGTCAATCTTCTTCCCTTTCTTCTTCTTCGTTCCCTTGAGCTCTGTCACATCATCCTCATCCGTGATTCCTAGCGCATCAAGATACAAATCGTCCATAGTGGCAATATCCGTCTGAGTTTTCCCGCCGATGTACCCAACACACATCGGTTCCCCGCAAAAGCATTCCTGTGCCTGGTGACTATCGTAGGGCCATCAGCATACACTATCTGCACCGTTTGAGGTAAGAACCACAAACCCATAACGATCAACGTTATAATTGAACGTCAACTCTTCGTGTGCTTGAATGTTCCGTTTCGCGAATATTCCCATGCGAACATGATTACCAATAGTCCACTTCGCAACATAGCAGTTTGGATTACAGCTGTGGTTTGCGAATCTGCCAATGCCACCACTCTTGGTCGCATCAATGAACTGATTCACAGTGGTGAGAACGTGTGGAAAGTGACACGACATCTGAGCGCACCTCATCTTTCTGCAACATCATGAAGTAAAAGTGGCGGATTCCCTCCTCTGCATAGTCCCTCATGCGCTTTTTGAACGACGTTGGGTTGACGACATCACCGACATATTCGTAAATGAAGGAGTCTCTGAAGAAAGGGTGAGCACTAACACATAACATGAGTCAAACCGCAGCGGGTACCATACACACCTTGGTAGATCTGCTTCTGCTCGTAATCCATAACCCTTTTTCTCAGTCAGAACAATCTCAATGTTGGCATATTCCTTCCGTTGAAACCTGAGCCATGATCAAAAATGAGTGACTAGAGTACAAAAGCATGGTGGAAAGGCCTACCGTTGATTTTGGCAGTACGAACGACACCGACAATCATCCTCCAAGCACTCCACTTGAGTGAGTCTGTTGATGCAGTCGGAATAAGGGCCGCAAGGGTCCTCGACCTTGTCTACACCTGTGGGACACGTAAGACATACCGCTACGACCGGAATACAAGGCACTCATCCCAACCAGAGTACACTACATACGAACGGGAGCAAGTATTGTCGAGAAATATGACTAACCGGGCTCGTAAGTGCAGTCGCATGTCATACTTTCAAGCATTTCCCTTGACCGGCCCAGAGACTTGAACTGGTAGTTATTGTCGTGAATCTGATTGAAGGTACTCAACGCATCCTCCCTGGCTATTGGAAGGTCACCTATGAGCTGTATGGGCAAAGGCGCTGCTTTCCGAGAGGCCTTTGACGGTGCCACAGCTGGTGGGGTGGATGACTTGGAGGATGTGCCATTTGACGTGGTCGGGGGAGGCGTGGGGGACGAGGGCGTTTTGAAAATTTGGGCGATGTCGTCGACAAGAGTCGGGGACTGGGATGGCGAAGCGTCACCTTCCTGCTTCATGTCGGGCTCCTGCTTTACGGTGGTGTGGTCTGGTGAGAAAGCTGTGGTGTCCAGCGAAGGCAACACGGGAGTCACAGTCAAGGAGTCCTCTGCTGTTCGGGGAGGTGCCGACAGATCAACGTTTGACCTGCTCAGGGACTTCATGGAAGAGGTGTGACTTCGCATTTGCCTCGATGCTGGGCAAGTTTCTGACATGGTCATAGGGCACCAGGCAGCGCAGATAGTATTCGCTGAATACGATTGCAACTAGGTTATTTCACAGCTCTCAGTCGCGACTGACGGCGTTGAAGGCTGTGTCTGGTGGCTGGTGAATGGCAGCGCCAATAGACCTATTAAATATTAGATGTCTTTTGGTCTCTCCTCTTGCAAAACTAATGGCAAGGGAGGAAGGTGGGATGACGGGACCTAGGAGGATGCCTTGGACATGGAGTGGTGGAAGCTAACAACAACGGACCGGGCTACATACAAGGAAAACTGGCCCAAACCTGTTTGTCTTCCGACTGTCATCTCCATTTTTTATGGCCTCCTGCGTTTGAGACCTCGCTCTCACAATCCGACATCGGAGTGCCGTACCACACCAGCATTACTCGCCACCAAAATGTCTACAGCAGCGAAGTCGACCTCAAAAAAGAGGAAGCGAGACGCAGCCTCGGAGGCGCACTTTGAGCTCTCGAAGGCTCAAACTGGTCGCCTGGGACCTCTGCTCGGTGCGCACGCGTCTAATGGCTCTAGCACGCCTGGGCATCGTCTGACGTACTTCCAGTCAGTTATCCATCTGTGCAGGCTCCGGCATCGACCCCGTTCAAGTGCTACTCGAGAAAAAAGTCAAAAACTGTCAAAGATGATGGAGGCGAAGCTGAAGAAGATCTTCTCGTTGTTGGCGAGGCTCCTAGCGTCGAGTTCGTATCAAATCAAGATGAGACGCGAAAAGTTGCAGAATCCGGTTGTCGGTGAGTACCTCCAGCGCAATGTTTACAATTCCGTGCAAGGTTTTATCGAAGCGATTAGATACCTTGTTGCTATTCGCAACACGCGCACCGGTGTAATATCTGTTCTTCCTACACCCAAAACACCGCATATCCTCTCCCGCACCGTCAAGGCCTTGAAGTCAATACCACCTTCTGCTGCGCCTACCAAAGCTGTCTATCTCGAAGCGAAGACAACGTTGGGAGAAACCTTCGGAACCAAAAAGCAGAAAGCTAACATCCGTGCCGTTGAGCGGAATCGTATCGACGTTAGCGCCATGGAAGGGGTCATGGGCTATGTCATGGATGGTATTGAGAAGGGCGCCGTCAACCTCATGACTGCAGGTTCGTCGTTTGACAATTTATGAGCCGTTTGGAAATTTACCATCCCCGCCTGTAGAAGAAGCCAAGGCCACCACAGATAAAAACAGGCTCATCCCACCATTTGACGCTACCACCACCGACCCATCTGAGATCTATCCTTTGCATGATATCATTCCTGAAGCTGAATGGAAGGCGCTGCCCGTCAGTCCGTTCGATGCCGCAGAGACTAACGGAGAGAAGATTGCCTTGCTACCCTACCGCAAGTCGAACTGGGTCAATCACCATCTCAAATCTATTGCAGAGTCAACGAGCAAATCGAAGAAAAAAATGTATGTTTATGAGAAGTGTTTCTGCCCCTTGATCTGACCATATCGCGCAGTAAAATCCTTCTCTACATCTCTGCGATGCTCGCCTTCCGCCAAGCAACCTTTGCCAAATCATTGGAGAAAGAGAAACTCTACGAACGCTTGAGCGCTGTGCCAAGTACAGTTGTCGATAGTCTGCTGCAGCGATTCGCGGAAGTTGCAAGGGGTTCTTCAACGTATGCGTTACTGGCCTTCATTCCGTGCCGAGACTCTTACTGATCAATAAACAGCTTCCAATCTACGTCGGCCACCAAAACGAGCTTACTGACCCACATATTCGCACTGTGTCTCAAATTAGACGACTTCGCGACCAACACGACAGTCGTTGCGCACGATTTGAGCATGCCAGTCACACAGTAAGACTATTCCATCAACGAGTTCTGATAGATGGAAGCCTAACTCATCTTCACCGTAGGGTCAACGACCTCTTCAAGTCTCTTGGTAAGCTTTTCGTGCTGTTAGGCAGCTGTGATAAGTTTTCATGACCTCTTTCTTGTTTGTAGGTTGCAAAATCACCAAGTTGGGCGAACGTGAACGTGCAAGACTGGGACAATCAGATGCTTCAGCTGATGACAAACGAGCTGTATTGTCGGCGCCCGTCGAATTCCCTAAGCCAAGGCTAAGAAAGAAGTAGACTACTTATCGTAGAGTCACACATTTCTAAGAGAGTTCATTGCAAACTGATAAAGACTGCGAATAATGCTTTCTATAGACGTCGACCTTCGCCGAGTTCTTTTATTTGACTCGAATGGAGCAGCGCCCAGTGCAGTCTCGACCTGCCAGAAGTGTCATATTTTGCCGTCCAAAACTTGACTCACAGTGGATTGGTATAGCCTGACAAGGGAGAGTTGCGCTGCTGCCTCACAGAAGCTCACAGGATCATGATGCATTCCGTTGAGTGGTACCTAACGGGTTTGGATCATTGAAGGCCGGCTTTTCGAATACCCGCTAACCCGAACGCGTTATAAATGCCAGAAAGTGCCCCACACTCGCGCTGCTTTTGCGTTGCTTCCCCGCATTTTGTGAAAACCTTGTTGATTAACTCCTTTCACGATCAAATATGACAGGCCGCAGGACTTTCCTCATCGGTGGTGGATGCACGGCGTTCATCAAGGTGTGCCAACAGATCTATAGAGAAATTTATGCAGCTCGTTAATGTGTACCTGTAGCCTAGAGCTACAAGAACAACTGAGGATGTATGTGCAGTTGAGTCGACCTGCGAACGACTAGTGAACTGAGTGATACCATGTAGATGGGTCTTGAGGCGGCCACGAAGGCTCTTCTCGATGCAGGTGTGTTGTGTTGGTTTCTCAATGCGACCCTACACAGGGGCTAAACGCGAAACGCGACGGCCAGGTATCAACTACGACCTCATCGAAACTGCAACTGTGGGGTTCTGCTACGGCGACTCGACGAGTGGGCAGGTTAGCAAGTTTGTGATCACTCAGTACGAATAATCTGGTAACAAGATTATCCTAGCGCGCTCTCTACAACCTGGGCCTCACACACATCCCCATCGTCAACGTCAACAATAATTGCTCGACAGGCTCTGCTGCTCTGTATCAAGTCAACAATGCCGTCAAGTACGGCCAGGTCGAGTGTGGCCTTGCCCTAGGATTCGAGCGCATGAAACCTGGCAGCCTCGGAACCAACTTCCCCGACCGTCCCTCTCCCACTGCTCTCATCGGCGCGCGCTCATTTGAGATGGAGGACACCTTGGGCGAGAATCACGGTCCTGCCGCCCCCCGCATGTTCGATAACGGTGCACAGGAGTACTTCATGAAGTACGGTGGCAACGTTGAGCATCTTGCCAAGATTGGTACGTTCAATCACGCTATATTCGATACGACGTGCGATTGTAATATTTTCGTAGCTTCGAAGAATCACAAGCACTCTTTGAACAACCCCTACTCCCAGTTCAGGGATGGCTGGAGCGTCGAACAGGTTCTGGCCGCGCCCAAGATCTCGAGAAACTTGACCAAGTTCATGTGCAGTCCCACGTCGGTGAGTTGTGGCATTCCAAAGACTCTTCCAGAAATCACACGCTGATGCAACTTCAATCAGGACGGTGCTGCCGCTTGCATAGTGGCTTCAGAGGACTTTGTGCACAAGCATGGGTTGGAGAACCAGGCTATCGAAATTGTTGCGCAGGCTCTTGCTACTGATGGCACCACCACATTCGAAGGCCGCAGCGCAATGGACGTCGTGGGATATGAGATGTCCAAGACGGCTGCCGACAAGGTCTTCAAAGATGCTGGATTTGCTGAGGGTCAGGGCAGGGACCTAGTCGGCGTTGTCGAGCTTCACGACTGCTTCGCGTCGAACGAGGTATAAGACCCAACTTGATGCAATCCGTGTATTCGCACTCATATCATATATGCCCCTTCTGCTATCTAGCTCATCACTTACCCTGCGCTGGGTCTGTGTAAAAAGGACGAAGCTCACAAGCTCGTCGAGCGCGGAGACAACACTGTAAGTGCAACATCTCTTTGGCCATTTTCTCGCTAAATGTAAGATGAATTAGTATGGCGGAAAATACGTCGTCAACCCCAGCGGCGGGCTTGAGGCCAAGGGCCACCCTCTCGGAGCTACTGGCCTTGGAATGCACTTCTACATCATGAGTAAGCCCTTGAGTTTTTATCTCGCCTCCCTACTCACGACCATCTCATCAGTGCAACTGAGAGAATGGGCTGGTCCCATGCAGGCCCCCGGTCTCTTCGACATCTCAGACAAGCGAGGCAAATTCGGCCTCGTGCACAATGTCGGCCTTGGTGGCGCTGTGGTAGTCTCTCTTCTCCGTCGACCCGAGTTCTACAAGCCTGGTGGAAAGGACGGTCGCGACAGGTAAACATTTCCGATGACATCCTCCTTACGAAGGTAAATTAACTCTTTACCCCAGGCTTGGTTATAACCACGCGCACGAGTGTCGTCCTGTCACCATGGCGGACGTCGACAAGGTCAAGTCGAAAACGGCGTCGAAATATGTTCTGCAACACGCTAAACTGTAAATAGAGGTGTACTCAACTTTGTATCTATCTATGTGTACTTATCTTGAGACTTTGATACCTCCTTCCGTTTGTATACTAAAAATCTCATTGACGCCGCCAGTTATGCAAGTCAGGCAAATCAGCCGGGCCGGTGCGAGTCGTATTTATAGCGCTGGGCGCTTAAGTAAACCATCGTCATGCCCTTAGGACCTCGTTCGCGGAGCCCTTGGACGCTGAGTGGGGTTGCTGCCGTGGATAGCAGTGTCAGCAGCAGCCGCAGAAGAGGCTTAGGAAGTCAGGATGAGCAGCGTCGTTGTAAGCATGATGCCTCTGCTTTGCTGGGATAACGAGTTGCTCTCGAGAGGCTTTATGCGCAACGACACCTTACTCGAGTTTTACCATGATCCAAAGGCTGTGTCGCGCATTGGTTGCGCAGGTCGGTGAAAGCCTTCTACTCAGAGGCGTCCAGCCGTAGGCACATGCCGCGGCAGCGACGGCGGATTTGACCTCGGCCCTGTTGGTTTCTGGCACCTCAAGTCACATTGACGTCGACTACAATGAGGCGAGCATTGCGTGAGTCTTGTGCGCTACACTCGTTG
This sequence comes from Psilocybe cf. subviscida, assembly GCA_013368295.1. NCBI lineage: Eukaryota > Fungi > Basidiomycota > Agaricomycetes > Agaricales > Agrocybaceae > Psilocybe > Psilocybe cf. subviscida. Next base: position 259,738 of record JAACJJ010000044.1, on the reverse strand, counting down.
GTGTTCCAGGAGGAAGAGTCACTCAAAGCCTGGAGGTGATGAAGACTCAGGGATGTGGCGAGCTGAGCAAGTATACCGAGCACAGATTGGTTTGTGATGCGGTCCTGTTGTACGTGTCCGCAACAGGCGTTTATCTGCGTCCATGCAATAGAATCTCACGTGTACCAAATCTTGTAGTACATACGCGCCTACTCGCTCACGTTTGACACCAAAAATCCTGTTATGGACATGCCGCCAACATTAACTGAGTCTCGATGATCAATATCTATGTCTGCCAGTCCGTGTTAATAGTGGAAAATTGGTGTTGATTTTACATGGTTGGAATTTTCAAACATACCAGGAAGCATAGCCTTGCGCCTACGAAGAAGAACCCGTTGATCGAGCGGCTTCCCAGGGTGTAGTTGTAATCCAGTGGAGCTCTTGGAAACAGACGTGCAAATGCATCGTGTGCATCAGTCTGTAAGGTTTGCTTCATTACCTGGCTTTCCCGTGGATCAATATTGGCAGCCTGCAACGGTCCAACATTATTAGTAGAAGAGTACCGTCGGACGTTGTGCAATAATGGCGCACCAACCAGCGATGTACATTGTACATAACAGCAAGGGTATCTTGGGCAAGCTTCATTTTCCTGGCGCCGTATGATGGTTGAATCTGTTTGATTCTCCGGTCAAGCCAAGGAGGAAGATAGTGAGCGATAAACTGGTCCAGGGCACCGATTAGCTGCTCCAATGCCTCGGCCGATATTTGAATTTCCTTCTCCCTTTCCTTCCTTTGCTCAGCTGATGCTGTCTTGGTACGGATAGCAATCAAGTGAGTGTCCCAATGATTAGCTGCATATCGAACCTCTGGATTCATTGAGGTATACCCTTCAAAAAGGTCGTCGTCAACTGGGTTGTTACTCGCCGAATTGGTGAGGGGTTGGTCGACGTCTTCGACATTGGTTTGGTTGTCGAAAGAGTCTATGGTGTCTTGTCGAATATCAAGGCGTCGCATGTATGGCACAAAGAATTGCTTCATGATATCCAGACACCGAAGGAAGAGATACAGCTCCTGTTTCTGGGGATTAATGTATGCGTTATCGTTGGTACATCGGTCAGCGCTTGTGATGAAGTTGGGAAATGACAGGTGGTATGTGCGGACCACGTTTGATGGATCGTCCGGGACAGTGAAGATGGAGTGGAGATGGTAAAGCGTTTGCCTGATTTTGGAGACATTGTATCCACCCCCCAGAAAAGGGGCAAGAGCATCTAATGGCAAGGTCTTCTGAAGGAGCACAATAGCCCCCACGACGTTCTGGAAGCGTTCGATATAGTGAGGGTCATCGGGAACCTCTGCAGGGAGGGCTACCTCAAGGATATTCAAATACAACTGATCCAATCGCCTGTATGAACTGGAGACGGGAATATGGCCGACTTTGACGTTCAGGAGGACACCTAGCTGCCTTTCGAGGTCCAATGTACGGTTGCCACCAATGAAACGCACCATGGTCGCCGCATAGATGAAGAGCTTTCCCGAGTGTCCCACCAATGCCTCCAAATCCTTTTCTGGGGGCCATTCTCCTTGGTTCTCTTTCTGCCATATCTCCTGGAGACTCGTCTTCAGATACAGTCGGATGTCCTTCTCGACTTCTTCTTGTACGCGCATATCTTCATGAAGCACCAGCTTTTGACGTGCTGAGTGGCCATCCTCAACTGCAAGCCCTTCCCGAATCAGACCTTCGGGCCGACTGGTGATGAAGACGCGCAAGAATGGGATGTCCTTGATACTGTTGACAATAACCCAAAGTATTTCCTCCAAGCTATCTGCTTGACATTCATCCAGCGCGTCAAAGACGAGAATGAGGGGTTTAGATATGGAAATAGCGGCGAGCGGTTGGCGGATGAGCTTCTCGAACTGGATCTTCGGCGAGTCAGTCACGCAGCCCGGATCCTCTTCAAGGACCTGTGCAAGGCGTGATTTGATGAGAGGGTCGAAAGATGAAAGTTGGAAAGCAAGAGTAGGGAAGACAAGATTTCCATTTTTTAAGTTGATCGTCCGTCTTAAGGAATATGAAGCTACCGCCGAGCTGCTGTAACGAATCTAGTCGAGATGCCACGCTATGCGCGATAGTGGATTTTCCGATTCCAGCAATGCCATTAAGCCAGAATACGGGAGGATGATCGCGATTTGGGTCCAGGGCCCATGTCTCAACGGTTTTCAGAACACTGAGGCGAGTGCCTTCCAGGCACGTTCGTGCGCCGCCTGGACGAAGGGTTTTGTAGGAAGCATATTGAGCACGAGGCATTGACGCTAGGATAGCTATCTGCCGATCTGAACCATAGCTCCTTTAGAAATCGCACATAAAGAATAAAGAAGAGCTCACTTTTCACAATCTCCCTGTAGGTTATTATCTGTAACCATGACCGCAAGTTCAGTATTGACAAACGTGTCAAATCTGTGGAAGACTTACCCAACTTTTAACTTCGAAATGTAACTTTTACGAAGTAATGAGCGTTGGTTTTCTGTCGATTATGTGCACCGGAACGTACCAGAAAATCTTTAATCGCTTGATCGGTTTCGGTGACAAACCCTAGTAGCGCGGTATGGTCATCCGAAGCCGTGAACAACTTCAGCACTGTGTCCCTCTTTTTGGGCTTCCTAGTGAGTCGAGGCTCCCATCGTTTAGCTAAGTTTTTGAGTTTTCTATTATTCTGAATAGTTACAAAGGAAATCCCCAATGAATACATGGTACTCACAGGTCAAGATCATCCACAACTTCTTTAACAGTGCTGGGAATATCGGATGTCACGGATGGCAAAAAATCCTTGAGATCCTGATATCGAGCGTGCAATTCCTGGAATACTTTCTCGTTATCAGCCGCCATCTGAACATAAGAGGTATCAGTACATTCCAATATTTCAGATGAATGTCAACATACATCGGCTGCTTCAATGACCTTCAGCACCAAAGATATACATGTTTTGGCCGCAGGAATAGGTGAACCTTCAAGTGCCGCCTCCGTCGCCTTGAGAGCACCCACAAATACCGGCTTCCATTTCAATGTTTCCGTTCCATAATTGGCAGGATCCGGCCCTTTGTGGCGGCGAGAAAACATTGTAGGAAGAGGGCACAGATAATATGGATGGTAGAGCGGAAGTGATGGCTAAGTAGCTACCAGCTGACACTGCGTGAGCATTTGTGGCGTGTTTGCAGCACAGTAAGACTCTCACCAAACATATCTGAGGACTTGCGCGGTTCGACACAAAAATAGCCTACAGCATCAATGACAGTCCGCTCACAGCAAGCTGTCGAGTATCTTCATAGTAAATAACCCGTCAGTGATGGGGATTCAAATGAACACTTCCAACATGGCGAAGGTCGTATCCTGAAAGTCGAGTCTTCGCAGGGTCTGGCTTGACTACGCAGACCAGTGGGTTAAGTCAGCTTTGATGAAGTGGACGAAATTTACCGCCAGTGGATGGCAGCGTCCCATTAAGAGGCAACCAGTAAGGAACTCCGAATTGTATTAACTTGGTAACAAGACCGCGTGTTTCTGATAGCTGAAACTTGAACTCAGAAGTACAAAGCACCGCAACCGTGGATGAAATGGTCGAGTCCGAATGAGCAAACGGAGGCAAGCTGAAAGAAAGAAAGCTAGTTGACTAACTGATGATGCCCGTTAGAACGGGCCGGCGCGACCCGTCACTCATCACGCCAAGATTGGTGGGCGCTTATGCAATCCACTGATCTGAGATACATTTCTTGGCGTTGCCAACACCATCCTCCTTCCGGCCCTACAGCGCCCTGTGACGCCTCGCCCAGACTTTGGATCTCTCACACGTCTACATCCCGCTTTACCTCTGTCTGACTCATCCGCAAATGACTATATTCATTTTCTATGTCCGGCCCCCTAAACGGCCACTGTGATTAGCATAACTCAGGTTGACCATATGGAAGGCTCACAGCTTCAGTTTCAGCGTCTGGTCGCAGATGCCTATTTGACAGTGTTTCCTACCACTAGCAGGTTACGGCCATTGGTGTTCCAAGCACAAAGATCATGCAAACCAATAAGCTGCTGTCAGAAGGCTTCCGTTAAGGCTGTACTCGGGGACCGTGGGGCTCTTCTGTGTCAACTTTCAAACTGTGTAGGTTGTCCAATATGATTAGTGAGGTTTCATCATGCTGTATGCGTTCGTTAAATACTCATCCAGTGTCGGTAGGTACCCACTGGGCCACTTGGTCGTCAGTCCCTCGCTACCATCTACTTCATCTGTGTGCTCTTCCTGCGATGCTTTTTCGCCGCCGCAAGAAACCCGTCCCACGACACAATGGCACAGAAAGCCAATCAGTTTGGAAACGCAATATGGCCGTTGCTTTCACAGCGACGGAAAAGGCGCTTGTCGGTCTACCTATTCCTGCGGCCAAGACATGCATCTCTTTGGTGCTGAAGGTCATTAACTCAGCCGACGTATGTTGATGTCTTCCTGAGAGATTGAAATAGCCTGATACCGATTGCGCTTAGGTGGCAGCAGACAACGAGAGAGTGCTGAAGCAATTGCACGCTCGATATCAGGACCTCAAGGAGTTTTTGCTATGCATATCACCTGATACTCCTAAGGCTGTCCAGGACGACGTGAATGGTCTTGATCTGTGAGTATTCTGCGTTCATCAGAGCTCTTCTTCTGTGCTTATTCAACATAACAGCAAGCTGAAGGGATTAGCGGGAAGATGGGAACCTTTCCTCACTAAGAAGCCCAGGAAGAGGGACACTGTCCTGAAGTTGTTCACTACTCCAGATGACCGTGATATGCTGAAGGAATTCGTCGCCGAAACCGATCAAGCCATTAATGATTTCCTAGTGAGTTTGAACGCATGCATTCGATGGAAAAACAGTGCTTATTTGGTTGCCAACGAAAAGCTTAATTCTGAGGTTCAAAACTGGGTAAGCCATTGGGGATTCATTATAATTTTCAATGTCGAACTCATGAGCGATAACGCAGATGCTGGCTTACAGAGAGATCGTCAAAAGTGGGCGCTTCTCTTTCCCTGTCTGTACAACCTCTGAGGTAACACTTTTCCAGATCGACAAATAGCAGTTTTGTCCTCGATGCCTCGGGCCCACAATGCGCCCTATGATTCTGTACGCGAGGATCGCGCGAAATCTTGTTTGCAGGGTACTCGCCAATTGGTGCTAACGGCAATCATGGAGTGGGCTCACGGTGCAGATCCTAGCCAACCTCCTATATTTTGGCTCGACAGCCTGGCCGGAATTGGTAAAACCACGATTGCCCACACTATTGCATCTCGGCTGGACGAAAATCAACAGCTGGGTGGCAGTTTTTTCTTCCTACGGTCTGACAATCTTCTCAAAGATGCCAACCTTGTCTTTCCAACGCTGGCATTCCAGCTTTCCGAAATAAATCCCCTCGTAAGGAAGCGACTCGTAGAGGTCTTGAAGAACGATCCCCGCTGCGTAAATCAATCGCTTGCGACCCAGTTCGGTAAACTCATCTTGGATCCAATGTCCGCCACACCCCTCTCGAAACCCCTCATTCTCATTTTGGACGCGCTGGACGAATGTCAGCCAAGTCACGATACGACAGTAATACTTGAAACCCTCGTCAGAAACATCAAGAAGATCCCTTTTCTGCGCGTGTTGATCACCAGTCGACCCAAGGCGCATGTTAGCAAAGCATTTGGTATTGCGGGTGGCCGATTGGTACACCGAAAATTGGTTTTGCATGAAAATACAGAAGTACAACGAACAGTCAAGCAGGATATTCGACTCTACCTGAAGACCAGCCTCCAAGAGATATGGAATAGAAATAAAACGGGAGGATGGCCATCGGAAGAGGACTTGGAGGCTCTGGTGCGACAATCTGGGAACCTTTTCATCTATGCTACAACTGTGATACGCTTCTTTGAGGGGACCCGGTCATTACACCTCGATATGCAGCTCCGCAACATCCTCAAACTCCAGGAGAAACATGCCCCCAATGCCGACATCGAACCATATACGCATCTGGATCACTTGTATTTGGCCATTCTGGATACGGCTTTCGCAATAATGGATACGAAGGACAAACACTTCAACGTGTACTTCCACCATATCGTGGGCGGCGTTGTGCTCATGAAGAATGCCTTACCAGTGGAAGCCTTGGCAGCCTTTCTAGGAGATTACGATGTGAACGCGATCAAATCCACTCTTTCCTATCTTCGTTCCATCTTTATTGTTCCAGAAGTACCTTCGCAAACGCTCCGGACATATCACTTTTCCTTTTTCAACTTTATCACAAACCCTAGTCGATGCACCAACTGCGACGCATACATTGATCCCCCAAAACACCAGCGATATCTCTTTCTTCGATGTCTCAACACCATGAAACGGTTCTTCGGGCCTCCTATTCAGTCACAGCGACGCCTCATGGACCAGCAGGACACCGTAGGCTCTGTTGACAGTCAAGACGTCGACCACCCGTCAAGCAGTTGGAATACCAAACAAGGCGAATCTCAAAGCAAGGCGGGTGGGGACATTGATGATGAGGACAGTGACGACTTTTATAAATCGGACGCGTCAATGACCCCAGAGGTCCGGTACTCGAACAGTCATTGGTATGCTCATCTGATCGCCATTCAGGCGCTGGGGGATTTAACTGATCCGGAAGAGAGGACGGAGGAGCAAAGGCTTGTTAGCGAGTTGGAGCACTTCCTCACCTATTATCTCTCGCAGTGGCTTGACCGGAGAACCAAACTCACTCTGTCAACAGTCGGTGCCACGAGGATAAAGCTTGCTCAAGAAACTTTTGATATTATGCATAATGTGCACTGCTGGATGGTATGTCATTTGTCATTATTAGATGTTCAAATTGAATTTCCACTTACAGCGGTACATTTCAGGCTGCTAATATTGACTCACAGAGAAGTTGGGGAATGAAACAAATCCTGAAGGCCGATGCGCGCGAGGCATTTGCGCGCTTGTTCCCTCAGGCCAAGGGCAATTACACCTTGGGGGCCCGTCTTCTCAAAGATCAGCTGTGGCCTTCAACCCCCAACTCTTCGGCTGTAGTGGGTACTACAAGTTATGTTTTGTCAAATATTTCTTCATATCATGGGTAACCTAAGGCTCGGCTAGAACTAGCAGTAAAGTCCTCTGAGGATACCCTATGCGGTACTGTACAAACGCACTACATCCGATAATTTCTCTACGAATGCATACATCGCTTGATCATTTTCTTTCTGGCCCTTCTTGTTTGAGGGGCGCTGTCTTTGTGGCTGCAATAGGTACAAACAATTTGAACCTGGTACATACTCATGGCTAGAGGCTCACCGATCAATATTGTGATGGGTTTACTGTTTCAAGTTACAGTTTTCAAGCGAAATTTGCAAAAGCGGGGCGATAAATCTTCTCTTCCTGAGTCGCCGCCACATAACAGAACAGAACAAGTCAGAAAGCAAGAAAGAAAATAGACAGTACCCATCTCCACTTCGCAGTAGCCTCAGCCTTCTGCCCCACAACCTTCACCATTTCACCAGGCTTCTTTTACGCACTATCCTTCACATTTTCCGCTAACCATCCCGCCGCTCGAACACCGCCCGTAGCGCGCTCCCGTGCATCCTCGGCAGTATCCTCAGTAGCATGCTTCAGATCTTCGGTCTAGTCGCTGTTGCGGTGGGCTGAGCACTGTGCGCGCAGCTTGGCCTCTTCCGTGGTGTATTTGGCCTCGCACTTCGTCTCCTCCCAGCCGGTGCCGAGAAGGACCATGATAGGGTAGAGAACGTCTTCGGCGTTGTAAACGCCAGAGTTGACGATCTCTTTTATTTTGGCATAGACAGAGTCAGCTGTGGTGCGGGCTTTCGTCTGAAAATCGGACCGATCAGCACAATACAATGAAAAGTATGAAAGGAAACATACTCAGAAGAGCGTCGCGGGTCCTGGGGAGAGTGTTCTCGTTAACACCCTCGGAGAGGAGATAAGCCCTAAAAGGGGTGTCAAGCTAGGCGTGGTAAGCCACAGTACGGGCGGAGGCGTCGGTCCATCTAACAAGCCTCAGATTAGTCTTTTGCGTTAAGAAAAAATAAATGAAAAGTCAACTTCTCATCAGCGAGTTTGATGAGCTGGTCGCGCTTGTACTGAGCGCCCGAGCGCATGTACCCGTTCTCAATGAGTCAGTTACGGATAGCATTATCAGTCCAGGCAGTCCAGAAGGTATCTCTCGCCGCGTTGTGATTATCCCTGCCGCAATGTCGATTAAAGCTGTTGAAAATATGCTCCCAAAAGAGACTTGCTGAACGAGCGAGCATCGTGATGCGGCTGGCCTGAGCGTCGCTCTTGATGACATGGTAGTCGACGAGCCACTGGGTCGGCTAGGAATCGGTCGTAGTTGGGTAAACAGTATCCGTTGGGGAGTAGAGTAGTAGTCATTCATTGGTTTTTCGAGCTGCTCTAGTTTCTTTTGGGCGTCTGTGGGAGCCAGGTGCCCTCGGGGGGCCTTGGGCGCGACAACGTCGTATTGGAAAGGAAGTCGCCGCCAGTGTTCGCCAGTGTCGCGTGCCGCGTCGCGTTGGGCGGTGAAAGCCTTCTGTGCGGAGGCATACTGATTGTGGGTTCATGAGGAGGTAGTGTTCCGGTCGTTCTCAGCGAGGGACTCTGTCTCGGGACGCTGTCTGGCACAGATGTTATGCACGTCGAACCACGCTCACGCCAACGAAGGTGATTCGAGTAGCAAAAGTCTTCAACAATGTGAAGCCGGAGAACGCAGAAGTTGTTCGGCTGACAATAAGCCGCTTCTACATCACCATAACAATAAATTCGCCAAATATCAGAGTTTGCATGGAATGTGAACTGACTGAACGAGCGGGAGGGGCACAATCCAACAGATAGGGGCTCGGCGGATGTTTTCGGCCCGAGGATGCTTATTGGGCCGGCCAATGGTTCCTCAGTCCAAACAGTCTTCCTTCCCGCTTCCTGCGCCCATTCCCGCCAAACGCGACGGCCAGGCATCATGCATCAACTACGACCTCATCGAAGCTGCAGCTGTGGGGCACAGCTACAGGGACCCTACAAGTGGGTAGGTAAATAAGCTGACGTGATGATCATCACAATCTGGGCCTCACACATCCCCGTCGTCATCAACAACAATGCCCCCAAGTACGGCCAGATTGGGTGTGGCCTTGCCCTAGCATTTGAGCGCATGAAGCCTCGGAACCAACTTCCCAGACCGTCCCTCCCCCACTGTCAATGCTCTCATCGGCGCGCGCTCATTTGAGATGGAAGAGAACTTGGGCGAGAACCACGGTCCTGGCGCGCCCACCGCATGTTCGACAACGGTGCGCAGGAGTATCTCATGAAGTACGGTGGCAACATTGAGCATCTTGCCAAGATTGGTACGTTCAATCATGCTATCAGATATAACGCGCGATTGTAATATTTTTCGAGCAGGTCTTGGCCGTGCCCAAGATCACCATAAATCTGACCAAGTTCATGTGCAGCCCCACACCAGTGCGTTGTGACAAAGACACTTCGAAAAATTCCACGCTGATCCACCTTCTGTTAGAACGGTGCTCCCGCCTGCACAGTACAATTATGGGCTAGGGAACCAGGCTATCGAAATTGTCGCACAGGCCCTTACTACTGATGGTACAACATTCGAGGGCCGCAGCGCTATGGACGTCGTTGGACATGTGATGTCCAAGTGGGCTGCCGACAAGGCCTTCAAAGATGCTGGATTTTCCGAGGGTCAGGGCAGGGACCTGGTCGGCGTTGTCGAGCTTCACGACTGTTTTGCGTCGAACGAGGTAAAACCTAACTTGATTCAATCGCATATTCACACTCACCTATTCCTTGTAGCTCGTCACCTACCCTACGCTGGTCTGTGCAAGAAGGACGAAGCTCACACGCTCGTTGAGCGCGGAGACAATACTGTAAGTGCAATATCCGTTCGCCTGTGCTAGTCTGCTTAATGTACGGCCAATCAGTATGGCGGAAAATATGTTGGCAACTCCAGTGGCGGTCTCAAGGCCAAGTGCCACTCTCTGGGAGCCACCGGCATCGGAATGCACTTCTACATCATGAGTAAGCCCTTGGATTCGTACCTTACTCGCATACTCATAATAATTCATTAGTGCAACTGAGAGAATGGGCTGGCCCCATGCAAGCCTCTCGCCTCTTCGACATCCCAGACAAGCGAGGCAAGTTCGGCCTCATTCACAATGTCGGCCTTGGTGGCGCCGTGGTGGTATCTCTGCTCCATCGATCCGAGTTCTACAAGCCCGGTCGCAAGTACGGTCGCGACGGGTGAACCTTCCATACGAAATGCCCGATGCGAAGGTGGGCTGACTCTTTACCCCAGGCTTGGTTATAACCACGCACACGAGTGCCGTCTGGTCACAATGGCCGACGTCGACAAAGTCATGTCAAAAACGGCCTCGAGATATGTTCTGCAATAAGCTAAGCTGTGAATAGAAGTATATTAAACTCTGTGGTGTGTATCTATCTTGTACCATCTTGACCTACCCTTTGTATCCCAACAATACCATGCCACGTCAGTTCAGACTTATTTGCTTGGAATTGGACGGAACAACTTGTCAAACATTAGTATATTCGACTCTCTGGACATTAGGTAGGCAATCGGATTGTCAAGAATGTACAGGGACCGGCCAGTACCGGGGGCAACGGATACGATGGGCTGGGCACAGGACTTGGGCACCCTAGATGTCTGCACGCATCCATCACGAATAGAGTTCTAAGGTTTACAATCAAAAAGGAGCCACTCACAACTGATGGATTCTGGAAAGACATAACGTACGATATACTCGAAATTCATTATTTAGTAACTGTATCAGGGTAACACAATCTTTGAATGCTAGATAACTTTTGCTATGGATTCTGCAAACGCTTTCCAAAAAAATTCTTTCTGCACCCTCTTTTGCCCTTTCACCCTCTTCTACTACGCTGCCAGCGGATTCTCGACAGCGAAATCCGAGAAATGGAAAAAATGCATCAAAATCCGAGGCCTATTCATTGAGACGGTCTCCCAAGGTGTAATTTTCCAAGGTCTCAGGGAACAGACGCGCGAATGCCTCACGCGCATCAGTTTTTAAAATTTGCCTCATTTCTCCACCTCTCCGCGAATCAATGTTGGCAGCCTGAGATGGTACCATTGTTGTCAGAAATTCAAGTTTTGGCATGATCCAATAATGACTTACTATCCAGCGATGCGCATTGTACATAGTATCAAGCGTGCCTTGTGCATACTTCCCTTTTCTGAGATCGGATGTCGATAACATCCGGGCGATTCTCTGGTCAAGCCACTGCGAGAGATGGTCGTTGATGAATTGTTCCAGGGCACTGATTAGCTGCTCCAATGCCTCAGCTGGTAACGCATTATCACCATCTGACTCCCTGATCATATCTGGCGGGATCCGGATATTGACTAAATGAGAGCACCAATGATTATTTGCATACCGGACCTCCAGGGTCATTGACGTATCTCCTTCATATAAGTCGTCGACGGTGTCACTTTCAGGGTCATCGTTTTGATTGTGTGAAGGTTGATCGACGGCCCCAGCGGCAGTATTGTTGACGACTGAGTCAACGATGCCCTGTCGAATATCGAGGCGTCGCTCCGATTGCGTAGTCGGCCTGTAGAATTTTTTCATGATGTCTAGACATCGAGAAAAGAGATATAGCTCTTGTCTCTGGGAGTTGATGTATGCGTTGCGGTTGGTGCATCGGTCAGCACTTGTAATGAAGTTGAGAAATGAAAGGTGAGATGTGTAAACAGTGTGCGATGGATCATCGGGAACAATGATAATGGAGCGGAGAGGGTAGAGTGTCCGCCTAATTGCGGGAACGTCGTATTCACCGAGGAAACAGGCAAGAGCTTCCAAAGGCAGGGACTCCTGAACAAGCACAATACTGCCCACCACGGTCTGAAAGTGGTTGATATAAAGAGTATCATCCAGGAGTCCTTCACGAAGGGCCATGTCAAGAATATTCAAATACAGCTGATCTAATTGTCTGTACGAATTCGAGACAGGAATGTGGCCGGGATTGTTGTTGAGAAGGACGCCGAGCTGCCTTTGAAGATCCGGCCCACGGCTGTTACCGATGTAACGCACCACGGTAGCCGCATATATGAAGAGATTTTCCGAGTGTTTCACCAACGTCTCCAAATCCATTTTTGATGGCCATTCCCCTTGATTCTCTTTCTGCCATATCATCTGGAGACTCATCCTCAGATACAGTCGGATGTCGTTTTCGACTTCTCCTTGTCCGTCCATATCCTCGCGGAGTAATAGTTTCTGACGTGCCAAGCTGCTTTCCTTGACTGTAAGCCCCTCTCGGATGTGGTCCTCGGGTCGACTGGTGATGAAAACGCGCAAAAATGGGATGTCCTTGACGTTGTTGACAATTACCCAAAGGATTTCAGTCAAGCTATCTGGACGACACTCATCCAGCGCGTCCAGAATAAGGACGAGGGGTTTAGATATGGAGATGGCAGAGAGTGGCTGGCGGATAAGTTTCTCGAACTGGATATTCGGTGATTCAGTCGTGCAGTCAGGATCATTTTCAAGGACCTGTGCAAGTAGTAATTTGAAAAGAGGGTCGAAAGAGGACAGTTGAAATGCAAGAGTTGGAAAAACAAGGTTTCCATTGTTGAGTTGGTCGTCCGTCTTGAGAAACATGAAATTGCCCCCAAGCTGGTTTCTCTTGTCCAGCCGAGAAGCCATAGTGTAGGCTATAGTGGATTTTCCAGCTCCAGCAGGTGCGCTGAGCCAAAACACGCAAGGATGATCACGATCTGGATGTAGAGCCCATGTTTCAATGGTGTTCAAAAGATTAGCGCGAGTGCCTTCCTGACAGGCTCGTGCGCCGCCTGGGTGAGGGTCTTTATACGAAGCATATTGAGCGCGAGGCATTGAGGCTATGATAGTTATCTGCCAATCTAGGATGGAGTTTATATAGAAATTTCATGTAATGAATGGAGAAGAGCTCACTTGTCATGGTCTCTCTGGAGGTTATTATCTGCGATCATGTCCATAAGTTTGGCATCAACAAACTGTTGTGGATGGCCTACCGAGCTTTGCTTCTCCGTCCAGGGTATGTAATGGAACTTATTGAGACGGTATCCCAAGCTGTAATTGAGTTTGGCCTGCGGGAACAAACGCACAAATGTCTCATGTGCATCACCCTGCAGGAGTTGTTTCATTCGCCAACTCTTCGGTGAATCGATATTAGCAACCTGAAATGGTATTGTTGTTATTAGGAAGATCAGACACCGTGCGATAATGGTTATTGACATACTATCCAGCAATGTGCATTGTGCATGGTATCGAAGGTGTCTTGAACACGCTTCATTTTTGTGCCAAGGCTGGTTGTTAATAAAATCCGTGCAATTCTCCGGTCAAGCCACTGTGAGAGATAGTCGCGGATGAGCTGCTCCAAGGCGGTGACTAGCTGCTCCAATGCGTCAGCCTGTAATGCATCATCACGGCCCTCCAATGTCGTCTTCGTTGAATCTGACTTCACACAAATGTTGACTAAATGAGAGCACCAATGGTCATCTGCATATCGGACCTCCGGAGTCATTGACATGTCCCCTTGGTAGAAGTCTTGGTCATGAATGTTGTGGTCAGGGTCGTCGTACTTGTAGTCTGTATCTTCATCATTTGAGGGCTGATCAACAAACCCGGCACCAGCTTGGTTGCTAAGAAAGTTGACGGCGTTCGGTCGGTTATTGAGATATCGCCTTGAACGCTTAGGAGGCCCATAGAACTTTTTCATGATATCCAGACACCGAAGGAAGAGATACAGCTCCTGTGTCTGAGAATTAATGTATGCATTGCGGTTGGTGCATCGGTGAGCATCTGTGATGAAGTTGGGCAATGAAAGGTGATATGTGCAAACCACGTGCGATGGATTGTCTGGAACAATGATGAAGAAGTGGAGATGGTAGAGTGTCCGTCTGATTGCGGAAACGTCGTATTCACCGAGGAAACGGGCAAGAGCTTCCAAAGGCAGGGGCTTCTGAACAAGCACAATACTGCCCACCACGTTCTGAAAGTGTTTGACGTAGAGAGTATCATCGAGGAGTCCTTCACGAAGAGCCATGTCGAGAATATTCAAATACAGTTGATCCAACCTGTGCAACGAGACGAGGATGTGGCCGAAATTGATGTTGAGAAGGACACTGAGCTGTCTTTCGAGATTCAGTGCACGGTTGCTACCGATGTAACGCACCATGGCCACCGCATATATGAAGAGTTTTTCCGAGTGTTTTACTAACGTCTCCAAATCGATTTTTGATGGCCATTCTCCTTGATTCCCTTTCTGCCATATTTCCTGGAGACTCGTCTTCAGATACAGTCGGATGTCGTTTTCGACTTCTTCTTGTCCGTGCATATCCTCGCGGAGTAATAGCTTCTGACGTGTCAAGCTGCGATCCTTGACTGCAAGCCCCTCTCGGATATGGTCCTCGGGTCGACTGGTGATGAAAACGCGCAAAAATGGGATGTCCTTGACGTTGTTGACAATTACCCAAAGGATTTCAATCAAGCTATCTGGACGACACTCATCCAGCGCGCCCAAGACGAGAATGAGGGGTTTAGATATGGAGATGGTAGAGAGTGGCTGGCGGATAAGCTTTTCAAACTGGATTTTCGGTGACTCAGTTACACAGCCGGGATCATCCTTAAGAACCTGTGCAAGTAGTGATTTGAAAAGAGGGTCGAAAGAGGATAATTGAAATGCAAGAGTTGGAAAAACAAGGTTTCCATTGTTGAGTTGGTCGTCTGTCTTGAGAAACATGAAACTGCCACCGAGCTGTCTTCTCTTGTCCAGCCGAGAAGCCACAGTGTAAGCGACAGTGGATTTTCCAGTTCCAGCAAGTCCATTAAGCCAAAACACGCAAGGATGATCACGATCTGGATGTAGAGCCCATGTTCCAATGGTGTTCAAAAGATTGATGCAAGTGCCTTCCAGACAGGCTCGTGCGCCGCCTGGGCGAGGGTCTTTGTACGAAGCATATTGTGCACGAGGCATTGACACAGTGATGACCGTCTGATCAACTGGAACATAGTTATTTCAGACGTCATAAGGAATGAGTAGGGGAGAACTCACATTCCACCATCCGTCTGTAGTCTAGTATCTGCAATCATATCCATGAGTATCAACAAATTTGAGAAACCCGTGGATGACATACCCAGCTTTCAACCCCGGAGCAATGCTTTTTAGAAAGGCATGAGTGTTACTTCTCCGTCCAATGCATTATTGAAACCTACCAGGAAATCGTTAATGGCTTGATTGGTTTCAGTGACGAATCCCCGCAGTGTATTACGGTCATTCGAAGCAGTAATCAATTTCAGCACTCTGTGCCACATCCTAGGCTGCTTGGTGAGACGGGGCCGCCAATTCGTAACTATTCCCTCCAGCCTGCTACCATTCTGAATAAGCACAGAGAAATGACTTGATGGACAGAGACTATTCACATGTTGAGATCATTCACGACTTCATGAACAGGCTCAGGAATGTCGTGGCGTGTCAGGGATGGCAAAACCGCCTTGAGTTCCTGATATCGAGCTTGCAATTGTCGAAGTACGCTCTCGTTATCAGCGACCACCTAAGCACAAGAGATATCAGTACATTCCAATATCCCAGATAGATACCAACATACATCGACTGTGTTCATGACACCCAGTACCAAAGAGATACACGTTTTAGCCGCAGGAATAGGTCCATCGTTAAGTGTTGCCTCCGTTGCGCTGAGAGTGGCCACCATGAGTGGCTTCCAATCTGATTGACTTTCCGCTCCATGATTGTGAACGGGCTCATTATGACAGAGAAATCGCATTTTAGTGATGAAATAGATGATAGAGGGGGAATACTCAGTGATATGGTGTCACATTGCGTCACTATCTATCGCTGTCACAGGACTAAGTATGTCCGCACTGCGCGTCAAGCTCAAGTCAAGCTCCCATATGCCCTCTTAAGTCGTGACTTCCGCAACTCGCTCTCCCATCTTGGAATTCAGTGACGCGTCCTGCCACGGTAGAAGTTGCATCGCCCATTGTTCACAACATTACCGCTCCGTCTTCACCTCTGGAACGTGGGGCCTGGGGCATTTGAGACGTTGGATAGTGACGCGGGTGCCATGACCTACCACATTCTCCGGATAGCGGGTCCGTACTAGCTTCCCGCACTCCGTCCCCATCCTCGCTGTTGATGGTGCCACTGCCCTTTGGTACCATTGTTAACACCTGTACCTGGGGAGCTCGAAACCCGGGGCGTTTGAGGCTAGGCAGTGCAGTGGTATTGGAGAAGGTGGTCGCGCGCTGCGGTGGCTGAACGCCATCAACACAGTCTTTTGCGGAGTCAACGTGGCAGAGACCAGCGAGATCTGGGATACAGGGACGCCGTCAACGGCGGCCATGGCCGCAATCTCGGGGGTAAATGAGGGTGGCGACGGCGAGTTTGCAGATGTGAACAGGCTGCCATATTGATGGCCAACGCAAGATGAGCTAGCTGACGAGGACAAGTACACAGACGCAAGCAGGGATGTCGACAAGCCACCTGTACAAGATCCTGAACAGTAACGAAGACGCGGACACGCCCAGGATGGTGAGACTGACTGCTACGGAAGTTCATCACTCATGATTGACTGATCACGAAAGTGATCAGCCATCCGAGGCTGACTACGGGAGGCTAACACAGGTGCGGACGGGCGGCAAGAGTATGGTCGACGGTGACAACATGGACAAACTTGCAAACAGGGCACCGCAGAGCAAAAAAGAACGTCACAGACAGAGGCTTAGGACGAATGCAGATACTAGCTGCGGCGCTGCGCAATGAGCAAGGATGAGTGCACTGTGGTGCCAGAGGAATCCACCCCCCAGACCATTCTGGCTACGTGATTCTCTCTGGTCGGGGCACGGTGCAGCTAGGGCGCCCACCAACGAGTCGTACAGCGCGACGAAGTCATTAGACTTTATTGTTGTTGCCTCTCTCTCAAGATTTTGTCCCTGCTGTTCACTCCGAGAGCCGTTGTGAGTGGCAAAAAAATGTTTGATTCTACGTACAAACATCTTCTATCATCTGTACAGACGGTTACTGGATGTATTCAGATTAGTAATAGTGAAAACTGACATTTGACTATAGATAATTGGAAAGCATGCGCGGTGGAATCATTGTACTGTACTATTTCGACCGATCGTTCATGTCACAGGTCACAGGCGCCCGTGAACTGAACAATATCGACTTTCGTCACACATCACAGGCGCCCGTGAACGATGACTAAAACCAAGTTTTCTGGGCCAAAAAAAGGTAATTTTACGCTAAAATCGCATATATCTACGTTTTGCGCTATTCACGAGCTCCCTTGCGTTGTTTTGGCACATTTTTGGAAGATTTAGTTGTCATGTCACCAGTTGGCACTGGTGCAGCGGTTTCTTCATCGAGGGAGAATTCTGTGTCTTCAGAGGCGGATTTGCGCTTAATACTGCCGTCAGCTCCTACGAAGAACGCTGGATCTATAACACTTTGCTTGAGGTGCTGCGCAGGAAGCGCAAATTCCGTGGAGGCTTTGATAGATATGTTGGAATCTGGAAGGAGAACTTGATGGAATGAACTAGCTAGTATGATGAGGGCATTTTTTGTTAATGAAGAGGATTGATCTGGAACCTTGGTTGCATACAGCTCCATGGATTTTTGGAAGTGTGGTCGTCCATAGGAATATGAGCTGCTGAGTTCAAGGGGGTCAAGTTGCAATCAATTTCGGTTTGTTTCAACGGCTGGCACTTGACTAGCGCCAGTCGAATATTTTCAACAAGCATCGGGCCGCCAGAATTCAAAGCCAAAATGTATTCATGGACGCTCGTTTAGCGCGTATTTAGCTTGGGACCGTCTGTATGTAGAGAGGCGCTGTCTGGCTCATACCACAACCAAGTCATTACATTGTGAACAATTCTATGAACAATACTGAATGGTGTCACGCATCACGGCCGGCTGTGAACTATCTGCCCTGTGAACGATATGGCTCATGTGTCACAGGCCGTGAACGATCGGTCGAAATAGTACAGTAGTCCAACTCAGGTCAGATGGTAAAAAGTTTTCGTCGTTGAAGCTACCCTTCCTGTACCGCTGAGTCCAGAGTCACCAGCAGAGGGTGTGCAATCACACCCAAAGCGCCTTAGCACTGCCATCCGCCAGTAGCTTGACATGAGCCACTGTTGGAATGGCCTTGCCCCCTCTACATCGCGGTTTAATTGCTTCACATTTTGGTCTGCCTCACCACGCCCAAGTGCTATAGGCCGATTAACTTCACTCCACCCCCACTTCGGCCTTACGTCCTAGCACTAGAGACCGACTCTACCTCTGGGTTCCCCCTTGTTCATCAGTCCCGATCTCATCTTTCTCGCAAGGAGTAGTGAAACGTGCCTGTGCTTCATGACCGCTATAAGATCGGTACTCCTGAAGCATATACCATCAGCTGCTTGTTTTCCAGTATGCCATTCTTTGCTAGCGCGCTGCTGCTAATTCTCTGACCAATTTCCCATTGCTTTAGGATTTTCTGTGGCAGTTTCTCACTTCCACTTCCGTCACCTGAGTGCGCGTCAGTGAGTGAGGTCTGAGAATTTGTTTGTCCGATTTATTAGAGCTTGCGCAGTAATGTACATAGGCGGAGCTCTGCGCAACATGATCTCTGGCCTGCGTGCGTGGCATATTTTCCAAGGCGTCGCATGGGCCATATACTTTATCCGCTCCACTAGATGCTGCGATTTTTGCCTGCCTGACCACATATCTTTGCGAGTTTGTAGTCAAGTCAAAGGCCCACTTGAAGCATTTCAATGTGTCTACTAACACGGCTACAGGACCATTTGCTCTCTTGGTCACCTCTTCCTTTCTTCCATGCGTCAAATGCTCGTCAACAGGCGAGACTGCTTTCTGGGCATCCCGATCCGACCAATCCGCAGGCTGCTCTCCATAAGCATTTCCAGCTGAGAGCCCGGTTCGACTCTCTTTTCCTACCAACTGCCAAGATGCTCAAGGTCGTCTTGCACCCCTTTCCTACTACAAGTTTCTCTCGTAATTGAAGTCTGTGGCTCGGGCCGCGACGCATTGACCACCTTCGCATGATCATATTCATCCTTCGCATTGGTGCTGTCCTCGAGTACCTTCCGCGAGGACTCTCATTTCAGCAAGTTTGTGCCATTGCCCCTGGTCTAGTGATGCATTTCATCTCTACCTTGACGAACGCGCCACTATTCTTGCCCCACGCACCCAGGACAACCGCGACTTGCACTTACAAACTACTGGAATCATGACAGAATCTTGGTTTTGGCCGCATCGACAGAGGTCTGTTCGCCTGTTTCCAACGCCCAACTGTCCAATACTTATTCTCAAGGGAGTATCGTTGGAGAATCATCAGAGGCCCTGTTGGACCCCGACTTGCTTTACAGCACATCAAACTACTTAAGCCTGGATTTCGGGTGTGAAAGAACGCTTTTATCAAGGATAAAAGATCGTAACTATGATCCTGTCTATGTGGTAGCAGTATTCAAACTTGAACAGGACGAACGGGGAGAAAGATATCAGATAACCAGTATACCCCATCATCAAGAATAATTTCAAGCACATTTGGTTGCCTTAGGTCCCCCAAATAGTCCTTCGGAAGATGTATGTCCTCGTTCGTGAAGTCGGATTGGACAGCCCGAGTCTGGCCCCAGGTTCCATTCAGTTCATAGCCATTCAGCTTGATGATCAACTTGCTACCTCTCGTGGTTACGCAATGTCGGAGGGTGATAGTATGGTCGCATCCGACCTGTATGTAGAAATAGACATTGCATGAAGATGCCCCCGGAATTGCAAAAAGCAGATATGGCTTGCCCGTCCGCTCATGATTTGAGACGACCAGGTTTGTGTAGAGACATGTGTCGTGGCAATGCACTCCTACGGCGGCTCGCACATTTGCCACCACCACCTTGTAGGTTTCCTGACTATCTCGCCATAAGGCAGCTCCAGTGACGGATTCGACGCTTGATATGACTGATTTGACCTCCTCACCCATCAGTAAGTTCGATTCGAGGCTGTCAATGAACAAGAACTTCTGGCTTCTTCTCAGAGCTCGTAACATGTTCTGTGGGCCTCCTACAGCCTCGGTAGATGCATCGGTGAGCTTTAGATACCGCTGTGTCCGGTCTTGTAAGCGCAATCGTTCTTGCAGAGATTTGTCCGACCAATAATCCACGAACTCGTGTTTGTCGGCGATGAGAACATTTTTGGTGTGCAAATCTGCAAACTCGGCCATCTGACTCTCCAGCCTCAAAAATAATTGATCAGCCCTCTGACGACACCTGACATCCATTTGCTCAACTTCGCTGAGCTGCTTTTTCCTGACGATGTCGTCCTTGCAGTTGTTGACGTTTTTGACTGCTTCTTCATATCGAGCGCACATTCTTGCTTGAAAGTCGGCTCGTGCCTTGGCAATCCGTGCTCTGTTCGCCTCAGCAGTCAAAGAGACAACGGAGCCGGTCTCGAGCACAGAATTAGAAATCTCCGCCACCTCCGATGATTTATCACCTGACATGGTTTTCCATGTGCTCATGATTGCCTCCCCAGCTGCGTCGGTGTATTTGCGTTCATGAATCCTCCGATTTGTTGATTCCATTTGTGCAGTAAGCCGATTTCGCCTGCTATCCCTACGCGTCCGGCGTTCTTTCTCCAGTAGACTCTCCAGTTCACCAGTCAACCTGGTCTTCATATTTTTCTGGCGAGTTCCTTCATTGTGCTGTTGTTCGGCGGCGCTGATGATGTGCCCCAGGTTGAAAGTGGCCCGTAGAAGGTCTTTGACCATTCTGCCGTGACTTTCTCTCATGTAATTGTCCCACTTCCTCGCGGTGAAAATGAGAAGTAACTCGAGCATTCTCGAGCATTCAATTAGCAGGAATTCCGTCTCATTGGTCTCGTACTTCTGCACGATTGTCACCGACTCGTCCTTCTTGGAGAAAAGATCCGCAGGCACGTCTTTGAGAAGTTCCTTGGTGTACAGTGCGATGAAGAGTCCGATCCATTCCTCCAGTTGCTTGTACATGTCATGCCATCGTCGCTCAACCTGGCCATGGCGGAGGTAGGTCATGTCCTCCACAGTCAACGTATTACCCTGTTGGACATCCTTGGCCTCCAGGCGTGGTGCATTGTCTCCACTGCTAGGAAATTTGACGTCCTCACCATCGTCGTCCGTGCTAGGCCTCTGCATGGCCCACGTCTTCCCGAAGTGGGCCTTCCGCTCTGTGTTGCATCTTTGCTTCTGTATCCTGAGATTTATCTCGTCGTAGTGTGCCCCAAGTCGAGCCATGAAAACAGCATCAGAAGTGAGAAAATGGGTGTCGGATTCTGTTTTCCCCTCCTCGGAAAAATCGACTCTGACATTGATTGCCGTACTCCTCGGAACAGGTTCAAGTGACGATGAATAGATGGAAAAGGCATCTTGGGGGGTTTTTTTGAAGAGGATCCTGCTCGTTTGTTCTTTGTGGTCGGATAGAACTATGTAAAGCATTCCAGATGGTGTCTTATTGTTCTCTGATGCACTTGCGCTTTTTGCCGTGCGGATATAATAAAGCGCAACATCGGGTACAGAAAAGGCCGGGAACGGGCCAGTGTACGCAACAACTTCCTCGAGGAACCTATCGGACCGCGTCAATGGCGCAATGCCGTCATGTAGAAAGTCGCTTTCAAACTTGTTGCATGTAATGAGTGGAGCATGTGAAGCGAGCTGGAGCTCAAACACAATGCCCTCTGAATCATCCCAAGAAGGATTGATGGCCCAGACGAGAATTCTGACAATAGAGAGGAGGGCTTCCAACAATAACCACAGAAGCGTTCCAGTTGAGCTTGCAGTATGCTGAATAAGGTAGAAGCAACCGATATATCCAACAACAGTGGATAAACAACCAAGTATAAGGCAGCAAACAAGAAGGGGTGTCACCCAACGGGGTACATGAGTGTCGATGGATTTCATCTGGCGCCTGTACTGAGAGTCGTAGATCGTGCTGATAGTTTGATGGTTCGTCCGTTTTTCTTGGTCAGGAATGGTGGCAAGCCACGTCCGAAGTGCCCATATACACTTTTCAGAGGCTACTTCGGAATTCCATGCGCTCTTGGCCTTTTTCCGTTCCATTGTTGCGTTGATCTCATTTTCAAGGTTAATGTGGGCTTCCTTCGCCAACCGATCGATAGCGATAAAGAGTAGTCTTTTTTTTAAGATAACCAAAATGCGAATCTGGATCAAGAGCTGGGCCACGCTGACACAGGCTGCCGAGCCCACTACTCGGAGAATAGGGAATCCAAAGCCCAGGGGGAATAGCGCATTGCGGGGCTGGTTGTGTGAGTCCAGAACGATGCCAATGTATGGCACGAGTCCAGTCGAGGAAATGACCAAGGTGGACGTTATGAGAAAGAAGTTCCACCACACAATGCGCTGTCCCCATGATACCGTCAAATCCTCCGCATTTTCCATGTGTTCCTCTGTCAGCATTGATTCTAGCCTGGTCTCTGCTAGGAACCGCTTCGGGTGTTTGGGATCGAGGGCAATCATAGGCGCGACGACTCCGTTTGGGCCGAATCCGCCGTCACTGAGTTTTCTGGCACCTAAACAGCGATGCCGGCGGATGTTAAAGCATGCAATGACGATGTTGAAGGCGGCGCGGACAAGGCCCAAGCTGCCAAAAATGGATATGGGGGTTACAGACGAGTAGAGAAACCCTCTGTCGAGTGCCGATCCAACGTGTTTCTCGCATTGCTCAGTACCCAGAAGTGGTAAGAGAGCAGAGATATCCTGGACCCCTCCGGTGATCGTTCCACTGAAGTTTGTTGAATCTGACATGCTCACGGGCTGGCAACTTGCTCTTGACATGAGGCCCCTAGTTCATGATACAAGAGAATGGTACTTACTCTTTCAACCTCCACGGCGGCGATGGTTGTTTCCAAAGACCCAGATGCGGAATGTCAGGATGCCTGTTGAACGTTGAACAATGATGCCCACCTGCCTGGTGAATCCTGGACCTGAGTGACATATTACCCACGTTCCAAGACCATTACTCAACAAGACAAGCTTTATGCCCGTCGCTACGCGACGGAGACGCTCGCTGCGCTCTCGCTCCTGCTTCGCTCCGGACAACAGCTTGTTGTGGGCTGCGCCCCCAAACCCCCCTGGTGTCGGTGCTGCCGCACCTCCGTAATGAGTTATAAATTATAATAATCCATTCTAAAGAAGGCTTGACAGATAATTTTATGAGTATCCAAATCCAAGTCCCTTTTGCAGAGAAACCCACCTCGGTACATATGGCGAGCGATACACTCGCTCACGCTCGTCTCATTTGCATACGCACACAGGAGCATCATCGCAATTGGCGCACCGTGTTCCTCCCAATTTCGCACGGTTCCGATTTAGACGCCCATGATCGGCGCATCAATACCCTACTCAATTCGCCATCATTTCGAGCGATTCAACGTGCGATGGGTAGGTCTCGCGCTGGAGTATTTGGGCATGGTCGCTATGACGCGCTGCGAGCGCTCGTCGTCGGGAAATAGCGTTATCACTGTGGCGCTGGTGTATGGGGCAAAATCTTCATTGCAGGCTTGCGCACTTTTATTCTACTCAGTCCCTCTTATTTGTAGTGCCAACTCGCTTTCTACCTCCTACTCAGTATATACATTTATGTTTCATGTCTCATATTGCCATATTTGTATGGCTTTTACCTTGTCCATATACTTGAGTACAGTTTAGTACCCCCCCAAGTTAGTTAATTCACTAATTAACATTTCCCTCTCCCCAGTTACATCAAGCATCAGAGCGCTCCCCAGTTTGTTCTACATTATCTCCTTATTTTACATCGAAATACCAACTAATATACATTGTTTTCGGTCATACATCAACCAACTGACTTTGCTCTCGCTTGAATGCACCGAAATAGTTTTCCCACTCGCTCTACACTGCGGCAGGGATTCGGGTACACTCCTTTGCATACATCCCTCCTGATCTCCTCACTGAATCCTCGATCCTTGCAACCTTCGCCTCTCATAGCTCTTCATTAGTACTATAGTCTTACCATACACATTCTGTTGTATATTACACGACTACAGCGGAGTTAGCGCATCACTGTACTTGAAATTTCATTCTGATTTTTGAGTTGTCTTAATTTTTTTTTTTATTAGCTGAGAGCCAGCACTACTGCATCTTGATTTCATGACATTGGCTACTTTGGCTTAATCAACTCCCAATCAACTCCGTTTTTATCCATTTAATTTGTGCAATGTAACTACAGTTTGAGCCCGAAAGTAGTTCGTGTCAACTGATGTAGTCCTAATAATTTATAGGCCTCCTGGTTTCACGCCGAGTGCAGTCCGTCATTGAGTCCAGTGCTTCGCCAGCGCTTGCCATTCACAGCGTGGGCAGTTTGCTTATGCAATGAGATTATATAATCTAATTGGCTAAGCTTTCCCCACGTTCGGTCTCTCACTATATTATAGATCATGTTTTGCTTTTCGGCTTTCACCAGTATTACACTTGGTGCTAGCGCCGATCGTAGAGATGTATAATAATAAAAACCAAACTACTTCCTCCAGCAGCTACTAACCTGCTCAATAGACTGATCCGTAGATAGGTTGTCATATTTTCTACAGCTCTGTCAACTTTTTGTTCTTCTACTCAATCAAACGGAGGTCGGGCATAGGAGCACTTCCAGAGCCCCCGATGCTGAAAATTAGGGAGCTTAGGGAGATTCAGAAATTCTGTTTCACGAATTTTTCGCTCCTTTTTTGAATGATATGAATCAAAGAGACGCCGAGTTTTTTATGGTTGTAAAAATGTTGCGGAGGAATCAAGGAGGAATAGGAAAAAGTACTCTTTATGAGTATTTCTTTGTCATTTTGACTCTATGTACGTGATGATAATTGTAAGAGTACATCTTCGAAATTTCCGCGGTTATTTGCAAATTAGTTGATGAAAAAAATCTCATAAAGCACTGATATACTGTGCTCACTCGCCACTCACGGAACTATTGAACGCGCATGCTGCAGCATCAGGAAATCGAGTTACTTCTCTTTTGCCGTGATCAATCTAATTTGCAGCTTGAAATTTGTATCCCAGTGCTCGAGTACTCTTTGGAGTAAGGGCATATTATGCAGATGGAAGCAGAGCCGCTGAGTTTTGGGGCATATTTCCGTGGATGTTGATGTTGAGCCTCGGGATGACCCTCGAGCACCGAGGCTTCACTAAGCGAGGTAAGTCCAGAGCCTGCCACTACGTGGTTTATTGATCTGTGGCGTCAAGCGACGCGTCGCGAAGTCGCCGGTACGCGTCAATATTTTAATGAGAAACCAAATTCATGGTAGATCGCAGAAGTAAAAGAAATAGCCATTAACCTACACTAACTAATGAATTAATGAATGTCAGAATGTTGTACAGATTGTAAGTAAGGGGTGTAACAGCAGTGAGCGGGTCATGAACATGTCGTATGCAGGAGTTGCGTGAGTGAAGAGTGAAGCGAAAAATTCCAACTAATCAGGTCGAAATCAAATGCGAAAGAGAGGGTCGGAAAGCCTTGGAGGTTTGACAAAGCGGAGGGGCTAGTGGGTTTTTGTGAGAGTGAAGGAGCAAGAACCGATGCCACGCGCTTATAACTCGCCCTCCATCTTCCTCCCAGTCGCCTCAACTTTCTGGCCCGCAACCTTGACCTTCTCACCCGCCTTCTTATACGCACTATCCTTCACATTTTCCGCCGACCGCCCCGCTGCCCTCGCAGCCTCCGCAGCGCGCTCCCGTGCGGCCTCAACGGTCTCAGCAGCATGGCCTTTCCAGTCCTCAGCGGTATCCTGAGCAGCGTGCTTCAGATCCTCGGCCTTGTCGCTGGCATAGTCGCTGGCGTGATGGGCAGAGCGCTGTGCGCGCAGCTTAGCTTCGTCAGTAGCGTATTTCGCGTCGTGCTTCGTCTCCTCCCAACCAGCGCCGAGGAGGGCCATGATTTGGTAAAGCACATCTTCGGCCTTGTAGATTCCAGAGTTGACGATCTCCTTGATTTTGGCGTAGATGGAGTCAGCGGTGGTGCGGGCCTCGACCCATCGGAGGCGGGTTTCGTCTGCAAGTCGGACCAATGAGCATTGTATAGCGAAAAATAAGAGAGGAAACATACTAAGAAGAGCATCGCGTGTCTTGGGGAGGGTTTTCTCATCGACGCCCTTGGAGCGAAGATAGGCACGAAGACGGGTGTCCGGCCAGGTGAGATAAGCAGCAGTGCGAGCAGAGGCATCAGTCCATCTGGAAAACCCGAGGTCAGAGGCCCGCATTAACAGAGGTAGAAAGAAGAGAGCCTACTTTTCGTCGGAGAGTTTGATCAATTGGTCGCGTTTGTACTGAGCATCCGAGCGCATGTAGCCGTTCTCAATGAGCCAGTTACGGATAGCGTTGTCGGTCCAAGCAGTCCAGAAGGTATCTTTCGCCGCGCCATAATTATCCCTGCAGCAATGTCAATTAAAGCTGTTGAAAATATGATCCCAAAGGGAACTCACTGAACGAGCTTCAGCATCTTGTCGCGGCTGGCTTGAGCGTCGCTCTTGATGATGTGGTGGTTGACGAGCCACTGTTTCAGCTGAGAGTCGCTCCAGGTTGAGTAAACGGTGTCCGATGTGGTGTAGTAGTAATCGTTCATGAGTTTCTCGAGCTGCTCGCGTTTCTTTTGGGCGTCAGATTTGATGATGTTGTGTGCGAGAAGCCAATGGTGCTGCACAAATTGCCGTCAGCCGAACAAACCACGAATTGGAGGAAAGTAAATATGCTTACAATATAAGAGTCGCTCCAGACCTTCCAGACGGGGTTGGTAACCGCAGCGTACGACTCGTACATCCTCTGCAGGAGCTCATCGCGCTTGTATTGCGATTTCGTCTTGATGACGCCCTTCTCCTCGAGCCACGAGCGCAGCTCATTATCCGACCACGTCGAGTAGACATAGTCTTTTGAGGCGTCGATTTGGCGCACGGCGGCAGTCTGTGCGGCGTTGACCGCAGTACTAGCCCTAGAAACGACGCTAGAGGACGCGCTCGCAGCGCTCTTGGAAAGCTGCGTGGGGGTGCTGCCATACACAGCGGTGCTCGCAGAAGCGCTAGCAGAGGACGCGTACGACGCCGCCGCATTGCTGTACGCGCGGTACTTCTGCTTCGCAAGGAGCACCAGGTGCTCGCGGGGGCCCTTGGGCGCGACGACGCCGTACTGCAGGAGGAACTCGCGCAGGCGCGACTCGTCCCACGTATCAAACGCCGTGTCGCGGAGGTCGGTGAACGCCTTCTGCGCCGACGCGTACTGGTCGTACGTCCACGCGGACGCGGTGTTCCAGTTGCTCTCGACGAGCGCCGTGAGCTCGGCCTGCGTCCGGACGGTGTCGGGCACGGGCACGTTGTGCACCTCGAGCCATGCCTTGAGCTCGTTGGTGTTCCAGGAGGAGTATGCGGTGTCCTTGTCGTTGCTTCCGCTGAACCAGGAAGCCTGTGCGGTGAGTGCGAGGGTGGCGAAGGTGATGAGGAGTGAGGGTCGCATGGTGAATGTAGTGACACAAGAAGGAGGAGCGCCCCTTTTTATATGTGTCTCTGTTACGCACACACCATGACGTCACATGGGGCCATAGCAATTTATGACGACTGCAGGCCCGCCATTGACAGTGTTCTGTGATTTGGAGTCCAATGGGGCCTAATCGTTACGAGAAACTGGCCCAAGCTTCTTTCTCGACGAAACACAAAGAAGCTGTCATCATACACAACGTCAACTCGACGCTTGAGATGGGCGCTTAACACAAATATCAACTGCCGCCGAGTTTCCCACGCGCCTCGTTTGGTACCCGTGTTGAAATGGCAAACAAAGAGCAGCTCATACTGACAGGTACAGAACTACAAGTAACCAAAGAGGTGTATAATATACGAAGAAGGATACAGAGTCAGTCTACAACACAAACATTAGTAGCGCCCGTCATATCTTGGAACGTTAATAGAAGCTTGTAAGTAAGAGACGATTCAAAAGTGTCAACAACAAGCAAGCGAATGCACAAGCCACTCCACAGACAAAACAAATACCATTAGTATACAGTTCGAACATATTCTTTCCACGATTCGCACAGTAGCAATCAAATCCCTCCTACGCCCTCCTCAGGCAATCACGTTCAGATGAGACGTGTCAGGAACAAGGAAGGCATGGCCATTCCCCTTCCCATGCATCTCCGTCGGGCTCGTACTGCGCGGGCTTGCCTGCCGACTCGCCCTGCGGCTCTGGTCATCGTAGTCGCTGCCCTCTGCGCGCAGTTCGGGGTGCCCCATCTTCGTCAGCTTCTCGTCAAAGTCGCAGTTCCTGTATCCCGCGACGATCCGCTCGAGCAGCTCCGAGGTCGAGACGCCGGGCGTGCGTCGCGTCGGGATGAATTTGCCTGTTACAATGGAATGGGAAGGTGAACGCGGAGGTTAGTGATCATGAGCAACGGATCAATAGAGGACTATTTATAGGAAGTCACGTTCCCCGACATTGGAAGAACCAAACCAAACGGGGAAGGCAGATAGTGATATAGTGATATAGTGTTGTGGAAAACTAAACTCACCTTGGCTCTTCACGTATCCATACACATCATCATGCCCCCCGCTTGCGTACGCTTCCTCGTCGTGTGCGACATAGTCAATCTGGTACTTCTTCATGAACGCCTCGTCGATCACCCAGGGTGCCTCTGCGACGACCTCGTCCACCCAGCGGCAGTGCCTTACAGCTTCCAACCTGTAGCACCACCCAACACACCGTGCATCACAAAAGAAAGTGGTACATGAACCATGGACAAGAACAAGAATAAGGAGTATTTTTATCGTCAGATAATCAACGAACGTGTGTATGCAGGGTCGACACCACGTACCGTTCAGCGTGGCTCATGACCGTGCGTGCTTTATGGGACCAAACCTGCTCATCCGAGTTGACGCCGACCAGGAGGTACACGGAGGGGAACGACGATTTCGCCTGGCGGAGCTGCAAGGCGTGCCTACAGTCATGTCAACGCATCAGCCTCGTTGCCCGCAAAACCTGCCCCAGCTCATGGATAGACTGGATACTGGAAACGAGATACGCACCCAAAGTGGAAGAGGTCATAGACGCCTGCAACGACGACAAAAAAAAAAAGACATGTGATTAATCATCGTCATCACAGCCTCTCAAAACCAGACTCCAAAAAGGAGGAGGCAGAAAGAATGGGGAGTGGGGAGTGTACGCACCATCGGCATAGACCCGGACAGGCCTGTCCACAGGGGGCGCATTGATCTTGTACTTGCGGGTGGCCTCGCCCTCAATGGCCTTGGCCACGAACTTCTGGATGTCGTCTGGGGTGAGCGCAGCGGGGTTGAACGCCTCGCGCGTCGCGCGTGGCACCGCAGGCTCCTCCGTGACGAGCAGGGGCGCCGCGGCGGTGTTTATGGGGGGCTCGCAGGGGAGATGAACACAGGCAGGTGGCTGTTCGGGTTCGTCGCGCGCTGCTGCATGCTGGAGGCGCTCGAGTGGGTGATAATGGGGATGGGGTTCAGCGGCTCCGCACTCGGGGTGGAGGTTGCACTTGAAGTAGCACCCGAAGTAGAAGCAGTAGAAAGAGGGTTAGTAAGGCTTAAATTCGAAAAGTAGGCCGGGGTAGCGGGGTCTGGGGAGTTGAGCGTCGAGACGGAGGAGATGGAGGAGGTGGAGAGCTTGGACTGGTGGTGATGGTGCGGGCCCTTGTGCGTGTTGTGACTATGGGAAGTCGTCGGGGTGTCGGGGCCTGCTGTGGTGCTGGATTCCACGTCACCGTCGTATGTGGGGGAGTCCACACCGTCCGAGTCTTCGATGGAGAGCTGGTGGGCGCGTGTGGCGGTAGCGGTGCGGGAGGCCAACGAGGCTTTCGAATGCGCACGGGCAGCAGCAGCACCAGGCGGATTCGCAGCGTGCCGTGCTATCGCGATCGGGGCGGAAGCGGCTGAATTGGCGTCGTCTGTGAGGGGGTCGTTATCCTCCTCTGATCTGCAGGTTCATCCGATGGATGAATCAGCCCATATTTTATCAGATGTCACTGGGCGTAGTACTTACGCGTCGTAGGCTGGGGAATCTAGTCCTCTTCCTGGGTACTTGCCAAAGGATCTCTTGCTGTGAAGA
Organism: Psilocybe cf. subviscida; assembly: GCA_013368295.1. Taxonomy (NCBI): domain Eukaryota; kingdom Fungi; phylum Basidiomycota; class Agaricomycetes; order Agaricales; family Agrocybaceae; genus Psilocybe; species Psilocybe cf. subviscida. The sequence continues at coordinate 229,574 of JAACJJ010000044.1, read as the reverse complement.
GTGCGCGGGCGAGAGGGGTCGACTCCTGTGGTCTGCATCGTCGGCGGTAAAGATGGAAAATTAGGCACTGCATCAGTGCGTCACACCTTGGCATCCCCACTCTCCATTTTCCACGCAATATGACCGCCTACACCACACTTGTAATTGAGTCTTATTGCGCTCAGCGCTCAAATTATTGCAAGTTCTGTAATCGCGCAAGGGCTTATCTCAATACCTGGTGGCAGACGGACCAGCGTCGCACTCGGGCCACTAATGGCTTCTATCGCCGGCCTGCGTTTGATTGTCAAAAACAGGAGCCATTAGCAAAAAAGAAACAATCACGGAGGTTCTTGACCAACAATGTTTGCAAAATCTACGGTTTTTCTTGAAAATTATTATCACTCCCTGTGCGGGGATAAAGCCAGCAACACGGGAAGGCATCAATCACGAACCCTGCAAACAGGGCCGCAGGGAAGTGTGCCCAGAGCGGATCTAATTCGAGTCAATGCACGGGCCCATTCTCGCGGGTCGTGAATAAGCTGGAAATCGTATCAGCCCACCATTATAGAAACATAGCTCTACCACACTGTCTCGACGATTCAAGCGCCCAAGCACCAGAGCAAAATGAAGCCGGTTGCGTCATGGGCCCACGGCCTCTGACGGCAGATCCCATGATGATTGATCGGTCTCCCATTTCAAGTTGATGTGTTTCCTATTCCGGACTGCCTCACAACTGGGTCACCCTGAATTTATGCCGTAGCGCGAAAGCTTGCCGGACATACATTAGACTTGCTAGGCATCATCTGCTTGGTCGATGGGCGAGCCATCTCTACATTTTACCATCACCTTCTCCCCCTAATTCTATGGCGTACGAACTACAAAACTCACTTCCGGATCCTGTGCAGGCAGTGAATACACAGTCAGATGAAGAATGGGACGTTGGTAAGCCAATGGCTATTCAGAAACAAAAATACAAACCATATAGCTCTAATGAATTTATAATAGAGGTAATACTGAGAGCAAGGTACATGAAGAGCGAGGCCAAAGAGGTGACCAAAACCGGGTCCAAAATAATACCAGGAAGATGGGTGAGTCAAACCTCCAGACGAGTATATATTCGTTCACTTGACAGAAAGAGGTTAGGAGTACCTGATTAAGGTGAGTATGTATATGCATGCCACGATGTTGACATAGAAGGTCTGATAGCGCATCCCTGGTTACTTCAGTGGGCCGGCTACGACGAAAGCGCAAACAGGTGCGCTAACTTCCTCCATCCTTGCGAGTCCGACTCGGGTAGAGTAACTGACTCGTTTTGAAAAGCTGGGAGCCCGACTACAACGTCAAATGCCCGAGGCTTGTAAAGGAATTCTGGGAAGAGTTCGATTTTGCCGAACTCGAAGTTGAAGACATCGTCGATGGTGAAGTCTTAGTATCAAAGGAGTGGATCAGTAAGTAGTCCCTTACACTCATCTTCCCCGCAGTTGCGACAGCTAATTTATTATTCACATTGAATCCTTCTTGTTATAACCTCGGCAGAGTATCAAAAGGAGGTTTTTTCCAATCATTACATAGTTACAATGATCGACGACGTTCCACCGGTTCGTGCAAATACCTCTTGTTCATCCATTCCCTAGCTCACTTGTTAAACAGGTCGAAGAGATCTACGACCCTCAGGCCGAGCCAGGATCGTCTTCAGACGAAGAAGACGAGGAAGAAGAAGAGCGACATGAACAACCAGCGGGACAACAAGAGAAAGAGCGTCTCACCCTCCTAATCCCGGCTCAAAGCCCTCGTATGGACAGCGCCGCTCCACAGCTCTTAGATGCGGAAGAGCAGGAGCACGCACATATCAGGACTTGTCCGTCGACTCCCCAGCACGACTTGCGGGATGTATACCCCTCTCCTATGTCAATTGACGACGGCAACTCTGATTGGGATCGTCTCCTGACTCTTCTTGAGCCTGTTGATGACTTGCAGGACATATACCCATCTCCCATGTCGATTGACGATTATTATGATTATGCTTGATCCTCCCAGCCCTTCCGCGTGTCCCATAACTCTTATCGTTTATTCTACTTGCACATATCATTTACTCTACTTGCACATACTACTTCTTGGAATGACCACCACGTACTCATATTTTCTTTCTTCTATTAATCTAGTTAAAACTCGTATTTGAATCTGTCTTTGATGTCGAGAGAGGCATTTATCTTGGGATGGTTTGCTTTAAACCAATATACATTTGCTCCAGAATTCAGATTTAGCTGGGTGTTTTTTTGAGCAGAAGCTCGCGTACAGGAGTTGTGTAGACTACAATAATTGCGGTATCTGCACTCGGTAAGGTCACCGATATGACCATATGACAACCTCATCAAAGCATCGGAACGTTCCTCGTCCGCAAGGCACCCCTAGACGAGGTCGAGAATGCTTTGGGCATGGGCGAGAAGGAGAGGCTGCGCAATTGTCAGAGAGTGTGCTTTTGTGAAAGATAGCGCTGCGAACATTTAGGCGATGACTTGAGGCCGGTGACGATGCCAGTGTACGCCTCAAGAATTCCCTCGTGAAGTTGTCCAACGTAGTCAACAAGGTCGTAGTAAAGCTGTCGAAGGTGCATAATTCAGTAATACATGTGCAAATTCATATAGGCTGCTTACAGGATTGGGCTCGACGGAACCAGCTTCCCTGAGAACACCCATGGTAGTCTCGAAATAAGGCTCAAACCCGGGTCCAATGACAAGTGCAATATCTCCGAAGCAAGACGACACGGAGATCTTGACGTTGCGGTTGAGGATGTTGCTCTGCAGATTCTCGAGGATGGCGGTCATGCAGGTATCAGCATATTGGGCGCTCTGCTCGCCGAGAGCGCGAGAGATATTGCCAATGATACCGCAGCGACAGTGCAGAGTTGGGTGTCCTCGTGAGCCTTGAAAGTGGGGTAGAGGAAGGGCAGGAAGGCCGAGGTGTATGGGGAAAAGTTGGCGTCGAATGCTAGGAAGGAGATATATAAGATTAACGAAGAACAAAGACACGAAAGGTACTCACCGGAGGCCATAGAATCAACGACCAGGAACGCATCTTGGAGAACTGTGGAAGTCATACCCGTAGACTGGATGAGCTGCAGGATGACGGTCATGATACGATTAGTGAGAGGCTGGATGCTATCATTGAGGTTTCTGATAATACACTGCAAATGGGTGAATGAGTATTTCGAAGGAGAGTTTCTGTGGTAACTTACTATGACACTCCGCACAAGTTGCTGGGGGCTATTCCAGCTGTTGCGATCGTCGGTGCCGACAATCTGGTTCTAGAGAGATGTAAGGTGCACAGGACTTGTGAAGTAACGGACAGATCTTACCTAGATGCTCAAAAGGCGCCCCATGCGATGCAAAATAGTGACAACTGTGGTATCCCGGGTGAGGTAGGAAACGATAGCCTCATAAGCTGCGGTTCTGAAGTTGGACTCATTTCCGGCGCTAAAAAAATACGAGTTAACTAGACAATTTAGAGGGTAATACAAAGTGGGGATCGCCTTTACGTCTCAGTGACATGAAGCAAGGCCTGAACACCATTGTAGAAAGGCGACAGAATTTATGTAATTGACGCTGCAAGATGATAGGTCAGATAGGCTATGGCTCTCTCCAGTAAGGCATCTTACAGACGTTGAAATCTTGTTCAAAATTTGACCCAATGGCCTTTCAACGGACCTTGCCAATGCAGGTGAGTGAATGACTTCAAGGAGTGCTAGGGCTCCTACCTAGGTCAGCCGTAGACGCCCCGCACGTGCTGCGGGATCCTTACTTCAACCTATCATATTTGATGGGATATGAATTCGAATTCCTCAACCATTTCTCTCTCAAATCACTTAAGATAATCTGCAGTACAGATAGAGTTGGAAACTCTACTATGATCCAGCATCGGAGGATTTATTGAACGTTACAGCATTTTGGAGGGGTAATGATGGAAAGCTGGGGAAATTCAAATTGGCAGTGGTATTTTATGAATATGGCCACCACGAGAGATTGTGATCTTGCGTTATGATGCCGAAACGGTAACGAAGTACGGCGTGCCAGACACTTGAAGAAATTGAATATGTTCTCACTAGAGTTAAAACATCAAAAACGCAATATAGACCATGTTATGCCTTTTGACTACAACGAGCAATTCAAATGAAACTCTGAGGAAGCTGTTGTATACTTGATGCTATAATATAAATGTGCAATTTTTTTTTAGAGGAAGCAGTTGCGAACTGAGGGTGTGCGTCGAGTTAACGGGCCCTTGCCCGGGTTGCCGGGTGCTCCTAGCAGATCTAGAGGATCGTGACATATAAATAAACACCGGCAAGGGCTTGATCCGAGCTCGGAGCCTACTCGAGCACATATTTGCTTGACCGGCAATGTTAATGAGTGGCCATGACGCACTTTACCAAAGTTTTACATTTTTCAACTCTGACTATCACTGCTTGACTGAGTCCTTCATAACCGCCTTTCTAATCCAAAATGCGCGAATACGACTTCGACGACGACGAACTCCCACTTACCGAAGAGGAGGTCCAGGACAGATTTCAGGCTCCATATCTCCTGTCCGACAGCAACATCCCATGCATGATTTTTGGGGAGGACGCTCTGTGTCTCGTGTTCCGCGTTCCGACCGCGCTCTTCTCCCTCCACATAGTCGTTGCATACAGCGATGTCGACCGGGCCGTTCAAATAATCACGAAGTCTCTTCCTTACACTGTCAATATGGCCAAACTTATTCCCAATTTCAACAATCCAGTCAGAATCGACCCTGACCAAACGAGAGCCTATCCAAGATCCTTCTTCCTAAGCTGCATCGATGACAGCAATGTCACCCACCCGTCTCAGATTATCGTCCATCCCGAAACGGACTTCAACCTCGATATTGGAGGCCTCAATCGCTGGACTTCCGTGGACGTGTTTCCCGATGTCGATATTCCGACCAACATCAGGCTGCCAACACAGGAGGCCATGGTAGACTCGATAATCGATACTACACTTGACCCGAATTGTGGCCTCGTTCTTGAACCCGTTATGAGGGAACTTGGGACGTGGCTTGCATACATCATCGGTTATGGCATTCGAGTGAAAGAGAAGGTGTTATCCAATGGGGAGCTCGATTGCCATGCCCAGGCTCTGGTCGATCGAATCAAAGCGGAGAATCGGCCATATTTGACTGCATGGATTCGTAAGGAGAAAGGCAGGGCAGATGACAGAGAGCATTGCAAGCGTCGTAGGGACATTATCAGGGGCAATGGGTGCGTTCTCTCAATTTGCTTTTTCTCAGTCTTGACGCTCATTTGCATCTCAGAGAGAAAAATATTGACGCTAAGCCACTACCAATTGAACCCCCTTATATTTATTCTCGGTGGGATGCTCCACGAGTACTACAGTAGCATACAGGGCACTACTTCCCATAGAAATCGCGTACATTTTTCTTTTCCCCCTTTTTTTCTCCTTTCAAGCTTATTGTTGTGCCAGAGTTGCATACCCCCATTTACTTGGTACTAGCAGGGGTACCCGTACTTCGCACTCTGTGTGGGGTTTTACACCGGCAATCAACGTTCTCATATACATATTCGTGGGTTGCAACAGGGTGGCCCATTAGTAAAGATTCTACAAAGCCGAATTCCTCGATGCGGCTCCTGATGCTGCTATTATGGGTACAGAGAGGACAGGTACTTTATTAGCTCACAGTCCACTGGGGAAGATACATACTTGTGTGTCTACAAGCTGACTTGATCTCCCAGTTGGTGTTGCAGGAGATGTATGCATTTTATGAGCGGCAATGACGCCCCCTGGGAATTCACTGATGGGCCATTACTTTTGGAACCCATGAGTAAGTATATCCCAACTGTTACAATCAATCGACGGCAACATAGGCATCCATCTCAGGGGCACAACAATACTTTCACACCCAGAATCAAGATCTGATTGAGTGTTTTCTCGAGCAGAAGCTCATGCACAGGGGTTGTGTAGGCTACAGTATTGCATTTTCTGCAGGATTGCTGGGGTAGGGTTTAACTGTCAGAGAGCCAATGTGAATGACAAGATAGAAATATAAGATAGTTCAAAACTCCAGAACCGGCACAGTAGAACATGATCATGAGGGGTCATCTGAAATGCGGGGAATATAAAGGTAACGGGAATAGTATTGGGACAAAAAGAGAACAGGAGCGCGTCTGTAAAGGATACATGCAAAAGATGTGCGTGATGGATTGAAGTAACTGATGGGATGGGGATGGGGGTAGAAAACCTGGAAACTAATGGCAACGTGAGTGCTGAAGGACAATCATAGTCCGTTCGTCTATTACATGCAACTTGTAACTTTATAATGTCCTCCTTGAGAGGTGGTGATGCCAACTAAACCGAATTGTAGATTGCATGTGCAGGGATGATAGCGAAGACGTAAAAGTGGATTTGAGAACAACGATGGGCAGAAAGATGGGGACACAGAAAGAAAGAAAAGTTAAGGATGGTAGTGTAGAAGTGAATCAAAAAGAATGGAAGAAGGAAAACAAAGACAGAACATGGAAGGAATAGAGAATTGATATAACGTCTACTGAGTTGCGATCTTGACCATCTTCAAGAGGACATATCAGTCAGGTCGGAGTAAATGAAGCAAGTGCAGACAGGCTTACCTCGCGTGCCCAGCGCATGGTTTTCTTCGTCTCGTCGGGCATACGGCTTCTTGACCTTAGCTCCGCAGCAAGCCAGGGCTGAAGGAACAGTTGCTTGAGCTGACCACCCGCGAAGCTCTCGGCAAGGTCACCGATGAGACCATATGACAACCTCATCAAGGCGTCGGAACGTTCCTCGTCCGCAAGGCACCTCTGGACAAGGTCGAGGATGCTTTGGGCATGGTTAAGGAGGAGAGAGGCTGCGCGAGTTGTTAGAGAGAGCACATTCATACACAGGCAATGATGCGAACCTTTAGCCGTTGACTTGAGGCCGGTGACGATACCTGTGTACGCCTCAAGAATTCCCTCACGAAGTTGTCCGACATAGTCAACAAGGTCGTAGTCGAGCTGTCGAAGGTGCATAAGCCAGTGATGCATGTGCAGACTCATATGGATTACTTACAGGATTGGGCTCGACGGAACCAGCTTCCCTGAGGACGCCCATGGTAGTCTCGAAGTAAGGCTCAAAAGCAGGGCCAATAGCAAGTGCAATATCTCCGAAGCAAGACAAGACAGAGATCTTAACGTTGCGGTTGAGGATGTTGCTCTGTAGGTTCTCGAGGAGGGCGGTCATGAAGGTACCCGCATATTGGGCGCTCTGCTCGCTGAGAGCGCGAGAGATATCCCCAATGATGCCGACAGCGACGGTGCAGAGCTGGGTGTCCTCGTGAGCCTTGAGAGCGGGGTAGAGGAAGGGCAGGAAGGCCGAGATGTACGGGGCAAAGTTGGCGTCGAGTGCTAGAAAGGATATATAAGTAACGAAGAGTAGAAAAAAAAAATGAAGGACACCTACCAGAGGCCATGGAGCCAACAACCAGGAATGCATCCTCGAGAACCGTAGAAGTCTTACCCGCAGACTGGATGAGCTGCAGGATGACAGTCATAATGCGATCAGCGAGAGGCTGGATGCCATCATTGAGCTTCCTGATAACACACTGGAAATAGGATGAATAAGTACTTCAAAGGTGATTCTCTGAGGCAACTTACGATGACAACTCCACACAAGTTGCTTTGGAGCTCATTCCAGTTGTTGCGATCGTCGGTGCCGACAATCTGGTTCTATTAAGGTGTAAGACACCCAGAGCTCTAAGAAATAACGGGCAATTCACACCTGGATGCTCAGAAGGTGCTCCATGCGCTGCAAAATGGTAACAACCGTGGTCTGAACGACGGTGATCGCATCAGGGGTAGCCTGGGTGAGGTAAGAAGTGATAGCCTCATAAGCTGCGGTTCTGAAGTTGGACTCATTTCCGGCGCTGCAATAAATACGAGTTAACCAGCCAGTTAAGAGGATAATACAAAGTAAGAATTGCATTTACCTCTCAGTGACACGAAGTAAGGCCTGAACAACGCCCTCATAGTAAGGCGACAAAGGACCGCTCTGAGCAGGCTCGGCATCGTCATCGTAGTACATTCCATACTGATCAGCCAAGTTCATGAGCGCCCAGCAGCAGTTAGCGATAATGCGGGGGCTATCGGAGAGGCCGTTGACGAGAGCAGAGATGAGGGGGTGCAGATGCACGTCTGGCTTGATGGTACCGATGAGGAGGTCGCAGATGCGTCCCAAAGTCCAGGCAGTGGTATCCTTAACGTGGAGGTTGCTGTCGGTCATCATGTCAATGAGAAGGGGAAGCGCCTGGTTGACGAGAGGGGTAAGGACGCTGGGGTCGGGGCCCTCGAGAATGGAGCCGAAAGTCATGATGGCAGCTTCGCGGTAATGCCAGTCCTCATTCTTGATGTTGGCTTCAATGAAAGGAATAACAGCGGGGACGATGGAGTCCTGAACAGCACCCGCGAGGAGAGCAAGACAAGTTGCAGCGGCCATAGACACATTCCACTCGTCGTCATCGGCATCTTCTTCTTGCTGAGTCAACAGTTGCAACAAAACAGGAACAATCTCGGGCAGAGCAACTTTCGCAAAGAACTTGGACTCGGTTTCAGGGACATCGCCGTACTCTTGTGCCTAAAATGAATATAAGCGCTACGCATGGGAAATAGGAAGATCTAAAGGTACCTCCTGTGCTTCTAATGCAAGATCGACTTCCTCTTCGCAGACGGTGGACCAAAATTCGACAGCTTGCAGGGCAACACGCTCGTCGGAGTGTTTCATGCCAACAACGGTGAGCTGTAGAAGGTGAGCCAGTGTGATCGAATAACAAAAAGAAGGGAAAGCGTACACCAAAGAGAGCCTGCTCCATGTAGAGCGCCATTTTGTCGTAGTACAGACTCATGATGCGCACAAGACATTCGAAAGCTCCAACTTGAACGGCGACTGACGGGTTCTGTGTGGCTTCGCATACGACTTGCATGATGTAGTTGCGCTCGCCCTGATCAATATATTGAGCCAATGAATCCCAACAGTCCAGAGAGCGATAAACATACATCGCGATCAAAGTTTTCCCGTACGAACTCAAGGGAGTTGAACAACGCGTGAATCGCAGCGAGCTGAACTTCGGGTGCGGGTTCCTCTTTCCGTGCACCGTGGATGACAGCGGTCAAGATTTCGTTAGATCGGAGGCTCAAGATTTCGGGTTTCTTTGGGAGATCAGTTCATCGCGGTGCGTTCGAGGACGGGAGCAACGTTACTCACAATCGCCTCACAGATAAAACCGATCGTTTGCAGCGTTGAGATTCTCAAGTTCGCGTTTGACTGGTCATTCACGAATCCAAGAAGGATCTCAATCAAGTTTGGCCATTGACCTTGCGGCAGCTCGACAGCCGCGATGGCGGCTACTACCTGGGACGCGAAGGTTCCGGCCTTCTGGCTGGGCGAACTCAATGTGATAAGGGAATCCTGCTTGATTTTGGACTTGGTTTCATTGTTCAGTTGAAGCCATCTATTAATCATGTCCTGCTGGCGCGCAGCCTCCTACGATTTGCGAAAAAAGAAGAAATGAACATGGAATGCTCTGAACGAAAGAAGAGATCAACATACACGAGCAGTCAAAGCGTTTTTCAAGGCAAGGCCAGCAGCATTACGGATGTGAAGAGCAGTACTTTCGTCGCCCAATACGGATGAAAGCATCAACATGTATTGGGGCTACATCGAACAAAAATGGGGAATGTCAATGAAGAGGGGCCGGCGACGAAGGAAAGAAAGAAGCCAAGGCCGTACGTAGTTCTCCACCGAAGCGGTCTCCATTTTCTGCGTCGCATCTTGACGGGTCGCAGCGTCTTTGGGCGGCCGAGGGGTGGTAGTTAGCGTCCATCGCGCTTGTTGAACACGCGCACAGCGGAAGTGGCATACCTGCAGAGAGCGTGTTCGCGAGAAGATCCGTGGCAGCGTTCATATTGTTGGCAGATCGAGCGAGAGTGGATTCAGAAGAGAATTAGAGAGTGGTGGCAGAGGAAGAGATAGATGAGGAGGGAGAAGAAAAGGACTGGAAGAAGCGGTTGAGGGCCAAAGTGATGCAGTCGACTACAATTGGCTGAACTTCAATTTTCACCACGCCCAAGTGACTCCTCGCCTTTGGCCCCTTCATCCCTTGTTACAAACGCCCACACGTCTCTATTATCTAAAATCATGGCAGATCGGGTTCGTCTTGTATTTTCCCTCCTGTTTCTCTGCATATCAACTGAAAAAATAGGGTCGCGGTGCAGCTCGAGGCGGACGCGGAGGAGGTCCGATGAAGCGACCTATGGGAGGCCCCCAGCCTGCATTCCAGCAAGGCGCAGATAAACCTAGGCGAGAGGCCATCCTCGACCTCTCCAAGTATGTGGACGAGCGCATTCGCGTCAAGTTCACTGGCGGACGCGAGGGTGAGTTGCCCCGCTTCCTACGCATATCTATTGGGTTATATTGTGTATCCTAGTGACTGGCATTCTGAAGGGCTACGACCAGCTCTTGAACATCGTCCTGGACGATGTCACAGAAGAGGTGCAACGTAAGCTCCTGCTCGCTGCCTCATGCGCGTCTTCGAATCTCACTTCCACCACCATGCGCAGTCCCTGAGCCGCATACGCGTTCCCTGGGCCTCACCGTCCTTCGTGGGCCGACGATAACCGTGCTCAACCCTGTGGATGGATCAGAAGAGATCGCCAACCCTTTCCTTGCCGTCGAGCAATAAGAGATCACTATCGTCTGTAGTATGTACTTTGTCTTCCTCTTCTTTCGCCCTCCATTCTCTGTCTCTTCAATTGCTCGGTACACGATATAGCTCGGCTATTCACCATTACGAATATAACTACCATGCTTTCATACATGCATCCTCGCGCTAGTCAGCTGCTTCTCCACAAATCACCAACAGTCAAGTTTCATTCATCAATCATCTCCTTGGCAGTACCCGAGTGCAGTTATCCTCATGCTTATACACCCTCAAAGAGGGAAGCTTGTGTCGCAAAATGGGATATCACAGCAATGTTCCCCAACCAGCATGAGATCTCTCTCTGTGCACGCACACGCGAATGCGGGGAGAACTCGAACTACTGCATACATACTGTGATTTGCGATGTGGTTGTTCACATGATATCCGGCAACAAAAGATGGATCAAAGCATACTCATACAACTACTACATCCGGTACATGCCATACTTGGGCTCACGATTCAGAGCTGAGGGCATGGCACAACTGCGTGTGTATAGACGAAGGGCCAATGATAAGTAAGCATGTATGTAGCGAAAGCACCAGGGAACAGGGATGAGGATGAGGATGGACGGACGAAGGTGAGGATAAATACGGGACAGACATCATGGCGACGACTTGAAAGAACCAAAGCAAGCTTCCGAAGCTCAGAAGTCCGTTCCGAGAAAGAGATGAAGTCTGAGGCCGTCCTCACAATGTACTAGGGTTGTATTGGTATGGGTGTGCGAAGAGGATGTACATGATCATCGCGGGGATTCGATGGATCGTGATAGATGGGTTGAGAGATCAGGCGTGCCAGCTGACGAGTGCTTGAATCTGCTTGCTAGGTCTGCCTTGCTTGCCATAATACATATAGTATATTCCAGGTTGACACTCTCTCAAGTTGGACTGGTGGCCCGCACTGTATCTGATGGAGGATCAAGGGATAGGCGGACGCCATGTCCGCGACTAACTTTCTTCTATGGACGCGTTCGTCTGAACAGTCGCGACCAAGGTAGTGTTATGATCAGAAAAGGATGACGGACTAGGTTCCGCGCCGTTGGCGATTGACAGCACAGAAAGAGATTCCTGGATGACGACGGTAGCGTCGTTTCCCTGGTTTATTGTCGATGGGACGGCGGTTGGCGGTCGTGATGCCGATTGCGACTGTGACGGTGATGGTGGATGAGGAGGATGGAGGGATGGCGCCGGTGAGGAAGATTTACTCGAGGCGTAAGATGCAGTTAATCCAGAAGGCACTGGCGGTGCTGGGACCCGAGGAGAATTTGAGAGCGAAGGGCTTGCAGACCCTTGGTTAAGTGATCTGGTCGAAGGCGACGGTGGGTGAGGTATATGGGGGCTATTGTGCCGGAGGTGAGAAGCATTTGCCCCTGATGATGAGTGTGCAGTGATATTGTTGGGTGACGGAGGTGTCATCGGTACACTGGCGCAAGCGTTAGAAAGTGATTGCGAAGGCGGGAAACCATGATAAGTAGTAGGTGTAGGGGTTTCCGGCCCCCCAGGATGAGACAATCCCGCAGCTGTAGCGCGCGGATTCAATGACGAAAGTGAAGGAGGAAGATTAGGGGGGAAGATATCTGGAGGGCTCTGTTGTCCACTATAGCTTGAAATTGTTTGATAATGAGACATTAAAGATGATGGTCCGTGATTTGGGTATAACGCAATTGGGCGTGGTGATCTGGCATTGGCCGTTTGATAGAATACTGTAGATGATTCGGAGAACCTGGGATCGAAAGAAACGTCCGGTGATGGGGGCAGAGGAATAGCAGCAGCAATAGGCGTGTTTGAGGAGAATGGAGGAGCACGAAGAGATCGAGATGATGGACCTGACGATGACCGTCTACTTGTATCCAGTCGTGGAGCTGAAGGCACGAATTCAGGGGGGTGGCGGAAAGCCACGGGCGGCGAAGGAGTAAGCCCCGGTGAACCAGCTTTGTCTGTTGAACGAGAAAATCTTCCTCGTGAAGTCAATGGTGAACCTTTCGACGACATTTCTGGTGTCGTTCCGCTAGTATGCCTGGAGCTCTCTTGCGAATGCCAAGAAGGCCGTCTGACAAGGCTATTTGGAGAAGAAGTAGTCTCAGTATATGATTTCACCGACTTCAGGTCATCCTCGGCAGGGTCTGACCCCTCGTCAGTGAAGATTTCACTGTTATTATCAGACGAGTTTGACATGGTTTCCTTCTCTCTGGCGTCAGTCGAAGAAGTAGCAATTTGTAGCCCCTTTCCGAGCTCGCTCTCAAAAAGTGTATGGTCCGCAGACGAAGCTTCAGGCGGGGGCGGACTCGTCCACTTGCTTCTCTTTGGCGCCATATGCTCCGGAGGCGGGCGAAGGGTCACAGGAACTGAGGCATGGGTAGGGCCAGGCTCAAGGAAATTAGCAGGGGGTGAAAATCGCTCCGATATTTTTGGGCGCAACGTCTGGCTTCCCACCGTATACGGTGTTTGAGGGGGTAAAGTCGGTGCTCGATACAGGGGTGCGACAACGAGATCCTCCTCCTTTCGCTCTTCGCAAAGTTCAGCCAAAGCGACAATGGCTCGTTCCGGGCGAGTTTGCAGGATGCGTGCTGCACGCATAAGTTCGCCACGTATCTGATCAGCTCGACCTGTCAGGGACTTTGTAATCTTCACAGTAGAAGTCGACCCACCGTATACAGCCCGTCTTTCGTAACGCAGCGCGCGACGTTATAATCGACTTCAAAGGGGTCCTGAAGTAGAAAGATTGTAAAATGTTTTGTCGTGAAACCGAAACACAACGAACCTCGATGCAGAGTCTATTGCGCTCCCGGGCATCGGCATATCGCGGTCCAGACAGCTGCGAACACGGTCAATAAGGGAGTCTGTACCAAAAGATCATGAATCACGCACCTCATTTTGCCATCCTTTGCTTTCTTTTTTGAGCAAGCCTGCTCGTATTGAAGCCACACCAGTGTTGTAAGCAAAATCGCGGGAGTAGTACCGGAAAAAGTCTATTAATCTGCCGCCGGAACGGGTAAATAAACATAGAAGCGGGACATAAAGGGGTGGGCACTTACAATTCAGCCACAGTGTCAACATTTTCGGAATGCCATCGCTGGCGCAATAGATCGATGTCATCGAAGAACCTGTCCGGTCATGAGCAAAGATTGAGACAAGTGACAGAGTGAACGCACCACGTATTGTGTCCATTCACATGCGTGTCCTCCTTCGAAATGGGGCGCAATGGCGGCATTTGTTGCAGATTAGGAAGAACCGGAGGATTTTTGACGTGAACGAGGAAATAAATTACAAGAAGAACATAACCATAAGATGAAAGAGTGCCCTTGTAAGGTGAGTTGATTTTTCTGGGAACGAACAATAAGCCATCTGGACATCGACAATCAACAAGATTACACACCTTCTCTTACTCCAGACTTTGACTGGGGCGATGGTTAGCTAGGCCGTCGAAGATGTCTCGTAGGGACTCACGGAAGAGTACCATCGTTCGAACACGAGTAGGATCAATCATGGCATAGCACATGAGCAACCTTGTATTCTCCAAAGCCAGCCTATTTTCGAAGCCGATATCACAGGCAATCCCCAGCGGTAGGCCTGGCGATGGATCGAGGGATAGCTTTACGATTGGTATGCGCGCATGTGGCAGGGGCTTGACGTGGAACTTTGTTTCTGCACAGGAATACATGAGAAACACATACTACACCGACGAAGCTGCAAAGAGATCGCACCTCGTTCCAGGAGGTCGCCCAACATAGTTACGAGATCTGCAGCAGACAGCCGCTCCTCCGAGTCGATAAGACAGCACAAATCCATGTCTTTTGGCCATCGTCAGCGATAAGCGCGCAAGGCCCGGAAAGCAAGGGCCACACACCAGAATTTCGCAGACTAAAGCCGTTCGCGGTGCTTCCAAAGGACAGCAGGCGACTGTCGGGCTCTATCGTGCGTATCAGCCGCTCCAGCAGCTTGCGCACGTCCTCCTTGACTGCCATCTCCTCCTGGGTCGGTAGCAGCTGGATCACGAAATCGAAGAGACATTGGGAGAGCTCGGCGACGAATCGCTGCTTGGATGCCTGGCGGCGCTGCATGGAAGGGCTCCCGGCGTCGAGGTATGGCTGGTGGATGGTGGGAGGGCTGATTGCCTGCGTATAGGCCATTCTGTCGGATATGCGGAGGGTTTTGCAGCCACCAGTGGTCGAGCAGAACTGTGGGCTGATTGAGCACCAGGCAATTGACAGGTTCAGAAGATAAATGGACCTGTTATAGCATGTCCCCGCCTGAATCCAGATCAGCCCTCGGCTAACCGCGCGGCTTGATCATCTCTTCCCTTATACCTCATTGACTTGAGCCACGTTTTATTGTATTACCCAGGTACTACCTACATCGTGGCTGTCATCTACGCTATATGGGACCCACCCTAGCTTAACGTTTTTGTTCTGTGTCGGTGAAACAGCGAGGCTTGGGCCTTCGTCCGTTTGACAGAGTCCAGATTTCATTGATGCATGAACGAATCGATGATTGATGCTCTGTGCACCGACTCTCACTATTCTCGTCAGAACACACGGATATGACGGCTGCTCCTCGGTAACTTGCCGCATGCGGTATCTCTTGTCGAGTCAGGGAACGACGTATCTATTGTGCAGCTCCCTACGGTACCGTCCTATGCGTGAGATTGGACCGACACCCAAAAATAACGAGGTTCGGACTTTGATTGAGGTTCAATGTGGTTCTGTAATAACAGTGATTCCATTCGTGAACCGGGCTCGCTGTGAACACCTTGGTAAGTAAATGCTTTTGACCACAAAGCGTGGCAGGATGACAACTCCAACATCAAGCCACTCAGTTCGCTTAATTTAATCTCTTCCAGACCCCTTACCCACTTCCTTCGCCCTGATTCGAGCACAAGTTATGTGGAACATATATTGAGAGCCTCGCGCGGAGATAGACAGCTCAATGATCAGCCTGCCCTAATAATGTAACGTTTATAGTAGTTGCAGGCATTCCAGTTCTCAACGGCGGGTGCGCTACTGATCCTGTGTGTGTGTGAATCTGGATTGGGAGGTAATTTATTCACCAATGAAAGCAAACGCGCAAGCGACCTGATTAAACACTAATATAACAATGCCTTTGGACATGAATTCATACGTTTGCCGACTAATAAACTACTTACATTGATGAAAGGAGGCTCCACTTACTACAAGGGTTGTACTCTCCCATTACGTAGAGTATCTTCCAGTCTATATAAGATGTGTCCATCGTCGTGAATTCAAGCATGATTAGGCATACTAAGTGAATTGATTATCCACAAGCCTGGCTTCATGTATCGTATCTTCCATTTAGACAGGCTCAAGGGAAGCTTTCCAGACTGCTCCGTAGTATATACACACCAAAATAAGGTTCGAAGACAATGTCCTTCCTGTTAAGACTACTTTCGCAGTCAACACGCAGCAGACTAGTACAAGCCGGCCAAGCGCCTTTGAAAGCAAGGGGTGCCGCCCGAATCTCGGCCGTAAAATTACCATATTGAGATGTACAGGAAACGCCGGGCCCGGTAAATTTCAAGAATTGTTTATCAATAATGGCCACTGAGTAGGTCGGGGCACCAGGTGTTCCGGAATGAATAGTTAGAAATAAGCTGCGTCGGGCGTGTGCATTGCTGTGCATCTACATCATCTAAGCATCATTGGAAGATTAGCCTTCGCTGGACCTGGGTCTCGAGACCCACTGTATCATCAGCGGTCCCGAGCTTCGCAAAGCAATCAGTGGTGGAAACAAGGATGGGCTACCGATGCTGGGCGCATTGGAGGAGCTGTGGCTTCAATAGACTGAAATCAAAAATCAAAGCGCTCGCAACTAGATGTCAAGATGGATGGGCAGTCCAAGGTTTGGATAGCCAGCATGCAAATATAGGGACCATTCCGCCTGGATCATTGACATACTCGAGTATATGCATTCATCACTTCTAGATCTTCATAACGATCTAGACACCGTGCTAGTAAGAAGACAAAGGCCATGAATTTTTTGGGTTTTTCGAGTCTTTTTCTGATTCTACCTATTTATGTTGGATACCTATCACCCACCCCTGTCCATTTAGACACCGCTTCCGTACCATCGTCCGCCCCTCCGAGGAGTCTGATGCCTACTTCCCAGTTTGACTAGCAGTTGTCGCGCGTACAAGTTCCCTGTAATAAAACATGAGCTAATCTTGTCGGATGAACTAAGCAACATGAGAAAAACGCGTACTCAAAAGCGTTCGAGACACAGGTTTTGATGTCCTTGTAGCTCACGACCAAGCAGCTCTGTTCATCTCGCGCGACCAGCATGAGCTTTTCGTCTGTGCCCGCGTCGAGCTGATGTAGATATATCAATGTTTGGAAGGGTTGAACGACGTGAGCAGACAAGTGACATACTTTGTTCAAGCAAGTAAGGACGTGCGAGAGGTCCAGAATAGGGTTTCCATGCTCGTCCACTTGATGGAACACGTAGTCGCGGAACAGCTTGATGATATACCGATCTCCCGTCTCCGACCAACGAGCATCCCGAGCAAACCTAAGGCGGTGCAAATTTATTGAGATACTGCAGGGTGAAGCAACTGAGAATAAGAAACGCACTCTGGCCTCTCGTTGATAAACCCGAACTTGCACATCAATCTGAAGAGACGAGCGTTTTCGAGTTCGCCCATGAGCTCCGACTCCAGTCTGTCGGTAGCCCTGGACAAATGAAATGGAGTCTAATTTAGTACATGCGTAAAAAAGAAGGCCAGAAACATACATGAGAGCGTCATCATGTTCCAACAAGATCTTTGGCCGAATCATATCCAGAACCAGATCGATGGTCTGCAGGAAGAAAGGGATGGATTCAGTCATCAATGAGTCGTGATCAAAAATAATATATACCTTGGGCATCTTGCTGCAAAGATATAGAGCGAGGCTCTGAATTTCAACACTGTATGCATTCTTCATGGTTTCTACGCTCTTCTGCAGGTTCGCATTGCTAGCGGCAGACAGATTGCCCGTACAAAGCGCGAAGATCAAGCGACCGAATTTCATAAGATCATCCTGTTGCAGCGCTGTGAGATCTGGCTGAGGAGTCCCATACAGAAGAACGTCGAAGATGCCACATGAACTGATTCGAACGCTGTAACAGGGTCTATCATAAGCAAGCACGCTTGAGACGAGCTGGGGAGAGAAACAAACCGGTTCTGTCCTGTAACCAAAATCTTTGTCGCGTCAATCATTCGGACTGCCATGCCTCGCTCATGGACCTTCTTGATCGCAGATGCAATCTGAACTATGTAGGACCAGAGAGTTCTTTCGGGCACAACTTGCTGGTTAGCCTGTTGCGTCTGCTGAGGTTGGATACGGTGCTGATGCCGATTATAATACACTGCCTGCTGATGCGTAGATGCTGCAGGAGGTTTGGTCTTGATGTGCGCCTCAAACAGTGTTTTAGCATTAGGGTGATACGCGTATGACACAATGAGAGCTGCAATAGCGCGTCATGAGCGACCATATTGAGTTGATATAGTGGGATAGACAGAGACCCACAATCGTCATTGAAAGCCCGGCTCGTGAACGCTTCCTTGACAGCAACAATGTTGGGGTGGACAATCTGCTGCCATGCCTCGATGGGTGCAAAGGCGACTTGCTGGGTGAGACGGAAATTCTCAATGCGCCTGAGGGTGTGAGCTATCCCGTCACTGGTCCGTGTAGCCCGATAGACGATTGAATGCCAATTCCCAAACTTCTTCCGATCCGCGCCAGATGGTTCCAGCGGCACCAAGGTATGATAGCCTTGCAGTTCTTCAGGTAAACCAAGGTCAACTGGGTTTACTGTCCGAATAGCCTCGCTTCGCTCCTGGAGCTGCTGCCGGAGTTCCATGGACGTAGGGATAAAATGGGTAGACATTGGGTTTCGCACAAGCTCGGTCGGCATTGTAGGCGTATAGAGAAGGTAGTTGAGTGGCTGGCGTAGGAAGACGGGTGCGGCGGCATAGTAGGATGCTTCCATCATATCATGATTATGGTAGTCGTCATACCCCTGAGCCCAATGGATGAGTGAAGTTCAGTCAATAAGGGGTACGCTCACAAGTTGCATCGCTTGCATATCACTGACCGACTGGTCGACCT
Source organism: Psilocybe cf. subviscida (assembly GCA_013368295.1). Classification (NCBI taxonomy): domain Eukaryota; kingdom Fungi; phylum Basidiomycota; class Agaricomycetes; order Agaricales; family Agrocybaceae; genus Psilocybe; species Psilocybe cf. subviscida. The sequence continues at coordinate 210,718 of JAACJJ010000044.1, read as the reverse complement.
GGTAGTCGTAATCGGCGTATTCGGGCTGGTATTCGTAATTATCCTCATACGCAGCCTCCTCGTCCTGGGTATGCTGGGTGGTGTCGGCAGGGGGTGGAGATGTTACATCGCGGGGAAGAGTGAATTTTGGGACGAAAACTGGCGCATTTACCGCGTCTGGGGTAAGTGCAGCGACAGATGGTGAATCCGTTCGTGCGACGGGGGAAGGGTCCCTATATAGCGGGTTAATCAGCCATAGTCAGGTCTCGAATACAGCAATACAGCATACCGAGGTACTCCAGAATCTTCGGCCTATGATAAACTGAGCCGGAGACATCAACATATTGGGAAGATGCGCACCGGAGGATGATAGTACACACAACCCTTGTCCTGGAACTTGCAGTGTCTGGTTGACAGTGGTCAATTCAAAACGCCCACATAATCACGCTATTGTCGGTACTGACCCGTATATAACGATGTTTCTACATTGCCTCTGAACGGAATCTACACGCGCCGAATGAGGATTCAGCACCCGCGGCGTATGGAATCACTGACCCTTGCGTGGCGTCGGTGGTTTCGGTGACTCGTCGACGGCGTTGGGTCTGGCAATACGAACAGCGGTCGACTGTGGCCTGACAAAAAAAGCCATGTATAGAAATGTGGACGCCTCTGGTCTGCTGCCCAGCAGAAACAACGAGGCGGGTATGATCACAAACCAACGACGTCGTCCATCAAGATGTAATTACTTGGTCCGTGCACAACAACACGCACAAATACCCCTTTAATTATTCCAGTAAGCGAGTGCGGCAAAGTCAAGTAGAATGAAGGACTATGAAAGAAAGCGAAGATATGCAGATATTGTACAAGTGGCTACAAGAGGTCCAACTGAAAGCGTGAACAGAAAAGAGCATCCGTAGCGCAACCATTAACCAAAAAAGAAAGCAAGACAATCCAAAAACGAATGGACCCATAAATTAAGAACCACAAGAGAGGCTATGATTCTGAATACGCGGAGCTCTCCAATCCCGCCTTACTGACGCGCCGCATCGGCTGCAACGTCGTCTCGTCGACAGGCGCGCGTCGAGCGTGTCGATAACGCCCCGACGCGTCCTTAATTTCCATCTCCTGTCCCGAATCACCCATGACGCGGTCAAGGAGACCACCCGCCGACATGGGCCCACCGCCTGAGATGATACCTTCGGTTCCAATACCAGGAGGCAGGCTTTCCCGAATATGGGCCCCACGCCGCATACCTGAGCTGGCAGCCACGCTATAGCTGCTCTCCTGACCGGGAAACGAGGAGCCCTCAGCGTGAGAGCCGGACGGGAGTGAAGAACCGGACGTGGGCTGTACCCCAATGGACTTCCCGCCGAGCTCTTGTTCCTCAAAGTTCATGAGCTCGGATACAAAGCCAATGTTGGGGGAGATTCCTTTCCGTCGCTCCAGCACGAATGAGTAGGCCTTGTTCAGTGTCCAGTGGTTGGCATGAATAAGATAGGCCATGACAGCCGTCACGGATCGTGATTTCCCCGCTTTGCAATGCACATAAGTGGCGGACGAGTGCAAACGAGCATCGTCTTGTTGCAGGTTAGACAAGGCATTTATAATTGGAAGAAAACTTGCACTCACCAAGGATCTCGCAGGCCTCTTGCACTCCCTTCGTAATATTGTCCTCCTCTACAGTATCTCGCATGGGTATCTTGTAATATTTGTCGAAGACCTGACGCAAATTGAGACCCTGGTCGTCGTCACACTCAGCAGCGATATTCAAAATTCTCTTGACTCCCAACTTGTGGAGTGCATCAACGTCTTCCTGCGTTGTAAGTTCGGGACCCAAAAACAAGAAGTCCGGCAATATCGTCGATACCGCAAACGCAGGGAACGGTTCCTCTGTCGTTGGATTATCCAAATCCGTATCAGGTCTCGCGGTCGAGGGTGATGGCGGGAGGAAGGGCCTCGGTGTGCCAGGGGTGTGTGGAGGGGTATAGTATGGTGTAAGATAATTTGCGGGATCACCTGTAGGGGATATTGCCGAGAATGCGGGCGGGGAGTGATTGGAGTACACAAGGTTCAAATGCGATGGCGATTGTGGTGGGCCAATATTGAGCGAAAGCGATGGAGGGACGGCGAGGGTGGCGGATCTGAGTTTTGTGCGCAGAGACAGTTTTGGGAGATGAGAATTCAAGCGGTCTGAGGACCTGGTATCTAACCGACGAAGGTTAGGGCCTCCTGCATTGGGACGACGGGGCGGTAACGGCCTTTTGAACCCCATGGATGATGGAGGAGGTGAAGGTGTAGTATCAGTGACGTCGAGATGTTTGTCGTTTGAAGGGGAAACATTGTTCCGAGAAGAAGAAATTGTGGATGACATGATGGGCAATGGAGACCTAGGGAGAGGAGACGGAGGGCCGGAGGGCGGGTTTGATGATGTAGCTGAGGCAAGCTCTATCTCGGGCAGCTTTTTAGAGCGCAGTGCCATCTGTGTATCAAGTTGAAACAGCCCGCCGCCTTTCTTGTTTCCTCCGGCAAACCCGCCTGTGAGTGGAGGAGATGTCTCTGATACATCGGTGTCGCCATCGACATCAGCGACTATCAGTGTTTGAAGGTCGGGATCGTGACCGGCAGACGAGAGGCCGCCTTCGAGATACTCAACACTGCCATGGCTGAGCAATGGTCCTATAACAGGCATAATGGCCCAGGCCGCGATACCCAGATTGTCCTTGTCCTTCGCGTCCATCTCATCATCATACACCACGACATTCCCGTCCCAGGGCCCCTCGGGTGCCATGAGCGCATCCCACTCTGCCTTACCTTGCTCCGTCGTGGCGAACTGTCGGAGGGCATCGAGCGATTGCAGTCCCCCTCCTGGGCGCCTACACCGTTTCAGGATAAGAGATGGGATAGCGATGCTGATGCTATGCCGTAGATGGAAGGATTGATGGGCTGCTAATGGCCGTGCGTCGATGAGCAGAGGCCGTGTTGGTGATGTCAGACAAGCATAGAGCGCTTGTGCTGATATGGGACGGCCTGCTTGTTTTATGGGCGGCAAAGGGGAGGAGAGAGGGGTGGGATGGCGTACACTGGATGTAGAGAAGAGGGCGCTATGGGGTGTCTCCGATATGGGAGTGTAATATGCCGAGGGTGTGCTTGAAAGTGGGGTATTGGCTCCAGGCGATTCACTTAGGAACGAGAAAGGGGATGTTATGACGGAATCGATGTCGACATTAACTTTGGGGAGATTGCTTCGTGACTTTATGGGACGAAGTCGTAGGTTTTTCTGGACGCTCTTGCGCAACTGCTGCAGAGCGGCCAAGTCTTTGGTGATATCATCCGGTAGAGGTAGTGTATCCGCCCTCGAAGGACCTCTTGGTGACAATGAATCCGAGGAATCAGAATCGGAGAGCTGCAGAGTATCTTCAGATGCTCCGTCGTCGGAATTGGGGCCCAATACTGGAGAACCACCTTGGACATGAATAGCTGGACCTTTTCTCTCAATCGCCCGTGCTAGATCAATCTTTGGAGGACGAAACCGTTTGGTTGTCGAGGCATCCTCCGGCATAATGAGCTACCTCCGAAAACAAGGCGTAGGGTAGGGCGATTGAAGGGTTGGAGGGCAAGGACCTTTGGCCTCCAAACAAAAAGTCAAGTGTCTTGGACGACATGCTTGTTCATCATTCTCACCTGCCTTACTCCCATCACTGGCATGATCCTGGAAAGGTCTACAGCAAAGTTGGACGATGTATGTGTTTTAGGCGACCCCTGATGGCGTTGCCAACGCGATGAAGAAGTGTGCCTACTTTGATAATTGCATTCACCGGAATGCACAATCACCGGCAACAAAGTTCGGTTCAGTTAATTAACTTTCCAAGGACTTGTCGTTGAAGTACGCAGAGCAATTGATTTCAGAACCAGGGGAAGGTAATAGTACAGTTGAGAGGCGATCATACTGATACAGACATGTACAGAACATAATACGTCCATTTGATTACTGACCCGTGGCGAAGCCCTTACTGCCCTGGATTTGGACGCCAGCCAGAACGGGTTTCTTGGTTGGACCAAATGACCGCTTCTCAAATGTCTGCAAGTCTATCAGGGAGTTGACTGTCACTTGAATAGGAAGGAGTGTCTCCAGCATGCCTCCAAGGTCATTAACCGCAACCTGGTCTGCCGTCTCCCTCGTAACGGAGAGATAGGAATCGATAATCGCCTGCATCTCGTCCTGGAGCTGCTTGAGCTCGGACACGCCTTTCTTGAACTCGTAATATCCGAAGCAGGGCGCGGCATTCTTTCCATTGGGTCCAACGGGCTGAGTGACAAGGAATCTGGCCAAAGGCGCGAGGACGCCCATCATGATGCTGTACATGTTGGCGAGGACGAGTTTCTGGCGCGGGCTTTCCCCTTCGACATACCAGAGGGTCTCAATTGTCCTCAAGAGGAAACAGTAGGCCGCGTCGAAGGTCAAAGACACCTAATTTCCAAGTCAGAAAGGTAAATTTCGTGGTCCGACAGAAACCCTTACTTGGTAGATCTGTCTATCGAGGCTCCAGTAGTCGGATGTCACTGGGTTCTCGAGAACAGGATAGAGTCCCCAGGATGCGTCGCCCTCCTTGAGGTCCAAGAAGACATCGTAATGGTCTTTCTCTAGCTTATCAGGGTCGTCGTATGGGCCAGGGGAACCTTCTCCTTGGATAACAATCGTGTCGATGGCCAGATTTGCAGTTTCCAAGTTGGTAACGACGACGGAACCTCCCGTATCGCGGTTGTGTGGCTGATATCCTACACCAGGCGCGAATTGGAACGGTATGGTGTCGGCGTCAAAGATATTACCGCCTTTATCCACAAGGTACTTCAAACCTGATTATAGAACGGTCAACTAACATGAATCCATGCACCTACTCGTGACTCACCATATTTGATGGCATCGTAGAATTGGCCAAGAGTCTCGTACTTGCCTGACTCTGGCTTTGCGTTGGGCTTCTCCCTTGTTTCGACCTGCGGTGCATCAATACAGCTGCACTTTTACCCAACATGCTACGCACATCAATGTAAGTCTGAATGTTCGCCTTTGTTGCCTTCCTCAGCTGGAGCCAAAGCTTTGGCACACGGCCAGGCATGATCATCGGGTACGACGGTATATACTTCACATCATAAAGCTTGGGAGTACCTCCGACTGCGCGAAGGATGTTTCCAGCAAGACTGAGATGAAGCATCTCCTCAGCAACGACACCTGAAATATGATCGTTAGTTGTAAGATTCTCCTTGCTGAAGGAAATGCTCACCTCGGATGGCAGCAATGATTGGGTCGTAGTAGCGAGGATCCCTTGCATATTGTGCGGGAGTCTTGATACTGTACATACCGAAGAGGTACAGAGGAATGGTCGCCAGTTCAATTGCCATAGCAGTCTGAAGGTGCTCGCGCAGGCTTTCGATAGATTGAATGGGGGACTCGCCCTCGTCGGGAGTTGGAAGGACGAGAGGGCCGTGTTTCTGCTTGTCTGACCGGGGAATCGCGCCTACAGGAACCTCAACCACCTTCTTCTGGCGATGTATTGGGCTTCGTTGCACTTCGACGAAAATGGGCAGAGGACCGGTGGAGGGCCTCTCGACGATGAATCCAAGCTTGTGCCAGTTCTTAGCCATGTCGGTATTGGCAAACAAAGGTTGATCTCCGTATTCATCTGTGTTAACCATGTTGAGTAAACCACTTTATGCCTTCTCAGACAACAGCGTACCCGTGTAGTTCTGGTGTAGCCCACGTTCCCAAGGAACACGGTCGGTGAGTCTCTTTGCGATTTGCGCGGGGACCACCGACTGAGCAACTGTGTTATAAACCTCCTCGGTGACGATAGTGTCTGGACGTGCCGAAGGCCACCTATAAGACCATAGAGGGCTGTTAACATGCACCACACAATTACTAAACTATGAGACCGACCAATACGAGCGACACATGTAGAAGTCGCTCTGCCATGGAAGCGACAAGAATTTGGTCAGGTCTCCAGGCTTCACCTTCATGTCGATGGTGCTCAGGTCGGCCTTCAAATTGTACGTCTCCGACAATTCCGCGTTCCAGGACATCTCAATGCCCGGGTACAGTGGAGCGCCAATGGTGGCTTCTAAGGATGCCCTGATGAGCGCTTTCGGTTGCTCGTCGAGTGGGATATCGGCAAAGGAAGTGTATTCCTTGACCGGCTTCTTTGTGAACTCGCCCTTAGCCCATTTCATCAGGCGATCGAACTGGAGCTCTGTGACGGAGGCGAAAGTTGACGGATCGCCGGCGGTTGTTCTCCCTACAGAAAATGGTATATCAGTCCCGCAGGGAATGAACCGGGGAGCAAAAACGCACCTCCGTCACCAGACAGCCATGGCATGAAGTAGGAATAGGCCTGGCCAACTCTTGCCTGATCGTACTTGGAATTCGTTGTAGGAAGTCGCATCCTACCCAAGACTCCCCGTCGAATCGGTTCATTGGCGGCTGAGGGGTCCGACAGGGAGTCCTGCCAGCCCTCCTCGAAGAAGTTCCCAGGGCCATTGGGACCTACAATGTCGTCATGTGAGCCGCCAAGTCGACCGTTACGACAAGTACACTTTAAGTTCTTACCGTGGCCACCATTCGCTTGCCCGTTGACCCAAGATAAAAGGGGAGGACGCTGAAGCAGCGGCCAGATATGCTTGTACCAGTCGACCTCGCCGACGTCGTATGGCTTATTGTTCTTTTGAGCCGCTTCGCGCTTCGGTTTTTCGTAGACTTCCTCCATCAAGTCGTAGAGGGATGTCGGGGCGTAAATACTGTTTGCGAATTTGGGGGTGGTGCCAATGACTCGAGCGTTTGACTCGTTCAAATGGTACCTTCGAGGAATTATCAACAAGAGATACCTAAATGAGAGAGCCCAAGAGACCTACGATTGAGCCTTCTTGTCCCAGTAGATCGTGACGCTAATCCAACCGTCAGATGTATCATCAATCCAGTCGGCAGAATCGAAGTCAGTCATAATGTAGGGGTAGGGGTTATCGGGATCCAGGATGGACTTGGATGTCCCACGGCCAGCTAAGACGACAAGACGCCCCTCTTCGTCAGTGCGGGCCTCTCCGAGATAAATGTCCGTAGGCTTGTCTTTGGAACCATAAAACTTTCCGACGAGCGGAACAGGTTTGTCGCCTGTATTTATCCTTTTGATACCACTGTCGACAATGAGACGATCACGCTGATCCGGGGCAAGCTGTATAAAGATATTTTAAGTGATGAACTTGTCCACGGTGTTGCTGATGAAATCACTTACATTAGGCTGAACCGTTGGGTTTCGAAGAGTTGTATATCCAGGCTGGAAGGCACCTTCTTGAGTCTTCCCTGAGTTTGAACCACTTCGTCAATTCCTCTTTAATTATGCGGGACACTCGACGCAATCTCACCCATAAAGGTGTACCAGGAGGCCTTCTTGTTCACCACTTGAATTTGCCATTGGATATCGTATCCAGACGACTTGTTGACCTCGCCCAACACCTTTCCGGCCTTGTCGAATGCATAGACCCTGAAACGGGCAGCCTGTGGATTCTGTTAGGAAAAACCGTTATAGTGAATACAGCGACGCACGTACTTGACGCTTGACAGCTCCATTGGCGTCCTTGAAGCCGCCGGCGGGTTCTTCGAAGTGCCCTGGAACCTCTGGCCCGTAGAACCAACCATCATCTAGCGTGGAGTTACCAACGCGCGCAATTCCAATAGGAGGGTAGATATGGAGATGGTCCCAGTCGAAAGTCATTGTGAAGAATCCTCTTGGTCTTCTGGTAGCGCTTCCAATAACTCCTGTTGTTTATATACATTGAGCCACCCTCAAAGTTATCATGGGGACAGAGGGGCCCACTAAGGGCGCCGCAGGATGCAGTAAACTTTGATGGTTGAAGACACGAATCTAATCCAGGAACTCGGAGGATGTGCGATCCGGACATGACTGCTGCGCGATTTGGTCGATAACATGCATTCTTCATGTCAATCCGATTTCAATAGGACCCCATGATGATTCTTTTGACATACTGAGAAAGAAGCTGGTGCTTATGAGCCACTTTGAGCCACACATCTCGGCATTTACGAAAGGTGCGGTGGTGCCAGAACCTCTTGTTTATGGTGTCGAGGAGACAAATAGATCTACATTAGGCATAGCAGAGAGGCCAGTGAGTTGTCGGGCGGTTGCAAGTTAGAAAAGGAATGTATATGTGCTATTTGGTGAACGTGCGCTAACCAGAATGCTTGTCAAGAGGAAGATGTGATGGGACATCCAGGCCCAGAGCGGCGGCTGTAGTGATTTAGGATGCCGAGTCAAATCAATCTCTTGACCAATGACCTTCGCTGTATTGGTAGAACAAATAACTTCTCTACAGGAAAAGCACGCCGCAACACCACCCTTTAGACAAACCACATATTCGCATCCGATCATATGGTTGACTCTATTCTATAATGAAGTCCTTCTTGGTCATCGGGACAGTCGATGCACCTAAAGATAACGGAGGTTTGACACTCCGTGAACAGACGAAGCGCAAGACGTGGAGGGGGTTGGCTTCCAGTCCCCGCCCTCCTGAGTATCTAGGGCTCCAAGTTATCTTTATCTTTCTATCGATCCTTACGCCCCTTCGAGTACGGTGCGGAAGAACACCAAAGATCCTGACCCTTCAGAATTTTGGAAGCTCGCGCGCGAACATCTCATCTTTCCTCAGATGAACCCTTCCCAGATGGATTCATTCGACAGTGAGCCATGAATACTGTAACATGAAGCCCTGGGACTCATACCCCCGCAGTCGCCATCATAGGTGGGGGTCCGGCTGGCTGTGCCACTGCACTCAGCATTAGAAAAAGTGCACCAAGCTTGACTTGCATTGTCATCGATGATGCCGACCCAGAAAATTTCAAAGTGGGACACCATATGTGCCATTGTCTCTAGCAGTTAATCTCTGATCTTGTTTAAACAGGTAGGAGAGTCGCTGCCGCCAGAGTCTGGACGCCTTCTCCACTACCTCGACGCGTCGTTGATGAAGACAATGTCCAGTCGAGTATCATCGGGCCTCCATACCCCTTGCTCCGGCAATGCGTCCGCATGGGCATCGTCGCAAGTAGAGGAAAGACACTCTATCATGAATCCTTTTGGACATGGGCACCATCTTGATCGCGCAAATTTCGACGAGATGCTCAGGTGCGCGGTTGACCAAGGCCCCTCGACAACACTGAAGAAAGGCAAATTTTCGAGCATACACAAGCGGGACGACGGCAAATGGATCCTTGATCTAGATGTCCAGGGAACCCAAAAGGGTATCGAGGCTACATGGGTTGTAGACGCGACTGGACGAAAAGCCTCACTAGCAACGAAGGTATCATCTCTTTTTCGTCGACGATGTGCAGCCTCATTGAGCGATGCAACAGATAGGTGCTAAAGTCGTCACATCCAATCCTTTGCTTGCTTTCTTTGCCGTGTTTACTTCACCAGATCCTGAGATAGGTATTGGTGATAACGACATGCGTACCCTCATCGAAGCCACTGCCAGCGGGTGGTGGTACAGCTCCCTGGTGTCGCGCAATCCCCGCACCCGCGTTGTTGTTTTTCATACTTCACCGAGTCACCCGATTGCGAAGATTGTGCGGCGTGCCGAAGGATTCTTAGAGCACCTGAAAGAAAGCTCAATGCACGTGTTCGGCATTGTGGAGAAAGGGGAATACGAGATGGAAAACAAGTATCCACGGTGCACAGCGGCTGGTTCTTCACGCCTGGATAGCCCGTGCGATGGGGCTGCACATTGGGTGGCTGTTGGCGATGCAGCCATGGCATTCGATCCCTTGTCTTCGCAAGGTATGATGACCGCACTGGAAATGGGTTCGTATGCGGGGCTGCATCTTTCAAGTGTCTTGATGGGGAAAGAAGAAGAAATCCAACTCCAGGGTGTTTTGGAAAACACCTACGACAGAGTAGTCTCGGAGTATGAGAAACATAGGGGGTACTACTACTCGATAGTCAAAAGGTTCCCTGGGGAACTGTTCTGGGAGAGTACTTGACTGATTGTGCTATGTCGCCATGTACGAACGTGATTTTGATTGGTTTAATTCTACTCAAATAGTGGTTTTTGGGCCACTATTTGGTGGAGTGGATGACGACTATTGGGGACCGCAAATTTAGGCGCCCGTAAACGGTCGACCGGTAAGCCGGGCCGGCCATCCACCCAGATGTTGATGCTCCCCAGTTTCTAGGCTCAACCTTCGCTTCCAATTCGCTTCATGAACGCTTCTCCTTCCTCTTCAACCAAACCGTGTTGGCCCGTAAAGCATGAAGAACTCGTCCAAGGGGTCCACAATGAAGAACGAACTTCCTCAACCCGCCATTTCCTTGCCCCTGATTCCTAGGCCGCAAAAGAGGCCAAGCGTATTCCGTGTGTGGGTCGGGATTGGCATGATCGCAACCATTCTATTCTACAACTCTCGGCCACAGACATACACCGTTTGCTCGGGGTCGAAGCAAATATATACAGTGGACCCTCTTCACCCTCGTGTGGAGTGCATCTCCGTGAAAGGAACGCGTATTGTGGATGTCGGGACAGCTGGTAAGTTGCTTGTCCTGCTGTTTCAAGAGTTGCTTGACCCTCTTTCTTGGGACTCATGTAGAGGCCTTGACCAAACACTGCAATTATTTGTCTCCGCTCCTACCCGAGAGCATAACCAGCAAGCTGAGGATAGGACCCCCTTGCAAAGTTGTGCAGCTCGACCCAAATGCTGTCCTCGTTCCCGGACTTGCAGGTATAATTGAACTGTCATATTGCACCCTCGGTATACTTCAGAACCTTTCTGATGAGTGAATAGATGCACATGCGCATATTCTCGAGAACGGTTACATGAACCAGCTTCCGCTGGGAGGGTCGAAGTCCGTGCAAGGTACGTCAGTCGTAAAAAAAACATTGAAGAATATAGCGCCTAACATGCATTTTTATGGCGTTGTAGAGGTTATTAAACGCATCAAGGCATACTTGGATGCGCACCCAGATGTTAAGGACGACAAGACGCGCTGGATTGAGGGTATGGGTTGGGATCAGGGCAAATGGCCAGGAGCTCAGTTCCCTACAGCAGTCAGTTTTTTGTACCATTCTTCATGTCATCAAATAACTTGACGTACGTTCACAGGCAGATCTCGACACTGAACCCTTGCTCAAGGGCCGTCTTATTTCGCTGACCCGCGTAGACGGCCATACGCGCTGGGTCTCCACGGCCGTTCTGCAGATCGTTGAAAAGGACCTACCAACACAAGTCCCAGGTGGCCTCATTGTGCGAGATGACAGCGGAGCACCGACAGGTAGCCCTCTTCAGCTAACAAATTTAATTGTCCTAAAGTTCCGTAGGTATCTTCGTGGATAATGCCGTGCAGCTCATCCCGACTCCCGAATGGAGCGAAAAACAGATGTCAGAGTACTTCGACCTGACCATGAAGCAAGCCTTGTCCTATGGTCTAACCTCCGTCCATGATGCGTGGACGAAGCCTGTTCAGATTGAATTGTTCAAGAAGTGAGTACGAGAATAATTTGCTTGCGTTCTATCACTGACCTCGAACGGCTTCTGGAAAGAATTGCGAAACAAGGCAACCTTCCTGTAAAATTCTTTCCTTACGGTCTTTTGTGACATTCCTTAGCTGACGTGCTCAGATGCGTGTATACATGCTAGCAAATAATGGCACTGGCGATTACTGGGGATCCACCCTAGAGAAACTCTATAACTACGGGGTACATGGTCGCCTCAATCTACGTGCCATCAAGTTAGTTGCAGACGGTTCGTCGCCATCGATTTCTCAAGCTATACTTAAGCATTGTGTTGACAAGCGGAATGTTCAAGGTGCTCTTGGGTCGTGGGGCGCCGCGCTCCTGGAACCCTATTCAGACAAGCCACAGACCAGTGGCATCATGATTAGTAGCCCAGAGATAATCCAGGAACAGGTCCGGCAATTTCACAAGGATGGCTGGCAAACGGTGCGCATATGCATATCCTCTAATATTTGGAAAGGCTGACCAAAATGAACCTGTTGGCAGGCAATTCATTGCATAGGCGACAGAGCGAATCATGTCGTGTTGGGTATATACGAGAGTATCCTGAACGAAGGTACAGATGTCGCTGAGTGGCGCCCGCGGATAGAGCACGCACAAATTCTTACTCCTGAGGATTTGGAGAAGATTGGGAAATTGGGGGGTATGTCCGCAATCATTCACTTGGGCGCAATTTAGACGCTGTACTCACGATTTCCGCTGTTCCGGTATCAAGTCATCGCAAGTGTGCAGCCTACTCACGCGTTTGTGAATTCTTCGGTGTTGTATTGCAGAGATGATAACTTTTTTTTTTCCAGCACATCGGACATGTGGTACGCTGAGACGCGACTTGTAAGTTGTCTATGGAACGGATCTGCAGTGCGCACGCTCAAAGCTCTCGTTTAGGGCCCCGAAAGGATAAAGGGCGCATACGCATATCAGACGCTACTAACGTGAGTGCTTCAGAGCAAAGTTGAATAGAAGAGTTTAGTCTTTCTCTGTCATATCGATAGAACATCACCGCAGGGAGTTCTGCCACTTGGCTCCGACTTCCCTATCGAAGGCGTGAATCCATTGCTTGGGTTCTATGCTGCAGTCTCAAAGCTCTCCGTCGACGGCACATCACCACACGGTCCGGGAGGATGGTATGAGGATTATGCACCTGCTCATGAAGGAACAATATACTCATTTCGTTCATATAACTCTGTTAGGTATCCCAATGAGCGCCTCACGCGCGAGCAAGCTTTGAAAGGGATGACACTGGATGCGGCATACGCTTCATTTGCCGAGAAGGAAATTGGTTCTCTCACTATTGGCAAGAAAGCGGACTTTGTCGTCTTTGATAAGGATTTTATGACACTACCTTTCGACGAGATTTTGCAGGCCAAAGTCTTGACTACCGTTGTGGATGGTGAGGCCGCGTATGGGAAACTGATTTGAGGACTGCCAATTACACAACGGGGTATCTTGGTTGTAGTTGTACCAAATGACAAAAAGCAGTGTCGACGAAAGAACAAAATCATATTATACGTCCAAGCTTACATGTATCCGTTTCTCATGATCTAGACTGAGTTACTAATGTTCCACTTTGCCTTCAACGAATGTACTGCAGTGCGGAACGTGACCTTGAGTTTGTCCTGTCTCATGGCGCGTCGATGAGCGCCGAAGAGGACACAGAGAAGACATAGGCTGAGCCCAAGGGCGGAGACAAATACAGATTTAGACATTGTGGGACGCGAAGGGTGGTAAGAAGTAGATTGTTCAGCCAAATTACTCTCAGCAATGGTATCATTTCAGTTTTTTGTAGGCGGTGATCACCAGCACACCGGGCGTCAATATTTCCCGTTCAAACACTCGAAGACTCCGAGTGATAAGTTTTGACAACGACTTGCGTACCCTCTTGGAGGCCATTGGCAGTAGGTGGTGACACAACACCCTGGTATCGCCCATTCCCCGCATCGGCGTCGTAGTTTTCCATACTTTACCCAGCCATCCGGCTACAAAAATTGTGCATCTGAAGTAAAGCTCGATGCATGTATCCAGCATTGTGGAGAGATGGAAACATGCGATAGGGAGCAAGTAACCAGGATACATGGCGGCTGCTAGATAAACCATGCAATGGTACTGCACATTTGGTGGCTGTTGGTGATGCAGCCATGGCGTTCGATCCTTTGTCTTGATGGCCCCACTCAGGCTGGAAATGGGTTCGGAGGCGAGGCTGTATCTTTTTTACTATCTTGATGGGGAAAGAAGAGGAAAGCCAGCTACAGGACGTTCTGGATGGCCCTTACGGTGGAGTGGTCCCGGAGTATGAGATCAGAGAAACTTAGGGGGTGCTACTACTTGGTGGTCAAAATTGACTGATTATGCTGTATTGCTAGAGTATATACGGTTGTGATATCCACCTCTTTCAGGGCTTGGACCCTACAGAAACAGTCCTTTTTCTAGTCAATATTTCGATGGAGGCGGAGATAACGGGAACTGCAATTTAAGCGCCCAGGGTTGGAGTTGGGCCGAACATCGGGCCGTTTCCCCGCTCAGATGCCGGATGTTAGTGTTCCGTTGCCCCGGATTTCTCTCAACCTTCGCTTCCGGTTCGCTTTACCAACGCTTCCCTTTCCTCTTCAACCATAAAGTCTTTGCCCAGAAAGCATGAAGAAATCTTTGAAGGGGTCCAAAAGTAAGAAGGAGGAGGCTCAACCCGCCATCCCCGCGCCTACTGGCGCGCAAAAGACGCCGAGCGCATTCCGTTTGTGGGTCGGGATTGGCATGAGCGCAGCGCTCCTGTTCTACAACTCTCGGCCGCAGACATACACTGTTTGCTCGAGCTCGAAGCAAATATATACAGTGGATCCTCTACGCCCCCGTGTAGAGTGCATCTCCGTGAAAGGAACGCGTATTGTCGATATTGGCACAGCTGGTAGGTTGCTTGTCTTGCTGCTTGACCAAAGCTTAACCTTTTGCTTCTTGGAACGCGTGCAGAGGATTTGACGAGACCTGTCAATTATTTGTCCCCTCTCTTACCTGAGAGCATAACCAGCAAGCTGAGGATAGGACCCTCTTCCAAAGTTGTGAACCTCGAGCCAACTGCTGTTCTCGTTCCCGGACTAGCAGGTACAGCTCATGTCGCACCTCAGACGACGCGCTTGGATGTTCTGATTCATGTGCAGATGCGCATGCCCACATTTTGGAAAACGGGTACATGAATCAGCTTCCGTTGGGAGGGTCGAAATCCGTGCAAGGTGCGTCAGATATGCATGGCTGTAGCATTTAACACGAACGCGTTTCTCATGACGTTGTAGAGGTTATTGAACGCATCAAGGCATACTTGGATGCGCACCCAGATGTTAAGGACGACAAGACGCGCTGGATCGAGGGTATGGGTTGGGACCAGAGCAAATGGTCAGGAGCTCAGTTCCCTACAGCAGTCAGTTTCTCGTACCATTCTTCGTGCCATCAAATAACTCGACGTTCACTCGCAGGCGGATCTCGACACTGAACCGTTGCTTATGGGTCGTCTCATTTCGCTCACCCGCGTAGATGGTCATGCGCGTTGGGTTTCCAAGACCGTTCTGCAACTAATTGAAAAGGGCCTGCCGACACAAGTCCCGGGAGGCCTTATTGTACGTGATAATGCCGGAGCACCGACAGGTGTGCTTTATTAGCCCCAGGAGGTGAACCACCGCTCACCGTTCTGTAGGCATTTTTGTGGACAATGCCATGGACCTCGTCCCAACTCCTGAATGGAGCGATAAACAACTGTCGGAATTCTTCGAGCTGACCATGAAGCAAGCTTTATCCTATGGGCTGACCTCTATCCATGATGCAATGACGCAGCCCGGTCAGGTTGAGTTCTTCAAGAAGTAAGCATATAAAAGATGTGCAAGAAATTCTGTCGCTAATTTTCCATAGAATCGCGAAGGAAGGCAAGCTTCCTGTGAGATCCTTTTAGTGCCGTCTACTGCGGGAATACTCAAATACAATGCATAGATGCGAGTTTACATGCTCGCAAACAACGGTACCGGAGAATACTGGGGCTCCAGCATAGAGAAACTCCATAACTACGGCACTCATGGTCGCTTGAATCTTCGTGGCGTTAAGCTATTTTCAGACGGTTCGTCGCCCTTGCACCTGCACTTCTCTCTTGAGCATTGTATTAACAAACCCGGCATCAACCAAAAGGTGCACTTGGATCATGGGGCGCAGCTCTCCTTGCACCATACTCAGATAAGCCAGAGACCAACGGTATCATGCTCAGCAGCCCAGAGAAAATTGAGGAGCAGGTCCGGCAATTTCATAAGGACGGCTGGCAAACGGTATGTAGGCTCTGGTTTTCCGTGTTTCGTTGACAATTTTGATTTATTTTGTTCAGGCTGTTCATTGTATAGGCGACAGAGCGAACCATGTCGTACTGGATATATACGAGAGGATCCTGAACGAAGGCACAGACGTTGCTGAATGGCGTCCACGGATAGAACACGCGCAGGTTTTTGCCCCTGAGGATCTGGAAAAGATTGGGAAATTGGGAGGTATGTCGTTATATACACACACACACTGAAGCTCTATGCACCATGGACCATGCGCTCACAGAATTTCTATGTGACAGTTATCGCAAGTGTACAGCCCACTCACGCGTTTGTGATTTCTTCAGCGTTGTGGTTGGAGGATGTTGACGTTTTTTCAGCACGTCGGATATGGGGTACGCTGAGACGCGACTTGTAAGTTATCCTGTGCAGTGGAACCTCAGTGCATGTGCTGAAAGCTCTCATTCAGGGTCCTGAGAGAATAAAGGGCGCATATGCATATCAGACATTGCTAAGGCGAGTGCTTCAGGCATATTGCTGTCTTGAATGGAAGAGTTTGACGTTAACCTTTTCTCTGTCATATCGATAGAATTTCACCACAGGGAGTTCTTCCCCTGGGCTCCGACTTTCCTATTGAAGGCGTAAATCCGTTGCTCGGATTCTACGCTGCTGTGTCCAAGCTATCCGTTGACGGTACATCGCCACACGGTCCAGGAGGATGGTACGAGGACTATGACTTTCGCAGAAGGCGAAAAACACGCTAACATTTGTCCATCCAAATCCATTAGGTATTCCAATGAGCGTCTCACACGCGAGCAGGCTTTGAAAGGAATGACGCTGGACGCGGCTTACGCCTCGTTCGCTGAGAAGGAAATTGGTTCGCTCACTGTTGGCAAGAAAGCGGACTTTGTCATCTTTGACAGGGATTTTATGACCCTGCCTTTTGACGAGATCCTGCAGGCTAAAGTTGTGACTACCGTTGTGGACGGTGAGGTAGCATATGGGACACTACAGTGATGATAGTCCATTATCAATGTATCCCACATAGTACCATGGTTATAACTGTAGCAAGTGACAGAAAAGAAACGTTGACGACGGCATGAAATCATAATTTACACATAAACTTACATGCATGCGTCCCTGATAACTAAACTGCGTCATGACTGTTCCGCTTTTGTCTTCAACGAATCTGCAGCAGCGCGGAACGCGACCTTGAGTTTCTCCCCCACAAAGAGCTTGACCAAATATGCAAGGACGCCTCCGAAGACCTCGATGGTTTCGTATTTTGTCTTCCCCGACACATCATCCATGCTCAAGGCCTGCCAGCGCTCCGTGTGCAGCAAGAACGAGGGCATGCCCGCCGTCTTCCACGCGACGCGGTAGTTGTCCGGCTCTACGCTCGAGATGATGACAAACGCCTTTTGGGCGCCAAAACACCCCGGCTCGCCCATCGTCGGGGGCATGTGCACGTTCATATGGATGTGTTTGCCCTCGGCTGGCGTCTGGTCCGCCAGAGGCTCTTTCGACGCGGAGGTCACCGTCATTTTACGTCTAGTGGCGTCGGTGTGTTACTACTTGTTGCTCGTCCCGCGACGCGTGCGTCGAGTCATTAGAGTATTGGGACGTACTTACACGAATGTGTTCCTGGAGACGAAGGCGCGCATGAGTAAAGAGTATACAGGGCAATCTTGATCGCGGGAGCTTAGAAGAGTCGTTGACGCGTACCAGTTCGTGTATGAAGGGAAGTCCAGCATAATGGACCATATTTTGTCCCGTGGCGCGTCGATGAGCGCCGAAGACGAGACGGAAAAGACATAGTCTGAGCCTAGGGGCGGCAAGTTAGACGAAGGCATAGATTGGAGGTTGTGGGATGGTGGTAAGAGGTAAAGAGCCCACCGGTCCTTCATCGTGAAAAATGTCGTTGGGTTTTAATGCTCCTCTCGAAATATATTGCAAACGACAGGATTACAATGTAGTGCCGGGGTGTTAAAAGTGTCGGCCCAAAATGAATGAGCAAGGGGCCTGATTATATGTGAGGCCGGGATGGGTTATATTCCTTAGCCCAATTAAATTCTGAACAGATGATGAAATGCACCGTGAACTTGGCGGTGCTGTTGACACAGTCGACATTGATCCTGGGACTATTGTTTCAACTTTCAACACAAGCATGGTATACCACAGATCTCCCAAATTAAATATATATATGTATATTATCCTACAGATCTAGTGCCGTAGCCAAGTGTCTCTAGCAAGCTAATTCCGCCATCTTCATCAACGTTTTCACCAATATCAGACCATAAATTTTCGGCTTCGCCTCCCTGACAGTCGTCCTCAGCTGAATTCTCACTGTCAGAATCATTGCTAGCATTAGAACCTTCGCCAGAGTCCATGTCGGCGGCCTTGGTTCCTAGGAAGTCGGCAATTGCTTCGGGTGTGTCATGAGTCTCATCAGGTGCAGCAGTGCTAAGAGATGATTTGTGCGCTGTGTAGTACCAGTGTATGCTGATCAGTGTTCACGGGAATCCTTCCCGTTTGATCTCGAGAACAGAGGTAGTAATAATTTGCGCTTATGATACTCCATGAATGATAAACATGTACGTGCGGCCAGGTATTCCCGCAAGTGTCAGATGAACCAAGATATTGCAAGACAAACAGATATTCAAGGGGTGCACTGCAAAGCTTTCATTGAGTCATAATGGAAATTGAAAGCCAAGCAGTTGGAGCGAAGGAACACAGGGTCGACGAAGGGACTTAGAATTTTTCGAGTCAATTGGCGGGCCGCGGCTCATCAACCCACGTGATATAATCACTTAGGTACCCTATCAAGATTGTCTCAGACACTCTTTCGTCCCCCCATCATGTCCGACACCAACGACGTCCACTAACTTACTTGACTGCTCGCCTTGTGCGTGAACAATCCCCTTGAATAATGGCGACATTCGCTTTGAATCACCTACAGCAGCACGGGTCTCAGTTGCTTACTTCTTCATCCATGGGATGCTTCTGCTTGTGTGAGTACTCTCATGTTTGATGCACGACGGCCCTTCAGATCTCAGATTTAGACAGACAGGGTTGGATTGCGCCAAATATCTCTCGTTCTGCGTTAGAGGTATGTTCTGTGATTGTGTTCACTTGTGGTCCAGGAGCAACAGGATGGAAGAAATTTTGTGAGTGAATCTGATTCGAAGTCTGAAGTCGTATCTAATCTGACATTCTAGCATTTAGAAGCGCTGGCGCCTTATACAAATCTTGCAAATCAGCGGTACGTGGTTTATCACACAGTGTGGTCCATGCTGGCTCTGAACTGAATCTGACTCTATAGCCCTCCATCGAAACGCGCTCAAAGCACAAGTCTGCGAGGAACACTGCTATGGTGTGTCGTTTGTGTCCCTTATATTGGGGTGGCACAATTCCCGCGATTGCCGTGGTCCCAGTCACGTGACACTTCCCAGTCAAATCTGTCACATATCTTGAGACATGCTATCTGCGCGAGTTCTTGACCGTTTCCCTCCGATTTTTCTGTATATTATGGCTTTTCTATGGTGTATTTACGTGTCTATAATATTCTCTAAATAAATATACTTTCCCCTGCCCGTAAAATGCAAGATTACACACTTTTGCCTGCCAAATTCAGCACCTGAGAGTAAATGCCCCATAGATCTGCGAAATTTACATGTGAGGCTACGGTTTTGCTGTCAAAGTTGCTTAGAATCGACTGAAGAATGCTTCCTATTGATCAGAATTTTAATTCACGGTCATTAATAGTGAAATCTTGATTGAATCAGGTCAATATCTCACCCTTCCGGCCGTTAAATTAAATTTCTAATCAATAAGAACTATTGAGAGCATATATATAATCACTTTACTCCACTACAGCATCTTCAAAAACTCGGCGGTTGAGATGCTGTTACCTGAACACTGGAACACGGCCCAAATTGGCGCGGAAAGCGGTGCACAGCCACATTGATGGCATCCAAAACGGGTACTAGCACCCAATTTCGGCCTCATGCAGACCTCATTGGAGGTGTATAGGACACATAAGGTTGTTATTTCACACTTTAAGTCGTTAGAAAGGCTCGATTTCGCTCTGACTTCATTCTAATCACTGTTATCCACTCAAAAATGCCCATTTCCATCTCATTTTCGCTTTTTAGGCCTAATTTCCAGTGTCTGGACCCCATTTCCAGCCAGGAACTGTAGTTTTAAAATTCATTATGCTTGTATAAGCTACTGTAAGGTAGATACTAGCTATTTATAGAGATCTTGCCTGGAAATGGTGCTCAGACACTGGAAATTAGGCCTAAAAAGCGAAAATAAGATGGAAATGGGGATTTTTGAGTGGATAACAGTGATTAGAATGAATTCAGAGCGAAATCGAGCCTTTCTAACGACTTAAAGTGTGAAATAACAACCTTATGTGTCCTATACACCTCCAATGAGGTCTGCATGAGGCCGAAATTGGGTGCTAGTACCCGTTTTGGATGCCATCAATGTGGCTGTGCACCGCTTTCCGCGCCAATTTGGGCCGTGTTCCAGTGTTCAGGTAACAGCATCTCAACCGCCGAGTTTTTGAAGATGCTGTAGTGGAGTAAAGTGATTATATATATGCTCTCAATAGTTCTTATTGATTAGAAATTTAATTTAACGGCCGGAAGGGTGAGATATTGACCTGATTCAATCAAGATTTCACTATTAATGACCGTGAATTAAAATTCTGATCAATAGGAAGCATTCTTCAGTCGATTCTAAGCAACTTTGACAGCAAAACCGTAGCCTCACATGTAAATTTCGCAGATCTATGGGGCATTTACTCTCAGGTGCTGAATTTGGCAGGCAAAAGTGTGTAATCTTGCATTTTACGGGCAGGGGAAAGTATATTTATTTAGAGAATATTATAGACACGTAAATATACTATCCAACTAGACATTGCATGTATAAAATCTCGTGTAGATAGGTGGAGAAGCGCACAATCTCCATGTCTCACTCAAACTGGGGGTGTGACGGCCTGTCACGCACGTGATGTGGTCCGCGGCAGTGACCGGCATTGTGCCACCCCACTTATATTACGATACCCTCTGCTCCTTTACGTACCACCAACTTGCTTCGTTGCGTTTGCCGTCTTTGTGCGCAACTTCGAACTGTTACATGTATTTATACCTTAAACGTGTTGTAGCGCTGTATTGAATGAAGAATGGGCTTTATTGTTACATCTGGAATGATCTGAGTGGGCAAAGTGCGTACCTGGGGTCCTACTGAATACGCTATCAATGCCATACACAATATATCCCAGGAATATAATCCAAATCTCAATGATATGCTCGAATCCGCATGATAATCCTTCGTTGAAATACCACCAGACCTGCAGTATAACCAGACCGATCAATTATAATCCAAGCGAGGATTAAATTCCACTTTTCCGCTTTTTAACCAATCGACATTTTCCTCGATGTTGAAATTACTCTCAGCAGTGAGTTATTTATAGGCGGCGAATCTCAACAGGACGTCATTTCCAGTCGCTGTGCTAGTCAAAGTGATAGAATTTTGGGACATTGGTATTTGGGAGGCATTGCACTAGGGACTACATACAGCAGAGGAATAACGTGTAAGTATCATCATCACCGCAAACGAACAAATGGCGGGAGAAAGCCAGGCAATTATGAGAGATAACGAGGCAGCGCACAAAAGGGTATCGTGTGTATGAGGATTTGAGAAACCGGAAGAGACGATGGGTGGATTCCAAGAACGCGGGGCTGTGACTACAATGAAATAATTAGACGACGGGGGTTGTCTGTACCAGGAGCCCAAGCATTCCCCACCGTCAGTATGTACAAGTAATGTAAATGATGCAAGTATCAGAGTGAGTCGCAAATCGCGGCGCAGGAGCAAGAAGCAATATACGAGTAGCAAAAAAAAAAGAGGAATGACCTGGGGGGTTCGTAGTTACGAAGATCTGTAGAGTAGCAAGGACTTGGTCGAGGACGGCATGTCGAGTTGCAACGGCAGTTGGGATTGGCGATGATAATGGGGTTGACGAGTTGGTGATACGCAGATGAGGCTGGCTGACCGTATAAGGTTTTTGTACAGGGCCTGGAGTATTACTAGCGATAATAAATAGAACAAGAACAGAAGGCCTGGAGAGATAAACAGTCGCGAGATTCCGAGGGGATGATGGAAGGGAGAGAGAGGATGGTAGTGAAAAAAACAGATGGATAAGAGTAAGGGATGAGGAGAAGCAAATATAATATTTATATTTAAACGTCCCATGAAAACCGATTGTGCACTAATAAAAAACAGACAGAATGCATATTGAAGAATATGGAGAAAGGGGAACCCAAGAATCCGATATGATGGATTTGGAGTCGCCGGTAGTCGATATGAGAGCAGAGAGATGGAGTAAAGTGAGAGTGTGAGTGAGAGATGCTGAAAACTAAACGAGATCCAAGAGTGTTTCCAGCTGCATGCGTGCGTGAATGGTTCGTTGTTTGTCGATGCCACCTATAAAGCCGAGGTCGGGGTTGATCATTGATGATCAACCAACTCGCTGAGGCTGGCCAAATAAAAGAAAATCCTGCTCCTCCTCCATGATGATGACGTGATGATGAACGATGTTGAGAAACGAGAGCGAAAAAGAAGAAAGAAACGGAACAGTGTAGGCTTCCATCCGTCGGTGTCTGGCAGAACCAGCAGGGCGGTAGCGTCTAAACACCAACAACACCCCGGAGCCCCTCCCTGCTGCTCTTGCGCTGCGCGCCGACAAGTTCCTGGTGGTTCGGCAGTGGGAATGCATTGAGGCTCTTGGTCTCCTCGCCATCAAGCCGCCATATATTCGCGAGCGCATTTGGCGGCAGCATCTCGGACGGCCGCGCGACGATCAGCCCTGTGCCACCCCCGATGTTCGCACCAGCACCCGCGCCGAGCCCGATGCTCAGCGCGTCGGCGGCAGCGGCGGCGGACGAGCCGCTGTCGCCACGGGCGCGCGGGAACACAGCGTGCTGCTGCTGCTGTGGGAGGTGCTGGGGCTGGTCGTAAGGGCGATCGGGGTGATACCCTTGCTGGCCCTGCTGCTGCTGCTGCTGCTGCTGCTGCTGAACCCTCTGCTGAGCAGGCGGCGAGAGCTCCTCGTACTCCTCATACTCCTCAATCGAAGAAAGGTCCGCAGAGGAAGTGGTCGTGCTCGTGGGCGAGAGCGCGGGGGACTGGACCATATCCTGGAGGAAGGCCGGCAGGAGCGGTGCAGGCGCAGCAGGCTTCTGAGTCTGTGTCTGCAACAGCGCAGGGGCGGTGAGACCGCCAGTAAGCATCCCAGAGGTCGGCGTCGGCGCGAGAGTCGGGATGTTGGCGCTGCTGATAGTGTTGAACCGCTCTCTCTCGTGGGTTTGAGTCGGGTGAGGCAGCAGCTGAGAGGTGGTGTGGCTCCTTTGCTGCCGCGACTGAGACTGATGATGACCGACGTCAGGGCCCGTCATGTAGAGCGGCGAAGGCTGGCGAGGCTCTGGGCGATGCCCCGAAGTTTGGTATATGGGGCTGCTCGCCGTGTAGTGCGGATGGAGCCCGCCATTTGGTTGCAGACCGCTGCCATTCAACGCCGGGGCGGCCAAGTGGGTGCTGCCGCTGTACTGCTGCCCAAGAGCAAAGTGCGACTGCGAGCGGTGCACGGGACGGTGCGCGTTCAGCGCGTTGCTGGTGTTACCGCCATTTTGATGATGATGAAGAGCAGGGCCAGAAGACGATGGCGCCAGGAGGTCGATGAACGGCCGACGCTCCTGCGGCGGCGTCATCGAGTGCGAGCGTGGTGTCTGCGTGGCGCTGTGATGGTGATGAGGGGGAGGCTGGAGCTGATGCGAGGAGGGCAGCGTGTTCATGCCGAGCTGGTGGTGCGACATCTGGTGGTGGAGAGGACGTTGGCCGTGGCCACTGGGCATGAGGCCGAGGTTGGCAGGGGAGGGGCTGCTCGCGCTAGGGCCGATGCCGTTGATGTTTGTCTGAGCAAGCACCGACGTCAAGAGCGCGATCCTCTCTGCCTGAACGGCAGCCGAGATGGAATCCCCATTGCCTTCGGCGTCTGTCAAACGAATAAATAAGAAACTAGCCTAGAAAAGACAACGCGGTTATGCATACATGGCAAACATGTCTGGCAGACCTTCCGCCTCCTCCAGTTCAAGTAATTGCACTTCTGGCAAATCCAATCGCCAGGTTGATGAGAAATAGGTCCTCGGTTACCTGTATTGAGAATCGGAGGCTGCAGAGGTGCACAAAAATGATCAGCGACAAATCGAATAACTGAGTAAGTGAAAGAGACATACAGCAACGCCCACAAGATTATTCGGCCGAATCTGGCCCTGCTCAGGTAAAGGCTCATTATCGGGCCAATACATGATGCACGGCGTCAGCGGGTCGCTCGAGACATTCTGCACCTTGCCTCCAACGGCAAACGCGCGCCCGGAGGGCGTCAGCAGCGGGTGCTGCGAGTGTGGCTTGCCACCGACTCCCGAACCGCTGCCGCTGCCCATACCGCTGCTCGTACCAACTCCTCCGGGACCACTGCTGCTACCGCCGATAGTACTGTGCATCCCAACGCTGACTGCGCCAGGCCCGACACCGATGTTGATAGACGGCGGGTTCGCGGTGCTGTGACCGCTGGGGTGGCCAATGGCGATGTGGGGCAGGAGCGAAGCTGAGGGTGTGGACGGCAGCTGTGTGCGGTGCTGGGTCTGCGACGAGTGATGCTGTTGCTGCTGCTGTTGCGAGTGATGCGGCTGGTGGTTTTGGTGCTGATGCGGATGGTTATGCTGGCGGTCGTGAGGGTGGTTGTGCTGCTGCTGCTGCGACTGCAGATGCTGCGCCTGCTGCACGAACGCAGGAGGCGGTGGAGGCGCCGAGGAATAGTAGACATTGCTAGGCCCATTGCTTTGCTGAGCCGACATCGCCGAAGGCGGCGGTGCGTTGTTGTTGTTGTTGCTAAAGCGCGGCGAGGATGTAGCGCGGTTGCTTGACGATGCAAGGTTGTGCTGGTGGTACTGGCGCAGCAGATCGTGCTGACCAGGGCCACCGAATGAGTTTGAATTTGCGTTCATCATCGAGCTGTTGTTGTTGCCGTTACTGGAAGGCGTCGAGCGAGGGCAGCCACAGCCGATGCAGGAGAGGTTCCGTCTGTGGAGGACAGCACAAGGGAAGGATTCAGTCAGCATGCTCGGTCTGGCCGCCAGTGAGTGTGTAAAGGGAGATCGCAGCACAGCTGCAAGCAACGATTTGTAATATACGACTTGAGGAAGTCGCGGAAGTAGGAACAGTGGGTGGAGGGAGAAGCAAGGGTGCGGGATGCGGGAAACGCAAAAAGACAGACAATCAACTCACCCAAAGTTATGCGCGGCGCAGTTGGTCGATGGGCAGCTAGAGGAAAGGAGAGGAGGGAGACATATGCGCGTCAGCATGTCTTGCTCTAGAATTCAGCAATGCATCGGATCCCGACACGAAGAGACATCTCGCGCGTCGCCCCGTGAAGCGGCGGCTTATAGAAACCCCCGCACGCGCGCGCCGAAACAGGTGCCAGACAAGACGCGATCGAAATGAGCCACGTGCTGTGCAGCTGCTGCTCAACTTCGATGCGCAGACGCCACACATCATCGCGGGCGACGGTCGAAGAGAAGGAAGGAAAAATAACAAATGAAGACTCACATCCAGTCACCGAGGCGGAAATTTGTCTTGGGGTTTGGAGGGTTGCTCGACAGGGTATATTCGATCGCCATTCCGTTCCCGTTCCCCATCATCTCTCCTCGCGTTTGCTCCTTCTGGTATGACTGGAGATCCGAGAGCGACGCTGAGATCCGCCGCAGATGGTGGTGCTGGTGGCTGCCGCCTGGAGTCTGCGCGCCCGGGGTATTATGTGCCTGGGTGGTATTAATGATGGATGCAGGCGGTGGGAGATCAATGGGCGCTTGCGCGTTGTTCAGGCTGGGCTGGTGCTGCAGGCGATGGACGGCCGCCGCGGACGAGGACGACGATGGCGTATTGGCGAATGGCTTGCGGGGAGGACGGGAAGGGGGTGGGATGGGAAACCGCAAAGGGCAAGGATAGATAGCGTGTACGTTAGCATACCATTTGAGACGTACAAGACGTAAAAGCAGGTAAAAAAGCCAATGCGAGGGTGCAAGAGGCTACCTATGTAAACAATAAGGGAATCATTACACACCTGCGGTGGCGGCTGTTGCAATACAACCCTCCTTAGCTTGCTAAATGGCTCAAGCTCACTTTCTAGTGCGGGAGCGACGGACATGGCGCGGCCAGAGAGAGAAAGAGCGGAGGTTGCCTGTGAATGCCCACGAAAGGACGCGGAAATAAGGGATGGAGTGAGGATAGGGACGGGGGAGGAGGAGGGAAGGAGGGGGGCAGAGCGCGGACGCAGTCAGCTCTAATTCATCCAAATACATATTTAATATTGAAAAGGACGCGCGGGTGGGAGTGGGGCGCGGTTGGGTGGGGCAAAGCAGGCTAAAGCGCCAAAGGGTCTCAGACGCGGGGCACAGCATCGTTGGGCTGGGAAAATTAGGCTCGCGCAAAGGGCAGACGAGCCGTGGCTTTTCCGTCGAGGCCCGTGAAGGGCGTGGGTGCCTGGCTATGACGCCCATGTACCATCATCACCAGCTTATTGCGCCCATCTATCATGCCTGCCATGTCTTTATCACCATCTCCGCTTCGCCCGCAGCTAGCCGCGCCCGCCTCGCAACCACCCTAATCCGTCGCGTCCGAGCAGGGCAGATCGTGCCGGTGCGCGAATTACACCGTCTGTGGCGCGTCCAAGCCCATCCACAACCGCAAATAAAAGGAGCAAGCGCAAAGGTAACGATGCTCACCTCTTCGTGCGTACGGAAGACTGCCCAGATACCGTTGGCGTCCTTATCGACAGGATCCGCGTCCTTGAGCTCCCACATTGTCATTGGCACCGGCGCTTGATAGGTACGTTGAACCGGGGAGACCTGGGATGACGACAACATCGATGGGCAGGTCGGGGAAGAGGGATTTGAGGGAAGGAAGCGCCAGAGTGAGAAACATAGTCAGTGTCCTGATAACGAACTAGAAGAAATGAGGTGGGAAGGAAAGTGGGGGAAAGACGCCCAAGAAAAGGTCACGTAGAAGTATGAAACGGCACACAGAACCCGGAGGTTGGTGGGTGTACGCCAACCAAGGCAGAAAGGAATGAGGAATGGAAAATGAATGACAGACGTGTGCGTACATTGTGCGGGAGAAAGACTTGGGCAAGGAAATATTCTGCCAGGGCTGGCAGGTTGTAAAGCTGTCGAGACAATAACGACGCGTCAATTGAAGCACACAAGGAGGGGTTATACACGGAGCAACTCACGCGCACGACACGGGACCTGGTCGCAAAGAACTCTTGCGCGTGCGCATCTGCGCCGTTGGCTGTGGCTGCGCCTCCGTCATCGCCGACACTGTTGCTGAACGACAGAATACTGGCGGGTGCCGAGGACACCGACGACGCCGCAGAATAGGCCTCTCTCTCACTGCCACTGGTCGCGCTCCCGTGCGAGGTGGACGCGGTCGGGGAAAGGTCGTGGGCCTTCGTGGGCGCAAAGGAGCCAAGCACGACGGGCTCCTCGCTGGTGATGCCGAGGCGCTGGAGACGCGCCAGGATGAGACGGTCGAGGTCGACGGGCTGCTGGCGGTGGGGCATGGCGGCGTCGCGGGTATGGTCGTTGGGTATCATTCTCAGGCTGGGAGTAGAGAAGAAGGGTGCGCCATGAACGGACGGGCTTTAAGACGATCGCGAGATCGGGACATTCTGGGTGGGATGCCTGCTGCGACGCGATGCATGCATAATAAAAATTCAAAATATCGCCCTCGGCGCCTAAAACTACGCCCAACCATTACGTAACCCATCCGTCGCCACATCCGGCCATGCTCGCTCCATCCCATCACATCCTCCCGCGAATCCCCATCCAATCCAATCTATCACTGCGCAACCACCGTCTTCCCTTCTTTCCTGGCGCACATTGTCCTCGAATCCCAGTCCCCTCCTCGCCGGCTCCGAGCTGACATTGCGTGCTTGCTTGGTCGCCAGTCACTGTCACCAGTCATCGCTGTCTCGTTAATTGCAGTCCCAGCACGGCTCCATCCCTGCCTCTTTCTGCATTATTCCTCCGCTCTATTTGCAAATGCAGGCTGGGGTGCGCTCCCGCGGCCAGCGCCTGCGCGTGTGCTCTGCGAGCGTTTTGGGGCACAAGCGCGACCCAGCCTCCCCGTCCGCCACATATATGAGTCGCGCGTCAGGTGGCAGTATGCACAAAGGTCTTAGGTAGCCCCAACGGCACCGACAGCGGCGCACTGCTCGCGTCGGTCTCCATCCAGTCTGTTCGTAGCTGTTCATTTCCCGTCGCTCAGATGCATACGTGTAGACGCACCACCATGATGCGTATGCATGCTTCTGTCGCGCCATCTATCCCATTGTCAAGCCGTCGTCGCAGCGAAGTCCTGATGCAATAAATGACCCTTCCTCTTCTCAGTCTGGCTGAGTAATGAAAGACGCAGATTCAGAGATGCGGCTTGCGGAGCCACCCCTTGCCTATCCCAGCGCATCAGTGGTGTTCGTGCTTATAAACTTATACCTGCTTACACATGCTGTAGTGAGTAAGAGTCGGTGATAAAAAAAATGCTGATCAGTGAAAGAGATCAGCGAAGGCGCAGGATTTATATCCGCTTTTCTGCGATTACCGACACCGTCCAGCGGTATCGGGTGCAGTGCTGAGCCAACAAGTCTGCAAGGACTATTTTTACTCTCAAGATCAATTGACGGTGTACAAGACGCGCTCAACGAGGGACCCATAAGCGTCTCATTACAGGTCCAACAAGGCAGTCTAGGGCACCATACATACAAACGCCGACACACGCCAAATTGAAAGAAACACCGTCTCCTCGACCAATGCCTCCTTCTGCGTCCTTTCGTGTGTCCGCGCAAACCCACGCCCGTTCTTTTACCTCCGCACCAACCCGCGCGACAAACGCGAGGCGGAAGAGAACGAGCAGAGGATCGATTCATCGTACCATAAGCCTGCAGAAGCGTCTACTTTACTACTTAGGCCTAGCCGAGCGAACGTATGCAATTGCGGAGTGATCAAGAGTGATCAAGACCAAGTCTTTCCCGGACCGACTCATCGAGGCCGACGACAATCATCCGCGTCGACTGACACTTGGCTTTTTGCTTTCCTCAGCCATCTGCTAGGTGCGATGCTTTCAGTTCATAGACATAATGAATCCATATGACTTGGTACTTTTTCTGCATGTCCAAAGAGGAAACACCGAGCGTCTGTAGAAGTATGCACGACGTTGCTCGTGATCGACTTTCATACTCTTGCACCAACCTCCACCGTTTACGTTAACCACGCGAGCGATATTTTTCTGGTTTCCTCCGGGAGGATCTTCCAGATGTCCAATAATGTCGACCCATTTAATCTACGCGACCCGCTAAGTGCTTGAGCGCTCCGCGAATCAGAGCAGGCACAATACAAACGTTAATTCTGTCGTGACAGGGCAATTTAAACATACAGCGTTCGCACGCAATATAAGACGATAAAGGCTGATACAGACAATGAATCAACAACTTTAAGCGCTCAAGCCTTCATGCTCTCACACGCGACGGCTCCGAAAGTTCAGGCCTCCGTGCCAGTCGTACATACTTATGTTCGGACATACCGAAGAGCCGTGATGGTATCAGAGCAAGGATGAAGAGACAAGTCGCTTTGAACCACTCCGTGCTTCCAGCCTTTCACCAGTCTTTCCAAGCCGCTCGCGGCTGTACACGTCGAAACTGAGCAACTTTTACGACTGTCCTGTGCACAAATTTAACGTGTCCGAGTCCGAGAGAGCAATCAAGCAATCGAGAACCAATCGAGTAAGGCAACACTGTGCTGATCCGCACCGCCAAGCTCGTTATAGTCGCGATCACAGAGCATGATGGCATGATCATGATGGTGGCTGTACACATTTCTTTATCCAGAAAAGGCAACTATAGGCGCGCCACCACAGCGTGAAACAGAGGACAACTTTTTATGTAAGACGTTGTGCCTGCGTTTCGTTGGCGGTATCCATGGAGATATCACCTCTAGATATCGTCGAAAGTATGATAGTAGAACCTACTGCAGTGCGTCCATGAAGACAGACACGCAAAACCAATGCTGGTATGCTATGCCCAGATGCGGAATACAGCCGCGAACAGTGGTGCATATCACCGCGGATGTCCCGCATTCGGAAACCAAACCAGGCACACAAGCGTTGCCGTTGATGCGGATTAATTAGATCACGTGGATGTCATTATCAAATCTTGCGTTGTACGTTAGAGTAGCGTGGCTTAGCGACCTTTGGCGACCCTTGCGTTGCCCTTGCGATCCAAGAGGGTCCACGTCAGTGCTTGACGCGTTCTTCAGGTGGACTACGAATGCGCAAGAAGGCGCGCGGTCGTGCTCAATGCATAGGATGCGCGTCTAATCCTGCCATCTTCCTCCTTGGATCTCTTCAAGTACGAGGTGTGCTCTCAACACAACACCAACCTCAAGATCCTCCCATGCTGACGCCACCAGATCCCGAGTCACTGTACTTAAAATTTGACTTCCGAATGGGGTGGGATGGAAGCCACAAGAAGTCGACGTCCAGAGATCACTCATCTCGACAAGGGTACATGCGAACTTCAAGGGGTGCTTCTAATTAGTTGCGTTACCAATCTGCAGTGTGCTTCTGTATGCAGACGTTGATCCAGTGATTGCGACTCATGAACCATTGAACTCCTTCAGTTCTTCGTCTGCGCGGTTACAATCAAGAGACAGTAGGACATCAGGAGCATTACAGCAAGAGGCAGAAACCGAATTTGCATGCACAACTGCAAGTGCTGCTATTTCTTATTCCCCAACCCAACGCGTTAGACGGACGCAATACTAGAACAAGCCCATCAAGAGCAGCCGCTCATTTATCTGAGAGGAGACGAGTAGGGGCGTTCCTTGTCTGTCAGATGTATATGCGCTAGTACCTAAGTACACCCACAGCTACCGAATTAATTGGAGGTTCTTGAACGCAACGCACCACGAAGATCATCCAACCACCAAATCAGGAAATCTCAACTTAGATAGTGCTGAAGCTTTTAATTCACCATAGTATGGCTCATGCGATGGGCAAATCGACCCCAGAAGGAAGGGGAAATGTAGTGGAAGTGAATTGGGGAATCTGGAACGGCCAATACAATAGGTTGTCGTACTAGTAATAGTGATAGCAATAAATACACGAATAACCAAGGGTACCATCGGTAGAGTAAGTGAGACTGAGAAGGTAGAGAACAAAAGTAGTTTGAAAGTAGTAGGGTAGTTTACTTGGGAAGTTAGGTCAATAGTACAGCTGTAAGTCGGAGAAGGAAGCTAGGAAAGCAAATGCAACAACGCAGAGCGACAAAATGTGGACGGTAAAGAGTTAAGAACAAAAGTTCACGATTCACGAAAGGGCAAGAAACAAAAAAAATTGAAGACAGCCATCGACGGGATATGTAGAACTATAATTGACAATAAACTGGTGGGTGTGCGTTGCGCAATCATTTGCGTGATGCACGGATGACGCACAACGGACGAACGAATTGTAGTGGTGAGGGAAGGTTCGTTTCGTCACGTATGATAGGGTCTGGGTTATTCACTGGTCGAGCCGTCCGAAGATGTTAGAGGCTGTTGTGATTGAAGCACGCTGACTATCTGAGTTTGCCGTGCCCTGACCATGCAGGATGAGTCTTATCATCGTATAAGAGTGGCGACAACAGCGATGAACGGCTCTAAGGGCGCCTGTTATGACGTGCTGGCCCCAGCGCTTCAAGGAGTACCACCTGTGCGTCCCTGCGTTCCTCTAGACCGCTGGCAAGATAACGGAGCAATCATCGGCCATAGGTGCGCGGCGGTCGGCGCTCCCCATATATAGCCACAGGCAGTTCCTTAAATACGCGAGCAGACGATGTCCGGCCTTCCGAACTGGTGGATAACACGCGTTTTGGTTAGTGCACAAATCTGACGTGCACGCCGGTGGAGGTGAGGAGCAAGACTAAAAGGGGGTAGTCAAATTGCGTGTTGGGTTGGAACTTGGTACCCATCGTTTGGGGGCTCAGGATAAGCGCCCAGGTTGTAATTTGTGAGACCCTGCTAAGTGTTGGAGCGTGACCTTCCCAAGGTCCGGGTCCAAGAGAAACCTGAGCCTAAGGAGGCTTCAGACCCGATGCGGAGCGGGATTATCGATTTTAGCACATTATAGGTCCGGGTCCCGAGTCTCGAAAGCATTTGAGGTTGATGCTTTGATGCTTGACGACCGACGAGATAATGGAACCGAACCGAGGGTGTCGGTGGTGCTAAACGAGAGAATCGGAGAAAAATAAGAAGCCAGCCCAGAGCTTCACAGCCGACCGTTGACCATGTCGTTTGAAGGCTGAAACTTTGGTATGGGCGATGTCCGAATAAATAAGGTGTGGGTAATGGAGATGAATGGAGCGGGATGGTGTTGAAAGGATAAGGTCTTGTCGTTAATTTGTGTGCTGCTGTTCCATGGCGCAAACGGTCGAGGATGATGTAGGGGATGGAAGTTGCTCACACCCAGAAGCACCAGTCTCGATGGTGAAGGGTGTCTCCAATCCCTGCTAGGGAGCACTGCACCAGAAACCGCGCAACAGCAGGTCACTGGGTGACGACCTGTAGTGTCTTCCTCTTTGCCGCTTCGGAATGACCGTGTAATGCGTTGGCGAGTAATGGGCCTGTAAGACGAACGACAAGGCCAGCCTCCTGTAAAAATTCTGCGTAACGGTGCCAAGATTCAGCACCCCTTGCCGACTTCGTTCTCTTAGAGACCTTGGGTTTGCTCTTAGTTGTAGTCTTTTTCTTCTCGATTTTGGCCTCCTGTTGGTCCACTTTCGTCGTTGGCTCTTCATCCAGTCGCAAGGCATCTTCGAGCATTTCGGCTTCGACATGCGCGCGCTGTGCACGGTATCGTTCCGCCAATCCTCCTGCGCGGAGGGTCGCAAGACTACCGATTACGAAGAGGCCACGCTTCGCTCGCGTGAGGCCCACGTTCAATCGTTTCTGGTCCGCGAGGAAACCGATACGACCTTCGACGTTGTTTCGGACCGTCGAAAAGATGACAACCTGCTTTTCGCGGCCTTCAAACCCATCCACGGTGCGCACTTCAATCGACTCGCATTCGCGCGCGCGCTCGGGCCCTAGGACAGAAGCAAATCGCTCTGCCGTGTGGAAATTATTGTGGAAGAGGCTCCTCAGCAGATGGATCTGAGCTGCGTATGGCGAAATGATGCCGATGTCGGAACCTTTGAGTTGCTGTTGAGGGACATGAGAAAAATTTCCTAATGACTTTGTTTCAGCACTTACAGGATTACTGAGAAGAAGATCTTCGATAACACTGGCCACAATTTGAGCCTCGAGAAGATTTTGGAAACTCCGCCCTTTGACGGTCTCAGTTCCGGTATGATCAAGGAAAATAACTGCTGGCCGCTCCGTTGAACCGTTAAGATTTGCATGACGCGAATTGGGCGGCTCCAAATTAGGGAGAGTCTTGCCACCTGCGTCCACAGTTCCGTCCCGCACCGCAAGATTGTAAAATTCCTTTGAAGGGAATCGTGAGATAGCAGGATGCATCCGATATTGGGTATCCAGCATCACAGAAGGCACATCTACATTCACCAAAGTGTTAGCGACAAAGAACACTAGGCGACGTTAGAAGAATACTCACGGCCTTCGTCGATGAGGCGCTCAAAGAGACTGACTCCAAGACCTCCCTCCTTTGCCTGGTCGCTACAGATGATAGGCGAAAGTTGTTTGTGGTCGCCAATGAGGGCAACATGTTGCGACTACATTGGAAGTCAATAAATGGTATCGAGTTTGAATTATAGTGAGAACTCACTCCTTTCATGATGGGAATCAAAGAAGCGGGTTCTGTCGACATTGACGCTTCATCGATGAACACGACTGGAAAATCGATTGCGCCCAATGCATGGCATGCTGCTGTTAAACAAGTCGTACAAATCTAGGATTCCAAAAAGCAAAGCAAGTTCATCATCAGTCACCGTCCAGCATACCATTTCGCCTTGAAGAGGATACTCACAACATCCGAGGCGTTCAAAGTGCTCCTCAGCATGCGCTGTTGGACAATGTACTTTTTGTTGCTCCAATGCTTTTGGCGGATACTGAGTTTCATGATGGCAGTCCTCATATTGTTCAAGCGTGCGAGAAAATCTTTGCGCGGTTGACGGTCCGAGTCTGCATATTTCTCCGTTCTCTTTGCCATTTCTGCTTCTTTCTTGATGAGCTCATCCATCTTGGCCAGCATCGAATCCTCCTCGTCCAATATTTCCAGCAAGTCTTTGCTCAGGGGGTGTTGCGCCAGTTGGGCGTCAAGTGAATGCTCCAGAAGATCGGAGCGAACTGACTGTTGGTGGCCGATGCGAAGAGGCTTCAGTTGGGCCTTGTCGAAGCCCTCGACCAGATTGTCCAGCGCGACATTGGTGTAGGTGCAAACCACAATTGGATGGGGGACTTCGAAGTGAAGCTGAACGCGAGGGTTAAATGAGAATCAAAAGAAGGCGCAAATTGAGCTGGGCGCGTAAATTACCTTGAGTAGCTTGATCGTTTCAATTATAACCTTTGTTTTTCCTGTACCGGGTGGCTGCAGTGCGTGTATCAATATATGGACAAGGACATGAAGAAGCTACTTACCCCTTGCACAAGACTAATCCGCTCTCCGACCATGGCGGCCATGGCTTGAATCTGCGAGGGATTCAGTCCGTTCAGAGGGGGATCTCCTTCAACGACAACTGGATCTGGGCGGGAGTATCTGCGAGCCCAGCTTTGTATACGTTGATCATCCTTGAAAATTCCACCGTACTGGAAAGGGCACCCAAGGTCTTCGGAAGTTGTCATAGCGACATTTACAGGGCAGTCTGTCGTAGTCGTGGTTTCGCCGTGCTCGCTGGGCTCGTCCATGAAGCTCTTGAGGAGGATGTCGCGTATTGAAGTTCCTTGAAGAACATGTTCCCCTCCTTCGTCCGGGGTAGTTCGTTGCAGCTCAACAGGGTCATGTTCAAAGCAGTTCACAGCGGCGCGCATGCGCTCGAAGCTGTGAGCAGGTTGTCCCATATCGATACGCCACGTCTCATCCAGGTCGAAGACATGTTTGAAGCAAACACGGATTGCTGAGTCCGATGTGGACAAGACTGAGCCTTTCATGGGCAGTTCTACGGAAGGATCCAAGCGCGATATAAAGACTTCTCCGCCGTTTCTGAGCGCCGTGTCAGTACTTCATGCACTACTACAGGACCGACATACGCACGTAAATTTACTGGTTGGCAGTTTGATGCCAGGCCCCAACTCGAAATTGGCAATGGGACGGCCGTATTGCGTGGCGTCCGTTACCCAATATGCGGATAGCCCAGTGATGCAGTAACCCTCATCTTGCAGGCGTTTTATTGGCCATGTCGCTAACCTATGCTGATAACTCGCCGCGTCCTCAGCTTCTTCCAATTTCAGAAGCTTCATAAATCTGCCAAAAAGTCAATAAAGACTTGTATAACACACAGTTTCTAAGCTTACTTTGCAGAATATCGGTGAAAAGCAAGCGAGGTTGACGCGTCAATGGGTGTTGCAGAAGGGGCAGCCGGTCGGACGCGTTTTGTTAATGGGACGCGATCGAGAGCAGAAGTATCTGATTTTCTCCTTGACTTCGCCCTCTCGCGCCAGTCGAAACGCGATTTCAATACCTGGGACGCCTCTTCAGTTTGGAAGTCGACCGGTTGCAACCATTCTCCTTCAGCTGCTGTCTGTGTTCTGGTGTCGTATAGGTAACCAACATAACGCCCAGAACGCAGATTGCGTGTTGAACTGCTCTTGCCCCTGTATAATGCTGTTTCTAAGCAGGCTTGTTCTTCTTCGTGCCGCGACAAAGTCTTGAATTCGCCTGAGTGACGGGAAGAATGCGTGTAGTAGCGGTTTGGCCGTTGTGTCGCGCAACGGCGCCAAGAAGATGGACTCGGCCGGGAAAGCAGGGTATCCAGCCCATTTCTTGAGCAGCCTTGAGCGAATCTAGGGTATAATTGAGCCAGCGTGGTCGTTAACGAGCGTGAATTGAGAAAAGGGTGTGAGTTGAGCGTCAAGTTGGAACTTGACCCATACGCCAACCTGAAAGTCAAATTCTCTGTATTTATTTCTCTCACGCTGTCAGGAGATCTAGAGTCGCACAGTTGTCAATGTCACCAAGTCTTCATTCTCCTAACAGTTAGACCCCAAGTCTCCTCCCCGTCCCCTTGTTCGATATGGGCAGATAATGTAAATTTTAACAAGGCTCACTGTCTGTAAAGGAAGTACCGTCGTGCCTCCTGACGGTCGATCTTCCGCCGTGTAAGACAGCACCCCACTTAGTGGCTGTCCAAGAGCCCGCAACTCGCGAGCGCGTCATTCAGCGCCATCGTCAGGGCCAGTACTACAGCGAGCGCCATACAGAGCGCCACCGTCCACCAGCTTGATGCTTCAAATGCCTATATCTACTCGGTGTCGTCAGACGATGAGCTACGCTCGTAGTCGGCGTCATCAAGACGAAATCGCAATGCAGGCGTGATGGGCTCCTGCAAAGAATGCACAAATCATACCCTGTTGTCCCCAGCCCAGTCTCTGGAAGGTCTTTAGGCAACTCTAGTATTGTAAGTCTATTCTATCCATTGATTTCCGCGATTTTTTTTTTACTGACAGGGATTTTGTAGCACCAGTGGCTCCTTTCATACAATATCATCAAATTTGACGCCAAAAGAGCATCTCGAGACGCCCCTGCCTGAAAGATTACCATTGACTCACAATTAAAGCAATGCCTCGTCAACTACTAGTACGCACAAGCCAGCAGTGGCAAGATGCTCAAACTCGTCAACTGGCAGTACATCACCTCCTCGCCATGTCTTTTGCAGTGCGCCAGGTACAATGTCAAAACTTGCTGGCTAAAGTAAGCTCTTTGACGTTATTTTGTAAACCAGAAATTTACAACTTGCCAGATTAACTGATGCTTCTGCTAGCACTACTGGCTATCTCTATTGATTTGACATCCGCCCTCGTGCTTAACTCAGCCCCAAGGAACACTGGGCCCCCGGAACCCGAGACGCTCCCCAGAGTATGTTCCATTTCTAATCTCATCTCCTTCTGCACGACTATCATCACACCAACTCACAGAGGAAATTCGTCTCTGTTGGGTAGATGCACACACTACCACTGACTCTACTTACACCAAAACCAAGAGTTACATGTTTGACTATTTCGTTGATTTCAGCCTGGCGGTTCTCGTACACTGTAGGGCCTGGAGAGGTGGTCAGCTTTGGGTTAGACAAAAGCAACATCTTAAAGACATCTATTCTGTTTTCATACTTGGATGATCCGTTCACACCCCAGAAGGCGGTGCAGGAGAACTTCCCTTTCATCCTCTGTAAAATCTTAGTGAAATCCACATCGCGATACTCGCAGAGAACACAAAATTCCATCAAATTGTTACCAGACGTCCCTGACAGGTCTCCAGATTATGCGGCAGTGAGGACAAGGAGAAGTCCAGAAAACATGAGGATCACCGTGTGCCATGTTACCAAATGAACTAGTATCAGCCAGCTATGCGGCCCACCAAGTTCTCTATCCGTGCTTCCTTGACCCTTTTTTCTGTGATCAAGAAGGGCACCGGAAGTGGGATGTGTACGTCCTCTCGCGTATTCACCCCTTGTAACCTCGGCTCAGAGTCTGGCTCTGGCACCATTACCAACATGCGAGCGAGAGAGCGCCCGCTGAGCCACGCATGTGTCATGCCTTCACCTGTATATCCTGCACAGATCCACTCTCCCGGCGGCGCCAGGAATACACCGGGCTTTTCACTTGAAGGGCCAGAGAGTGGCGACGCTCTACCGGACACGCTCTGCGGTACCTGACCGACCCATGGCATAAAGTCAGCGGATAAGCCTAAGATACCAGACCACGCTGCTTTTACGCGTCCTTTCCCCCACTTGGGATTATTTGCAGTCGAATCCAGTCCAGGCTCTGGCTCCTGCCCATCTGCGCTCTCGCTTCCCTCTTCGTCCCATGTGTCAGCAAAATACCGCTCGAGCGCGCCTGCGAGGTGGGCCTGATCAGCAAAGGTTGTGGTGTTGTCGTCAAAGACGCCGATGTTGTCCAGGAAGGACACGCCAGTCCGTCCACCAAACATCATTTCCCCGTTTGAGTGAAGCGTACTGGACGACTGAGAGACTGGAGGGTTGGAGTCTGAAGAAGCGCGTCGGGGAGGTTGCTGGGTTAGATATTCAAACACAGTGTCGTCTTTGCTGGGGTAAAACACAAAGTTACGCGCGCCAGGAAACCAGGGATTGTGGAATGTTGATGGTGGTGGTAGGGCGTGGAGACCTTGCCCTGGCCGCTGCGCAGTCATTGTCGTGCGTGCAGGGATGACCTTGCCACGCATTCCCGGGAGGAGGTGCGAGCACCACGCATTTGTCGCATGAATGATGTGTCTGGCTCGGATGTCGCCTCTTGGGGTGTGCACTGTGTAGGACTGAGAGCCAGGGGTGGCCATGATGCCGGTGCATGGTGTATGAGTGTATAGCTGAAAGCTACTAGAAAGAGAAATTTGGAAAGACGGTGGTTAGGACACAATATTCAGGACATATGAGTTGAGAACCTACTCAGGATATGCCGTCAGAAGATTCTTCAATATGCCTGTGACGAGTCTGTAGGGGTGGATCGAACCTCCGGGTTTAGTGATCAAACCAATAATCGAGGATACGAGTTGGAGACGCTATCCAGATAAATGCTTTAGCCAGGAACATAATGCCATTTCAAAGCGCACAGGAACCAGTACCTCAATCGCCTCAGGCGCACTGGTAGCAACAAATCCATCCGCAAGGCCAGGCATTTGCTTGACAAACTCCCTAAACCCGTTCAGAGACTCTTTATACATGTCTTGATGCATGAACACGTCGAACGCCTCCACCAATCGCGCCTGTGACTCGCGCAGGAGGCCCTCCTGCTCGGCTAAAGTGATGAGGCTGCGTATGTGGGCAAGGCGAAAACGCAGAATCTGCTCTGCTGTGTCTTTCCCGTATTCTTTCTTGAGTTCAGAGTATTCGTTATAGATATTAGGAGTGATATGCCCGCCGTTCCTATCGAGAAAGTAGTTCAGAACATATCCTTCACCGTCACCGCCCTTCGCTGAACTCAATGGGTGGGAAATGCTCACCGTGCAGTAGCTCCAGAACACGCATCTCTGGCCTCCAACATGACAACTTGGAGCCCTCGGCTGGCTTTCAGATCCCTATCCTCGTCTCCCTGGTTCGCGAGACGGAGCAGCTCCCTCGCCACCGACGTCCCAGTGATCCCGCTCCCAATAATCACCACATCGACTTCATCTTTCGGAAGGGCGACGCCTTCCCCATGTCGCGCAACCGGTGCTGCTGGGATAGCCCAATATGGTGGAAGACATTTTGGGTCTGTGTTGACCTTGGGTACACCTGGGGAGGTCTCGATGCGCTTCGTCAAGGCGTCATAGTCTGCTGCTAGCCCCTTCAGAAAAAGGTAGGCGCCACGGAGAAGTGGGAACCACGTTTTGGGAGTCGACAAGAGACCGCCCATGGTCGTTGAGCAGTGCGAAAGAGTAAGTTGATGCGTAAGGATGGCTATTCTTGCCTCTTGTCATGTTGCTCAAAAGTCTGATAGCGCTTGGTATGCGCGCACCCGAAAAACAATATAGGTTTCGACTTCCTGTGCCTCCTGAGTAAACTGGAAGCTTTCTGATGGTCAATAGGAGGGAAAGAGGGAGGAACCCTGGAAATCTTTGGAAGTTGGAATCGCTAAACAACAGCTTGGACTGATCACAAGCGTGGCTCGATACTGATGGAGGTGGCCAAGGGGCCGCACCCGGCAAATTCCGTGGAACCAACTACCCCGTTTCCCAGGGGTGGCTAGTTACGGGGTCACGATTATGCAATAGGACCTGATTACTAAATGCGGCGGTAGCAAATCATCAATATCTCGTAGACAGTACTAGTTGCAAGACTGTCTTCATCTGATAATAGTACTGTCATATTTACTAATGCTGTACTATGTGCTTGTTATATGTACTACAGTATGCGAAAGATTTTTTTTTTGATGAGGGATCCCAGTCAGAATTTGACAAGTTTGATGTGGCCCTCACTTTCTGCTGAAGACAATTTTGCCAGCGGCTGATTACAACCCATTTCGAAGGGATCTTGCCAAAGTGCATGATACACCCTCTATTTAAATCTGTACCAGTCCCATGGTCATGTGCATGTGATATTTCAACCTTTTCTCGGATCTGTAAACGCGTTTTTGATATTTTCAAATGCAGAGAACGTATATGCAATAGACTTTGGATAGATAGGCGCCCATATATCACCTTGTCTTCAGTATTGGGAATTCGCTTGCAGTCCATATACAGCAGATCTCTGGGCTAGATAACTATGGACTACCTTCATGGAGTGTTCGGCTTGGGTTTCGTTTGCGCAGTCTGCAAATCAACGGAATTCCGGGCATGTGTGCAATTTGGAGCATGCCGCGTATCTGGATATCATTCAGCTCCGGGATGCGTGCACAATCCTTTTGAAATCTGGTCAAAATAATAAAAATATTCAGAAGTTCCCATGGAACTGCTCTCTGTGCTTGTGCTGTATATGCACAGGTTTCGAATATCAACCCCTCAATATCTAAGCAAATGGGCTGTCCTGGACACGGTATACCCTCTCCGACCTCCGACACTTTGGGCTACCGGGTTAAGCTGCACCGTCACCATTGCCCAGTCTATTTGAGTCAGTGGTTAGCGCGCTGAGATTGTCTTCTTCGAAGCCAAGCCATGCAGTTGGACGAAGAGAGCAACTTGGACAATCTACAGGACATGTTCGTGATCCCCGCTTCTTATCTTCTCCATTCTCGTTCGCAATCATTAAAATCTAGAGACCTTACAGTCGTTTTCTCTCTTGTGGGTGCAGCTGGAGCAAACCTATCAACTGCAACATTGTGAAAAATAAATACTGATGGACAGCCCTAACAGAGTCTGAACCAGATGATCATGTGGCTGGGTCAAATGCTATCAGACAGTGCCAATTGTCCTAATGGTATAGATTTCAAAGTAAATAATATAATGTGTTGTACCATTTTCACTGACTCTGCATCCCCTCGCGCCCCTCTGTTTCAATTCTCCCTCCGCGTTTTTGCCGCGTTTGTTATCATTATGGCGTTGTCTAATGTTCCCCCACTGACCTTCAACACGGGAAACCCACGGAAACCGCACATCACCAGGAGTTATCTCTCCACAGTGTAAGGATCTGAGGCGGCCAATATGTGTGCCATCCTCAAGGATAAACCTGAACTTCTCTAGTGGGTCCTTGAGCTGTAAGGCATTCTTAGTTGAGACACACTGGTTGGTCATGCGGGAATCTGGGTGGTACACCCGTCAAGTGATATTACTTGATACTCGTGACTGTGCAGTAGAAGCACAGTGTCGCCTGCTTTAATGCTGTCCTTGCGATGACATTGAGTATCTCTCAATGTCTCTCTCCTCGAACATATTCTAATCTAGACGCCATCACTTCGACACCGCCAGATATAGTAACTGGGTCCTATTGCATAAGCGTGACCCCGCAACTAGCCACCCCTGGGAAACGGGGTAGTTGGTTCCACGGAATTTGCCGGGTGCGGCCCCTTGGAGGTGGCCAATACCGATTCCAATACTGAGTTTGAATTCTTGCTTATATAATCATATTCCCGCGCGTGCGGGCCTGCAATATGCAGTGCGTCTACCTTTTGTCTACGTCTTTGCTATCTTCCTGGCCATTATAAATTTGGCCAAAATATACAACCTATGTAAATTGGTAATGATAACAATTTCATGTTGTTGATGAAGTGATATCATGTGTGGGCAAGTTTGCAATGCCTTATAATGGGAAAAAACCATGATATTCCTATTCTACTCAAACTTTCGGCTCGATACCAATGGAGGTGGCATAAACTCGGAAAATAATTAAATTCCCAAAAAGGAAAGAGGGAAAAAGAGGGAGAGGAAGAAAGAGAAAGAGAAAACAGAGCTTACTCTTTCTCCTGTAGACAGTTTGCGCGATGCTTAGAGTTATTTAGCATGCGGAAAGTATTTCTGGCCATTGATAATTCGGTTGCACGCGGAAATAGCCGCAAAATCATCCAATACTCGCTAAAGCGAACGGATGTTGGAATGGCGCTGAGAAGGCCGCAACTCGTTTGCGCCTGTAAATCCGCGATTTTGCGAATTTTGCACTCAGAACCTTCCGCAGGAATAACAGAGGACTGAGAGCGATCCTGGCTCGTCAGTTAAACTCAAGATTCATGGCTACAAACATCCACCAGTGTGAATATCGAGCGCGGAGAACGATAATTACGGTCCGTAAGGGTCTAATTACCGTAACAGACGTAAGAGCGCACACTACAAAACAGCCGGCGCGCGCGCGGATACTTAAATGTTGAAGCCGCGCGTCCTTGAGAATTATACATCCACAAGGAATCACTACGAGGGAGGTGTCCGTTAGCACGCGCGGACACAGCGAGTTACTTACAGACGAGAGTAGATGCATTATTGCGCGCTAGACAAGCAAATTAGAGTGGTCACAGACGTCATTGAGTTAAAATTAGACTAGAAGTCGGCATTTACCGCAGTGACCTCAGAATGATGCAACGGAGTATTCCGCGCATGTTCCCAGGGAAGTCCCGCGTGCGCTAACATCCATGATAAGTGGTATCCGGATAGTTACACCGATGTTACACCCGCGCAATCAGGTGTTTAACACTTCGGAGCACTTTCCGAAGGCCTAAGATGGTGCAATATAGACGAATAAGCACGCGCGCATCCAACGTGCGCGGTCTAGAGGAGTAAAAACGGTCTAGCGCGCGTTCTAAAATACACGAACCATATGAATGTGCGCGCATGACTCTTATAAATCACCCTTGGCAGTCTCTGTTGCCTCGCGGAAATAGGGCCCAGCCCATATACCCAAGCATTTCTCTTTATCATGTGTCTGTTTCCTTTGTAATTCTCCGATTGTCTGATGTCCGAAATATCCGTAAAGTCACCATAGCACAGTATAAATACCGTCCCAACTCTCAATGAAAATTAAGCAATCCGCGATCTAGCAAACGCCCCAGAAACTTGAGTGCCCGCGCGTTCCTTAGAGACCGTGGCTCACCTCAAGCTCTTTTGGCCAAGTGTGACACTACGAGAACGGTTGTCTTCACCAATATACCTCTTTCAGACCATCCGCGGTCGATCATAGTCTGCAGACGCCGAGTCCAGCTGTGAGTTTGAGTGCTCGCCGAGAGCTACGTGTGTGTGTGTTCAATCGAGAGCCGCGCATATTAAGGACTCGCCGAGAGTGCCTTCGTCCCAAAGTCTGATTTGTCGCCGAGACATTTCAGCAATATATGTCCCTCTGGAGTTTCCGCAGTTATTACCAACGACTCTTCAAACCCTTGAGCACAACGTTTAATTACCGCGTGTTTAAGCCTACATACATTTCAAGTACTGTAGATTTGAAAATCTTAAACTTCCGCGCACCAAACAAGAACTGATACGGTTCTGGTGTCTAGTTCATATAAATTACAATCCGCGCGTCTAGTGGTTGGGGGTGTCGCTCGATTCAGAGTAATCTCGCTCCACTAGGTGTTTGTTTTGTGTTTGTGTTGAGCCGGTAGCCAGCATCTCAGCGCGTTGTAATTCTTCTAGAATTTCGCCTTTTTGAGCTGCCGAAGCCATCCAATACTCGCTTAGGCAACTGAAGATTCCTAGGTATTGCCCTGCCGGGCATGCCTGGACTTGATAGCCTTCTGTAGTTTGCTGTAGCAGCTTGATTAAAGTCTTGAAGCAATAATAAAAATACAACGGTGTGATATAAACCATAAGAGCAAACAGGAGTCCTCATCGGGTTCGGATGCCGTATTACTGCCCTGATCCTCCTCGATGAGCTGCCAGTAACTGTGAGTGAAATTTTGTAGACCAGTGAACAGCCATTCACTTGGCTTCATCACGACATGGCTTTTCCACCTTGATGGACTCATTCGGCAAGATCTCAGCCCACCATTCTTTGCTCCTATGACAAAGTACCGGCCAAAAGTCATAACAACAACGAGAACGTAGAAGGGATACTGTCGAGAATAGAGATCGTACCTTTCTTTTACGTATAATCAATGCAGGGTAGGCATGGGGCATTGGGATTGTACTTACGGGGGCCAACTGGCATCTATCAGCCATAGATACACTGTGAAGACGGCGGGGGTTGCAAATCAACCTTTTCGCAGGGCATTTGTCACTATCAACCTTGATAAGGTTGAAATAAGGGCAACCCGTGGGTGCGGTTGAACATTGACCACCCAATTTGACCATGTAGCGGTCGTATATCAACCCTT
Organism: Psilocybe cf. subviscida; assembly: GCA_013368295.1. Taxonomy (NCBI): domain Eukaryota; kingdom Fungi; phylum Basidiomycota; class Agaricomycetes; order Agaricales; family Agrocybaceae; genus Psilocybe; species Psilocybe cf. subviscida. Next base: position 166,416 of record JAACJJ010000044.1, on the reverse strand, counting down.
CAACAATAACCTCTTCAGAAGGGTTGAATCTAAACGGGTGCCGACGGCGCTCTGCTCAGGAATAGAACTCCGCGCCTGACAAATTTACGCCAAGTCCAGCCAACGTAGCACAAGCCCTTGACCCCAACCGCCATGATCCGCCCATTGACACAGAAAGGCTCCAGCCTTGCTACGCCTTGCTACGCCTCTGTACTCCGTTAGCTCCAGCATGAGGGTTGATGGAATGGATATGTCAACGAGGTAAGTATGTCCTTGTTCTGCTGCGACACTATAGGCGTCGGGCTGTTACGGGACGCGACAAGGGAGACCAGGTATGTCCATGATATCTGCTGCTTCACTTGTTCTGCACGAGCTTGTGCTAACCACACCGTCTCGCTGCTTAAGTCTGCAGATTAGCACGGAACTCTTCACTTGAATTTACGGTGTGGGTTGGTACAGGAAGCTTGGACTACGGCTGGCCAGCTGAGCAACAGCTGGGCGCAGGGTTGAAAGTGTATGTCTCCTTTTCAGTTCACGTTGCAATGGGCTGTGCTGATTAAATCTCAAAAATGCGCAGCGCTCACTCAAAACCTCTGTGTCTCTGTTCCACCGCCAACCAAAACCAGCCTTCCTCTCCCTCCCTATTCTTGACCTCCGATTGATTAGACGCAAAGTTGTTTTATTATTGATCGTACATGTATATCTATGTATTCTATACGCTCTTTTACAATACAATCATGTTTCTAGTATAACCTAGACGCTCCCCAAGGTTGGCTGTAAGAAATTTGAACGCTCTAAAACGACCTGAAATGGGTTCAAACTTCAAAATCAACCTGGGTACGGTTGGATGTGCTCTATAATTTACGGTTTTTCATCAACCTTGAACAGGGTGATAACCAACCCTACCGTGCTACTAGATCCATGAGGTTATTTTTGTCCAAAACAGTTGCAAAATGACCATTCGGGTCGCGGTGAATTATCAACCTCAGAGCAACCTTTACAAGGGTGAAGTTCAACCACGTCACGGTTGAATTGCCGAGGTTGCAAATCAACCTCGGCGGAGCTCACAGAGATAACCCCGTCAAGCTCTTTATCTGGAATTTCTGTGCATTTATTGTCACTGCACGAATATTTTGTGCTCGACTTGACGTCCTTGACGGAACCGTTCTGCCAGTCTTTACGATGCTTGCCTGTCAAATTGAAGTTTTTGTCACGTTTGGCATAGTCCTCCAGGAGCTAGCCGAGTCATTAGCATAGAGACAAGGAGACTATTATATGACTAAGCCTCACTGTAACATTCTTTATGAACCCATCGTCGAGGTTCACATCAAAGTAGTACAATATCTTAGACAACCAAACAGATATGTCCCTGACAGGATATGTAAAAGCAGTGGGCAGACCAGTATCCTCTTCATACACTGAGTGATAGTTGACCATGGAGATCTAGAAGCACACGCACCATCCACCACTTAGGATTGACACAAAACATCTTGAGAGAAGGTTCCTTACCATCTCGTATAGGTTTTGTAATATTTGCTGGTTGGACATGTTTGTTAAAAACTGGTGCTTCTTCCATTTATTCAGGGTAGCCATAGTCTTCTCATCCATGGGTTGCTCAATGAGGTGTGTAGGAAAGATACGGGAGAAACATATCTACCTATATATGTATTTACCTTGTTCCCCTTCCCATGATTTATCTATGCTGCTGTTAGAATAGCATGCAGACTTTCAAAAATTATGTCTCTAGATCTAGATGACAGAGTATTGCACTCCAGATGCAATTACTTGTAAGGATTGAGGTCAACTCGGCTGTTTTAAGTTGTCCCTATTGCATCACATGCAAAACTGGCACCCACTGCTTTGGTGAATAGGACCATGCATTCAAAGCAAATACGACATCCCAGCTGTGCAAGACTTGTCATAATTGTCACTAGACATTGCCTTAGATATACAAGGCAGGTTAGAGCACACATAGGCGCTCAAAGTAAAATTATTGTCGGTTCTGGATGAGATACTTAAAGTTGACTTAAAGCAATCGCTACAGATTGAATTGAAAATGGGTTGTTTGGCTATTGATGGAATCAGCATCATCAAATAACTATGTACACACAAGCGCAAACAAAGAAACTCGGTAAACCTTAGACTCTTTAGAGTCTAGGCATTAGATTGTGCACGTATCCGAGATTATCTGCGTTGTTCTCACAATGTAAATCCGGATTCCAGTAACAAGTGATGATTTCAACTGGATTTTCTAGCCCGCCCGAAGCCCGCCAGCTGTACAATCCAATACTTGGAGACATATGTAGCTACGATTTTATACATTAACTACATACAGAGTGTCCTCGGGAGCAACTGTGAAAGTTTGAGTAGAATAGGAATATCATGGTTTTTTCCCATTATAAGGCATTGCAAACTTGCCCACACATGATATCACTTCATCAACAACATGAAATTGTTATCATTACCAATTTACATAGGTTGTATATTTTGGCCAAATTTATAATGGCCAGGAAGATAGCAAAGACGTAGACAAAAGGTAGACGCACTGCATATTGCAGGCCCGCACGCGCGGGAATATGATTATATAAGCAAGAATTCAAACTCAGTATTGGAATCGGTATTGGCCACCTCCATCAGTATCGAGCCACGCTTTCACAGTTGCTCCCGAGGACACTCTGTATGTAGTTAATGTATAAAATCGTAGCTACATATGTCTCCAAGTATTGGATTGTACAGCTGGCGGGCTTCGGGCGGGCTAGAAAATCCAGTTGAAATCATCACTTGTTACTGGAATCCGGATTTACATTGTGAGAACAACGCAGATAATCTCGGATACGTGCACAATCTAATCTTCAGTTGCCTAAGCGAGTATTGGATGGCTTCGGCAGCTCAAAAAGGCGAAATTCTAGAAGAATTACAACGCGCCATTCCAACATCCGTTCGCTTTAGCGAGTATTGGATGATTTTGCGGCTATTTCCGCGTGCAACCGAATTATCAATGGCCAGAAATACTTTCCGCATGCTAAATAACTCTAAGCATCGCGCAAACTGTCTACAGGAGAAAGAGTAAGCTCTGTTTTCTCTTTCTCTTTCTTCCTCTCCCTCTTTTTCCCTCTTTCCTTTTTGGGAATTTAATTATTTTCCGAGTTTATGCCACCTCCATCGGTATCGAGCCAGCGTGGATTGAAGGTCATCGGACCGGCAACATCCGGTCGACTGAACTTCGGTAATCTAATCCTCATCCTCCTCCTCTGGGCCCTCCTACCATGTCGCCCAGCACTCATTTTATGCAGCCTATGTTAGACACTAATGTCTCGAGGCTCGTTTCGGTCCGTCCTGAAGACTGAACCGCCTCTCGTCAACACCGCTGACTCTGATCAGGCGGTGGAGGCTTCTGCTGTTTACCCGCCGCACTCTCGTTTCGATCTCATTGGACTTGGGAAAGTCTTCGCCTTTACCCCGACTAATCCTCATCCTCCTCCTCTGGGCCCTCCTACCATGTCGTTCTCTTCCTCTGCTCCGTTCCGTCATTCGAATGGTTATAGGACGACATTTTAGTCTACTAAACCCCTTCTGGCGGATGGATGTCCCCAAAAGTACAAATTACACACTACAGAGATCCCTTGTCATCCTGTAGGTCGATTGAAGCAAACAAGGAGGATAACGAGGTGCCTTCGGTAGACAAATATGTCATGCGTAATAAATTCCGAAGTAGTCTAAGTTTTTACGAGCATATGCTTTCCATTCTGCTCCATTGCCTCCCGACTACCTATGCTGGTGCTCTCGAGCCCGCCTTGGAAGGAATATCTTGTACGAATCTGCCCACTGTAGCCATGACCGTGATATTCAAGTTGAACGGGTGTGCCGACAGGAACAACCGAGTGTGCGGAGGACTGTGATTTATTTCTGAGCCAGCCCATGGCGACTCGATTTGCCAACATTCACTAAATCTCTCCCGAGCAAACTGAAAGTCAACTTTGGGCAAACTGGGCAACGGAAGGCGGGTTACCATACTAGGGCTTTGTCGAGACATATATAGGATATAAGCGACGCCACACTTCCGACCTCCGAGCGGGATTGAAGCGGGATCGATATTTTGGAGAAACCGAAATAATCATTCAACGGCACTATTTTGAACTAGAATTAATTTCTACTACGCCTTCACCCCCCAAGACGGACCTGGAGGCCCCAGGTCAGACTTGTTGTGCAAGCTACCCCAGGCGCTCTGGGCATTGTTCTGGGCAAAAAAATATATCTAGGTAAGAGAATGTACAGGTACAAAGGATACATGAAATACATAAGGAGGTGGAGGTGTCATTGATAGGACTGCATAGTGATTCTGATCTATATTCGACTTCTCTGCTCTGTGTAATTGAGAGCAGAGAGCAGCTGCGCCCGGTAGCATCCTTCCTTCGTCAAAGACTACCCCAAGCGTAATTGTAGGGAATTACCTTTGAGGACTATGAGCTCGGCCATCGGCCCCTGCGCTGCCTCGAGCTCTCCACTTGTCGTATTGAAGCGCTGTCGACCTCTTCGCGCAGGCGCTTCGTTCTCTGGGAATGTTGTAGACGATGGCCGTCTTTTCTATTTTCATGGATGCATATGTTGCGACGCAAGAGAGCAGAAGGCGGGTAGGAGAAAGCAGAGCGCTGTTGATCACCTTTTCCACAGAGGCACTTTATACAAGAGAGTGTGGCCGCCCACCCTGCCATTGCATCTGGGGTTAATTTAGGTGGTGGCGACTGCTCAATCAAATGCTCATTGATCAGAGGAGCAGGTAATGCTTCGTAACCTGTTGTGTAACCGCCTTCAACCGCGCACGTTAACGGATTCTCTCTTGATCTGATTTGGGCAAACGGCGCGTGTCTTCAAGGCACAAAATCCCCTGCAGGCTCCATTCGAAGGCGAACACAGAAAGAAAACAGGTAGAGAAACACTATTTGTTATGTCCACTATTGCCAAGATCAGGGGCTCAAAATAGCGAAGCGCCCACTTCAGTCAACAATAATTCCCTCTCCTCAATGGCTTGCCTCAGGGATGCCCACAAATGTATTGAACTACCTCTCTGTATAAAATTGATATCTTTGCTTTGACTAGCAGCATCAAAACGGTTTGAATTGATTCAGCACCAAAGTGGGCGGACCCAAGCAAGGATTTCGCGGACCCGGATCCATGTCTAAATCGGAGGCAATTCTCTCAATGCTCATGTTGTTCACCAGGTACTTAAAGCCACGGAGAGCAAGGTGCCCCAACCATCCAGTTCATCCACTCCCACATATTTCGCCAGTTACCCTTCCCAAAGCCCCAAGTAGCCGCGCCTCACGAAAGAAGGCCTCTTACGCAAATCCCGACTCTGAATCAGACAGAAAACGTTCGACGCCAGCTATTCTTATTGCCGTCAGCTCTATCCCCTACTACCTATCACTCGCCTACGCCTACCATGGAAGCCATGTCGTCTATGCCATCAATGACCCGCACCCGCCCGGAGAACATCGTCCAGAGGAAGGGGATGAAGAGGGAGTTCATCCGCACCGCTGGCCCCTCTGACTTCCCGCGCATTGTCGAGGTCGGTGTTTCGAGCTTGAACGGAGACCCCATCGCGACGTACTTTGGGTGCACCACGCCGGTCAGTCATCTAACCTCTACGCGTCTGCCCCGGCTATGTCAACGCCAGTACTGACATTTATTAACACACTTTACAACTCAGGCATCGCTGAAGACATACCTCGAGTTCATCCTCAACCTCGCGCACTCCGTCGGAGGCGTCATTGATGTCACCACCGTCTCCGAGAACGAAAGCGACGAGGGCGAAATCGTCTCTGCTGCCATCTGGTTGCCGCCCAAGAAGCGCATCAATACGTTCAATGTGTACAAGCTGTTGACCTCTGGCTGCATCTCACTCACACAGGCCTTGGGTACACAGGGCGTTACTGTGATTATTTTTGACCCATGCGTGTCGACTGTAACTCATGACTGCGTTCGTGTGTTTGTAGCGCCTCGGATGGGAATACCCAAGCAAGATCTCAGAGTCCTGGATGCAGCCCGAGCTGTACCTCGTATCGGAGGGTCCCTCATGGTCACAGGCAGATACCTGGTACCTGAGGCTCGCTTTCACTGCGAACAAGTATCAAAAGCAGGGTATCATGATCAACATGATCAACCGCAGACTCGAGGCGCATCCCGATTCTACATTCACCCTCGAGGCAACATCACCAAGGTCTCAGCATTTCTTCCATGCCTGTTTCGGTTTCGAGGTGCGTTGAAATCGTAAATTAATTTTGAATTCTCAGAATGACTGACATATTTTACTTCATTGTTATTAGATGATGAACAGGAGCACGATGGGCAAGGGATACGTAAACGAGTCAGGCGAGGAGCAAGTTCGCGGTCACGGCGTCGATGTGTACTCAATGCTTAGGGTAAAAGACTCTGAAGACTACTTTACCTAAAATCGTGGGCTAACTTTGAGTATAGAAACCAGTCAACAGGTTCAACAACTGATTTGGGAACGTGGGACTTGTTGTCTCAGCGAATTTCATGATGGTGATGTCTTCTCTAGGCAATTGGGGATTTTCTTTTCTTTCATTTTGTTTTATCTTGTAATCTCGTTCTCCTTGCTGTATCAATAATGCATTCGTTTTTACTCCACGACTGGAGCGTATTTCCAGTGAATTAGTAACACATTTTGATGTACAGTCATGTTCCTGAGATTAAGCGCCCGTGGGGATTGACCCGTATGTGGGCGCCCTTTGTGTGCTTCCTTCCTGATTAAATCTCAACCGTCCTCAAATTCACAAAGAGTCTTCGTCCCCCTCTACTCTTCTGAGGCCATGTTAGATTCTACGAAGGCGTGACTGTCGATTTCTTCGCAGTTAATTGAGACTATGACGTGCATCTAAAAATAACTTGTGAGACCCTCACCTGTACATAAGCCTTGAGCGTCGATGTTTCTCCCTCTTCGATTTTACTGTCTCAGGATACTAACCACCACCAGACCACTATCTCACAATGGGTGTATGTATCCCTGAAAGCATCTGTTACGAGGCCGAATCACTGATTTTTTGACCGCTTTTCCAGGTTAAAGTTGGAATCAACGGGTGAGTGGCTCAGGCAGTGGTTTGTAATTATATATGCGGCGAGACTCACCGATGTCGGGGCGTCAACCTTTAGATTTGGTGAGTCGCTATGTAGTACTGAACGACGCGCATATATTCACACTCACGGCGGATTTCAGGCCGTATCGGTCGTCTCGTTCTGCGCAACGCTATCGAGCTGGGTAATATCGAGGTCGTCGCTATCAATGAGTACGTTGGTTTCACACCCTGCATGATACTACATGCTGACTCGAGCCACAGTCCTTTTATTGATCTCGAGTACATGGTACGCCCGCGCTATGGTTCGATGCTGGAGCGCAATTTAACCGCGCATATATCTGACAGATCTACATGTTCAAATACGATTCTGTCCATGGACGGTTCAAGGGCCACGTCGAGAAACAGGGCAATCAGATGTTGATCAACGGCAAGCCGATTGCCATATACAACGAGAGGGAGCCAGCTTCAATCGAGTGGGGTAAAGCCGGTGCTGAATACATCGTCGAGTCTACCGGCGTTTTTACGACGACAGCCAAGTGAGCACGTCTTCCTACCCACTCAAAATAGGCGCCCGTAGCCCAACTGGAATTTCTCACTGTAATATAGAGCCTTAGGGCACACGAAAGGAGGAGCTAAGAAGGTCATCATCTCGGCGCCGTCTGCAGACGCGCCCATGTATGTCTGTGGAGTGAACTTAGACACGTACAACCCCGACCACAAAATTGTACAGTGTTTTTGTTGTTGAATTTCCGTTCGGGTGATGGACTGACTTCATGTTGTCTAGATTTCGAATGCATCATGCACGACCAACTGTCTCGCCCCTTTGGCCAAGATAATTCACGACAAGTATGGAATCGTTGAGGGCTTGATGACCACCGTCCATTCCACAACGGCCACTCAGAAGACTGTTGACGGCCCGTCGCACAAGGACTGGCGAGGTGGACGCGCAGTAGCCAACAACATCATCCCTTCGTCGACTGGCGCTGCGAAAGCAGTCGGAAAGGTCATTCCATCCCTGAATGGAAAATTAACGTGCGCCATGTCATTTGCATTGGTATGAAAGGGTACTTATACACCTGTTGTTCGCCTAGTGGTTTGGCCTTCCGCGTTCCTACTCTTGATGTCTCTGTCGTCGACCTCGTCGTTCGTCTCGAGAAAGCGGCATCATACGATGACATCAAGCAGACCATAAAGGAAGCAGCCGAAAGTGCCCAGTACAAGGGGATCTTGGGATACACCGAGGAGATGGTGGTTTCCTCTGATTTTGTTTCCAGCAATTACTCCTCCATCTTCGATGCTGCCGCAGGGATTCAGCTCAGCCCCAACTTTGTGAAGCTCATCTCCTGGTACGACAACGAGTGGGGCTATTCTCGTCGTGTCTGTGACCTTGTCAGCTACGTCGCCGCCGCAGATGCCAAAGCAGGCAAATAGAGCCACAAAATGGCAATGCACCTGGTTGGCGTCCCATTTTGTAATATTTGTATTATCTTCTAGGTGCAACCTTCGTACTTCCTGTGCTATGTAATCGTAAATTATTCGTAAATTAACTTTTTTTCTTGCGCAGCGTTGCGCGTCTTGTACCCATTGTAGGTTGCTCCTACAGACCTCCTATCGATATGTGCTTGTTTAAGCGCCTTGGAAACACGTCGCTTGCGAAGAAGATCGGCACTGATGATGCCAGAATGATCTATGCGAGGGTCAGTAAGCCGCACTCGGCCGATGAACGGATTGGGTGATCCTCCGTATGCGTTGGGGATGGGGACAATCGGTGACGCGGTCCTTGCATGTCGCTCACCGAAGATACTGTGTGGTTGCTCAAGAAAGATTAAAATTTTGATGTCAGAGGATTGTCAGAGAAGCATGAAATGGGCGGTTTCCAGTCTGACCTAGAGCGGAAGGCCGAGCGAGAATGGACGCGAACCAGTTCATGGGGCGGCTTTTACGGAGTTGCCAATCAGGTCAAGGAACGACCTAGAACGGACGGTGATTGGATGACATAGCTTCCATCGATAGATAATCGAGCGCATCCGTTGGGATCTATAAGTAGGCCGCTCCTCCATCTCGCTTCTTTGCACTTTTTCGCTCTTACCACAACACCAACACCTTCACCCTTTCTAATAATCAACATGGTGCGTACGTTTCTTAGTGTCTCGCGCGTGTTAGGCCCTCACCACACTCTCGCTCTAGGTCAAAGCCAACGTCAAAGTCGGCATCAACGGGTAAGATTCTTCGTATGTGTTTGGAAGTGCGGTAATCTGAGAGGACTTCGTGAAAATTTAGTTTCGGTATGTACTTGTTCTCGCTCTGGTACGCGACGGCGGGGTAAACATCTCTTTGCGCAGGTCGTATCGGCCGTATCGTCCTCCGTAACGCCCTCCAGTTGCAGAATATCGATGTTGTCGCCATCAACGAGTACGTGCCCAAAATCCGTCTCTTGTCAATGATCTCATAGGTTTCGTCACCAGCCCTTTCATCGATCTTGAGTACATGGTGTGTTGAATCCCCGGATGCTCTTCATGATGTCTGTTCTCAACATGGGCTGCGCATAGGTCTACATGTTCAAGTACGATTCCGTCCATGGACGCTTCCAGGGAACTGTCGAGAAGCAGGGTGACAAGCTCGTCATTAACGGAAAGCCCATTGTCGTCTACGCTGAGCGCGAGCCTGCCAACATCCAGTGGGGCGCTGCTGGAGCTGAGTACATCGTCGAGTCGACTGTGAGTTGCTCGAAATTCTCTATCGCCATTGGTTTCTCATACACCAGCGGCTTTAGGGTGTTTTCACCACCATCGACAAGTAAATCATTAACTTTTCGTGTGATCGGGTATTCTTACTTATCGTAATGTTTATAGGGCGGGTGCTCACTTGAAGGGCGGTGCTAAGAAGGTCATCATCTCCGCTCCCTCCGCCGACGCTCCCATGTACGTCTGCGGTGTCAACTTGGAGACCTACGACCCCAAGTCCACAGTTGTGAGTAGCCACTGTCAGAATCTAGTGGTGAGGAAAACAATCTAACCGAGCTTAATCTCCGCGATTAGATCTCCAACGCGTCCTGCACCACCAACTGCCTTGCGCCCCTGGCCAAGGTCATCCACGACAATTTCGGTATCGTTGAGGGCTTGATGACCACCGTCCACGCCACCACCGCCACCCAGAAGACCGTCGACGGCCCCTCGCACAAGGACTGGCGTGGAGGACGCTCCGTCAACAACAACATCATCCCCTCCTCGACTGGTGCCGCTAAGGCCGTCGGCAAGGTCATTCCTACCCTCAACGGCAAGCTCACGTAAGCATTGCGTCATTGACCATTTTTAGTTGCCGGCTATCTTATCTGACTTTCTGCTGTTTGCAGTGGTCTTGCCTTCCGTGTCCCCACCCTCGACGTCTCCGTCGTCGATCTCGTCGTCCGCCTTGACAAGGCTGCCAGCTACGACGAAATCAAGGCAGTCATCAAGAAGGCCTCTGAGAACGAGTATAAGGGCATCCTCGAGTACACCGACGAGCAGGTCGTCTCCACCGACTTCATCGGCCACACCGCGTCCTCCATCTTCGATGCCAACGCCGGCATCCAGCTTAGCCCCAACTTCGTCAAGCTCATCTCCTGGTACGACAACGAGTGGGGCTACTCCCGCCGCGTCTGCGACCTCCTCCTCTACGCTGCCGAGAAGGACGCTGAGGCTGGTCTCTAAATGGCTGCCAATAGCTTGCCATTGACGGACTTGCACTTTTCTTTGGTTTGGACCTGATCATGTTCGGCTATGCTTAGTATGCTACATGGACTGGGAACGCGCCGAATGAAAGACTCAAGAAAAAAGAACTAAATTGTCTACCTACGTGTGTGGATGTAATTTTATAGAAATAACTGTATCATATCGTACATATCAACGCACACGATTGGCGCATCAAACCCTACTTGAAGAAGGAAGGGACAACTACACCTCTAGAGCTGTGGTACCAACATTTTTGTTTCGCAAGTGCTGTTCCATACCGTCATGAAGCGGTGATGCAGTGATAGAGATTTGTGGCGCACAGTGGCAGGACCTCCGACCTCGGGAAATGGAAACGCTGACCAGAGTTCTGAATAATCATGGCACGATACCGTCGTCATTTCATGAGTCACTGAGAAGGTCCCCAAACCACCTCAGGACGCGGTGCTCAAGGACTCAAGACTCACGGCTCAAGACCCATTATTCAAGGACGGCTCAATTCATGAATGGCGGTTGGAAGATCAGAAGCTGCGCAACCTGAATTAACACCGCTCCTGCCCGCTGCCCACCACTACGCGTTACGACCGACACATCTTCTATTCTCTTCTCTTGTTAATGCGCTTGCAAGTTGGAACCGATTGGCCATCTTATGGGGCGCTTAGCAAATATCGATATCATTTCAAGTCGACCCAGACGCGTCGGGCACGGCTAGTTAATATCAGCAACTGGTGTGGTACATACATATGCTCATATGTGTTGTGCAGCAATGTGGTTCGATTGTAATCCTCTGACCGATTCGCGGAGAAAACGCGCGAGCTGGATGTTACGAGCCAACATCCGAACGTTGACATTTGGAGAAGAATTGCGAGCCCGTTGAGTGACACACGTTTGAACCGGCGGAAAGCCCGTGTCAGTGCGCACCGCTACGAAAATAAACGCTTAGAACTGAGAGCTGCGTCATTCAAGTTTACCCACATTCGCGTGTTGCGCTGGATAGCAAGTAAGCTCAAGAATGCATAAAACGTACATATTGAAGGATTGATAAGAGGATACGCCGCCTTGTGCCGCGCGACAGCGCTCTTACCAACAGCGAGACCGACGGAGCAGAGGATCCAGATTCAATCATGAATCAATTACAAGAAATCCAACAAGATACTTAGCACAACATCAAGTTATCGCAGCCGAAGCATATCCTACTACATCCTCACCTCCCTAGGTCGGAGCCGCTCACCACACATGAGTCGGGTCCTCGCCTTTAGGAGGGCCAATAACACTCTCAAACCTGAACCGCCACCTTTCCACCTCCGTCCGATCATTCACAAACTTGACATAACCCAGCGGCTCAACCCACTTCTGCTTGAAAATCCCCGCGCCGTCATAGGCCTTCCGCACAGAGAACCTGTGCTGGCTCACAGGCGCCTGCCACATGTCGCTGTGCATGAAGTTCATGAACAGCTTCGCGCTCTCTGGCGCCTTGGCGTTCGCGAAGATCGCGCCCGTCTGCGGCCACGCCATGTACGTGTCCTCTGGCGCGACCCAGGACACGTTGGGTGCGAAGGCGTTGCTGGACGCGAAGCTGACCATGGATGCGGTGTTATTTGGGTTGTCCAGTTCGCCGATGAGGATCGAGGGCGTCGCGCTGCCGCGCTCCCACCGAACGTTTTGTGTGGAGGTGAGTTGTTGGAAGAAGGAGAATCCGTATTTTTCGGCGATGAGCTTGAAGAGATAGAGGATGGCGTCGTCGTCGTTCGGGAAGGTAAGGATGAGCTTGCCCTTGTATTTTGGGTCGAGGAAGCCCGAGAAGGTTTTGGGTAAGGTTATGTCGTCTGTTTTCATGGGATTGTAGATTATTTGACCGAAGGTGGCTTCGGACAAATTCAGATCAGCGAAAAAATCATGTTGGCAGGATTTTCAGACTTACATATAAACAATCCCGTGTAAGCACCGTCCGAGTGTACGAACTCAGGGTATATATCGTCCCACTGCGCGACTTTGTAGTTCATGAGCCGCCCCTCATCAGCCCAGCGCGTAAAGTCACCGAGACTCTGCAGCACGACGAAGTCCACGCCCGAGTCCTCGCCACCCGACGCTTCGTGCGCGATGTCGACTTGGCTGTCGAGGTACTTGGAAAGGCCGAGGTTGGTCTCCAATTTGATTTTAGGGTATGCCTTTCGGAAGGCATTCGTGATTCTGTCGTGGCTGATTTTCGCTGTACCAAAGTGTCGACATCAACGTCCTAGGTCAGGAGGAGAGACGGAAACGTACTATCTCCTCCCCAGGCGACGCGCAGAGGGGCAGCTTCCTTCTGCGCCACCTCGTAGATCTGCTCCGGGGTGCGCGTATCGATGGCAACTCCAGCGCGCTTGAGGTTGAAGGGCATCATGAGAGGATTGGCCACCGCAACGGCAACCAGGTAGAATAAAAAGGCTGAAAGCATCGCTGAAAAAGAAGAAATGCAGACCAAGCGGTATATGGATTTTCTGTTGTCGAATAAGTCGGAGGTGAATGGCCTAAACCGGGCGGGGTGGAATCGAGGGCCAATTTATAGGAATGGCAGCCACCACCTCCTGTGCTCACCCCAACGCCAGCGGTTGTCGCGTCGCCTGGTTTGAAACGGTATCGGAGGGCACCAGGAAATCTCCTAATAAGTCGCCTAAGACATTTCGCAACCATTGTGGATTGGATGCATCTGAGAATTCATCGACTTGCTGCGACGTAGCCTGACTCTGGTCGAAGAAAAAATAGAGTAGGCGCGCATAGGCAGATGTCCGGTGTCCTGTAGAAAAGCGCCTAAGGCCTTGTATTCTGCTGCGTCATAACTCAAGCTGTCAGTTCACATCCTCTTTGGAGCGTGCAAGAGCCCTCATGCACTGGCAGAGAGTCAGAATCCGAGTTCGTGGGACGTACAAGCACAGAGGGGAGAGGTTGCGGGCTAAGGATTTGCACCTGATGCATGAGTGTCAAAGTTGGACTCTTTTTTGTTGTTGGAGAAGATAAGCCCACAGAGCAGGTCGTTGCTCCTTACAGGTCTAATGTGGAGTGAAGGAAGGGCAGAGGAGAATTTCGTTATAGGACGTTCACCTCATTCACCACAAACTTTAGGCTTCTCGGCGATCACCGACGGTCACTCTTAATCAAATGTCTGAATTTCTACCAAACCCAAACCAAACCACCGAAGAACAACCTCTCAACTGCTACAAGCTTAACTCCGCGCAAAGAAAATACTCTTTCACAACTGATACTATGGATACCCACACGATGCTGTCTATTCATGATGGCACGCCGATGGACGACGCTCGCCAAATGATATATCAAGAAATCCAGCACTGTGAACATCGAATACTAGGCCTTAGGAGTCAGTTAAACATGTACGCTTCCGTCGCAAGACTCCCGCCGGAAATTCTTCTCCAGATCTTTGCCAAGCTGACGGAAGATGGTGGATTCGTTGACTCAATGAAATGCATCCCTATAACGCATGTCTGTCGACGGTGGCGCTCACTGGCCCTCGACGCTCCCGCTCTCTGGACCAATTTATCATCCGAAAATCTCCTCTGGACGACAGCTATGCTAGAGCGCTCAAAATCAGCACCTCTTACCGTCTTGATGGACGAAATGTCACATCGGGTGGCAACTCCCATCCTAAAACATCTTTCTCGCATCATATCCCTTACAATAGAGGATTGGAGCGCAGGCGAATTGCAAACACTGCACGCACTCATTGAGGACAACGCAATCGTGGCGCCGCAACTAGAAGTCCTCTCTCTTAGCTGCGACGGTGTCTTGCCCTGGTCTTTACCCTCAACAACATTCCAGCAAACACACCGCTTGAACAACCTCTTCATTGACAGTATTCATATCGACTGGAGTCATTCACCTCTTTTCCGCAATCTCACGAAACTGAGAGTCAAAACCGTTCTATCCGATGGTCAACCAACCTGGAGGGAGCTAATTAGCGCTCTCGACCAAATGCCCTCTTTAAAATCTCTTTTCCTTGATGACATGCTTCCAACGTCCCCATTTGACGCGGCGCATGATGCTGTTTCTACCTCGTTGCCCAACCTGCAGAGCGTAGTATTTAGACGCGTCCCCGCCTTGGGCCCTGTGGTGACCTTCCTGAACCACGTCGAACTACCCCAAGACTTGAAGGTCTTCACCATTGTTCACGTCAACGGCTGTTCAAACAGGGGAGAATTTCATGAATTCTACGACGCCATCAACAGATCTCTTCCAAGCGCTTTTTCCAGAGCCAAATATATGAACGTACTGCGTAAGGCGATAGGAGACGACGATTTTGGGACAATCTTGATGGAATGCTTTGCAACCCTTCGAGACGACTTTTATAGCAAGCGGTTCAACGCGAATCATGAGACGAACCCTGCGGATATCGGATTGGAGCTGTCTTATTCTCCAAGAGCTTGCAACAGACCAGTGATACTGGTCGATGCACTAGACAAACTTAAACTATCCTCCATCACACACTTAAGGATCGGCGTGTACGTTGGGTATCCAGAATTACTTGCGTTGCTCAAAAGGCTCCCGGAGCTCCAAGTGATTCAAGTTTTCGAACAAGCTACCGTGCATCTCACCCAGGCCCTAAATTTTTTTCAACCTCGCGACGCTGGGGAAGAATCATTAATCATGCCGAAACTTACAGAAATCCGCGTCTGCAGGGATTATAGTCCGATGCACCGAAAGAACAGTCTGTTTACGGATGATACATGGCAGGACCTCAAAGCCTTTCTGGAATACAGGCAGTCCTTACAGGCAGGGCTTCACAAGCTATATATTCGAAAGTGCCGCTACGTTTCAAACGAAATGGTGGAAGGTCTGAAAAAATGTGTGGGTGACCTTCGCTGGGATGGCATCTGCACCAAGCTACGGTAGATAGGACATAACCGGGTCGTTACAATTTATATACAATACGATGCTTTGGTGCCAGCCTTTCATTTCGTCCAAACCCATAAACATGCCAATGTTTTTCGACTGGTGATCTGTAGGGGCTTCCTTAAGTTTTAGGAACATTCCACGGATCTTGCGGGACGGCTCAAAGACTCGAAGAACTGTTGAAGATCCCTAGAAAAAGTTAGTGCGAGACAAAGTGAATATATCGCAAAGGAGATGTGGCAAGGCATCAGTAAGAGCGAAAATGAAGATATTTCGTACCATAGAATGCTAGGGAGGAGTGATCTGTTCAAGATATGTTGCGGTGCAAAAGTTCGTTCGTTTCAGGTAAGTTTGAGGACACGTTCACTTCGCGCAAGGTAGGCTATCCCGGCAATCATCACTGATTAAACGCCTCGACACTTCTTACCAATTTCTACCAAACTCAACCCAAACCACCACCACAACCAAAGAACCCCTCAACTTCTACTCCCAGAGCTTGCTCCAGGCAAATTCATTCGCAACTGCCACATTAAATGGACACCCACATGATGCTGTCTATCGATTATGGCACGCCGATGGACGACGCTCGCCATATGATCTACCACGAAATACAGCAACTTGAATATGGACACCAAATGCTAGCTCTTAGGAGCCAGTTGAACATGTTCACTTACATCGCGAGAGTCCCGCCGGAAATCCTTCTCCAGATTTTTGTCGCAGTGACGGAAAACGGTGAATGGCCGGCTGACTCGACGCAATGCATCCCCGTCACGCATGTCTGTCGACAATGGCGCTCAATCGCGCTCAATGCTCCCGCTCTCTGGAGCAACTTATTGTCCGACAATGTGGCTTGGACAATGGCCATGCTTGATCGCTCAAAAGCGTCCCCTCTTACTGTCTCCATACACAGTAGTGATGCAATTCCCGTCCTAAAACATCTTTCTCGTATCCGATCCCTGACAATAGAACATTGGAGTGCAGACGATTTGCAAAAGTTACGTGTATTCATCGAGGAAAACGCAAGCGTGGCGCCACAACTCGAAGTTCTCTCTCTCAGCAGCGTCAGCAATTCGCCCTGGTCTTTGCCCTCTACAACATTTCAGCAAGCAGACCGTTTGAAGGATCTCTTCCTTGACGGTATCCAAATTGACTGGACTTACTCACCCTTTTTTCGCCATCTCACGAAACTCAGACTTCAGACCATTCTATACGATGGTCAGCCTACCTGGAGGGAATTAATCACCGCTCTCGACCAAATGCCCGCTTTGGAATCTCTTTTCATCGATAATATGCTTCCAAAGGTCACATTTGACGCGGCGCTTGACGCTGTTTCTGCCTACCTGCCCAGCTTGAAAAGCGTAGGATTTAGATTTGTCCCCACCGTGCACGCTATGTTGGCCTTCCTGAACCAGGTGAATCTACCCACCGGCTTGAAGGTCTTCAACGTTGTCAACATTGATGACTCCTCAAACAGCCAACAAATTTATGAACTCTGCCATGCTATCAGCAGATCCATCCCGGGCCTCTGTTCCAGGGCCAGATACATGGATATAATGCGCCCGCGCGTTAGTAGCGAAATTTACATCCATTGTTTCGCAACTCTTCAAGAATTCCATCGCCACGGTCATTTGGGATGGGACTGGGAGAGAAACCCTGCGGATATTGCATTAAGGCTGTCTTACCTCCCCGAACTCGACAGAACAATGGTTGTTGTCACTGCACTTGACATTCTCAATCTATCTCATATCACATACCTAAGTGCAAGCGTGAGTGTTGGACGTCCGGAATTCATTGCGCTGCTCACAGGGCTCCCGGAGCTTCAAGTGATTCAAGTCTGTCAGCGACCCACCAAACATCTTGTTCATGCCCTGAACACTATACAACCTCACGGTCCCAGGGAGGGAGCACTAATCTTGCCGAAACTCAGAGAAATTCACATCTGCACTGATTATTTCAAGGCGGAGGATGTCCTGATTACGGACGATACATGGCAAGACCTCAAAGCCTTTCTGGAATTCAGGCAGTCGCTACAGGCGGGGGTTCACAAGTTATATATCCGAAGGTGCCGTCACATTTCTCGAGAAATGGTGGAAGGCCTGAAGAAATGCGTGGACGACCTTTGTTGGGATGGAATGTGCAAAGAGGACCCGGATCCGAGTAGATACGAGATGTCATTGAGAATTTGATATAGTACTGCCGTCGAGGTCGAGCTCAATGTGTGTCGTTGCTCGGAAAATGTCGTCTATATCCGTAGTAACGTAGTGAATATTAATTTACAGCTGGTAATCAATCAGAAAGCCTTACCAGAACTTGAAACCCAGGCATTACAGTGATGCTAGAACCCCCTTCTCTGCTGATTAATTCTTGAAATGGCCGAGGGGCAGAGGCCTCCACGTTGGGCGAATTTAGAGGGGAAGGCGGCCAAAATCTGAGGTTCTGCCAAATGTTTATGAGGGGCGGGAACCGATATGTACAGTTAGACCTAGCCTGGGACAGATGACGGGTAAAGATGTTAGTTTCTGCTGGCAATTCACCACCAGGATTGGACCTACGAAAAATTTGAACGATATCAGCCCAAAATCGTGCAGGGAGCAAAATCAGGAGGTGGACCTGGTAAGGGCCAGAAACAACATTTTCGTACGGAAACTAAGAGTCACTAGGTCGTACTTCGGGCAGAATAACTGAGGTGCCTGAACGGATAGGTGCGCATCAAATACCTGCGATTATATAGACCATGAGATATAGTTAGTACAAGGATCGCGTGAATCTAACAGTTTGAGCGCCTAAAATTATAGGAATACTAGCAGGGGCCATTCGTTGTAGTACCTTTGTTGCTTTATTCTTGTGATCCACGTCCAACCAGTCTGCCGATATCTATTTCACGGCGGTCATTGTTCTAATGCCTCTGAGACTCGACCAGCTGCAGTGGAGATGAACTGGACACAAGTCATAGCAAAGCCTTAGAAAGAGCAAGAGTCAGGATATTTCGGGCGAACGCGCCAAACACCTTGACACTTCGCATCAATTTCTATCGAGCTCAACCCTAACCACCACCACAACAACCGAAGAACCTCTCAACCTCTGCTCCCAGAGCTTGCTCCACACAAATTCATTCGCAACTGATGAACAACCACACGATGCTATCCATCGATGATGGCACGCCGATGGACGACGCTCGCCAGATGATCTACCACGAAATACAACAACTTGAATGTGAACATCAAATGCTGGCTTTTAGGAGCCAGTTAAACATGTTCACTTACATCGCGAGAGTCCCGCCGGAAATCCTTCTCCAGATTTTTACCGCAATGACAGAAGACGGGGAATGGCCGACTGACTCGATGCAATGCATCTCCGTCACGCATGTCTGTCAACAATGGCGCTCAATCGCGCTTAATGCTCCCGCTCTCTGGAGCAACATATTGTCCTACAGTCTGCCTTGGATAATGGCCATGTTTGATCGCTCAAAAACGTCACCTCTTGCCGTCTCCGTGCACTGGCACAGTGGAGTTGCAGTTTCCATCCTAAAACATCTTTCTCGTATCCGATCCCTGAAACTAGAGGATTGGAGTGCAGACCAATTGCAAAAACTACATGTATTCATCGAGGACAATGCAGGCGTGGCGCCACAACTTGAATCACTTTCCCTCGAGTGCGACTGTGCCGATGATTCGCCCTGGCCTTTGCCTTCTACAACATTCCAGCGAGCAGATCGCTTGAAGGATCTCTTCCTTTTCGGTATTAAAATCGACTGGAGTCACTCACCCCTTTTTTGCCATCTCACGAAACTCAGACTTGAGACCTATCTATACGATGGTCAACCTACCTGGAGGGAGTTAATCACCGCTCTCAACCAAATGCCCGCTTTGGAATCTCTTTTCCTCAGTAACATGCTTCCAAAAGTCCCATTTGATGCGGCGCTTGATGCTGTTTCTGCCTACCTGCCCAACTTGAAGAGAATAGGATTTAGACTTGTCCCCACCGTGCACACTATGCTGGCCTTCCTAAATCAGGTCAAACTACCCACCGGCTTGAATATCTTCAACATTGTCGACATCGATGACTTCTCGAACAGACAAGAGACTGATGAACTCTGCCATGCTATCAGCAGATCCCTTCCAGGTCTCTGTTCCAGGGCCAGATACATGGATATAATGCGCCCGCGCGTTGGTGGGACAATTTACATCCATTGTTTCGCAACCATTCAAAAAGAATTCTATCGCCACGGCCATTTGGAATGGCAATGGGATGGGAACCCTGCAGATATTTCGTTTCAGCTGTCTTACCTCACAGAACTCGAGAGAACAACGGTTGTTGTCAATGCACTTGACATTCTAAACCTGTCTCATATCACACACCTAAGTGCAAGCGTGAATGTAGGACGTCTGGAATTCATTGCGTTGCTCACAGGGCTCCCGGAGCTTCAAGTGATTCAAGTCTTCGAGCGACCCACCGAACATCTTGTTCATGCCCTGAACGCGATACAACCTCAGGGTCCCAGGGAGGGAGCGCCAATCTTGCCGAAACTCAGAGAAATTCGCATCTGCAACGATTATTCCAAGGTGGAGGATTGCCTGATTACGGATGATACATGGCAAGACCTGAAAGCCTTTCTGGAATACAGGCAGTCATTACATGCGGGGATTCACAAGTTATCTGTTCGAAGGTGCTGTCACATTTCTCGAGAAATGGTGGAAGGCCTGAAGAAATGCGTGGACGACCTTTGTTGGGATGGAACGTGCAAAGAGCACCCGGAGTAGATACGAAATGTCATTGAAATTTTGGTATAGTACTGCTGTCGAGATCGAGCTCAATGTGTGTTGTTGCTCGATGAAAACCTGCAATAAGCCCAATATCAATTACTCCTGCGCACGAGACAAGGGGAGTGCGCCGAGCTAGCGCTTGCTCGCGTGAATTTAACGCCTAAAATCATGGATATACCATTCGCTGTAGCACCCTTGTTGCTTTATTCTTTTGATCCACTTCCAACCAGTCCGCCGATAGCTATTTCTTGGCAATCATGGTTCTGATACTTCCGAGACTCGACGAGCTAGAGTGGAGGTGAACTAGACACCAGCCATATCAATGCAGCAAGAGTCAGGATATTTCGGGCGTTGGGATGCCAGAGTGGAGTGGGATATTGCGGGCGCCGGGCAAGAGACGCGAGACGCGACGCGTGCGAAGAGACAGCGATACGATCACGTGGTCGTCGCGTCGTTGACGATTTGGGATACCTTGTGTTTCTGTCGACGTCCATCACCAGCCTCTTTCGCTGCTCTCAGGGATACCGCCAACGACTCTCCTCCTGCCCTCCTGCGCCAGGAGATGTGGTCCAAATTAACCAGCGTCCTGAAGCCGAAGGAGGCACAGGCCTCCCAGAGCGACATCATTTCCAAGGTCCATGAGCAGCACCCCAATATGTCCATGTTCCAAGCGAACGAAACCGGCGTCATGGACGCACCTCCAGACCTCCCCCCTTCGCCGTCGGTGCACAGCAAGAAGAGCATGTTCAAGCGTATGTCACGGAACGCGCTCAACGATGCCGACCTCCGCGCCCATTTACCCACAGCGGGACCTCCAGCCCTCCCTCCCAAGGAGAACGTTATGGGCAACGGTATGGGTTATTTAAACTTTCGGAGGAAGATCGATGCTAATACTATGCTCAGGCTCTCAAACATCACTTGGGAACAATGCCACAGAACCGCGACGTTCACAAGACATCCCGCGAAGGTCGTCTTACGACATGCTTCGTCCCTCTCCGAACAGAGAGAAACGCGCTCAGGATACCACTCGCTCAGTCAAAGACATCCGCCGCCCGTCAATAGACTTCCTGCGCCAGGATAACTCGCGTCCCTCATCACCACACATCACCGATACTCGTCCCAGCCTCGACTATCTCGCAACTCCCGGCGACAAGTTCAACTCGACGCGATCTATCCTACGCGACAAGAACACCCCCGGAACAGGTCAGAATGTCCGTTTCAACGGAAACGACGCGTTCAAGGTCATCACGCCGGACCACTCACACTCTCATTCCTTAAGCATTGAGTTCCAGAGTAAAGCGCAACCCCCTCTTCCCCAGGACGAGAATCCCTTTATGACGCGTCTTTCGGAGGTAAGCGCGTCCAACGACAGCCCTCAGGCTATCGGAAAGTCGCAGTCCTCCTCGGGGTCCAAATCCCCGCACCCATCCATCGGAGATATCTTTGCACCTCTTAACGAGCAGCAACCTCCCGCCACAAGCACACCAGACCAGTCCGACATGTCCATGAGCTCCTTCAACCATTTTGTAGTCGAGGGCAACTCCAACCTTTTCAACGTGTCGCAGCAGCTCGATATCCCCGTTTTCCCCCCTCCTGGCCTGGGCTTTGATGTCAACTCACCGTTGTTCGAAGAGTCCTCTGACCATGAGCATAGCCAGCTTTTGGCAGACGGCGGTCTCGCCGAATACGCCGAGCATTTCACGTCCACTCCATATCGTAAAGAGGATAAAGGCAAAGGAAAGGAGGAAGCCCCTGCGGAATTCCCTGTCGAGATACCGGCAGCGCCCAAGGTCATCGACGAAGCTGTCTTCCATTCGCAAGAAAAATCACCCAAAATGCCTGGACCCCTTCATGAACGGAGCCATTCTTTCAGCGCCGGCCAAACACTCTTCTACTCAGTAGGCAACACCGGCCACAAATCAAACAAATCTTCTCCCGACAGTTCAGCCGCATACCCCTCGAGTGACCTTAAACCGGAGAGCATAAACTCATCATCGACCGCCCCCACTCCTCCATCGTCATCGAAGAAACTCACCCGCGGCAGGGCCATGAGCGACACCGTGTTCCAGACCATGCTCAAGGCGAAGCCCTCAAACTCACCCGAAGCCGACATCAACGACGAGTCCTCCTCCGGCCTGGTCGTCTACAGCGCCGGCCAGTCCGAGCCCGACCCCTTCAGCGCCAACGCCAACACCTACTATACCCCTCAAACCATGATACCCACCACGCCGCCCAAGGGCGCCAGCGTGATCCGGCACCACAGAAAAACGTCCAAGGAGGAAAGCATCATCATGTCCCTGCAGACCGAGCTCAGCCTCAAGACGGAGCTGTGCGCGCAGTACGAGACAGACCTGAAGGCGCGCGACGAGGTCGTCGCGATCCTCAACGCGCGGCTCGCGGACAACGAGAAGGACGACGCGAAGCGCAAGGCGGCGGTGCGCTCGTGGAAGAAGAAGGTGCAGGAGCTGGAGCGCGCGTGCCGCCTGCTGGAGGAGACCGTGGAGGACTCGCGGCAGGAGAGCATGGAGCGCAGCATCATGGACGAGGCGTCCGGCGAGGCGCTGCGGATGCTGCACCGGCAGATCGCGGGCCTCGAGCGGGAGAAGCAGGACTGGGCGAAGAAGGAGGCGGGGTGGAGGGAGGAGGTAAAGACGCTTGAGACGCTGGTGAAGGACCGCACGGAGGACGTGCAGCGGCTGAATGAGAGCCTGTGGGCGCACGACGAGAGCGAAAGGGAGCTAAGGCACGGCATCCGCGCGGCGAAGGAGCAGATCGACATGATGGGCAACATCAGCGTCGGCGTGATCGACGAGGAGGACATGAAGCGGCTGCTGGCGGAGCGCGAGCAGAAGAGCGCGGAGGACACGCAGCGCTTCCGCACGGCGGAGTTCGAGCTGCGGCAGGAGGTGGAGGAGTGGAAGTTCAAGTATGAGAACGTGGAGAATGAGAGGAAGGGGTGGGAGGAGCGGCTGGAGCATGCGGAGAATATGCTGCATATCCGCGAGGAGGAGATGGGCACGCTCAAGGCGGAGCTAGAGGCGCAGTGGGAGCGCACGGAGGGCGAGTCGGAGCGGTATGCGAAGCTGGTCAGGGAGAGGGATGATGTGCTGGAGGAGCGGGATAATATCAAGGCTGGCCTGGCGGAGCTCGAGGGCAGGATGGTGCAATTTGAGGCGGAGTGGACCGAGTCTGCAGATAAGCGCGCAGAGCTTGAGGCTGCCCTCGAGGAAGCCGACAAGATCCAGAAAGAATTGGAGGACGAGTCGAACGAGGTATGTTATAGCATATCATTTAGGAGAGAGGTGTGATACTGACCTGGTCGTCGATCCCTTCACAGCTCAAAGACCAACTCCGCGATGCGCACGACCACATCGAGAACCTCGCGCAGGACATCGAGGAGCGCGAGCAGCACATCGCACAGCTCGAAGAAGAGCAGACTTTCGCTGCCGACAATGTCGCCCGTCTGCAGGCCAACCTCAAGCAGCGCGACGAGGAGATCGCGCAGCAGACCCAGCGCGTGCGCGAGGGCCAGAATGAGGCGGAGCAGCTGCGCGAGGAGATGAGCGGCCTGCGGCGGGAGCACAACCGCCTCCTGGACGAACAGTCCCGTGTACTGGAGGACGCCACCGGCCAGCACGACTTGAACCAGGCGCAGCTGGAGGACCTTGTCCGTGCCAAGGCAGATTTGGAGGTGCAGCTCAAGTTGGCGAAGGAGCGCGTGCAGAGTATGCAGACCGACAGTGATGGGTTCCAGAAGCAGCTGAAGGCTTTGAAGGCGGACAGCGCGGATAAGGAAGTGAGGATTGTGCAGCTCACGAAGCAGCTGAAGCAAACCAAGGACGACCTGGAGCAGATGAATATTGCTCTGGATTCGAAGCAGCAGGAGCTTGAACTGGTGTGTTTTCTTGTTTGCATGATCAACTTTTGTCAAGTTCTAAATTATTCACAGATAAAACGTAAACTGGGTACGCGAGGTACGGCTGGTGCCACACCCGCACCTGGGACGAAGCTCGCTCGCCACCGCAGAGACTCCTCAGTATTCAGTGCCACACCTGCTTCGAGACCGGAATCGGCGCTGTCGGACTCGGGCAACGACTCGACGACAACCACGATCAAGAAAAAGAGCTCACTCGACGCCGCGAGCGGCATCGTGTCCAACCGCGTCGCTGCTCTCACTAGTAGGGGCAACCGACCGAACGCTATGCCATCAATATCTTCCGCCTCGTCATCCAGCAAGCTGGGACTGGGTCGTCCCAGCCTCGACGGCACCTCGATGGCGCCTCCCGCAAATACAAACAAGCCACGGCCGTCTTTCTCCGCTGATACCCCAACACCGCTCGGGCGCTCCGGACTGTCGCGCTCGTCGTCCGTAGGCACGGGCACGATCGTGTCGCCGACGCAGATGCGCACGCCGGTCCAGCATCGGAAGGTCGCGTCGCTTGCGGGTGGAGAGCAGGTGAAGGCGAAGTTGATGAAGGCACCAGCGACACCGAGGACGGTCCCTGAGGAGTTGGAGGAAGAGAAAGAGAATGTCGATACAAGCGGTGGGCTGGCAGCAAGAAGGCGGAGCCTCGTGCCAGCTTCCTGATCTCTTTCTTCTTGTCTTGACCAAACCAACATGCATACCCTTACCGCATTGTAGCCTCTCATCGCTGTTACGCCGCATACCGAAGACATACACCTAATTCTCAGCCCGACTCTCCACCACACTAACACCAAATTACACCTTATCACGTTCTCGCGCTTACCCACCTACCCCTTCTTGATCTTGTCGGACTCTGCCTTGTTTTCCTGTCCTTTCCTTGATACTACATTAGCTTTGTTTATCGGTATGCTTTCTTGTCTTACTAGTTCCTAGTCCGCCGTCATCATCTTCACCCTCACCGTCGTCATTCTGAATACGCTTTCTTGAGTTCTTCTGAATCTTTTCTTGTTTCTTGATTCTGCTTTATGTTTCCGTTTATGTTCACGTCTGTTCTCCCTGCGCTAAACTCCTTTCAAGTCTGTTCCACCTCGTTCTTGACTTGTTTTTTCTTCATCGTCTTCTCTCCGTTATTCCCCGTGATTTCACCCCATCTGCTCTCATGATTATTGATACTACCAAGTTACTCACACTTCCGAAGCCCGCAAACAGTGTTTTACTACCACATCCTCGATATGCATATGCATTCTCTGTCCGTCCTACATATTGTTATTTATGCCAATGACCCCGCCCCACTGAATGTAGCTCAAATTTTATATCGTTTAGCACACTTCAGATTTCAGAGGTAGCGGCGTCATGCACTTGCATGTACCTTTCTCAAGATATAGATATCCAAGTATGCAAATATGATTTTCTTTTTCTCCGTCTCTAGAAGTGAGAATGCGCTATGTTGACCGAGTTACTTGCCGACAGTTATGTAGCATGGGAAGTATGTGATAACCCCTGTGCGCTCTCATGGGCATTTCCAATGCAGGTCACTGGCGATCTCGGGTGCCTGTGTCTTCCTTGACTTGCGTACCGCGGAACACTTGGGGTGCCCCGGGGTGCCGCGAAACTCATTAGGGGCGATTGCAAATTGGCATTTGATGCCGAAAGTCAAGAAGTCGAGAATCACTGGCGCTAAACGCGTTAGCGATGATCTTGTGTGTGATTCTCTGTAGTTCTCTGGGCGCTTAAAGGCGGTCCTATGGCGGTTGCTCCTGAAGGCCGAGGAGTCATTCACGGGGGTTCCTAGGCTGGAGTTCTGCCTTGGATTTAACTTCCATTTTTCGACACTGAAAGGAGATTACTTGTTTGATTAGGAGCAACACGCATCGGTTCGAATAGCTACCGCTGCATTGCTAAAGATTTCGGGTTTAGCGCAATGGAAGGTGGCATTTGCCAAGGTCCTTGCGACCTGGACCTTGGAAGAGAGGTTGCATGTGGCACACCGAATTGATTGCCGAAAATGCTGAAGCTAAATTCAATCTCCGGTACAGGCCAACATTTGTGCTAGTAAGTGTCCTCTTTCTTCAAGAGAAAGATACTGGAAATACTGGGACTCTGCTGCATGTCAAGCTCATGGCATTTTGACTTACCGAGGGTGAATTCATGACTTTTTATAGGGATGCTCCATTCAGAATGTGTTGTTTTGCGATCATTTATGTAACGAAATTTGCCGAAACTGGAACTTCGAGTGATGCCGGCTGAGCGGCTGAGCCTGGCTATATCTGTCCTTATCAACATGAAGTGTAGAGACTGACCTCTCCAGAAGGAGCACTACGTATAGCTACGTATCATGGGTCCGGTGGCCCAGGAGAAGTCAAGTAAAGTGTTTTTTATGGATCCGGTGTGGCATCTAAGTTAAGAGATGACAGCATTGATATCCACCGCTGCTCACGCTTCTTCTTCGCAGCAAATGCTCACCGATACGGGGATGTCACCCACACGACGTCAAGAGATAACGCCAAAAACAATTCATTCCACTATGGCGGTCTCCACGCACATTCTCTCAGCAAGAGCGAGCAAGGCAGACTGGCTGAGGCTGGGCTCCATTCTATCCTCGTTGCTCGTTAACATTGGACCCCTTGATGTAGCACTGGACTTGCCAAACTTTGAAAGTCTCACCCTATCAACTGCAATAACTCTTGGGCCATATCGTGAAATTGACCAACGAGTGCTCTGATAAGGAGTGTATATACCCTGGTGATCACTGCGGCTTGGGCGCGGCTCGGCATCACAAAAATTGTAGCCGGAGGTTTGGATGCGACTTAGATTTGTGTAAAAATAACCTCAGTGGCTTCAATGAGGCTCCTCAATGCACCCCTTTGCTGTGCATCCAGGTTATTATTGGGTAGGTAGTCGTAACGTCAGAAGGGGGGAAATGACGGTTCCGTTGAGTAGTATCAAAAGCGGCATCGGTAGATAGCTTCGATCGTGATCACAAGAGTGGAAGTGGACGTGCGCGCGTGTAACTGCCATTGACCCCACCCACATATCGCCGTATGTATTATATACCCGCTCGGGAAAAAATCAGCCGCCAAAGGCTCCCTTTTCAGGTCCATTTTCACCTTCTGTAATCCAGTTGTCGTCCGACCCTGTACATTCTCCTCAATACCCATTCACCGCCATTGCCTCCACCCATGGGTTCTTTCGACAGCGAGAGGCGGGCCGCCAGTACCATCGACGATGACGATGCTGAGCTCGTCGCCCTAGGCTATCAGCCCTCCTTCAAGCGCGAGTTTACGAATCTGGCAACGGTACGAGGGCTTCAGGTGCTGAGCCGCAGACGAAGTGATTGACATTTCCATGCCCCCAAGATTAGCTTTGCCTTCAGCATCATGGTGAGCGACATTCGCTGACCCTGACAGAATCTGCCAAGTTCACACCAGAGGCATTACTATTCAGGGCTTGTGTTCGAGTATTGCGACCACCTTTAACACACCCCTTACGCTAGGCGGCCCTGCTTCAGTAAGTTGCCTCCATATAGTAATCTTTCTCTTTTGGAAACCGATTTGTCGCAGGTGGTATGGTGTTGGATTCTGGGAGCGACGATGTGCTTCACTCTCGGGTCGAGCATTGCGGAGATCGTTAGCGCGTACCCCACATGCGGTGGACTGTAAGGACCCACTTAAGCCTTGGCCTAAGACCTATGTGACTGAAAAGTGGCCTCCAGGTACACGGCTTCCGCCCAACTTGTCCCGAAACGACATCGAGCAAGAGTACGCATGGGTGTCCGGATGATTGGCGGTCAATTTTACTAAGGGTGATTGCTAGGTCGGGTGGCTTGTAGGATGGCTCAACATACTGGGTGCGTCAGATGCATCTTCGATTCTTCGGGTCCATTTGTTGAACATTTGCTTTTTAGGCCAAATTGCCGGTATCTCCTCAACGGAATTCGGTCTGTCCAACATGATCCTGGCTGCCGTTAGCATCGGAAGGGTACGACTCCGTTAATTCGTGAATAACCACCGTTATGATGCTCAAACTCTTCTTATGAAGAAAGGCGAATTCGTGATTACACAGGTATGATATGCTGAGTTTCGTATTGACCAAACCTGAGCTGATTTATGTGCGGTTCAGGGCAAAATCGTCGGACTGTTCGCGGGGCTCATCGTTGTCCACGGAATTCTCAATTGCCTGGCTACCAAGTGGTTAGCCAAGCTCACGAAAGGATTCGTTTTTGTTAATCTGGGAGCAACTTTCGGTAAGGATTGATATACGGGAGCCTCTAGCAAGTTGTACAACTCAAACACGACAATATTCAGTCATGATCGTCGTTCTCCTCGCCAAGACTCCCCGCTCGGAAATGCACCCCGCCAGCTACGTTTTCGGATCTGATGGAATCGTGAACCAGACTGGAGGATGGAACACTGGAATTGCTTTCCTGTTCGGTCTTCTCTCCGTTCAGTGGACGGTATGCTGCAGACGTTGATGTCTTCGTTTTTCTATGCTGATTCCGCATGACATCACCATTAGATGACGGTGTGTTAATCCATCTTGTGGGGAATCGTGGACCACATATTGACGACTGTAAAGGATTACGATGCCACAGCACATATTTCGTGAGTGATAGAGGGCACTTTGACTAGAAAATCGAAACATCGAAACTTACTCATGTTTGCTCAGGGAGGAAGTCCGCCGCGCTGCATACGCCGCACCGTCCGCCATCTTCATTGCTGGTGCGTTTCTTTGCGGGATTGATTTCGTTGCCGCTAATTCGAGATAACAGTCATCGGCACTGGTCTTTTTGGGTGGATCTTGAACATTGTTCTTATCCTTTGCTCTGGTCCCCTGTAAGTGGCCTCGGACTGGAATATATTTCTTTACGCGCTATGCTGACTCCTGCCTTTAGTGAGAATCTCCCCGGCGCCTCGGGCTCAGCTGTTCTGGAGATTCTTGTCCTTCGTGCTGGCGAGACGGGAGCCTTCATTATCTGGGTACGGTTTCAGAATTGCTTTTCCTACCACAATCATCCCATTAACAATGTGCGTATAGGCCTTTGTCTGCCTCACAGCCTTTTTCGTTGTCCAGACCGCTTTGCACGCCGCTTCGCGCACGTTGTACGCTTTCAGCCGCGATCATGGTATGTCGCTCGAGTATCCATTTCCAATCGCGATCTAATCCGTAGGACAGGTCTCCCTGATATGGGTTACTTTGGAGAGACCTCGAAGATTACTCACACTCCCATCCGTGCAATCTGCCTCACCACCGCCGTCAGTATCCTTCCCGGTCTTCTGGACCTTGCAAGCCCCATAGCCGCAAATGCCATTTTCTCCCTGACTGCTATGGCGTTGGATTTGAGCTACATTATTCCTATCTTCTGTCGCCGATACTTCGAAAACCACCCAGACGTCATGTTCAAGCCTGGACCTTTCTACATGGGCAAAGGCTATGTCGGACTGTTCTGCAATGTCGCTTGCATTAGCTGGACACTCTTCATTTGCGTAATCTTCTCGTTGCCCACAATCTTGCCTGTGACGGCCGCGAACATGAATTATGCTTCCGTGAGTTTGACTATTTCTGGTTGTCGATTGAGTGACTGAGTTTGTTTCCAGGTCATCACCGCTGGTGTCATTATTCTTGCTTTCCTGTGGTATGTTCTCGGCGCCCATAGGCACTACATCGGACCACAGTCCAACCTCAAGAAGGTCGTGAACGATGACACTTCTCCCCCGAGCTACGATGCGGGTACCACCGTCGCCGACGACAAAAAGCTATCGTCAATCTAACCGAAAACCCCACAGGAGAGGACGCCGCCGACTGCTCCCCATCAAGCAGTATTACCCCCTGACCGATTCCTACCGGGCACGCGCCATTTGACGCATGCGCGCACTACCATGTTATAACTAATGTACTTGCTCGCCCTTACGCTTTCAACAATGCTTTCAGGACTACGACCTTCCAAGCCTATCTCATACTCTGCACTTCGGAATTTCTTTCTCAATTTTCATTGTATTTATCTGCTACGTTCATTCGCGTGTAGTTTTTGTGGATGACGGCGTTGTTTTGATCCGGATTCCGAACGCCAGGATGGTCTGTTTGTCTTTGATACTTCAACAGTAACTCACTCTGATAGAACCTATCCTTTATATGTCCCGTATGCGTGTTAGGTCAGAGGTCCGTTGGGAGAGAAGTTCCAACTGAGTCCGCGGGATTCCGTCGTTCCTGATTGGATGATGAATGATGCAGGCGTAAATACTACCAATCCGTCTTGCCAATGCTTACTCTGAGCCCCTTCAATCCGAATGCCTCTTTTCATCCACCTCCATGACCCTCTGAAATGGAGGATTAGCGGGCCGCAGAGTAAGCCGAAGCAGGCAGATTTCGAGAGCAAACAGGTTGAGCTGGCCTGCACTAGGATGGCTAATTGGGAGGGCGGTGCCGCACGACCAGCATTTAAGCGCCCGATTTCACATTTGCTGCAAATACAAGATAAAGTCGTTGTACGGACTGCACAAACAATTGAGTTGTTATAATCGATGCGCGTCACCTTCAGGTCTTCTAAAAGCTAAGCACCGATGTCAGGTCTTCGGCAGATTTGGACAGTAACTTCACTAGCAATCATTGTGGGTACGTAGAAGAATAATAAACGAGTCAAAATCGAGGTGGTAAAACAAAGTACCATGTAATGATATGTTTAACAGCTATCCCCACTGTGCAGCATATTTTTGCATGTAAGACCGAGCTCGTGCGCTCTCCCTCGGGAAATCTTGTGAGCGAGAGGCAAATGTCAGTCTCTGGCACATATCTATCAAGTCGTCCAACTTTTCCGCCCTTGGGAGAAAGTAGTGGAGATAAATGAGTGCAAGATAATACTTCTCAAAGTTGACTCGGCACTTGATGACCAGGTCTTTGTATGCTGAGGGCATTGGTAGGTAAAAGGAGGGACTATGAATATAAACAAGGTCGTTTGCCTGTCGATGGAGAACATAAGTTCGCGTGCCGGTGCCGTAGGGCTTGGTTACACTTCGGAGCCACTTCCAAGGTGTGACGCGCGGGCCCCTGATATCCTCCCTAAGGACTCGGCGGTACCACTTCCATGGGGTATTTTTTCTCCGCATACGCAGCTGTACTGATATTTGAGGTGGGGCTTTTTGTGCAAACCCTGTATGATTACAGAGATAGAACAAACAGTGCTTTGCAGCCTGAGCAAATAGCTTCGGCCCTGCACAGAACTCCCGGCTTCGCCTTGGGTCACGCAGAAAGTCGGCCAAGTGTTCCAAGTAGGCCAGCTCATAGCGCCCAATTACATCCAACTGGAAGATAGCTAAGGCTCGGTGATCAAAATGAGAACTGTCGAAAAGACGGAGTTGCTCGTGAAAAATGCCTATCGGAAGTTTGCGGTAGATTGTGACCAGAGAAAAAACGAGTGCTGTCGGGCTCTCTGGAGAGCATGTTTTGATGGTTTCTCGGAGAAAGAGATCATACTCAAATTGGTGATGTTGATACAGTTCAAGATGTTTTGGCAAATTCTACACAATCCAAGATAAGAATGTCAGCTATTTCCCTTGACTCGCAAGAGAATGAAGCTTGCAAACTGTGGTACGTACCGATCTTTTGAGAAATGCGAACAGAGCGGGCAGGAAGCGAAACGTAAGTCGGTGGAGAAAAAACTGTTGATGAACCCCTAATGCCATGGCATCGAGTGCCGAGTTATATATTCGAGAGATTGAGAACCCTCTTATAGAACTGTATAGGGGTTCTGTTAGGTCCAAAGAGAGACATTTATCTCGGTTATCATGGAAACAGGACATTATCCTGGGCGCTGAGTGGATCCGAGGGTCTTGACAGTGGACATCTATAGGGGAAATATATACGATGTCAACAGCAGCACAGTAATAAATAGGGGCGATTTAGGAACGCACACGATAAGAATTGGAAGCAAGCAGCAACATGGTCAACACATCGCTTGCGTATATCAATGAAGTACTCCTTGGATCTCGTACAGTCCAGAAGGTAATCGACCAGCGAGGCATGGAGTATTTTCAGTTGCATTCCAGAACATGGATGTTCCTCATGGCCAATTACGGACACTAGGTCACAGAGTGATATAGCAACTTCTCCTGCATCCAGCTGGAGTACATGCTCAATGTCGTCGATACTAGGCCCCGAATTTTGGAATATGATGTCAAAGCTGATCACGTCCAGTACACGTTTGATATCATCAACACTAGAGAAAAGGTGGGTGTAGAGTGCGTCAAGCTCAGAGAATGGGAGGTCCCTTGAAGCAGGCCTGAGGTTCAATACAACATCCAGTCGATGATGTGGCCGATGGCGGTAAGATTTGACGTATTTTGCAACAACAGAGGCATATATAAACTGTCCAGACGACTTCCTCGTGATTTCCTTCACAATGTCATCAGAGGGCCAGTTGGGTGGAATCATATGCCTAAATGGGTGAGTGGTCCGGCATTCCTCGAATTGGTCGCGCAGAAAGAGCTCGATATCGCGATCCGGAAGATACGTATCATCAAGGAACAAGCGAGTGTGAATAGGAAGGAAGTCGGGAGAGTTGAACGCGGCTCGTATGTCATGCTCTGGACGACTGGCCAGCAGAAAAAGAAATGGTACATGCAATTGGCGCACAGATGCAGAGAGCGTGAGTAGGACATTGCGCTGCATATTGCGATCAAGACATTCGTCCAGGCCATCGATGATAACAAGACAGCTGGTCCAAGACCCACTGTTAAATAAAGGCTGAAGTGGATCCACAATGAGAGCCTCAAATTGTGCGAGTAGTGATTTTGTAAAGATGAGGGGATCACGATCAATGACAGTCAGAATGCGATTTTGCTCTGGTGGTGGAAGCAAGGTGTACAGCTGGTAGACGATCGTGGAAACCAATGAGCGAGCATGGTTTCGAGTCGAATCGGATCGTCCAAAGAAGAAGCTCGCGACCAGGAGTCCCTTGGAGTGGAAATCCTCGGCCAAAGTCTGTGCAATGGCAGATTTTCCAGCACCCGCAGCTCCGCTCAACCACAGGATAGAGGCATCCCTTGTGTCTGGGTCTGTGCGTAGAGCCCATTTCTCAATCTTATCGCGGACTGCGACTCGCGTATTGGGATGGCATTTCGGGGGATCAAATCTATCTCCTGAGTTGTGGAAGGCAGCGTGGGCAACAGCCTCCTGTAGACGATCCAATGCACCTAGAAGAGCGATTTGGTTGAAAGATAAGACTATGTACATATGGTCAGTGTTTGACTTACTCTTCTGAACCTGGCGCTGATCAATATAATTGGTTTGCCTCAAGACACCTCCAGTTATGACTGCGTTGGATATCATGGACATGGCTTCACTTCTGGGTATAGAAAAAGCAAAGGAGCAGGTAGGGTGTTGTCAGAACGAGGAGTCAGAGGAATGGGGTTGGAATGTGGTGTATGCATAAGTGGAGCACCACGGCTGCTCAGCCTTGCTGTGCTGATTGATGTCAGTGATGCGGGATCACGCTTCTTGCAGACGCGAGCTGATGGACTCAAGCTATCGCTCTTCGACAAGTTCCAGCTGTCCACATATTCCATTGACGAGTATACTTGAAATTATCACACTGACATGATCGACGCATGCCGCAATTATTTTACATCAGTTTATTCTGTGTGCAATTGCAATGGGCGCATGCAATAATATATGGTTAGGTTGGTAGTTCGTGCTGCTCGCTCGCCGCACTGATAAGCACCGAGTCGAGTGATCAGAAATAGGGGATTGTGTCAGACGTTACACGGATGAAGGGACACAGATCTTTCGGTCAGGGTTCCGCTGATCTGGTATAGGTCCATATAACACTTTATTGACGTGTTGCTTGGGTAAGGTCTCAAGCCACTAGATTCCCCACTTTGTCTCTAAACTTCTACAAGCAGCTTCACACAAGGCACCTGTAGTCTCATATTCTGCAAGAGTGTCGTTGTCTGATGACGAAGACCGCATAAAGTAAGAAACCATACACCAAATTGAAGAGAATTCACAAACAGGAATGTCGTGTATAATGGGGCATCATACGGCGCCAAGCAGCTGCGCCTAGTGTAGCGTGAAGTCGGCAAGATCAAAGCATCATGTATCCATACCCATACCCCGACTAATACAAGTAGAGCGGGCGAGTCCGAGGAATTGTATCGAGCCAGTAATTATAATTAAGCCAGAGCCGCAGTATCAGTGTTCGTGCCGCCACACACTTCCAACCGCAGTCAACATCCTAGTTGATGTCGAAGTCCGAGTCAAAGTCAAAGTCTGAGGCAAGGCGAAGTCCCAAGTCGAGCTCGCGGGCATCCAGTCCCAGGTGCAAGTCCAGGTCCCAGCCCAAGTGCAATATCAGAACGTCCCAGAAATCCAGTGAGTCGCTCGCAAGAACTAAGAGCCACTCCTGTCATCTATGCCATAGCGTCGTGATGCGAAAGCAAGGCGCCAATAGCAGTCTAGTCGGTCACGCCCAGAAAGTTACTACCATCGTTTTCATCGTCACCCCGAGCCACACACCCAGTCGACGCAAACACCTTGCAGACCTGACACGGCCCCACAATACTCCCGTCATACCGTACACGCGCGCCATTGATGCACCAAGGCGCGTCCTCCACTTCCTTTTCCGCTTCGCCATCCAGATTAATGTCAACGTTTATGCCCATGTTCGTGCGATCATGACCCGGGCGTCCTTGTGCGATACTTCCACCTTCGCAATCCCTCGCATCCGCCTCCCCGCGGTCAACGCACTCCGCGCACGCAATAGGGAATATCATCTCTTCGCTTGATTCACGTCCCCAGAAAAGCGCTGAGAGTGTCGTACATGGGCTGCGAGAGTATGCGACGGATGATAAGAACGAGACGGCGGGTGTCCAACTCCAGGTCGAGATCGGGATCGGTGTCCATGAGCCAGGTTCGTACCACGGAGCGGGAGGTAAAGATGGGTGATAGGCTGCAGTTGTCAGAAAGATAAGAGCGAGTACAAAGGAGAGAGAGTGGACAAAGAACGCACCAATCTCATAAGTATCAGCATCCATTGGCGCGTCCCAAGGTCGCATATACTCTGCCTTCTTCCGGTCGAACCACTCCTCGCGCTCCGCATATCCATCTTCCCGTATCATGTCGTCCGGGAGGCGCAGTCCCAGCTCCGACTGCTTGGTGCGCGGAAGCTTCAGCCTTTCACCATCACGAGCCCCTTCACCAAGCACAGCGGCGCCAGAGAGCATAGATTCAGCTCTCGCATCGTCAGACTTCTCGTCATCGTCCTCTGACTTCCCGAGCCCGAAGACTACGCCTTCGCCGATGGACGACACGGAAGCGGAACGAGAACGAAACCTGGTCTTGAGCTCGGCAGGCGCATCGCTTGGGGCGGGGGACGCGCGCATGCCGAGGAGGCGGCGGCTCTTCCGGATGGCTGCGAAAACAGTATGCGAGGGTACATCCGAAATTGAAGCTGCCGCCACTGGAAACGATGGGGGTAAGAGAGGCGGGGACGATGGAGGTAGAGGCGATGACAAAGGTAGGATGTCGGAAGGGCGGGTATATGCGCCATTTTTCGGGTCTGGATGGCATATATGCGCATCTTCTTCGACTTTGGGCTTGCTGGGTGAGGACGGAGCGACGAGAGTATCTGATGAAGGCTCAGTTTCAGCTCTTGTTTTTGGTTTCGTTCGAGTGAGCGGTCGTGTTCCGGAGGGTTGTACATGTCGATTTTCCTTTCCAGTTGCACCGGCGTCCTTCTTCTTCTTCGTTGTCTGCACCTTTGCTATCACCTTCTTGCTCGAGGTGATCACGGTTGTCGACCCAGCCCCAGTTGTTGTGCTTCTCGGTCGAGCTTCCTTGTTGTATGGTTTCGCAGACTTCGTCGCTTGTTTCCGCTTGTTCTTAATCTGTGACGTAGTGGACTAGCAAGGGAGGTGGAAAACAGGGCCGAGAAGGAGAAAGGTCAACTTCGTGTTCAGGAATCGAGAGCCATAGCGAAAGATTACAGAGGGGGCCCCTCGCAGAGATGGATGAGACGTGCATGTCGCTAAGTTGCCCAGATCAGTCTTGGAAGTAAAAAGAGGAGAGGCATCGTCCGCAGGCATTATGATGATAGTGGTGGTGGTTGTGGTTTACACTACATTAGGGGTTTGCTCAATCCAAAAAAAGATGCTGTCATTCTTGCACAGCCTTAGCTAAGCTTGCCCGAGCCACTCCCGACTTTGCCCCTCAATTGCTCAACAGTTGCCCCAACTGAGATTTCCTAGTGCATTTATCACTACAGAAATCACGTATGCGTGATGCCACCCATGACACTTCTTGCTCTTGTAGCGTAAGCCTGATTTCCTTCAAGCATGATGCGATACGAGATACGACGGTTGTCGTTATAGTACCGATATAATGCAACCGTAATGGAATACTTTCTGTGGCTGCTAGACGAGGCACCACCGAATGGCTAGCTGCGCCCTGCCCTTATTTGAATCCCATGGGCCATTTATTTGACAATAGACATGCAGGATATTAAATGGGCCTTCGATTGTGCTCACCAAGTGCTCACTTAGCTTCACCCAGCTGGGGTTAATATCCCCTGTAGAGACGAATAATCCGTCAAAACTTCCGTGACCTCAGGCAGGTTTGTCACTAATGATACCAGCCAACAACATACACAGCGCAACATACGAGAAAGTTTTTTTCATCAGAGTCAGGGCGAGTCATGCCCTATTTTACCTATCCTATCTTCCCTATCTTCACGGCCGTGGCGCTTGTTTTAACATACATATTATATACAATGCTTTATTCGGCGCCTTTCCTGGGACATTGGTCAGGAGACACCGCGAGACTTGCTTGACACGCGGCCGCCAGGGGTACGGCAGGGGTACGGCAAGGGTGTGGTGGCGCTTACAAGCGTGCTTCTGCATGCACCCACATTTGCTCTCTCGTGCGCAACGGTCCTTGTCTTTGTCAAGGCACCGCGAAACGAGCATTCAAGACACCCAATTTCGCCTGACATACAATCTTTACACTTGTCACCAAGTTTGTGTGATGCAATTGTGGTGTGGAGTTGTCGTTGACCAATGTTTAACATAAGCGCTCTCAAAATATGAGCGCTTATATGATTGCTAGTCTTGGGTTTGGTCCCATCACATTTACTTTTCAGTTCTATCTAACTTCCTTCTCAATTCGTCTGCAACTTAATTACAGCTTTGTCCTCAGTCCTGACTCCTGAAGGAGTTTTGGCCCAAAACAGCGGTATTGAAATCACAGTTCCTTTCGGCCGATTCAGGAAAAGTCACCCAGGCCCATGGATTCGGTTCCCCGCACACTGCCACAACACCGCCCCATCAGGATGCACATTTTCTATCGGCGTGTTCTGTCTTCACGCTTGCTTCACGCAGCAACTTTCTTGCGCATGATATGTCAGAGCATACACTGCCTCGCACGTCTGACCGTGTCACCCTCCAACGGGACTTTGTCGATGTGATTCTATTCCAGTCTCGCGACAACAGATATCAACAGGTCTCTGGACTTCGAGGTCGTCTATGACCCCGGGGTCTTACGGTCTTGACAATGAGCTGAGGCCTCGGCGTCTGCTACTCGTTGAGTGTCCGACGTTACGTCAAGTCGCTGTAGCCAAAATGCCGAACAGCAGAAGAAGGAAAACAGTTTCAATGATCGCCTTCACGAAGGGGGGCCCAAGGAGCGTCTTCGCAAAGCAGCAGCACATTATTCGAACCTTGTCGTTAGGTTTAGTCCATCTTGTTCAAGCCCTCTCACCCGAGCCTATGGTAGGCATCATGACTATACGCCTCATGCTCGCGTCCGAGTCGCCAGATGATTATGCACAAAGATCATGAGACAGTGAGATTGAACGAGGCGTGGTCAATAACCAGCACAACAGAACCACGAAGCCATCACAGGGTGATTGCATATATGTTCACAGTTGCACTGACATGGCGGACTCTTGCAGAGCTTCTTGATTGTGAAGGATATATATCGTATGACACCCCCTTTAGGGGGTCTAACATGTCACATATACAGATTGAATCATCCATACTGTAGTACTGTGCAGAAGCAATTAAGAATGTGAGGTTGCACATGTCAGCATGTCAGATATATTGTTATTTCGACATACTTAATCTGTATATATTTCTTTCCAGAAAGTATTGGGAGCGAAGATGAGATAGGTACGCAGGAGCAGCACCCTCGCTTTGATGTGTGCTCCACGTTCAGGCCTCCGCGGCTTTTTTTTTTACGGAGTGTGGGTTCCAGATAAGGATGACTCCAAGCATTCAAGTTGATAATGCCCATGGGTGCAATTCTCAACTTGATGTCGACTGATTAAGAGACAGGTAGAGTATATGCGTTTTGGAAACAAGGGAATCCCTCTAACTTGTGAGCGCAACTTACCTGCACTGGGGACTTCCTCAAGGATGGTGGCCTGGGGGGGCACCTATCCCAAAAATAGAAACATTCCCTTTTTGGTAACCGATTACCTGAAATTCAATCAACAATGCGAACTTGTGAAAGAAATTGCGATAACACGCTACTTTTACTTGCTAAGCGTGAGGGAAGGTATATTCCATGTAGAAACGTCAAGTATATACATCAATAGAGATAACCAGGCATAACGGAAGCTCAGATAAGTGAGAGCACGTTGCTGGACATTGGCAGCTTGTCATTTCATATGAAGCGGGGTAAGGAATACGGGGAAACAGACGCATTGTGGATATGCGTCGGCAACGTCTCAGGTTCCATAGATGCCAATGTTCTCTCTATCAACCGTCTGACTGATCACACCCACTTGCCTATAAATCTGCAATCACTCTGGACACCAAAAGTCACCAAGACATGAATGCAACAATTTGGGCAAACTCTGCGTATTATCCCGTTATATTGAGCTATATTCTATTAAATGTCCACCGATGTCGATGGTTATTCATGAAATCACATAGCGGGGGTGCTGCATTAGCGTGTGGTTACAGATACGAGGAGAGTGACACTGGCGTGACTTTGGTCCTGAGTTAGAAGACCTGCTCGACTGACGCGTTGACACTTTGTGTAGTTGTCCTGGTGATAAAGATATGCAGCATCTGACACTCAATATAAACCGCCAATATCTCCGAGTCGTCTCCTCCGAGAGCAGAATTGGCCCAGTTCCGTCGAATGGGATCTTATATTCCCAGAATGACGTCGATGCTATATATATATATGCGCCAAAACAGCCCTTGAGCTTCTGTGGCGATGATAAGGACGCTGACCAAAAGACATCCATCAGTGTAAACTTGAAGGCCATAGAGTGAACACTGTTGTGGAAGCGCGGCGTCCAGGACCGGCTTGTACAATGGGGGAACGTGCGATGAGTTTACCTTCCAACAGATAACGCGACCGACACAAAGAGCATCACCAATGGAATAAGGGACGCGCGGTCTGTACGCGCTTTTATAGGAGCTGTCCGCGTGTCACTCCGATCATCAGCAGACTTGTCCTCGTCCCTCGAGTACGCAGGGTATCATACAGCAATGTTACGAATGCAAATTCCATGTATCATGTTCTATCGCCCCATGTATGCATTATTACTATAAGCAATTGCGCAAGCAAAGACTCGATCAGAGGCAAGGTACCTCCGTAGATAACCACCGACCAAAACAAGATCCGAGTGCACCCCGGGTGATGTGGAATCCATTATCATAGATATGTTGTCGAGAAATTTCAGCGCGGTTGTACGATGTCACAGAGGAGATTTTAGCGGCTGCTCACCTATGTAAGGATCAGACGCAGAAGAAGCAGAACTACAATACAGGTCATGTTCTGATGCGCCGCACGCACCGTACATTGAGCCAAGGGCCAGATCCGCAGCCATCCGCAGTCATAGCGCAAGAGCAGACAAGAGCACAACGAGGACACACACAAACTATGTATATTAGCATGTACTAAACATACAGACTCTACAGATGTGGGATTATAGCCGTCATATCTAATTACAATCAGGCTCGAACGCCCACATAGTTTCAACTATTACTCGTGATATCAGAATTAGACGCCGTCACGTATACAATACTGAGCGACCAATGGCTATTGGACGACGCTCCCGCGAAGCCTTGAAAATACTTGAAAGGGTATGTATGTGTCTCTCAATGCTCATTGATATTTGTCATATTCCGAGGTCTACAAATTTGGACTGCTCAGAAGCATAACCACAACATCGGTGTAGCTCCCGTGAATAACTATTGAACGGACGAGTCAATCGACCGCTCAACGGATAATTCATTCGCTCAATACTGAGTGACAAACATATCTCGATAGCGCTTTCGTTTAAGGCCATTTCAGAGTCAAAAACTCCGACCAAACATGGTTATTATAGAATCGATCACAAGCCAAGGTAATAATCTGAGGGGGAATGATTAGATTATGTCTATTCCATCTGTTTAGACATCTCGCAGAGTATCTGCTTTGCGGCACCCTTTTCAGTATAGTATGAACAAAGTACAGCCTACTACCTAGTGGCTGTGGATATACTTAGATGTTGTGTTACGCGTTGCTCTCACCAGTGCCAAGTCATCAACCCGACACGCATCACCATCTACTTACTTATCTACAGTTCACGCTTCTGAAGCATAAGTTACAGGCACCCTGTTTTGTATCGTGGCATCTATTTGGGGATCCCCAGCCAGCCGGAGTGGCACAACACCGAGCCAAAAATAGACGTAACGCTTATAATCTCACACCATAAATAGAATTCGCGCTCGCTTGCGAGTTGGATTCGAAGGTTTGTGTGTACCGTGATGCGAGTTGTACGGCGGCAACGTTCTTGTGTCTGTCGCATAACCGAATGATGCAAAATGGGGCTTGTCGATGGCATGTACATACTGCTACCTTCTGTGGCTCATCTAGGTGTGACTGGCCCTCTAGGAGCGCCAAGGACAACGATATTCATCGTTGTCCCATCAGGAAGTGAACAGCATATATCAGTTCCATGTACATAGGAAATCAGTGATAGAAATTAGCCAAGGCGATCAAAGCACCTCAAGATGCTCTAAGCTCCAGGCTCGGCGCTTCGAAGAGAGGAACGGACGAAGCAGAATACCGCAGGCGAGTGTGTAGGGGTTTATGAAGGGATCAACGTCGGAGTGCCTAGCACGTCCCAACTGATGAAGAAGGCGAGGGGTAGCACCCATTCAGAATTTCAGATGGTGCGGCGCCGGGGCTGCACTGCCGCATGTACATAGGTTCATTGAGAGGTTGCGGCATATTCCCGTTGACAAGGGCGGTCAGGATACCCGAATATCAAGTTTCGCACATGTATTAAGTCAATACGCTGAGATTAAGTATCATCTCGTGCATGATGAGTACAAAACATCCAATGAAAGGATGCCTGTTACATCTGTCTTCACCAAAACATCCAATGTAGATGTGCCAAGCATCAAAGCTGCTGAACAAGATACAAGTTCGAGCAGGGCGCAATGGTTATCAAGCGGGAAGTTGATACACTCAAAATTGAGTCTTTGGCATATGTATCGGTGCGACTCGTATGTTGCTTGGCCGAGTGCACCGAGTGCCGACGAAGCTCGGATGCAGCCCAGAAGCCACAAGAGGCTCTCCGGACGAGGAACAGAAGCGTCGAACCACTGCAGCGCCAAGCCCCTCGCAAGGCCAAATTTAAGCTCGTTCCGAGCGAAGACGAACTAACACCATGCTCGCGTCCACCGCTATCGCGTTCCGGCTAGTCCCAAAATGGATATCACAGAGCTCATTATGGCAGTAACGCTCTTGTAACTCTCTGTAACGCTCCTTCTTTCGGGTTCGCGCCTAATGCGCAGCATCAGTAGCTTATTAGTCAAAGAAGGCGGTGGATTGAGGCGGACTGGGCGGGGCGAAGGCGTGCGTCGCGTTGGCTTGGCGCTGTGGAAGTACTGCAAGACCATTGAGCTCCTTGAGGAACCCGAAGAAGCTGGCGGGCTCAGAGGTCTGGGCGTCGCTAGCTTCGTCAACAGCATCTAATGAGGCCATTCCATACCACAGTAGGCTATTGTCACCCATTTCTATCGCCCTTGGTGGCGCAGCAGTAGCACTCCCGGCAGCGGGCTTAACATTGGAGGCCTACTGCCCTTGGTGGATGTACTGCGCACTCATATGCTAGTGCATTAGGCATTCGCTTTCGTGGTATGCTCCGGCGAGGCAGAGATAGCAGGAGTAGGTGATCATTTGGATCAAAACTTTTATTGTACTTGAGTATAAACTTTGTTTTATCGCACCCAACTCCAACAATGCACACGGCACACACAATAGATACAATAGCGGCGGGCGCTTGTCGTGGGCAGCACCTCGACATGACACGGATCTCGTCACGCTCATTTTCCTTGTTTATTTGAGCTTGACGAGACCGTTGCAAGCGATCTCTGGCGACGAAGCTTTGTGAACTGTCAATAAGACTGTCCTAAAAAGGTTGTTTGCCCTCCAGCTACGCGAGCTCTGACGTCATTGGCTGATGCTGGCACATGCAAACGCTGATTATGTTCTTCCTCTTGTTCCTACCCCAGACAGTACTCTATTGATGTTGTAAAAATGTCCAATTCCAGTCTTATGTCGTCACTCCTTCAATGTAAGAAGCTCACCACAGGGTTTGAGTTGAAGCTTTCTATGTACGTCCAGCTCGCATCCAGTGCCTTTCTGCTGTACCATCCCGAAGAAAACGATGACGCACCGTGCCAAGCAGAACGCCAACATCGATAGAGTCGGAAAAGC
This sequence comes from Psilocybe cf. subviscida, assembly GCA_013368295.1. Classification (NCBI taxonomy): domain Eukaryota; kingdom Fungi; phylum Basidiomycota; class Agaricomycetes; order Agaricales; family Agrocybaceae; genus Psilocybe; species Psilocybe cf. subviscida. The sequence continues at coordinate 123,353 of JAACJJ010000044.1, read as the reverse complement.
AGCCGCTGTCTGCAATTAATGCAGTCGAGCTGTGTGGGGCCTTTAAGCCATTCAAACATGCTGCTTGAAGGTCATATTCACTGGACTTGCCTGCAGAGGCCTGGATAGGACTATGGAAGTCTATCTAGAGCCGAACTCGCATTTCTGTGGCTCCTCTTACATGCAGCGCATCGTACCCATGACCGGTAACATGAGTATAGTGCAATCTCAGCTGCGCTCACACTCTCGTAAGTGCTCGTAACTCTCGAGACCCAAATGCAGCGATCAGCATGAGATTATCAGTGCAGTAACCCTAATCAGGCTTGTAGAGTAATGCGTACGACAGCCCACTCCACTTGACATCGTTGTGAGACTCGGATTGCGTTGATTTTCCCTGGGACGGCCCCCACTCCAAGCTCTCGTAAAGATGGCAGATGGAAATGGGAAATGTCAGAAAATAGAAGAGAGAGAAGATTTGGAGCGTGTCAATAATATCCCATTACTGGTGATCGCCGACGATGCGAATTGTATGCAGATTGTGTAAGGGTGAGGTGGGGCTTTTCTCGTTGATTCCGGACTCATGAGTTGGGCTCCCGTTGCCGTGGAGCTCGAGAGTCGACACGGATTCAAAGACTTGAGGCTTGGAGTAAAGCCTCGAGTGTCACGAGCGCCTGTCCCCTGGGCAACATATGCCCCAAGCAAGGTTCTGCTGCGCACGCGCGATGGAGCTCTCAATTGCACCGAAAAGCTGTACTTAAAACTAGGACTCTGTATATGTATCCTGCACGCTGGCACATCATGCGCTAGATGCATGGAGCACAAGATGCCGCGCTGAGAGTCTCGGTGGAGCGAGTATTCATGGCGTGTTCAGCCACTGAGGCCTGATACGCGTTACACGGCGCGTTACTCTGTTCCTGTACTCTCTTTCATCTTTCATCTCCCATCTCCCCAAGTCGCACGTCTCGCAAGGCCAGGCGAGGTCAAGGTGAGGAGCGCGGCCGTAAATACCGACTCTAGAAGCACGCACCGCAGCACGAGGGCCGTTGGAGCTCCGTGCCAAATACTTGCGCTTTGTGTGTGTAAGTCTCCGAGACTTGAGCTTGAGACTCCACTCTTCTTCTCAAGTCTGGCTGTTCCGAGAGAGAGTGCATCAATGCAACTGATACGAGATTCAAGCTCCGCGGTAACGGGCGCTTAAAATACAATCGAGCGCACAGTAGGGTTGTAATCCGGTTTTTCTCGGGGAATATGTAGGTTTCATTGTGGATTCACGCATCGCAGGTAGTGTCCTAGACTTTACTTGCAGAAACATGTGGGTTACTTTTAAAACCATGAAAAAGAGTGGGAAGGGAGGGAGGAGCAATAGTCTAATCGGCGCTGTACCCGAACAACAACACGAACACGAATGTACCTCCTTCCCACGCGCCTTGGCCTATCTACGCGATGGGATGTGCATACAAATGCACTATACAAACCAACACGAGGCGGACGACGGAGAATGGAGAGCAGCACAACAAAAACCACCCGTGAAGCCCAACACACCCGCCGCATTTGTTCAAAGATACACACGTGCCGCCCTGTGTGAAGTAAGTGCGGTTGGCGAGCGGCAAGCGAGATACAATACCATAACACCTATTATCACTGCGATTGTGATTAGACAAAAGACCCCAGTTGCCCGACGGACCTTGTCCACTGGGCGCTTGCCGATGTGCGTTTGTTCCGTTGGGCAGATCAAGCGCCTTTTTGTGAAAGGGCGATAAAGATAGATGGGCTATGAATGGATGAATGGACGAACGGAACACATAGATAGATAGATAGATACGCAGATAAAGGCGCGGAGCACAATGGAAGACCGGTGGTCAGAGGGTACCTGCCGTGAGGTAAGGTAACGCTGGACGTACATACGCGAATTGCTCGAATGAGTGGTTATGTTCATTGCTCACGTCCGGGTGGAATATCACTTATGGGATACAGGAGATAAGGCAGTGGTTGCCGTATTAATGACTGAGTCATCTCGCCACTGCGAATGCCCGACAATGGCTCTGCCTGCTGTGGACATTTGAACGCCGACTTACGGCAGTCACACCAGGCTCACGCTTGCGTTTGGTGGAGGACCCCAATCAGATCAAGACACGCTCAGTCTGCCTCGTGCCCATGTCCCATGAACAAACAGTGCCAGCAGTGTCAACACTGGCAATCTTGGTTGAGGCAGCGGAAATTTCCGGTCTCCGGTTGAAGTCGTACCATGCCATTCGTCGACGGTAAAGCCACTCCCTCGTTGGAAGGAAACTCGAGTCCGCCCCCACGGTCATCATTCGACCGCTGTGTCGTCTCTTTGACTATGATTTCGAGAGAGTAAAGGAGCGGCCGGGGGGATGCGGTTAAACACCTTCTATATTTAGTCTCTTGTTGTCCTTTCTTGGCCAGTGAATCAATTCGATCGCTGAGGTGTGCCTTGATCCCTCTAGTTGATTTCCTGGTGCTTCATTCCGTCGCGTAGCTTTGGGCGTTGTAGGTGTGCAAGTAGCACATTGTGGCACCGTTCAAGACCATGTCTGGCGTCCGGAAGGGCATCAACCCCAGTTGCAACCCAAGCATGAGAGAGTTGCACTTTCTAATCAACACGCTGTGGTTTTGATCAATGATGCTGCATCCGTGTCACGTAGACTATTCGCGCCTACACGCACGCCCGCACACACGCTGGACAAAGGCGCGTGTCAAGCGCGTGCGCGTGCGTGCGTGCCTACGTGCCCGGCGTTTGGGCACTGTGGGTTTCGTCCTGTTTTGCCCTATTTTGTCTGTCTTTCCGAAGGTTCTAGGCATTGCGTTTGTGTAGGTTTCGTATCAATACAGTATTGCACATCTTGGATGTCCTTGCCGCTCTCAAGCTGTCCATCTAACTATGGGCTTCTTACACATTCTGCGCAGCCCTCCGTGGACGGTGGGTCGCCGTGGGCGCGAGTCCGACCCAGGGCAGATTGGAATTGGGGTCGACCTGAAATTGGCCTATCGCATCCGACTCCCGAGAGGGGTATGCGTATTTGGCTCCCCGGGGACCTCCAGCGTTCGCGCGCGGTTTGTCAGCAGTCCGAGAGGAGAAGCGTGCATGTTATCGCGAGCGAAATTCGAACGAGGGGGGGCCGACATCGTGGGGACGGGGGGCGTGCGTGATTTACGCTGTTTGCGTGTTAATTTTGCAGGACGCGCGAGGGGGGCTGAGGGGGGTAGCGTGCGCACGCGGCGGCCAACCAGGACAACGGAGCGTGCGCACGGACCTGAGGCCAGCCTGAAGGGGATGATGTGACTGATGTGACTGTTGAGTGACTGTTAGTGACAAGATTGTGCAGATGTAGATGGGATCTGAGACTAGGCGCGGTAAGGAAAGGTATAAGGTTCTCCCCTTCTTCTCGCTGTCCAACCACATCTGCACGCACTCCCCTCCTCTTTATGGCGGCTACTCAACGCTGCTAACCCTGGCCGTCGTTGGTTGGGTTATCTACTTCTCCCTCTTATCATTGCATCCAAAACAGACAACATGTACTCGCCCTGCCCCCGTCCCATCCTCAAACGCCACGACCCCTCCTCCTCTCCCCCGAATCACACCAGCCACATCAATAACACCGCTGCCAACACCCTCTCCAACAGCCACTACAGCCACTACCCCAGCCCCCGCAGCTACGCCCAGAATCACCACAACTACGCCCCGCATAATGGCATCCCCAACCACACAACACCCCCGATGCCCATAATACCCAACTCAACCTCGAACTCCCGTGCCTCCGCCTCCCGCAGCTGCACGGTGCGCTTCCCCCCGTCCCCCGCGCTCACCAGCACCTTCGCCTGCCACTCCTCGACCGTGTACGACCGCAGCCCCATCGTCGTCGCGCCCAACACCTGTGCCCTCCCCGAGCGCGGCTGCCCCGGACGCACCTACGCACTCGGTGGCGAGGAGGCCGAAGAGGAGGCAGACGAGTACGATAACTGCGTCTCGACGAGCCCGAAGAAGGAGAAGCGCAAGACCAAGACGGCCCGCGATCGCGACTTCCACCCCCGCGCTCTCGCGTTCGCCCAGGCTGCTGCAGCAACATCTTCGTCACCCCCTTCGTCACCCTCTTTCGGGCCCTCTGGTGGATCATCGTCGAGTAGCTTTGCGCTCCCGCCTGCAGCTATGACACCCACATCATCATACACCTCCGTGTCCCTGTCCGCCACCTACTACAACTACGACCACGCTCCCATGCCCGCACTGGTGCACGACCTCTCCTCCGAGAGCGACGAGAGCGACGGCATCTCCGGCCTCCCCGCCCAGATCACCGGGTACATGAGCGCCCTGTCCCTGTCCATGTCCGTGTCGCCCACCAAATCCCTGCAAATAGCCCTCGAGTGCACCGAAGAACGCGACGGGCGGAAGGAAAAGGCACACAGGCGACACCGGTCCCGCGAGCGCGCGTCGCGACACGAGCGCAGCAGCGACCCCGACCGGATACCGGGGCTTGCGTCGGCGGTGCCCTCTTCTCCCATCATCTCTTTTGCCAGCCCGGCACCGTCGGCGTCTCCTTTCTCTTCTTCTTCGTCTCCTCCCTCGTTTGTGTCGGCCAGCCCGCCTTCGTATTGCTCGTCTAACGCGAGCCCCAGGAAGAAGGGCGTGCGCAGGTCGTACCCGGCTGCGACCGGCTCTCTTGGGCTGGGGTGTGGTGGCTTTGGTGCGCAGGAGGAGGGGTGTTTGGGTGGGTTCTAGTGCTTTGGTGTAGGAAGTGGTGTGGTGGATGTGAGGGTCGAGGATATGGATGTTGGTGGGTGGCGATGGGCATGGCAGGAAGGTGGAGGGTGGAAGTTGTACAGAAGTGGAAGGAACAGGAACCAGGATATAGCGCCCTACAGCTTGCTGTCGACGACCCCTATTCGACGTTGATCTAATCTCTCGGTGGCTTTTCGCCGCGGCTCGTCTTCTGTCGACAGCAATTTCTAGTCAACGGCCACATCGACCAGCACCCCCGCGGACAACTGTCTACCTGTAGCCTCTTCCTTTTCGTTCCTCTTTCTCCTGTCTCGACTTGCACCTTATGATCTCTCAGCCCATGTTGTCCACCCGTCGTTGTTGTTTCGTACACGCATACAATGATACCATTCTCCGTGCATGCACACTCGCACTGACAGCTCGATGATACCCAATGATACCCAGCCATACAGGATAGGATTATCAGGATATTCATACCCCCCGTATACCCGCATACCACCGCACTCACATTCACATTCACACTCTGACACTACTCACACTCACAAGTACATTCTGACTCAAGCATCCCTCTAAAGCTACAGCACTTTTACTGACCAACCGCACTCTTGCTTCGTTTTCATCATTCGCACCCGTGTTTTACTACCACTACTACCTTTTCGCCTTATCTTCATGCACACACACGCATCGTACCACCACCCCCTGCATCCCACATACCCGCATACCCCACATTCCTCACGACCATGCCATGACCCCCCATTTTATTATTTACACACACAAGAACACGGAACATGGAACACGGACTTGCGATAATTTATAGAAGTTGTGATCTGAACCTGGCGTGGATCCTATAATAAAGAAACTTACGGAGAAAATTATGCAAGGGACACGAATAAGGGCCTATAAGTGCCCACTCTCATAAACCTCTCATCGTTCGTAGTCCCCCCATCCGCTGTCCTCCGAATTCCGAATTCCGACCTCTACATCTCCTTCAGGTTAAACTCGCCCCGTCGCCGACCAGGTCACATTTCCTCAAATCTGATCGTCGCTTCAGGTCGCTTCAGCCAACCAACCAGCGCGCATCGATTGAACGATGATTTACATATCTGATAAGTTTCTGAGTTCCGAGAGAGATCATATTGTTCAGGCGGTCTAGCCCAGGCATCAGGAAGACTCAGGAAGATCAACTTCAAGAGCGCGGCTGCGCACCCGGGCGTCGCGCGCGCCCACGCCACAGTTCCAAAAATTTCTGAATCTGTTCGATTTCTTTGTTATTGTGATGACAATATGTTCCGGGTCTGCAGTGCACGCTGTAGAGTTCTCTGTGACAACTTCCGAGGGTTGATCGATATAAATTATAAGTACCAACGCGACGTTTTCATCATGAGTCGTGTCGCGTCGGAATTTCGGAGGTGCGTCCAGAAGGATATATAAACCGCTGCCTTCAGTGCCATCGCCAGTGGCAATTTGCCCACTTGAACGCGTGTCGTGCACGGCGTCATCGACGATCGTACGTCAGCTTCCGCGCACCAGTGCGTCAGAACTGCCAGTGCTACGTCTACCTGGCGTCAGTGGCTTCGGAGTGCTTGATCAGTGCGGGGTAAGACGTGACTGTTTCTCTTGTCTTCGTGGTGAAAATTTGTTACGGTCTTCCGTGTTCTGTCAATGCTTCGATGTCAGAGAGGAACAGGAGAACACTGACGTTAAATGGCGCCGCGCCTCCCATTGCTTCGTATTACTATTGACTGGAAAAAATTCCATGCCAAACCTCACACTATGGATGTTCGTTCACTTGGAGAATGGACAATTGACACCGTCGGACCCTGGAGCACTTTTCATTCGCTATCTAGACTCTAAAACTGGCAGAGCTTCCAGCACATTCCACGACTGGACATATTATTCCGGATCCTGGGACGAAATTTTCAAGAATGAAGCCCAAACAACCTAGGCGTGCGAACAAACCCTGGATACTTCCGCAGGCACTGTGTAGTATTGGGCAGACCCCCCTCTCTTCTAGTCCTCCTCCATTAGTGCGCCTCCCAATTTTCCAGCATGAATGTGATGAATTAATCAAATTTTCATAGCCACAAAGGGTTGCAAATTGTCAGTGCTGAGATGATTAGCGCCGTCACGCTCCTATCTCCTCCGCATCCCGCCGGCGCTTATTCCCTGCCAGTGGAAAGACGGCCCAGGGGCCGGCGTTTCGTGACAAATATCTCTTCACACTGATTGTGACGAGTGAAGCGAGAAAAGTAATCTCAAAGGAGTGCCAGTCCAATCAATATCACATAGGCTGAGAGGATAAGCCACCTTGGGGAGGGTCACGAGTGCTACTCTGTGCTACTGCGCTGCTGATCGTGACTTGTGTTTTATCAAGTTCATTTCCGATTATCTGGCTAATGAAAGGCTGAGAGATATGAGGCATTGTCGCTGCGCAAGGCTCTGCAGTCTGGGACCTGCTCGGCCCTGCCAATCCGACCAAATACGGACCCTGGGGTGTTTGAAACAACGAATGCACGCACAGCGGAAGCACGGCTCTCATCAGTACTGACACTGCCTTTTCTCAGCCGTGCTCATTTGTGACCAATGCGGAATCGAAAAGCACGGATGTCGCGTCTCAAGGATTGACTGAGCCAGCCACACGCGCGTTCGCATAGCTGCACATGACGGTGCTTCACGCTCCGATATTCAAATTAACAACTCTGTTCAGACTAATAGTACGCATATTTTAGGCTTTATATTTCGGCCATTCGGCACCTCCTCACTTAGATATATGGCGGAAATGCAGCAGAAACACAGCTTGTGGTCCAAGTGGTAAACGCATTCAAAGCTTCTAAAGCCGTCTCTGACTTTCAAGCTGATTACTCTTGTCTTCTCATCTCATAGATGATGGAGGGAAATCCAATCGAAAAGATACAGTATTGCATATTGAGTTCTTGGGTAAAATGTATCTGCCAGTACATGCTATCTAGTGTACGGTGCAGCATGGCAAAGGCGTGCCGGTGGAGTGGGAGCTTTGGGGTTGAGCGAAACAGGACACCTCGAGGCGCGCGTAGGTATATTTCTCGTGGGTTTGCCAACGTGTGATGGACGTCTTGCCTGGGCAAACCTCAATCAAGAGCCTTGAGAACCTGAGAAGCTGTGGTATGGGTGCAATATGCGTGAGATGATGGGTATGGGCACACGACCCGGCGTGCGTGTGATGCCAAAGGCGTTGGCACTGAGTGCATAGAAGGAGTCAGTTGGGCATGATGAAGCCTGGTTCGATGCACATAATCTGATTGCGATTGCCGTGGTACTTCTGTGATCTAGCGGCAAGCCTCTGCACGCGGCGTAGATGGTAAGATATGTACCTGTGGCCTGGCGCCACTGGGATGTTCAAACCTCGGAGGTGAAGTTCTCGCGTACATTCGTTCATACACTAGCTCGCACAGTGTAGAACTGGCGTAGAATATCCTTGAAGGGTTTCTTATTGGGATTTCGACTTTCCCACACCCTAGTAGGACATACATAGAGACTTCCAAGTATCTGCTAGTTTGCCACTTGTCTCCTGGCTGAGCGAGTTACCCAACGGCTTTTCGCTGTTCTTCGGCTGACCAGTCCCAGCCTCAAAGCGTGACTGGCAGTGACTCTAAAACTCAATTGAAGCCAAGTGCGTGCACAGAGAAGATAACATATCATCAAACGGCAAAATCAGCGCAATAATGCATTTAGTATCTTTGTCCTGTGAAAGCGCGAATAACGCTACTGGCATCAACATTTTTCTTTTCAACGAGATAATCATAGAGAGATGTAGACTAATAGATCTGATACGAAAATGGAATATGGTCACTTTCCCCCCAAGCTCAAGTAGAGCACCGGTGTGTTCAGAAACACATTATATGCAACCTGAAATAAGCGCCCGAGTGCGTGACGCCACTTGCAAGATTTTACTATCTTAAGCCTAATCAAGTGTGACATTACTCAGGTCCTGGCTTTCAAGCTCCCAGGGAGGGTACTTGCGCTTCTTCGAATTATCTTCTGACGACAGAGCTAATTGTGACCTTCTCAAGACCTTGAGAGTCTTTTCGTGTAGGTTTACTTGATCTATCGTAAGCGTACGGTGGTGTTGTATGGTCCATAATTAGCAGGCTCTCGCTCAGTAGATTTGACCATGTTTCCATATACCGAATATTGCGGTTAACATTCTCAGCGGCCAGATCTGATTGTTCACGACACAACTCGAGCTTCACACTGTCATAATGGCATAAGTGCGGTGCTTATCTTCAGGACGTAGGCTTGGTAGTTTGTGATGCACAATGCTTTTAGGATGTGAGTGTGACAAATGTGTGTATACCACGAACGGTCAGAGCATCTGGGATTATATTCGGAGAGTTCTGCCCCCAGTCTCCGTTCTCCTAAGCGGTGTTAAGGTCTGTATATATACCACCATGCGTGACGGCATCCTGGTGACCCCACACGTCTGCTGGGGAAAGACGTGGTTATGTACAGAATTAGCACATTTTGGCAGCTCAGTCTTCACCCTCGTTCTTTTTCTCACCTATCGGTTCCCTCCTTCTTTGCATGGGGGCATGAGTTTGCCATTACCTCGTTAGGAAAGAACCATGATTTCCCATTGGCTTGGATGACGAGTTGATAATTATAGAACTGACGTATGGCAGCTTATGAGGTGGTTGTGCAGGGAGAACCAGTCTTTATGATGTGGGTGTATTGAGGACCCCTTGGGACCGGACTTATTGATTGAATTTCGCCATTTTGTTTAGTCCATTGAAGTTCTTGTGACCTTCAGTGCAAACCCATATTATCATATTATCCAAACGGTACGACTTGAGAATCCGTTTGGCCATATCAGTATGACTCATACAAATTCACAAGCGACTGCGGTACACGCATAATCTTTTTCTTGAAAGTGGAACACAATCGTTCTCTTGCCAAGCCTTTTCAGGCTCTCATGTATTTGCGGTAAGTCGGAAGACATTAAGGAGCGGGAAAGCTCATGAAATGCCCTTTTCATATCGTTCATGAAGGCTACCATATTTTTAGCGCGCGTGGTAACTTCAAGCTGGGGCGTGGTGGGAAATTTGATCGAATCAGATTCTCACAGTCCCGCAGTCGGTACACGGGGGACCACTTCCCCGAACATTTTTGAAAACTCTTTTGCTACTCAGTTCAAGCAGACACAGGACTAGACCACGTCCAGAAGTTTGTATCATGAAAGTAGAGAGTGTTGGGATTTTTCTTTATGGACTCCGAGAAAGCCACGGTCCTGCCAGCACAGAGTCCCTGTCGACTCGCCAACAGATTCCCCGGGTTGGTGCACTGCATCTATTGCAATACATTGTCGCTTTATCCATGGGCTAAAGTAGTGCTGACATGTCCGATCATTTAAGGCATAGAAACTAGCACCTCATTTGGGCATGTGCTATCAATGTCCTTACATCGCCCGGCGTTCTATAAGCATGCCTGATCGAAATTCAAATATCCTTCCCGCGAAGCTCTTTTCGACCTCCTTCAAGTGTATCAATTCAACCCATATTCAATTCATCTGGGTAGATAGCCGCAAGCAGCTGTCTCTCATACACTCTGTATTAGGGGCACACGGTCAGCTGAGGACAAGTGCAGGTCTCCTTATCGCTCAACGCCCGTCAATGCATTGATCGGCGCGTCTCTCATGACTCAAGAACGATAACCGCAGGCCACCGAGCGCAGGTTGCTTCAATGGCTCCACTACCCGCGATCTCAGGAGGCCCGACAATGCGCACCATACATTCGCCATGTCTGGTCCAGACGCGCGTCAGAGCCCTAGTCCGTGCCCTGTTGCAACCTGTAACAGCCGTTACCCGAGGATGCACGGAGACCACCTCCTTCCGTCGAGTCTGAGTCCGTGCGTGACAGTCGGTGGCGTTGTAGACAGGTCCTGGCTTCCCCGTACAACTACCGGAGATCATTCGGGGGTGTCACGCTCAAGTATCGACGAGGATGGATCTAATTTTGTATTTTGCTATCTATGCGTCTATGTATCTAATTGAGTACTTTCAATCAAGTATGTCTGTCAGAGAGGTCGTGACATATCCAGTTATATACAGGCTCATCCCTTTCTCTGGGACGATAGTGACTTTCCGGGACGCATTCAGTTTGGTTGACCAGAACCTATCGCATGGGCCGATCTGGAAGCTTCCCTTCTATAGATACGTGTCCGACATGGAGGGAACACGGGGAAATTATAGTCTGGTACATAAGTAGCACTCTGGATTTGAATATCTATGCATACGGGCATGGATGTTACTCAATGAAGTGCTGCTGCCACCTCCTCCCACTGCCCTGATCTCACTCGACTTCAGTGGCACACTGCTTACAAGTCGACAGTACCACCATGACTACAAATAATCAATATCTTAAGGCCGCACAGCAGGTATCCACAAAACATCTATTGGTATCGATTCTTTTTTATATTACACAGACGCAGTTCAGCTGATTATCTTCCTATTTCCCTATAAATTTACATATCTAGAGTTTAGGTGGTGCGACGAAACTGACGCCCTGAGAAACCGGATAATTGTGAGCGTCACTGGAATTATGAAAACCAAGAAACATACCGTGGAGATGTTCTTGAGCAGCTCGGGAAGAGCAGCCTTAACGAGAGCCTGCTCAGCCTCGGTGATCTTACCGAGAGGGATGATCTTGGTGACACCCTCAGTCTAAAGAAAGATGATGTCAGATATTTTTAGCCAACAACTTTGAAAGAAACAAAAACATACACCAAGCTCAACGTTTGTCGAGAAGTATGCGACCTCCTCGCCGAGCTCCTTAGCAAGGGCAGCGCTTCCAGAAGGATCAACCTCGGCGCTGACGTAGGTGGGGGTGACGATGCCCTTCTCGCCCTTGACGGCGCGGATGATTTTAGCAGCAAACTCGGCGCCAGCGTAGGCCATGGAGAGGGTGGCAGAGCCAGCGCCATCCTTAGCCTTGACGACTTCGTCACCACCGAATTGGATGCGGTTCACGAGGGTGTCAAGGGACTCCTTCGAGAAACCGGAGGGAAGAGGGTGGGATGATTGGGACAGGAGGGGGACAATCTGAACACGGAGTTAGACCGTAATTTCGACAACGAGAAATGAAATCGGGCAACGCACAGTGACACCACTGTGGCCACCGACGACGGGGACAACAATCTCCTTAGAGAGCGAGAGGTCGCCAATAACCTCAGCGACAAAAGTCGACGCGCGGACGACGTCGAGGGTTGTGACACCGAAAAGGCTGATAACAATGTCATTTCGTGAATTTGAAATAAGCCCTGGATGTGAACTTGCCGCTTGGGGTCGAAAACGCCGTGCTTCTTGAAGATCTCAGCGACGATAGGGACGGTGGAGTTGACAGGGTTGGAGATAACAAGCACAAATGCCTTGGGGGCGGTGGTGGCAATGCCAGTGGCAAGATCCCTGATAATACCGGCATTGATCTGGCTCGAAGGTAAGAATAACCCATCATATATGTTTGTGAAATATATACTCGCCTTGAAGAGATCATCACTGGCCCTACTGTTAGATCACTCAGGGTCATTAAGCGCGCATATAACTCACCGAGTCATCTAGACCATGATCAGTAAGAGCAATGACATAGATTTAAAAGGACATACTCCAGGCTTCCTGGGGACACCAGCGGGAATGACGACGACATCAGCACCGGTCAAGGCTTTCTTGAGGCCATCATCAGGGGGGAGATATCCCTCAACTTTGGCGGGTGTCGAGATGTGGGAAAGATCGGCAGCGACTCCGGGTGTGTTGACGATATCGAAGAGACCCAGCTATGCAAAAGTTAGATAAAACACCTGGAATCGGGCAACGTCGACGCGTACCTCAGTGACCAGGGGGTTGGCCTTTAAGAGGAGAGCCAGAGGTTGGCCGATACCGCCTGCAACATCATGAGATCGCGAAGTGGTCAAGAACATCGTGGCGCGTACCAGCAGCGCCGAGAACAACAGCTTTGACCATGATGACTAGATTGAGGTGGATGTGGTGGGGAAGAAGAAGTTTGGGGAAACCTGGCAGATCTCTGACGACGCTGATAATCCCTCCTCGAGATATCACGTGTCGCAATCTCCGCCTTATGATTCTTAAATTAGCCTGTGTGGCCCGTACCCCCGTCGCGGCCCATCATCCCAGCTTGTTCCGTTTGGCGGAACTCCGGCGAAACTCGTATGTTGCTATTCCACACCAGACTCGGCGGTTCCTACCGATTCCTGGCATGTTCGCTGGCATCAGCACCGTCACCTGAATTGCCAACATCTCTGAAATAGTAACTGACACAATGCAAGAGCTTGGCTTCTGACAATAGAGACAAGGACTTTAGATTTCTCATGCCCATCTGTGCTACATATCAGCAATAATTGATCCGTTTGGGAGCTTGGAGACATGTTTCTCACGCTTGAATCAACATGACACATGGGCGCTTAACTTATCCAACGAAAAGCTCTGGTTCTCCTGGATCCTGCCATGTTATTACATGGCCGGGAATGAGCAAATAGTTTACGTGGCACACGTAACGGCATCCTGGTCATTAGACTCCTGTAGGTAGTATTAGTGTAGCTGCTGTATGCAGCTAGCTGGGTACTATTAATACCCTGCAGGCCATCGGCTCAGATTGGGCTATTGGTATCCTTCCACTACCACCACCTGTCCAAAGCTATATAAGATTTTGTATTCAATGGTATATAAACCCTGTTTCACTCTTGGTAGGGCAAAGGCAAGCTGTGAGCCATCATGATGAGTATTGTGTTGTAATAATTATGTATACAAGTTTGATGCAAGCGCCAGCACATTCAGTCTCTCTCTGATTCAATGTGGTCCCAAATTTGTGTTAAGTTCATGTGAAAGGGATCAAAACTTGACATGATATATGAAGAATCGAGTCATACCAATGAAGAAGTCTCACCGCACTCATGATAACTAATCTCCCATTGTTGAATAGTATCTCACCCAGGAAATTCCTGCTATTCAGGGTTATTCATCGGTTCAGTTTTGTGATTTTTCAGGACTAATACATATCTGGATTTCACGGAACAGAATTTTCTACTAATTGATACTCTACTTACAGTTACCAGTGCATGAGCACCTCTCAGGTGCAGTACAATGCCACCTGACACACCGAAGATGAAACAGCACACCCATACACAACATATATAATTATGCATAATGAGGTATGCGCGTACACCCCTGCGCACCCTCAGAGTACATCACCGACAGACCAGAGTATGAACGGAAGCATACGTAGCGATACGCGTCGGTGTTGAGTGATGCTGGTTAATAGTCAGGAAGTAAAAGGCGTCCAAAGGCCCCAAAGGTGAAATCGCTTACACTCGCAGTGTACAAGTGCTTAATGATGAGCTGTTGTTGCTCGTAGGGGTTTCCCCAAATATATCCACCGTGCCACACGCCAAACATCAATTTCGCACGATGATTAAGATATGGATCCGGGGCTCAGTAGATGCTTAGCCGACCTAGGAGCATTTGAAAGGGTGTCAGAACAAGCAGCGGTGTGAAAGCAGCTCAACATTGTACTACCGCCATTTCACTTGGACATCCATCCCCTCAAAAATGGTATTCTTATCATCCAAAGGCAAAGCGCAGCTCGACGCGTTCATCGTGGGTCCACATTCTCGATCAAGCGCCCGTGCATCTAGCTGATCTTGAATTCGCCCCTGTATTATGACCTCAATCTTATCTGCGAGTAGAGCACACTCGCAAAAGAGGGCAAGATACCCGCCTATGTAGCCGGAGCCACGACAGCGGACGGCGAGCTATACTTCAACGCTAGCGGAAAGAAGATTGTTGGCGATGAGTCAAGCGGAGATGTCAACGCCGACAGCGTCTTCTGGGTTTGCAGCATGACCAAGTTGCTTACACATGTAAGTCTTAACCCGCCCGTATATCTAATCACTCATTCTCTTTCAGATTTCTGCGCTGCAACTCATCGAGCACGGCAACCTCGACCCCGAAACTCCTGTAGTCGATATTCTTCCCCAGATTGGGCAACCGGTTATCGTGTCAAATGACGTCTCGAACCCTCCAAAAGCCATTGGCACAGCAAAGAATGTTCTCCGCGTCAAGCATTTGCTCAATTTCACGAGTGGCTTGTATAACGTTCAGAAGCTCACTAGAGGCACAATTGTGCCTGACCCCATCGGACTCGACTATGACGTGGAAGATCCGCATACTGCATTCTTTGATAAACTGAAGGTATTTAATTCTTTGGATATGAAACCACAACGATCGGACGACCAACTGACCACGCAACAGGGCAATCTTCCCGGAGTGCCTCTAAAATTCGAGCCAGGCACGGATTGTATGTTCTCCGTTTATTTCACCTTGGGATCAACTCTGACCCGCGATGCACAGTCGTGTATGGATACAGCTCTGATGTACTGGGATTTGTCGTTGAGAAAATCACTGGCCAGACACTTGATGCGTACATGTACGTCCGTTATCTTGGTCCAGATTATCAAGATGTAGTGTGGTGCAAATAGCAATAACTTTAATCCAGGCAGGCGCATATCTTCCAGCCCATTGGCGTGAAAGCTTCATTTTATCTTACAGGCGAGCTAAAGGAGAAGATACTCCCAATCGCCTATCGACACGCCAGTGATCGCAGATTGGAGCCATGGACCAATCAGCCGGACACTAAGATTTTGCAGCGGGATCCTGCGAAGGGTAAGAGAGAATCAGTGGTTCAGGTATCGCTGACGTTTGACTAATACCGCCCTTACTTGCTCCAGTGACATGCATTGGCGGTTGGGGCATATACACTTCGTTGCGCGACTACCTGTCCATTCTACGCCATTTGCTCCAAATCCTCGACGGAAAAGCGTCCAAACCCATCATCAGTCTCGAGACGGCCAAGAGCCTATTTGTCCCGACTTTGTCAGAGAACGAAGCAGACTCTCTTACAGCATGGATGGACGAGACTGGCTCGTTGAAAAATATGTCGTGGAGCAATGCCATCGCGGTCACGAAAGTGGATTGGCAGGGCAAGCGCAAGGCAGGGTCGGGTCATTGTAAGCCTCGACAAGACTATAATTAGTCGCCCCGGGAAGATTTTGACTTTCTCATACGCAGGGGGAGGATGGCTGGGCACTAGCTTTTGGATTGACCCCGCGACCGGCATTGCAGGAGTCAATGGCGTCCAGCTACTTTGCGTCACTGCAGGCTCGGGTGATGAAGATGTCATTATGGCCTTCGACACCTTTGAGCGGTTGATCTACAGCTCGTTGGAGTGAATGGACGTCAGTACACCATATGAGGAGCAGCACGTCTCCTTTTCTTTGTCTGTACTGACTGGCTATATGCACCAGAAGGTCGAATTTGTGGTGTTGGCGAGGATATTCAAAAGGAACAAACAATTTGTGGATCTAGATAAGCCATTTCCCTACTTATTAATACTTATTCCGCATTACTCGAGCTATCTAGTGATGCATGCGAAATTGGAAGCGCATAACGAGAGCTAGCAACAGTTGTGGATTTATTGAAATTTGATAGGCGCTTAACATCACAACACGGAAGATTATATCGTGGGAAACATCACAGCCATCAGTGGCACGGCTTGCAAGATTGGAGGTATGAACTACTGCAATGCCCAAAGGCAGACTTCATCTGAGTAACTTGCATCCAACAGACATAAATTATTGCAATGTATCTTGTGCGTAAATAGTAGGAAGTAGCAATGTACCAAGTATCAAAGCTCGTCATGTTTTTGCTCCTCCTTCAACGGAACCTGCTCGCCCTCCTGCGGTGGCTCCACCACGGGCTCCTCCGACCTAGACGCGCCGCCCTCCTTCTGCTGCGTGGTGCTCCCTCCCTCCTCCGTTGTGACACTCGTCTGCTCTGGCGCCTCTTCCGCAGTGGTAGTCGGCTTGGGTTTAGGCTTCTTCACCGCCTTGGGGATCTTGCTGGATCTTGCGCCCATACAACTTCTGGAGGTGAATTTTGTGCTACATAATCTTTGTGCCTGCATCAATTGATCCGTTTAGTAACATGAATAAATGTTTCTCATGCCTGAATCAATGTGACATCTGGGCGCATAACTCATCTAATGGTTCTCCTGTTCAGAGCTACAGAATAGGATATCTCAAATTGTGTACAACAAGTCTTCAGAGGTAATCCGCTCTTGGTAAGGGTAAATTGAACTCTGAGTCATAGCGATGACCATTATGTTGTGATTATTATGTGCCATACAGATTCGATGCAGGCTTTGAGTTTGCATTCAACCTCCCTCCTATTCTCTGTTTTTGGAATATGATCCTCACATTTGTGCCATGTGTCACGGGAAATGTATCAAAACTTGACGCGGTATATGAAGAATTGAGTCATACCAGCAAACAAAGTCTCGCTGCGCTCATGATATAATTCAGCTTGCATTGTCGAAAATCTTACTCAGGAATTCGTCAGTATTCAAGATTATTCATCGGTTCGGTATTTCGTAACGAGTCGAAACTAATACATATCGACATTTCGTGGAACATATATTTGACAGATAATTTTACTTATTCATACGCTACTTACAGGTATCGGTACATAGGCACCTGTTAGGTGCAGTATAATATCATCTGACACTTGAAAGATTAACCCGCACCTCAAACTGCAATACACATAATCCTCCATAGTGGGGTATGCGGATGCACCCCTGGCACCTATAGAGTATATGGCCGGAAGACTAGAGCACGAACGCAAGCATACGAGCCGATACGCGATGTTGAGTAATACTGCAGCTGGTGAGTAATCAGGAAGGAAAAGGCATCCAAAGGCCGCAGAGCTGAAATACCTACACTTGATAGGTACATGTGCTTAATTATTTGGGTTAATGATCAACTATTGTTTCTGTTAGGGGCATCCGCAAATAAATCTAAGTCTACCGCCGTGCCACACGCCAACCATCAATTTCCCACGATGATCATGATATGGATCCGGGGCTAAGTACATGCTTAGCCGACCTAGGGGAAGACTGGGAGCATTTAAAAGGGACTCAGAATAAGCAGCGGTGTGAAAGTAGCTCAACACTGTACTATCGCTATCTCACCTCGACACTCATCCCCTCAAGAATGGTATCGTTATCATCCAAAGGCAAAGCGCAGCTCGACGCCTTTATCGTGGGTCCACATTCTCGATCAAGCGCCCGTGCATCTAGCTGATCCTGGACCCGCCCCTGTATTATGACCTCAATCTTATCTGCGAGTAGAGCACACTCGCGAAAGAGGGCAAGATACCCGCCTATGTGGCCGGAGCCACGACAGCGGACGGCGAAATATACTTCAACGCTGGCGGGAAGAAGGTCGTCGGCGATGAAACCAGTGGAGATGTCGGTCTCGACAGCGTCTTCTGGGTTTGCAGCATGACCAAGATGCTTACGCATGTAAGTCTCAACTCCTAAGGATCTCGGATTGCTGAAGTCTAATCACTTGCTCTCTTCCAGATTTCTGCGCTGCAACTCATCGAGCAAGGCAAGCTCAACCCCGAAATTCCTGTAGTCGATATTCTTCCCCAGATTGGGCAACCGGTCATTGTGTCAGATGACGTCTCGGACCCTCCCAAGGCCGTTGGCCCAGCAAAGACTGTTCTCCGCGTCAAGCATTTGCTTAACTTCACTAGTGGCTTGTATAACGTTCAGAAGGATACTGGTGGCACGGTTGTGCCTGATCCCATCGGACTCGACTATGACGTGGAGGATCCGCATACTGCATTCTTTGATAAACTGAAGGTATTCAATCCTTTGGATATAAAACCACAACGATCAGGCGGCCAACTGACTACTCAATAGGGCAATCTTCCGGGAGTGCCTCTAAAATTCGAGCCAGGCACAGATTGTATGTTCTCCGTTTTTATATATACCTTGGGATCAACTCTAACCCACGGTGCACAGTCGTGTATGGATACAGCTCTGATGTACTGGGATTTGTCGTCGAGAAAATCACTGGCCAGACACTCGATGCGTACATGTACGTCCGTTATCTTGGTTCAGGTTATTCAAGGTGCAGCGTCGTGCAAATAGCGATAACTTCGATCCAGGCAGGGGCATATCTTCCAGCCCATAGGCGTGAAAGCTTCATTTTATCTTACAGGCGAGCTAAAGGAGAAGATACTCCCAATCGCCTATCGACACGCCAGTGATCGCAGATTAGAGCCATGGACCAATCAGCCGGACACTAAGATTTTGCAGCGGGACCCTGCGAAGGGTAAGAGAGAATTGGCGGTTCAGGTATCGTTGACGTTTGACTGACACCTCCCTTACTTGTTCCAGTGACATGCATAGGCGGTTGGGGCATATACACCTCGTTGCGCGACTACCTGTCCATTCTGCGCCATTTGCTCCAAATCCTGGACGGAAAAGCGTCCAAACCCATCATCAGTCTCGAGACGGCCAGGAGCCTGTTTGTCCCGACTTTGTCACAGAAAGGAGCGGACTCCCTTGCGGCATGGATGGACGAGACTGGCTCGTTAAAAAATATGTCGTGGAGCAATGCCATCGCGGTCACCACGGCGGATTGGGAGGGCAAGCGCAAGGCAGGGACAGGTCATTGTAAGCCTCGATAAGACTATAATTAGTCGCCTCAGGAAGATTCTGACTTTCTGATACGCAGGGGGAGGATGGCTGGGCACTGGGTTTTGGATCGACCCCGCGACCGGCATTGCAGGAGTCAATGGCGTCCAGCTACTTTGCGTCACTGCTGGCCCAGGTGATGAAGATATCATCAAGGTCTTCGACACCTTTGAGCGATTGATCTACAGCTCTTTGGAGTGAATAGACGTCAGAAAACCATACGAGAAGCGCTGTGCCTCGTTTTTCGGCTGTACTGACTGGCTATATGCACCACAAGGTCAATTTGTGGTGTTGGCAAGGGTATTCAAAAGGAACAAACAATTTGCGGATCTAGATACGCTATTTCCCTATGTATTACTACTTATTTCAAATTGCTCAAGCTATCTACTATAATGCGTGCGAAATTGAAAGCTCATAACGAGAGCTAACGAGAGTTGTGTATTAAATGAAATCTGATAGGCGCTTAACATCGAAACATGTATCGTGGGAAACGATGCAGCCATTAGTGGCACGGCTTGCCAGATCAGAGGTATAAATCATTGAAATGCCCAAAGGCAGGCCTTCTTCCGAGCACATTGGATCCAACAGACATAAATTATTGCAATGTATCTTGTACGTAAATAGTAGGAAGTAGCGATCTATCACGTATCAAAGCTCGTCGTGTTTTTGCTCCTCCGTCAACGGAACCTGCTCGCCCTCCTGCGGCGGTACAACCACAGGCTCCTCCGACCCAGACGCACCGCCCTCTTCCGGCTGCGCGGGGCTCTCTCCCTCCTCCATCGTTGCATTCGTCTGCTCTGGCGCCTCTTCCGCAGTAGTCGTCGGCTTGGGCTTGGGCTTCTTCACCGCCTTGGGGATCTTGCGCCTGTACAACTTCTGGAGGTGAAGCTCCAACGCCTTAGCCCGCGCCTTCATCTCCGCCGTCTCGATGACCGGGTCCTCGTAGCTCTTGACGCTCTTCTGCTTCTCGACCCACTCGCTTAGCCACGCCTCGTGCTCCTTGAGCGACTTCTCGAGGTTGTCGAGCTCGACCTGGGTCCACTTCGAGGGGAGCCCCTCGGCGATCTCGGCGGTCAAGTTCTGACGGGCCTCGTGCAGGAAGAGGCGTGTGCTCCAGTTCCACATCTGCGAGTTGTTGAGGGCTTGAGGGAAAGCTTCGATCTCCTGATAACGATGGATGATAGGTTTCTCGAGGGTCCTGCAACGCCATCGTGAGTAACTTGAAGGCAATCACCGCAGGTTTCAGACTCACTCTAGTGCGATCCTCTTGTCCAAGAACTGGGAAGTCTCCGCCAGGTCACCCTTGTCATTCAACCAGCTGAAGCTTTCCTCAAGCTTGAGCTGAATCTCTTCGCGCTCAGTGGACTGAGAGCATTTCTTGAACGGCGTGTCCGTGTTATCCTCGTCAAGCAAATCACGCAGCCTGTAAAGGTAGCTCTCGAACGTGTTGCGTGCTTCCGAGCGCCGTTCCTTCGCATTCTCCTCGGCATCAATCGCACGGAGTCTGACGAACACGAGATGTCAGTATCACAGCCGCATGACACGGAGGAGTGAGTACGAAGACACGAACCTGCTTCGAGATTTCTTCTTCTGGTCGACAGTCATGGGCGCGATGGTCGTGAACTTGACTTCGATGCTGAGGGGGATGGTGTCTTGAACGGGGGCCTTCTTCTTTTCGGGGGTGGCAGAGGCGCTGGCCGCAGCTGACGAAGAAGACGAAGACGAGGATGCAGATTCTGTGTCACGAGGCGGGACATGTGTTGACTCTGCAGTTTCAGACGATGAGCTTCCTCCTCCAAACAATCCTTTGAGCTTGCCTGAATTCCAAACGTCAGGACTACAGTAAGATGACTGTTTCGTTAGAACCAACCTGTAAGACTGTCATCCTTGATCTCGCCATATGCGACGGCCTCAGTGACGGAGACGAAGCCAGACTCTGACAGAGAAAGAGTGGCTTTGACGACGGGGTCGATTGCGCCAAGCTCTGTGAGGTTGGCGATGGCCTCAGTGACATTGCCGAGCTCGACTTCAAGCATGCGTGTGGGGAATCCACTATCAAATATATCAGCCAACGTCAAGATGAAAGTGAATAGGAGCTTTAAACATACGGCGCAAATTCGTTCTTGTAATCCAAGAAAATAGCGAAGTCTTCCTTCCTCTTGAAGGTGAGAACCTTCTTGGTGCCGACCTTGGAGCCAGCAGGGAAGATGAGGGTGGTGATACTCCTGGGTCTGGTCGAAGAGGTGCTCGGTGCGGCAAAATACGAGGCCTGGATGTCATGGACGCTGATATCGCTGACTTTGATGTTCTTCGTCTTGAATTGCCTGGAGAGACTGGCGCCGTGGAGAGCGGCACCAAGAACTGCTGCCTCATCTGCGTTGACGTTCAGGGCGATCTTGTCCTCGCCGACCGCAGCCTTGATTGCAGCTTGGATCATGGGCATCCTGGTGCTACCTCCATGCAGGATAACGGAGGTGATGTTATCCATGGTCAGACCCGCATTCCTCAGCGCATTCACAATAGGGTGCGCAAACAGATCCCTCAGATCCTCGCACTTCTCCTCGAACTGCGCGCGTGTAACCTTGGCCTTGAAGTCGATATCCCATGCGAGACTCTCGACCTGCGCCGTGACCTCTGAGTTAGCGCTCAGGATGGCCTTGACGCGCTGCGCCTCCTTCCAGAGTTTTGCCATGCCGCGTCTGTCGCCGCGCACGTCCTTCTTGGCCTTGGCGTTGAACATCTCGATGAGGATCTCGCGCATGCGGCGGTCGAACTCGACACCGCCCACTGTTCGGTCGTACCCCACACCTGCGACGGCGATATGTGTCCCCACAGCAGCGCCCGTCTTGGCATCCGTGGCGGTTGTAAAGGAGGCGACGGTCGCGCGGATGCCCGAGGCACCTGCGTCGTAGATGATGTGGTACTCGGGGGTGGGGAAGGTGCGCGTCATGGCGTAGTTAACGGCGACGGCCGTGCCGTCGTTAATGAGCGCCAGAGTGCGGAGGCCGGAGATTTCGATGGCGTCTGCGATGGCGTCACGCTCGAATTGGGTGTAGTAAGGGGGAACGGTGACGATGACATCGGAAACGCGTTCGTTGGCGACGAGCTCTGCGAGGTGCTTGATGTAGGCGAATTCCATAGCCACGAGCTCCTCGACGGCCCACTTTGTGCCGTCTGTCTGAACCAGCGATACCGTCTTGCGTGCTGACTCTTCGACATCAGAAGACGATACCCTTTGGAAATATGAGACTGCAGGTGCGTCGTACGGAGCTGCCTGCAGAAGTTTTAGGGATGAAAAGGTGTCGGTGGGGAATCGAGAGGCCTAGGACGAGTTAGTGACAAGTCGACAGAAAGTTGTATGCTTAACCTACCAGGTTTGCGGCATCCTGGCCGAACAGCCTGTCTCCCTTCTTCCATGCAACGACGGACGCGATTTTCCTCTTCGAGTCCTTGTTTAATAGTACGTCGAAGGGAACGCCCGGTTTCATGAGAGACGCCTTGATAAAATCATTGCCGTAGTCGATCGCCAGCACAGACCCCTGGACGACTTGAGGGACCCAAGCGAAAGCCGCGAGTGTTAAGAGTGTCGTAAACCGCATTCTAAGTATTATAATGCAGATATTGTCTAGAAAAGCATCGAGAAGGAGACAGCAAGAAGAGGTTGGAAGAAACAGGAACTTGATGAAAAGCAATAACTTCAGTCCTCCTGTTTGACGTGTCTGCCACGACGCCGACATCACATGATCCCGCGCGTCACCAATCACTCGGTGCAGCTCGGTGCAGCCAGCAACACAATTCACAACCTGATAAATATAACGGATAAATAGCGGCAGTTCAAATTTAGCTGCAAGGTCAGGCCTGTCAGAAGCTCCTATATGCTGAAGGATAGCGTTCGCGACAGTTTGCCCCTGCACAAGGCAATTGAAGGCTTCCTAGCGATGACACATTATATTGACTGACATTAACCAAAGACGATAAGGTGGTCAAATCAAGAAATTTCTAGTAATGTATAATGCATTGAGGGCCAGAGGCCATAATTTATAGACTTGTGATCAAAGCCGCAAATAGGAGCCCGTCGTAAGCCCATAGCCGAAATCTGCAATGAGTGTTCAACGTTCAATCTCTGTAAATTTTGGGATTATAAAAAAGTTAGGATCCCACTTGTAGATATCGCAGGAATATGATGCTGAATTACTATCCAAACTTCTACATTCCAACGCCGGAAGGTCTTCTAATTCAATGTTAATTGAAAGAAGTCACGCTGCGCACCTAGTGCAAGAAGTACCAATCATAATGGTGGTACTATGTATCATGTAGAAGAGCAAAATAATCGCAGTAATGAGGAAAACAAAGAAGTCTGTCACCAGGGGCCAAGTGAGGGTTGAAATAGGGAGTGGCTCGGGCAAAGCTGTGCAAAAATGATACTGTAGTGTAAACCCGCTATCACCTTGCGAGTACCACCACTATTAGAACCCGTGAGCAATGCATCTGCATCCTCTGTTTTTCTCTTCCAAGACTGATTTGAGCGACTCAGCGGTACGCATTGCTCCCCATCTATCCCTGTGAGGACGCGCTGCTGTATCTTTCGCTATGAGTTCTTGATTCCTGAACGCAAACGCCGACACTACATCTTCCCGGCTCTGTCTTTTCACACTCACTACACCACCGCGTAACAGAACGAAAATCAGCGGAAACGAGCGACCAAGTCCGCGTAAGCATACGAAAGGAGGCGAGAAGCATAACCACGACTGGTACTGGGTCTACTGCGATGACCTCAAGCAAGCGGAAGGTGGCAGTAATTTTTTATATAGGTTACATAAGACCATGAAGAAAAACGAAGGTACGAATGGAAAGGAGAATCGTATTGCGCGACCCCTAGGAACACGAACGCACATGAGAAGACTCTTCGACATCAAAGAGGACACTATCTGGAATTAGGAGACTGTCCGCCAAATGGAAATCTCTGCAGAAGGTTTAGGAGCGAGCAGCACCAGGTGTCGGTGGGGAATCCACAGGCATAGGATCTTCCTTCAGGGACATTTCAAGAAAAAGTCATACCGCTTGACGCGACTTAGTGCGCGATATGATCTCTTGTCACTGAGTCACTGACATGTCTGGAACATAGCGCACAGCCACGGGCACGCTTCAATCCGGTTCCATCCAATCCTGTTTGTAACATCCCACCCGCTTCTTCGCTTTCCTCATGCTCAGCAGTGGAAACTATGTCGATGATATCTAACGCACTCATCACTGGAGGCGCCTTCAGCCAAATTATTGATCAGCGACAGACCCAGAAGAGTAAGACTTCTATTCAAATCTGCGTATTCTCATCTCTAAACCAAATCGCTCTTCTAGGTGCATTGGATCGTCTACAGGAGGCTGTCGCCCCCACCGCCTTCCACAACTCAGGAGAGAGATTTGACCCCCCGAAATGCCATCCCAACACGCGAGTCGCCGTTCGGGATAAGATCGAGAAGTGGGCTCTACGCGCAGACCCAGACACGAGGGATGCCTCGATCTTGTGGCTGAGCGGAGCTGCCGGTGCTGGAAAATCTGCCATTGCACAGACTGTGGCCGAGGATTTCTACTCCAAAAGCCTCCTGGCCGCGAGTTTCTTCTTTGGTCGATCCGACCCGACTCGAAATCACGCTCGCTCGTTGGTTTCCACAATTGCCTACCAGTTATACTCCTTACTTCCACCACCAGATCAAAGTCGCATTTTGGCTGTCATTGACCGCGACCCCCTCATCTTTACGAAAACACTCCTTGATCAATTTGAAGCTCTCATCATAAATCCACTTCAGCCTTTATTTGACAGTGGGTATTGGACCAGCCGTCTCATTATTATCGATGGCCTGGACGAATGTCTTGATCACGGAATGCAGCCCAATGTCCTCCTCATGATCTCTGCATCTGTGCGACAATTCCACGCACCCTTCATCTTTCTGCTTTCCAGTCGTCTAGAGCACGATATACAAGCCACCTTCAGCTCTCCGAACTTGCTTCGCATGCATACTCGCCTATTCCTCGACGATACCTATCTCCCGGATCACGATATCGAGCTCTTCCTCCGCGATCAATTTGAGGAATGCCGGACCACTCACCCATTTGGGCATATGATTCCCCTCAGTTGGCCTTCCGATGACATTGTGCAGCAACTTACGAGGAAGTCATCTGGACAGTTTATATATGCCTCTGTTGTTGCAAAATACGTCAAATCTTCTCGCCATCGACCACATCATCGACTGGATATCGTGCTGAATCTTAGGCCTGCTTCAAGGGACCTACCATTCTCCGAGCTTGATGCACTCTACGCCCACATTTTCTCAGCGTCGATGATATTGAATGCGTGCTCAACATAATCAGCTTTTGCATCATATTCCAACACATTGGGTTTTATAATCAGGACATTGAACGCATACTTCGGCTGGATGCAGGAGAAGCTACTATTTTACTCTGCGATCTAGCTTCCGTAATCGGCTATGAAGATTCAGTATATGCACCACGACTGAGGATATTCCATGCCTCGCTTGCTGATTACCCCCTGGACAGCGCAAGATCCAAGGAATACTTCATCGATGCAACCAGGTGTTGCGCTGATCGCGTCACTGATTGTTTTCAATTCTTATCTTGTGCGCCTCTAATCCCCTCTGATTGTATTAGCGTGCTCCTGTTGACATCACCTCTTTCAGCTATAGATGCCCAATCTCAAGACCCTCTATATCAGACAGTCCAAACGGCCATGTCCTGCTTTCGACACACTTGTGACTCTCTGGACCTCGCAGAGCCTCTATACAATGCCATAAGACAGTTTTCATTGTCTCGGATATATAACTTGGCACTCAATATGAAGCCAGCAGATGACTCGTTGCGCTCTCAGCGACATTCCGTATTTTGTCGCCCGTTTAGTCCTTCCCCAGCTTCGATATGCCACCGTCTCGTGCAACGGCGATGGCAATGGCGTGGACTCCATAAACCTCGACTACCGGTCGCGACTCGCGAGTTTATCTATGACCGTCAATGGCCATCCCGACAGCAGGCATCAACTTCACCTCGCAGGGCTTTATCACGGCAGGTACATGGTGACCGCTGTACCAGCGGGCGCAACGGCGGTGCATGCGTGAAGACCTATCACGACTATCCGAGTCACTCTCTACCTCGACTCGAAGATGCATGCCTAACCCAATCATCCTATTCCATATCCGGTGTCTTCTCTTCGTGCTGATGAAGAGGGCGCATGCTAATACCAACCTCAAAGTCTGCCACTGGCCCACCGACGACGTTACACCTTACAAACCGCTTGCATCTCTCAAAGAGCTCGAGGGTTAAGCTGCACAGTTTGCTACGCATGGGCCTCACCGCCTTCCGAGCTGCTGTCAGATACGCCTGCTCTTTTCGCGTCCCATCATCGGCTGTGGAGAGCACGGAGATAATGGTCAAGCTGCACAGCTCGCTTCGCATGGGCCTCACCGCCTCCCGAGCTGCTGTCAGATACGCCTGTTCTCCCATCTCCCATCCTTCCTTTCTTTCTTTCCCTGACAGAATAACACGCTACGCCTCTGTTCGCCACATACACATGCGACTACACCATACACGCTCGCTGCCCACTGCCTCATGCAGCCGAAGCCACTGCGTGGCACATTTCGCTTGTCATATCGACTTATGTTGTCGTTACAAATTAAATATATGTACTCCCAGCTGCCCTTGAACATCCTGGACTGCCGTGGGGCTAAATTACCGCCCGTACTACATCTTTTTCATCGTGATAGACGACGAACAGCCGCGATTTCTGCGACCACGGCCCAATATTTTCCCGTCTAGATACTCGGACGCCACAACCCCCAAAGCACACTTGTCTCTTGGTCAAGCTGAACAGCTCGCTACATATGGGCTTAACCGCCTTCTGAGCTGCTGTCAGATACGCCTTCCCAGCCCCAATCTTCGGGGTCAAGCTCATCAGCTTGCTACGCAAGGGCCTCATCGCCTCCCGAGCAGCTGTCAGATACACCCTCCATCACAACTCGATTCCCCAGTATTGTGAATACGTGCTCAGCCCAACCTTTTCACCATATTCCCTGGCGTTGGCTCTCATCCTCGACGGTCATTTGGGATTTATCTTCAATCTTCCCGCAATATGCGCTGGCATCTCGCCCCTTTCCCCTGGTAGGCTGGTTGACCCCCAAATCTATGTGTCTCGCATAACAATGGCGGCTGCTTGCTTCTGCGGCGACAGGCTTACATTGTTGTTATATTGTTTCTGCAACCCCTGCCTTGTCTCATAGACAACAGCAGTACTTCAAGAAAGAGACCCAGGATAGCAGCATCCGCGCTTTCGCCCGCCTTTGCCATTGCGTTACGATCGCGTTTGAACAGCTCCTTTCGCGGGTCAGGAAGCCAGGAAGGGGGTCCCGGCATAACAACACTCCTATATAACTCTCCCCTAATGCACCTGGCACCCGAGACCGTGTTTCGTCCATGGTCACCTCTGTTCTCTCTCGGGTACTGGGGTGGGGTTTGGATCCTTAAAGCGGTAACGGTGTCTTGCGCCCCGTTGGTACTTGGGGTACTGGCCAACATACTTCGTTACATAGTAATTAGGTGGCTAGTGTGTACCTTCGGGCCGGCTTGTATTCCAGTTTTGGGTCCGTTGCCGGTTAATCAATTCTCTCTCTCTCTCTCGTCCCGGTTGCTGCAAGCATTTACGTTGATGTTTCTGCCTGCTTTATTTAAATTTCTCAAAAAGTCGGTACGTACTACAAATCCTTCAGTTTCATTCCTCGTCAGAGAAGGAGGATCACTGAAATTCCTTTCTCGGATTGTGTAGGATTTAGCAGGAAGTAAGGAACTATATCAGCATCACCAATCTGAGTATGATCGCTGTCTGCGAGAGAGTATGAAAGCATGCTCAATGGAGACCCCGATGCTCTTGGATTTGGCTCTGGTCTCAATCTACCCCGAAATTCCGATAGGCGCTTTCCACAATCGCCTTAGTCTTTTCGATAGGTCTCACTTTGATGACCGAGCGGTGGCTACCTTCCAGTTGCATGTGTCAAGTTGGATTG
This sequence comes from Psilocybe cf. subviscida, assembly GCA_013368295.1. Taxonomy (NCBI): domain Eukaryota; kingdom Fungi; phylum Basidiomycota; class Agaricomycetes; order Agaricales; family Agrocybaceae; genus Psilocybe; species Psilocybe cf. subviscida. Next base: position 94,991 of record JAACJJ010000044.1, on the reverse strand, counting down.
ACCTTGGCTATTTAAAATACTTATCAGACTTTCTGCGTGACCCAAAGCGAAGCCAGGAGCTTTGTGTTGGGCCCAAGCTATTTGCGCAGGCTGCGAAGTACTGTCTATTCTATCTTTGCGGTCACACAGCCTTTGCACAGAAAGCCCCGCCTCGAATCTCGGCACACCAATGTATTAGGCGAAAACAAACCCCGTGGAAGTGGCACCAACGAGTTCTGAGGGAGGATATTAGGGGACCTCGCGACACTCCTTGGCTATGGCTACGACGTCCACCGCCCTACACGGCCGGCTTCACGCGAAAATGCGTTCTCCACCGAGGGGTCAACAGCTTCATATTTATCTTCATAGCCTCGACCTTGGCATGTTTTTCGACGTTGACCCAATGATGCACAACGACACAGTCGTCACGTACCGAGCCAACTCTGAGAAATATCATCTTGCGCTCATTTATCTCAACTATTTTCTCCCGAAGGCAGCAAAGTTGGACGACTTGGTGCATATGTGCCAAAGACTCACATTTGCCTCTCGCTCACAGGATTTTCCGTGGCAGAGCGCACTGGCTAGGTTTAACATGCAAAGATATGCTGCACGATGGGGATAGCCTTATATCTTATGTTACTTTCTTCTATGATTCAAATTTGGGCTCGTTTACGGTTTTTATATACGTATCTTGCAACAATTGTCATCCAGAGGCATGCGTACTGATACATATTGTCTTCACTCCTGCTCATTCGTCTTGTCTGTCCGAACGTTCTCCTTGTCTGTAAACGTGAGTAGACCTGATAGCAAGTCTGTCTGGTTGAAGGGTATGAAGATAGGGAGGATGTCGCGGCGCAGTCGAATGACTGTGGCGTCGTACATTCCTCCCTACATCCATCCCATATGCGCTGCTGTGCTCGTGGCTGTCCACGTCTGCTTACTTATCGCAGTCGTGCTCTTATACCTTTGTGCCCGTGCGCGCAGGGGCGCTTGTGGTTGGGATGCGGTTGCGGGTCAGGCGCGAGTTTTCGCGAGTCGCAAAATCCTGTCTTTCGTGCATGTGAGCTCGTGTTTCCGGATGCTCGTGGTCAAGCGCAGTCATATCCAAGGGGACTCGTGGTTATTTCGTTGTTGTTCCTGGCTGCTTAGGTACTAAGTCAAGTCGGTGGATGCAAGGTTGAATTGCGGTTGCCGCGTGGGCGGGCGTTGTTTCTTGTGCCACCCACTCGTGCTCGATTGGCCCCGCAGTGTTCTCAGATGCTGGTTGTCGCGCCGTTCGATGTCAGGTGGTCACTTTGCCCCCTTCACGCGTTCTCGTCCGCCCTTCGGAGCCCATAGCAACGGCAGCCAGAAACGTCAACCCACATCCTCTAGTAGAGGGAAGAATACACAGTGAGATTGCGGAGCACTCGGGGGTGCGCAGGTCGTGCAGCGCTTGCGTATCTTGCCTAACATGTAGCACGAAGGGCGCGAATAAATAATGGGGCAGGTACGTGAACAGGGCAGTTTGGGGCATGGTCGTGTCCTGTCCGCGCGAATCCATACCAAATGCAGTGGGTGCAACAAGGCGCTGACGATTGGGACACGGTCGACGAACGCGGAAACAAAAATGACATGGCACGGATCAATGATTAGCTCAGCAGTCTCCTCCGTCGCCGAGATTTGCTTGACCCTTTTCTTCAACTCCGCCATCCTACCGCCATGGTTCATCCTCTTGCTCTCCTCATACAGTCACCAGACATAGTCTTCTCAGGCCTGATTCTTTTCCTCCTTCAATAACTCTGCAGACTGATTCCTGGGTGTCTCCACATCTGCCACTTCAGCTTTTTTGACTTCTCCACTCGACGTCTGGGGTTTACGCATTTTTAACCTCTAGCGTTCAAGTCGTGTGCGTGGTTGATGGGCTAAGGCGATTTGTATTCAGCGCATCGCGCAATATGTCGCGCGGGCTGAGGCTCCGTGCTTGCAGGTGGGCCTGCCGGTGTTGTCTCCGTACATGCGAGCACTGAGTACGCTGACGCATGCTTTCAGCCTCGAGCGCAGTGTAGACATGAATGCCGGGTGGGCGGCGCGTCCTCGTTATGCAGTCGGATTAAGCCGTGTGCCGATTGTCGTTTTTTATATGCAACAAGAGATAATTGTGGCGAGGTAGCAATTTTTGCGTGAGGGAGCGTCTGTGCGGCCGAACACTGTAAGGGAAATGCTTGAGAAAAGACCAGATTGCTGTCGAACACGCTCATCGCGGGTGTGACCCGTCTGAAAAAGCCTCGAGAAGGAGACAGCAAGAAGGGGAAATTATATATGAGCAAGGCATGAGAGCGTCTGCCACATGACCCCGTTATCTCTAGACACAGCAGCGACTCTGACAGCACTGAGTAGGCACAGCCATGGGGGCACGAATCAACTACATTTCTTCAGCTGCAGCTCGTCCTGTCAAGATCTCGCCCGCTCCTTTTGCTTTCCCTCTACTCAGCAGCCGAACTATGGCCATGATATCCAACGCTTTCATATCCGGAGGCGACTTCCGCCAAAGCATCCAGGTTGATCAGCGACAGATCTACCCGCAGATCCAGAAGAGTAGGTTTCTCTTCGGATTTGTGCGTATTTACATCACTCAACCAAATCATTCCTTTAGGTGCTATGGATCGTCTACAGGAGGTTGTCGCACATACTGCTTTTCATAACTCAGGAGATGCATTTGACCGCCCGAAATGTCATCCCAATACACGAATCGCAGTCCGGGATAGGATCGAGAGTTGGGCTCTACATATAGACCCAGAAACGACGGATGCCTCCATTTTGTGGTTGAGCGGAGCTGCCGGTGCTGGAAAATCTGCCATTGCACAGACTCTGGCCGAGGATCTCCACTCCAGGGGCCTCCTGGTCGCGAGTTTCTTCTTTGGTCGATCCGACCCGACTCGAAATCATGCTCGCTCGTTGGTCCCGACAATCGTCTACCAGCTATACTCCTTACTTCCACCACAGGCCCAAAGTCGCATTTTGGCCATCATCGATCGCGACCCCCTCATTTTCACAAAATCACTTCTTGCCCAATTTCAGGCTCTTATCATGGACCCACTTAAGCCTTTATTCGACAAAGGGCTTTGGACTAGACATCTCATTATTATTGACGGCCTGGACGAATACCTAGATCGCGACATGCAGCGTAATGTCCTCCTCATGCTCTCTGCATCTGTGTGCCAATTCCACGCACCTTTCGTCTTTCTGCTGGCCTGTCGTCCAGAGCACGATATACAAGCCGTGTTCAGCTCTCGTGAATTCTTCCCCATTCACACTCGCTTGTTCCTCGATGATACATATCTTCCGGATCGCGATATCGAGCTCTTCCTCCGCGACCAAGTCGAGGAATGTCGGACCACTCACCCATTCAGGCATATGATTCCACCCAATTGGCCTTCTGATGACAGCGTGCAGAAAATTACAACTAAGTCATCTGGACAGTTCATATATGCGTCTGTTGTTGCAAAATACGTCAAGTCCTCCCGCCATAGGCCCCATCATCGACTGGATGTTGTCTTGAGCCTCCAGCCTGCTTCGAGGGACCTCCCGTTCTCCGAGCTCGATGCACTCTATACCCACATTTTCTCTAACGTCCATGATATCGACCGCGTACTTAATGTTATCAGCTTTCACATGATATTCCCTGACTTCGTGACTATTTTCGACATTGAACGCATACTTCGACTGGATGTAGGAGAGTTTGCTTTATTACTCTGCGATCTAGCCTCCGTAATTGGTTATGAAGAAGATCAATTGAAGTGTCGAATGCGCCTGAAGATACTCCATGCCTCGCTTGCAGATTATCTCCTGGACCGCGGAAGATCCAAGGAGTACTTCATCGACACAACCAAGCACTGTGCTGACCATGTTGCTGATTGTTTTCAATTCCTATCTTGTGAGCCTTTAAAGCCTTCTCATTGTATTACTATGCTCCTATTGATCACCTATTCCAGCCATCAATAGCGAGTATTATGATCCTTGGGCCGACACAGTGCACACGGCAATAACCTACTTTGATGACAATCATCTCTCTCTGGACTTAACGGATCGCTTATACAACGCCATTAAAGGATTTTCAATCCCTCGACTATATAATTCGGCGTTCAATATGGAGCCGGTGTTTGATCGAGGTTTTTTGTTCCAGTCACTTATGCTGTGCTTTCCGCCTGCATTATTCAGATTTCTCAAAAGATCAGTACGTATTGCAATCATCAGGCCGCACCCCTCGTTAGTAAAAATGACTGACGCTCGTATCTCGGATTCTGTAGGAATCAGAAAAATATCTTGAATTATACGAACATCACCAGTCTGAGTACGATCTGTTTCTCCGAGAGAGCATGAAAGCATACTCGCCTGAGAGCCCAATGCAACTGCATTTCGCTCTGTTCGCAATCTACCACAAGCTTCCGCAGCGTGCTCTTCACATTCAATTCAGACTTTTCGACTCGATTGATTTCGGCCACAGACCCTTACCTGCCTTCCCTTTTTTCATGGATGAATTTGGCCCGGGCTACTTGGAATATCTCTCAGCCTTTCTGCGCGACCCAAAGCGAAGCCGGGAGTTCTGTGCTGGGCCGAAGTTATTTGCGCGGGCTGCAAAGCATTGTTTATCCTATCTTTGTGATCATGCGGCTGTTGCACAGAAAGCCCTGCCTCGAATGTCAGCACAGCAATGTATGAGGCGCAAACATACCCCGTGGAAGTGGCACCGACGAGTTCTTAAGGAGGATATCGGAGGACCAAGTGACACGCCTTGGTTATGGCTCCGTCGAGCCGCCAGGAACGGCGTCTCGCCAACTTGTGTTCTCCATCGAAAAAACGACCTAATCTATATTCATGATCCCACCCGTCTCATGATGAATAGAGAGTATAATGCTCCAATCGTCAAGTACCGAATCCTTTCTGAAAAGTATTATCTTGCACTCACTTATCTCAACCATTTTCTCCCAAGAGCAGCAAAGTTAGACGACTTGTTGGATATGTGCCAGAGGCTGACATTTGCCTCTCTCTCCCAGAATTTTCCGCGGGAGAGCATACGAGCTCGGTCTTACATGCAACAATATGCTGTACACTGGGGATAGCCGTTGTATCATATATGCGACTTTTTTTACCACCTCAAATCTGGCTTGTTCATCATTATTTTTACCGTCTTACTATGATTATCACTCAGGGGCATCGTCACTGATATATATTTGCTTCTCCCGCTCATTCCTCTGGCCTATCCGCAAGTTCTCTTTGTCCGTAGAGGTAGGATGACCTTGTAGCAAGCTTTACTGGTTGAAGGGCATGATGTCGCGATGCAGTCAAATGACTGAAATGCTGTACAATCCTCCCTGAATACATCCCATGTGTCGTCGCGCCCATGGCCGTCTGCGCATGCTTACTTGCCGCAGCGGTTGCTCGTGTTTTTGTGTCTTTAGGCCGATTTATGCAGGTGTTTGCCACGCGCTTGTAGTTGGGATGCTGGTCAGACGCGAAATCCCACAAATCGCGGGTTCCCATCCTTCGTATTTGTGTGCTCATGTTCTCGGATGCTCGTGGTCGCGTCGCAGTGTATCTCAGGCGCTCATGGTCGGTCCATCGTTATCCGTTGCTGGTTGGGTGCGAAGTCGATCCGGCTGATGCAAGGCCTAATCATGTTCGTTGCCTGATCGGACGCAGGTACCTGCACCGCCCATTCATGCTCGTTCGGGCCTGTCATGTTTGTTGGTGCTGGTTGTTGCGGATGCCTGTCCCTTTCGACAGAGGGTGTTCACTTGGCCCCCTTCTCCTGTTCTCGTTCGTCTTTAGGAACCAATAGGAACACCAGCCTGAAACACCACCGGCCCATATCCTCCGATAGAGGAACGGACATACATAAGATTGCCCGGGGATATGCCCTTGGGGTTCATGATCTTGTGTTCACGAACGCTCGTGGTCGACTTGGCGGCCCAGAAGCGTGGCCTGGTGCAGGCGATGGTGCACCACACTCTGCCAATTCTTTGCAAGGAATACAGTAGTTACAGATATCCGGTTGTGCACCCCCGACTGTAAGCCACAGGCACTGCCACAAGTACATTTGCAGGCGTCACGCTGTCAGGACTTGTGCAACGTCTGTGCAGGAAAGAACCACTCTCAAGTTTTCCCATCAGAAGTGTCCCGGCGCCGGAGGCTGCCTACGGGCAGACCCTTCAGTCGGCGTCCGTGGTCGACTTCTGTGTGATGCGCCATCATTCCCCGCCGCTTTGGCCCGCTTTGGGGTCGCGTCGTCACTTCTTGATGCGCTCCCGCTAATAATAGAGCGGGTTAGAGCGAACCAGGCCAGGCCAGTCATATACTGGGGCATACATGTTGGATGTGTGAGCCTATGCTTGTCCATGTGGGGAAATATTCCCCCCGGACATTCTTTTTTGCTTACTACATTAGACACATATTAGAACGGTATACACCCAGTTATTTCGTGTGTCTACATACTTTAGGCGCAATATATACCATATTTAACGTGTCCCTGCACACACTTTTGGGCCCGCGAACACCTTTACAGTAGCCGCGCAGAGTTTTATTGTGTCCCGGCAGAGTTTTCTTGATGCCGCGCACACATTTTTAGTGCCCGCGAACAATTTTAGAGCTTCCCCGCACACATTTTTCTTCCCCGCGAACACTTTGAAAATTGTCGAGTTTCCCCGCACACATTTGGGACGCGGCGGCTTGAGCCTGCCGGGAATCGGAGTCTAAAAGTCCGATCCGCAAGCGATACTGCTCAAGTTCAGCCCCCTCAGCCCCTGATTACCGGATTTGTTCTAAAAGGCTGTTATAGGCTGCCAATTGCTTTAAGGTTCCATACAGAAGCCATCTGTTGCATCCCAGATCCGTGTGAGGTGTAGTATTGACGGCGAGGGTGGAAGGCATACGATGTCCGCACGTTTCACGTGATGACCTGCCGAAATAGACGCCCAGGCATTGATTCGGTGTGTTACTTTGCATTTCCAGGTTGCAGCATCGAGCACTAAGATACAGAACCTGTAGTACAGTACATAGAGCTGGGCCATATTATACACATTGCTTCAATCCCCCCTCTGTATAGTGACATACATATCTAAGCATCTGGCATGTAAGGCACATGTCTGACCCTGTGTAGTGTTGGTCTGTATGGCATTGGTTGAGCGTGGAATAGCCCTATGCGGCTTCTCATAGGCATATATTTCAGCAGGAGCTCAGAGTTCTAACAGTACAGTGGCATATGGATCCAAATTCAGCAATATATTCAGCGGGTGAGCATCTCTCTCGCTCAAATGTGAGTGGCTTAGCACCCGTGGGAAACCGAGCCACAGGCACTACCTTGCCTCTCCATGGACAAAATCCATGCTAAGTTGCAAAGGGGGTCTGAAACTGGATTCCTAAGGTACCTAGTGGTATTTAGTACCGCACTTGGGGCCTGGAAGGTCAGGGTACTGTGCACAAGCCCTCAAGCTGCTATATGATGCTCTTGGAACTCCGACGCTCGGCAAGATCAAGCCGCCGCGTCCCAAATGTGTGCGGGGAAACTTGACAATTTTCAAAGTGTTCGCGGGGAAGAAAAATGTGTGCGGGGAAGCTCTAAAATTGTTCGCGGGCACTAAAAATGTGTGCGCGGCATCAAGAAAACTCTGCCGGGACACAATAAAACTCTGCGCGGCTACTGTAAAGGTGTTCACAGGCCCAAAAGTGTGTGCAGGGACACGTTAAATATGGTATATATTGCGCCTAAAGTATGTAGACACATGAAATAACTGGGTGTATACTGTTCTAATATGTATCTAATGTAGTATGCAAAAAAGAATGTCCGGGGGGAATATTTCCCCACATGGACAAGCATATGAGCCGGCGCTGAGCGTACTCAATAAGTCTCACTCCCAGTATGCTCCCCTGTCAATGCACATCATATTGAACCGAATTCAACTCAAATTTCCGGCCTACCAGCCGCGGCCCCCCTGGCTTTGGAGTTCATCTCGTCTATTTTGATTTGTCTGAAATAGATGTTTTTCTCTCTTTGTGCGTTCTCGTGCGGAATATGTATTGTAGCTGCTCAGTGCTTACTGAGAATTCATTGAATGAAAAATCAAAAACCTGACAGCACAACCTGAATCTTGTCTCTTCCGGGTCAAATACCAGAGCATTGAAAACCTTGGATGAGCGATTAATTTATTCCAGCCAAATTTGAGTTATTTTAATTGTCTTCTGTAACAGGGTCCGTTACCTGGAGTGTCAACTACTCGTTCGGGCAAGTGGGCTGTCTGGACGCGCTCACAAAAATATGAGCAGGTACTGCTTATTTCTGACTAATGAATTTGGGGTTGTATCTGCCATTGGTAGCGTTGGATGCAACCTGGATACCGCACCACAAGTGCTGAGGCCCTCTCACTGACAACACTTTCACTGTTGGGTAGCATCACTGGGTCCACCGGTACAGCTTGGACACCGCTTGCGAAAGGTGGGCCTATTGGTATGGTTTGGTGGCTACGCACACTGCGGAATCATCAAACAGCATTTATGAACGTGAGCCGTACTCACCAAGATATGCTTGTCGAAGTGGGTAAAAAGTATCAGACTTTTTGTGACCTCATACACATATTAGACGTACCTTACACACTGTAATATAGCGTCGCGCAGATTGTTTTTGTGCCCCTATACACATTTCTGATGGTCCGTACACATTATTTTGTGCCGCACACACATATTTTTGCGTATGCACACATTTTTTAGGTGCCCGTAGACTGCGAAATGGCGTCTGCATACTTATTTTCTGAGTCCTTACCCTTGTTTTTGCACCCCCACACTTTTTTTTGGGGTCCGCACACATTCTATTGCCCAACCCGCACTTATCTCAAGTATGTGTGCGTAAACGTACCCTCAAACGCTGCCGGCTGTGCCGAGGGCGCCGCGTTCTGCCGCGCTAGGCTGAGCTGCAACTGTGGCTAATATGAGCTCAATTGCGCCACCCAGCACTCAGAATGTATGAAATTTCGCTGAAACTCGGGATATACACTCTATACATACATATGTACACATTAAATGCAGAAATTCCTGTTGCGCTGCAGTCCCGAGGCCTTAAAGCACTGATGAAGGTGTATTTGATGGTATTTAGACACGGTTAGTATGGTCACATGACTCGCTTAAAATAGGCGCCCAATGCTCGGAACTTCTTTTATTTACTCGCTACCGGTCGCAGCATGTACCACTAAGCTCTGCAAACTATCTAGTATGGTAGATGGACATCATAGCTACATTTATAACACAGAAATACGGGCCCCAGTTCATTTTAAGATAGAAGTATAGCGTGATTACTATGCTTCTGACCATGTGCTGCAAGGTGCATTTAATGAGGCCGCTTTATCTGTATCTGAAAATGAACCGGAGCCCGTATTTATGTGTTAGAAATATAGCTACGACATTTGTGTACCATAATATATAGTTTGTAGAGCTTAGTGGTACATGCTGTGGACAGTAGAGCATAAAGAGTTAGAGTTGCGAGCATTGGGCGCTTATTTAAGCGAGTCACATGACCATGCAAGCACTGCCCAAGTACTATCAAATGCCTCTTCATCACCAATTGCCAGCGTCACAATGCCGCGCAGTAAGCTTTTCTGCACCGAATATGTAGGTATATATGTAAAAAGTGTATATGCAAAGTTTCAGCTAAATTTGGTTTGTTTTGAATGCTGGGTGGTGCAATTGAGCTCATATTAGCCACAGTTGCAGCTCAGCCTAGCGCGGCAGAACGCGGCGCCCTCGGCACAGCCGGCAGCGTTTGAGGGTACGTTTACGCACACATACTTGAGATAAGTGCGGGTTGGGCAATAGAATGTGTGCGGACCCCAAAAAAAAGTGTGGGGGTGCAAAAACAAGGGTAAGGACTCAGAAAATAAGTATGCAGACGCCATTTCGCAGTCTACGGGCACCTAAAAAATGTGTGCATACGCAAAAATATGTGTGTGCGGCACAAAATAATGTGTATGGACCATCAGAAATGTGTATAGGGGGACAAAAACAATCTGCGCGACGCTATATTACAGTGTGTAAGGTACGTCTAATATGTGTATGAGGTCACAAAAAGTCTGATACTTTTTACCCACTTCGACAAGCATACCAAGAGGCACTCAATCTGAAAGTGTCAAGTGGAATTTTTCACATCTATAGTCACAAATGAGCGCTTCAGATTCCACTGGGCAGTCAAAGGCAACACTATTGCGACTGATTAAAGTAGTAAAGTATTTAGAGGGCCTAACTAGGCACCTCAATCTACAACTACTATACCAAGAGGTTTGGCTCGTGAATAAAGAAATATGGGATTTGGATTGTGGTCAAGCCCTGGTAATCGTAGTGCTCAAAAATTGACGATGGTCATTGTCGTTTATATATATTTCGTCCATAACAATCCCAAAAACGTGCCGTTCAGATTCAAAATAACATACAAGTCTACAAGGACGTATGGTGACCGCAAAAAAACCTCTAATATGGGTAAGTAATAGCTTTGACTACCCGGAAAGTGGATTTTCGAGCATGAGGGACTGCTGGCTGGCTGCGCCAGGCTCATATGTTTGTTTGATCAGTGTTTTTCAGCAGGTAATTATTTGTGATGTGATTGGTTGGACAAGCTTTATGCCCGTCGCTACGCGACGGAGACGCTCGCTGCGCTCGCGCTCCTGCTTCGCTCCGGACAACAGCTTGTTGTGGGCTGCGCCCCCAAACCCCCCTGGTGTCGGTGCTGTCGCACCTTCGTTATGATTCATAAATTATAATCATTTATTCTAAGAAAGCTTAAGAGATAATGTTATGTGAGTACACTTTTAAGTCCCTTTTGCAGAGGAACTGAAAGGCTGGTGGGATCGCCAGTCAACACTCAATCAGACCGAAAGACAGGATAAAAGTGTCTTTGTTGTGTGACAGGGTGATTACTAAGGTAATAGTGAATGGAATGTATGTATTCCTCACCTTCATTGCATGACGGGACAATGGGGCAACACAGGGAGTTTTGTAGGTATATCTACATAATACTGATACATTATTGATGAGTGATGCGTGTGTGATAAGGGGTTGGAAATGGTAATTTTTAGAAGGTGCACACGTACGTGGTCAGGCGCGTCCTCTCGATGTGTCGTGAGCACAGCAGGCTTACAGGAACCTACCTGCTTCCTATTTTCTGAACATGCACATTTTATTGATGCCTCTGCAATTTATGCGCATGTATCATCCACCGTGTCAGTTTGTCATATAGTGCCCATGTCACCCCAATGAATGATCATATTACACATTGCTTTGCCATTTTTGGTTTGCAAATTAGCCACTATTTGCGCTCCCTGCCAATGGACCACATTTAATGACTTTATTCTACAGAACTTATTGATTTACATTTGCTGGATATACAGCTTACTGAAAACAGACATACCATACTTGGGAACACTGTAATATTCGTCTTCTTGATTTATTATTATTAAAAATCCTGAGAGCCGGCTCTTCTGCACCTCATCCTCTAGATTATTCAAGAAGCACTTACATCCTTTCTGCTTGTTTAAAGGCTTGATGAATCAATTTCAATCATCATCTTATTCATACTACCATTTAAATTATATAAGAGTTATCTGGAATCATTTATTAGATGGGAGCAATGTGCCACCAACATTGGTATCTCAACTTCATGACATTGACTGCCTAATTTTGGCTCAATAGTGTCTTTTTTATCCAATTAATTGTGCGATGTAAGTGCAGTTTGTCCCCGAAAATAGTCTGTGTCAACTGACATAGTCCCACTAATTAATAGATCTCCTGGTCTCTGCGCTTTCACACCGAGTGCGGTCAAGTCATTAGTACTGCTCAAAGTTGAATGTTAAGCGTACTTATGGCGGCCGCTTTTCTAAGCATCACAGTGGTCACAATGTTCACACACCACCATCATGGTCAGAGTTGGCGACATTTTGCCCCTTGATGAGTCATCACGTGTTCCACCAATCAAAGTCGGCTGATTGATGGCACAGCGGCACATGCGGCAATGGACTTAAACAAAAATATTGACAAGTCCTCCGTTGTGTTCTTCAAAGGCAGTGGTTAGGTCAAACCCGCAGCAGGATCTACTGTTAATACTTGGGATAAGACTTAAATGTTAACTTGTTGAAAGTTGATAACTGAATTGAACCACACTATGATGCTTATACTTCAACTATTTTTGATCGTGTTTCCTGCACGAAAACGCTGCTAAGTTCTGTACATTCATTTACTTGTCGTACTCAAAAAATATAGATTCTGATCATGTCTAATATCGTTCGCAACGGCGCTGAGTGATTGAAGGCATATCCTACTTCTGTTGGCCTGGGTGCCACACCACAACCACAGTGTGGCACAGCCCTGGCCCGGAGGAGGAAGCTTCAAGTTAAGTACTGTTACAGTCGTTCAACATGTTGCATCGCTCTAATATCCCTGTGAACTTCATATATGTAAGATACACTATATCTACTGGTGTAAAATGGAGTGTATAGACAAATAGAAAGGTAGGAAGGGTAAGAGGTTCAGACATTGTCAAGGGATGTTTGTGGCAGCGGGACTGATCCTGGTGATGGGATCTGATGGAGGATAACCACGTGACGTGCCATCGAGGGGCGAAAAGTCAAAGACTCATGGTCAGCCTGCTGGATTGCGTTCAATGCGTCAAGCGCTCTTGTGTACGTCCTCCCTCTCCGGGTTTCTCTGGTATTAATCCCTTGTCTCTTGTGAATCGGAGAAACCGCCCCTTCCTGTTCACTGCCATTCCAGTCCTTTATGGGATATTGCCCTGTAAATTTATATATTTGATACTTAATCCCTACTTTACTGTTCCATTTGTTGAATTTCCGTCCTTTGATCTGTCTTACATCTGTGTCCATAAATCATTCAATACAAAATCTTATTTATTAAAGCCGGTTCTGAAGTGTAAGGAGCTCAACAGTTAATTTGTGCCCTTTTTCTTCTCCTGTCATGCCATTTGGTTCATGGTTGTGTTGATCTCAGTGCACATCATGTCCAGAATCATTTGCTTCCTCTTCTTCCGGGTGTAGTGGTGCAAATTCTACTGCCAATTTATATTCTTCAACATCAATGAGTAGATTATAGATGATGATTGCAACTATAATGCACCAACAGGCTTGCACATGCTGGTAATCTGATGACATGTTGACACGCAAACCTCGCAGTAATTGGAAGTGTCCTTTCAATCTTAAATTCAATGAACTCATACAGTGCTCAGATCAGACCCGGATGCGGGAGACCACCTTATCCAAAAATAGCATTCCTGTGGATGAAAGATGCTGATTGGCAGTGAACAGGGATTTTTGTTCATAATACCGCTGGTTGAGATGTAAGAAAACTGATAACAACTCAGTTGTAGTTCGGGCAGAACGACTCGTATTAGTAATACCTGATAACAACTAATACGAGGTAAGTACAAATGTAGATATACATGTAAATGAGAGAAACTCACCTCAGTCGTAGTTTGGGCAGAACGACTGAGGTGATATTATGCACGAGTACGTAGACGATAACATGTAGTAAGTACAAGGAATGTAACACAAGGAGATGTGCATCTCCAGTAAGCCTAATGAAAGTATAGTAAAGGCTGCAATGAAAGGTGAAAGGATATGTGGCGAATACAGCCACTAAATATTCGTGCAGGGCGAAACACGGGGGAATGAATGTAGATAACATATAATACATTACTATACATAGTTTGTAGCAGGTTCCGCGCGCCGAGCACGCTCGTTGTGTTTGCTTGCGCAAATCCAACATGAGAGGCTTGCTAGACTTGGAACACACAGAAAATGGCAGGGGAATGTGGTGAATATGTAGATTATCACTGATTTAGCTCAGATCAGTATTCTCCCACAAGTCGTTACAGCCGGTGTTACAAGCGGCCTAAGCCGCTTATGCATAAGCACCGCTTAGCATTCAACTTTGAGCGGTACTATTTACTGTAGGCGGGATCGCCACGGTTCAATTTCCATGAGTGATGGCTTGTGATGGCAATTGTCACGCCAGCTCGCTCTCTCAGAGGCATCATCCAAGTCAGTATTTCGGCCAAATGGCCATGGAAATGCATGTAACACGTATGAAACATGCCATATAGCGCAGAGATACCGCTTCCCGGACAGTTGGGCGCCTATAAATCTCGCGCGCAATGGTGCCGCGCCTGCTTGAACATTCACGTGGTGCATTTTTGGCGTATGCGCGAGTGCCCGCCTCTTTCCTCAGCGCTCGCCTTCAGAGACATATGTGAGTGACAAGAGTGTGGCTTAAATTCGAATAAACGATTTATGTTTGGGTATACTGAATTCTAGAGATATTTGACAATTAGAAACATAAAACTGACATCAGTTAGGCATAGGCTTGGCATAGGCAGTTAAATTTTGGATTTCATTCAAGTTGCCACCGTGCTAGTACTAGATGTAATTTTTCCAACAAGGATATATGTATGGAGAATTTATACAACCCCTAAACCAGCCTGCCTTGATAAATAATTGTTTGCTCGCACACGATAATCTATAAGTAATGTCCAGATTGCGATTGATTTTTGGGAAGCGGTATCTCTGCACTATATGGCATGTTTCATACGTGTTACATGCATTTCCATGGCCATTTGGCCGAAATACTGACTTGGATGATGCCTCTGAGAGAGCAAGCTGGTATGACAATTGCCATCACAAGCCATCACCATGAAAATTGAACCGTGGCGATCCCGCCTACGGTAACTATTGAGTGGTTTGCCAGCGCTTGCCATTCACAGCGTACATCGCCTCTTGCTGACCAATTTGCTTATGCAATTCTGACATAAGCAAAAGACCGTCCTTGTATTATATTACAAGCTTTTTGAACCGTCGCTACGCAAGGGAATCTCGCTGCGCTCGACTCCTGCTCCACTCCGGCTCAACAGCTTGTCGTGGGCTGCACCCCCAAACCCCTGCTGGTGTCGGTGCTGCCGCACCTCCATACTTAGTAGTGTGTGTTCTCAACTATTTCATGAATTTTTTTTTTGTGTGGTCCCTTATATTAAGTTAAAAAATTGATAGACATAAAGTAAATTGGTAGAGGTAAAATAGAAGAATGGTACAGTAGAATACAATAAAATGTAGTGTAGAAATATATATCAATGTATCAAAACTTCTGGAAAGACTATGTTCTTTGTAGTAGGCTGTAAGTTATCTTTATTCCAAATAGCCCAAATATTATGTACAGATGTAACTCTTGAAATTGCAACATAAAGTTGACCATGTGTGAAAACAGTGCTGACTAAATGAAGTCCAACATGTGCCACTGATTGTCCTTGAAATTTATTGATTGTCATAGCAAAGCAAAGGCGTACAGGAAATTGTCTTCGACAGAATCGGAATGGGACTTGGCTGTCAGGGGGCTCAAGACTGATGCGTGGCACAAAAATTGTCTTCCCTGCATCATCTCCAGTGAGAAGGCGGATCTCTAATACTCGTGTCCGTGCCCTGGTTATAATTCCTCTTGAGCCATTGCAAACACCTTCACTGGCATTTAGATTCCGTAGAATCATAACAGGACACCCAATCTTTAGATCTAATTGATGAAGAGGAAGGCCAGAGCAGTCAATCTGGTTTAGGTACTCCACTGGGTACATGAGTGCATCTCCATTTCCCACAATATTGTCCTTTATGGAGTCAGCACTGAAGAATGTAATTGTTGCCCCAGGAAATGATGCCAGAACAGTCTTATTCATTTCATCTACATCCACATTCCGGCTTGCCAAAATAGTCCTGTTTGCAAAATATGCATCAGGTTGTTGAATATTGATAAGGGGATAAATTGTGGAGATCAGGGATTTGACAGTATTTTCTGGACATTTGAAGTTATCAGGCAGGATCACATTCTCATCTTGGTCTGTATGCTTGCCCTCTCCTACTTCAAGTTGCCAGAGAGCAAAGTTTTTTTCCAACTGATTGGCAGTATCCAGTCGCATATTCTGGGTAAGTTTCAAGACTTCAATAGAGGTCCAAATATGT
Source organism: Psilocybe cf. subviscida (assembly GCA_013368295.1). Taxonomy (NCBI): domain Eukaryota; kingdom Fungi; phylum Basidiomycota; class Agaricomycetes; order Agaricales; family Agrocybaceae; genus Psilocybe; species Psilocybe cf. subviscida. The sequence goes on along the minus strand of JAACJJ010000044.1, from coordinate 78,987 downwards.
GACCTTCGAATACAGGCACCAACAATTTCTGCCCTTGAACCCTTGACAATAACTGGAAGAATTTGCTTGAAGTCACCACCAAAAACAATAGTAATTCCTCCAAATGGCTGATCACAGCTCCTGATATCTTGCAAAGTTCTATCAACTGCTTCATGAGCAAAACGATGTTGCATTGGTGCTTCATCCCAGATGATGAGATCTGTTTGTTGCAGAAGTTCTGCCAGTGGGGAATTCTTTCTGATCCCGCAAGTTGACCCCTCATGAATTTCTAAAGGAATCTTGAATGTGGAATGTGCAGTCCAGCCACCTTGAAGTAGAATGGCTGCAATGCCTGATGATGCAACACAAAGAACAATTTTTTGTTGAGACCGCAAATAGTGGCATAGAGTATTGTAGACAAATGTTTTCCCTGTTCCACCTGGCCCATGGAGGAAAAATGTTTGCCCAGTTCTGCCCAGAACAGCCTGTGAAATCTTGTCAAATGCTGACTGTTGTTCTGGATTGAATTTGGCCATCCTATCTTGTGCAAGTGTTGCCTCCTGTTCAATGTTATAGTTGCACTGTTCCCGGATAAGCTGGTTTCCCACCACAGCCTGCCAGTCATGTGCATAGTGTGGCATCATTGGCCAGTTAGAAAGAGCCTTGCCACTTTTCTGAAGAAGCCCATCAATGCAATACAACCCGTAATCAAAAACTAAGTCATCTGGTGGATTTTCATGAAGATTGTTGACCATCAAATAATGTTTGAGATCATCACAAATCTTTTCTCTGAATAGCATCCAAAGTCCTGCAGGATCAGTAGGATTGCACTCCCGGAGAATGGTTGCAAACAGATTACGCAATTGGTTTCCTGATGCCATATCGCCAGCTTCCTCCAAGCAAAGCTTCCACTCATTATCATCTTCCAGTAAGCCTCTTTTGATGCATGCTTCACGGAATGTTGCACAAACACCCTCATGTCCTGGTACCCTTTGTAAATCCTCAAAAGAAGTAGCCCCTTTTACCACACAAAGAAGTGTTCGGAGATAGAAGTGTTCACCGGCAGTAGCATGACAATAGTACATTCTCCCAATAACATCTGCTTGCTTGCGTGGTGTCCATGCACATTTTGTCTTGTTGTAGACAAATTTCTCAGGGAACTCCTGGTAAAGACATTCACGTGCTTCAGGATATAGCTGGTTGGCCTTGAAGTAGGCAGTAAGAGTGGTATCCTTTTGTTGTGCCTGTTCAGCAGCTGCTTGGAGGTTTGGAGCATCCTCAGTCCATGTGACAATTTGCTCTCCAGGTAAATGGACTTGTAAACGTTGAACAGAAGGCAATTCTTGATGCATTGAGAATTCAAAAATACGCCATACAGCTTCACATGCAGAGACATAGCGACCATCAAGATAGAATTTGACCTCATCAGCAGGCTTTTCAACCTCTAATGTGGTACGATCATGGCCTTTATACACATATTTGTAGATATATTTGATGGCCTTGATAGATGCAATACATTCCACATTGATATGACACTGATATTTCCAAAGAAGATACCGTGAATGAGCAACCACATGTCTATTGTCAACCTCCTTCTCTTGACCATTACGCTGGACTTTGACTTTGATGCCTGTATCACGTCTGCATAACTTTGCATATGAGTCCTCACTAACAACAGTCTGATCTTGAAAAGGCTTGGGAAAATTTTTGCTGCATTTTCCCTTGACCTGACATTGAGCTGTGGGATCATTGTCACAGGGAAAGTGAACCATATGCTTTTGGACTAATGCAAAAAGTTCTGGTGCAGTCTCTTGATCAGGGAATTCTGCAGACAATAAGCTGTCAATATCCTCTGGGGTTTTGAGCTTGTCTTCTTCTGCAAGAAAAACAATAAGATGCATGTGGGGCAGACCACGCTTTTGGAACTCAATTGTGTGAACCCTTGCAACCGTCCTTCCCAGAATACCTTCATTATGAATATCATAAAGAAGCTGCTTCATCTTTTCGTGGAAGACACGAACAACAATATCTGGGCAATCTTCAGGTCTCTGATTGGGCTCAAGAGAATTCTTGATCTCTGGCCAGTATGGATTGGCAGTAGCTGTTATAAATAGATCACCACCACGGAACTTGCGATTAATTGCCAGTGCGTCTTGACAGTTTTGAATCATATTTCTCATACTGCCCTGGAATGATGAAGGAAGAATAACACGTTGACCAATATTCTCGCCAGTAGAATTGGGATCCTCTGCAATAGCATCTGTAAGGCCACGATAGGTGTCTGCACGGATAGTTTTTTGGTTAAATGTGATCCAGTTAAGATGCACTTGCTCTGTAACTGCCCAGCAATCCACTAACCATTCCTGAAATAGCTTTTTTGCCAAAAAAATATGCACAGTCTCTCCAGTGCGCTTATGAATACGGTAACAAAAATACTCTGCCATAGAGACAAACTTCCAATTTGTGTTTGGTGCTTCTTCTCCTGGCTGGTTATTGAGTGGTGCCAGGGCAATATTGTCAGGTGTGGTCTGAGCATCATATGGAATACGTGGATGCCATCCAATTTGGCCAGTAGGAAATAGCAAAGGGTAGGCCAAAGCATGATAGTATGGGTGACACTCATTGATACTCTGTATTTGTTCATTATTGCAGTAAAGAACAATATCCCGGTATCCCACTTCTCCATTTCCAGGCAAAATCACAGCAATTTCCCTTGAGCTATCTGTTGGCATATTGTATCGACGCTGGTCTGTTTTTTCATCAAAGTGCAAGGCAATACGGCATTGAGCTTCTGGTGGCAAATTCCATGTAAGCTCCAGAGCTTGCTTGTACATTTGTGTGGCAGGGTGTTTCCGATAAAGCATGTCCTGGAGTTCCTTCATTACATTGCGCTGTACTCCTACCTGCACATTTGCTTCATGATTCATGCGGTATTCAATAGCTTCATCTGGGTCATAGATGTATAGCTGGGCATATTGGGGATTTTCTCCAGGGGCTGGCAGTAGGGATCCAGCACGGTGCGTCAATTTTCCATGGAGCTTGAAGACATAAGGCCCTCCTCTTTGATTAATGAACTCATCAACCTTCTTTCCAGTAGATTTAAAGGCTAAGGCATTGTTATAATTGTGTATATGATTTTGGAATTCCTTAGCAACCGATGTTGTTTCATTATATAAATGATAAAGTTCTGGTGGACAATTGTCTAATTTGGGAAGTATAATTTTCCCTTGAAGACAGCATGATCCAAATAATGGTCGATTCACCCTGGAAGCAGAAAGCTTTTCTGATGAAAAATGAAGTGCCTGGCAGAAGGGACAAACAACATCCATAGGCCCCAGATTATGCTTTGGCCACTGTTGAGAATCAAATGATGTTCTTGCAGCATAGGAAGGGTCACTGGAACGACGGCGTCTGGCAGGCGGATTAGGCTGTGGGATGATTTGAGCAGCAGGAGCATGTCCTGGGAGATGAGCATGAATAGGTGCAGGAAGAGGAAGAGGATTTGGCACAGGCATCAGGGGAGGGAGCAGAGGAACAGGAATTAGAATTGGTAGTGGGAGAGGAGGCAGGGGAGGGACAAAATGTACTGGAACTGGAGCAGGGATAATAGGCACAGGAGGTAGAGCTGGCACAGGAGGTAGAACTGGCACAGGAGGTAGAACTGGCACAGGAGGGACATATAAAGGTCCAGGAGCAGGTAAAGCACGCCGTCCACGTGCAGGCCGGACAGGCACAGGAGGAACATTCTAAATGAACAGTAATTAGAAAATTATTCAATGTGTAATTATAGATAGAAATTACCTGTATAGAGAATGGGTCATTAATCTGAGCAGGATTTGCAGGTCCAGGAACAGGGGCTCCAAACAGTTGCACTACAGGAAATAAAGGCACAGGTGGAGCAACACCATAAGCAGTACGATGGACACGCAATGGACTTTCCTGCAGACGCGCTTGACGTTCTAAATCATGCAAAGCTATACGGGCACGCTGTGGAGTATTTGGTGGAGTCTCTGGCCTGTTAAATTAAAAATTCAGAATTAATTACTTATTATGATAGAATTGATCAATAACTCACATAGCTGCAAAAAAAAAGCAGGCCAGGAAGTCCACTGTAGTATATCTGTTGACACTGTGTAGCCCTGTCAAAGCAAAGACAATGCAAAATCGGTGCTAACAGTGGTGGTTGATAATGGAGCTACTTCTCAAATGAGAAGGGAGGCAACTAAAAACTCGCCAACCAATCTCCCCACACACTGCTCCCAGAAAGAGGTCCAGACCCTAAGGTCTTTATCAACTGGCAAACACACGTAAAGTGAGGCCAGGGAAGTAGGACTTTACTGGGAATCACCTTGATCTTCAAGGTCTTCCTAAGATGTAGCACTTAGTATCACTGAACTGTATGGATAATCCTAAAACAGTCCAGCCAGATCCACAAACACAGACTTCCCAGAACCCAGAGACCAAAGCACAGAGCCAGAACAGAACCCAGACAGCCACAGACAGCCACAGCCAACCACAGACAGACAAACAGACAGACAGACAGAGACACAGAACAGAGTAGACAGACAGAATATAATAATCTAATAATAATAACATTGGTGGTAAATTGAATAGAGTCAACAGTTGAAATATTACACTGACCTAAATAGAGAAAAAGCGAATTTCTACACTGAAAAAGGCACTTCCTACCACAGGAGGAGCTCAGGCAGGCTCTGAAACAATTTAATAGATAAACAGTGGATTTTTACACTATAATTTACCTCCAAAAAGCGAAGCAGGACTGTGTTGAACTATGAGACTATGCTATTTATAGTGTTAAAAGCACACTGTACCTAAAAATGGGCCAAAAGTGATCAGAAAACAGAATAAGAGGCTTCCTGAGAGAGAAAAGAGGCAAAAATAGGTGTGAATATGACAGTGTGGATGTTTTCAGCACTTGGGCACTGTGTGGGTATTCCAATTTGCCACGAACAGCCACAATTGTGGTGGCTTTTGATGGGCTATACAGTTTCTGATTGACGTGGGACATCGGCCGGGCATTTGCGCGCTGCCAGCACATGTTTCGCTCGGACCATCAATTTCTGCATATAGAAATTCATTACGTAACATTACTTATATCAGCATGCTCCCACGTTCACTCTCTCATTATATTTTAGATAGACTAGACTGGGACCCGTGCTTCGCACGGGCAAGCAGTCTACATAAATCTTTATCTGTTCTCCAAGTAGAGATTGATCATATATCATATAAGTATTGGAAAATCAAAATTCGGAGACCGTGACTGGTACTGAAGGGTGAGCGCACCGCAGCCGCTTTGCGCCGGCTGCTTTGCTTCATGTTGGCCTCACCACCATACAATGGAATGTCGGAGCTGCTGAGTATCACGATGACTGGCTGGACCGCATTGTGTCGTAGCAGGCCATTATTCTACTGGTAATCATCCCTGGTGGTCGAGTTGTGCTTTCGACCATCTCACATTGCCCAGAAGGTCGGCAAGTCGTGATTGGCCCGCGCGTGTGACCTTGAGTCACCCTTCAGTCTAAAAAGCTCATGATCAAATCAATACAGGGGTCATATTCAATGGTAATTGCATCCTTCCTACCTCAGTGAAACCCTATGTAACCAAGCATGATATTGAGTATGAAGGGAGTCCTTACGAATGTGAGAAGTGTGTGTCACGATTGTCCGACCAATGAGAATGCGTATTTGTCTTGTCACGCTTGTGTTCCTTTTATGGTACCCGTGTGAGATCTTTCGTTTTATATTATGGATATCACAGCAAATGTGATTTCTGTATCTTCCTATCCCCATACAGCCATAATTTCAGTAGTATCGCGTCAAGAGCACTAGTAGAATATGCTATACTGATTTCTGATCCCAGAAATGCTACACCAAGTCTACAATGTGGAGATTACCGTTTTTTCAGTAGGCCTTTATATGAATTCTGATTGGGCGTATATAAATAGATGGCCTCTGATCACGAAACCGTTGCATATAACGTTCTACGAAGCGCATCAGAGAAGATTCGCATTCGGCGCATCAAAGTATCGAAGCATCCCACAGGGCGCCTGATGGGTAAACGGCCGCCAGCTGGGCCCGGCCAGCGGTGCTACTTCCCCCACTTGTGCACAACTTCATTATAGATTGATTGCATTACCCATGACAGCCACGTGCTTCTGTACCTACAGCCCTCATTGCACAAGATTTCCCCTGTAATTACTGTTCGGCCTTGCACAGAATTGGCTTATACGGCTGGATGGTGACGAGTGACTGAAGCGTCGATGCACACATCCAACTTCACGATAATGGGTGAACCAGCTCCTAGATTCACTAAGCATTGAGTGACCTGGAAATCTGGTGATTTTGACGACGACAAACCTTTATATATCTGAACGGTCGTAGACCCTCCCATGGTATCGACCCGGTAATGCCACCGCTAGCATGAAAAAGATCTGTTGCTCGTCTCAAAAAGCATTGTTTGGTTCAACATTCATCCATTCTTCGCTCTTCCTTCGGCTCTCCGTCCCTCGCTAGTCTCGGTTCTCGGTGATGGCAGCTGGATAAGTTGCTGTTGGATGCAGTTCGTGAGTCGTTGATTCTACTGAAACTTGGAAACAGAAACGGCTCTGTATCCCTTATTCCATTCCAGAATCAAGCCAGACGTGCTGGTGCTGCAACAAAGACGCGTCCGCAGTGTGAGCTCTCTGGTCGACCGCATTCGCCAGTGCAGCTGCTTGGCGTGGTACAGCCATGGTGGTGGATCTGGGAGTCATGAGTCATGTGCCACTTGCTTGACTGGCTTAGATAGCTCCGCCTCTGGGCGATATGTGGTGGTGTGGCGTTTACCACAGACGAGGTTTCGCATGTCGCCCTGCTGGTTCAGCCTGCGCTGTGCTACTTCACAGAACGAGGCAGTGGGCGTGCTGCTGCTGCTACGATGGCTTTCCGTACGTCGTGGATGTCGCACCAAGACCGTTGACTAGGGCACAAGTGTGTTCTCTGCCCTTCGAAGCTGAACGGCGCAGACTGTCTTCGTTGCTGTAATGCGTACTGCAATAAGTGAGTCCAATGGGCAGAATGTCGCACTGCTTGCGATGCGTTCGTCGCTGCGAGGTACATTATCGAGTACGTGCTGCATGCCGGAGAGCATTGCCAGTGAACGTCGACTGTAGTGCTGTTGCTGCTGATTCGTGCGTGCTCGGCGTTGTGCTAAGAGGAAGAAACTGCTGGACTTGTCGTTGACGAATGCCAGAAGAAACCATCCTCGTTGTGCTGGCGTCGACGGTCAAGCGGTATTCGATGCGATTAGATGCTGGGATCCGATGGGGAAGATGAGTGGACAGCGTGCCATTGTGCTGGCAAGTACGTCTGGGAGGTATGTCCAGTCATTTAGCGCACTTATTTGTAGATTACATATGCGCGCAGCTGGCCGCTGTCGAGAGTGGATGGATGTAAGGCTGGTATGGCTATCGTTGGATACTGAAGGAGGGCGAGAGGCTGAGCTGTTATTGGTCGTAGAACATTGAGCGCTGAGCGCCGGTCGGGCGGTGCGTGTGCATTTCCTCTGCCTTGTAGCACAGATGGTGCGGACTGATGGAGCAGGTACGGAAACGGAGGGGCTTGGGCGGTGGCCATGCCCTGTCGGCGCGAATGTATGCCAGACGCGGTGGGTGCAATAAGGTGTTGAGGGCGGATTGACTCCGAACGAGTCTAAGGCAAGGTAAATTTGGGGTAAATATCGCGCGTTCGTCTTTTACGTTGAGCTCATTAATCTCTCCTGACCTTAAGGCTCAACTCTCCTCTTCCGCCCTCTGCGCCTGAGCAGCCGAGTCTGCGCGTGCCCACCCGTTCCAGTGTCCATCACGCTTAAAGTTAAATCACGCCTGCACCAGGCATGATCCCACCATAGCGCATTCGTCCCCCGCGCTGACGAACATGACATCGACATGGTCACCTGTACGTCTGATCAGAGCTTAGCCCTCGGACTTCTGCCTACTGCCCACAGCCCCAAAGGCCTCCGCCCCTCACTTGGTCACGGCCGTGCCTGCCCCGATCTCACCGAGCATACTACCGAGCATGAGCTCCCATGGCGCTCCCTCACTGACGGTTTCTTCTCCAAACGGTGTTCGACGTCTCTCCAGAGAATGCAGGCGGCCACATCACAATCACCTCAAAAAAGGCTCGGACCAACAAGAAGACCTCGGAGCAGTAACCCCAGACTGCTTGTCCGTGATCATTCTGGTCCACCACGCGTTTGCGATGGCCATAGGCGACACCGCGCTGTCCACACTGAAATCATCCTGGCCTCCAAGGCGAAGGCTTAGTGCGAGGAAGCAAAGAAGATGTTGACAGTCGAAGTACAGAACCTTTGGCGCTTCTGGCTGAACACTCCTCCCACATAGGCTGCCAGGGCCTGGAAGACGCCCCACAAGCCGCTGCCAGTGCTGCGTCTGTAGACGTCAATCTCTCCAATGCCTGCGCTGATACCCGCGGCTCTCTTAACAATCTGCACGATCGAGTGGACGCCCCCTCCGACCGCTCTGACGCGCACCATCTCGAAGGTCTATGGCATCCACGCTCGCCACATATACGCGCGACTGTCTGAGTCCCCAGATGCTGCTGCGTCTGCTCGTCCCATCACCGCACCCCCAGCAACGTTGTCTGCCATCGCAGCTGCCCCTTTGGTTACCGCATCCACGACTGTTACCCCTTCTGGACGCTCTGCGGCTGCAAAGCACATCTAGAAGTACACGGGAATGACGGCCAATGTCCTCCCAGTGGCTCGCCTTTCTACCCGTGCCCAAGGCATGGGTGTTCACTCCGTAGCTCATGCTGCTGTGGGGAATGACAGTGATCCACTCCGTCTTGCCCATCAGTGACTCGCCCTGAACATCCGATTCTGGGTCAGGCCCACGTCGCCTACATGCTGGAGGCCGTTGCTGACCCTGACAACCATGGTCCTGGGTGCTTGGCTTAGATAAAGAAGCTGTCTGCGTCAACGACCTTACCTGGCCTCACAAACGTGCAACTTGAAGCTTCTCGCAGATCCGGTAATTGCTCTGTATGTACTTTTTTTCTTCTAGACTTATGCATGCTTCATGTACCCTGGAGCCATTTAATCTGTATCTGCTCCTGGAATATCTATCGCTTTTATCTACTCGAACCCGTGAATATCGGGCCCCGGAGATGCCTGCGTCACTACATCTCTTGTGGGCTCACTTCTCGTCCGAAAGGGCATCTCCACTAATTCTCAACCGATATCCTGCAGCGAAACTCTCCAGTGGCTGATCTCAATGTACTCGCGCCGTTAGAGGCTGTCCAGATTGAATTCCTGCGGCTTCATAACTGTTTACGGTCCACTCTTGCGCTCCCCCAGTGACGTGCTCTTCACTTAAATTGACATCGTTTCCATAGGATTCCGTCGTGCCGTATAACTTATTCCTCAGGCATCTCAAGTACCTTATGATACTTACCAACAAATGATGTGTAGAGTCCGCCTTTGAGGGTTCTACGCCTCTCTAGTCTCTAGCGCTTATGTGCTGTCACGGACAATGGCTTTCTGACGTTAATAATCAAACTGCTTGTTGGTCTCCCACTGCCACCCCACACCATGCCACTTGGGATTCTGCCTGACCATATCCGCGATCCTCCTAGGGCTGTGGACGATCTCGTATCTCAGGCTGACCAACAATGCTTCCTCGAGTCTCTACCTCGCTGAGTTACTCCCCTAGAATGCATCCCTCTATCTATAATATGCATCATATTCAATTTTTCTGAAAGCTAAATGCCAATGCGTTTGGACAGCAACACCAAGATTGTGAGATAGAAAAAAGAATAATAAATGAACCAAATGTAAAATGGTAAAACAACAAATCATGTAACGATATGTATGTATGACAGCTATCCCCACTGTGCCGCATATTTCTGCATGTTAGACCGAGCTCGTGCGCTCTCCCGAGGAAAGTCCTGGCAGCGGGAGGCAAGTGTCAGTCTCTGGCACATGTGGACCAAGTCGTCCAATTTTGCTGCCCTTGGGAGGAAGTAATTGATATATATGAGGGCAAGATAATACTTCTCGGAGTTGACTCGGTAGTCGATGGCTGGGTGTTTGTCATGTGAGAGCAACGGTTCTAAGAAAAAGGAATTGAAGGAGGAACCATGGATATAAATGAGGTCGTTTTTCTTTTGATAGAGAACAGGAGCTTTTGCCGTGAAACCGTAGTTAGTTGGACGTGTCAGCCATAGCCAAGGCGTGTCGCGCGGTCCTCTAATGTCCTCCCTAAGAACTCGTCGGTGCCACTTCCACGGGGTATTTTTTCGCCGCATGCATTGCTGTGCCGACATCCTCGACGGGGCTTTCTGTGCGAACGCCGTATGATTGCAAAGATAGAGCAAACAGTGCTTTGCAGCCTGGGCAAATAGCTTCGGCCCCGGGCAGAACTCCCGGCTTCGCTTTGGGTCACGCAGAAAGTCTGAGAGGTATTCCAGGTAGTCCCTGTCCCACCGAGCACTCGTTAAGTGAACCGGTTGGACGGTGGCTGAAGCTTGGTCTCCAAAATGAGATCCGTCAAAAAGGTCAAATCGGTGGTGCAAAGCGCCGATTGGAAGTTCGCGGTGTATTGCAACCAGAGCCAAAAACAGTGATATTGGCCTCTCGGGTGAGCAACTCTTGATGTTCTCTCGGAGGAGAAGATCATACTCAGATTGGTAATGGTGATGCAGCTCAAGATATTGTGCTGAATCCTTCACAGTCTGAGATGGAGATATCAGCCATCTTCATTCACTAACGAAAGATGAAGCATTGAAGAATCGCAGTACATACTGATTTTTTAAGGAATTTGCATAAAGCAGGCAGAAAGTAGAACATAAGTACATTGAAAAAAATGCTTGGTCCATCTCTTGGCCCCTCTGAGTCAGTGAGTGCCCAGTTATATACCTGAAAGGTTGGAAACTGTCTTATGGCATCGTATAGGGGCTCCGTGAGGTCCAGGGGGACAGTACTGTTGGCGAAACTGCACATTGCCGTTCTAGCTGTGAGACTCAAAGAGTCTTGACATTCATTGTCTATAGGGGGAAAATGGTGATATCAACAACAGCACGGCAACACTAAGAGTATTTTGGGAGCGTACAAGATAAGAACCTGAAGCAATCAGCAACATGGCCGGCACAACGCTTGCTCGCATTGAGGAAATATTCCTTGGATCTTGTGCTGTCCAAGAGGTAATCGGCAAGCGAGGCATGAAGTATCTTCAGTTGCAGCCCCTTATCTGAGTACTGTTTTTCATAGCCAATTACAGAGGCCAAGTCACAGAGTAACAGGGCAACTTCTCCTACATCCAGCCGAAGTATGCGTTCAATGTCGGTAATAGGCGTGCCAGGGTTGAATATGACGTGAAAGCTGATAACATTGAGTACGCGTTCAACATCATCAACACTCGAGAAAATGTGGGTGTAGAGTGCATCGAGTTCGGAGAATGGGAGGTCCTTTAAAGCAGGCCTGAGGTTCAGCACAACATCTAGTCGATGATCTGGTCGATGGCGGGAAGATTTGATGTACTTCGCCACAACAGAAGCATATATGAACTGTCCAGATGACTTCCTCGTAAGTTTCCATACAATGTCATCGGAGGGCCATTCCGGTGGAATCATATGCCTAAATGGGTGAGTATCCCGACATTCCTCAAATTGGTCACGGAGGAACAGTTCGATATCGCGATGCGGAAGATAGGTATCGTCGAGGAAGAGGCGAGTGTGAATGGGAAGGAAGCTGCGAGAGCCAAAGACAGCTTGTATATCGTGGTCTGGGCGGCTGGCCAGCAGAAAGATAAAAGGTGAATGAAATCGGCATATGGATGCGGAGAGCATCAGCAAGGCATCGCGCTGCATATTGTGATCTAGACATTCGTCCAGGCCGTCAATGATAATGAGACGTCTGGTCCACAGCCCACTGCTTAACAAAAGCTGAAGTGGATTCACAATGAGGGCTTCGAATTGATCCAGGAGTGATTTTGTGAAAATGAGGGGGTCACGATCAATGATGGCCAAGACGCGACTTTGCTCTGGTGGCGGAAGTAAGGTGTATAGTTGGTAGACGATTGTGGAAACCAATAACTGGGCGTGATTTCGAGTCGAGTCGGATCGTCCAAAGAAGAAACTTGCCACCAGGAGGCCCTTGGAGTGGAAGTCCTCCGCCACAGACTGCGCAATGGCGGATTTTCCAGCACCAGGGGCTCCGCTCAGCCACAAGATGGGGGCATCCTTCGTGTCTGGATCCATGCGTAGAGCCCACTTCTCGATCTTATCCCGAACGGCGACTCGCGTATTGGGATGGCATTTCGGGCGATCAAATACCCCACCTGCGTTGTGGAGCGCGGTGGGGGCGACAACGTCCTGTAGACGATCCATGGCACCTAGAGGAAGGATTTGGTTGAGATATGAGAATACGCACAGATTCGAAGAGAAAGCTTACTCCGCTGAGTGTAGACCTGTCGCTGATCAATATTTTGGCGGAAGTCGCCTCCAGTTATGAGTGTGTTCGATATCATGGCCATGTTTCACTGCTGAGTATCGGGAAAGAAAAAGTGCGGGCGGATGTTGATAGGACTAGCTGAAGGAATATGGGTGCTGCGTGGCTGATTCTGACTGAATGCTTATATGACTGTAATCTGTAGACGGCTGTGCGTCCTGTGCTGTGTTGATCATGATACCAGTGAGACGGGATCACCTGAATCTCATGTTATTATTAGCGTTCAGACAGCCTTCAACAATTGTCAATCAAGCAAAAGGACCGTCAGCCAGTCCCAGTTTCGTCCAACTCCTCCCTTCTTCCCACCTCCTGCTTGAAACGGTAATATCTAGAATGCGGAATCTGTCAATGCATCTTTCGCTAAACCGGTTCTGTTGATGAATGGCATTATAAGGGGGACAGGGGGTGTTTGCCAGGATCCCGCCAATTTGGTAAGTCTTTGCACATAGTGCACATAAACTTTATTGGCTTGTCTCTGAAGGAAGAGTTTGTGCCTTTCGGTTGCGCACCGACACCTTTTCATCTTTGCAAACAGCTCCATCTGGCGTACCTGTAGTCTTATTTTCCCAAACAGTGTTGTTATCTGATGTAAAAGGATCAGCAGTCAAGATCGTGGCGAGTACAAGAATCTCGTGTATTGTAGCACTTTCGGCACCGAGCACGTACTAGTAAGTGTGGAATAACCAAAATCAAGGATTAAACATTGAGTATCCATATCCATCAATAACCACACAAGTCAGAGGCTGTGGCCAGCAGAATGAGCGGACTCAGTGAATCGTATCAGTCAGTGATATAGACTAGAGCACTAGCATCCGTGTTGGTGCGGATTTGGAGTCGCAGTCAACATCTTAGTCCCAGTCAAGGTCCTAATCAGAGCCCAAGGTGAATCAAATTTCCAAGTCAAGCCTTGTCCCAGTTGCGCGTCCAAGTATAAGATCGGGACGTCCAGAAATCCAGTGCAGCGCTCGTCGGAACCGCGAGCCACTTCAGTCGCTAAAACCACAGCGTCACGATGCGGAAACAGGTCCGCGACAAGGCTGCGATCGCAGTTCAGTCGGCCTTACCCCCAGGTCACCACCGCCGTCTCAGTCTCCGTCATCGTCCCAAGCGCTTTGCCAATCACCCCGCAGAATCGACACCCACCCGCCACACTCCCATCATACTGCACACACGCGCTGTTGATAGATCATGGCGCGTCCTCTAGCTCTTGTTCCGCTTCGCCATCAGGATTGATCCCGACGTCCATACCCGTGGCTATGGCCGTACCACCTTGAACTCCTACCTGGGATACGTCCACTTTCACGACCTACAGCGTCCACCTCCCCACACGCAGCGCTTTTCGTCATCTCTGTGCTGGACTTACGTCCCCAGAGATACGGCGAGAGCATCGAACATATGTGGCGAGAGTATGTGATGGACGATAAATGAGAGTGTGAGTGTCCGACGTCAGGTCGGTGTTGGGATCGGTGTCCATGAACACGTCCCATATCACGGAGAAGAAGTTGGGAGGAAGGCTGACGCCAGACGCCGATGTCCAGGCGGAAAGCGGGACCTGCGAACATGAAGAGGGGGCAGGAGGCGAAGGTGGGTGAGAGCCTACAGGTATAAGAAGTAGGAGAGTGGGTACAAAGGAGAGAGAGAGACAGGACAATGCACGTACCGAGTGATGACCTTTGGCGCGTCGCAAGTCCGCACATATTCCAGTCAAACCACCCCTCGCGTTCCCCGCACCTGTCTTCCCATATAATGTCGTCCAGGAGCCGCGGCCGCAGCTCCGAGCCCTTGTTGCGCGTAAGGTTCGACCTGAGGCTGCATCCTCCCGCTGGTTGACGGAAAAGAGGTCCGAGAGCGAGAGTCAGTCTTGAGCTCGCAGATGCATCTGGTGCAGCGGGGGACGCGCGCGAGACCAGCAGACGGCGACTCTTCCAAACAGATGCAAGAGCAGAGTCCGATGCTGCACCAGAATGCAAGTGAAGAAGAAACAGCAGCAGCCGGGGATGATGGTGTTGAGAGAAAAGGAGACGACGGAGGTAGAGAAGAGAACCATGGGACGTCGAAGGGGCAAGTGTATGCGTCATTTCCCTGCTGTACAGTGCATAGATGGGCATTGTCTTCGACTTTGGGCATGCTTAGTGAGTACGGGGCGATGAGAGTCCTGAGGAAGGTCCAATTTCAGAATCCAACAAGTCAAGGGCCTTTTTCAGTTTCATTCGTGCTCCAGGGGGGTATGCAGTTCGATTTTCATTTCCAGTCGCGTCCTCGTTGTTCTTCGCGTTTCTTGCCTGCACCTTCGCCGCCGCCAGTGCTTCCTTGAGGTCATCACGGTAGTCGCGTCGCCCATTCTTGTTGTGGCTCCAGGCCGCGCGTCCTTGTAGTATGGTTTCGCGGACTTTGTCGCTGCTTTCCACTCATTCTCGTTCTGTAACGCGGTGTTCTTGTGTCAAAAATAGGTTTGGAGGACATGAGAGCCAGGAAGAAAGGTTAGCGACGAGCGTTCGTGTTTGGGCAAATCACCGGGCCGGCGCAGCCACAAGTTAAATGACTGCTCGATGCTGTTGGACCCCAGCAACCACAACATCTCCTTAATCATACCTGCTCCACCTAGAAAACAGCACAAATCACTCATTGGTGCATGTAAGTAATGCGTATAAACGCTTTATAAACGCGCTGACGGCTCCTTTCCTCTCCAGGTGCCAAATCGACGCCTGAGCACAATGTCGAAAGATCCATCGCAGGAGGGGCGGGAGAGGCACGAGTGAACGCTGAGGCTCACAAGGCATACACCAAAGGTGCGTAGCTCAGCTCTGGGTGTCGTGCATATAGCTGACATGACTCTTACACTGACTACAGCCCGTGTCGGTCTCTCTCTCCCTCCTCATGACCAGGGGTGCCTTTGTTCCGCCCTCTCTCATTGTCGCGCCGTCGCCTCCCTCCCGCGCCGTTCCCCTCGATCCACTCGGGTGGCCGTCGCATATAGCACATCTGCGAATCTGTGGCCTTGCAATCGCGTCTTGCGCCATACTACTGCATCGCCCGTCGACAATTCCATTCACCACCCCGATGGCTATATATGTTCCCCCGTTGGTGCAGTTTTGCGAGTTACGCGTCGGGCAAACGTCCTCAACCACCCCTGACGGCGCCTCCCTTGTCTCCGCCTCGACGGCTCGCAACTCAAGCTTCTACAGACATGTTAAGGGCGAGAGAGCCAACTCAAGGGCTGCTGCACGGGATAGAGCGTAGATCAGGCAAACGGATGTTCTCCTTCTACGGACTGGGCTCAAGAGCACCCAAGATTTGCGTCCACATCATGCGAGCTACGAAAGCCACACGCAACCGCTTCTTGAAGAGCCCCCGAGCAGCATGGATATCAGGAACCAAGCAAGAACGAAATGCAGTATCGGGGCCCCAGCGAACGAGGAAGGTCTCGGAAGATCTTGCTATCTGGACCTGGACCCACAACCGACGCGGATTGGCGTTGGCGATCAACGAATACGCGCGAAGCTCGTAGCCTCAAAAAAAAACAAGCCACACGGCAAGGACCCCCACACCCGCTCAAACCCTCGTGCATCCAGCATCACCACCAGCACCAGCGAGAGACAAGCAGGAGGTATATGCGAGCGACGAGGAGCCTCGTCGGCGGGTCGCCACGAGGAACTTCGCCGCGGGACATCGAACTATCCCTAGCTGTCCAAACCACAAGACCCAAGTGCTCGCAAGCGACGGGCGCTGCGTGCGTGAAAAGTATGATGTCATTGCGAACGGCGAGCAACCAGCGGGGTAGTATCCAGAACCACAACTGCCAATAACGCCTCTCTTATCCATGTCCGCCTGCAGAGAGCTTGAATCTCCGACCTTATTCCTCGACCCCTCCCTGCTCGCAGTCGCGCCTCCAATCCGTTATTTTCGGTGACAATGAATCGTCACGATGGCATAATCTCTCAGCCCGCTATCATAACACTCTCTCACTCCAACAACACACTCCTCGTCTTTTCAAACGCCATCGGGCTCATGCTGCATGTCCTAGCACATCTTAGCACATTACACCCCCCACACCTCCAGTACTACACCGTCAGTACTACGCCGGCCGTCACGTCCTGTCGCATCTGGCCAATACCCAGTCATGTGGAGGTGCGGATTATAAGCATCAGGCACAAGGTGCGACGCAGACAGGGAGGCCGAGACGCCATGGGGTCAATGGACCACTTTGAGACGCGCTCCCTCGAGCCATATTCATTGTTCATACTGTGCACCAGGGCAACCCGACCGTCTTCTAGAGCATCCGTAAGCATCTTTGAATGTTCGCGATGTTCCAATAGCATTCGTGTTGCAGCAGTATTAAACATTCGTTAGTCATTAAATTACTAAGAGTTTGTCACAATGTGAATTCGTACAAGGTCAAGTTCCAGACCCAGGCGCCTCTCTTCCAGGTTCGATCTGCTTACTGAGAAGACCAAAGACACGAAGAGTATAATGGCGGTATTTCCATAAGGTTACTCATATTGGCATCAGGAGATCTTCCTCTGTCGCACGCGAAACCGTAAACTACTGTATCTCTTGAGCTTGTGCATTAGTACGTGTCTGTTGTTGATCTTGCCAAAAGTGCACGGCTGAATTTTACCGGAAGCGGCTTTCATACTTCCCCCTCACAAAAGGAGCTGACCAGAAGAAATACACATGTTGCCGTCAACCTGCCTGAAGGTGCACATTTGGGTTTACTGTGAGTGGCATTCAGATCCAAACGCGTTTCCTGCCCCGCTTAGTTCTACAACTTGTTAATGAGTTGGGGTTTTTTCAGACTGCGGAGTATGTGCAGGAAACCTGCTTGTACCTCATCGAGCTTCGACAATGAACAGGTTAACTGAGCCGGCCAGCTTCAGAATGGCCAGTTGACAAAGAGGGGTCAGCGATTACATATAACGTTACTACGTCCAAGAGGTGTCAGATCCACCGATCCCGGACGTTGATTAAGTAAGAGTCCCTCGAGGGTGAGGACCCAAATTGGGACGACGGCTTGACTCGTGGCATCAACGGCAGGCCATGGTAGAATGATAGGCGGCTTATTTTCCGAGCCAAAATCAGCGCGTCGCACTTGAAAGTTGGGCGTCGTTCATCCCTCCTCCTCGACGCGTCGATCGTTGAACTGCATTACTCGGAATAGAAACTTTACATTGTCAAAGTAACACTTTAAATGCTGAATCATCAACTACTTTATGTCCGCCTTCCTTTATTACCTATCTTTCACACTCTTTGTCGATTCTGAGACCGATATTTTCTCCTTCTGCGTTACATTAATTTCAGCGCGATCATCCAACGAAGGTGGAATCTCTCAGCAGAGAGAGAGGTAAGTCAGAATATGAGTTGTTTGTTCCTGCGACTTTGGTGTACAGTTTTCGTGACTGAGCATAGGGTTCGCAAGGTTCCTTGCGCATTAAAGCGGAATGGTACAGTTAATATGTACGCAGGCCAAGTTTCAACAGCTTTAGGACTCAAAAGCCAATGAAACTACCTACTTAAAAATGTTTAAAAACGTGAACCATTGTTCCAATTAAGTGTGACCCCTTTTGGCTGCCATTGGAAGTATAATTTGCATCAGCATCTTCAGGAATGCCGTTCATCCTGAAAATTGCTGCCTTGCTTATGGACTTCAACAATGACCAAGGAGGCACGATACAAACGAATATGAAACAAATCTCGAGATGTTTGCTGAATATCATTATAACTTGTCTGCGATATCATACGAAATGTAAAGCATTAATGAACTTAAGCTTCCTGTACGCCCTCCACGCGCCAGTTCAACTATGACGACCTCGTTAAATAATTGCTGCAAGGTCGTTTATGCTTCCTTTAAGCTGAATAATGCAACATTCGTTGATGTAGTACCATAAGGTCATTGCTACTCTTCTATGAGTAGTTTGTCCTTGCGCTGCAGCGCTCTAAGAGAGTGTGAGCTTTGTGTGAGCTGCTGTGCGGCAACAAGGTGCCGAGTGACAGAAATTGATCCCATGTCTGACCGCCGACAAGATGCCGTTGTCCAAATATGGGCCTTACGTTTCACATAACTCTCCGGGATCGGTGGATCTGACACCTCTTGACTACGTCCCCTGCCACTACTATCGTCAACCACCTGTTCGCTCACACCAGACTTTCGCTCAGTCACATGTGACATATGACTGAAGTTCAATCTCCGCTGATCGCTCACTTCTACCTGGTAAGTGAATGCTCAGGCGCGCTGTCCTCAAGGTTCGGAGTGTTAGTTATGAACCAGGCGCCCATTATTTGCAACATTTTGCCATTTTAAATTGGATATAATATATTCTATGCTAACTCTGAACTCATCTGAAAGGTCTATATACCAACTATATACATCAGAAGAAATTATAAGGTCAAGAGATCTATGTAGTAAGGTACACCGCAAGCGAAGTCGGAAGAATTGAGAGTCTGTAAGGTATTGTATATACATAAGAAAGCATCACCGTTGAAGACGAAAACGTCAACAATTTACTCTCTGTGGGGTGTATCATAAGCGAAATTCGGGGGATAATGTGGAAATGGATAAGGTAAATCATGATGGTAGGGATGTTGATAGATGTGCTGACCATGATGCAGTTGAAGATGAGGGTAATTACTGATTCTATAATGAGGGTTCACATTAGTAGAGGTAGATGTTTCGGCATTAGAGTACTGGTGTTGGGGTATATTAATGATCTCTAGAGGAAGTTGATGTGTCTGAGCCGCTGGTGGGAGGTCTGGGTAAGGAATATTAGTGGATGAACTTGATCCCGCACGGAATTAGGTGCTTTAGTATAGTAAAAGTGGCGCGAATAACCAAGAGGATGCAAAATTGACGCGACGCGTCGAATACTGGCGATGACGTTTCGCGTCAAGGGGCTGTGTATGTCATCAATTATTTCATATTCCGCAATGCCGAGGACCGGCGAGCGTGACAGTGTCCTGAAGTCTAGCACCCTCTGAAACTCAACTCACAGGGCTAAAAATCTGTATTTGAGGTGAATGGTATCATAGAAGCTTATAAACCTAAATTTGTGCAGAAAAGACGGCGGGAAGCCAGTGATTTTGAAGATGAGCGAAAGTCTGGTGTGAGCGAACAGGTGGTTGACGATAGTAGCGGTTTATGGCCATTGACCCGGCCGACCTAAGCACAGAGATATAGAATATAGATGATTGACGACTGTCGGAGGGTCTCCCTTGATGCTGTACATACGAACCTGTGGCTATTCCTGTTTCCACACGTGCAACTGTCAAGCTAAAAATGGTTATGTTCATCATAATACTCATGCGGTGCCAGCTGGTACATCAGGCCCGGAATCTGTTACTCGGCCAGTGCTCTCTCTATGCCATCTACTTCATCTGTGGACTCTTTCTAGAATGTCTTTTCTCCCTCATAAAAAGACCGTTCGTGATCATGGAGCGGAAGGTCAATCGAATTTGAAGCCGATTATGGTCACTGCTCTCAGAGCAACGGAGATGGCGCTCGACGGTCTACCTATTCCCGCGGCAAAGACCTGCATCTCGTTGGTGCTGAAGGTCATCGAAGTATCCGATGTGTGTGGATATTTACCTGATATATTGAAGCATATTGATTTTACAATGTGATCAGATTGCAGCTGATAACAAAAAGGCGCTGGAGGGATTGGACGCTCGATACCAGGACCTCAAAGAGTTTTTGCTATCTATATCGACCAATATTCCTAAGACTGTTCGGCAGGTCGTGCATGAACTTGACCTGTGAGTAATTTGTATTCATCGGGCCTTGATTCTGTACTTATTCACAATAACAGGAAGTTGAAACGATTGGCCGAGCAATGGGAACCTCGTCTCACAAAGAAGCCCAGGAAGAGGGACATTGTGCTGAGGTTGATCACCGCTTCAGAAGACCGTGATATGCTTCAAAGATTCGTCACCGAAACTGATCAGGCCATCAGCACTTTTCTGGTACGTTTCGGATACATATCTCGGTGGAAGACTAGCGCTCATTATCCGTTAAAAAGCTTCATTTCGAAGTTAAAAGTTGGGTAGGTCATCGACAGATTTCTCATGCTTGTCCACGCCAGATTTATGAGCATCATTGCAGATAGAAATCTATACTGAGATCGTGAAAAGTAAGCTCTTATTCATTAGGTATATATGCCTTTCGAAATAACTATGTTCCAGCTCGGCAGGCAACAGTCCTTGCGTTACTGGCTCGTGCTCAATCTGCTGCTTACAACTCTTTACGCGCAGATCGCGCGGAGCCTTGTATGGGAGGTACACGTCAAACAGTCGTCAAGACCATCGACGGATGGGCTCTGAATTCGGATTTCAATCGACCTCCTATGTTTTGGCTCAATGGGCTTGCGGGAATCGGCAAAACCACTATCGCCCATACTGTAGCAACTCTGATGGACGAGAAACACCAGCTTGGTGGCAGTTTTTTCTTCCTCCATTCCGATGAGTATCGCAAAGATGCCCGCCTTGTCTTCCCAACTCTGGCAGTGCAGCTTTCCGAAATCGACCCCATCGTGAAAACACGACTAGCAGAGGTATTGGAGAACGATCCCCGCTGCGTAAACGAATTCGCAACCCAGTTTGATAAACTTATCTTACATCCAATGTCGGGCGTCTCCTTATCTAAACCCCTCGTTATCGTTTTGGACGCGTTGGACGAATGTCAGCCGATCAGCTCTACGACAGAAATACTTCAGATCCTCGTCGGCAACATCAAGCGGATCCCTTTTTTGCGTGTATTTATCACTAGTCGACCCGAGGTACATATCGGTAAAGGATTCAGCGTAGTGGGCGGAGAATCGGTTTACCAAAAACTGGTTCTGCATAAAAATAAAGAGGTGCAAGAAGAAGTCAAAGGGGATGTTCGACTCTATCTGAAAACCAGCCTCCAGAAGATATGGAATAGAGATAACTCGGGGCAATGGCCACCAGACAGGGATTTGGAGACCCTCGTGGAACATTCTGGTAAACTCTTCGAATATGCGGCGACCATAGAGCGTTTTATTGGCGGCAACCCTACGCTGGACCCCCAACGCCAGCTAAAGCTCCTCCTCAGCGTGAAAGTCGGCCACGACCCTCTCTCCAAATCCACTGGGCGGCTGGATCAGTTGTATTTGGACATTCTTGACACAGCAATTAAGGCTACAGAAATCCCCTATGACTCTTACTATCTCGAACGCTTCCAGAAAGTGGTGGGCAGTATTGTACTCATGCTGCAGCCTCTGACATTGGAAGCCCTCGCTCGTTTTCTGGGTAACTACGACATTGCCGAAATCAGACGGACACTCTACCATCTCCACTCCATCATCGTTGTTCCAGACGATCCTTGGGACATGCTTCACACATATCACCTTTCATTTCCCAACTTCATCACCAGCGCTAAGCGATGCACGAACCGCGAAGCATATATAAATCCTGAGGAACAACATCCATACCTCTTCCTCCGATGTCTGGACGTCATGAGGAGATTCTTCGGGTCTGCCACGAGACGCCGCAACATTCCACATGACATGGGCTCTCATGACAACCAAACTGCTCTCGCCACTATCGACCAACTCTCACATAAACTTAGGGACAACGCCGTAAACAGCTCCGTCGACGAATTTTTTGAAGGGGATATCCCAATGACTGCGGAGGTTCAGTATGCGAGTGACCATTGGTGCTCCCACTTGATCAATATTCACGTCAACTTAGTATCGACTGAGACATTGGTACAGGTGACCAAT
Source organism: Psilocybe cf. subviscida (assembly GCA_013368295.1). Taxonomy (NCBI): domain Eukaryota; kingdom Fungi; phylum Basidiomycota; class Agaricomycetes; order Agaricales; family Agrocybaceae; genus Psilocybe; species Psilocybe cf. subviscida. Next base: position 56,751 of record JAACJJ010000044.1, on the reverse strand, counting down.
GCCTTGGAGCAGTTCATCAACTACTATCTCTCACAATGGGTTCGCCCGAGAATTGCACAGATTTCACTCACTCGCAAAACCGCAAATCTTCTTCAAGATACCTTTGACATAATGTACAGTGCGCATAGCTGGACGGTATGTCATAACTTTATCATGTTCAAACCGGAACCCTAATGATAATGATCCATTTCAGGCAGCTAATGTGGACCCACGGCGAAGCCAGAGAACGAAAAAAATGTTGGAAATCACTGCGCGTGATGCCTTTGCGCATTTTTTTCCGCAAGCGGCGGACACAGGCAGTTACACCTTGGGGCACCATGTTGATATCTTTTTGCTGGTCTTGGAGCGTACGTTTGCAGATTCCAAGAACATATAAACAATGCTAATTCTATATATATATCAACAGAAGAATATGTAAAGCAAGAACAGGAATATGTAAGGCAGGAAGAGGAATATCGCAAGCTGGAAGAGGAATATCAGAGAATAGAAGAGGAATATCACAGACAGGAAGTGGAATATCAAAGGCTGGAAGGGGAAGAGCGCAGGCTTGCCGAGGGATATACAAGGCTGGACGAGGAATATGCAAGCCTACTGGAGGAACATGCACGGCTATCACGGGAATATGCTGGGCTAGAAGGGCATCCGGGGCAGATAGAGGACAAAGAGAGGCAAATGGAAGAGCAAGGAAGGCGAATAGACGAGAAGGGAAGGCAAATAGAGGAACACAACAGGCAAATGGACGAACACAGCAGGCAACTGGAAAAGCAACATGGGCAACTGAACGAACAAAGTGGGCGACTGAACGAACAAAGTGGGCGGTTGAACGAACAAAATGGCCGGTTGAACGAACAAAATGGGCGACTGCGCAAGCAACAAGGGCAAATGGCTGAACAAGCACAAGCAATGCGGGCGAAACCGGGGAGATCGGGGAGAGGTCAAGAGGAGGGAAAGGGATGAAAGACGGATTGACTGTATACTGGCCCCACCGCTGGCCCCGGAACGGCTCAGAAGTACGATAAATAAATAATAAGATAGTGTTGTATGCGAACTAGTGACGCCGCAAGCTCGAGCGGCTTACAGGGTAAGCTGACCTCAGCTCAGCTTGGTGCCAAATATGGAAGGCAAGTTGAGCTCACCTTGGAGCTTGGTCCGGATCTCATTGCCATCATTGATATATTTACCGTTTTAGAGCGCATCGAGCAAGTCACAATATAGTCACAAGTTCGCACCCAACTGCCGCTTGTACGAGAAATGTCAATTTAGTACTTGTAGGCGCATGTGTGAATCATTGATAAGTCTCTATACTTAATAGATTGAAAGCCTCTCCTGCCAAAGAGGTCATCAAATAGTGTAGCTCATAAGTGTCTCCCAGAAATCATGATATATCCAAGTGCCGAAGAATGTATGTCCCTGAAAACTTGACTCGGAGGGGGTGTGTCAGAAATTGGCATGGCACTGTCCTAATTAATTGGCTAGCATAGAAACCCGTAGGCTCTTGGACTTCTGCCGGTATTTTCTGACGAATTGAGGCCCGTAATACAGTGTAATAGCTGTGGATCCGACCGTCAACGGATCTCGAGGGGTTGAGTACTTAAAACCTGGTGTGCACGTCTGCAAGTGTATCTGTGGCTTAGATGGATGCTCCACATACTTGTACATGCGATAGCGCAGCTTCCTGCTCTTGCTGGCACTCCTCATCCAGTATTACCGCCACCATTCACCCTCCAGTCCAAGCTCCCTCCCAGTTTTCTCCGCATCCAACTCTCCTTCAATCTTTTCTTATTTGCAGTCATAAATCCAAAAATCAAACTTGCATGGCTCAAAGACCATTGGGAAACCAGTGCTTATGATACGGCGCGGTCGTCAGTCATTGAGGCGGTATGTTACATTTACCCCAACTAGGTTTCTACTAACTGTACAATTATCATAATTTTAGCTTTCCGAGTATGAAAAGGCTACTCGAGTCGAGTCCCATCCCCGCCTCCCGGACTTCCATCCCACACTTCGCGCAAGCTCGTTAAATCATACTCAGTATCCCCCAAGGCATTGGCACAAGCTGATGTCTTTTCGCGCATCAAGTCCCTCAGCCAGACTCTGAGAAAATCGAGCTCACTTTCGGCCATACCTGACGCTACAGACAATAACAACACCATCGAGAATGTGACACTCCAGAGTGTTGAAGAATTAGCGCGCCAAGCTGATGAAGCGGGAGAGAAACACGTTGAAGACGAACTCGAAGCATATGAAGCAGCTGGTCTCATTGCCGAGCATGAACCGCTGGATTTGCTACGATTTTGGCAGGTAAGCATGTTAAATCATTCTTCTCGTTTGATCTGTCACTTATTCCGACATTACAGGAACACATGACAGTATTCCCTCTGTTCTATCGAATCGCTCTCGATGTCCTTCCGGTACAGGCGTCAGCAGTCCCATTTGAGCGCGTTTTCTCGTCAAGCAAGGAAACAGACACCAACCGGCGCGCCAATTTGTCACCCGAGAAGTTTGAGGAGTTCCAAATTCTCAAGTTTGGATTTCGTGGTGAACGACTGAGCTTCACTGACGATCTAGTGTGCACATACATAGAAAGGTCAATCCTGGATGTGTCACCCGACACTGTCAAAGATATGTATGCGCGTGGCGAGGTCGCTCAACTTGATAAATTCATCTCGGACTCTTGGGGAGTTCGCCTTCAGGCTGAGACGTCTGTAACTCCACCTATTTAATGATTTGTTCACCACGATACCTCTGCAAAATACACTCCTATCACAACTTGCTCACAAGTAATACTAATCATTTTCGAGCTGAATCATCGGCTATCGTGTGACTGCCTTTTATGTCTTGCAAACTGTCAAGCTCAATCAAGGCTACGCACGCTTGTGTCAGTTTCGAACCTCAACTCAGCTTACACTGGCGTGCAAAAAGATTGCACCTCACGTGATTTTTGGGTGTTGGCTGCACTCAAACTTCATTTGTGAGCTACGTCGGATAGCTCTCGGCCTCAAATTTCTCTAGCATATAGACTGGTATATTGTTCATTTGAATATCAAAAAATCTCGCTTCAATGAGCCTCATAGAAACACCAGGAGCTCATATACAATTAGGGTCAATAATAGCAAAAATGCGAAATAAAGATATGAGTGGCAAAGAGCCAAAACAAAATCAATGCAGCTAATATTTGGTATTACACCAGCGGGATATGTTCTCTACCCTGTCCCCAACTTTCAGGGCATATGAAGCTGTATCTGCCAAGATATTTCCTGGTTATCAAAGGTAAGACAAAAAAGCAGCTAAAAATAAAGTGCTGTCTATCTGCTCAGGAAAAGCAGTAAATTTTATGATATTTGGAAAATACACAGATATAATAGGTATATATAATCCACCAGCTTTTCAGATTACAGTCTTGTCATTGAGAGCTACAGGTGCAGGTAGAAGATGTGGGCAGTAACACTGAACAAACACAACCAAACAACAAATTGATCGCCTGGTTTTCTCCTTCTCTGCTCACCTCAACACCTCCATACTTCTTCATTCAACCTGAGATTTGGCTGAAATACCCCTACCGCCATGACAAAATGCACACCCACCAAAAAAGCCCAGATTTTATACTTGCGCCAGGATGGGAAGACATTTGCAGAAATTGGCAATGATCTTGGCTTAAACCGCACCACCGTCTCCAGAACATACCACAACCTTGAGAAACAGGGTGACAACCCTGATTTCTACCTGAAGAAGGATATTCCAGGCCGTCCACAACTTCTGACCCCTCATGCGGAGCAACGTGCTGAACAAGCAATCACCAGTGGGGAATGCATGAATGCAACTGACGTTCAGCACACCCTATTCCCCAATATCAGTGCTTCAACCCTCCGTAGGATGTTTCTCAGGAAAGGGATGAAGGGCAGGATATGCTGGAAAAAGCCATGGCTCTCAAAAATCCATGTTCAGCAGTGATTTCGATGGGCCAAACTTCTGTCAAATCAGTCAATTTGTTTCTGGCAGCACGTGTGGTTCACAGATGAGTCAAAGTTCAATCTTTTTGGCTCAGATGGGAAGCAATACTGCCGCAGAAGAGATGGAGAGGCTATGGTGGACAGAAATCCCCAGAAAACCATCAAACATGGAGGTGGGAGTGTTATGGTGTGGGCATGCATCTCATGGAATGGGCCTGGTCACATTCATCTTGTGGATGGCAACATGAATGCAGTTCAATACTGCTCTATACTGTCCACATCCCTCCTGGGCTCACTTGAGGATGAAAATCAGGGGCCTTGAGACATTATTTTTCAGCAGGATAATGATCCAAAACACACATCACGACTTGCTAAACAATGGTTCCAGGATAACCGCATCCGTGTACTCCCCTGGACACCCCAATCTCTGGACATGAACATCATAGAACCTGTCTGGGGTGCCTTAGAGACACGTATCCGAGCCTGCAACCCACTTCCCAGGAACAAAGGGGAGTTATGGGCTGCATTGCAGGAAGAGTGGGCTAATTTACCTTTGGATTATATCCATTGTTTGTACTGTTTCATCCCCCACCGAATTGCTGCTCTCAAGGCAGCTAAGGGACGTCATACCAAATACTAGATTACCATGTATTTACATTGACCTCAGCTGCCCTCAGTTTTTTTTGCCAGCCCCAAACATTTTGCCATTATTTTAGCAAAACCTACTATATTTTGATTCATCAATTTCTCTATCTGTAGAAATTTTTGTCGGCCATAAATTTTATCGTAGGTTCTTCCAATTATCCTGAGCACACTCAAAAAAAAATTATCCAAATCCGTTGAGACATTGACCCTTGAGAAGCAAATCAAATCAAAGGTGCGCGAAAATCACGTGAGGTGCATTCTTTTTGCACGCCAGTGTACCTTAGCGGAGTTTGAACAGCCTGTCAGCTCAGCTCAGCTTGACCTCAGCTTGCGGCGTCACTAATGCAAACATTCAGGATTTAGAGATGTTTGAATTTGAATTTGTTTTATTTCTGGTCTATACGTTGAATTACGGATAAGATAGGGAGCGTCAGGAACCAGCACCCTTATGTAAGCAGAATTGACGTTAAGCGGCGAGCTCAATTGCAAGCACCACATCAAATAGATCAGTATTCTGGGTCCATAGGATGATAGAGAACGTGAAGACCTACAGATCTATGCACTTATTCTTTTTCAAAAACTTTTTTTAAGTCAGAAATTTTGGGCAAGATTTTTTCTATCAAAAAGCTCCAGAATAGGTTGTTTAGTGCATTGCAATAGAGAAACAAAGAAATGGATTTTTCGAAGTCAAATTTGGCCGTGCACGTGACGCTACACGTGACCATCAATTAGGGGGGAAGCAGCTCTGAAGTCACCCAAAAACCACCAAAACACATCGTAAACGGCTCTAATTCCTAGTGGCAGTACTATAAACATGGGACGACAATTAAAGGGCAGTCAAAAACAAGTTGAAAAGCCTTCAGGAAGCAACAAACACAAAAAAGCGACTGTCGAGGATGCTTCGGACGAGAAGGAAGAAGAAAACTTCACCTCGGCATGCGATTAACCCTGTCATTTACTCACTGATGGGTTCTTTGTTCTCAGCCTCTAGGCCGGCCTGCCCCCAAAAAAACCGCAAAATTCCCAAAATTTCGCAGCCTGCAGCGCTTCTTCCATCCAAATTTGGGGCGTGTCACGCCAGATTTACGCACTTGGCAGAAAAAAATATTTTGGCAGGTCCGTCGGGGGTTACGCACCCTACCAAATTGGACAGGATTTTGAGTTATATCTCGACTCAACACTTTTGCGATTTTTCGAAAGCCACATTTGGCCACTCTTGGCATTACGTAATGCATATTACATAAGGGTGCTGGTTCCTGACGCTCCCTATCTTACTTTAGATACAAGCTTTATGCCCGTCGCTACGCGACGGAGACACTCGCTGCGCTTGCACTCCTGCTTCGCTCCGGACAACAGCTTGTTGTGGGCTGCGCCCCCAAACCCCCCTGGTGTCGGTGCTGCTGCACCTCTATAACTTGTTGAGTGGGCCATTGCTATGCATGGCAGATCAATCTTTTACATATATTTGAGATAACCTTTGAAAGCACATTATTTATTATTATTCCATTACATCTTAATTACTCTTTACCAACACCTTAATTGATGAGAATTGAGCAGTAAGTTGTCGGGATATGGCAGAAAATACACACAGGCCTTATAACCAGACAGAATTTATTCATGCACTCTATTTAATGAAGATTTTATGTATGCTAACACGAAGATTTTAGTCAAACAAAATTAGCCTGGAAACGGGCAAGACAGACAGGGGCATGCGGGAGATGATCAATAAGCACCCATGATCTTGCTTTGGGATCAATTCTGCCCCATTTTTCAACTGAATAATGCAAGATAAATTTTGTGTTCAAGTTTTATTTACTATACAGTATGTATTCTATCGTTTGAAAAGTGACTACTCACAAAAACCCCGGCTCTCAAGGGAGCCACAACACTGTCAATTGACAACGCAGCGTTTCGCTCGCAGGGTCCTGCTTTCCATCAGACATCCGACGCCCAATTGTGGCGTCCCAACATTGAGGGGGCTGTGTTGGTTCAGGTGTGCCGTTACACAAAATCGTCTCGCCGTTGAGGCCAGGCCAAAGTCCGAGCCCAAAGAGCATTTGCTCCTTCGCACTCTTACTTGGCATCTTCTATGCGTACCCTCTGCACATGGACCTTCCTTTCTAGCACGGCAATTGCGCAGAATTGGTATTTGTGACAGCCACTCGCAGCTGGTAGGCAGATGGAGCGGGGGCCGGGGCAGATTGAAATGTTTGAGGGGCGAGAGGCTCGCTCAAACTTGTCTCGTTTGTCTGCCTTCTGCTGGGAGGAGCATTGATTGTTGGATGAGACAGTTGAACCTGCGATGAAGCAGGAGAAGGTGGTCTCAGGTGGTCGCGCGCACGATACGCGACAGCGTCGAAGAGGTGAGGTGGCAACAGATGCACGTGCAGGTGTGGATAGGGATGGAGGAGGGGCTTGCGAGCTGTTGGGCTCGAATCCGAGTGCTGCTGCGGGTCGGGGGATGCGAGCGAGCAAGCGAGAGTGGGGGTGCGGCGATGTATACAGGCATAGTGTCTAGATTATGCCATCACATTAGCCTATAGGCTACAGCCCCGCATGTATCCAGAAGGCATTTAAGCTAGCTGCTGGATTTGGCAATGCCTCCTGGATACTGCTCCAGGGGGCCGGGGTGGCCGGAAACACCATCAGTGATGGCCTAGGGGGCGGGTAGGGTGTTGTCCGGCTCTATGGATGCCGGGGGTAGCAGCGGGAGGGGGTATATTATGGTAATATTGGCAGGACAGGGGGGCGGGCGCCTGATGCTGCCGCCAAATACGCCCAAATACCATCACTCGTCACCAAATGCAGTGAGCGGGTGCCAAAATGGATCGAAATGCCTCTCGAGCATGTTTGGGACGACGGGCACAGAAAGAAAATGCGGGGAATATTGGTTGCGGGCATATAGAATATATCCCGCCCCTTAGTGCACACGTCGGGGTGGCGGGATGGGTGGATGGGCAGAGTTGAGTTTGGATGACGAGTTTACGAACTCATCATCTGTACATTTTCGGCAATTATCTTGTCATCGCGACATTCTTTTCAGAATGCTCGCAATCTGTCATATTCAGAGAGCTCCACATCTTATTCGACCTACAGCACAATCTAAAGTAGATAAGATCCATTTTTTGTGATATTATCTACAGTATGGAACACTTTATCTAATTTTTAAGAGTGTTACATTCACCAATGTCCGCTGAACCATATGCCCCTTACACACAGTGACAGACACAGTGAGAGTGTTGAGGGAGCACGCTGTGACACTACCAAGTGGAGATGTCGCCTTTCGTGCTCCCTGTCTGTCGTCCACGGCGCCGCCAAACCCATTTGTGTCGGCCACTGCTGCACAAACCCGGCGTATTCCACTGCTGCATTTGCAGGTTCCGATTTCGTCTCACAAGCAGTGTGTTGGACGATCGCATTGCTGTTGGTGCCCTTGAGCATTCGGTGCTTGATGGCTGTTGTGTTCATGCGCACCTGCTCACCATCGAACTGTCCTGAGGCACTGAGGCAACAAGCCTACGTCATCCATGTATTCGCAGAATTCCCTGTGGGCCGTTAGGTACTGTCCTGCTCGCCACAGCGCAGGGCGTCGTGTTAACGTACTCGGGTGTCATCGTCCCCTTGCGCACCCGCCGAATGGCGGCGACGGCGCAATGCTGCATTACACATGTGCAGGGACGAGCTGTACTGGGCTCGTACTCGTGCTCCTGCTCAGTATCAGTGTGCCAGGTCTCGCAAGCACCCGTCTGCGTCCGTCCACCCACGCCAGCACTCACCACGTCAGCAGACGAAGCTGGACTGCACAGCTCTATGGTAATCGCAACAGCTCCTGAGCTGGGGAAACAGGTGAGGGAGGTGCAGATGGGGAGAAGTCTGATGATGGCGCGTGGGTAAGGGATGACGGTCAACGGTGACGGCGATATCGAGCGATGAAGCAGTGAGTATCGAGCTTGGGGGCAGATGGGGCGCGAGCAGCAGCAGTGTACGCCAGTTCATAGGAAGGCGAAGAGTGAGCGATGGGGAAGGTGACTGTCGCGGTGACGAGTCCCTAACAAAACCGCGGAAAGCGTTAGCCAACGGCTTTAGCGGCAAGCTACGCACCTTGCGGGTCTCGGGTCTCCTGCTACACGGGTCTCCCCTTGGATTAGCCTCTTCGTCGGTCCTCCACGCCTCGTGAGCGTATTGCGTGTTGAGGATCGCAAATTCGAGCGTCACCAGCCGCAGTACTCATGGCTTAAATCGGCATCAGTATTTGTGAGTAGTTTATGACTATTATAAACTTACCTTATGGTATGCTTTGGATGTGTCTCTATTGCTGGATGTTGCGATGTGGAAGAGGATGGCAGTGGAAGTGGTCAACAAAGGGAAGGAAACATGGATTGATGGTTGCCGCGGGAATGTCAGATGGCCCCTGATTGGCTGGAGATATCGGTCCGGCCATGATGGTCTGTGCGTCGTCGTCGACAATGAGCTTGATTTCGAGCTCGATAATGACTGATCTTCCAATCGGACACGGCAAGCCAGTGGTTATAGTATTTGTTCACACTTTCCAGTATTTAAATGTCCAATTAGCATCTTTAACAACTGAAATAAAGTTAAATATTGCGCACCATTGCCCAGGTATCACCACTTCGTCAGTCAAATGGCCAATTGTCCAAGATCCCATTGAGTTATTGCTGAAATAGGGCCTTTTTTAGATTAATATCAGGTAGAGTCAGATTTAAATAGCGCTGTTTCGTTGATAGACTCATGTATGGACTTGGGGTTGAGTTCGATACCATTTCAAAGAAACCTAAATACAACTGGGTTCCCAGATGAGAACGAGGTCGAAAACAAAAGACTGAAGCTCAAAAGTAGGCGCCGCAGCGGATTTATTCAATGTAATATGTATATAGGGGCCTGAATATGTATTTACTTTGAAGATATATACCTATTACAACTTTTCAGAACAAGAATACTTGTCTGTTCAGTCCAAACTGGAGAACATGGATTTTGCATGAGTTATTCCATGGTATTAATGTTGCAAACTTGGTACCAGGAGGCCTAAGATGCAATTTATGTTAATTAATCTACATATTCCAACACTCAAATTGCTACCATATACCCGTTTCTCGACATTCCGAGCCATTGTTGACGAGGAGGAGCATTCCGTTGATGTGGCCGGACCGTGTTGTCCAGCCAATCAGCATACTCCGGGAATCGCCGCAGCGATCGATGATGTCAACCATCGTTGTTCGTCATCGTCAACAACCACCATTTCCCATCCAGTATCTTCTCCCCCAACTCTCCCCTTCGTATTTCGGCTACGGAACATTGTATAAAAGGTATGTATTTGATTTCTCGTAGTTCTAACTCTGTACTAATTGTAAATACTATACTGATGCATAGTCGACGACTCGTGCTGCAAACGGCAGGAGTCGTGTGTCGATGCTCGACTGACAGTAGAGATGCAGGTCGATTTCGCCGCCACTGCACTCCTCCCTGTGTCCTGGAATGGCTCGATCCCGGGATGTTAGGTATGCAGGGAAGAGTGAGTGACAGGGAACTCGGATTGCTCCACGACTGCACGTCGAGCAGCGATGTCTGCAAAAACTCGAGTGCCGATGGAACAAGGGCACGGCAGGGGCATGAGCAGGGAGACCCATAGGTGGAATACTCGCAAGGTATGTCCCCGTCCCGTTTCACGACTGCTGACTCAAACAAACACGTCGGTATACCTCGCGCGCTCCTTTCCTTGTGGCTTAACCCACATCCCTCACCACCGCACCCTTCACAAGCCGCCCGTCGCTCCATTGGTGACACCACCATCGCCCTTACCTCTGCCTCCTCACCTTACCTCCATTCTGATGGCGTCGCCCTCACCCGCACATGTTGTAGCCCGAACCGCCCTCTATGTCCCCAAGCTTGCAACCCCTGCAGATGAAGAACCAGCCTGCGCAAACAGGTTTCGAGGGCAGCCGGAAAGTGCGAGTGCGAGCGAGGGATTGCTCGCACTTGTACTTTACCTCACCCAACGGCACGACAGCCGCGTCTTATTTGGGGGATGACACTGCTGCACCATTGGACATGGAGCAGACTGAAACAACGAGGTGGAGATAGAGGTGGACACGAATGCGAACGCGCCAGGGATGGCTAGGATGACTGCTAGCCTCCACGACACCTGCGTGCTTGGACGCGCCGTCCGAATCAGCCCAGTAATGATGCTTTGGACGACTCCGACAACGACCACTTGGTGTGTGTATCGTGCTGACAAGGTTGATGCCACAACCGATGACTGGCCGCGAACGCTGGTACCAGCACGGTAGTGTGTGCAGTGTGTAGTAGGTGTGCGTAGGGCTGGTCGGTGGGCGGTGGCGGCAGCGGAATTCAACCTAAACAGGGAGAGCGAGACGCGGCGCTGCCAGCCAACAGCGTCGCGGCGTTCTCCCTCAAGACTGTGTGCTGCCATCCCACTTACCGTATCGTAAAATTTCGTGTTTTCCACGTGTTGGAGGACGCCGAAAAGTTGTAAAAAAGGGTATTCATTGTAGATACGTGTACATACATATAATTTACCTACTTCGAATCATGATTTGGGCTGTGTGGGCAATAGAAAGCTGCAAATACGAGGATTGCGCACATTTTGAGAGGAATGTCGCGATGTCGAGATGATCGCCGAAAATGTGAATATGATGAGTTCGTGAAGTCGTCATCCAAACTCAACTTTGCTCATCCACCCATCCCGCCACCCCGACGTGCGCACTAAGGGGCGGGATATATTCTATATGCCCGCAACCAATATTCCCCGCATTTTCTTTCTGTGCCCGTCGTCCCAAACATGCTCGAGAGGCATTTCGATCCATTTTGGCACCCGCTCACTGCATTTGGTGACGAGTGATGGTATTTGGGCGTATTTGGCGGCAGCATCAGGCGCCCGCCCCCCTGTCCTGCCAATATTACCATAATATACCCCCTCCCGCTGCTACCCCCGGCACCCATAGAGCCGGACAACACCCTACCCGCCCCCTAGGCCATCACTGATGGTGTTTCCGGCCACCCCGGCACCCTGGAGCAGTATCCAGAAGGCATTGCCAAATCCAGCAGCTAGCTTAAATGCCTTCTGGATACATGCGGGGCTGTAGCCTATAGGCCTTATTGCATATATGATACTAGTCACTAATTGTGATGTATACTCCAGCTTGTGGTGAAATCTGTTGGGGTGTGGGCTGTCAGCGAGCCACACTATGTGGGGAAAACGCACCTCTTGCGCCTCCAAATTCATGTGTCTGCTCTCCGTTGCCACCGTGCCCCACTTCTTTTGTCTTAAACACCAGTCTTCAACCGTGATTGGGCGTTGTGCAGAATAAGGGTGTGTCGAAAATGATCGTTTGCAGTCAAGAGGGGCATAAGGGGACATTGAGCTGGAGGGAATGGGTAACGCAAACGCTGGGCACGCTCTGGCGTTGCTCGTTCGTCGATTCAGCGGTATATACGCGCCTGGCGTTGCGAACGACGACACAAGGCGGGTGTGGGTCGAAATTGACTGTTCACATTCGATAGCGGGCTTGAATGACGTTGTGCTGGTGAGATAAGGTTGGGGCAACGATGGGGCTAGCCCTAGCGTTGTTCGCTGGTGGAATTGGGCGCTTCCGGGCGCTGTGCAATGCAAGGTACGGCGTGGGCGGGTGCACGACAAAATCGATCGTTTGTGACTGAATGAGGTGGTGGCGGCGGCGTCTGCTGTTTGCAGAGGGAGAGGATAGCAGCGACGCACTACTTGGTGTGTTTCGTTGAGGGCTGGGGGTGCCACTGGGTGCTCGACGTCGAGAGAGATGGCAACGGCGGTCAGCGGCAGCAACGGGCGTTTGCTAGTGGCGACGAGCGCACTCACAAGCGCAGGGGCAGAGAGGACGAGGACGAGGGTGGGACAGAACTACATATTGTTCATTCGTTCGTTCGGGCCCAAGGGCGTCGTCGACAGTGTCGAGAGTCGGGGAAAGAGAGGAGTAGCTATATGCGTATTAGAGGCCGTGTACTCGTAATACAGCGTAATAAATACAGGCATAGTGTCTAGATTATGCCATCACATTAGCCTATAGGCTACACTCTCGCATGTATCCAGAAGGCATTTAAGCTACCTGCCGGATTTGGCAATGCCTTCTGGATACTGCTCCAGGGTGCCGGGGTGGCTGGAAATGCCATCAGTGATGGTCTAGGGGGTGGGTAGGATGCTTTCCGGCACTATGGGTGCCGAAGGTGTGGCGGGAGGGGTATATTAATGGTGATATGGGCGGGACAGGGGGGCGGGCGTGTGATGCTGCCGCCAAATATGCCCCAACATCGTCAGATGCAATGGGCGGCATCCAAAAAAAGTCGGAATGGCTCTCGAGCGCGTCTGTGGCAGTGGGCGCGCAAAATAAAAGCGGGGAATAATCCTCAGGGGTCATATGAATGTGTTCCGCCCCTTAGCGCGCGCGTCGGGGAGGCGGGATGGGTGGATGGCTGAGTGCAAGTTTGGATGACGAGTTTGCAAACTCGTCATCTTTACATTTCTGTCATCATTTCATCATCGCAACATTCCTTTTGGAGTGCTCGAAACTTGTCGCGTTCGCAGTATCCCACCACACCGCGTTCAGAACACATTTGCAAGTAGACAGATTAAAATATTAGCATTATTTCTACTAAGTGCAACCATTTCCTGTTTTTCAAGTGTTGTAATACACTCGTAGTACCCTAATTTACACCCCACTGCCCAATCCGAGCTCTAACAGCCAACCCAGAGGCACCGTAGTGACACGTTGCCTCGACGGAGAGTCCCACTATGTGGTCGAATGGCCACACCACGCCTTGCTCCCCCATGCTATACTGAACTCCGCTGCTGCCACAGCCCTTGAATCCGTGTGTGCCGTCCAGGGTGATGCAGCACATGCCGCCGACCTCGTGTGGTGTGGGTGTGATGTCAATGTTGTCGAAGCCTTGTCACCGCCACCCCAAGTGCAATCCCCTCCCTTGTCGGGTGTGAGGTAGTCCTCACCACCCTCAGGATGCTGTGTACGTCCGCGGTACGTTCGCACCTGGTCGACTTTGAACCTCAATCGCGAAGCCGAGTACGAGGTTGACGAGTAGTGTCTGGGTAGTTGGAGTATTCGCCGTGGACCTTCACATACCGCCCTGCTCACCGCGGTGCAGGGTGTCGTCCTTCCACTCGGATGTCGCCGTCCCCTTGCGCGCATACCGATTTGCCGTGGCGACGAGGATCTGACGAGTACAGCTGCGAGCTTGAGCTTGTACTCGTCCTTGTGGCGGCGCGTCTTAAGTGTCACCTCTGCCACTGTGCAGGCACGGTGCTGCCAGCTTCACAACCGGCGAGAGTTCAGGGAGGTGTAGTTGGGGCAGGACGAGGGGACTTGCCGAGAGATAGTGTCGATGGCAAGGGCAAGGGCAAGGGCGAGAGCAAGGGCGATGAGCGGATTATGACCCGTATGGAGGGCATCTGGTGTGAAGCGAGGTTGGGGAGGAGAGCACAGCAGTGGGCGAGTGCGCCAGTTGAGAGGAGGGGTGCAATTGGCCGTTGCTGCAACAACACCCTATCACGAAGGATGGAAAGCGTCAGCAAACACATTCACGGGCGCACTACACACCTATTTGATTTCCCGTTCACGGGCATGACCTTTGCTTCCACCATCCAGCGGCCTTCTCCACAGTCGAGTTTGTCAGTGCTTGAGCGACACTCAGACACGGAAGTCCTACATGAAAACCATATCAGTACAAATAAATCAGTTTCTGTATGACTTACTTACCATTCTGGCACGGTTTGGGTGCCCCAGCACTGCGCGATGTCGAGATTGGATGGTGATGGTTGTGGCGCAGTTGACGCAGGCATGAGCAGAGCTGTCGATGGGTGTTGCGGCACTATCCGATGCGCTCCGATTGGATGGAGATGTCGGACCGGATGACATGGTCTGTGCGTCGCCATCGACAATGAGCTCGATATTGAGCGCAATAATACACAATTGTCTAATCGGACACGGCGTGTTGGTGAGGCAAGTGTTCTTCTACAGTATTCTGTACTCAAAATATCCGATCAGCGCGTTTACGACTGAAAATAAACTCAAATATTGCAGACCGCGGTCAAAGCATGACCACTTCGGGGGTGAAAAGGTCGATTCCACAAGACTGCCCTGTGTCATTGCTGAAATAGAGTAATTTTTGGAAGATAACTACATAGGATGTAATTTATATAGAAATTTTTTGTCAATAGACTCATGTTTTGACTTGCTGTTGAGTTCGAGGGTGTTTCGAGCCAACTTAATTAAGATCTCATCCTCAAATAAGAATGTGGTTGAGAACAAAAGACTGAAGCTCAAAACCTGTCTCCGCAACGCATTTTTTCGATAGAGTATGTACGTAGGAGCACGAATATACTTTTATTTCGAAGATATGTGCATTTCACAGCTCGTCAGGACGAGGATACTCATCTGTTCAGTCCAAATTGGAGAAATCTGAATGCGCATGCATTATTCATAGTATTCATGTTGTAAGTTTGATACCAGAAGATCTTCTATAGAACTTATACTAATTACCCTACGTATCCCGACACTCAAAATGCGACAATATGCCCATTTCCCGACGTTCCGAGCCCTCGTTGATGAGGAGGCGCATTCCGTTGATGTGGCCGGACCGCATTATCCAGCCAATCGGCGTGCCCCGGGAATTGCCATAGCATGCAATCAATGATGTTCAACCTTCGTTGTTTGTTGTCGTCAACCACCATGTCCCTTCCACCGTCCTCTCCCCTTCGCATTCCGGCCACAAAATGATGTACAAACGGTATGTATTCAATCTTTGTTAGTTCTAAGTACTTACTAACCGTGAATACTACGCAGATGCATTGTCTTTGACCCTGCCATTTGCAGCAGCAGTCGCCGTGTCGATGCTCGACCAGTAGTTGAGGCACGGATTGATTTCGCTGCCACGGCACCCCTCCCTGCGTCCTGGAATGCGTCGATCCCGTGACGATAGGGGCGCAGAGAAGGGTGCGTGACAGGGATACAGGATCGCGCCGTAACTCAGCGCCATCTGTGGAACCCCGAAGAATGATGGAACAGGGTGCAAGAAGGGCGCGAGAGGGGAGACCCATGAGTGGGAAACCCACAATGTATGCCCCCATCCCCCCCTGCTCCCTCTCGTGATTGCTGACCGCACAATCGCAATCAGACCATCCCTCAGGCCTGAAGTCGCACCCGAACCTCACCACCCCCTTGCCCTGTCACCCCGTTCACTTCGCCCTTCACTCGAAGATGGCCACAAGCGCGCATGCTCCCCCTCCCTCTCTCGCTCTCGCTCTGCCTCAACTGCTTTGGCATGCCCTTCGCGGGCAGGTATCAACGGGAGTTGAGGACTAGTGCGAAAGAAGTTACTCTTTCGCACTCGCACTTTGATTTGAATTTGACGATGGCACGGCCGCATCTGTTCGGGTAAACGACACTGTCATACCGATACACATCATAGTGTATCACCGGTGATCGTGACGCTGACGAGCAGGAGACGGCCGATGCGAAGAAAAAGCTGACGGCGCACGATCACAGTGATGACGCGGCAGTACACCCGACACCAAGACGAGACCGACGTCGGGACGGCGGATGACATGTATGGACACGAGATCCTGTAGGGAAGAGCAGGTGAGGGATGCCAGTGAGACGCGGCGCTGTCAATTGAGAGCATCGCGGCCCTCCAGTCCGCATGCTGCAACCCTCACCAGTACAATGAGCATTCCCGAGTGTTGAAGGGTACCAAAAGCTCTGAGAAGTAGATATATTGTAGATATATAACTTTACATATAATGTACATATTTTAATTCATATTACGAGCTGAGTGGACGGCAAAAACTCTGCGAATATGAAGCTGCATGAGTATTCTGAAAAGAATGTCACGATGATTAAATGATGGCAAACAATGTAAAGATGACGAGTTATCAACTCGTCATCCAAACTCAGCCATCCACCCATCCCGCCTCCCCGACGCGTGCGCTTAGGGGTGGGACACATTCATATGACGCCCAAGGAATATTCCCCGCTTTTTTGTTGCGCGCCCGCTGCCCCAGACGCGCTCGAGAGCCATTTTGAGCGTTTTTGTGTGCCGCCATCACATCTGACAATGTTTGGGCATGTTTGCCGGCAGCATCAAGTGCCCACCCTGTCTCCCGCCCTTTTTACTACGTTTATGCCCCCTCCCGCCCTCAATCACGGCATCCACGGCAATGGTAAGTACCCTCCCCACCCCCTATACCATCAATGATTGTTTTTCCGGCCACCCCGGCACCCAGGGGCAGTATCCAGGAGGCATTGCCAAATCTGGCAGCTAGCTTAAATGCCTTCTGGATACATGCGAGGCTGTAGCCTATAGGCCTTATACCATATATGATACCAGCCACTAATTGTGATAAATAGACTTACTGTTTATAAACATCATACAACGACGTGCAGGACGCTGGCTTCTGATTTCCTATTATCCTGGGCTTTGACGGCGGCGGAGGCTGATGAAACAATGCTCGTGGCGAGGAGGTGAAAGGGAGATGGTGAATTGATGGCATGCGATCAAAAGTGGAAATATATTCCCACGGGATGCAGATGGTGGACATTTTGATGGCGACCATTTCTCGGTATACAAACTCCTTTTACAAGTAAAAGATCGTAATGATTCATAAATTATAATAACCCATTCTAAAACTCTAGGAAAGCTTCAGGGATAATTTTATATGTATACCACTAAGTCCCTTTTGCAGAGGAATCTACCTACTTCCTATTTTTTGAGTACACACATTTTCGTGATGCTTCTATAATTTATGTATATGTATCATCCACATTGTAGCGATTTCTAGCAACGTTGGTACTACGTATGGCAAACGATACATTCGTGCAAGCTTGTTGCACCTATATAGGCACACAGGAGCATCTGTGCAATCAGCACACCGATTATCGCATGTTCGGCATCAACATCACACGTTCTACACCAATTTTGCATGGTTGCAATTTAGATGCCCATGATTGGCACATTGATACCCCACTCAATTCGCCATCGTTTCCAGCGATTCAACATGCGATGGATAGGCCTTGTGCAGGAGTATTCTGACATGGTCGCTATGACGCGCTGCGAGCGCTTGTCATCGAGAAATAGTGTTATCACGGTGTTGCTGGCCCGCACACTTTTATTATATTCAGTCCCACTCATTTGTATTGCCACTTCGCTTTCTGCCTCCTGCTAAGTATCTACATTTATATTTTATGTTTCATACTAACTTGTATGGCTTTTACCTTGCACATATACTTGAGTACAGTTCAGTACCTCCTCCAGTCAGTTAATTCACCAATTACACTTCGCTTTTCGCAGTCAGATCACTCCCCCATCTGTTCTACATTATCTCCTCGTTTTAAATTGAAATACCAACCGATATACATCGCTTTTGCACATACTTCGACCAACCGACTTCACTCTTGCTCAAACACACCGAAATAGTTTTCCCTGTTCGCTCTGCACTGTGCCATGCATTCGGGTACGTTCTTTTACATACATCCCTCTTGGCCTCCTCACTGCATTCTCAATCCTCACAACCTTCGCCTTTCGTGAATCTGCATCAGTAGTGTAATATTATCATACATATTCTGTTGTATATTACACAACTACAGCAGAGTTGGTCAATTCATTTTCATTTCATCAGGAAATGATGCCAAGTCGTGAGAACGTTTGTACGATCTTGTTGACTCCTCAAAGACACTCAAAGATCTCAAAAGACAACAAGACAAAAAGATCTTCTAAGATCGTTCAAAGACAGGTTGTTTCAAATTTGTTGTCTTCAAAGCATGCACAAGATCTTTGAATGAATTTTTAAGATCCTAAAACCAACCTAAAACAGATGATTACAGGTCGTCCAATGCCAATTGCTTGGTGCACATTCAGAACGGAAGCTTTACAAGTTCTTAAAACAATGATATTAATCAGAATGGTAATAAGTAAACTAATTGATATCCAACAGTCTACTAAGTATCTACCTAGACTAATTGTACAATAACCAGAGTGTAACAATGGGGGGAAGACAATATAGGAAGATATGGCATGCAGAGTGTAAGGATGGATGGCAGCAGGGGGACTTACACAAGTTGACAACAGTGACCAGTAGCACACATACTCATACCTGGGCGTCGAGGGCAGTGGTGGTGGTGGCAAGTGCGCAATGGTCTGATTTTGTCCAAACAGTGGCTATGGGGAGCAGGGGGTTAGAGAGGGGGGTAATAACAAGGTGGGAGCACCACCTTGTTTGCTCCATGTGCTGATTCAGGTGTTACCAGGGACATCACATCGATGGGGAGGGAGGGGGTGACAGCGGGTGACAAAAATGGTTGATTGTGACCGAACAGGGGGATGACAGGAGGATGGGGTGACAGCGACAGAAGGGGGATACAGTGGGGGACACACTGGTGTCCTCCATTTGCAGATTCGGGCATTACTGGAGGCTGGGTGTCGAGAATGACAGTGACGGCGGCAGGCGGAAAGAGTGATCAATTGTGATCAAGTGGTGCAATGAGGGGCGGTGCTGACAGTGATGGGAAGGGAGGGTGGAGGGGCAGCTGCTGATGGCGTTTGTGCACTGGTAGAGGGTGACAGGTGTTGTTGAGGGCGTAGACAGCAGCAGCAGCAGGAGGCAAAGAACTATATGCCCATTAGGGGTCATGTAGTCATTGTTAGGGTAGAATAGATAGACTTACAATGAAATTTATGCCCCACACCAATGTGTGGGATGTTCAGGGAGTGTCTCCCATCATTCCCACTCTTCCTTGACAATGTTCAGTGGCGGGAGGGAGGGTCAACGACAGCAGCAGCATGGTCACGTTGGTGACGGTGCTTGCTGGGGTGCATTTGGGTGCATTTGGTGGTGTGGTGTGGGGTTGGTTTGGTGAGTGGGGAGGGGGGGGAGGACATCAGCAACAACAACAATGACAGTAGTGGTGAGTGATGAAGTGGCAATGCAGGTGATTGTGCTGGCAAGTGAAGGGGGAAGGGGGAAGGTTGGAAGATACAAGTAGGAACATAGATGACTGTGAATGTCTGCTGTGGTTCAAGTTTGGAGTGTGATTATGTAATATTTGATGGGACTTCCTAATCAGTTGTTGAGTGCGCCAGGTTTTCAAAAACCTGGTGCACTCAACGACTGATTAGGAAGTCCCATCAAATACTGACCTCAATGTTATCTTAACTAGGGAAGGGCTGACTGCTGTTGGCAGAGACCTTGCTTCACCCTCTGGAGTGCACACCAATGGGAACATGAAAGAAATATTGTAAAATCCATCTGACAAGCCTACACTCACATTGGGGAGGAGCGAGCCCATGTGTGTTGAATGCTTGAATAATGCACAGAACATCTATTATGATCTTACAAACTCTCTCAAGCAAGAGCTATATTTAAATTATCTTGGGAGATCTTTAGGCGTCTTACAGTGCTTTGCATTGGACTTTGCAGTCCGAGTTTCGTAAAATCTATTTGGTTGTATTTGGATGTGACACGGGTCATGCCCCTGAGTTGGGTGATGATATTCTGGGGCTGCACGCTGTACCGTCATCACATACGGCGTACAGTTGTAAATGTACAGTGGTCAATGGTGCCACCGTAGGCATCACCGCATAGATTCCAAACTTCCACGAACGGTACGGTATGGTGGGGCTTACGGCCGTTTTACGGACAAATATGTATACGGCTTGCCAATTTTGAATTCAATTTAATAGTAAGATAACCACATAAAAATAATCTAATCGTGCCGCAAGAATACACTCTCGAGCAAGGCAAAGCTCAACGTAGTCAGCGTCGCCGCAGCCTTTACTGCTATATTTATATATCACCCACTGCACATGTGCAGATAAGGGTCATATATCCAGAGTGCACATGTGCAGGCTGCCGGATTTGGACATCTCTCTAGGTGTCTGAGTTTTAAATTCCACCCCATATATGATGGCATCATTCTTGTCCAGTTGCCATCAAAATCCTATCAACTGATAGCAATCATGTTCCCACCTATATATTCCCACACTTACAAAAATTTGCCACAGCCTGCAGAAACCCTAAATGTACACATACCCTTTGAGGACATACCATCAAAAGTGCCCCAATCAGGCCCTACAGGGTGATTTAAATTTCTAAAAATAGATTCCAGGCCACAGAATGTGAAATCAATGTGGGTGGTTTTGGACAAACTTGGGTACTGTTCTGTAGCATTTTTCAATGCGCTTCCAACCCACATGATGCCAACACTAGGTGCTCAGTGGCTGTGCTTCTATTGGCAGAATACATGTATTTAGCAAAACTTTCCCACAGCATTGCTTGACCCAAATGATACTATTTTTATACAATCTTGGTATCATCATGTAGGTAATTTCAGTGTGCTTCCAACCTATATAATTGCTAAGCTAGGTGCTCAATAGCTGTAATGCTATTCATGATTTACTGAATTTAGCAAAGATATATCATTCCACTGTACTGTGCTTGTTTATGGCTATTTCTGGACAATTTTGGCACTATCCTGTAGGTATTCCTTACACAATTTAAACTCATATCCTACCTTGTCTGCAGACCTCAGGACTTCTATGCTATTTACAATATACTGTATTTTAGCACATTTGCATCAATTGGCTGTCACCTACTCATTTTTTGTTATTTCTGGAAACTTTAGGCAACACATTATAGCAGTGATACAGGCCTTTCCAGCACATTATTTCTCTCATGATTGTACTCAGCCTATAGAATGCTATTTTAATAGTACTGAAAATGTATGCCAAATTATGCATGTAGTAATTGTATGGGGTATACTATTTATAGCCAGACACTGTTGGCACTAGATTGGAGCAGGAAACCACCTGTTTCCAAAACATATTTTAGATTTACAGCACACTTAGTAGATCTCTTGGAATTGTCCAAATAGTGTGAAGTTGCTATGGAATCACATTTGTTAAACAGACTATATAGAACTACATGGGTGGGTCACCAAGTGGACTCAGAGATTGTCAGGAATATATAGGGATGACCTGGTGTTTAGATAGTATAACCTAGATCATGTGTGATACATACAGATAGTGACCAGACAAGGTCTTATATAGTTACTATTCACAGTACAGTTGGCAAAGTATGTAAAAGGTGATTTCGGTCAAAATGGGAATGTAAGATCAGAATCAGTCAAGACTGGATAAGGATGAGCATATAAATATGAGCAGACATCACTTGCTTGATTCATTCCAGGTCTGATTTATTGACTACTATATGATGGAATACCAGATTGGTTACAAACAATGACATTCCCTTAGTGTTAGCTTACATTCCTATATCACCTTTTACATACTTTACCAACTGTACTGTGAATAGTAACTATATAAGACCTTGTCTGGTCACTATCTGTATGTATCACACATGATCTAGGTTATACTATCTAAACACCAGGTCATCCCTATATATTCCTGACAATCTCTGAGTCCACTTGGTGACCCACCCATGTAGTTCTATATAGTCTGTTTAACAAATGTGATTCCATAGCAACTTCACACTATTTGGACAATTCCAAGAGATCTACTAAGTGTGCTGTAAATCTAAAATATGTTTTGGAAACAGGTGGTTTCCTGCTCCAATCTAGTGCCAACAGTGTCTGGCTATAAATAGTATACCCCATACAATTACTACATGCATAATTTGGCATACATTTTCAGTACTATTAAAATAGCATTCTATAGGCTGAGTACAATCATGAGAGAAATAATGTGCTGGAAAGGCCTGTATCACTGCTATAATGTGTTGCCTAAAGTTTCCAGAAATAACAAAAAATGAGTAGGTGACAGCCAATTGATGCAAATGTGCTAAAATACAGTATATTGTAAATAGCATAGAAGTCCTGAGGTCTGCAGACAAGGTAGGATATGAGTTTAAATTGTGTAAGGAATACCTACAGGATAGTGCCAAAATTGTCCAGAAATAGCCATAAACAAGCACAGTACAGTGGAATGATATATCTTTGCTAAATTCAGTAAATCATGAATAGCATTACAGCTATTGAGCACCTAGCTTAGCAATTATATAGGTTGGAAGCACACTGAAATTACCTACATGATGATACCAAGATTGTATAAAAATAGTATCATTTGGGTCAAGCAATGCTGTGGGAAAGTTTTGCTAAATACATGTATTCTGCCAATAGAAGCACAGCCACTGAGCACCTAGTGTTGGCATCATGTGGGTTGGAAGCGCATTGAAAAATGCTACAGAACAGTACCCAAGTTTGTCCAAAACCACCCACATTGATTTCACATTCTGTGGCCTGGAATCTATTTTTAGAAATTTAAATCACCCTGTAGGGCCTGATTGGGGCACTTTTGATGGTATGTCCTCAAAGGGTATGTGTACATTTAGGGTTTCTGCAGGCTGTGGCAAATTTTTGTAAGTGTGGGAATATATAGGTGGGAACATGATTGCTATCAGTTGATAGGATTTTGATGGCAACTGGACAAGAATGATGCCATCATATATGGGGTGGAATTTAAAACTCAGACACCTAGAGGGCCATCAGACAATCACTATTATTTCAAACTCAGACAGAGGGAGATGTCCAAATCCGGAAGGCTGCACATGTGCAGGTGGCATATATGACCCTTCTCTGCACATGTGCATTCAGTCATACATGATAGTGGCAGTATGAAGTGGTCGCCGACAGACTTGTTAAGTTGTTGGTGCCATTTTCAAGGCACACGTTCTTTGCTCGGGTCTAACCGTTGTAGTGGGATGCGTTTGGGACGCATAGATCGTGGTCGTTTGAGCGGTTTTTTGTTTTTGAATTTCTGTGCAGCAAGAGATTCGAGGTAGTTGTCAAACGCTGTCCACAACCTAGTGGAATCACAAATAAAGTCAGTAGAAAAATCATATAATTTTGGGTGGTTCTTACCTTGCAGTCCTACCACTTGAACAACTTTGAGCAGGTTGTGTAGCCTGATAGATCGAGGCGGTGTCGGCTTCGGATTCACAGAAAGGGGTTTCGGCAGCCTCCTTGAGGTTGCATGTTGCTAGATCCAGCGCGTAGTTCTCGGCGGGCAAAAATGAGTCTACTACAGTGCTACTCTATGACTCCAATACTCATTCTACATGCCGCAAACATGCCGATGCAGACTTATATACTTCTTCACCTTGAAACGACAGCTGACTTTGTCGGATTTCGTGAAATTTTAGTTGCTAAATATTGGTTACATATGTTCTTAACAGCGTGCTCAATATTAAATGCTCGTCAAACGGTCGCTAATGCAGTGCGATGTTATACATAAAACACATCAAGAAATACTGCCTTTCAGACGGGTCAGTAATCAGGGGATTGATAGAATTGTAGATGGACAATGAAACAGGTACCTTAGCCTCGAACAGACACCAATAAATGCGAATAAGACAGAATGGGGTCAAGATAGATAGGTCAAGGCAAACACAACGAGTAGAACGACAATGCTTGAATTTTGAGCTCAAACCTAGTCTGTCTATACAACTGTATTATGGCTGTCCTTAACGAGAAACCTGTGAGAAATGTGGGTAGTCGCCGACCATGGACTTAGCCGATGGAAGCCCCTTGTTATCAACCAGTCCTTGCAATATTTCCTGAATTTTAGGGCGACGCCAGCCGTAATCTTCAAGGTATCAAAGGTTTCTGTCACCCCTAAAATAAATAAGGCTAGGCGTAAAATCACTCTCCACAAGCGTAGCTCACTGGAACCACCGGAGCACGTAAACCTCAAAAGAACAGAGCTAGTCGTCAAGGAATGAGGCTCAGTGGCACCATCTTGTGTAGGGATGAACAGTGGCGACGACCAAGCAGTGACAGGCTGGTTGATCTCGGCAGTTTGTGCCGGTGTGACTCAGGTGTGACCCTGATGATCAAACAACACGTACAAACAGATTTTGCAAAACTCGGACTGCAAAGTCCAATGCAAAGCACTGTCACTGCGGGCAGTGGGATATATTCCCTATAAGTAAAATCTATGCAAAATCTGTCATAGGCATATAGAGAATTCCTTAATGTAGATCAATTCTTTGTGATAAGATTCCGCGTTGGACAGAATTCGTGCAAAAATGTCGCAGATCGCCGTGATCTGACAGAATTTTACGAGAAGTAGATACTTTGGTAATTAAATCTATCTACATTCGGCAGATTACATGTATCCAATTATAGCCTGCTTGTATTGTAACAATAGTAGATTTTTCTATCGTGTTCGGGTTCAGCGATGTGCAATACTAGTGCAGTACGCCGCATTCTGCACAAGTATTGCATCTGGCACAATTTAGGCAATACGGCTATCTGCAACGCGATTGACGCTCATCAAGCCAAAATACTGCTGTCTCAAGGGCGGCAAGGCTTGTATTTTTGCCATTCAATCGCAATACATTTTGGTCCTTGGGCTGAATTGGCTTAAATCGCTTAACAGATAGCCATATTGCCTAAATTCTAACAGATGCAATACTTGTGCAGAATGCGGCGTACTGCACTAGTATTGCACATCGCTGAACCCGAACACAATAGAAAAATCTACTATTGTTACAATACAAGCAGGCTATAATTGGATACATGTAATCTGCCGAATGTAGATAGATTTAATTACCAAAGTATCTACTTCTCGTAAAATTCTGTCAGATCATGGCGATCTGCGACATTTTTGCACGAATTCTGTCCAACGCAGAATCTTATCACAAAGAATTGATCTACATTAAGGAATTCTCTATATGCCTATGACAGATTTTGCATAGATTTTACTTATAGGGAATATATCCCACTGCCCGCAGTGTGTAAGGGTGCCTAAAATAAATGCAACATCTCTCACAACATGGCATCATTTCCTGATGTTTTGAGTTGTCTTCTTAATTTTATTTTCTTAGCTGAGAGTTGGCTCTACTGGACCTCATTGGGGTTCTAGATTATTCAAGGCTTGCATCCTTTCTGTTTGTTTAAAAGCTTGCTGAATCAATCTTCATCATCATCTTATTCATAGTACATACTACAAATTTCCTACTATTGTGGATTATATAAGAGTTGTCTGGAATCATTTATCAAATGGGAGCAATGTGCCACTGACATTGGCCAACTGACATAGTCCGACTAATTAATAGATCTCCTGGTCTCTACACTTTCACGCCGAGTGTGGTCAAGTCATTGAGTCCAGTGCTTTGCCGGCGCTTGCCATTCACAGCGTGGGCATAGCACATCGTCTTTTGCTGACCAATTTGCTTATGCAATTCTGACATAAGCAAAAGACCGTCCTTGTATTATATTATAGATATAGATAGATGACATGAGAATAGGTACCGATTACTGCACTCCCCTGCTATGGTTGGCCGTTTGCACAAAAATAGATTTTATATCATAACTCATTCCCCATTATATATATAAAAATCTGATCACCTCCGCTCCTTCTCCTTACTGTCTGAACCATTTATTTGGTTGACATTTAGTGTGTCCCAAGAGTTTAACGCCCAGAGGGGCCCTCTACGTCGAGAAAATTCAGCTACACACCTCGACCCCCGTGGGAAATGAATAAGTCAGCACTGATTTCACAATATTGGTGTTACTGTTCAGAGGCGTTGGTACTTGATTTCCAGAAAACACGATGCATGCTATCAGTAGAGAGATGTGTTCTGAAGTAACCCGGCCAAGTAGGGAGAGCATGGGCGGTCAACCTCAGATATTGGGACGTCCACAACAGCAGGATTGTTGGTATGGACAAGCTATGTTCAGAGCGGTCGCAGTGGGTGGTTGACAAGTACCTTGTGAACGTCGGATGCTAGCCAGCATCCAGCGACAGCACAGGAGTGCCAGTCCAGGGGGCCGTGCTCTCGATGCGGAATGAACGAGACCGAGCGGCCTTGCTATGCCCTCAGCGTATATCCAACGTGTGTTCAACGCCACGGGATGGCAGAACTTTCTTGAACGCATACATGGCACTGAAGTGGGTCAGGTATCTCCGGGATTCGGTATTCGCCACTTGAAGAGGCAAAAACCATTCATATTCCAAGATTAAATACGGCTGAGGGTACTGAGATACAAGAAGTATGCATAAGTCTACGACCAAAGGGTGTACATACAAGAGAATTTATCGCATCTGCGACGAGCTTCAGTTGCACCCCTTGTGACGCCAGGGGAAGGATCTCGGTGCGGAAAGCTTCTGCATCGAAGAATCTGGATGTTCACGTATCTGGGGATGGGCGAGCCGCTGAAAATGGTGTGTGCTGGGCTTGTTTAGAGGTTGCAGTGCCTGAAAACGGTATGAGCGAGTCCGACGACGGAGCACCCAGGGCTTTGGGGAACTGTCGCTCAGATGGACGGTGAACCACGGCTGAAAGCCGAGGCCGTTAACTGCCCACGGCGGGGGAAGGCTGCTTGCTATGCATGCAGTGGCGGTAGTTGTGGACACCGGTAGAGAGCGAGCGGCTGCCGCTCATGTTTGCTGGGGAAGCATTGGCCATCATCTTTGCCCCCCCTCTCGCTCTGCATACTCTCGCTTCACAGCCGCAGAGGGTTTTGAAAGGGGGACCAGCCGTAGGTGTAGTAACGGCAGTGGCCGCTGGGACGACAGACGGTGTCGCCGGGGGTGCAATGACGGGACGAGGGGACGTAGCAGCAGCTGGAGACTCGATCAGTCGTATACGGTGCTGGGTGAAGACGCCAGGACTCTGCGGAGAGACTGTGTTCGTTAGAGATGTCGTTCAGGGAGGTCGTTAAGGCAGTCGCAAGTGTTAGCGCAGGCATCGAGGAGATTGACTTCTACCGATGTGGCGCGGCGGTGGCTTGTGGGGCAACCTCTAGGCATTCTCTGTGAGAGGGATATTCGCTCAGATTCTGCATATCGGCGGTCGTTACGAGGTAACCTGTTGTGCTTCTTCGAACTGACTCTTCAGCACGAGGCGGTGGAAACCAGGATGATTTCGTTGTGGACGGCGCGGCCTCGTCCATCGGGCAGTCCGGGGGTCCTGTTCAACGGTAATCTTGACCCGAAGGTGATGGCGATGTGAGCGACGACAGGCTTGACTAGACCTCAAGGACTATTTGCGGAGGGAGGCCCTGGGGAGGAAGGATTCGGTGGGCAAGGCCAGAGCCAAACTCGGAGGAGATTGGGACACGGACGGCCGCGGTCATGTTGGGGGGCGGAGGTGGGGGCGTTTGGCACTGCGGACAGTAAGCAGCAGTTCGAGGGCCAAGCTGTCAGCGCTTGAGCAGACGTACAAGTGTCTATGTCAGTGTCATGTTTGACGGCGCGCGGGGAAGCGGGCGTGGTGTGGGGTGATGAGCACTGAAGCGGGTGTGTACTCGTAGAGTCGATAGCTGAGAGCGGAAGAGGAGAGATAATGGAAGGTAGAAGACTCGGAGATCAACGAGTAGCCTCAGTTCAGCGGAACAGACAAAAAAAGCGTGACTTGAAAACCGATTCCTTGAATTTTAATTTAATTTTGTCCACTCTCGTCCGCTTCCGCCATGAACATCTAACCACCCGCCGAACCTGCAAATACAGCTTATGCCTCCGAACGGCGTCATTTCCAGAAACGGCCAGCCAACAATGCCGAATTCAACAACGACGATGGCGCTTCATTGGCACGCACGAACTTGAGTTGCTTGGAGGCTTCTGTAGTGAACATTTGACGGCCTCATTTTCCTCAATGGTTTCCGGCTCCACATCGACAACCAGTTCGCGACGCGCCATTATACCCCTCCACACCCTGCAGGCGCACAATCTTTCGACAAACGTCATTTCGATGCTGGCACGGACGCAAAGATAGCGAAATCTCAGAAGCGGGGAATTGAACTCGTTGATTTTGCCTTGTTCGAGCCGCTGGAGGTTGGGTGAAAAGGACAGGGAGGAGGAAGCCAAATGGGAAGGCATGTGTTTGGGTGCGGACGAGATGGGTACAACGCTTTCCGCTGTTCCTAAGTACAAAAGGGAGCATTCCATCAGTAGCTCTGGCTCCCGGTCCAGTCATGGCGCATCAACCACCACGGCATCCAGCACTCGAACCTCCGTCAGAGCAGCCAACGCCTTTCCTCGCGAATACTTCGACGAACAAACAGCCTCTTCGATAAGAAGCGCAATACGCCGTCCCCCGTTCCCCATGCTGCGCCTCCGGAGAACTCGTCCAGTCCATTCGGCGCGTTTTTCCTTCATCCCGCACCGACCACCAAGGTCGTAGGGGTATCACGCGTGAAGAAGGGACCTCCGCCGCCGCCACTGCTTCTGCTTCAGCCTCCCAAATTCGCCTACCTCGACATCATTTCAAATCACACCACCTGAGCCTCAAACTCTACAGCAGGTCATTCTTTTTGCCGGAGCAACAGGAACAACCTCAGCACACGCGGGTCGATGAACTTCGATCCTGCGAGCGCACAAACGGAAGACTCAACGTACCCTGGCGGGTACCCCTCATGCTGACGCAGTCGCAGGCGCTCGAGGAGCTTTCAAGCCTCAAGGAGCAGCGACTCCAGCTACGACCGCCCATCCTCGGCATCCAACCCATCTCTGTCTCCGCCGCCCTGGCACCTGCTCCAAAGTTGAACACAAACACGAACGTGCACAGGAACGACACCGAAAACGAAGGTCCTTGACATCAGGTACCCTCGTTACCCCGTCCTCACCTACCAAGCCTAAAGTCGAAGAAGACGCGCCCATTTACGCGCCCCAGACCCGAGGAATGGCGTGTTCTCTCGCCCACCCCGGCACCCCGCAGGTGTCTTCTCCTCTGCCTGCGTCGTCTCCCCGTCTCCTGCCCCTCCACCACCCATCAGCCCAGGCCGTGGTATTTTCAACTCCGTACAGCAGCATCGATCCATCCTCTCGCATCCTACCAGCCGCCCAGAAGAGCCGCCATCTCCTTGGTCTGCGCAGGACGCGTCTGCCGAGCTCGAAACTGGGTTTCGCTCTTGTCCCTTTTCTGCGCCGTCCGGCGCTGAGAGGCATAGTTTTTGAGGACAGGGATTGAAGCGAGGATGGTGAGAATTTGTCGACGCGAGAGCTGGTCTGCCGCTGGATGCTCTTAATTGATGAAGGAGTTTGTGATGGCGATAGTTTGAAAGGTCTACACACTGAGTGGTCAGGACTCAGAGCCACCGTTGCGCCTCCCGGACGACATGATACGAGGAGATGGATACGTGGAACAGCGCAGGAATGGGCTCCACTGGACGAAGACGAAGTATGCGCGACCTTGGGACGTGCCAATGGATGCTGATATCATCACAGAACGAGAATGATCAGAAACGAGCGACGAAGTCCACGAGACCATGTCACCAGGGAGTACAGCCGAGACCCCAACGACACGGACTGGGTTGAGCGCCGTGAAAATCCGAGAAGGCAGAAGGCGACAGTGAAAGTTCAGGCTAAGACAAGGGAGGAGAAAAAAGGTGTAGCTGGAAAGGAAATTCGAATTGCACAACCAGCAAAGCGAATGCGTACACAAACAAAGCCGCAAACACAAATTCTTGGCGCTTTGGATTCTGAGACCGGACCTTCCTCAGATACTCTCGCCCCGGAGGCACCAAGCCAGCCTAAACTTGAAAGAAAATGCAGTCCAGACCTGAGAAATGGTACAAACCCGCCGTTCCGAAATTCCACCCTCATTTTCTCTGTCTCCGCCATCCCCACCACCCTGACTTCCATTTTTGCCGGGGGCGGCTGTTTCGACTTCAGACGTGCCCTCGCACCTAGGTTCAGAGTGTTGATCTCTACTCTTGCACCACTTACAGCGCCGGAAGAACCGCTACCCTCACAGCCTGCCCGCATCCCCCGTCGCACAAGGTCGAGTTCAAGACCGAGCTTTGCTCTCGCTCCTCTTCCCCAACGTTTGGCTGTGAAGACGTGATTTTTGGGGACTGGAACGGAGCGGACGACACTGGGGGGCTCAATAACGCGAGAGCTGTCTCTGACATTTGGATTTCTTCGACGCCGTTGTCCTTGATGATAGAATTTCATCTCCTCCACTGGGTGCCGTTTGACTTCAGATGATCCCTCGCATTCAGCTCTCGCGTCGATACCAATTACAGCCACCCAGAAGAGCCGCCGTCTAATCGGCCTGCGCGCGTTCCCTATCCCATGTGCCGCGCCTGCCGAGCTCAAGACCATGTTTCGCGCTTGCTCCTTTCTTTCAACGGCGAATATGCAGCCCAAGTGGATGGTAATGCGGGAGAGAATGCCAATGGCTCTGACAACGTGAGTCAAGTCTGGCATTGGATGCTCTCTGTTAATGAAAGGGTCTGTGATGGCGAAGGCTCCGAAACTTCTACGCACGGAGCAGATACTGCGCCTTCCGGATGACATGAGGCAGGAGGACGAATACGCGGAATGCCAGGGGTAGCCTGAGTCCCATCATCAAAAGGCCGGGTATGCACGTCCTTGGGACGCGCCAACGGATATGGATGATCACGAAGATACGGCACTCGGTGCATTCAACGTTCGCCCTCTCCTCTTTCTATGTGCTCGCCTTCATCCTTTTGACAATTGTAGCCCCTCAGCCCTCTCAGCCTCCTGCCCTGTCTTCCTGGTTCTGGACTCCGTCGTCTGCCTGGATGTCTACGTCGGCCTTCCTCTCAGCTCCCTCTCCGCGGTATGGGACCCGTTGGTTGATATCGATCTCGATCTCGACCTGTGGTTGGACACGCAGTGTCTCATTCTTATCATCCACCGCATACTCTTGCAACTCATGTGCGGTACTCTCGGTGCTTTTTTGGGGACGTGAACGGAGCGAAGAGAGGACGGACTGCGCTGCGTGCGAGGAATCCACTGGGCGCGAGGTGGATGCACGGGATCGCGAATGTGGAGGTATCACAGGTGGTGGTCCTAATCATGACCTTACGAGGATCGGCGTGGACGTCCGGAGATCAATCTGGACCGCGAAGCGGAAGAGGGACTGTAGGACACGACGTGGTGCGTTAACAACGTATGCAGTATGATGGGAGTGTCGTGGCGGACTGTCAGGTCTGCAGCGTTTCTGAATCTGGGTTCGAGATTGATGCTGGGGGTGATGGCGATGATTCATTGGTGGAGCCAACCAGACTGCGATCCTCACTCTGTTCTCGCATCGTGGTGCTATGTATGACTGGAGTTGCTCATGGCTCTGACGTGCGCTGCCCTAAATTCCTGGGACGTTCTGATATTGCATTTGCGCCGCTCGGATTTGCAATTGGGACTGGTTGAATTTGTCCTTGACTTCGGACTTAACCTCTCTTGACTTTGCACCGGACTTTGAATGTGACTAGGATGTTGAATAGGACTGCGAGTCTAACTTACACGAACGTCAATACTACTGCTCTGGCTTACTGGGCAGGATTGTTTGAATGCGCTCGCTTTATTCGTTGCGGCTCTAAAAACTGTGTATGGAAACGGATACTCGATGCTTGATCCTGCCAGTCTCGGGCTACGCGTAGCTACTCGATGCAAGATGCGCTACGATGAAAGAGGGTTCACTTTGCTTTGTGGATACCCTTTGACTTGGTGCGCGCTATTACATTTGCTTTGGTCTTGTGTCCTGAGGCTTCTGCATCAGAAGATGATTCCCCGTCCTGGCCACATACATTGGCCAGGACACGAACTAGTCACCAAAGAGACTCGAGCCAGTACCGCACCGATTTTGTCAGTATCATATATATACGCATTGTACGCGGAAGATCCATTAACTATCAAAATCGTCAATTATGCAATCACAGAAAGATTTGTTCAGAATATTTGGCTAGCTGGAACTTGTTGAAGAGCAATAACGTCCTACCTTGCCACTTGTTCTGGAGTAAGTATTGCTATATTTGCATGATGGAGAGTATACTTAGCTGGCACGGCTGATGCCCTGCAGGCCGGTCGACCCGATTGGGAGATCGGTATGCATCTGAGCGGGTCTACCATGATACCGATATATATACGCATGCTCCCGTGTCACTGACGTGATGACAGGCCACTGAGCACGGCGCGCACAGTGCGCACAGCCATATGTAGCACTTAACTCCAGCCAGCTCTGTCAACATCCGACCCACCTCTTTGCTTTCTCTATCCTTAGCAGTGAAACCATGGCCATGATATCTAATGCACTCATCACTGGAGGAGCCTTCAGCCAAATTATTCATAGTGATCAACGACAGACTTTGAAGAGTAGGAATTATCTTCGAATCCGTGCACATTCTCATTGCTCAAGCAAAGCGTTCCTCTAGGTGCCATGGATCGTCTGCAGGAGGCTGTCGCATATAAAGCTTTCCACAACTCGGGAGAGAGATTTGACCACCCAAAGTGCCATCCCAATACACGGATTGCGGTCCGAGATAAGATCGAGAAGTGGGCTTTACGTACCGACCCAGACACAAGGCACGCCTCCATGTTGTGGCTGAGCGGAGCTGCAGGAGCTGGAAAATCCGCCATTGCACAGACTGTAGCCGAGGATTTCTACTCCAAGGGTCTCCTGGTTGCGAGTTTTTTCTTTGGAAGATCCGACCCAACTCGGAACCACGCTCGGTCATTGGTTTCCACAATCCTCTACCAGCTATACCCCTTACTTCCGCCACCGGAGCAAAGTCGTGTTTTGGCCACCATCGACCGCGACCCCCTCATCTTCACAAGATCACTCCTGACCCAGCTTCAAACTCTCATCGTAATTCCACTGCAGCCTTTATTCAAAAAAGGGGTTTGGTTCAGTATTGGTACCCCACGTCTCATTATCATCGATGGCCTGGACGAGTGTCGAGATCGCGATATGCAGCGCAATGTCCTCCTCATGCTCTCTGCATGCGCGCGCCAGTTCAACTTGCCTTTCATCTTTCTGCTGTCCAGTCGTCCAGAGCACGATATCCAAGCCGTGTTCAGCTCCCGCGACTTCCTTCCCATCCGCACTCGTCTGTTCCTCGACAATGCCTATCGTCCGGACGATGATATCGAGCTCTTTCTCCGCGACCAATTTGAGGAATGTCGGACCATTCACCCATTTAGGCAAACGATTCCACCCAATTGGCCCTCTGATGATAAGGTGAAGGAGATTACGAGGAAGTCGTCTGGACAGTTCATATATGCCTCTGTCGTCGCAAAATACGTCAAGTCTTCCCGCCATCGGCCACATCATCGACTGGACGTTGTACTGAAGCTCAGGCCTGCTTTGAGGGACCTCCCCTTCTCCGAGCTTGATGCATTCTACGCTCACATCCTTTCTGGCGTTGACGATATCGAACGCGTACTTGACGTTATTAGCTTTCACATTCTGATGTGGGAGTCTCGAATTGACACTATTGAAACCATACTTCAGCTGGATGCAGGAGAAATTGCTATATTACTCTGCGACCTGGCCCCCCTAATTGATTTGGTACACGGAGGACTCAAAATACTCCATGCCTCGCTTGTCGATTACCTGCTTGACGGTGCAAGATCCAAGGAGTATTTTATCGACGCAACCAAGCGTTTGCCTGACCATGTTGCGGACTGCTTCCAATTCTTATCTTGTGCGTTCCTAAATCCTTCTCAAAGTATTATTGTGCACCTGTTGATATCACCTTTTCTCTCTCATAGATGGTCAATATGAAGACACTTTGAAAGAACCAGCAAGATTAGCAATGTTTTACTTCACAAGAAAGCACCTCTCTCTCGACTTAACGGAGCACTTATACAACGCAATAAAAGGATTCTCAATCTCTCGAATATATAACGCAATAATCAACGTGAAATCGGGTCGTGATCAAAGATCATTACTTGTGTCCCTTGTATTTGGCTTTCTACCTGCTTTATTCAAGTTCCTCAAAAGATTGGTACGCACCTCAAAGCTTCATCCCAAGACTGACAGTCTAATCTCGGTTTGTATAGGATTCTGCAAAATGCCTTAAACTATATCGATACCACCAATCTGAGTACGATCTCTTTCTCCGAGAGAACCTCAAGGCATGCTTGCGCGACGACACAACCTCAGTGGTTTTTGCTCAGGTCATGAGCTACCGCGAACTTCCAATAGGCGCTTTTCACGAACACTTTGGCTTTGTCAAAAAAACAAACAGAGCCTTAGTAGTACTCCAGCTAAATGACATTCGGAACCATGGCCGGGACTACCTGGAATACTTATCAAACTTTCTGCGCGACCCGAAGCGAAGCCGGGAGTTCTGTGCAGGGCCAGGACTATTTGCCCAGGCGGCGAAGTGCTGTTTAGTCTATCTTTGCGATCATACAGCATTTGCTCAGAAAGCCCCGCCTCGAATGTCAGCACAGCTGCGTATGAGGCGAAAACACACCCCGTGGAAGTGGCACCGGCGAGTCCTTCGGGAAGACGTTAGGGGGCCGCGCGTCACGCCTTGGCTGTGGCTCCGACATCCTCTTTACCTTGGCATCTCGGAAACTCGGGTTCTCCATCGAAAGACAAACGACCAACTTTATGTCCACAGTGCAGCCGTCTATATATCAGACCCCTCGGAGTACAATGACCCAGTTGTCAAGTACCGAGTCTGCTCTGAGAAGTATTATCTTGCACTTATTTATCTCAGTCACTTTCTCCCAAGGGCAGCAAAGTTGGACGAGTTGGTGCATATGTGCCAAAGACTGACATTTGCATCCCGCTTCCAGGACTTTCGGCGGGAGAGCGCACAAGCTTGGTCTAACATGCAAAAATATGCTGCACGGTGGGGATAGCTTTTATTTCATACTTTATGCACCTTCTCGTATCTGGTTCATTTATTATTCTTTTTAGTTATAACAATTCCAAAACACCCTACACCTCGAGCTCATATGGTGCTCGCATATTGCGGTGCTAGTATCTGCTGCATCGCCGCTCATGTCTCCTGTTGTCCCTAGTAATTGACCACGCCCACTTACTTATCGCAGCAGGTGCTCTTCCTCTTCTAGTGCCTTTCTGCCCGTGATTTCTAGGCGCTTGTGCTTGGGTTGCCGGTCAGGCGCGAGTCCTCGCGAGTCGCAGCTCCCGGTCATTGGTAATTGGTACTTGCAAAATCATGCTCTCGGGCACTCGTGGTGAAGCTGCAATGGTTGGGTCATAAGCCGCCAATCGGTCGTATCGCAGATGCCTGTGGTTAATCCATCGTTGTTTGTTACTGCTTGGGTGCAAGCTCGAGTCGTAGTCATTGCTCAGTCGGGCGCTGGCACTTGCGCTACCCACTCGTGCGCAGTCGAGCCTGCCGTGTTTGCTGGTGCTGATTGTCCCGGGTGCCTGTGCCTTCCTATGCGTCCACCTTCTCACGTTCCCGTTCGTCCTTTGGAGTCCATAGAAACGCCTGCTAGAAACACTGACCACAACTTCTAATAGAGGGAGGGGCGCATGGTGAAAGAGAGCTCGGGTTTGTTAGAGCTCATGGCCTTGTGTTCGCAGATGCTCGTCGTCTCCTTTGCATACAGTGAGTTACAATGACCAGTCAACGGGACCGCGAGACTTCCAGAGAGCTGCCACCATACGCAAGTGTTGGGTTTGGGTCGGGGTGGGCTAGATAGTACAGCCGAGTCTTGTCGACGCACAAAGTACCGCGATGAGGCATATCTGGGAGTTGCTCCCGATGTATCGCATGCTCGACTGACCAAGACAGTTCTGGGTGATGGATGTTATTGTGGTGTTCACCGTAGAGCGAGTACCACGGGCCGGGTTTTGCGTGTCGCCCTGCTCGCTCTGCCCGAGACTGTGCGGTTCTTGTTGCTGCGGGACGCACCCTCGGAATCAAGTTGTGTGGGATCAACTTCACAGGGCGGGGCAACGGGCGTGTGCTGCTACAACAGCTGGAAGGTTGTACGGTGTTAAGGCCGTACCAGGTCGATTACTAGAGCGCGTGCGTTCGCTGCCCTTCCAGAGGCCGGACGGCTCTGGTGCTCTTTGTCCGTTGTTGTAATATCTACTGTAGCACGCGAGTCCCACGGGAGAAATGCCGCCCTGCTGGTAATGTTCTCCTCGCGGCAGGATCGATGCTCAACCTCGAGTTGTATGTAACAATCCGCAGAGCGCGAATGGCGAGCATTCAACACCGCGCTGCTGAGGCGGCGACTGGGATGCACGTATGTTGTAGTGCTGCCAGGAAGAAAATATTAGAGTTGACGTCGGAGGCTTGAATTTCAAGGAGGATATGTTTGCTGCTCGGGTGCTGACTGTTGGGCACAAGACAAACGTAGGGTGGTGATGTGCGGTGAGGCCACGGGCTTGCCGACGAGAATAGACGCATTGCGCAACGTGTTTGTGGAGAGGTGATTGTAGTTATTGAGTGGCTATCGTATTATATCGAAGGAGGGCGAGGAGGCGTGGTTGTTGGTCTGTTATTGACTGTCGAGCGTCGAGCGCATGTTGGGTGGTACCAGGTAACGATCGGCGCCTCCTCCAACGCATAGCATGGAACGGCGCAGAGAAATCACAGGGTAGATAAGGACGAAGGGGGATTTTGGCCACGATTGCATCCTGTGCGTATAAGTACATGGCAGCCGTGCTGGATGGAACACCGTGTAGTGGGTGGAATTGTCTGTGGTCGACCTGGTACCATGAGCGCGAGACTATAGAGCCGCAGATGTGCTGTATCCTACGGTCACTTGAGCGGAATGAGGGGAACGGGGGGAAAGGGAGGCGGCGGCGTAACGATGGGGGAGGGAAGGTAGACGGGACCCCTGGTAATGGGGGGGTGAGGAGGGAGAGCGACATGCGGGGTCTAGTCAGCCTAAGGGCCATGTTAGCTACACGCACAGTGCACAGAGCTGAACTACGTACCTTTGCGGCATGTCTTGTGTGGCCTCGCGTTCATTCATGCCTGTCCCGCCCCTCCTTTGATAGATCTTCTGACTTTATGCTCCAGTGTTGATATGGCATCTGGAGAGGGAGGCGTCGGCGCGTTGATAAACGCGTAATCAGGCATTACTTACCTATACCAACGAAAAAATTGTGCTTTTTGTAAGTGGAGAAGGTATGATCATGGTCATTAGGGAGGTCTTATGGTTGGTGAGCCCAAGAGCATCGAGCAGCCATTGTTGTGGCTGTGCCGGCCCGAGATCTGCCCAAACGCGAACGCTTGTCGCTCGCCTTTCTTCTTCCCGGCTCTGATGCTCTCCACACTTGCTTTTGATACAAGAACACTGCGTTACAGAACGACGATCAGTGGGGAAAAGCGTGAAGTTTGCGAAACCCTGCGACAAGGAAGCGCGACCAAGACGACTGGGTTGACCGTGAACATCTCAAGCATGTAGAAGGCAACATCGGAAGCTCGGGCAATGACTACGAGGAACTTGATCGAGGGTGTAGCTGGAAAGAAAACTCGAACTTCATGACCTCCAGGACTTCCAGGACCGCGAACGCGCACATAAGAACCGAAACACACGCCCTTGACGCTTTAGATTCTGAAATTGGACCTTCTTCAGATGCTCTCGCCCTGGCTGCCCCAAGCTAGGCTAAACCTGAAGGGAAAAAGGCACTCCAGACCTGAGAAATGGCGCACACCCCTGTCCTTCGACGTTCCACGCGTTTCTTCTCCTGTAATCTCTTCATCTCCCCCTTTTTTTTTTTGCCCCATCATCTCTCAGGCGGCTATTTTGCCTTCAGATGTGCCCTCGCATTCTCAATACCTGCTCTTGCACCCATCCGGAAGAGTAGCCACCTCCTCGGCCTACACGCGCCCCTCGTTCTACACGATGCGCCTGCAGACCTCAAGCGCTCTTCGTTTCTCTTTCGCGTCGTCCAGCGGGGAAGATGCAATCTTCACGAACAGGGATACGGGATTCGTTGGCGAGGACGCGACGATTCTTGATGAGGTGTTCGTGTTGTTGAGGGCTCAAAGCTTCCGTGCTCAAAGTGGTCAGAGTCAGCGCCGCGCCTCTTGGACAACAGGATACTGGAACTTGGAAGATAAATACGTAGAACGAGGAGTCTGCCGGAAGACGGCAGACGATGTGCGGGTTCGGGACGCGCGCCAATGGATGTCGACGATGCAGCACTTGGTGCGTTCATCGTCCTCATTCTCTCTCCCTTTCACCATTCTCACAACTGTACTCTAGACGACGACGGGAACTGAGACGGTGGCGATGAGTTGGGGGGTATGGCCGACTGAACTACGATCGCGGCGCCGTTTTCGCATCATGACGCTGTGCATGAGCGACAGGAGTGGCTCGCTGTTTCGACGGGCGCTGCACTTGATTTCTGGGACGTTCTGTTCTTGTTCTTGTGATGGGACTTGGACGTGAAACTGGAACTGAGCTAACACTGTTTGGGAAATGAGACTACAGGTGCGTCAGAGAGAGCCGTTTGCCAAGATGAAAAGCTGTTGGTGGGGAATCTAGAGGCACAAATTCTTCCTTCTGAGCCAATCAAATAATGGTTTACATGTATCAGTATTATACGCAAAGACCTACCAAATGGGCGGTATTTTGGCTAGACAATCTGTCCTCCCTTCCAATGTCATTCATAAACAGTCCCAGTTTCATAAGTGTTGGAAGTAGACGCTTATGCGCACGCGCTGGTAGTCGGGCCACCGCGCCCCTATCTTTCCTTCTTGGCTGACGTAAAGTATTTTCTTTATTATTCGGGAATATTCCCTACCCATAGTATATATTGTCTGTACCTACGTAGAGGAATATAACCTTTCATCCACACCACTGCGCTATCATTTTCAACAATAAGAATTTGAGTCCTTTTGCTTGATTGACAATTGTCGGAGCGCCCGTCTGAGCGCCGAAATGAGATGACCCCGTTTCACCAGCATCATGATCAACACAGCACGGCAGCCGTCTACACAGCTCAGCTGAATCAACCGCGCAGCAATCACATTCCTCCAGCTAGCTCTATCAACACCCCACCACACCTTTACTTTCCATATACTCAGCAGCGACATGTCTATGATATCTAACGCACTCATAACCGGAGGCGACTTTCGCCAAAATCTAAACATTTCGGATCAGCGACAGGTTTACATTCAGAAGAGTAAGGGTTCCCTTTGAATCTGTGCGTATCCTCATATCTCAACCAATTCTCCCTCTAGGTGCCATGGATCGACTACAGGACGCTGTCGCTCCCACCGCCTTCCACAACTCGGGAGACAGATTTGACCCCCCGAAATGCCATCCCAATACGCGAGTCGCAGTCCGAGATAAGATCGAGAAGTGGGCTCTACGCACGGATCCAGACACGAAGGACGCTTCCATCTTATGGTTGAGCGGGGCTGCTGGTGCTGGAAAATCTGCCATTGCACAAACTGTGGCTGAAGATTTCCACTCCAAGGGTCTCCTAGTTGCGAGCTTCTTCTTTGGACGATCCGATTCCACTCGAAACCATGCTCGGTCATTGGTTTCTACCATCGTCTACCAGCTATGCACCTTACTTCCACCACCAGAGCAAAGTCGCATTTTGGCTATCGTCGATCGCGACCCCCTCATCTTCACAAAAGCACTCCTTGATCAATTTGAGGCTCTCATCGTGAATCCACTTCAGCCTTTATTCAACAGTGGGCTTTTGACCAGGCGTCTCATTATAATTGACGGCTTGGACGAATGTCTAGATCGCGATATGCAGCGCAATATCCTGCTTATGCTCGTGGTATCCGTGCGCCAATTTCACGCACCTTTTATTTTTCTGCTTGCCAGTCGTCCAGAGCATGATACCCAAGCAATGTTTGGCTCTCCTGATTTCCTTCCCATTCACACCCGCCTGTTCCTCGACGATACCTATCTTCCGGACCGCGATATCGAGCTCTTCCTCCGCGACCAATTCGAGGAATGTCGGATCACTCACCCATTCAGGCATACGATTCCACCTCATTGGCCCTCTGATGAAATTGTGCAGAAACTTACAAAGAAGTCATCCGGGCAGTTCATATATGCCTCTGTTGTTGCAAAATACCTCAAATCTTCCCGCAATCTGCCACATCATCGACTGGACGTTGTCCTGAGCCTCAGGCCCGCTTTGAGGGACCTCCCGTTCTCGGAGCTTGACGCACTCTACACCCACATTCTCTCCAGTGTCAATGATATTGAACGCGTGCTTGACGTTATCGGCTTCAGGATTATATTCCTTAACCCATCTGTTGACAGCATTGAACGCATACTTCGGCTGGACACCGGAGAAGTAGCTATATTACTCTGTGACCTGGGCTCCCTAATTGGTTTCACGAACGGAAATCCTGAACTGCTGCCGCAACTGCAGATACACCATGCCTCGCTTGTTGATTACCTTCTAGACAGCACGAGATCCAAAGAGTACTTCGTTGATGTAACTGGCAAGTGTTGTGCTGAGCATGTTGTTAATTGCCTCCAATTCTTATCTTGTGCGCCCCTAAAGCCTTACTGTATCACCGTGCTCCCACTGAAACTATCCATTCTCAGCTATAGATGACCAATGTCAATACCCTTGCATCATAACAGCACTAGACGCAATGGCCTGCTTCTGGCACGCTGATCGTCTCTCTCTGGACCTAACGGAGCCCCTATACAACACCATAAAAGGGTTTTCAATACATCAGAAAAGCGTGGTTGAGCTACATAGAGCTATGTAGCTCTATATAGGTCCATAGCGCTTATAGCAAAGGGTACCCTATATATAGCGTGGGCGCATGGCTATATAGCAACCGGCTGTTGCTGCATAGCACTTCATAGTTCTTGGTAGCAAGTAGAATATGCTATATAGATGTATTATTGAACTTGTAAGAGCTATGTAGTACTATCCGGGCCATCCAGAGCTATACAGTATTGCCATTCTATAGCATCCCATAGTTGGCTAAGCAGGACCGCTAGCTATTCATCGCCCTGGTAGCACTTTCTCAAACACTGCGATCGGCATAGCAAAAGACAGAATATGATTAAAAGTAGTCTGATTAGCAGTATGTGTAATAACTATAGGATGCAGTTGATGTTGTACGAAATTCTAGAATCGAACCATGCAATTAGTTTGGAGGATGATAGTAACAGAGACCAAAACTTGAATATGGAGAATCTATAACATGACGACAAAACCAACACAAGGGCCGAGTAGCAATACTAGTCAAGGACAACCTCAACAGTCACTGTATTTGCACGCTTTTTAGGTTTGACATACATGTTGCTATAAACACGTTGGATTACGATGGTGCACTGAGAGAAACTAAAAGAACTTACATGCCACTACGCGCCCATTCTCGCAGGCGCAAATGCAATGCTCGGTTATGATACGCATTTGAACAGATCTTGTTGTATGCGCCTTCCAGAGCATCATACGTACTCTCGTACGTAGCTGCTGTAAAATCTATAGGGCTTATCTGCCCAAATTCATAAGTAAGGTGCTCTGCGAGAGCGCAGGAGATCTGAAAACTGGAATTTGAGTAACAAATATCTGGGGGTAGGTGGGACTTACTGCGGTTGCTGCCAAAAGCACTGCGACAATAGGGACGGTATCGTTAAACGATGTAGGGTATAGCCTTGCAAGACCATCTTTTGGTTTGTAAAAGACCTCATGCACCAACGCCTTCAGCGCAGGATGCGCGAAGTTTGCAGTTTTTCCCTAACAGTGACATGTTAGAATGGTATATATGAAGAAACCTGACATACGTTTGCATCGACTTGTCCTATATGATGGAACCGGCAATTATCTAGGATATCCCTAACGCCTTCTCGGATAATAGTCTGTAGGCCTTCTTGGTTCTCAGGCATCTCAGGCTCTTCGCACTCGGACTCAGAGCCAGGTTCGCCACGATGTTGGGGCTTAGCTAGGTGAGGGAAAATAATGTTGGCGTAGTGGACCTTGATAACTTCACGGGCGCGGGACTTAATTACACCCCGGAATGTCGATGCCTCGTTGTATATCTGGTTTGACCACAAATGTGAGTTGAAAGCATTCAAAAAAGGACAAGACTAAAGGGAATGTATCGTACTACAGAGTCCATCCGCCGGTCTTGAATCCGGTCTAGAGAAGCAACAAAAAGTTAGACAGCACACTTGAAATAGTGTAGGTACTCACTCTTGAGAAAGGCCCCATCATCCTTAGATTCTTGAATTCGGCGAGTAAGGAATGTTGTGGCTTTGCCGATGTGATCGCGACGGTTTGGCCATGGATTCTCTGTGGCTAAATAATGACGCCAATCGTTTTTGGCACGTTCCAGAGCACGTTTGTAAGTAGGCCCATAGTATGAAACATTTCGGTGTGACGCAGCTCCTTGTGGGTTGACAGTATTTCTAGGCCTCCGATGATTCTGGCCATCGGTCTCACCAGGTTCCTCGTCGTCGGCTCCGCTGGCTTCCTCATCGTTGGCTCTGCTGGCTTCCTCATCTACAAGTCCACTGGCGTCTTCCCCATCATCATCTGGTCCATTCAAATCACCATTGTCGTTACCATCCCTCAGGTACATTTCCTGCCGCTGAGCAGACCGGGCTAGCTCAGCAGGCATAGGTGCGCGGTGAGGGCGATTGAAGCTATGATGCTGCTCGAGAACCCCATATGAGTTGTCGTCGTCATGCACATCAATGTTGCGATGATCAACAATCTGAAAACCAAATTAGTAGAGCTTTAGAAAAAAACAGTCACTTACCGGTCCTTGCGGTTCTTGGCTATCCTGCTCCTCCTGTAATGGTTCTTCAGGCTCCTTGGCAGCTGGCGGTTCATAGCCGTCATAGCCATTATCATCATATGCATTGTCGATACCATCCTCTGGGGCGGCATCATTGTCATAGATCATATTCTCATCACCGCTGTCGCCACTGCCCACCTCCTCATCTTCTTCGTCGTTTTCGTAGTTGCCATCTGTTCAGGTAGTCAGTATTTGCTCCTTCAAGACTACGATACTGACCATTATCATCTCTTGTCCATGAGGACCGTTTTCTTTGTGCAGGCTCTTCGTTACCCGGCTCCTCATCTTCTTCGTCATTTTCGTAGTTGCCATCTGTTCAGGTAGTCAGTATTTGCTCCTTCAAGGCTACGATACTGACCATTATCATCTCTTGTCCTTGAGGACCGTTTTCTTTGTGCAGGCTCTTCGTTACCC
Source organism: Psilocybe cf. subviscida (assembly GCA_013368295.1). Classification (NCBI taxonomy): domain Eukaryota; kingdom Fungi; phylum Basidiomycota; class Agaricomycetes; order Agaricales; family Agrocybaceae; genus Psilocybe; species Psilocybe cf. subviscida. The sequence goes on along the minus strand of JAACJJ010000044.1, from coordinate 13,220 downwards.
GGCTCCTCATTTTCTTCATCATCCTCATAGTCGCCATCTGTTCAAGTAGTCAGTATTTGCTCCTTCAAGACTACGATACTGACCATTCTCATCCCTTGTCCTCAAAGATTGTTTTCTTTGTACGGATTCTCTCTCTACAGACGTCAAACACGATTAGAAATTTTTGAGAAAAATATATCAAACGTACTGACCTCCGCTGGGGCCATCAGTGTGAAAGGACTGTGGATCGTCCTGCGCCATTGGGTAGTCAAGGTCAGCCCCTACATTCTGAGTCTGATGTCGAGAAATTCCAGTGGGGGTTAGAGTCACCGATGGACCGGCAGCAGCAGAATCTTGGCCTGTTGGTAGAGTACCGTGACCGTCTTCTGGAATAAGTAGAAAACTACCGTTCGAATAAAAACAAGCCATACCTGTCATATATGCAGCAACAATTGCCTTGAGAAGATTGGGGGGCAAATTGGCCAAGTTAGTAAGATCACCAGATGCCTGCGACTGGAGGGATGTTGAAGAAGAACTTGGTCTTGATGGTGAGCGAGCCTTTGTAGAAGAAGTTAGTTTCTTTCAAAGGCCCAATGGTCAGAAGGACTACTAGATATCTCACAGCTGGCGTGGGCTCTTGGGGCCGAGCATTACCAGGCGTATGATGACTATTTGGGATGAAGCCAAACTTCGAACCAGTGGGTGCCAAATGAGCTCGGGGCTTCGGAGCAAGAACAAGTGTATTTGAGACTGCGGATTTGGCAGTCGGACCTGTCTGGATTTCTCCTCCCTAGTCAAAGAAAGTCAATAGTTCAGTCACACTTCAAATAAGAACAATGATTTGGATGTTGGATCAGACCGATTTAAGGGCTTTCCTTGGCTTCTTCAGTGGAGGGGCATTAGGATTTTCGAGGAGGTTGCCTGGCATATCGCGAGTTGTGTTGAGGCCTGAAGAGGATTTATTGGATGTTTCATGCTGCTTCTGCGCGGCAGTGGTTATGTATTTGAGCGTTTGCCCGAGATGTCCTCCTTGACCCTGGTTAGAATGTTTAGAATACGCAGGATCCACAATGCCCACCTTGGCCCCGGTTTGAACGTTTGGGACGTGTATTTTCAGAAGGCTTGTTGCCGTGTTGATTAAGCTGTTGCTGGTTGTTCGAGTTGCGGGTGGTAGTATTGACGTTTGCGTTCCGTGCCTGAACCTGCAGACCACCAGAGTCACCTGTATTCAAAGAATGGTCATCAGGGGCCGCTTTACGCTTGAGATTCGTAGTTTGAGAAGGCATGGAGTTTCGGAGGGAGTCAAGGAAATAGTGTCAATAGGGAAGGGAGTTCGGAACGGGAGTCTGTGTCGACGAAACCAACTTCAAGTTATATATGTTTGCCTATGTCAACGTTATGTTCCGGCGAACAGGGTCGAACTCAGAGTACATTGAATTATCCGGTTACAAAGTTGAAAAGCTTAATTACAGACAGACTTCAAGTTCGCAAATTGGATAGCAGGACTGGATAGCAGGGATAAAATTAATCCGCTTCTACCTCCACTTAGAGTACAAGGGAAATACAGCGATATTATGAACGACATGAACTAGCGGAACAAGGTATACAGCTTCAGAGCCATTGGACATCAGTCAAGCACAACAGATGCCGTAGCTAGACAGCCCTTAGCGCCGACAGAGGTGACGGAAGCTAGTTGCAACAAGTATTGTCAACTTCGATACCAAAATCAAGTCGCTTCTTAGACCGGACTCACTTATTGTCCCTGATTTCTGGGACACTGTAATTTTGGGTTGTTTCCCGCCTGCCAGTGCCACCTCGTATCCAGAGGCCCCAACCATACTGATAACGTCAAGGTAATACCGATCAGCACTTTCGCGCTGGGGTTGCAGGGCAAGAAGTTTGTGTTGAGCTTTGAGATATGCGAATCTTAAATGTGTATAGAGGTTATTGATCTGTTTTTGATGGAGGTACGCGTCTTGAACCAGCCGCTGTGCTTCCTTATAGGAAGCAATGGTCGCTGGTAACTCCTAATTCAAGTTGTGACAACAATTAGCACTTGAACGTAAAACCAGCGATATATCACATACCTTGACTTGAGAACCCAATGAGGTATCTGCATGTTGAAGGAAACAGAAGCCCTGCAGTAAAAGCTTCAATATCTGGCAATTGCATGAACACCAATGACCGGCATGCAACTTACAAGGTCCTCAGTCAACTCATCGTTGGCCGGATACTGATCCTCCAAGTGGGGCTTTAAGATGCTGTCAATTTGATTTGATTGCATATCTAAGGTGTTTTGATGCTGATATTCGAGCGTTAGCTATAGAGAAGAGGAAATGGCAGTGATAGACTGTTGTGGTTTAGGAATAAGCTACACGTTTGGGCGAATTCCGATCACAACAGTCTGAATAGCAGATACTCCCACGGTTACGTCTAACAGGAGAGTGAATCGTCAACAGCAGTTTTCGTTGTATTCATTCCAAATTCATTTTATATCTTTTGATATGTGGATAGTGCTTTATTTAAATTGTATCTACAGTTGAACATAGTATTCATACTAATTCTCGAACCGCAATCAACCTTGCCTTTGAGATTGTCAAAGGGAACGGGATCGCCAGGTGATTCTGCTCGTTTTCTCCGGAGGCCCACACAGGAAGATGATCTGCCAAGTGAGTGGAGAGTGCGTGAAGACTAAGTACATCCCCGTTGGCTTTTGAACTCTGCAGGCGAGAAGACCATCGAGCGACTTTGCATAAAACATGCTCTAAGAAAAGTGGATCAAATCCTAAGATCTCTTTGTCGCTGTTGCTGAGGAAGTGATCGAGATGGTCATATAGTGCAGTAAACGCAAATTTGACACCAGCATAGGAGCTGAGATATGAGAAACCAAGTATCTGCAGACCGCGATGGGCGCCTAGCGACTTATGCTTGACAATCCAGCCAGATACCTCTGCCGGGGTAGGCATAGTGGCAATATTTGCATACACCAGGTTATTGGCCGTCTGTAAAACCGTCAATCCCCTTCCAAACAAGGGAATCTCAAGGGCCTGAAGGAAATCCATCACTGCAAACCATGTCGGTTTTTCACCAACCCATACGTCCGGATCCTGGTCGACCATTGGTCCAAGAAATTTCACCCACTTGTCCTGAGTAGATGAGCTCCAGTAAGGCGCAAACTTCTCCACAATGGTCAACCGCGGCTTTTGACCAAGTGGGAAGGAAGTGTTTCCTTTTGATCGTATCACTGGGCAGATGTTGAAAAGGTTATTGGGTTGGCCCCAAATCCTCTCGTCAAAACAGGGAATGTATCCAGTAATGAGGTGCATTTTGGTGCCATCGGTGGATGAGCCAAGCTGGAATGACAGGTTCCGATTGTTAGAGATGATCGGCTGGAATGCTTCAAGCAGCTCGTTGACAGTGGATGAATAAAAACCATTAGGTCGCACAATCCGTGAAAGGAACTCTTTTGTCCCACTTCCTTGACCTGTTCCCATCCATGAGAGAAGGGATGATATGCCAGATCGTGATGTCAACCACTGCCCAGGAAGATGTTTTCGGAAAAGGGTCGCGTACTCCGAGAACTGACGAATAGGATCTGTGTGGTTCGGAGGAAAGACTCGGGTACTGCTCTGGTTCGGGTGAGATCCATTTAGAATTCGACTCATGGTCTCGTTGGCTGGTCCAAGATTCCGTTTCTTATTGAGAGCTTCTCTCAAGATGAGCGCAAGCGGAGCGATGAATGGAGTTGGGAGAACCTGAGAAAGCAGTGCATTCTTTGCCACAGGCACAATCGTCCAGTTGCTGCTGGCAAATTGTCGACCAGTTCGTTTGGTGCGTACCAATGACTCAGAGGCAAGATCCGAGTCTTCTGGAGAATCATCTCCAACGAGTGACAGGAAATTATCGTAATCAACAACCCCGCCAGTATGAACAGCAAATAGATGGGTCTCCATTAATTCCCCAAGACATGCTGCCTTTTCAACGATGGCAGGATATTTATTGAGGTGATTTTCAATCTCATCTCTAAGCGGTTCCAGATATTCGTCGCGTTCTGACCCTTGCAGCTTTTTGATTCGACGTGCGTCCCTTTGATCTGTTGGGAAGATGTCTTGGGTTGGCCTCGAAAGGAATGTCTTCATCACCTCGGAGGCAAAGATACCATCAGACTGACATGCTTCCTGTATGCAGCTTAGTATTGCACCCCGGGTTACAGCGCGATCTAGGAGGATATCAAGATCGTCACGGGAGCACGTGGTATTAAACGCTGAGTGAGATTCTAGGGATTTGACGGCAGGTAGGATGATTTCCCGAGACCAGAGCTTCTCTAAACACGCAGTACTTGCACCAACAAGGGCCAACATTGGGTTGGTGGCAACGGGTAATCTTCCTTTAGTGACGGCTGGAAGTTTGACAGATTTGCGTGATTTCTGTGACTCAAGAAGCCCGTAGAGATTCCCCGGTACATGACTGAGGGATTCCGGTGCAATCTTCTGGTGAAAGCAAGATTGAGGAAAATTTGTGAAGGCGACCATAATCTCGTGATTTTTCCCTAGGCGTGGACGCTGGGCGGGCTTTTCTTCAAGGTTTGTTTTTCGCATATCTACGACACAGGAGTAAACATACTGGACGACGTGGTCGACTAACAGGGCCAGTGGTGGTGATTTTTTCTCTAACACCTCAAAACCATCGTTCTGGTAACAGGAAAAAAGATGCTGAGCAAGCAATGGTCCGGTCGTTGAGCACCAATCGTAGATTGAAACAAGTGCCCGGCAAACTTCTCGTTGGAGGCCTCGCTCAACAATATCAAGTAGATGTAACGAAGCGTTGATTTTGGGAAGCATAGCCATGGATTTCTGCGTGAGGCTGAACTTGATGATGGCGGTGTCGATAGGACTTGATTCGAAGAAGGGCAAACAGTTGGAAAGTTCGTATGTGGAGTTGCAGTGGTCATTCCAGAGCGAGGCCAAGGAAGAGATTGTGACATCCGTTGACCATTGATTCTTTCCACCATTGATTGCGTTTTGGAATCGCTGAACCATTGCAGCTATTTCGCTGTCCAGTCGGCGCTCACTGAGAAGCCAGAGGAGTTGGTTGAGATTGGCTGCCAGCTCCGACACTGCATTTACCCTGGGTGCGACGACATCTTGACGTGGAACATTTTTGGCTATCGTTTTGCGGAGATGCAGGTTCTCAAGACCATGTTTGCTGTTGTACCGAGATAACAGGCGCAAGGATCCACTAGATAAACAATTAATATTGAGGTTCAAAAAAAGGGAGACAACGGCAAGATGTAACATACGTGAGGTTATTCTCTGTAACGTACTCTGGAGAATCGTAGCCCTTGAACTTAACCAACCATTCACGAGTCTCCTAGAAATTCAGAATAGGTCAATAGAGTACCAGATTCAATTGACAAGATACTTACCCGACGGTCAAAGTAACGATGTCCGACAATCTTCTCAACTTCATAAACATGATTATTGGTATGTGCCATTGTTGGTCCGCTTTCTCCTGCAGCATCACTGTCGTCGCTCGAGGAGCTGGTGCTATCCTCATCACTTTCACTGCCAGTGTGGTACTTCCGCTTCCGGGTGTTTGTTCGCTGAGGTCGCCTAGTTTCAGAATTGGTAGATTTAGGTGCATCGACAGTTAGAGCGGGGGGATTGGTCTGAGCGGTATTGACCAATGCAGTATTGTGGTCAATATCTTCAGTCGGTATACTGTTGTTGGGCTCAGAAGTAGAAGCGGCAGCAGCAGCGCCTGTCGTCAATGAAAGAAGTCGCGCGTTTGCTCTTGTCATACGGCTGGGCAAGGTTTCTTGGATTGGGCGATGCGTAGAGTCGAGACTTAGATGCTGCATGACCCATGCTTGTACGAGTTCGTTTTGTAGAACACTATAGCCATGTAAGATTGCGTTGAAAACTTGCAACAAGGAGATACATACCAGGGATGATCCTGAGCAATGTTATAAACTTGATCGTCATCAACAAGACGTATAGTAAACACTGGCTATAGCAGAAGATTAGTTTGATCATAAGAAGAAATTTCCTGATACTTACTCGTCCGGCCACGACATGCCTACTTAGCACCTCTTGAACAGATAGTGAAACACAGTCTGGTTCTGGGACAAACTCAACGGTATTTTCGAGAAGAGCGAGAGGTGGCGGCAAATCAGTTGGCGCAGCTAATCGTAACATCTTGTTGGTGATCCCCAGATTGAATAAATCTGACTCTGACGAGTGCCATGAGCAGAATGCAAGGTATTGTTTGATGTGTTGGCGATCGTGAACGGGGTGGTAGGGCAGAGGTCGTAATGATACCTTGACACCATGGTCGTCATATGATATAAACTCCATGAGTTTGTTGATGTCAATGTTCAGAGACAGGTGACAGTGCCGGAGGGTGTTGTAGAAGTTGCTGACAGCCTCTCTGCCTAACCTATTTGCTCGATCGTCTTGAGAGCCCATAGTAGTGTGCCCGTCCGATGCAAAATTTTTCTGCGTTGCCTTGTGAGCTGCGTTGGAGCCGTAGTTACCAAAGCCGGTGGGAGGAGTCACATTTGTCGAGCCTGAGCGTTTTGAAGGAACGCGCCCAAGGTATATAACGTAGCCCAAGCGGTTTTGTGGGCCAGCTAAATTCCACACAGAATCAATCACACTCCGAACCCACTCGGCATGACTCTGAGCGTCCTCGTGTGGAGCAGTACCGGTATGGAGGTCTGTGCCCTTGAATACCAAAAAAATAACCCAACAACCCAGTTCATGCACATAAATGCCACCGCGTGCCAGAAAAAAGGGTCCTGGATCGCCGTCTTGAAAAAAAGCATCAGTATATGTTGTATTCAATCAATAGATAACTGACCGGGCCCAATTCGCAGAAGCATGATAAAAAGCGTCCAGAACTGGGGATCGTCCAAGAAATCTGCATGCCAGAAACCCTGGATCATGCCAATAGCCTGGTTGAGATTGACACCCAACGAGGAAACGTTGAGCTGTACACTTGAGCCATTGGGCTCCAGCCCACCAAACGAAAAGACGTTGTTGAAGTCCATGTGAAAGTCCCAGATGTCGTTCTCAAAGCGTGACAGACACTTTGGCATGACCAAGCGCCGGAGGGTGTGGAGTGTTTTCAAGATCGCGCTGATCTGAGAGACTGCCTGTGCTGAATTTGCCTGGACTGATGGTAGGACCGTACCCAAGCCATCGCCTTTCATAACCGTATGACCAAGGCTATACGACCCATCGTGAGTGTCATCCTGGAATGGTCGAGTGGTTGATCGGTCATTTGGCTTTAGACCTTCCAGCTCATAGACCGGGGGAATACTGGGAGAGCCATCATCTGAGGAGCACCCCCAACTCAGCTTGGCAAGCTGAACACTCGCATCGCGGATCTGAGGGTAGTCGGGATACGGTTTGAGTGATTCGAGTGTCTGCAGGCAGCCGACAGTGTGCATACGCTGTGCGTCTCCATCAAACCGGAACGCGAAAGGAATTCCAGCCTCCATCCGAATCATACCAGGAACAACAATGTTCCCATTCAGGGATGTCAAAGGCGGAGTGGAAATGTTAATCAGGCGGTGCTTATGATTCTCCATTGATCCAAGGTCATAATTGGCGACATATACAAAGCCGCGTGTGTAGGCTTGGGTTTTCATAAGCGTGTATCCACCAACAGGGGGAGTAGGAAAGTAGCGGCCAAGAGGAGGGAGTATTCCGGGTATTTCTGGCACCTGCAGAGTTTTGAATGCTGGCTCAAGGGTGTGCAGTGTCTCGTCCGTTCTGTAGATAAACTCGCCTTCCTGCGGCGCAACAGGAACCAGCCCCTCCATGAAGGACCCAAAAGGGATTGTATCATCAAGACCTGCTGTTCAGGGGTATGTATTAGCAATCAACTTTGAGGAAGAGAACTATCAAGCTCACAGTCCTGATCTTCCAAAGTCGCCAACTTGATGTCCATGCTTGGTAGGTAGTCGGATTTACGTAGATAGCTATCTAGAAGAGAAACTAGGATTAGATACAAGCTAAATATGAATGATTTAAGTTTATTACCATTATGATGTTTACTCATGTTCTTTTGCAGAAAGGAACGATCGTGCTGAGGATGAGTTCAGGAGTAACAAATTACAAGGAATCAGCTGGGAATTTGCAAAGTGCGCTGCGAACTTGACAAACACGTGACGTATTGTCAAGTTCGCAACGCACTTTTTGGCCCCTATCTGTTTCTGGGCCACCAACTCCCATCACCCTCGCCTCAACCATGGATCCTCCAAAACCATCCTGCAAGCTCAGAGTCGCCCCGAGCCTACAGATCTCAACAAGAAACTCGTGCTCTGATGACTCATCTCCCTATTTGACCCCAATCCTCTCCTGTTCCTTTCCCCCTTCCAGCCAAACCTGCCCAGAGTGTGTGTGGAGAGAGAAAAGACTGTTCGCATGTCCTCTACATCCACCCAGACACAAGTACTGCAGCAGCCGCCCTGCCAACGCGCACCTCAGCCCACTCTCCTTGCTCGCTCATCACACTGGGACGCAGATCACGAAGACTTCTCCCGCAGACTCGAGATTTCACCATCCCCTCCCCCAGATCGACACACTCCCGGCCAGTCCACAAGTCCAGTAATGCCTCGAAATTCTTCAACCCAGACACGGATCCCATTCCTATGTGGTGCACTGCAGAGCCCGATATCATGTCAGACGGCACCGGCAGCTCGCATGTTGAAGCAGCACGGCCCCAGTCAACGCATTGCGAAGAGCGGCTGAGCGAAGCATGCCAGCTCTTTGACCATTGTAAAGACAACCCTGTCACGACACACACCCCCAACGGACGCCCCATGCTCGCGCGGACGATAGCGACGCTGGAGAACGACGAGGGGATCGAGCCGCGCTCACATGGCTCTTCACTCTGCGTCGACTTGAGTTGGGTACAGGCAACGCAGCGCTGTCAGCTGCGACTGGAGCTGGAACCAGCGAGCATCGAGCAGTGTCTGCAGGACTTGAACAACAACGACAGACCCGGGTGGATGGTATTACAAGAACATTGTACATTGAGCACCAAACACGACTCGACTCGACTAGAATGGTGTGGTGGTACTGTCATTGGGGCACAGCTCAGAACAAAACTAACAGCACCGTCGTTGTAGATCTCGTCCCTTGGAACGTCGCTGCCTGTTTGCAACACCGCTCCCGCTCTCACTTCCAGATCTTTCAGCATCACCACCACCACCTTCGCCACCACACTCTCCATACTGCTCTCGACACCACCAACATTTCTCCACGTTTGCGCAATGCAGTCGAGGCTGGAATCAAGTCGAGGTCGAAGTCGTGGCTGGGACATGACGCTGATATGCTCGTCACCTGTGATAGAGATGCAGCCGCGGCTGGAAACGGCGAGGGGGGGGGGGGGGCAAACGGTGGTGATAAGAGGCGATCTCCGGCAGTGACGACAAGCTGCACGGGCATGATTGTGCAGGAGCGGGGTATGGACTCAAAAGTACGCCCATTACACAAAACCCACAAATTTGTTGACTTCAACTTTATTTCTACTAGCCTACGTCTACCTGCCCAAACAGGGTGTCAGGAACCCAGGCGAGATACAGACGGGCGGCCATGACCGCCAAGGACAACCGCCGAGGACAACCACAAGCAACTGCGCTTGCTGTAACGAGGAGCAGCAGCGTGCTGTCTTCATCCCAAAGTAGCGCCGCTGTCATGCAGCGGAGCGACGACCAGATACCAAAGCGCATTGCTACCCCACTGCACCGTCAAAAACGGCTGAACGGCTCATGCTCGGCATCATCTCCCGAGCACCCGCACCCGCCCTGCAAGTCACACCTCAACTTCAACCTTTTGTCGCGATCTCCATCGTGAATCCCGTACACGTGGCTTCACCCCATCGAGGCCGTTGCGCACAAACGCGCCAAGGCCCATCGAACGCGAACTCTGTTCGCATTGTGACCCATCACCGACAGCTCCCTGCGCGACGTCCAGTCCATGCCACATGCACAGTCACATCACCTACACCATCAATATCACCACACTACGATTGAAACACCACACGTCCAGCGAGCTGGATAACGCTTAGTTCGAGCTGCCACCCTGGTAGGATGTCGCGCACTCGGACACAGCTATGCATGGGTGGGACGCCGCAGGTGCATTGGTTGCGTTAGGCACCGGTGTCGAGGTCTGAGATGTGGAGATCGCGAGATCGCGAGCTCAACGTGGAGAACGATGGTGATGAGTCAAGGTGCATGCGCTGGCGCAGGTGAAAACAAGTTGCGAGTCGGAGTCGGCGTGAGTGAGCGGTGCACAAGGTGTTGTACATGGGGATGCAAGCAGCCGGCGTCATAGCGAGGTGCGAAGTGCGATGGATCGAGGGCACGGGTGTCGGTGTCAGTTCAAGTGGAGTCGATGACTGCTGCTTGTCATCGTTCTGAGTGGTGAGTGTGAACATGAACATCGAACACAAAGAGCGCGCAATGGACTGATCCACTGCGGTACCACAGACCATATACAAGTGTGAATGAGCGCCGAGTTTGTTGTATGCGACTGCGCATACGAAGACGACGTCCTGGATGAGGTATTCAGTGAGTACGGACACGCCTTGACTGCTTGAATCAAGACTAACCAATAGGATCAAGACCAAGCAAACACGCCAACGACAATTGCGACGACCACACCCAAAACGAACCATGATGGTCATAGCTTCGACCCTGACGCGGGACCCGTCATTGCCATCTCTCTACGTGGACGCAGCTTCACCCCACTGTGGCACTGAGATCGTTGTACTCGAGGCTGATGACCGCACACCGAGGCACTGCGCAAACACAGTTCGCACTGCGATCCACCATCGACAGCGGTCTCGTACGCCAAATCCCGAACACAAGGTACCGGCAGCAATCCGAGATACGCCCGCATTTGCTCGTCACACCGATACGCGAACATGCACAGATGCACACAGACGTGCACACCAACATCTACACCGCAATCGAAACACCGCGCCGCGCCGCATCACACGGCTGAGATATAACACGTCGCTTTAGCTGTGCGAGGTTGTGGACGTAGGTGTGGACATAGGCGCCGACACAAACAAAGATGCAGGGCTGGAAGATGGGATTTGGTGAGTACACCTAGTATCGGAACGTAGGCAAAGCTGAGCTAACCGCCGCCCCTCGTCGTAGGTCTTATTCCTAGCAATTTCGCTGCCCATTTGCGATGGCACTTTTGGTCCCTGCACCATCACCACTTCTTCCTTTGTTGTTGGAGGATTGGTACCTGTGTGATATGGAGTGGTTTGGCTGAAAGCTTTTATAAGTCAGGCAAGCACTGGAAGCCTTGCAGGTGCTTCGCGTCAACACTCGCCAGAACGACCTCGAGTCGGGCGCATGCATTTACATGAGCCGTATTTCCGGCGAGACGATCTTCGTCACTGCTGAGCACGACGCCACCAACGGTATCATTGATGTCAACAGAAGGGCCAGGTCCTGAGCGTCAACGTGGATAAGCAGACCATCATTCCCTACATCCTCCAGACACTTAACAACACCGACCTCGCTTTCAAGCTTGCTAGCCGCGCAAATCTGCCTGGTGCAGATGATCTGTATGTGCAGCAGTATCAATCTTTGTTCCAGGCTGGACAGTTTGGCGAGGCCGCGAAGGTTGCTGCTAACTCACCATGGGTACGTCTATCTCCGTCGTTGTTTATATATGCGTACTTATATTGGACTAGGGTATTCTGCGCACTAGATATTCTACGCACCACCGCCGTCATTAAGTCCTTCAAACAGGCAAACGCCCCTGCTAGTGGCCTTTCCCTCATCCTGGTATTCTCCTGGAGAAGGGTGAACTCAATCACCTCGAATCTCTCGAGCTTGCTCGCCCAGTCTTGCAGCAAGGAAGGAAACAGCTCTTGGAGAAGTGGTTGAAAGAGAACAAGGTTTGTTCAACAACTTTTTATGACGTACTCTCGTTTCTTATGAATTCATACCTGTAGTTGACTTGCAGCGAGGAGCTTGGTGATATCGTCCACCTTCACAACATGACGCTCGCCCTCAGCGTTTACCTACGTGCGAATGTCCCCAACAAGGTTGTTGCATACTTCGCCGAGACAGGACAAACCGACAAGATTGTCCTGTACTAGAAGAAGGTCGACTACACCCCCGACTATGTTGCGCTGCTCCAACACATCATGCGCACGAACCTGGAGAAGGGTGCCGAATTTGCGGCTCAGTTGGCGAACGACGACGGCGGTCCCCTCGTCGACGTCGAGCGCGTCGTGGATATTTTCATGTTCCAGAACATGATCCAGCCCGCGACGTCCTTCCTCCTTGATGCACTCAAGGACAACAAGCCTGAGCAGGGACACCTCCAGACTCATCTGCTGGAGCTTAACTTGGTTCATGCTCCTCAGGTCGCCGATGCCATTCTCGGCAATGAGATGTTCACGCACTACGATCGTCCCAGGATTGCCAACCTGCGCGAAGGCAGGTCTGCTGCAGCGCGCCCTGGAGCATTATGAGAATATTGCGGATATCAAGCGTGCTATCGTCCACGCCAACACCCTGCCCGCCGACGTGAGTCCAATCAAGTTTTAAACTGCGAAAATAATTGCTAATATCTTTTGCTTTATCAGTGGCTTGTCAACTACTTCAGCCGCCTCACCACCGAGCAGTCAATGGCTTGTCTCCAGGAGATGCTCCGTGTCAATATCCGCCAGAACTTGCAGGTCGTAATCCAGATCGCCACCAAGTATTCGGACATTCTCGGCCCTATCAAGCTCATCGAGATGTTCGAGGGCTTCAAGACATTCAAGGGTCTCTACTGCTACCTCGGCTTGATTGTCAACCTCAGCGAGGACCCTGAGGTGCACTTCAAGTATATCCAGGCTGCCACCCGCACCGGCCAGATTCGCGAGGTCGAGCGCATCTGTCGTGAGAGCAACTTCTACAACGCCGAGAAGGTCAAGAACTTCCTCAAGGAGGCCAAGCTCGCAGACCAGCTGCCCCTCATTATTGTCTGTGACCGCTTCGACTTCGTGCACGATCTCGTGCTTTACCTCTACCAGAATGGCCTCACCAAGTTCATTGAGGTCTATGTGCAGCGTGTCAACTCTGTGCGCACTCCCCAGGTCGTCAGTGGGCTGTTGGATGTCGACTGCGACGAGGGCACTATCAAGAGCATGCTCGCATCTGTTACGGGCAACTTCCCCATCAACAAGCTCGTTCATGAGGTCGAGCAGCGCAACAG